>CM065592.1:247780662-249155662 GCA_033119425.1 Bufotes viridis | reverse complement strand
TATTTCTCTGTATCCATGACCATGACCGCACCACCCTTATCCGCAGATTTGATGGTGAGATAAGGGTGGTGCGGTCGTGGTCATGGATACAGAGAAATATATTCAGGAAGCGCAGAGACAACTTTCTGATACTACTGTTTATTACAAACTTAATCATGATCCCAGGTGGGAAATAGAAAGGAAGATTAAACATCTACTTGACATGGGCACGACAGGAGGTCTCATAGATGAGCAATTGAGGGAGTTCCTCACAGTTGCGAATCCGAGGACCCCTGTCCTATATTTACTCCCTAAAATTCATAAAAATCTGATGGACCCTCCTGGACGACCCATTGTCTCTGCTAGGGAATCTCTATTCAGTAATACCTCAGTCTTTCTTGACAAGGTGTTACGTGAACATGTGACAGCAACTAGATCCTACATTCGGGACACATCAGATTTTCTGTCCCGAATACAGGATCTTACTTTACCACAGGGTGCAATTTTGGTTTCATTGGACATCAACTCGCTATACACCAGTATCAGACATGAATTGGGAATTACAGCAGTCAAGGATTGCCTTGGCATGACACATTATAGCAAAGAATGTCAGGATTTCCTATTGCAACTCTTACACGCTTTGTTGACAAACAATTATTTTCTTTTTGGTGATGATTTTTCCTCCAGATGCGCGGCACGGCGATGGGTTCAAACGTGGCGCCGGTTTACGCTAATTTGACGGTCGCGCATCTGGAGGAGAAATACATCTATGTATCCCACCACTTCAGACATGTTCTGGGGTGGTGGAGATACATAGATGATATTTTCTTTATTTGGACACATACAGAAGATACATTATGTGCATTTTTCGACTTTCTCAATACGGTGGACGAGGATATAAAATTTACGTTCTCTTTTCTAGAACCCAGATGTCATTCTTAGACACTATGGTAAAAATAACAGATAAGAAAATTGAGACTAGTATCTACACAAAACCCACTGACTGCAACACTATATTACATTATACCAGTGCACATCCAAGACCTATGGTCAAATCACTGCCATACAGTCAATTTTTGAGAGCCAAACGAATTGTAAGTACTCCAACAGAATTGAATCAGACTATTAAGTGTATGTCAATGGCTTTTCAACAACGTGGTTATCCACGTGGACTTTTACAGACACACAAACAAAAACTGGAAATAACACACCGCCATGAACTTCTTAACACCTTTAGGCCAAAAAACAAAAATGATGAACGAATTCCTTTTGTCAGCACATATACACCAGATAGTGGACATATAAAACACATTGTTCTAAAACATTGGCCAATTTTGAGATATGGCCTAAGTAATATTTCAGCCTTTAAAGCAACACCGATTATGTCTTATAGACGTTCCAACAACCTTGCTGATAGACTAGTTCGGGCAGATGTTGGCCCGCTCAGATCTATCAAACAAACATTTTGAAGGCCCCCAAAAGGGTTGCTTTCCATGTATACGTTGCGTAAACTGTAAGCTTATTCACAAGGGGTCTGTTTTTGTACACCCTAATACCCAACAACGATTCAACATTAACCATTACCTTACTTGCCAATCAACACATGTCATTTATGTTCTGTGGTGCCCATGCAACTTATTGTATGTTGGTGAGACCACCACAGAATTTAAGACACGTCTAAATTACCATCGTTACACTATTAGAAAACAGCGAAAAGATCTACCTGTCTCAAGACACTTTCTTGAGTCTGGTCATGGTGAGAATGATTTGAAGTGGATGCTGGTGGACCATGTCCCATTGGCGCGGAGAGGAGGGGACCGGGTCCAGTCCCTAAAAAGAAAGAGATGCAATGGATTATGAAATTGAATTCACTACAGCCTAATGGCTTAAACATAGAATTTAGACCTTGGATTTGTTGAAATGTTAGTATTGATTTCCATCCATTGTTCTCTCCACCAACATTACTGTGTGTATATATTGATACAACCGTGACAGTACTATCATATTTATTGACATAATATTATTATCCTTTTTTCTTATAGAACAAGATTTTATATGAAACCATGAACCTTTTGTATACACGGGAATTTGGAATACATGATGCAGAGCTGTTTCCTTGGAATAGGCTGATATTTTTCTGGTCATGTGATGATCGCAACATTATTGTATTTTACCACTATGTAGTTTCACATTAAGGAAAGTATAACTATTTTGATTCTATGCCAGTGGATATGTGTGACAACATCTTGAGTGTGTGCATATTCTGTACACACTCGAGATGTGACAACCATCTCCAATCTATGATATTCCTCCTCCGCTTTCTTTGGATGAGAGATCTGGCATTGACCTTGTTACATTGAAATTTTTATTAATTTTTTTATATATATAATTTTTCACTACTTTTTACCAATAATTTGTTGCGCTCCTCCCATAACCATACTTACAGAAGAAATTAAAAACTTCTTTTCTCTATATGTGACCTAGCGATCGAGACTACACAAATATGGCTGCGCATTGAAACTAAACATTGATATATCCCAAAATGGCGCCGCCGGTCGCATAATAGGCTTGCGTTCCTTACACAGGATGTACGTATACTGTTGCGTTCCATTGACAGGAAATACGTACTATCGCGTTACTAGTTGACCTGAAGTGAACGCGCGATGCAAATTAACGCATGCGCACAATGATCCACCCCACGCCAATGCATCATGTACGCCACAAGACCCGGTCAGATTCTATATATTGTTTTTAATCATGTTTTAACTATTCGGCACCTGTGATTGATTATGCACTTTAGGTAGAGGTATAGATTTACTCTTTTAAATATGGATATATTACACTTGGCATAATATATATGCCTTTTTATGTTTGATACATTTATTATGCACCATTTCATGAATTTTTTATGAATTTGTATGACTACTTTTTTATATATTTCACTTAATGATTTTTGTATGGTTTGCACAATTAATTGATTTTGTTTAATCATGTAATGAACACACCCCTATAAATATTTGTAACACGGTATTTGTTGTATCACTGGCTTGAGGACGGTTTCATTGGGAAAACCGAAACGTTGCCTTTGGTGAAATAAAGACACAGATTACTATAGGTGGTGCCGTGGACTCTGCTTTTTTTCTATATATATATATATATATACATACACTGTATTTTTCACTTTATAATGGGGATCTGTGGATGACACTGTTATGAGGATCTGTGCTAGTGTTATAGAGGGATCTGTGGAGGACACTTATAGGTGGATCTGTGGAGGACACTGTTATAGGGATCTGTGCTAGTGTTATAGTGGGATCTGTGGAGGACACTTATAGGGGGATCTGTTGAGGACAATGTTAGGGGGATCTGTAGAGGACACTGTTATGGGGATCTGTGGAGGACAGTGTTATTGGGGTATCTGTGGAGGACACTTATTGGGGGATCTGTGGAGGACACTGTTATTGGGATCTGTGGAGGACACTGTTATAGGGGGATCTGTGGCGGACACACTTTTTGGGGAACTGTGGAGGACACTTAATGGGGGATCTGTGGAGGACACTGTTATGGGGATCTGTTGAGGACAGTGCTATTGGGGGATCTGTGGAGGACACTTATTGGGGGATCTGTGGAGGACACTGTTATTGGGATCTGTAGAGGACACTGTTATGGGGATCTGTGGAGGACAGTGTTATTGGGGTATCTGTGGAGGACACTTATTGGGGGATCTGTGGAGGACACTGTTATTGGGATCTGTGGAGGACACTGTTATAGGGGGATCTGTGGCGGACACACTTTTTGGGGAACTGTGGAGGACACTTAATGGGGGATCTGTGGAGGACAGTGCTATTGGGGGATCTGTGGAGGACACTTATTGGGGGATCTGTGGAGGACACTGTTATTGGGATCTGTGGAGGACACTGTTATAGGGGGATCTGTGGAGGACACTTATTGGGGGATCTGTGGAGGACACTGTTATAGGGGGATCTGTGGAGGACACTTATTGGGGGATCTGTGAATTACTCTATTATGGGGGGATCTGACCCTATTACATTGGGCCCCAGTTATAGCAGCCCAGCCTTCACATATAAAGTGTATGCAGCAGCCCTTAGTGCTGCTTTGCTAAACTAGCAGTACTTGCTTATCTGCCGTACTCACTATGTACACAGCGGGCAGGCCGGCAGCGCATGTCACTCACTCGGTCCCGCACCAGCCCCGTCCACTCATTATTGCGATTACAGCTAGCACTGCTAGGGGCTGCTGCTAACACTTTATATGTGATGGCTGCTCTGACCGGGGCCCGGCTTAATGAAGTTCAGTGACTGCACCGGGCCCTGCTACTACCCTGACAGCGCCCCTGTTTACATGTCACTGGCACATTGCAGGCCGCTATGCCTATGCAGCACAGCACGGCCTGTGATGTGCCGATCATGTAATACTGGTATAGTATTCGCTTTATAAGACGCATGGCCACTTTCCCCCTACTTTTGGGGGGAAAAAGTGTGTCTTATAAAGCGAAAAATACGGTGTATATATATATTTGTAAAAAAAGAAAAAATAATAAAAGATCAAATGACTAGTTAGACCACAAAGTACAATTCTGGGCTCCTGTGCACAAGACAGACTCGTTAATTTCTAACGATAATTTGTTTTCCCTTAGTCCTAACAGCAGCACAGATGGGGTTAACCACCCCCCGTGGACTGGCAGGACCGGCGGAATGTTTAATGAGCCCAAGACTAATAACTCAATATAACAATTAAGTATCTCCTTAAAAGGAGGAAGTCAACCCCCAGCCCACTGTGTTTATAGCAAGAAAAAAACTAGACTTACTAGGGTGGGAAATTTGTGTGCTGCTGTTAGGACTAAGGGAAAACAAATTATCGTTAGAAATTAACGATTCCCTTACGTCCTACCAGCAGCACAGATGGGGAGATAGCAAGAAGAAACCCCTAGGGAGGGCCTTCCTGCCTGGCAGAACTAAGAAAAGTCTGCCCAAAGGCCGAAACTCAGCTAGACTGGCATCTAGTCTATAATGGGAGATGAATGTCGATTCAGAGCTCCAGGAGGCAGCTTTGCAAATCATGTTGAGAGGCAGAAGACTCCTCTCGGCAAAAGAAATAGCCACAACTCTAGTAGAGTGGGCCTTCACGAATCCCGGAGGGTCCAGATTGTGGAAACAAAGGATTCCTTAATAGCCTCCTCAATCCACTGACTGATGGAAGGTTTGGATGCCTTATAGCCTTTAAACTTACCGGCAACAGGATTAGCAGATTCTCATCTTTCCTGAACTCCTTGATCTATCCACATAGATCCGGAGACATCTCGACGTCCAGAGGATGTCCGAAAAGAAGGCTCCCCGCACTTTCCATAAGAAAGGGGGGAACAAAACCGCCTAGTCCACCTGTCCAGGAGGACAGAAAAAAAACACAGTGGGCTGGGGGTTGACTTCCTCCTTTTAAGGAGATACTTAATTGTTAAATTGAGTTATTAGTCTTGGGCTCATTAAACATTCCGCCGGTCCTGCCAGTCCACGGGGGGTGGTTAACCCCATCTGTGCTGCTGGTAGGACGAAAGGGAAATAGCAGATCTGGAGAGGGTTCTGAGGAGGGCAACTGAAGTAATAACTGGAATGGGTGGACTACAGTACCCAGAAAGATTATAAAAATTAGGGTTATTTAGTTTAGAAAAAAGACGATTGAGGGGAGATATAATAACTATGTATAAATAAATCAGGGGTCAGTACAGAGATCTCTCTCATTATCTATATGTATCCAGGACTGTAACGAGGGTACATCCTCTACGTCTAGAGGAAAGAAGGTTTCCACACTAGCATACAAGAGGATTCTTTACAGTAAGAGCAGTGAGACAATGGAACTCTCTGCCAGATTTGTTGGTGATGGTAAACTCACTAAAAGAGTTCAAGAGGGGCCTGGATGTATTTCTGGAGTGTAATATTAGAGAGGTTGTTGTTCAGCCTATGTTACAAACATAGGTGATAGCTAGATAGACAGACATTGGACAGCATAGATAGATAGATGATAGATAAGTACATCTATTTATGGAAAAAGTTCACGCTACACTGATATTATATAATTAAAGCAGGGCATTTAAGTAGAAGTATGCACTGGTGATTTCCTCATCTCAAACAATTTATTGAAACAAAATCCAATAAAAGTGGTGGGTATACCCCCACAAAAAATGTCTATATTAATAACTTGTCAGGTGGCCTTCAGCATCAAATACAGCTTGACAACGACATCACATGCTGTTCACAAGTCGACGTCTTGAAGGACAGCCCTACATGGCAACTCAGCTGATCCCAGAGGCTTGCAATGGGATTCAGGTCTGGAGAAAATTCAGGCCACTCCATTTGAGGTACCCTAGTTTCCAGCAGCCATTCCCTAATGATGCGACCTCGATGAGCTGGCACATTGTCATCCATAAAGATGAAATTAGGACTATGTTGTTCATTCAGAGGCACAATGACTGGATTAATGATGTTATTCAAGTAGTATGGGCTTGTCAGTGTACCATTCACAAAGTGTAGGGCAGTTCTGTATTGCCTAGACACACCTGCCCACACTGTAACAGCACCACCACCAAAGGCTCGTCTGGTGACAACAGTGGCTGATGCATAGCACTCTCCTTGACGTCTCCAACGTCGCTGGCAGTCATCATTTCTGCTCAGCATGAATCAACTTTAATCAGTAAACACACTGAGGCCCACTCGTCCCTCGTCCAGTGTAGATGCTCTCTGGCCCATGCAAGACTATGATGCCCGTGCCTGGTGGTGTGGTCAGGTACCCTTGTAAGATGTCTAGGGGCATTTTTCACAATAAAGCGGTCATCAGTGTGGGATGTGGCCAAAGGACATCCACTTCTATGCCTTTTTGTGACTCTTCCAGTCTCTCTGAATCTCTGTTGCAATCTGCTGATGACACTCTTTGACACTCTAAGCCAGTGGCCACTTCTGTCTTAGAACATCCTGCTTGAACCCTGGCAATGGAAAGGTACTGTTGATCAATTGTTAGGTGTTGTCTTGGTCTCATTATGTTAAAATGTCAAACAGCATGATGAGGAGGACTGTTTAAATTCTAATTGAATCAGGAAATTTATTGACACCTGTTGTGATTTTTGCCGTTAAGCTCCTTGTTAGAGAATAGCAAGTTGTGCAAATGCAAATTAAAAGAAAAAAAGATGTGTTTCCATATTCCAGATATGAGAGCTTGTTTCTTCACGGGATGATTGGAAGTTGTAATTGTATAATTTTTCAGTGCATACAACCTCTTACTCATTTTTTCTTCAACTTGTGGATGAACAGTGGATGAACAAAAAAAATAGTGTAGGTGGAAAAGGGTCTAGAATAGCCATTAGAGGATAGCTGGAAAATCAGTTAAGCGAGGTCCTCTTCGTTCCCTCTCCAGCCTACCTTAAAATGGCATCTCTGAACTCCCTCCTGGAGCAGCTGCATAAACCAGCGGCTCTCAAGGAGATGTATAGCTACAGGAGCAGATTGTTGCTGTTCTCAATGGTACAATGCTCTTGTCTGCTCCTGACTGGCGAGTTTTCACAGCTCTCCCTCCTGAACGCTTGAGACCAAAGTTGGCACCTCAGCCCCAGTGGTAGACAAGGAGCCTAAGTAGGGTCCCTCCAGGCCAGTCTTTGTGATCCTTGGCTACAGGCCACAGATCATTGTCTTACAGGAATTCTGTTGGGCATCCAGTTTGATGGAGGATAGCAGGATTCATTCTCACCATGTGGTGTGGTCTGAAATAGACTGCTCCCCTGTGGCAGGTCCCTGTGGTAATATTCCGGTCAATGGACCTTCCTGCCAACCTACTCATGGACTGGACTGTCCTCCTTGATGTCTGGACAAGTAGATGGTGGGCAGCAGCCTGCTGTCCCTCCTTCCAGCTTGGATCCTACAGCTGCACCAGGAATTTTCACTCTCCATACAAGGGGCTGCCCATCTTGCTGCAGCGATGATGGCGAAGCAGAATCTGATGGAGACAGTGTGGTCCAGAACAGCAACAACAAACAACTGGATGCAGGATTTCCATTTGGCAAGGCTACAGCTCCTCCACAGTCTGGCGAGTATATGTCTATGTCTTGTCCAGTGGCGTAACTAGAAATTACTGGGCCTCACAGCAAATTTTTGAATGGGGCCCCCGCCCCCAGTAATTTTTTCACAACCCTTTACTTTCATGCCGCCCCCTTTCCTGTGGCTAGTAAAGATCGCTCTCTCAGACCAGGCCCGGCAGCTGTTCCATCCATTTCCTACACTGTCTATACTGCCACTGTATATAATTTAATTGTGTAATACTGTTGAGGGGCCCTGACAAAGTCTTTTAGTACTTATCCTCCTCCTCTTGGATGGGCCCCTTCTGGGTCAGGGCCCCAAAGCAGACGCTTCCCCTGCTTCCCCTATAGTTACGCCCCTGGTCTTGTCCATTCACTCTATTTATGTGTTACAAATGTGAGGAGGCAGGATTCAGGCCCTCTAGCGTTCTGAGGTTTTAGGGTGTAGCTCCCTGGGTCTCCGATGAAGGGAACTGTTAGGGGGTATATGGACACATAGGAACACTGTATTACATTTTGCATTTTAGGATGTTTGTTGTGCGACAAAGATAACTTTTGTCAAGAAGGTGACAGTATCAAACATCTATAAGTTTATTTATGTTTTTCTACTTTAGCATGAAATTTATTTTTTTATTGACAAGGAATTCGGTTTTGGGACACCACTTTCTGAGAGCCATACGTTCTTCATTTTTCCACTGACATATTTGTATGAGGGCTTGTTTCTTTTTTGAGGTACATACAGGGGAAAATGTAATTTATATCTTATATATTTACTGTGATGTCCTGTATGTATTTGTTTTTTATTTTTACTATTAAACAAGACGGTTGGTTTATTATTTATTTATTTATTTATTTATTGGAAAGGTTTTTTTTTCTAAAACTTTGTTAAATTTTATTCCATTTTTTATGTCCCAGTAGGGGACTTGAAGCTGCGATTTTCTGATCACAAGCTTAGTATTCCAAAGTATTACAATCTGTGATATACTGACAGGAAACATATTAGACTATGTCTCTAGCATGGCCTAATAGGCAGATCCTTATGGCAGACCTGTGGGCCCATGTTAGGCTCCTGTTTGTCATGGTAATGCATTGGCACCCCACAATTGTCAAGCTTTATTGATTCTACTATTCATCACAGTGTACAAGGGCTTGAAAGGCTGGGATCAGAAGTTCCCCAATCCCAGCCACCACAGTAGGAGACTGGCTGTCAGTTGTTGATCGCGTGGGAACAGCTTCTTTGACCCCAGTATCATCATCATGTACCTGTACATCATGGTGCCTTAATGCATGGAAAATTATAACACACAGATATGTCATGTTGAGTTAAGGGTTTAATCAGAATAATGTTTTTACACATGCCATTATTACTATATAAGCTATATATAATCTATGACAGTAGCATAAAATTTAAAAGTTCTGACTCAAGTGAGGTGACCAGATGCAGCAGAAGATGCAATGCACATCTCTTTTCATTTAATTTTATGAATGAAAACAGGTAAGCTTGGCTGTTTCTTAAGCTTCTGTAAACTGGAAATTAGAGATGCACACATTGGACCCCTATTAGCCCATTTTACCAACCCAGTGGATATTGATAATCCTTGCTGGAAAATTGAGAGATGAATTGCACCATTGACTTCTATGGGTCCATGTGCAGTCTGTTGCACACACAATGTACCACACAGACAAAAAATATGACCGTTTGAATCAGGCCTTACAGCAGAAGAAAACATTATTTAAAAATTGTATTGTCATTGAGACAGATGCAGCGTTTGCTCTTCTGTTTTAATAATACATTTTAATAGGCAATGAATGCCCATTATTTATTGTACTTATTTAAATTAGTGTTCAGTTTTTTTTACAATTACATATTCACAAATGATTTTTCATAGCACAATTAGTGTTCTAGAAACATTTAACAAACAGTCATTCTTAATATGTCTCATTAAGACCAATTATATTAGTTTTAAATGCTTTTCATGGTAAATAATCATCTCATTTCACATAGTTTATGATCTGTGAATAAATAAGCATTCAGATACAAAGATATAAACAAAAATAATAATCTAATAATACATGAATTTTTTTTCATTCAGAAATTTTATGTGTGTAGAAAAGACTGTAGAATATGTTAAAAATACATTAGCTGGCAAAAATGTGTGATAATACACCTCACATTTCAGAAAATTGCACCTAGTAATTTTGTCATATCAGGTGTTTTTAAAATGGAAATAAGGGTAATTTTTAGCAGTGCAAAGCAGTAGAATACAGCTAATGGGGTCATATCACATAGCAGGGCAGCTAAAATTCTCCCGCTGGGCTGTACATGCTGTCCAAAAATAAAAGCATTTCTCGACACATACTATAAATGCTGATCAGCCAATCAATGACTACAGCAATGAACTTCCTCAGCCAATCATAAGTTGAGTGGCAATCCCAGTAATTTCCTGTCGAGTCAAGGTAGTAGCAGGAAGTGGAACGCAGCAGGGACTCCAGCACTACCAGAATGTTATCGGGGTAAAGGGCGAGATGAGTATACAGTAAGTTCTGTTATTTTTTACATTATGTGCAGCCTGTTGGAAAGCTTTTTTTGTGCTGGAACATCCCTTTAAAGGACTTCTGTCATCACGTTTTGACATTATAAGCTGTCTGACATTAGCTATGTGCTAATGTCAGAGCAGCTTGATAATGTCTTTTTTATAAAAATCCGATTTATATTCGGGCTAAAAAACGTACTTTTATAATATGTAAATTAGCCTCTAGGAGCAGGGGGGCGTTGCCCTGCTCCTAGAAGCTCCGTGCGGCAACCTGCTGGCACGCCCCTTCTTACTTTGAGTGACAGTGCCGGGCAGCGATCCTCCGACACTGTCTCCTTGTGAAATCCAGCGCCTGCACGGCCGCTCTGTATTCGGCGCAGGCGCGGTGAGCAGAGGACGCTGGTGCTTGCTGTAAAAAGTTGCTACGGGATTTTTCAACCGGACATGCTGCCTCCATCATCTCTTCCTGAAACATAAAGAAATTCAACACTAAGTAAGTCGTTCCATACCGCAAAAGAAGGTGTACATTCACCTTTACATTTTCTGAAAAAAAGGCAGTGTCACATAAAGAATTTCACCACTAAGTACTTCAGTCCATAACGCAAAAGGAAGTGTACATTCACCCATATATTTTCCGAAAAAAAGCCAGTATCACATAAAGAATTTCACCATTGCGTAATTTGGCCTGTACAGCAAAAGGAGGTGTACAATCGCCACAAAATTTTCCCAAGAAAAGCCTCTGTCACATAAAGAATTTCACCACTAAGTAAGTTGTTCCATACCGCAAAAGGAGGTGTACATTCGCCCATACATTTTCTGAAAAAAAGTCAGTGTCACATAAAGAATTTCCCCACTAAGTAAGTTGTTGCCCATAAATTCTTTTAAAAAAAAGCCAGTTTCATATTACAAAATTCACCACTACGTAATTCGGCCTGTACCTCAAAAGGAGGTGTACAGTCACAGGGGTGTGGAAATTTAAATAAAAAACTACTTGTCGGAAGACTAAAGCGGGAGCTCAATCTACTTGTCCCTCTTGACAATCTACTTGTCCTGATACAAATTTTTTTTTTAAATCAAAACCATATTTAAATAAGGTATTTATTGATAGTAACTTAGAATACAGGCCCAAAATGTATGGGGGACTGTATAGGGGGCCACAAGAAGACGTTATACTGTATGGGGGGCCACAAGAAGATGTTATACTGTATGGGGAGCCACAAAGAGACGTTATACTGTATGGAGGCGAGGGCCACAAGGAGACGTTATATTGTATGGGGCAGCCACAAGGAGACGTTATACTGTATGGGGCAGCCACAAGGAGATGTTATACTGTATGGGGGCAGCCACAAGGAGACATTATACTGTATGGGGCAGCCACAAGGAGATATTATACTGTATGAGGGCAGCCACAAGGAGACGTTATACTGTATGGGGGCAGCCACAAGGAGATGTTATACTGTATGGGGGCAGCCACAAGGAGACATTATAATGTATAGGGGCGGCCACAAGGAGACGATATACTGTATGGGGGCAAGGGCCACAATGAGAAGTTATACTGTATGGGGGCCACAAGGAGATGTTATACTGTATGGGGCCACAAGGAGACGTTATACTGTATGGGGGCAGCCACAAGGAGACGTTATACTGTATGGGGACGGGGCCCACAAGGAGACGTTATACTGTATGGGGGCCACAAGGAGACATTATACTGTATGGGGGCAGCCACAAGGAGACGTTATACTGTATGGGGGCCACAAGGAGATGTTATACTGTATGGGGCGGAGGCCACAAGGAGACATTATACTGTATGGGGGCAGCCACAACGAGACGTTATACTGTATGGGGCAGCCACAAGGAGATGTTATACTGTATGGGGGCAGCCACAAGGAGACATTATACTGTATGGGGGCGGCCACAAGGAAACGTTATATTGTATGGGGGCGAGAGGCACAAGGAGACGTTATACTGTATGGGGGCGAGGGCCACAATGAGACAATATACTGTATGGGGGCGAGGGCCACAAGGAGATGTTATACTGTATGGGGGCGAGGGCCACAAGGAGACGTTATACTGTATGGGGGCGAGGGCCACAAGGATATGTTATACTGTATGGGGACGAGGGCCGCAAGGAGACATTATACTGTATGGGGGCAAAGGACTAAGCCTACTGGACTGGCCACACCACTGGTACATTTTAAAGGGGCGGTGTCTTTTTAAGGTTAGCTCTGGCCACCATATCACCTTGCCTATGACTATGCCCACACTGTTCCTCTGTCAGAAGATCATACTTGGCAGGATTTGCTCCATTAATGTCTATGAACAGCTTGGAGTATAATACACGGGTGCAGTTGCTATTAGCAACCATTTTCTCCGTCATTGGTTACCCTCATCATTAATGTTAGGTTCATGAGCTATGCAACTGACTCCATAATCTACACTAGCGCAGGACCTAACCATTTACCAACCAACATATGACTGCACCATTGTTCCTGCAGAGCTTCCGCCAAGCTTCGATTCACGTGCCCGTGCCGCTGTCATTGCATCAGACTTACGGCAAAAATCATTCTGTAGCGCTCATCTGTCAGAGGCTTCCTGGACACTGAGCGGTGAGCACCGGAGGCCGAGGCGGGAGCGGGGACGTGTGGGAGGGGCTGTGGCACCAGGGACTAGAAGTCCCATCCCCCAACATCAGAAAGAAACAATCGCAAAACTCGGAGAACAAATACAGGGGAGAGCAGATGCCGAGGGGAGAGGGAGTCAGTGCAGTACTGGGGAAACAAGCACTGCTACTTGCCCGCCACAGCAGGCTAAGCCTCTGAATAAACTACCTGCCCGACACCATAAAATGCATGTCCCGGGCGTCGGGCGATAGGAATTCCACACTCCTGAGTCACCCATGAATTTGACTAAAAAAAGCCTGTTTCATATTACAATTTTCCCCACTATGTAATTCAGCCCGTACCGCAAAAGGAATAACCCCAAAATTTTCCCCAAAAAAGCCTCTGTTACATAAAAAATGTCACTACTAAGTAATTTGGTCCATACAGCTAAAGGAGGTGTTCAATCACCCATAAATTTTATGAAAAAGAGCATGTTTCATATAAAAAATGTCACCACTATGTAATTCGGTCCATACAGCAAAAGGAGGTGTACAGGCACCCATGAAATTTCCCCAAAAAATCCGCTTCAGAGAAAAAATGTCACCGCAAAAAGGCCTTTACCACATGAAACTGCACCGCTTAGTGGCAAATAGGCCTGAGTTATTTTCACAATATATCACTGCGCCGCAGAACGTCAATTAGGCACAAATTATTTTCAATTTTTACACAACAGGCTTTTCAACAGATATATGCAACGCTGGACGGTGAATATATTTTGTTTTTGCCACTAATACACTGAAAACAGGGCTTCACTATATATCAATGAACCGCAGAACGTCAATTAGGCCCAAATTTTGTTCTACTTTTACACAACAGGCTTTTCAACAGAGAAGTACAACTCTGGATGGCGAATATATTTTTATTTCACCACTAATACATGGCAAACAGGGCTTCCAAATATATCATTGCACTGCTGAGCGGCAAAGATATTTTTTCTTTTTCCATTAAGGCCTCTTTCACATGGGCGGGTGCGTTGCGGGAAAATGCATGATTTTTCTGCTCGAGTGCAAATCGTTTTAATGCAGTTTGCACGCGCGTGGGAAAAATCGGCATGTTTGGTACCCAGACCCGAACCCGGACTTCATCACTGAAGTTCGGGTTTGGGTTAAGTATGCTGTAGATTTTATTATTTTCCCTTATAACATTGTTATAAGGGAAAATAATAGCATACTCAATACAGAATGGTCAGTAATATGTGGATGGAGGGGTTAAAAATAAAAAAATTAACTCACCTTATCCACTTGATCGCGTAGTTGCCAATCTCTTCTCTCTTCTTCAATCATTAGCTGCTGGCTAAAGGACCTGTGATGACGTCACTGAGCTCATCACATGGTCCAATCACATGGTCCATCACCATGGTGATGGACCATGTGATGTGACATCACCACAGGTCCTTTAGCTGGCAGCTAATGCTTGAAGAAGAGAGAAGAGATCGGCAACTATGCGATCAAGTGGTTAAGGTGAGTTCATTTTTTTTATTTTTAACCCCTTAATCCACATTTTACTGTTAGTTCTGTAGTGAGAATGCTATTATTTTCCCTTATAGCCATGTTATAAGGGAAAATAATAAAGATCAGGTCCCGTCTCTTAGCAACCTTGCGGGAAAATCGCACTGCATCCGCACTTGATTGCAGATGCTTGCGATTTTCACGCAGCGCTATTCACTTCTATGGGGCCTGCGTTTCGTGAAAAACGCACAATATAGAGCATGCTGTGATTTTCACGCAGCGCAGAAGTGATGCGTGAAAATCACCGCTCATGTGCATAGCCCAATAGAAATGAATGGGTCCGGATTCAGTGCGGGTGCAATGCGTTCACGTCACGCATTGCACCCGCGCGGAAAACTCGCCCGTGTGAAAGGGGACTAATACATGGAAAAAAGGGCTTTAAAACAGATAACTACACTGCAAAGCGGAAAATATCTTTTTCTTTTTTCCACTAATACACGTAAAAAAGGGCTTTGAAACAGATAACTGCACCACTGAGCGGCAAAGATATTTTTCCTTTTTCCACTAATACACGGAAAAAAGGGCTTTAAAACAGATAACTGAACGGCTGAGCAGCAAATATCTCTATACAGAAAAAAGGTATTTAAAACACATGACTGCAACGCTGAGCGGCAAATATATATTTTTTTTGCCAACAATACACGACAAAAAGCAGGGGGGCTTAGTCGTTCAGATTTAGCTATCAGTCACTCGGTAGGGCCACTCACACAATGAAGATATATAAAAAATAGCAAGGTTGAATTAATTCATTTTGCCAAAAAACAATATATAAATCTGCTCAGCTCCTCCTGCTCTATAACATGATGTAAACTACACTGCACAGGATTCCTTTAAAAAAAGGGTTTTCTGCAAAACAACTTTTTATGACCATCTATATATATAACTGAAATGTTCATAGGCACATGCTTTATTGATAAAATACACAATGTACAGTTATACATACGTGATTATTCTTGTTTATTAGCAAAACATCAATATTTTTACTATGTTTACCGTCAGAAGCTGCAACAATGTATCCACTCTGCTAAAATAATTTTATTATCTTTGCACCCAGAGGAAGGGAGTTCACTTAGCATTTGCAATCTCACGAACTAGCTGTAGGTCAGGAAGTTTAACATTTCTCTGAAGGGTGTGAAAGCATATTGGGTACATTCCAAAATGTTGTTCTCATTAACATTGAGGAATTGCAAAAAGAGGCCAAATGTTCTTGTTTTGGTATGAAAAGCAAAGATTATGCAAGTCCAAAAATAACACCGTTTATGACTGGGAAACAACTGGCAGGCTTAAAAACTATGATTTGTGAAATGAGGAATGGCTAAACAGTATGTGTATACTAAGAGGGATAGTCTGGCACAGTATTATTAATGGCCCAGCTTCAGAATTTGACTTCAGTCAACCATGAAAATCAGCTGAATGAAGATGCTACAACACTCCTGCAAGTGTCATGTCTCTTTCATTGTTTAGCCATGAACAGCACTATGTATACATTTGTGGCAGGTAATGTACAGTAGATTAGCAAAATTAACTGCTGGGAGCTGCAGTAGCCAGCTCAGCCACAACCAAATCTGCAGTGTTGTGCCAGGATAAACATTTTAAGGGAATGTGGTGCTCCTGGCTGGTGTTCAGCTGTCCCTTCATTTAGCTGGTCAGGAGTTGGGCACCTACTAATCAGATATTGATAGCCTACCCTAAGGATAGGCCATTTATGGTTATCTCATGAAAATAATTTGTCACTCATTGACAGGATAGGTGTAACTATCATATCATATGGAGTCTGACCGCTGGGACTCCCCAAGATCCCAAGAGCTAGGGGTCACTAAGTCCCCTCTCTGAATGGATCGGGAATGTGTATGTTGGTTCACTGCTCCATTCAATTCTATGGGACTAACAGAGCACCTTCTATGTCAGCTCCATCTAAGTGAATGGAGCAGTGGACTGGCATGTGCACTACAGTTCCATTCAGAGAGGGCACTCCTCATTTTCAGGATCAATTAGTCATAATAGTGTTTAACTGGGTTTTGCAACTTGGCATAATGAGATGGTAAATCTCCCCCTTTGTGTTTCAATTCCCTACCATTTGCAGTGTATTTAGTTCCTGACAGTAAATGAGAACATTATGGTTTACAAGTGCAACACATACATAGTCCTCCTTTCAGTTGAGAAACGGATACAATTATAAGTGGTGTAGGCAATATTCTCTGAGCTACCATATATACTGTACATCAGCAGCAAAAGTGTCTCTGATGGCATGCTACAATGCATTAGTATAGAGTGCATGCTATTTAACTCACAAAGCCTTGCCTAGAGTGGATGCATCTGTATGCACTTGCCATCTAGAGCAAAACTAGCTATATACTGATTTGCTGCTTGTGTATAAAAAAAAAAAATAGTTGTGAAATAAACAAAATCTTGTAAATAGTGAGTTAACTGAAACAGTATTTTACAGAATTGTATAATGTTTCATGAATACGGTGATTTAATTGGTTGGCACATCTGGGACTGATGGCATATCGCTACCATATCACATCAATGTCAGATAGATATGGGTCCAACCTCGGTTCTATTTGCACTGCTATAGGAGTTCATAAAAAAGTGACGCTAAGCTATTCAGGCAGTCCCGTGTTGAAGGAAGAAGTGGCCGTGCTTGTGTGGCGTGCTCTCCATTCATTGCTACTGAAGTTTCAAAAACAGTCATGGTCTCTCTGCTATTTTTGGAACTCACACAGTGATGAATAGAGAGTATATAGGGCATGAGTGTGCTCTGCTTTACTTCTGGGCCCCATCCTGGAGAAAGGAACAGGTCCACCTAGATGGGACCCACACCTATATGATATTGATGGCATATCCTAGTGATATGCCATAAATGTCCCAGATGAGCCAACCCCTTTAACCCCTTCGACCCGGGCCAGTTTTCACCCTCCTTCCATGCCATTTTTTGCAAATGTGACGTGTCACTTTATGTGGTAATAACTTTGGAACACTGTTATTTATCCAAGCCATTCTGAGATTGTTTACTAGTGACACATTGTACTTCATGACAGTCATAAATTTGAGTCAATATATTTCACCTTTATTTATGAAAAAAAAAAAATTACAAAAAATTTTGAAAAATTTGCAAAATTTCAATTTCTCTGCTTTTAACCCCTTAAGGACTTATGACGTACCAGTACGGCATGTTTCCCGAGTCCTTAAGGACCCATGATGCACCGGTACATCATAACTAGATTGCGGCATCCTGTCACAACGCCGGGTCGGATCATGTGACCCGCCCGTATCGGCGATCGCAGCAAACCGCAGGTCAATTCAGACCTGCGGTTTGCTGCATTTTCTGCGATCTCTGATCTCCGTGGTCTGTGACCGCGGGGATCAGAGACTTAAAATGTGCACCAAATGTATAATTTTTAACCCCCCCTGCACCTCGCAATATTACTGTCCACGCGGGCGGTGCAGGGGGGGGGAATTGCGAGCGGGCAGTGCGGGAGATGGGCGGTGCGGCAGGCGGGATCGCAATCCCCCGCCCGCCTCCTTTCTAATTCCCGAGTGTCTAGTGGTTATAGCAGAGGGTAAGCACATTGCTGACCCTCTGCTATAAACTGCTGACATCTGTGCCGTACAGATGTCAGGAGTTTAACCCCTTCCATACTGCGGTCCGTACTGACCGCTGTATGGAAGGGGTTAACAGGGAGGGAGCTCCCTTCCTCTCCCATCGGGGGCTGCTGTGCCTTTGCAGCCCCTCGATTTTCCATGGGATCACAGAGGGGCTCCCTCCTTCCCCATCACCCGCTGCTCTGTTCTGGCAGCGTGTGATGGTTACCATGGCAGCAGGATGCTTTCAGAGTGTAGTAGCCCAGAGGGGAGAATCGTGGGTGGTCGGTATGTCTCACTGAGAATGTGTGCCTCAGTGATATAATTCCCGGAAGTAAGTATGCCAGTAACGTTAGGTTGCTGGGAGGTTTTTTAAAGTGGATTTTGGGTCCGGGTTTTAGGAGTGACCAGAGAGATTGGGTGGGACAGGTCACTCCAGTACTCCATCCAGGGTTTTCCTAAAGGCATAGTTAAAAGGGCTATGCAAATCTCAGCTGGGAGATCAAGTGTGCACAGGCTTACTGCAAGCTGAACAAGCTGAGAGGGGAGTTGATCTCTGAAAGATCCCAAAGAGTGGTGAGATCTCATTGTTTTGTTACCCTACTTGGACTGAATACAAAGTTGGACTTTATGTTATGAAAATGTGTGGGCTGAAGAAAGCTTAAAGCTGAAGCTTGGACATGTTTACTATTGTTTGCTGAAATAAACTCTGCCTGTGGTGAAGAGAAAACTGACACGTGTGTATGTGTGCACAGTGACTGAGTTAAACCCCCCCACAATATGGTGTCGGATGTGGGCAAACGCTCCTAGAAATCGCAGCAACAGGCAGTGGTAGGAGCTGAATGTCCTGGGTAAAAACTGCAGCGAAATTACAGTCTGAACGTCCAAACATGGAGGATCTAGCAAAGCAACTAGTGCAAGCTAACTTGCTGCAGCAACAGGCTACTGCTCAACAGCAGAAAGCCCATATGGAGGCTATGCAAGCCCAGCAAAAGACAAATCAGCTCCTGATACGACAGATGTTTGTATTGACTGAGGCCGTCAAATCTCAGGAGGGGCTAAGCCTTCCCAGTCAGAGCGGCAGTGTTAAAGCTCGGAAAAATGTGATGGAAACTTTGCAAAAAATGACACCTGAGGACGATGTTGAGGCGTACCTGTCCGTGTTTGAAAGGGTGGCAGAAAGAGAGAATCTCCCACCCGAGCAGTGGGCAGAAGTATTGGCGCCTTATTTAATAGGAGAACCTCAGAAAGCCTATTATGATTTAACCTTGCAAGATGCTAAAGAATACAGTAAGCTAAAAGCAGAGATTCTTGCCCGGCAAGGGGTGACGGATGCAGTCCGGGCGCAGCGTGTTCACAGCTGGGAGTTTTGCCAAGATAAGCCTCCCAGGTCCCCAAATGTTCGATCTGTTCCACCTCGTACAAAAATGGTTACAGCCAGAATCATCCACCCCAGCTCAGATGGTGGAAAAAGTGGTGATGGATCAGTTCCGCCATATGCTGCCAACACCTCTACAGCGTTGGGTTGCCCAGGGAAACCCGCAGACTGCAGACGAGTTGGTGAGCCTTGTAGAAAGGTATATCAGCATGCAGGACTCTCTGGAAAATAAGGGAAGGTTGAGATGGCCATCTCCCGGCTCTAAAAATGGAACAGGGTTCCCCCGGAAAGGACTACAACCCACTCCCAATTGGAGAATCCAGGCCAAGGAAAAGTTTAAGCCTGGGACCCAAGTCCAGACCGGGACCATTATCTGTTGGAGGTGTCAGGCTCCTGGACATATCGCAGCGCACTGCCCTTTGTCTACCGAGCCCATGGAGTGCGGTGTCGGCCAACCATATTCTCTTTTTGCACATCTGGTGTATAGTGCAGCTACCCAAGCCCAGGAAGAACCCCAGGTGTGCCAAGTGACCGTGAACAGTGTTATGGTGACTGCCCTCCTGGACTCCGACAGTTTGGTCACTTTGATGACGTCCATGGTGCCTCACGTGTTGAATCCTGAAAAGCATGTGGGAGTGTTGTGTATCCATGGAGACACCCGGGATTATCCGGTTGCTCAGGTGTCCATAAACACTATGTGTGGTACTGTACAGCATGAGGTGGGAGTCGTGAAGGACTTACTGCACCCGGTGATACTAGGAAGAGACTTCCCGCTGTTCTGGGACCTCTGGGCTAAAGCTAAGGTTCCGATGAGTCGGTCAAGTGCTGAGTGTACTAGTTGTGATGTGGTGGGGGAGGGGATGGAATGTCCTGAGGCTATGTCAGAGTCTCCGCTAGCTGTGATGTTAGGCGAGGAGAATGAGGAATTATGCCCTGAGACCAATGTTCTGGATCTTGAGGTGTCCCGGGAAAATTTTGGAGCGGCACAGCTCAGGGATCTTACCTTAAAAGGTGCCCGGGAGAATGTATCAGTACTGAATGGGGTTGCCCAAAGTTCAGGAGCTGATAATCAGTTTCCCCACTTCGCCATAAACAATGATATGTTTTATAGAGTGACCAAAAAGGGGGATGAAGTAGTGGAACAGCTGCTGGTACCAGATCCGTATCGACCATTAGTATTAAGGATGGCCCACTCTCATGTTTTAGGGGGGCACTTGGGGGCAGGTAAAACCCAAGAACGCATTCTCCAACGATTCTATTGGCCGGGTTGTTATAAGGAAATAGCCGACTATTGCCAGTCGTGTCCCACCTGCCAGGTCTCAGCCCCGGTACCACATTTCAAAAGTCCCTTGGTCCCACTGCCAATCATTGAAGTTCAATTTGAACGGATTGCAATGGATCTCGTAGGACCCCTAGTGAAGTCAGCTAGAGGTCAGCAGTATATTTTGGTGGTAGTCGACTATGCCACCAGATACCCGGAAGCAGTCCCTTTAAGAAATACCTCCTCGAAAACCATAGCGAAAGAGTTGTTCCAGATGTTTGCCAGAACCGGTATACCAAAAGAGATATTAACTGACCAGGGAACACCGTTCATGTCTAAGGTCATGAAAGAGTTGTGTCAGATGTTGAAAATTAAGCAACTGCGAACATCCGTATATCATCCGCAGACAGATGGTCTAGTAGAACGATTTAATAAAACGCTTAAGAGTATGTTAAAAAAAAGTGGTAGAAAAGGATGGTCGTGATTGGGACTGTCTGCTACCGTACCTACTGTTCTCCATTAGAAAGGTTCCTCAAACCTCCACTGGGTTTTCACCTTTTGAATTATTATATGCTCGGCACCCTCGGGGGTTGCTGGATGTGGCAAAGGAGACCTGGGAAAATGAGACTACCCCATATAAAAGTGTGGTAGAACACATAGCACAAATGCAAGAGAGAATATCTAAGGTCATGCCCATAGTGAAAGAACACCTCCTGAGGGCTCAAGAAAATCAAGCTCGAGTGTATAACAGGGCAGCCAAGGTTAGGCAGTTCAGTCCAGGGGACCGAGTGCTAGTTTTGGTACC
Organism: Bufotes viridis; assembly: GCA_033119425.1. Taxonomy (NCBI): domain Eukaryota; kingdom Metazoa; phylum Chordata; class Amphibia; order Anura; family Bufonidae; genus Bufotes; species Bufotes viridis. The sequence goes on along the minus strand of CM065592.1, from coordinate 249,133,875 downwards.
CACGGTGGAAAGCAAATTCTTAGCTAAGTGGCAGGGGCCTTATGAGGTGGTTGAGAAAGTTGGGGAAGTTAACTACAAAGTTCACCAGCCGGGAAGAAGAAAACCTATCCAGCTGTATCATGTGAACTTGCTAAAACCATGGAAAGAGCGGAACCCCCCGGAAACAACCTGTTTGGTGGTAGAGGCAAAAAGTAGCAGTCAGGATGTCACAATTGCAGAGACCCTGTCCGATTCACAAAAACAGCAGTGCAGAGAATTGCTACAACAGAATAGGGACTTGTTCTCCGATTTGCCAGGTCTCACTGAGTGTATTGAGCATGAGATTCGAACAAAACCTCATATTCGGGTAAACAAAAAACCCTATAGAATCCCTGAGGCTCGTAAGGAAGTAATGTCACAAGAGATCAAAAGGATGCTAGAACTAGGAGTGATTGACGAGTCCCGAAGTGGGTGGTACAGTCCGATAGTTTTGGTACCAAAACCATCTGGGGAATGGCGGTTCTGTAATGATTACAGAAAACTCAATGAGGCATCAGAGTTCGATGCCTATCCCATGCCAAGAGTAGACTAACTCATTGAAAGGTTAGGTCCTGCGCGGTATATTACTACGTTAGACCTAACAAAAGGTTATTTGCAGATCCCTCTGTCCAGGGATGCCAAAGAAAAGACAGCTTTTTCCACCCCTGAAGGGTGTTACCAATATGTGAGAATGCCATTCGGTTTACAAGGTGCCCCAGCTACGTTTCAAAGAGCTATGGACAGGATCTTAGGCCCTCACAAAAAGTATGCAGCTGCATATTTGGACGATATCGTCATCTTTAGCCAAGATTGGGAGAGTCACCTGGGTAAAGTTCAAGCAATACTAGATTCCCTAAGAATAGCCGGATTCACCATAAACCCCAAAAAATGTGCCATGGGTATGGAAGAGGCCAGATATCTTGGGTATATAGTAGGTAGAGGTTTGAACAAACCTCAAATCAACAAAGTAGAGGCAATTCAAACCCGACCACGCCCACTTACAAAAAAACAGATAAAAGCTTTTTTGGTAATAGTGGGCTACTACAGACGATTTGTACCGAATTTTGCTACAATAGCTGCCCCGCTAACAGAACTTACAAAAGGTACAAAATCAGTTATGGCTAGGTGGACCACAGAAGCAGAACAGGCCTTTAAAGAGCTTAAGCTATGGTTATGCCAACAGCCAGTGTTAGTGGCCCCAGACTTTAGTAAAAAATTCATAGTTCAGACAGATGCCTCAGAGGTAGGTCTAGGTGCTGTGATGTCCCAAGAGGTTAGGGGGGAAGAACACCCTATGTTGTACCTAAGCCAAAAACTTACTCCCTGCGAAAAAAAATTATTCTATTGTGGAAAAAGAATGCTTAGCGATAAAGTGGGCACTGGACTCCCTTAGATATTATCTACTGGGTAGGAGGTTCAGATTAGTTTCAGATCATGCACCACTAAAGTGGATGTCTGAGAAGAAATGGAGTAATGCCAGAGTAATGAGATGGTTTCTGACGTTACAAGATTTCAATTTTTATATAGAACACAGGCCTGGGAAATTGCATGGGAATGCCGATGCCCTGTCAAGGGTACATTGCTTGATGGTAACAGGTGCCCAGCCCCTCGGCTTTAGGCAGAGGGGGAGATGTAGTAGTCCAGAGGGGAGAATCGTGGATGGTCGGTATGTCTCACTGAGAATGTGTGCCCGGAAGTAAGTATTCCAGTAACGTTGGGTTGCTGGGAGTTTTTTTTAAAGTGGATTTTGGGTCCGGGTTTTAGGAGTGACCAGAGAGATTGGGTGGGACAGGTCACTCCAGTACTCCATCCAGGGTTTTCCTAAAGGCATGGTTAAAAGGGCTATGCAAATCTCAGCTGTGAGATCAAGTGTGCACAGGCTTACTGCAAGCTGAACAAGCTGAGAGGGGGAGTTGATCTCTGAAAGATCCCAAAGAGTGGTGAGATCTCATTGTTTTGTTACCCTACTTGGACTGAATACAAAGTGTTGGACATTATGTTATGAAAATGTGTGGGCTGAAGAAAGCTTAAAGCTGACGCTTGGACATGTTTATTATTGTTTGCTGAAATAAACTCTGCCTGTGGTGAAGAGAAAACTGACACGTGTGTATGTGTGCACAGTGACTGAGTTAAACCCCCCACAAGAGGCATACCTGCTTTCCATGGTGATGTAAGTCTAATCAGACTTCTGCTAAAGGCAGAAGTCTGATTAGACTAAGTGTAAAGTAAAGAATACAGTACAGTACACTATATAGTGTACTGTACTGTATCATATAGACATCAGACCAACTGAATCTTCAAGAACCAAGTGGGTCTTGGTCAAAAAAAATGTAAAAAAAAGTGAAAAATAAAGTAAAAATAAAAAAAACACATAAATCACTGAATAAAAATTAAAAAATTACATACACTACACATATTAGGTATCGCCGCATCTGTAAAGCTCTATAAAAATATCACATGACCTAACCCCTCACGCAAATACCATAAAAAAACAAACAAAAAAAGGTGTAAAAAAAGCAATTTTTCGTCACCTTACATCACAAAAAGTGTAATACCAAGTGATCAAAATGGCGTATGCCTCCTAAAATAGTACCAATAAAACCGCCATCTCATCCCGCAAAAATGAGCCCCTACATAGGACAATCACCCATAAAAATAAAAAATTATGGCTCTCAGACTATGGCGACATTAAAACATGATTTGTTTTTTGTTTCAAAAATGATATTATTGTGTAAAACTTAAATAAATTTTTAAAAAAGTATACACATTAGGTATTGCTGCTTTCGTAACAACCTGCTCTATAAAAATAACACATGACCTAACCCCTAAGGTGAACACAGAAAATAAAATAATTTAAATACCTTGTCAAAAGTCATTTTTGTCACCTTACATCACAAAAAGTGTAATAGCAAGCGACCAAAATGTCATTTGCATGCCAAGATAGTGCCAATCAAACCGTCATCTCATCCCGCAAAAAATGAGCCCCTACATAAGACAGTCACCCAAAAAATAAAAATAAAAAATATGGCTTTAAGAATGTGGAGACACTAAAAAATAATTTGCTCTATATTATACCTTTTTTGAGGCAAGGTAACAAAAAATAGAAATTCTGAAATTTCATCTCCATTCGCCAATAGCTCTTGTGGAACACCTAAAGGGTTAACAAAGCTCTTAAAATCGGTTTTGAATACCTTGAGGGGTGTAGTTTCTTAGATGGAGTCACTTTTATGGAGTTTCTACTCTAGGGGTGCATCGGGGGGCTTCAAATGGGACATGATGTTAAAAAAAGAGTCCAGCAAAATCCGCCTTCCAAAAACCATATGGCGTTCCCTTCATTCTGTGCCCTGCTGTTTGGCCATACAGCAGTTTACGACCACATATGAGGTGTTTCTGCAAACTACAGAATCAGGGCAATAAATTTTAGATTTTTGTTTTCCTGTTAACCCTTACTGGATAAAATGGATTAAAATAGAAAATTTTCCAAAAAATCGAAATTCTGAAATGTTATCTCCATTTGCCATTAACTCCTGTGGAAAACCTAAAGGGTTAATTACGTTTGTAAAATCAGTTTTGAATACCTTGAGGGGTGTAGTTTCTAGAATGGGGTCATTTTTGGGTGGTTTCTATTATGTAAGCCTCACAAAGTGACTTCAGACCTGAACTGGTCCCTAAAAAGTGGGTTTTTGAAAATTTTGGAAAAATTTCAAGATTTTCTTCTAAACTTCTAAGCCTTGTGACGTCCCCAAAAAATGAAATGGCGTTCCCAAAATGATCGATACATTAAGTAGACATATGGGGAATGTAAATCAAAAACTTTTTTGGGGGGGTATTACTATGTATTATAGAAGTAGAGAAATTGAAACTTGGAAAATTGCAAATCTGGTAATTTTTTATAAATAAAAATGAAATTTTTCGACTCTATTTTACCACTGTCATGAAGTACAATATGTGACGAAAAAAATACTCAGAATGGCCTGCATAAGTAAAAGCGTTTAAAAGTTATCACCACATAAAGTGACACTGGTCAGATTTTCAAAAAATGGCCGAGTCCTTAAGGTGAAATAGGGCCAAGTCCTTAAGGGGTTAAAACAGAAAGTGATAAATCATAAAATATTTATTACTTAACATTCCCCATATGTCTACTTTATGTTGGCATCATTTTGTAAATGTCATTTTATTTTTTTAGTCCATATAGTAAAACATGGCACTCCGATAGATATACTTGGTACAAAAAGTCCAAACTTTATTTACGCTTGTATATATGCCACCAAAGGAGTAGTTATATGGCCTACGTTTCGGCCATATCTACTTGGCCACCGATTCTTTTTCGACTGAACTAACAAAGGCCCTGAGGAAGGCCCAGGATTGGGGTGAAACGTAGGCCATATAATTACTCCTTTGGTGGCATATATACAAGCATAAATAAAGTTTGGACTTTTTGTACCAAGTATATCTATTGGAGTGCCGTGTTTTACTATATGTATTGAAGTTGGGTTTACCCGAAACACAGAGCACCCTTATATCAACAGTGGAGTGCCGGCCAATGTTTCTTATTATTTTATTTTTTTAGGACGTTAGAAGGCTTAGAATTTTAGAAGCAAAATTTCAAAAACACACTTTTTAAGGACCAGTTCAGGTCCATCTGAAGTCACTTTGTGTGGCTTACATAGGGAAAACCCCCCATTAATGACCCCATTGCAGAAAGTAACACCCCTCAGGTTACTCAAAACTGATTTTACAAACTTTGTTAACCCTTTAGGTGTAACACAAGAATTAAAGGAAAATGGAGAAGAAATTTCTAAATTTCACTTTTCTGGCAAATTTTCCATTTTAATCCATTTTTTTTCTTTAACACATCGAGGGTTAACAGCCAAACAAAACTCAATATTTCTCTCTCTCTTTCTCTCTCTCATAACTGTAAAAAAAACAGCAGAAAATGGCTCCTGGGGAGTTTCCTATTTAGTAAGGGGTAGGCAACTTTCCTATTGGTTGCTAGGGATGTTGCTGAGCTCAAACAAATATATTACAAATTTAGGACTAACACAAACATGGTCACAATTGCATATCCATAAAGCAAGCATACAGAGCTTGCTTTATGTACAACATTTCACATGCAAACAATAGAACTAAGAAATGGGTATCATTCTAAATTAAAGTGGTATGATACCTATTATAAATGAAAAAATAGAAGCTCTTTGCGCACATTTTTGATCAAATGTGTGTCGGGCCTATCTACCAGGTGTCAAGGTGGCTTCCGCAGATCGGTACCTAACACTAACAGAACTGCCTCTCTTGGACCTACCTAAGCCTACAATATTCAGGGCGGTGTAGGAACCAGCTACATTTATACTCTGATCAGAAGCCCCAGGCGGATGGGCGTTGCTTAGTCTAAACAAGGCGCTACCCTCAATATATACTACAAAAAAATGTACACTAACACAAACATGGTCAAAAGTGCATATCCATAAAATAAAGCAAGCATACAGATAATAAAAACATGGCTGCACAAAATTTCACATGAAAACAATAAATTAAAGTGGTATGATACCTACTATAAATGAAAAAAATAGGAACCACCTACATTTATACTCTGCTCAGAAGCACCAGACAGATGGGCGTTGCTTAGTCTAAACGAGGCGTTACCCTCAATATATAATACAAAAAGCAAAGATATTGCAGCCTTTTCATTGGCCCACAAGCAAGAAGCAGGGAGGGTACTGATAAAAAAAATATAATATTCGTGATTACAAATATATAGCACTATAATCTAGATCTTCACAAATTTTGGAAGTGCCGATACTTGCGATAAAAATTTGTGATTAGAACATTTGCGATCGACTTTATCCATTACCCAGGGGATAGGGGATACCTTGTAGTAACCAGCATACCCCTTTAAAGAGGTTACTCAAGAATGACAGTTTATCAACTATTCCAAATATAAGGGATAACTCCTACTGTCACAACAACTGATACCGGTGTCCCCCATTTGAACGGAGTAGTAGTTGAACACGTGTACTGTCAGATTATTGAAATTCTCTGAAACTGCTAAAAAATAGCTATGCACTATAGTGCGTTACCCTTGGCATTTTCAAAGACTTAGAATGGAGCAGCAGTGCTTGAGCTGATCAGTGGATGTCTGATATTTGGTAATCCCCTTGATCATGACAATGAGGAGCCTGTGTTCACCATTTGAATGGAGATAAAGTTTAGCATGCGCACTGCCACTCTATTGAAACCTTATGGGACTGTGGGATGTAACCAAGCGCTGTACTCTGCTATTTATTGACAGTTCCATGGACTTTGAATGGTACAGCAGCAAATATGCTCAACCACCATTTAAATGGGGGACACAGGAAATCCATTCTCAGAATCAGTGATAGCTGTTGGATCCCCATCGATCAGACACTGGATCAACACAGAATAAGTGTGACCATATGGAGAACAGCTTTAAAATGTAAAGTAGAATTTGCCTCATTTTCATGATTTTAATCTTCCTGACCATGTGGAGAAAGTCATATTCTGCTTCAGATGTTTCAAACTTACTTTATGTGTTCCTTTTGCTATACACGACTACTCTAGAAGTAGACTTAATTCCCACAAAAACTGTGTAATAGACCATTTATGGTGGAACTAAATGCACTAGAACTTCGACATTATGAATTTATTCAAAGCCACAAATAAACATACTGTATTTTCCATCTCTCTTCCATTTTGCTTTCTCGGCCTACGCAACTACTTTCCAAAATGCAGAAGGTATGAACCTCAACAACAGGGAAAACTACATTTATCATCATATTATACAGAAAATCTGCATTGTGTGTCTCTTTAATAATATAAGTGGAATAACCAGCTAATGTTTATATTATACAGAGCTTAAAGGGGTTGTGCAGTGATTTATATTGATGACATATCCTAAAAGTATCCTGCATTCTCTGAATTTAATGGATGCCATTGTGGCACAAAAAGAGGTATCAAACAGTGTAGGCTCAACATGCATGTGGAACCTGCATTCCCTGAATTTAATGGAGGCCAGAATGGTACCAGTAGAGGTAGTATTTAGTGTAGGTCCTGTCCTAAAGAGATCACTTTGTTGTTAGCGGACAGGCGCAAATGATTTTGTACAAAATGTATTTGCTAAGAATCTCACATTTATAGCTTTAGTACATTTTCTATAGTGAGTATGGCACTTTTGTATTTACTTGATTATTTGTTTGCAGAGTGCTGTTGCATTGTGCTTTTCTGCTTTCAGCCATGGCACATGTGCCTGCACATTGGAATATGTTGACTAACCCCTATTTTTTTCATTGCAATCAATATCTGATCAGCGGGGTTCCGAGACCCGACACCCCTGAGGATCAGCTGGTCGATGAGGAGGTGGCACTCCATGCAAGTGTTGCTTCCTGGACATTACACTACATGTTGTCTATTGTGCGGCAGCAGTGTATTGAAATTAAAAATGCTTGCTCCATTCAAGTAACTGGAGCGAGTACTTGTCATTACACTGCACGTCCGAGACGTAGTGCAGAGTAATGAAACAGCTGATCAGCGAGGTTCCCGGGTGTTGGATCCCCGCAGATCAGATATTTATGTTTATGTAGATATTTATCCTGAAGATAGGTCATCAATATAAATTGCTGCACAACCTCTTTAAGACCAGGGGTATTATGCTGTCCCACAATGTTGATTTTTATTGTAGTGGTTTCACTTCCCATTGACTTTTTCTCATTATCATCAGTATAAATTTATGGAAGCAGAAGTATCACTGTACTCATAGGTTCCTCAATTCTTCAGTTTCACCCTGGTTTTTTGAACTGCAACTATACTGAGCCAATAAAAACAATATATAAGTGTAAGGCCTCATGCACACGACTGTATGTATTTTGCGATCCGCAAAAAATACGGATGGCGTCCGTGTGCATTCCGTACGGAACAGCTGGCCCCTAATAGAACAGTCCTATCCTTGTCCATAATGCGGACAATAATAGGACATGTTCTATTTTTATGCGGAGCAGAAATACGAACAAACAGAAACGGAATGCACACGGATTACCTTCTGTTTTTTTTTTGCGGACTCATTGAAATGAGTGGTTCCTCATATGGTCTGCAAAAAAACGTAACGGACACAAAATAAAAATACATTCGTGGAAAATGTTTACTGGGAGTAATGAGTAAGGCAAGAAAAAGTAAAGTAAGGGCACCTTCACACTGGCGTTTTTCTTTTCCGGCATAGAGTTCCATCGTCGGGGCTCTATGCCGGAAAAAAACTGATCAGGATTATCCGTATGCATTCTGAATGGAAAGAAATCCATTCAGTATGCATCAGGATGTCTTCCGTTCAGAAATGCCGGAACACATGACGAAATGCCGGATCTGCCATTAAGTCCCATTGACTTACATTAGTGCCGGATCCGGCATTAAGAAATCACTGAAGGACGGATCCGTCCTTCTGGTCTGCGAATGCACAGACCTTTAAAACTGTGAAAAAAATACAAGACAGATCCGTCTATCCGCATGGCAAATGGAGAGACGGATCCGCACTTGCAATGCATTTGTAGACGGATCCGCAAGCCGGATACGTCTACAAATGCTTTCAGTTGTCATGCGGTATGCCGGATCCGGTGGGCCGGAACTGCCTGCCGAATCCACACGCCGCAAGTGTGAAAGTACCCTCAGCTGTGCTAAAAAAAAAAAAAAAAATAGTGTTCAATGATACTCTCTGATGAAGGAGCCCGCTTTGGCTCGTAAACGCGTTGGAGGCTTCCAGGCTTCCGTATAGCTGTGACGTCACTAGCTTCTGGGTTTCCAAGCAACAACTCTGCTCCCTCGCGTGTGCACGCACTGCCAGCCGGGGCGCCGCCACGCTAGTAGGTAGAGCAACGGACTACTACTGCCAGCTAACCAAAAGGAAAGAACTCCATCCAGGACGGACTCCATCCAGAATTTTAGGTAATAAGCGGACTTTTGCAACCCCATGTAACTATGTGAACAGCACACACATGAACTGAAGGTAGAAAACGTGCTCATATTAAGACTAACTGCAAATTTTCATATAGCAGCCCGAGATCCGACCTATACACTTACCAGCGTGGGCGCCATAGACGTACACTGACCAGTAAAGGGCTTTTCTTGACTATAATTTCACTACACCGGCCAGGACAGCATGCCGGGTAGGCAACCAGCAGCAGTCATTGATCCAGCTGACAGATGCTGGATCCAATGTAAGTGTGTATACGGGAGCGCAGGTGTTTATCTTGATTAAATACAAATAATGTTCTTTGTTTTGTAAATTGCCCAATTTTTGTATCCATTGCCCAATCCCTTTTATGCTCAAAAACATACTAAGCGGATGTGTTTATATTAGATTCCAGTCTAAAGAGGTTAATCCCCTAAGGACATAGCACTTTGAGCTTTAACCCTTTCACACTCAGCACTGTACTATTACATTACACTCAGAGCTGTGATAGTATGGAGCTGTGATGGTGGGGACTCAGGAGCTGAGTGTGCCAGTTGTGTTATATAGCTGCTACCCTGATCTCATTGCCAGGATTGAAGATAATTCCGATCCTAGCAGCTTAACATCTCAGACACAATGATCAGTAGTGACTGCAGCATCTAAGCAGTTAGACAGAGGAAAGGAGCTCCCTGTGCCCTCCGATCAATACCCAGCAAATGTAATCGCAGGGTGCCAAGTAACTGTTATGGCAGCCAGGTCTCCCATGGTATTACAACTATTACACCCTGCATCTGATGGATTGTAAAAAAAATGCCAGTTATTATCTCTATATGTAAGACCTAGTTCACACTTCCATGATTTTATCTGTGATTTCCGAGGTCTACACAGAGATTAGGTATAATGGAAAGATTTGCATATATTCTGTGTTTTTGACCAACACCGGACCAAACCGTGAATCACTGAAGTATGAACTAGTCCTGACTCCTAATACAAAAGTAGTACAGTGTGTAGCAGCAGCAATCTCAGGTTCGAGTCAAGGGGACTGATAAATGTAAAAAAACAAATGAGCAGACTAACATTTTTAAAAATATTATATATTGTATATTCCCCAGTACCAGAATTGTAATTTCTTCTCAAATAATATTGACTAAAAATTATTAAAAGGTCACATGTATCCCAATATGGTATCAATAAAATCTATAGCTTGCCCCACGAAAAAAAATAGAACTCAGTCATGGGTCATGGGTGTCAGAATACGGTGATGCAAAGCAGTCTACTTTTTTAACTTTTATAAAATATTAAACCATAACAAAAACTATGTAAATTTGGTATCTTCATAATTGTACTGACCCACAGAATAAAGTTACAGTAGCATGTCAATTTAACCCAGTGTTCCTCAATTCCAGTCCTCAGGGCCCACCTGCGGGTCATGTTTTCAGGATTTCCTTAGTATTTAGCAGGTGATATAATTAGTGTCAGTGCATCAGGACTCACCTCAGGTACTCATTCTGTGGGATATTCTCAAATCATGACCTGTAGGTGGGCCCTGAGGACTGGAGTTGAGAAACACTGATTTAACCAGACTTAAGACTGGTGGAATTGTATCTTTTTTAATTTCTCCATTGAATTAGCTGTATGAGGGCTTGTTTTTTGTGGGACAAGTTGTGTTTTTTAGGGCTTGTTCACACGACCATATGTGCTTTGGGGTCCGTTTTTTACGGATCCGTTGTTCCATTTTTTGCACCCGTAGTGTTTCAGTTTCCGTTCCGTTTCCATTCCTTATTTCCGCAAAAAATCTCCATATGATTTCTGTAGGCGATCAGTTTTTTGTGGATCGCAAATGGAAACAGAAAATTTGTAATGATTACTGTAATGTACTGTAATGTTTGTAAAGAGTAAACACATGGGCAAAGTGGATCTGCAAAATATGGGTGACATACTGGATGTGTTCCGTATGCATTCCGTATTTTTTGCGGAGCCATTGACTTGAAAGGAGCCACAGAACATGATTTGCGGACAATAATAGGACAAGACTCAAAATGTTGCGGAACTGAAATATGGAAACAGAATGCACATGGAGTACCTTCCGTTTTTTTTTCGGACCCATTGAAATGAGTGGTTCCGCATACGGTCTGCAAAAAAATGGAACGGAAACAGAAAAAATACATGGTCATGTGAATGAGCCCTTAATGTCTCTATTAGAGATACCCCAAAATAGAGGTATTAAAAAAAAAAACTTGTCCAAAAAAAACAAGCCAGCATATGGCTAAATCAATGGTAAATAAAAAAAAATTGTGGAACTTGCATTCTTAAGTACCCTTAAAGAGTGCGTGACAGAAAGGTCAACCATATTAAACCAGGCATACTGTCTAGTAAGGTTGATCACTGTCTTGTGAAAATCAGTTGTGGCATTCCTGGCAAAAAAATAAAACAAAACTTTTATTATTCATGCAAATGAGGACTTCAGTGTATCAAGGGGCATGCCCAGCACTGAAAAGCTGAGGAGCTATGGTACAGCAAAGAGCTGTTGCATAAAGAATAAAAGTTGTTTTTTTTTCGGGTACACACATCATTTTAATCAACAGGATCAAGTCTACAGGCTAGTATGTCTGGTCTTATAGGGTTGATCCTGCTCACAGGCCCTGAGTGGTTGAATACAGAGCATTTTTTGTTTGTTTCATCTTATTCCAAAAGACGTTTTTCCGTCAACGCAGCCATATGAGATTTTTGCAGAGCAAGTTGTACTTTATAAAAAGCACAATTTTTGGGTATATAATTACAATAAATATTTTGTACAATAATAGCACATAACAATAGCAATAAATGCTCTAAGAGCTGTGGGCTTCTTTTTGTTGGACAAGTCATATTTCTTAACAGCAGCATTTTTAGAGGGGATAATAAAAATAAACGCAATTCTGCATTTCTTATGTGGTTCACCGTATGGTTTAAATAATGTGTTCCCTTTATTATGTGTCAGTAAAATTAAAGCAGTACCATAAATATATTATATTTTTAAGGAAAAAATGTTTTACATTTTTTTACTGCACACATTTTTAGTCTCTATTCAAGGGCAAATTTTGCATTTATGGGGCCTCAGTCTAATATTAGGGACCCCTGTCATACCCTAAGCTTTGTCCTTTAGCACAGCTAAGCTCTGACCCATAGCACTGCTAAGCTCCCCCTCATCACTTGTTAGTATTGTGACCCCTTATGTGCACCCAACAAAGTATAATGCCCCCTTATGTGCCTCTAACACAATATGATGCTCTTTGATGTGCCTTCCATACAGTATAATGCCCTTTGATGTGTCCCACACACAGTATATTGCCCCCTGCTGTGCCCCTTATACAGTATAATGCCCCTTGCATGTGCCCTTCCTACAGTATAAATTATACTGTATGAGGGGTACATGTAGGGCTATTTTACTGTATAATGCCCCTATATGTGCCCCTCATACAACATAAAGCCCCTTACATGTGTCTCTCCTACAGTATAATGCCCCCCTACATGTGCTCCTCATACAGCATACATTACACTGTATTAGGGGCACAAGTAGGAGCCACTACACTATATAATGCCCCCTACACGTGCTCCTCATAATGTATAATGCCCCCTAAATGTACTCCTCATACAGTATAATGCCACCTATATGTGCTCCTCCTAGTTATAAATTATACTGTATGAGAGGCACATGTAAGAGCTTTTATACTGTATAATGTGTCGCTCATACAGTATAATCCCTCCTCATACAGTATAATGCACCTTATGTGTCCCACCACAAGGCATACTCACCTAGCTCATGTCCCAAATGAACAGAGCTAATATTTCCTGATCTGCGTCAGTATGTCCAGCAGATAGGCTCAGCAAGTTTGACGACATCACTTTGTTATGCCTGCCTGTACCAAACCACTGGTCGCGGAGAGAATTGTGAAGCAAAGAGCTTATGACTCCCTGCTTCACCACTATATTCAACCATATCTGTGCCTTGAGGATGTGGATGCAGTTGAAATAAGTGCTGCTGTTAGAGGGACCCCGAATTTCCTTGGGGCCCCACATAATTATGCGATTTGTGTAGTGTTCACAACTCACAATTGCTACAGTCCCCATTTGATACCATCTATAATGCTTTGGTATACTCGGTATACCCAAGCATTATATCCGTGCCTTTGACTTTTACCATTCCCAAGATGAGGTTGAAGGGCTTTTTTTGTGAAGAATATTTAAATCAGTGTAAAGTAAAAGGTTAATCAACTTTCTACTTTCAGAGGAAGCAAACTTATACATAGTGTATAAGGAGTCCAGTTCTTAACCCTCAAAGCTAAACTCCAAGCCCCAGACCAATACTTAGAAGATAGAACATACCAGAGGGCTATTTAGCTGGTGTAGATGTATTTAGCTCATAAAATATGTACTTCCTTCCTGAGTAGGTAGGGATTCTATGGTATTTATTAATGCAAAAACATATGCAACACTCACCTTTTATTTTGGCATCTGCTGACAAATGCAACCTACAAGATGCCCCCACCACAATCCAATAGTCGTCAGGATTCTAACCCAACCGGCTTTCTCCACAGCTGCATTCACTATCATTAGCTGTGACTGGCAGCCAATGCTTTGAAGTCTTAATGCTTTGCCTGCCAAAGGTCACAGTGTAAGGCTAGCCTAATCCAGTGCTTTTTATGTTCCATTATTGCTGTATTAAAAGAATGTTGGTATCTACTTTTCCTAGTATAACTAATTTACTATATGCCTTCCAGTAGTCCTGCATCACTGAACTGGAACTTGACTGTATTTTTTGCACTTTATACACAGAGTGCAACAGTTTCAAAGAAAAAATATCAACATGACAAGTTCAGACTTTGTGCTTTTTTATTTGTTCTACGGTAGATTGTATTGCTGAGAAAATGATCTGCCAGGACATTGTCAAAAGTGGTCAAAAACAAAAAGCTAGGAAAGTTTGACCAAGGATATTGTCCTTCAGAAGCAAACGGCAAATATGACACACTGTCACAAAGGTCTTTGGTGTTTGCAGTTTACCACTGGAGAGGTTAATCTGTAATCCACCCTGTCCGAGTCCAGTGACAATGGATAACAATAATAAGGGTTAATCCCCAAGCCAATACTCAATGTCTGAGACTGCAAGACATTCGAAATCCATGCTGTGAAACATTTCTGCTCTTTTTTTGTCAGCTTCCATTTAATGGATACTCGTGCATCCTGTGGATTGCTTAAATGTTGACCTCTGAAATCAATTGCTAGCTTAGCAGGATGTATGATCACTGGTTTCAGTTTCCAGTTTTAAAATGTCTGTCTTGACAGCTCTGAATTTCTCTTTGCTCATCATGTGCTTGCTTTGTTCACAGAGTTTGAGACTATACACCAGACAAAGGTTTTTTAGAGCTGATATTGCTCGGCTATTGTGCTCTGAACATTGAAGTGTTGCTCACGGATAAACTCATGTTGTTTCTGAATTCAGTCTCTTAGGTAAATGATACGCAGGCATACTTTGTGATCCAGGTCTTGAAGTATAATTACCTGCTGCTTGCTTGATTCAATTTTCTTTGACAGGCACAATCCAAAAACAGACTGCTGATTTGGAAGCATACGCTGTTTCGTTGCCTATGCTTAATTACATTTTAAGATGTTCCTATTATTGCTCAGGCATATTTAATCACGGTGGCAAAACAGTTTAATGACATTTCTACAAGCCTGCTTTTCCTGTATATAATTGTTTAAATGAATGTGCAGAAAATGATTATGCTACAAGAGCCTTCACACAATCGGAAAGAAATATACAGTATATGATACAATGACACTGCATACTGTCAGCTTGTCTGATGTCTATTAACTGTTTCCTATATGCAAAGTAATAATTCAGATGCAACTTTGTCCCATATATAGCAAAAAGCACACAGAAAATCAAATACGGACTATTTTTGCTATTTCATTTATTTAACATCACACTGAACATTATATACCGTACATTTAATGAAATGATAAAAAATATTGTTGCTAGACAACTGTAGATATGTGAGATGTGGTGCATTCAGTGTTTTTCCTTCCCTTTCAATTGGTTCTGTAAAAATGTGCTACCTGCTGCTCTGCCTCCTCTCTCACAGCAGTCTCACACAGGCTAAGGGCTCATGTACACGACTGTATGTATTTTGCCGTCCGCAAAACACAGATCTGCAAAAAATACGGATGACGTCTGTGTGCATTCCGCATTTTGCGGAACGGAACAGCTGGCCCCTAATAGAACAGATCAATCCTTGTCCGTAATGCGGACAATAATAGGTTATGTTCTATTTCTTTGCCAAATGGACATACAGAAACAGAATGCACACGGAGTACCTTCCAATTTTTTTGGGGGGACCCATTAAAATTAATGGTTTCGCATACAGTCCCCAAAAAAAAAAACAGGGAAAGAAAATACGTTCGTGTTCATGAGTCCTAAGGAAGAGACTGCAGCATCTCCCCCTCGTACCCCTTTTTCTCTTCTGTTTTCACTGAAAACAATCTATTATTTAATGACTGAGGCAGGAAATGGGGAACTAGAGGCTACCGGCAGCTTATGAAGATGAAAAGCTCTCCTAATAACAGATTTAAAGGTTCATATAATTAGATGTACTGCTGGGAAGGTATCGAGATGAATAAAGTAGTAATCTGATATAGGAAAATCCTGAAATTATACATTATGAAACATGCATTATTCCATATTTAAAAGATTAGCATATGACTTCTCAAAAGCTAATTGTCAAAAGGTGTTTCAATGGAATGAGATGAGATTTGATGTCTGAGTTTCACTCATGCTTAAATAAAATGGTTACAGACAATTCTGTTCTTTTCAAGAAAGATTGGTTAGTGTGAACCACTGCTCGATGCAAACAAATTTCAGAAAGCTTCTGAAGACTTGTTATAAAAATGCATGAGGCTAGAAAAAGCTACAAAAGCATTGCTAAATAATCTGAAAGTACATCAATAAAAATTAAAGCAATTTGAGATTCCTCAGTGGTTGATAACTTTTAATGGCTAACTGAAAACATGACACAATTGCAAACTTTCAGGACTACTCGGGCCTCTTCCTTAGGCATATTTTAAGATAGTATCTAAAGATTCACATATTTATACATTAAAGTACATTGGAATAATTTGGTAGATGGAACAAGTGATGTAAAGCAGTTCAATATAAGTGAAGGAGTAAACAAAAACTTGTAGCAGTAAATTGTTGTGGCAATTATAGATAAGGAGTGTGAAATTTTTATTGTCCTCTTATAGATATCCAGTCCATGAATGTGATGAACCCAAGAGGTAGCAAGGATTTTCCGCTTTCTCATCAGCATCCTGTTGACATCACTCCAAGACCACAATGGGCAACCCTGTAATAGGTGAGAAAGAACCCAAGCATAAACTGCAAAGATTTTCGTTCATGAGCCCTCTATGAGAAAAAAACTGAAATACAAGAATGGTGTTCATGCAGCCCATCTCAAATATGCCCAAAATCACCTGGACCCTCCACAATATATCTGGAAAAATATTCTATGAACAGATGAGACAAAAATGAAACCTTTTAGCACAAATGCTCAAATCTGAGTTTGGACATAAAAAAAAATGGGGGGTCATTTATTATTAGATATACGCCAATTTTTGGTCCAATTGACCGTTGCGCTGCAATCTACCTTTTTCACGCTTACACTAGGTCTAAAAAAAGGGGGCGCGGTGTGGGTGGGGAAGGGGGCAGGTCAGCAGGCCGTCTCATTTATCATTTTTTATGCCTATTTTGTCTAAAGGGACCTGGCTTATATTTAGACAGGTGGTGAATACGCCAAAGTTATGTAGAGGCCAGTGCTATTGCATTGGAATGTATGAAAATCGCAATCAGATGATTGTAAGTTATAGTTCCCTATGGGAACTATATAAAAGTGTTAAAAAAAAAGTTAAAAAAATTAATAAAAAAAAAACATAAAAGTTCAAATCACCCCCCGTTTGCTAAAATAAAAATTTAAAAACTAAAAAAATTTAAAAAATACACATTATGGGTGTCGCAATGTGTGAAAACGCCCATAGTATAAAAATATAAAAAAATATTTCCCATACGTCAAACAGCAAAACGGAAAAAAGCGTCCAAATGGCGGATTCACCATTTTTGATCGCTTCATTTTCCACAAAAAATTACATAAAAGGTGATCAAAAAGTCATACACACCCCAAAATGGTATCAATAAAAAGATAAGATTATGACGCATAAAATGAGCCCTATACAGCTCTATACATATAAATACAAAAAAGTTATAGGGGTCAAAACATGGTGACAAAAAGTAAAACTGATTTTTTCCCACTTTTGAATTTTTTTTTCACTATCAAAACGCAAGAAAAACTATACATAAAGGGTATCGTCAGATTCGTAATGACCTGTTGAGTAAAATTATCCAGTCAGTTTTATTGCACATCGAAATTCGGAATTTAAAAAGCCGCAAAACTGTGGTGGAATTGCTTTTTTTTGCAATTTCACCCTATTTGGAATTTTTTCCCCGCTTCCCACTACACAATATGCAATATTAAATGGTGGCGTTGGAAAGTACAACTTGTCCCACAAAAAACAAGCCCTCATATTGCTATGTGAACCGAAAAATAAAAAAGCTATGGCTATGGGAAGGCAGGGAGCGCAAAACGAAAACTCAAAAAGTTAAAAACCTCCGGTCCTTAAAGGGTTAAGCAACCAGCATCTCCATGACTGCTGCAGTATATTATACATCAATACAAATCATAATATGTAATCTGGTGGGGATAATGGGAGAGACAACAGTTTTCTGGCATAAAAAAAAGTTAAAGCCCAGATCGGAATTGCATTTATACAGAATTATATACTTTTTTCAACCTTACTAAGTGGAGTGTGAAATAGTGTCACGCACTAAGAGGGAACCCATTTTGATTTCTGCAACGTAACACCTATCCTGATCATATAAGAGTATATAAGTTGCTAACAAAACATATATGTAATATATTATATCTGCTTATATTTGAAATATCTACTATAATGACTTAAACAATGGAGTCAATGAAGCAACTATTGCTGTGTCATAATTGATGTATTAATTCATTTTACCTTGTCACAGACATATGAAGAAATCTATAATAATGAACAAAAATTGACATCCAAAATAACAATCTAAAGAGACCACATATGAGCAACAAATTAAAAAAACTGCATTAGGCCCACTTTACGTATATCAGTTGAGCCCAGACATCTGTTAAGTGTGTATGTGCACTTAGTTTACAGATATAAATGATTTACTATACAATAACTTAAAATACAATCAAAGCTTAATCAATATAAGACTCGATAATATGCAATGATACACAGTGATATGCAGTGCCCTAAATTCGCCACTAGTTGGCTCTAACACAAATACCAGCGTTCCCTATTACCTTTCAAACCTAAGTTGTAAAACCACGTCCCGACCACATTCATGAGGTATGAAACTCAATAGTGATAAGGATAGATACGAACCCTTGCTCTGCTCAAACTATGACCAATCTGGGATATTGGGTAGCATTGCTACACAACTTATAAATTAATCAAGCCTGATATTGACTATGGAATATGAGTATCCCAATCAGAGAGTTCTCTGATATCAATATTATATATTTTATTCAGTAATATGCTTCTTTACTGAATAGTGATAATATTGATGTAGCACTAAACATTATACGTCCACACTAAAGCGGGGAGTTCGCTAAATAGTAGGCCAGTTAATTTAATCAATACTACACATAATAAAGTTAGATGTTACCTGAGAATGCAGATGATATGCAGAGTCTAAGGGAAGTCAGCTCTAAAGTCTGTTCTGATCATTGGGATTTTTCTCCTGGCTCTCTCTCCTTTCTTTCTCCTCTTTTCCTTTTTTTTTTTTTTTCTTCTTTCCCCCTTCTCTCTTGTGTATGGTTTATTATCCAAAAAAGTATCAGTTAGACACACCTTCCTAGCTTGGAGTTTTCCAATCATTGTCGGTTAGGCGTGTACATATGATAACGACTGTGATGTCCTGTATTACCCAGAATGCATTTATGCTGCTGGTGTAATGTTACTTATGCATCCCTAGGTGGCACTATTGCATAAGCTATTAACATCATAGTAGTAAGGGTTAAATGTCCAGGTCTGACTTCATCCTACATTTCATACATATAACATATGGAATCTTAAATCAGAGCTACAGGGATTAACTTTGATACATGTACCAATGTATCAAAGCATAGACTTTTAGGTACCATTTGGACATTTTCCCACTTATCAAATTTATGGTATTGATAAAAATAAATTAGACCTTGTAATCTCACAGAGATGTGTGTCTCCTCTGTTACTCCAATGGTTGATTGATTGTTAGTTAAAATAACACAGCTTTCCCTGAACGGAGACTCACAACAACTTAAAATTCTTCTCATCATATTTTAGTAGTGTATGCGTTCCTAGTGAGAAATATATAAGATAATAGATGCATTGTAATAATTTAACTATAAAAAAAACAATACATATATCCTATTGATTATCTTATACAAAAAACGGTTCATTATAGGTTATTATAAGGTTCATTATATGTGTATACAGATATCACAGCTTTTCTGCTTCATCAATAGACATCAACTGTAGGGGTAATTAGTGCCAGCTACTTCTAGAGAATATCCTTATCTCAGTCATAAATCTATAAGGCGACAAGAATGACTCTTCTCAAACTGGCACATCTATAGAGAAGAACTTTATGAACTGTGTCCTCTCCATGAACCTATTTCGGCCAACTTTAAAATACATACAAAATGGTGAATATATTACAATATGGCCTCTTATAGGCAATTAAATCCCATATAACTAGGATATTTAGATATAAATGTTATACACCTAAGGAAAATCACAACAAACCCCCACCGATCAGATACTGATGACCTATTCTGAGGTCATCATCAGTATTAAAATGTCGGAAAACCCTTTTAAGTTCCCCTCCAGCATTTTCTTTAACACTCTGCAGGGAAATGGAGCCAGATCACCTGACATACTGTATGTGAAGCTGGCCTTAAACTGCCTTATGAAAGTCTGATCTAACAGTAATATCAGAATGCATTTTTTTCTATAAGAGCAGATTTGCTTTACTACTATGAAAAATGCATATTTTATCTTCTCAAAAGGTGACAGAAACATGAATATATTTACTTTCTGGGCCAGGTCCCTAGATAACCAAGCAATAAAGAACATCTAAATATAAAGAATAAGCTATTATTTTATTCCACTCAGAAATAAGCTAAAAAATATTATAACTTGATCACAATAAATATACTACTATAAACAAGTTATCTTTTTCAAATGAGTATATGATTTCTTGTGCGCAATCTGTATCTTGGTAGGTTAAACTTAGTATTTGTATGGCATCAGATTTATGGCTCCTGTTTCCCATGCACTCAGTGGTTCAGACTACTTGGGATTCATGTAATCGTCTCTGCCTTACCTGATGTGCATTGCTAATAGCTGACAGAGAAAAGAGAAAATGACAAGGTGATTCGGCTTGATACCTCTTTACACTCAGCCATGAGAAAATAGCCCCTCTGGAACCAATTACTTTCTCTATCATTTTAAATTACTTGCCTCTATGAATTTCTTTTAAACAAAATTAGTGTTACACTTTATAATGGCATATCAGCATGCGGTGTTTCAGTACATGTTGCCGCTGAGAAGTATGGTCTTCACTGAGCTCAGTATATTGGAGACAGGAGTATTCAATATCCATGATTCCCCTCTTCAGATAACAGGATTTTATTTTGATGTTGATTCCACTTGTTTAGTGTAGTCTCTCATGTAATCTAGGACAGATCTGAAGAATCTTAACAGGAAGTAAAAAGGTCAAAAATTAAAAGTTATTGTTTTAAATGAAATAAATTTAATTTTTTTTATTTATTAATCCATATACTTTCAGAATTTCATTTGTGAAAGCAACCCTCTACCACTATTACATTTCCCATAGGGTTTACTTAGCCAACCAGTCACCCAGTCTTCAACCTTGTTGGCATAATTATGCTTCCCTGCATTCTCCTTCTTTACCTGCTGTTTGCAAGTCTCCCACTTGTCCATCCACAGTATCTCCACTAATAATCTCAAGATCACTCTCAGGCTAAATGCACACGTCCGTTAAACCCAGACGTGACCAGTCCGTGGTAACCAGGACTGCATTTTTATTCTTTACAGCAGGAGCGCACGGCGTCATTGACGCCGTGGGCTCCCTGCCGCCGCTGCAGTACAGTAATATACTCATATAGATCATACCAATGTATTACTGTCCTGCAGTGGTGGCAGGGAGCGCACAGCGTCATAGCAACCAATGACGCTGTGCGCTCCGGCTGTAAAGAAGAAATCCAGTCCTGGTTACCACGAACTGGTCACGTCCGGAATTAACGTGTGCATCTAGCCTCAGAAGCACTTCATTACTACATTTCCTTTTCTTTTTTTGCTTATTAAAAATGTAAGTCTCCAAAACTGAGAAGGGAAGTAAACTTGTAACATACACCCAGTTATAATTCAGATTTCATTTTCTAAACTAAAAAAATGAACTAATATCTAGTTTTGATAAATTAGGTTCATGGTGTTTTAAAATACATTTGCACATGCATCTTCATGTTATAACAAGAATATCTAAATAACAGCTCTGAACTAGTCAACAGTGGTGCATGAAAAGTTCAGGCAGCCCCCCTCAGGTAATAAAGTGCAGCAAGCTGTAAAGCTGTAAAGAGAACTTGACAGTAACTTTTGCCCCTTCCCTATTAAATAATTTCCACTGGTCAATAGCCATCTAACAAAATCCATATATCCTTTGTGTGTGCTTCATTGTGTAAAACACTAAGGCTCGGTTCATCCATACTGTTTTTTTTTTCCATTTTCTTGTTCCAGTATAGAAGCATAAAAAAGATTGAAACATGGATGCCCCGTATCCAGTGTATACCAAACACCAATGGTGCCCAACAGAACCAATTATAGTTCATTTCTGCTATGGTTTCAGACAAAATACTGTGGTATTCACTGGTATTTTTTCCTTTATTTTTATTTGCTGGAGGCTTATAACAAGCCCTCTGCTTCAGATGTGAACTTAGCATAACTTTGAGATGGAGCACGTTGTGTGTAAATTACCTTTATGGGGACATAGAGATGGTGCTGTTTGCCTCAACAAAGAGTCATGGTGTCTGCTCCCTAAATACGCACAGTATGGGTTGATTGCTATCCTTGAGGCCAGGATGCAAGTTGTTCTAAATCCTGGACATCAATTAAGCCTTACCCTAACCCTGGGTTCAGACCAGCGTATTTCAGCGTGTTTTTGCAAATAGGAAACGCGCGTTCGTACGCGCGTTCTTGTGATTGACTACTGTGGTGTCAATCACAAAACGCGCGACAAACGCCCCAAAAAAAGCTCAAGAACTTGTTTATGCGTCGGGCGTTTTACAGCGCGTTCAAACGCGCTGTAAAACGCTCAAGTGAGAGCCAAAGCCATAGGAAAGCATTGGTTTTCATGTGTTGAGCGTTTTACAGCGCGTTTGAACGCGCTGTAAAACGCTCAGGTGTGAACTTACCCTTAAATTACTCCCTGGGACCTGTTTGGCACCATATTTTAGTGAGAAAACCAACTAAACTCAATTAGAATAATACGCGACTAATCATAGATAATTCCAAAAAACCAAAAGGGACACGTATAGTAAATTACAAAAACGTTATTGACAATATAAATTATACAAGATAAGGATAGAACAATACATAAAAAATGGCGGTAAAACCAGGTAGTGACTACGGCTAGCGGCTGGCAAGCTAACCCAGGAGGAAAAACCCAATAAAAGGAGTGCCCAGGATACAATATACAAGATATCAGTGCGAATAGAATCTAATTGTTACATATATGGCCTCAAAGGCCAAACATAAAAGAATAGAAGTCTGGCATCAATACTAACTAATTATAATACCTGGGTTCAAAAAACGCTGACAAGATCGGGCCTCCAGGTTGCGAGGAGCTCACGCCAGCATACGTTTCGCACCTGCTTTCTCAAGGGGCGTGTCTATTCAAGTCTCACCACATCCATATATACTCGAAAAATTAAACCGGTTGATATGCAACAGTTGTGTAAAGAGAGAGGGGCGGAGGAGGAAGAACTCTTACATTGTATTACTCGCAATCCTGCTGTGCGTATGCGTAGTCTAGCGACATCCGCAAATCCCACATAGCCACTGATAATCACTTTCTCAGATACCTACATTATTCACATGTTTAACCACTGCAGAACTACATGGTACTAAAGTCCTATCAGAATGCCAAACCAAAGCCAATGGAAAATCTAATTGCACAGGTGAATTGTGCATTCTTGCTGGGATACTTGCCTGGGTATTTATGGCAATTCTTCATTTTTTGGTTTCCAGTTCACCAAATTATCATTTATCCTCTGTGTACAGGTTTCATGGAGGCTGAGCCATATGTTGTAAACCCAGAGTCATAGTATGCAGTTGTGGATAGACTGCCATGTTTTGCAGATGACAGTTGTAGTAGTAAAGGAACATCTGAAAAGGCGTTCCTAAACACAAATGGAAATGGACATACTAAGGCCCCTTTCACACGAGCGAGTTTTCCGTGCGGGTGCAATGCGTGAGGAGGACGCATTGCACCCGCACTGAATCCTGACCCATTCAGTTCTATGGGGCTGTGCACATGAGCGGTGATTTTCACGCATCACTTTTGCGTTGCGTGAAAATCGCAGCATGTTCTATATTCTGCGATTTTCACGCAACGCAGGCCCCATAGAAGTGAATGGGGATGCGGGAAAATCGCAATCATCCGCAATCATGTGCGGATGCGTTGCGATTTTCCCGCATGGTTGCTAGGATACGATCGGGATGGGGACCCGATCGTTATTATTTTCCTTTATAACATAGTTATAAGGGAAAATAATCGCATTCTAATTACAGAATGCAATGTTCCCCGGGCTTTAAAGGGTTAAAAATAATAAAGAGTTAACTTACCTTCTCCCATTGTACGCGCAGAGCCCCAGAACGTCGTCTCTCTTGATAGTTTGGCTGCTTGAGGACCTGTGGTGACGTCACAGGGTCACATGGTCCAATCATAGAAGCATTTGAGTGGACCATGTGACCCATGTGATCCTGTGACATCACGACAGGTCCTTCATCGAATGGCATTATTTTCCTGGCACTGTGTGGCACTTATTATCTGCCAATGTATGTATGTATAAAATAATGGATATATAAATACATTAAATTAGATCAAACCATAGATAATACAGTATGCATGCTAATTTTAATATATACTTGGAGATCTGATCTAACAAGCAGTATAAATACAATTATGTAAAGACACAATGAACAATTTGGACCTGTCCTCCTTAAAATTACCACATCCCCCAAAAATATGCTTTTTCAAAAAAAAAGAGAAAATCTTGATGAAAGTTCCTTGTGTTCAAGTTACTGGGCTACAGCTTTTTTCTATTGCTTCATTGTCAACAGTTTTTAAAATGACCCTGTTTGTTCAGTGTCAAAATAAAACACTTTATGTAAAATTGCATTTTTATAGCACCAAGCTTATAATTTCCTTTTTTTTATGTAGCGTCATATGTTATACAGTGTATATATTAATAAGAAGCAGCCCTGAGATGAAAACCACATAATGAAATGTTGTCATTTGCAATGTGGCATATATAGCATATGCCCAGTAATTACAACTGCAATGTGTTTGTGCCAGGAGGCAGAAGAAAGGCTGTTTTTTTTATAGATAGAACAATAGAGAAACAAATTTAACTCTTTCTGCCACAATATAAATAAATACAACATTAAACCCTGTATCTCTGCAAATGAAATGATCTAGCCAGAACATAAAACCAATCATTCCCTTAAAATTCATTGCAACATCTTTAAAGCAATGACCCGTAGAGACAATGATAACAAAGATCTAGAAACGGGAATTAAATTAACTTTAAACAAATACAGCTCGCAAGGTCAATAAACGACTGGTTTTGGATGACTAGAGATTTGCTTAAAACCAACTCTCATCTGCTGAATGTAACAACTTAATATGGTATGTCATGTATCTGTCCGTGCTCAGAATAAACTAATTTCACATATCACTGTTCCACAAGCTTAGACAAGTAGATGAAAATACTCAACAAGCAGATACAGAGGATGTTATATTACATGTGTTAAGTCATTTTACCTGCTTTCATACCAATGAAATCTTGTTATGTATCGTGTAATAGAAATATAACATATAGTATTCCTGTATATTTCCATATTTAACATATAAAGGGGAAATAAGAAACTGTATACAAAAAAAAATCAAAAACATACCAAAAGTGCCCTTAGGTAAGTCTGTTCAATCTCAAAAACAGAAAATGACAATCTCCTGTTTCTTTTTGTAAATGCTTTTGTAGAGCTTGCCTGGCGCAGTAGTTTATACAAGATTTGGCCACACGCACAGCCTGTACAGCAATTGCCTGGTACAGGGCAATATGGCCTCTATGTACTTGCACATAAAGTATTTTTGACTCAATATTAATAGATAATAGACTTTTTTTTAGGGATTTTTTTCTTTTTCATTTCTGTAGCACTATGCCATTGAAAAATAAAGACAAAATATTGTCCTTCTGTAGCAGTCAGAGATAAAACTATTTTATACATAGGTAACTCACTGTCAATTTACTGTTGCTGTGGGGGAAGATGTTATCTGCAAGTTATTTCTCGTTATTAATCGTAGATGTAGAATTTGGATGACAGTATAACAGCTCTATTGTTTTCTTGATAGGTTTAGATAACGATATTCAGAGGAGAGCACTGCACTTGTAATGTGTGATTCTCAAATAAGCTACTCATCCCCTTCTCTCCCTCGTTGAAGTGAATGGTCTGAAAAAGTCAAGTGAGCCTGTTCGCCATGCTAAAAGATCAAACAAAGGAGGAAGTCAAAAAGTAGGTACAGGAAAGAAAAATTATATCCAGAAAACCATCTGCCCATTATTTTATTTTAAAAAAATTCCCATATTCCCAAAATTCCCACATAGGCTGTTACGGTGGGGCAGCATGATGTCTCAGTGCCTTGCAGCCCTGTGTTCCCAGGTCCGAATGCAACCAAGAACAACATCTGCATTTAGTTTGTATGTTGTGAATGGAAACAAGCTAATTTGCACTGCGTGTCTATAAGACTTTAACCCCTTAAGGACTCAGCCCTATTTCACCCTAAGGACCCGGCCATTTTTTGAAAATCTGACCAGTGTCACTTTATGTGGTGATAACTTTTAAACGTTTTTACTTCTCCAGGCCGTTCTGAGATTGTTTTTTCGTCACATATTGTACTTTATGACAGTGGTAAAATGTAGTCAAAAATTTTATTTTTATTTATAAAAAAATACCAAATTTACCAAAAATTTTGAAAAATATGCAATTTTGAAAGTTTCGATTTCTTTGCTTCTATAATACATATTAATACCACCCAAAAAAGTTATTGTTTTTCATTCTCCATATGTCTACTTCATGTATCGATCATTTTGGGAATGCTATTTTATTTTTTGGGGACGTTACAAGGCTTAGAAGTTTAGAAGCAAATCTTGTTTTTTTTCAGAAATTTTCCAAAACCCACTTTTTAGGGAGCAGTTTAGGTCTGAAGTCACTTTGTGAGGCTTACATAATAGAAACCACCAAAAAATGACCCCATTCTAGAAACCACACCCCTCAAGGTATTCAAAACTGATTTTACAAACCTCATTAACCCTTTCGGTTTTCCACAAGAGTTAATGGCAAATGGAGATAAAATTTCAGAATATCAATTTTTTGGAAAATTTTTCGTTTGAATCCATTTTTTCCAGTAACAAAGCAAGGGTTAACAGCCAAACAAAACTCAATATTTATTGCCCCGATTCTGTAGTTTGCAGAAACACCCCATATGTGGGCGTAAACCGCTGTATGGCCAAACGTCAGGGCGCAGAAGGAAAGGAACTCCATATGGTTTTTGGAAGGTGGATTTTGCTGGACTGGATTTTTGACACCATGTCCCATTCGAAGCCCCCCGATGCACCCCTAGAGTAGAAACTCCAAAAAAGTGACTCCATCTAAGAAACTACACCCCTGGAGGTATTCAAAACCGATTTTACAAACTTTGTTAACCCTTTCGGTGTTACACAAGAGTTATTGGCAAATGAAGATGACATTTCCGAATTTCTATTTTTTGTTATTTTGCCTCAAAAAAAGTGTAATATAGAGCAACCAAAAATCATATTTACCTTAAAATAATACAAACAAAACTGCCACCTTATCCCGTACTTTCCAAAATGGGGTCACTTTTTTGGAGTTTCTACTGTAGGGGTGCATCAGGGGGGCTTCAAATGGGACATGGTGTCAAAAAACCAGTCCAGCAAAATCTGCCTTCCAAAAACCATATGGCGTTCCCTTCCTTCTACGCCCTGCCGTTTGGCCATACAGCAGTTTACGACCACATATGGGGTGTTTCTGCAAACTAGAGAATCGGGGCAATATATATTGAGTTTTGTTTGGCTATTAACCTTTGCTTTGTTACTGGAAAATTTGATTAAAATGGAAAATTTGCAAAAATATAGCTATTTTCGGACCGTTTTTATTTTTTGTTATTTACATCGTTGAACTGACAGGTTAGATTGTGTGCTATTTCTATAGAGCAGGTTGCTACGGACGCGGCAATACAAAATATGGCTACTTTTTGGGGGGTTTTGTTTCAGTTTTACATAATACAGCATTTTTGAAAAAAAATTATTTTTAGTGTCTTCACATTCTGAAAGCCATATTATTTTTTTTTGGACGACTGTCTTATGTAGGGGCTAATTTTTTGCAGGATGAGATGTTGGTTTGATTGGAACTATCTTGGGGTGCATATGACATTTTGGTCGCTTGCTATTACACTTTTTGTGATGTAAGGTGACAAAAATGGCTTTTGACACCGCATTTATTTATTTTTTTTGTTTCGTTCACCTGAGAGGTTTGGTTATGCGTTTTTTTTATAGAGCAGGTTGCAACGGACGCGCCGATACCAAATATGTATACTTTTTATTTATTTATTTAAGTTTTACACAATATTATCATTTTTTAAAACAAAACAAATCATGTTTTAGTGTCTCCATAGTCTGAGAGCCATATTTTTTTTATTTCTTTGGGGTGATTGTCCTATGTGGGGTATCATTTTTTGCGGGATGAGATGGCAGTTTGATTGGCACTATTTTTGGGTGCATATAACTTTTGATCGCTTACTATTACAGTTTTTGAGATGTGAGATGACAAAAATGTTTTTTTTTACATTGTTTTTATTTAATTTTTAAACTGTATTTACCTGAGGGGTTAGATAATGTGATATTTTTATAGAGCAGGTTTTTACGGAAGCGGTGATACATAATATGTCTCCATAGCATTCTAGAAAAAAAAAATTATGTTTTAGTGTCTCCATAGTCTGAGAGCCATATTTTTTTATTTTTTTAGGAGATTGTCCTATGTAAGGACTCATTTTTTGCGGGATGAGATGGCGGTTTTATTGGTACTATTTTGGGAGGCATACGCCTTTTTGATCACTTGGTATTACACTTTTTGTGATGCAAGATGACAAAAAATGGCTTTTTTACACCATTTTTGGGGTTTTTTTTACGGTATTTGCGTGAGGGGTTAGGTCATGTGATATTTTTATAGAGGAGATTTTTACGGATGCGGCGATACCTAATATGTGTAGTGTATTTGATTTTTTTAATTTTTATTCAGTGATATGTATTTTTCGTATTTTTTTTTTGACCCAGACCCACTTGGTTCTTGTAGATCCAGTGGATCTAGTGTCTATATAATACAGTAAGTACACTATATAGTGTACTTACTGTATTTTTTACTTTACAAAGTCTGAATAGGCTTTTGCCTTTAGCAAAAGCCTATTCAGAGTTTCAGTGCCATGGAGAGCAGGACTCTTCTGTACGGACCACGGTATAGAAGGGGTTAAACTGCTGACATCTGCAGCACAGATGTCAGCAGTTTATAGCAGGGGGTCAGCAATGTGCTGACCCCCTGCTATACCCACTAGACGTGTGGGGTGGGAAGAGATAGGAGGGCGAGTGGGTGTGAACCTTCACTTCGATCACGCCTATTTCCAGAACCCAAAATGAGCGCCAGTGTTTTAGTAGATAAGGGTATCTATAAATAACAGGGTATATTCCATAAAAATAGTCTTACTAAAAAGTAGTTGGTACATATACTACAATGACTAAAATTAGAATTAAAATTTAAAATCAAAAAGTCAAAGTAATCGTATATTTCAACTTACTTCACGAGGGGGGTGGTTTACTAGGATAAGCATAAAACACCTGTAAACCAGTTACCCCCAGCCAGGATCGCTTCAATGATGTTAACAAATTGGAGGCAGCCAACTCAAGGGGGCTTCTGTGCAATTGTCTTTTATTCCAATAAAATCCGGCTCAACGCGTTTCGGGACAGGCACGTCCCTTCATCAGGAGCTATAACATTTTGTGTGTGTATTAGGGTATATATACCCCCAAGGTAATGGGAAACAAGTGAAAAGACCGCCAAATGGGGAGGAGGGGCCGCAAGGATCGCGGGCGCCTCGAGGTGCGCATAACCGGAAGGGTGCGCGATGTTCATGCGTGTCAGCCTGGAGCGCATCTTGTATCCTGTGCGCATGTCCAGGTTGTTGTCATTGCGCTCCGATCGGAGCGTTTCGGTAGCTTCTGCGCAGGTCCGGAAGTGTCATTGTATGTGCGTTCCACAGTGGAACGCACGTCTATGTTCCGGCCTGTGTTGGTCTTGCGATTAATGGGTAGCTCTGTACATATTCTATATATTGGCCCAAAAGTAGGCATTTGTTGTGGGGCCGTATATAGAAGCCCTTACTATCGAGGATTGGGGGTAATGTCTTAAAAATAAATTAATTTTTGTGTGATATAATCTGGAGGATTATGAGTGGTGGCGCTTTTTTATAAATATATAAAAAATATTTATAATAAAGGGGATGTATTAAAATAGGTTGAAAAATGATAATAATAGAAAAAATAATGATTAAAATAGTAAAAATTAGTAGAAATTAGAAAATAATAATAATAAAAATATATTAAATGAATTTTGCTACAATTTCTGTAGGAATTACATAGATCTCAAAGCTCAAACAATGGAGGTAGGTAGGAGTGGGTAAACCTATTTATCTCGTTATCCAGGCATTGGGATTGGGTTTATAGGGCTATCGATTGTATATCGACTGACCCGGCCATGTTTGGGTTTTGTTGAGAGACTTGAAGTATTGAGGTGTTTTCATATTATATTGGGGGAAGGGATAAGTGCGATGTGGTGGACGTTGGTTCCCATCAGTAGATAGATTGGGAGTGATTGGTCGGGTATTTAATAGTTAACGTGTTCAAGTGTCTCGTTGAGACCGTAAGGGGTGAGGGTGTTAAGCTGGTATATCCAGAACATCTCCTTCCGACATAATTGCTGGAAGGAGGAAACTTGTTCTAGTGGGGTCACTTTGAGATCTGTGGAGTTACCCTCATGTAGTAGTGCAAAATGGCGTGATACACTGTGTGTCAAGATTTTCCTTTTGATGTTAGATCTATGTTCATTCATCCGTTCTCTGAGGGTTTGTGTGGTGTGGCCTACATAGTATAAATTACAAGGGCATTGAAGTAAGTATATTATGTTTCTGCTGGCGCAGGTCATTGGTTGTTGGAAAGATATTTTTCTTATATGGTGCGGGAGGTGAAATTCCTTACTGGCAATGGTGATCATTGGGCAACATTTGCATTTTTTGGCACCGCAACTAGAGGAGCTGTTCTGCTCTGGCTTCTTTTGTGTCTGTCCTATTTTATTTGGTTTGTGTTTTTGGGGACATGAAGGGGCCAGAATATTTTTTAAAAATTTTCGCTCTCCGAAATGTGAGTCTTGGTATTTTGGGTATTTCTTTACCTAATATGGGATCTTTTAACAGTACAGACCAATGCTTGGTAAGTATTTGTCTAATTAGTTTGTGGTCACGATTGTATCTCGTTATCAGGCCGGGTTTAAAAGAGGTTTCTTTTGTGTCTTTTGTTTTTGGTTCAAGGCTTGATTTCTGATCTATTAGTGAGATCTTTTTCTTAGAATCTTTGATAAGTTGTGGGGATAGCCTTTCTCGATAAACCTTTTACTTAGGGTATCTAATTGTTCTCTCATGGTATCGTTGTTAGTGCAGTTGCGTCTAATTCGTTTCATCTGGCTGAATGGTATATTAGTTTTCCATTTGTGATAGTGGCAGCTTTTGAAATCTAGAAAGCTGTTGGCATCAACGCTTTTGAAATGTGTGCTGGTGGAGATGATGTTATCATTACTGATCAGATTAAGATCCAAAAAAACGATCCTGGCTGGGGGGGTAACTGGTTTACAGGTGTTTTATGCTTATCCTAGTAAACCACCCCCCTCGTGAAGTAAGTTGAAATATACGATTACTTTGACTTTTTGATTTTAAATTTTAATTCTAATTTTAGTCATTGTAGTATATGTACCAACTACTTTTTAGTAAGACTATTTTTATGGAATATACCCTGTTATTTATAGATACCCTTATCTACTAAAACACTGGCGCTCATTTTGGGTTCTGGAAATAGGCGTGATCGAAGTGAAGGTTCACACCCACTCGCCCTCCTATCTCTTCCCACCCCACACATTGCACAACCTGCAGACAACCCAGTCTGCTTGATGAACCCTAGAGCAGCCTCTGTATATTAACCTTCTACATATTTTAACCATCTACATATCACAACGTATTCACCATCCCCTGGCGCCTCTAGTTTCTCGAGTCTGTTGGACATTGTCCACTAGATCCGATTAACCCTCAAAAACTCTCTTTTTCTTTCATACCCACTAGACACCAGGGAAAGCATTTGAAAGGAGCGGGTGGGGGATCGCAATTGCGATCCCGCCTGCCGCAGCGCCCGCCTCCCGCGCCGCCCACCCGCAATTCTCCCCCGCTGCACCGCCCGGGGGACACAAACATGGTGAGGGGTTAATATTTATAAGTTTGGGGCATATTTTAGTCTCTGATCCCCGCGGTCACAGACCGCGGGGATCAGAGACTACAGATAGCACAGCAAACCGCAGGTCTGAATTGACCTGCGGTTTGCTGCGATCACTGACATGGAGGGGTCACAGGACCCCCCTGGGCATTGTGCCAAGGTGCCTGCTGATTGATTTCAGCAGGCATCTTTTTCCGATCACCGCCACGTGCGCAGCGGTGATCGGATATTCGCAGGGTGTACATGTATGCCCTTGGTCCTTAAGTACCAGGACACAAGGGCGTACATGTACGCCCTTCGTCCTTAAGGAGTTAAGGACTCGGGAACCTTAACGTACCGGTACGTCATAAGTCATTAAGGGGTTAAAAAAGCAACTTTGCAGTATCATTTTATTATAAAACAATGAATCCTCCTGCCTATCTTCGATTCTTCTATAACCATGTGGAGACAGATAAGACAGCATGGACAAAGTGACAGGTCTACTTTAAACGGAGTGATTATTGGGCATGATTATTGGGCCATCCATCCTGCCTGAGCTGCTGTACAGTAACCACATAGGTCACAGACACAATGTACATGAGATTACTTATTGACTCACATTTAGTATTGGGGCTGAGTCTGACTCCTTTTGTAAATTAGCATATTTATGGCTCAGTTGAGCCAAATTAAATAATCCCTTCTGCCTAATCCATCATCAAGGCATGGTTTCACGGAAAAGCGGTATGGTTTTGAAGAAAATATGATGTGGCCTAAGATGTAACACTAAACTTCTGGAACAAATTATGTCACAAAGTAAGCCAAACAATAGGTGATATGAAGTTAGACTAAACAGTCTAGAGGTGCGCCAGACTTAGAAGGAGACAGCTCTGACATCACATTAGGAGGAGAAAATTTGAAACCAGTACAAATTAAGAAAATAGCTAAAGCCGTGCAGGTTCAACATCTTCCTAATGAATGTGATCCTTTTTGACTATACATATACACATTGAGTCAAATATAACATAGTACCAGTTGTAGTAGATAAACGTAGCTTCAAGTTCAAGGGAAATAATATTGAATCTTCTATCCTCATTCTACCATACATGCAGAAAATAATAAAAGTATATACCTGCTGTACATACTAAATTATTGACTCCTCTTCACCCAAGCATTATGGTGTGGAGCAGGTGAACTGATGCTGGTAAATGATGTCATCAGTACTGCCCAACTGTCCTCCTAATTTGATTTTGATATTTCTAATATTTAGCATCAGCATCTTCTCTGGAGGAGGTTTTAGACTGTCATTTCCACCATAAGTTATGGCATTTGTTATGGTGTTCACAGCCTCTAGTATTTAATTAAAAAGGAATATGAACAGTATCATAAAGTGTAGGAATGTAAACTAATTTAGTAAAATCTTGAAATTTTGGAATAACAAACACAGTATCACAGCAGCATTGAATCAGTATGGTTGTTTCAACAAAATTTAAATAAATCAATAGTAAGATATTTTGCAATATGGCATATTAGAGAAAACCTTATTTTCTCCTCTTATCAGTCACTCCTTCTTCTTTGCCTTTCCTTCTGCATTGATCATTCATTCTCGGTTCACTGGCATAATCTTTCTTAGGATTCGGATTATCAGCTCACTGAGAGATCAGGGTAGACCTACTGCCCGGTCTACGGCTAAGGAAGTAGGAAGGAACTGCAGAGAGAGGCACACACAGATATAGAGATGCTGATAGTTCTGGTGTTTAACCTCACCGAGAGCTTAATTTACAGCAACACTGGGGGACATTTATCAATAATGGCATAATTTGCACCAAGAAAATACTAAAATTACAAATCAAAAGTGGTGATTTGTTTCACTTCATATATCAAAAGGTGAACACCACTTTTAAAATGTGATTTTTTTAAATATAAACAATTCTCCGCCTACTTCTCTCGATTTGCAACATTTTAACGCCAATAGCTCTAAAATGCGACTTTTTTTTAAACCAAAATGTGCCATTTCAGCCAACCCTGGAAGACCCCACTTGCGACTTTTGAAACACATTTCCGACTTTTGAAGCGTATTTGCTACATTTCCAGTGGTAAATTGCGACTTTTGTCTCAGACTCGGGACGTTTTTGTTTATTGTTTTGTCTCTGTAGAATGTCAATTAGTATTAAAAGAATGCTGTTTTAATACTTACCTATCACAGTTGTTCTTTCTTTTAATAAATGCCACTTTTTGACAAAAAGTCGGAATCTTTATGCCATAAATGCAAATCTTTACACAAAACACCACCACATAAACTGGTTTAATTGTCCGCAACAATTTGAGCCATTTCTGTCGATAAGAGGATGATAAATGCAGCACCAATTTGATAGCCCTTCCCACTTTGACATTTATAACTCATTTCCGGTGTGATGCATTCTTTATGCTGAAAACAACAGTTGATATCAGGAAACATCTAATAACTATGTTTAAATATATCAGGGGTCAGTACAGAGATCAGTCCCAACATCTATTTATACCCGAGACTGTGACTGTGACGAGGGGACATCCTCTGCGTCTGGAGGAAAGAAGGTTTGTACACAAACATAGAAGAGGATTCTTCATGGTAAGAGCAGTGAGACTATGGAACTATCTGCCTGAGGAGGAGATGATGGTGAGTACAATAAAGGAATTCAAGAGGGGACTGGATTTATTTCTGGAGTGTAATAATATTACAGGCTATAGCTACTAGAGAGGGGTCGTTGATCCAGGGAGTTATTCTGATTGCCTGATTGGAGTTGGGAAGGGATTTTTTTTCTCCCAAAGTGAGGAAAATTGACTTCTACCTCACAGTTTTTTTTTGCCTTCTTCTGGATCAACTTGCAGGATAACAGGCTGAACTGGATGAACAGATGTCTTTTTTCAGCCTTATAAACTATGTTACTATGTTACTATATTTGGTGCAAATAAAAAACGCCATTCTTTTTGGCGCATTTTACGCCATAATTCTGGAACAAAAAGCTTAGCTGATGCTTGTTAGGGTGTGCTACAAAGAGATGGGACATTGAGATCTCCTCTTCTCTCTGTGTGTGGTGTAAGGAAGACATCATAGCATCTGGAGGTGAGCTTGGGGAAAACTGAAAATTATAAATGGAACCTGTAGAGGGGACAAAATGGTGAAACGGTCAGATACAAGCCATATAATGGCCGCATTCTGAAAATTAATCTGAAAGACATGGTATGCTTTAAGAACAGCATAATCAATCAGTTCATTAATTCACTGATGACCTAACATATAAATAATATTCTTGCATTTTGTGACGTCATAATTTCTTAGTAGTACAGCTTTAGGCTCTTGGCCTGTAATTTTATGTGATCATATCTCAGCTCTATTCAATTTTCTTCAGTTTATTCAAACACTTCTGACATGTGTCTGATTTGTCCAGATAATTAATAAAAGTTGCGGACCTGAAAATACAGGATTCCTTGCTGCGTTTCCGTAACAGCATTCCTTTGTATTCTCTTTGCCCTTGAACGAGACTGGATAAGCTTGATTCCAGTTCT
Organism: Bufotes viridis; assembly: GCA_033119425.1. Classification (NCBI taxonomy): domain Eukaryota; kingdom Metazoa; phylum Chordata; class Amphibia; order Anura; family Bufonidae; genus Bufotes; species Bufotes viridis. The sequence continues at coordinate 249,098,316 of CM065592.1, read as the reverse complement.
TAAAATGACCACATGACATAAGCACGCCTCAACTGCTAATATAGAAGAGCGTCCAGTGATTTATCGGCGAACTCAAAAATGTCATGTTCTTCAGTTCACTAAGCAATCAGGGGATGATTGGGATTTCACCTTATCTACAAAACATCTTCTCTACTGAAACACTTTTTCATAAATCTCATTCAGTAAGACATGGTTTCATATCCTCCTTATCGCTAGTTATTCTGTCTGCTTGGATAAAGAGAAATAAGGTAATCCTTCTTTGAATGGCAGCAGATGAAAGCTCATAGAATATAGTGATGAATCGCTGCCATTGTACTACAGCAACTGTACAAGAATTTTCAGGAAATAAGCTGTAAAATTGTACAAATGTATAACTGTGGTTATATACATAATTTAAACAGTGTAATATTTTAGTCATAAGCTTATAAAGAAGTTAAGCTATTTCTAATATTATAATCTCTGTAGAATTACAGATGCATTAATATTAAGTGTCATTCTGGGGGACACAACGTTTCATTTACTCAGAGCCATTGGGCTTTCAAATTGTGTCCTTCAACTACCGGTTTCTGTAAGTGTACTGACTAACACAAGGGAAGACAATTATTTCTGGTGTACTCAATCCCTGACAACTTTGTAGCTCTTGATCCACTGACTAGCAATAACTAAGGGGAACATTCATTGTTCCTTTATATAATGTAAGAGTAGCATTAGTTTTTTATAAGTCCACTTATATTAGAGGTAGGTGAATAAATGTGGGGCCCTGCAATGATTTGCAAAGTTTGGATATTCTTAAGGAATAGCTAGCTAACTATCAAAACAACTTACATATTAAACCAACCGTACTCAAATGTAAAAAAAAGGTAAATCCCTGCTGAGTTATGGATTAGTAAAAGTTTAAATTATTAAGGTAAAAGAATACATCCTTTAAAGGGAATGTGACATCATTAAATGACTTTAAATGAGTTTAAATCAAGTTTTTATGTTAAACATACTTTTTTAGAATTTGATGTTATTTTTATTTTTTTTCCATGTCCCTATCTGCAAAAACTAAAGCATTCAGTTTCCACACTGGCCACTAGGCCTAAGACATATCATGACTTCCTGTTCTTTGACATTCGGCCACATGGGTCATAGAAACAATAGATGGGAAGGGACCTCATTGACTTTGTTATGGTGGTGCTCTGTGTCCCCCACCATCCCGTCATCCAGGGAGGACACAAGCAACACATCACTCACCATGCCGCTGCACTATGGCTGAGCCCCGCTGTTCGTCCCCTGCCTTCCAGTAGCAGGGCTAGCCACTGACATTCTGTATCCCTTGTTGGAGGCTGCAGCCTGATCCTGGCTGCTAGGGCTCTTTCCATAACCCATAAGGAGCAAGCACACTCTGGGTGTTAAAGGGCTAGTGCACCTGAACACCAATCTTCACCAGCCAATGGCTGGGCACCTCTGGGTTCTTAAGGTGCCTTTCCCACAGGAAAAGTGTCTGACCAATAGGTTTCAATTGTTTGCTAGATCCCGCAAAAGTGTTATAATCTATTTGTCTGCATGTGTACCAACCAGTGCCTGATTCCCAGATTCTGACCTCTACCGCCTGACCTATGCCTGTTCTACATTCTGACTCTGTGCTGCCTGCCCTAACCATGGATTTTCATATTCACATGAACTCTACCTGCCCTGACCATGAGCTTTGCCTGGTCCCTCTGTGCTTCGCACTGGTGTTTCTGACCCATGGGTCAGCAGCCAACTACAACAGGACTACTCAAGAGGTAGCAGCCTGGTTAAAGAGCGAAAACCAGGATATTGCCAGGGTAACGCCCTCAGGACTTGCCCAAAGTCAAATCGGTTGGTTGGCACAGTGGATCACACATCCACTGTCCTTAGTAGACTTCTATGGAAGATTTTTCTAGGCATGCACTCTGTCTTTTAGTCAGGTGGGAGCAGATAAGCTGTGATTAGGGTTGAGCCAACTTGTATTTTAAGTTCAGCGTCCAAAGTTTGGGTTCCGGTTATCTTAGAATCCCGTTATGGATTCGCTACCGCGGACCATAACGGAATTTGGAATCAAAGTTCGTGCAACCATCCTTCGCTGCTCTATTTCCTTCTTCTCCTCTGCACTGATCACATGACGGTGACGTCACCCCAGGTCCTTAGTGTTGTCCAAGGTTCGGGTATTTCGAAGAATCTCCTTATGTATTCAAAATTCCATTATGGTCCGTGGTAGCGGAATCCATAACGGGATTCTTCGATAACCCGAACCCGAACTTTGGACACCAAACTTAAAATACAAGTTCGCTCAACCTTAGCTGTGATATCACCTATTATGAATGGTGGATCCTGTGTTATCTATATAGGGGTGATATCTTTCATTGTAATTCTGCCTGTGATGATAATGAGATGGCTACTGAAAGGTTACCTGTAAAGAACAGGAAATCTTATCATATTATTAATCATAGTGGTCAGTGTGAAAAACTGCTCGATTTAGTTTTTGTTATTATTATAGTGACATGAAAAGTTAAAACAAAAGTAACCAAAAATTCTGAACATAAAATATGATTTTAACAATAGGTCATTTTCTGATCACACATTCCCCTAAGAATAGTACAGTAAGAAAGTACAATACTACTACATTATTTATCACATGTCATCTACATCACCAATCTGTTGCAAGGTGCATTTGCGAACAAGCACTAATAACAGTCAGGAAATCAAGCTGAAACACATTTAAAGCACACTTTCTTTGAAAACTTCACAGTGCTCTTCCATCTGTATGCACTGTACCTTTGTGAAGCCTTTTGTTCTTGAAAGTTCAACCATTTGTACTGAAACCCAGTCATTCATCCTAATTCACAAACAAGATGTCATTATCTGCCTTGTTACAGATATTGTATATGCGCAGTCCGGTCAGAGGTCACTTTTTGACCAGCCTGGTAGTTTACAGAAAAATAATACAAAGGGGGGGAATTATAAAACTTTGCACATTGTTTGATAAATATGGCACATCTTTAAACATAACTCTTTTGTCTACAGATGTTACTGGAGTGTATTTTATGCCACCATCTACTAGAGTAAGATTTTATTTTTAAAAAGTCACAGTTGATAACTCTGGCCTATAGCAAATTAAAATCTCCATCCAACCCAACTTTTCCAAAGTGGTTAGAGCAGTATAAAATCACAAAAAGTTTCAAATTTATGTACAAAAAATGGAATGCTCTACAATTTATGCCACGTAAGGCCATACCCATAATGTGTTAATCAAGCAATTATCCTACTTGTACAGGATGTTAATGAGACTATTTCGTTCACAGATTCGTATTAAACATTATTACTAATAAGAACATATTACAAAGATGACCATTGCTGACCTTATGTAAATGAAAGGCAGGTAAACTGTAAGTGCCCTAAAAGTACCCTCTTACAAATTTTCAAATTCCAAGGAACTGTTATTGATGTTGTTGTACACAAAATATTATAATAGTGAACATTTATTTTTGTATTGCACTTTTTTTTTTAAACCGCTTCAGCCCCCCTAGCTTAAACACCCTTAATGACCAGGCCACTTTTTACAATTCTGCACTACGCTACTTTCACCGTTTATTGCTCCGTCATGCAACTTACCACCCAAATGAATTTTGCCTCCTTTTCTTCTCACTAATAGAGCTTTCATTTGGTGGTATTTCATTGTTGCTGACATTTTAACTTTTTTTGCTATTAATAAAAATTTAACGACATTTTTGCAAAAAAATGACATTTTTCACTTTCTATTGTAATTTTTTTTTTTAAAAACTACATTTCTATATAAATTTTTCTCTAAATTTATTGTTCTACATGTCTTTTATAAAAAAAAATCCAATAAGTGTATATTTATTGGTTTGGGTAAACGTTATAGCGCTTACAAACTATGGTGCAAAAAGTGAATTTCCGCATTTTGAAGCAGCTCTGACTTTCTGAGCGCCTGTCATGTTTCTTCAGGTGCTAGAATGTCAGGATAGTATAAATACCCCCCAAATGACACCATTTTAGAAAGAAGACACCCCAAAGTATTCACAGAGGGGCTTGGTGAGTTCATGTATAATTTCATTTTTTTCACAAGTTAGCGGAAAATGACACTTTCTGAGGAAAAAAATAATAATAAAGTTTCCATTTCTGCTAACTTCTGGCAAAAAAAAAAATCTCCCACGGACTCACTATGCCCCTCAGTGAATACCTTGGGGTGTCTACTTTCCGAAATGGGGGTCATTTGTGGGGTGTGTTTACTGTTCTGGCATTTTGGGCGGGGCTAATTGTGAGCAGCCATGTAAAGCTAAGGTACTCGTTGAAATTTGCTTTTACGTACTCAGGCTGCAAAATGTCACTCATGTAGTATCGCCGACTCAGAGAAGTAGGGCAATGGTTTGGGTGTATTTTTACATATACCCATGTTAGTGAGAGAAATATCTCTGTAAACTGACAACTTTGTATAAAAAATTTAAAAATTGTCAGTTTACAGAGATATTTCTCACACACAGTATGGGTATATATAAAAATACACCCCAAAACACATTGCCCTACTTCTCCTGAGTACGGCGATACCACATGAGTGACACTTTTTTGCAGCCTGGGTGCGCAAGGGCCCTAATTCCAATGAGTACCTTTAGGATTTCACAGGACATTTTTACGCATTTGGATTCCAGACTTCTTCTCACGCTTAGGGCCCCTAAAATGCCAGGACAGTATAAATACCCACATGTGACCCCATTTTAGAAAGAAGACACCCCAGGTATTCTGTGAGGGGTATGGTGAGTTCATGTAGATTTTATTTTTGTCACAAGTTAGTGGAATATGAGACTTTGTAAAAACAAAATAAAAAAATAAAAATATATCAATTTCCGCTAACTTGTGCCAAAAAAAAATTCTGTGAACTCGCCATGCCCCTCACGGAATACCTTGGGGTGTCTTCTTTCCAAAATGGGGTCACATGTGGGGTATTTATACTGCCCTGGCATTTTAGGGAACCTAAAGCGTGAGAATCCAAATGCGTAAAAATGCCCTGTGAAATCCTAAAGGTACTCATTGGTTTTAGGCCTCTTTGCATCTTGGCTGCAAAAAGTGTCACTCATGTGGTATCGCCGTACTCAGGAGAAGTAGGGCAATGTGTTTTGGGGTGTATTTTTATATATACCCATACTGTGTGTGAGAAATATCGCTGTAAACGACAAATTTTAAATTTATTTATACAAAGTTGTCAGTTTACAGAGATATTTCTCTCATCCAACATGGGTATATGTAAAAATACACCCCAAAACACATTGCCCTACTTCTCCTGAGTACGGCAATACCACATGTGTGACACTTTTTTGCAGCCAAGATGCGCAAAGGGGCCCAAATTCCCATGAGTACCTTTTAGGAGGGCATTTTTACGCATTTTTCTTCTCACGCTTTAGGGCCCCTAAAATGCCAGGGCAGTATAAATACCCCACATGTGACCCCATTTTGGAAAGAAGACACCCCAAGGTATTCCATGAGGGGCATGGCGAGTTCATAGAAAAAAATGTTTGGCACAAGTTAGTGGAAATTGATTTTTTATTGTTTTTCTCACAAAGTCTCACTTTCCGCTAACTTTTGACAAAAAGTTTAATTTTTCATGGACTCACTATGCCCCTCAGCGAATACCTTGGGGTGTCTTCTTCCAAAATGGGGTCACATGTGGGTATTTATACTGCCCTGGCATTTTAGGGCCCCAAAGCGTGAGAAGAAAATGCGTAAAATGCCCTCCTAAAGTTACTCATGGATTTGAGCCCTTTGATCTTGGCTGCAAAAGTGTCACATCATGTGGTATCGCCGTACTAGGAGAAGTAGGGCAATGTGTTTTGGGGTGTATTTTTACATATACCCATGCTGGGTGAGAGAAATATCTCTGTAAATTGACAACTTTGAATAAAAAAATTAAAAAAGTTGTCATTTACAGAAATATTTCTCACACACAGTATGGGTATATATGAAAATACACCCCAAAACACATTGCCCTACTTCTCCTGAGTTCGGCGATACCACATGTGTGCCACTTTTTTGCAGCCAAGATGCGCAAAGGGGCCCAAATTCCCATGAGTACCTTTAGGATTTCACAGGGCATTTTTACGCATTTGGATTCTCACGCTTTAGCACCCCTAAAATGCCAGGGCAGTATAAATACCCCACATGTGACCCCATTGTGGAAAGAAGACACCCCAAGGTATTTCGTGAGGGGCATGGCGAGTTCACAGAATTTTTTTTTTTTGGCACAAGTTAGCGGAAATTGATTTTTATTTTTATTTTTTACAAAGTCTCATATTCCACTAACTTGTGACAAAAATAAAATTTTGCATGAACTCGCCATACCCTCACGGAATACCTTGGGGTGTCTTCTTTCTAAAATGGGGTCACATGTGAGGTGTTTGTACTGCCCTGGCATTTGAAGGTCTCCGCAATCATTACACGTATGGTCAGCATTAGGAGTTTCTGCGATTCTCCTTATATTGAGCATACAAGTAATGAGATTTTTTCTTCCGTTCAGCCTCTGGGCTTAAAAAAAAAAAAAAATGAACGGCACAGATTTTTTCATTCGCATCAATCAATGTGGATGAAAAAATCTCTGCCAAAATCAGTGACTGCGGTGCGGTGGGCTGGGCGCTAACTACCTAACAAGTAGCTAACTAACTGGCGGTGATAAGGGACCCTTATGCCCCATTCACACGTCCGAAATTCTGTTTGCGGAACGGAATTGCGGACCTATTCATTTCTATGGGGACAGACTTTGTCCCGCTCGGATCCGGAATTACGGATCCGCGCTCCGGGTCTGCACTTCCGTTCCGCAAAAATATAGAACATGTCCTATTCTTGTCCGCAATTGCGGACAAGAAAAAGCATTTTCTATATAGTTCTGGCAATGTGCGGATCTGCAAAATGCGGAAAGCACATTGCCGGTGTCCCTGTTTTGAGGATCTGCGGATCCGTGGATCAGTTCCGCGGATCCGTGAATCCACGGATCCGCAAAACACATATGGACGTCTGAATGGAGCCTTACAAGGGGTGTGATCAATGACAGGGGGGTGATCAGGGGGTCTAGATGGGGTGATCAAGGGGTTAACAAGGGGTTAATAGGTGAGGGGGGTGGGGGGGGGGGTTTGTGTAGTGTTTGGTGCAACTTTACATAGTTACCTGGTCCTCTGTTGGTCGATCCCAGCAAATGGGACCAGCAGAGGACCAGGTAGCAGGTATTCCAGACGCTGTTCACAAAACAGCGTCTGGTATACATGTTTGATGCGATTTATATCGCATCTACAGCCTGCCAGCGATTGATCATCGCTGGCAGGCTGTAGTTCAACTCTTGAGACGCGCGCCCCTGTGAGCGCGTGCGCGCGCGTTCACAGGAACTCACGGGTCTCGCGAGAGGACGCGCCGATGCGTCCACTCAGAAGATCCCGGCCGCCCGCAGGACGCAATCCTGCGTACGGCGGTCCGGGACTGGTTAAAGGATCTTTTTATTGGATATTTTAAAAGATCAGATTATACAGAGATATAGGGGCAAATTTAGCAAAACTGCTGCAAAGGAAAACTGACTTAGTTGTCCATTACAACCAATCAGACTGATCCTTTCATTTTCCAAAGGAGCTCTAAAAAAATGAAAGGTGAAATCTGGTTGCCATGGGCAACTATGTCAGTTTTTCTTTGCATTGGTTCTGATGAATCTTCCCCATAGTTGTTGAACATCAGGATTCTGCATAGGATGAATACAATTATCATTGGTTAAATGCAAGTCATTTGAGTCAAATTACATACCATAACAATATACAGTTCTTTTAATACAATATAGTCGTCAGTATAGTCATCCCCCTTTCCCGCCCAGCACCATACATATGTAGTGCAGGGCAGGTCTCAGTTTTTTGGTAGCTTCCCTTCCCACAAAAAATGTAATAAGTAATAAAAAAAATTTTTTCAGTATTAAACTGCAAGAAAAACCACACATATGTAGTATCGCTGTAAAAATGCTGACCTGGAGAATCAAGATAATAGATCAGTTGTGGAATTCCATTTTTTTCCAGTTTGACCCCATTTGTAATTTTTTTTACAGCTCTCCACTGCATCATTCGCAATATTAAATGATGGCATTAGAAAGTGCAACCTGTCCTGCAAAAAATAAAAAAGTTATGGCCCCGGAAACACAGGGAGTGGAAAACAAAAAAGTCCCATAGCAGTGAACGAAGAGAGCTGCACAGACGCGGGATTTACGATAGGAGTGGGCCCCTATTGGAATTTTATGGTATATGTGGATATGTCGTAAATGTCCGGATGGGACAACAAAGAAAACGACTTCAGACATACTGCAAACAAATCCTCCCTCACCTTTCCTGTGCAAATGTCACCTATTATTAACAAACACTACACTTTCAAATGTTGAAGAACCCATGATCCATTACATACTACACCAGTCTTGATGTTCCAAAACCTGTATTGCACTGTTATGTACCCCATTTATTCTCGGCACCAACTAGTGCACAGAGTAGGAGCTGGTGAACTACTGACCCCCCAATGGTGTCATCTTTTTCTATGTTAGTAGATGTTCCTGGATGCCATAGTGTTTGTAGTTGGGGCTGAAGAGTGTCCATATAACTGATGAGAGACAGAAATACTTACTTTGCGACTGAACGAAGGACACTGTAATGGGATGAAGCAGGGATCCATCTGCTTTCTGGCATATATACCGTGCAGTATTTTTCATCCATCCGTAAGCCGGCATGTGTGCCGGATACAGTGAATTCCGTCAGTCTGTTCCTCCACTGCTGGAGACTGCTGGAGTTCAATGCACATGTGTAAACTAAGCCTGAGCAGCCAGTGGGCTAAGGCCTGTATTACACCAACATATATATTATTTGACAGATTTTCAGACCAATCATTGGCCAGATGGCCGTTTACACACACGCATCTTTTGTTATACACACCAACTATTGATCTGATTGGAAAGGAATTGGTCAGATAATCTGTTGGTGCAATACAGCCCTAAGAGAACGCATTGAGACGGAGTAGAGTTTGAGTTAAGGGTGTATTAGACACCCCGATGCCGCAGATAGCTACCAGAGGACACTGCTGCTATTACATGCAGCGTTTGCTTGTTCATCAGCTATTTGGAGGCAGTATTAGACTGCCAGATGATAGCTAATGAGTGTTCATAGGAATGCTTGTTAGTGATCATCTGCTAGAAAATCTGTCAGGCTAATATACCCTTTACCATCATGTGAGGACATTGATATAGAGAGAGAGACCTGTCCTTGAACTGGAATCCCCAGAGAGGCCTCTCCAGGTAGAAAGGGAGCCAGGAGCAGTGTATTTTTTCAGTGTGTCATGAAAGCTCTAAACAAGTTCAGCAAAGCACCAACAAACCCCCCCTGTAAATAAAGCAAAAACTTCACTCTAAAATAAAGTGTCACCTTTTGTAAACTCTCTACTAGGTATACATGAACAAACAGCAATGACTATCTGCTATTTTTCCATCGGTTGTAAAATGTAATTCAGATTCCGTAAGGCAAATCTGCAATCTGGTATGCAACACAGGCACATTCCAAATAACAGATAAGAAGCTGTCTATGTTAAGCACTAACTTTTATACAAAAGTTAACTGACATCACTAAAGCTTTTTATGATGTAAGTGACATGATCACCTGCTCTACAAAGAGGATAGCTAAATCTGGTTAGAACATTTAGATGGTACTAACATTTTTAGATATTAATGTATAATCCCAACATTTAACATCAGCAGTTGCTGTAATACAGTCACATGGAGTGTTCTGGATTTTGTGACTGACATTTCCTAGAAGTGCTTAGCTCTTATCTCTCTAAATTTTAATAAGGTATCTTATACTATTAGAATTTAAGAAAATATTAGTTTTGCTATAAAATGTTCTTTGGAAAAAAAAATGGAAAAGGCATTTTAGAAATACAGCTTCAAATGTTTTATCAGGATGTCAGGATGTTCAGGGGCCAAAAGCCAAATATCCTCCATGCACCTCCCTTGCTTTCCCAAGCAGTTATTGTGCTTTACAGATAAGGGCTGGCAGTGAGCACTTGTCACAATGTTTGTTCAGTGCTGCTTTCAACTGCAGCATCTAGTTAGGAAAGTGGCCATACATCGAGTATCACTGTTGGCGACCTATGTGTATATTCTCGGACCTCCGAAATAAATGGACGTCTGTTTATTCTCAATTCTATTAATAAGGGTAAAGAACAAGTGATTGCAACAATATTGTCAAGATTCTTGAACATCGGTGTGTGTGACTGAGAGATTTTCTGATCCCCTAAACAGAAAGATGTCTTTCCCTGCTTTACCTGATTGACATCCTAATACAATGTCCAGCAAGCTTCAAACAACCTTTTAGAATGTACAAGGACCAAAATTCAAAAACAACATTATTTTATACTTGATACACATTTAACAAAATCAAGTGAATCTCTGTTACTTTAATGATGTAGCTGTACTGGAAGCTAGTGGTGTCCATAGAAGAGAGGAGCTAAGAACTGAAAATCGCAGTTTTAATTGTGAGTTTTTCCACCTAGGGTAATAGGGCTTATGGTATTCACCCTTTATATGATCCTAAATGGCTCTTTACACTGTTTGGGCAGATTATCGCTAACGAGCATTCTTATGAATAGCGATAATCTGTCTGTGTAAGGGTGTCGCCGATTACTCAAAGAAGGAGTGAACCACTCGATTGGGTAATAGGATCATTCATATGAACACCTAAATCATAGTTTGCTGACAGCAGATTGTGACAGCACTCTGCTACTGGCAAACAATGATTTTGTATGGGGATGAGTGACAGCATTAGCGATCGCTCCTCCCCATACTGTGGAGTAGATCGCTGCATGTAAATGCAGCTTTCTGCTCCACTGACGAGCGAGTCATTGTCAGGTTGTCAGTCGTTGCCATGTAAAGGGACAGTTCTTGTCACCCAGTGGCAACCAGTAGCAATATCCACTTATTTTGTTTAAATTCTACTAGGTTAACAGCTTCTCTATGTTTTTTCATCTCCATCTTGGGTTGACTTGACCATAGGCCTTACAGAGTATTCTTCCAGTGGGCCAATGCCCATGGGGCCACCCAAGCCCTCCTCTCTGCTGCTGGCTATATTTTCATCATGTAGATGGTAAACATTTATACTTAGAAGCTATTATCTAAAATATTTATCTGTTACCAATAGCAGTTCGCCATGTAACCTCCCAACATTTCTGTGACATTTGATTATTCCTGAAATTATTTTTTAAAACCGTTTGAAATTATGTATGCCTTCAAAACAAGAACTTGTAAGGCGTAAGGCAGCGGGTGTGGAACCACTGTGTCAACGAAACACCAAAGCGCATTATCCTGGCAGTCCTCTGGTCTTCACCCTTTAACCCTTACATAGGAATCTAGACTAGGAACCACCAGGCCCCTATCTTGTGGAGTGTTCTTTGCTTAATTGACTGCTGACCCACGTGACACCGGTGCTCAACACCGAAGGGGCAAGCAAACTGTGGTCAGTAACAGGTCGAGATCAGGGCAGGCAGAGTATGTAAAAAATAAAGACAACAGTCTGAGGTCAGGGCAGGCATCTCTAAATCTAAATTTATACTACTTATTAGTTTGCTTCACAATCAGTAGGTTCATTCAGTTCAGCCTATTATCCTGCAAAGTTGATGCAGAAGAAGGTAAAAAAAACTATATGAGGTAGAAGCCGATTTTCCTTATTTTAAGGTAAAACAAATTCCTTCCTTACTCTAATTCGGCAATCAGAATATCTCCCTGAATCAACGACCCTTCTCCAGAAATCTAATAACTATAACCTGTAATATTATTACACTCCAGAAATACATCCAGGCCCCTTCCTGAATTCCTGTATTGTACTCACCATCACTACCTCCTTAGGCAGAGAGTTCCATAGTGTCACTGCTCTTACCGTAAAGAATCCTCTTCTATGTTTGTGTACAAACCTTCTTTCCTCCAGACGCAGAGGATGTCCCCTTTCACAGCCACAGTTCTGGGAATAAATAGATCATGGGAGAGATCTCTGTACTGACCACTGATATATTTATACATAGTTATTAGATCTCCCCTGCTGAGTCGCCTTTTTTATAAAGTGAATAACCCTAATTTTGATAATCTTTCAGGGTACTGTAGTCCACCCATTCCAGTTATTACTTTAGTTGCCCTCCTCTGAACCCTCTCCAGCTCTGCTATGTCTGCCTTGTTCACAGGAGCCCACAACTGTACACAGTACTCCATGTGTGGTGTGAACAGTGATTTGTAAAGTGGCAGAACTATGTTCTCGTCACATGCATCTATGCCCCAGTAGCTACTTTAAACTGGTTTCTACAGTACAGTATACTGTCAACTAAAATTCCTAAGTCCTTTTCCATGTCAGTGTTACCCAGTGTTTTATACAATATTTAGTATGTACTGGTGACTTGTATTTCCCCTTTTCATGTGCATAGCCTTACATTTATCAATGTTAAACCTCATGTGCCACTTCCCACAGTTTCTTAACATCTGCAAAAATATTTGACTGTACAATCCCTCTACAAGATCATTAAGTATACTGAAAAGAATAGGGCCCATTAATGACCCCTGTGTATGTACCGTACTGTGTCTGCACATTTTAAAACGCACCACCAGAAAAATCCTGCCTTGCTTTTTTTCACGGGAATAGAATTGGTACACACCCCATCCCGGGGAGGTAACCCAGCCACTCACATTAACAAGAAAGAAGTGGAGTGGATGTACCGGCTGGGTACTCTCCGTCCACAAGGTTTTAATATAGAGTGCGATCTAAAGGCATGTATTACTGGATAGAAATACTTCTGGGTGCTACTTATACCATACTGCCCATCTTTCCTCCTTCTCTCTATTGTTCACTCTTTCTTTCACCCTCCGATTGTGGGCGATTACCACAGTAGAGGAGACTAAATAGTTAAATACTATATTTGGATCTCAGTCAGAATTATCTTAACTTATTTTATCGATCAAGCAAATGTATATGTTTAAGAGATGTTTTATGGCTGTTGTATTGGAATTTTGTGAAAATTATGTTTATTAGTTTTAATTTATTTGAGTATATAAGGTCGCCGTTTCAAGATGGCGCCATTCGCCCTGAGGAAGCCATTGGAGCGAAACCCGGGTCGGGCGTTTTCTGGACCGTCACTTTTTAATTGTCTTATGCTGTTTTATACCACTGAATTGTGAGTATAATAAACCTTTATTTATACAAGAACACCAGCGGTGCTTCACTATCTCTGGTCCTTGGTCTATAATTACAGAGACTCGGCGTCCCACGTGGAAGATTCAAATGATAGAAGCTACATGTGATATGCTGTTTTGACGAGTCCGTCTGTGAGTAGATTTTCACCTTTTTCTGCCAAGAGGTTGATGGTGCTACTCTATCAGTGATTTTATTCACAGGTTGCACCACTGTACAAGGAGAGATATATGCGAAATCTGGAAGCACCCGAATACCGTATTCAGTGTGAACGAACACTTAAGTACATCTGAGCAGCGCAGTCCTTTTCTATTTTGTATTTACTGTGGTGTTTTTGCCTACTACACTTGGGACTTGCGGCGCCAACTTCAGTGATCCTACAATAATTTTGGACTTTCTATCTTTTGACTATGTACCGTACTGTGTATCTGAGTATAGTAAGTTAATATTAATAACCACCCTCTGTTTTCTATCACTGAGCCAGTTACTTATCCACATACAGATATTTTTTCCTAGTCCAAGCATTAATTTGTTTTACTAACGTTTTATGTGACACAGTATCAAATGCCTTGATACCCCCAAGATCACGATCAATATCACGTCCCCAAGAAGAAGCTTGGCAAAACGTATGTCGGGGTGTCCCTGCTCCCAAGGTCTTGGTCTGTATTTCTCTTATGGATCATTTGCTGATTTGGTCTATGTAGCACATTTGTGACATAGGCCAGGTGCAACTCGATGTCTGAAGAGGGTGATAATATGAGGAGTCTTGGGGGGGAGTGGCCAGCAGCCAAGATGGCCGGACTCATGTAAGGACAGCTCCGCGGCTGGCACTACAGAACAAGACAAATCCTGGGTGATTCGTAGCCATTTGTGCTCCTGATCAGGGCTCCTGATTGAGCCCTGCAGTACATAGTCCCCAGTCCAGTGTGGACAAACGGGACAGCGTGCGCAGAGGAGACACGCCTCCTGCCGCGCCGGGAGTCGCTCCGAGTACTAGATCAGGGAGCCGCGTGTAAAGTCCAGGTGGAAGTCCTCCGGCGCGATCTAACACATCAGACCTGGTGAGGCATAAGGGGAAAAGAGCAGGGGGCGGCAGGCACAATACCTGAAGTGGAGGGAAAAAGATCCAGCCACAGATACTGCCCGCTGAAGTTTCCCGCCAGTCAGCCATACAAGTGTACATTATTCACCAAACATATTTAACGCCAACTAGGCTCTACAGAATGGGTAGAACAGGGATGGCCAACTTGCGGCTCTCCAGCTGTTGCAGAACTACAACGCCCAGCATGCCCAGTCTGCCTACAGCTATCAGCCTACAGCAGGGCATGGTGGGAGTTGTAGTTTTGCAACAGCTGGAGAGCCGCAGGTTAGCCAGCCCTGGGGTAGAGCATCATCTACAGCATGCCCAAGATGTGGAGAACTTGAGGCAGACTTCTGGTGCATGATTTGGAGTTGAAGCCCAATTGCCACATTCTGCAGGGAGGTGACTGCATTTCTCTCCAGTTTGTTGCCGGTCCGGATAGATTGCACTCCTGAGATTTGCCTGCTGGGACTTATAAACAAATATAGCTGGGAACACATTGCTTTGAGATGGCATGACCCCAATACACCGACCCTATCCATGAGGAAACTACAGATAAATCAAATCTTACCATATTTAGTTGTTGGTGTTTAAACACCGTAACAAACCTAAAACATTTGAAAAGGTCTGGGGCCTGTGGTGCAGCTCTCCACACACATTGTACTTAGCCTCGAGACTGCTACAGGCCTTGTCGGCAGCTCAGGGATCTTTGGATCGGTTTAGTGGCGTCACATGAATGTTTTGTACAAATTGTCAACAAAAGATGGGAAGTTTTACAGTAGTGCAGTGGATGATTGAAGCACCTATACAATTTAAATTTGTTGTACTGTTTGTATTATGACATGCAACATGATTGTATGATGTGGATGTTATTTCTCTCGTGTCAATAAAAGAGTTTAAAAAATAAATATGAGGCGTCTTGTGCTGCATGATTTGATGTGACTAGTGGAGATTTTCTCCCTTATGTATATATCTTTGAATTTTGCAAACTCCTCAATATCCAGTGGAATTTACAGGTATATTTATTCTTATATATGAGAACAGGGGTTTGGGTCGCAGTCTTTTATGACACGTCATGTTCATCTAACCTGCATATTTTTTTTTTTTTTCTTCACTTTTTAGAATCATATTAATAAAGGTGTATTTATGTTTCATACAAAAGTATGGTACTAGTTTCTTCTTTTTTCTTTTGGGGGTTGCATTGTAGAAGTGAAGATACAGTATATGACTTCCAATGACTCATTCCGATCCAATCTGGAACTTATCTCTTCATTTAAACTGATTAGATTAGTTTGACAGGATCGATCCCACAAAAAGAAAACATGCTGATATGCCATTATACACTTATTTTCACTGAGATACTCCATGGCAGCATCTCTTAGAAAACCTTCAAACAGTTTACCTACAACAGATGTTAAACTTACCGGCCTATAGTTTCCAGTCTCAGTGTTTTACTGCTTTTTGAATATTGGTACCACATTTCCTATGCGCCAATTTTGTATATCATCTGGACCTGGTGATTTTTCTATTGTAATCTTTTTAAGACGTTACTGCACTTCTTCCTGGGTCAAACAGGCCACATTTAATGTGGAGTTAACTTTGACGCTTTTCTTTTCACCTGACATTTTATTTTCCTCAGTGAATACAGTAGAGAAAATATTTAATAAATTTGCTTTCTCCTCATCGTCAACTACAACTTCTCCCTTATCACTCTTTAAAGGGCCAACACTTTCAGGTTTAATCTTTTTACCATTTATTTATTTTTTTATTTATTTTATGCACTTATATGGCGCTACTATATTCCGCAGCGCTTTACAGACTTTAGCATCCAACTGTCCCCAATGGGGCTCACAATCTAAGTTCCCTATCAGTATGTCTTTGGAGTGTGGGAGGAAACCAGAGTACCTGGAGGAAACCCACGCAAATACGGGGAGACCATACAAATTCCATGCAGATGTTGTCATTGGTTGGATTCAAACCACCTTGCTGCCCATATATAATTGAAGAACATTTTAGAGTTAGTTTTACTCTCTTTGTCAATGAGTCTATCTGTCTCTTCCTTGGCTGCCTTTATTTGTTTTTTACATATTCTATTTTTCTCTACTTTCACTACCTTCCTGTTTTATTAATTTCTTCCCCCTTTACATTTCTATTTATCCTTATTGTTTTTCCTGTTGCTAACACTTTTATTCACATAAGGTATGTGTACAATCTCACAGTGAAAATTTAGGATGCTTAAAATTATCCCATTTTGTGCCTGTATTTTTTAGTTTTGAAGACATTATGCCAGTTAGTGAGGCTAATGGCCTCTCCAAGCTAAACAAATTTTGTTTTCCTAAACTTCAGTATTTTTGTGTCTCCTCGACAAAACACCCTATTGAATAACAATTGAAAGCGTATTATATTATTGTCACGGTTTCCCAGGTGTCCCCCAATCTGCACCTCTCTTGTTCTGTCAAGTCTATTATTTTGATACCAAGTCCATTATGGCCACCCTTCTAGTTGCATTCTATACCAGTTTGGAAAGGTAACTGTCTAGTTATTGCCAATAATCAATTTCATTTATAAGATCCACATGTTTTAGTTTCCAAGTCTGGATATCTGGATAGTTGACATATTAATGACCTCATTACAATTTGCCCCCTCATCTATTTCCTTTAGTAGTGGATTTTCCTGTGGGCTTTGTTATATTAGTTGGCTTCAATCAACGCCCTTAATTTTTTATTATTGTTTTCCCACTGTGTACTTCTACCCACAGTGACTCACCATGTTCATTTCCCTCACTTCTCACCAGTTAGAAGGTTGGTGGCTGTAGCACAAGTAGAAGCAGCAGCAGCAACAGTACTGTCAGCACCTGCCATCCAGCCATTAGCAGACCACAGATGTCCATCCACTTCCGTAGGTGAGCCAGGGTTCTTCGGTTTCCTTATGCTTCTCCTTCATACTAGTGCATTTGAGGCCCAATAGAAGCATTATTTTTCTGACATGTCTGTCTTCACTGACCCCCACTAGTCAGGCAGCTTCTTTTCTCCCAAGAGATGACACTGCAAGTGCAGAGGAAGATACTCAAGGAAGTGTCCTTGTTGATCGGTTACATGAGAAGAGTCAGCATTTAAAAAGCCATGAGTAGGAAGTTCATGCAGAGGTGAAGGACATGATGACTGAAATGCATAGCTGTGATAGTGGTGGTAGTAGTGGCACTTGTAGCCATTGTGGTGGTGGTAGTGGTACTGGTAGCCAAAGTGGTAGTGGCACTCAGGACACATATATAGAGTGTAATCATGTGGAGGGCAATGAGCCCATGACACATTACAGTCTGAGAAAATAGGCAGGGATTATGACTATTACAATGACTGTGTGTTGAACAGGACCATGAAATCCGATTATGGTGATGAGGGGGGAAAGGAAGTTGGTACCTAAGAAAAAATAAAATAAAAACTTCCAGGGGCAGATATGCTTCAATTGTGGTCATATCAGCTGCTATTGTGAATCAAGCAGAAAAATTCCTGTTGAATATGTCCACTCCAACTAGAAATGGACAACACATTCATCAACAATAGTGGGAACATTGTGGCTACGTTGCATTTGGGGAACATATACATGCTTCCTGCATGTCAAGTGTCATAAATTTAGTAGTGCAACCTTTTAAAAAACATGTAATGGCTTCCAGAAGGCGCGTACCATGTCCAGGAGCATGTGTGCACATTTAAATTGTTTTTATGTGGCCAAGAATGTTCTCAAAGATTTGCAGAGACAGAAAAGTCTGCTTTTGCAGCTCTTGATCTGTGATGCTCCAACTTGCTGGAATATTACATTGGATATGCACAACCGTCTGTCTGAGCAGCATAAAATTGTAAATGATTACATCATTACACCCGACCACTACAGCAGGGAGCATATATAATTTTGAGCTCAGGCAGTGGCAGCTCATCGAGTACACGAGTTGCTTACTCAGCTCCTTTGAGTCTCAGGAAACTTCTAGCAGCTTAAAAAATGTAGCAAAAGTGAGCCATGCCTGTATTGCATGCACAATCCACGCATATTACATTGCCAATTTTCGTAATCAAGAAAATAATGGCGAATTTTCGAATTCATGACGAATATTTACCTAAATATTCGCAAAATATCGCAAATTCAAATATTGCCCCTGCAGCTCATCACTATTCCACATCTTGCTTGCTGCCATGTGGCTATTGGGGAAGGATGAAGGATGAAGAGCTAGGACTTGAGAAGAAGTTAGTGAAAAAAGAGGACATGGAGTTTTCACAGTAGAGGATAAGGCTGATGTTTATTGTGGCACATATGATAATAATGATGACTAGAGATGAGCGAATCGAACGAAGTGGAATTCGATCCTAATTTCAGGAAAAATTTGATTTGCAACAAATGCGAATTTCCTTGTGCTTCGTGGTAATGAATCACATTTTTCCTAAAATGGCTGTTGCACGTGTGAGGACCTGGAAAAAGGAAGTATGGGAAGGCGGGTGATGCAGCGAATCAGCAGCCAGCCAGCCTTGTGATGCCACAGCCCTATAAATACGGCAGCCATCTTAGATCCAGACATTTTCCAGTGTTCTGAGTGCCGGGACAGACGTGAGAAGGCGCTAGGGACAGCAATTGGAAAAACCTCATTGTGAAAAAAAAAAACTGAAAAAACGATTTATAAGTGCAGGGAAAGTATAGGGAGGGATAATTTCACAGCATCTCAATGCAGGGTGAGATGTCAGAAGGTGTTAGAAAAGCGATTTACAAGTGCAGGGAAAGAATAAGGAGGAATTATTTCACTTAGACGCTAAAATAAAAATAATAAATCTTTATTAATATAATCGGTTTAAAAAAGGGTAACAGCCAACAACAGGCCTAAATATACTGACAATGTCCTCTGAAACACCCACACTTATACCCTGGTGTGGGGTAGGTGTATAATCAGCGATGAAAAACAGGTAGTATTGGGTTACTTTCAGGCTGCTGTGCAATAGACCATGTGAAACAACATGCAGAGGGCCAGGTCAAAAAATGTAAAGTGGACAGTTAGGTATCAATGTCAAACCATAGCCAAACTAACCACAGCATACATTAATCTCAATACCCCTGCAATTGCTACTGTGAGCACTAGACGTCACAACCTAAATAGTACATACCCAGTACATGGATATTGTATGTAATGGGGTCGTGCATACAACAGCAGGGGATGCCAATGAATAAAGTGGATGAAGGAAGTAACATCCACCTATAATATGTACATGGCAAACATCTCTGTCCATGTGCACCAACCCTTAGGGACCTATAGTCCCAAAATCAAAGTGTTGCTTGGTAACTGGGACTAATATCCCAAGCAAACACACAGAAAAAATCTCCCCCCAGCACAATGGCGCTAAGCCGACGAACCGGAGAACAAATGCTTAATGTACAGACTTGACGCTTTTCCACATGGCTGTTTCATCAGGAGCCATACACATAACAAAACTAAGATAGGCACATCGGTGTGACCACACTGGTATTGTGTGGGTCGGCATCCGGCGCTAATACGACCTTACGCACTTCACTAAAATAAATTCAATTAGTCCAAATCTCTCAGTATCCTTAATGTGGCGCTGCTAGTCTTAATGGTACAGTGAGCCAAAGGTACCTCCAAACATTCAAAGTGAGAAAAAGAAAAACTGCGCTGCCACGATGTTAAGGGATCTTGTCCTCATAGGTTTGGACGGATACACTCCACCAAAAGATATCCACTTGATTCAAAGCCTGTGGGTTTAACAAGGTGCCAATAGTGTGATACCGTCGCGTATGTTGGGAAAAAAGATGTACAAATTCTACTCACATACGGCCCCTTGTAGCAAACATATCTGATCAGTATTCATATCCGGTTCACAAGAAGTCAGGTAGGAATCCTCCACGTGGGACGCCGTCACGATATACCTGAAAACTCAGGAGACTCCCCGATGTGGGACGCCGAAAACCTGAAATCGATGGTCCCGGCACCAAACAATAGTGAAGTACCGTTTAAAGATGTTTAAAAAATTAATTTATTATACTCACAAGCGTATGAGGTAAAATCGTACATAACATCAAATAGGTAATGATCCAAGCCCGACCTGGGTTTCGCACTGTCGGCTTTCTCAAGGGCGAATAGCGCCATATTGGAATGGCGAAAGCTAAATACTCTCAACATCCGGTAGGGGTACTCATTTTCATTAACCCCTCCTACTCTCAAACATACATAAATAAAATACATAACACTATACACCAAAACAATAACAGTAGACCATTATAAATACCCATCGTTAGAAACTGCATAACAGTTATCAAATTACTCTGTAAAAACAAACCTATCCATACCCGTAATATAATATACCTATAGAATCACCTTATATAATGAGAGAGATAGGATAGGTTTGTTTTTACAGAGTAATTTGATAACTGTTATGCAGTTTTTAACGATGGGTATTTATAATGGTCTACTGTTATTGTTTTGGTGTATAGTGTTATGTATTTTATTTATGTATGTTTGAGAGTAGGAGGGGTTAATGAAAATGAGTACCCCTACCGGATGTTGAGAGTGTTTAGCTTTCGCCATTCCATATGGCGCTATTCGCCTTGAGAAAGCCGACAGTGCGAAACCGGTCCGCTTGGATCATTACCTATTTGATGTTATGTGCGATGTTACCTCATACGCTTGTGAGTATAATAAATTAATTTTTTAAACATCTTTAAACGGTACTTCACTATTGTTTGGTGCCGGGACCATCGATTTCAGGTTTCTCGGCGTCCCACATCGGGAGTCTCCCTGAGTTTTCAGGTATACGTGACGGCGTCCCACGTGGAGGATTCCTACCTGACTTCTTGTGAACCGGATATGAATACTGATCAGATATGTTTGCTACAAGGGGCCGTATGTGAGTAGAATTTGTACATCTTTTTTCCCAATATACGCGACGGTATCACACTATTGGCACCTTGTTAAACCCACAGGCTTTGAATCAAGTGGATGTCTTTTGGTGGAGTGTATCCGTCCAAACCTATGAGGACAAGATCCCTTAACATCGTGGCAGCGCAGTTTTTCTTTTTCTCACTTACACACTTCACTGTTGCAGTTATTTGTGGTGAAAGCGTTTAGTTGCCTATTTCATTGAAAAGCCTGTTGTGTCAAAGTAGAATAAAATTTGGGTCTAATTGACGTTCTGCGGTGCAGTGATATATTCTGAAGCCCTGTTTTCAGTGTATTACTGCAAAATAAAAATATATTCGCCGTCCAGCGTTGTACTTCTCCGTTGAAAAGCCTGTTGTGTAAAAGTAAAACTAAATTTGGGCCTAATTGACATTCTGTGGTGTTGTGACATATTGTGAAGCCCTGTTTTCAGTGTATTACTGGCGAAATAAAAATATATTTACCGTCCAGCATTGCATATATCTGCTGAAAAGCCTGTTGTGTAAAAGTAGAACACAATTTGGGCCTAATTGACGTTCTGCGGTGCTGTGATATATTGTGAAGCCCTGTCTTCAGTGTATTACTGCCGAAATAAAAATATATTCTCCGTCCACCAATGTATATACAGTGTATATAAAAAGTCTACACACCCGTTAAAATGTCAGGTTTCTGTGCTGTAAAAAAAAATGAGGCAAAGATAAATCATTTCAGAACTTTTTCCACCTTTAATGTGACCTATAAACTGTACATCTCAATTGAAAAACAAACTGAACTCTTTTAGGTAGAGGGAAGAAAAAATATTAAAATAAAATAATATGGTTGCATAAGTGTGCTAAACTAATACTTTGTTGAAGCACCTTTTGATTTTATTACAGCACTCAGTCTTTTTGGGTATGAGTCTATCAGCATGGCACATTTTGACTTGGCAAGATTTGCCCACTCTTCTTTGCAAAAACACTCCAAATCTGTCAGATTGCAAGGGCATCTCCTGTGCACAGCCCTCTTCAGATCACCCCACAGATTTTCAATTGGATTCAGGTTTGGGCTCTGGCTGGGCCATTCCAAAACTTTAATCTTCTTCTGGTGAAGCCATTCCTTTGTCGATTTGGATGTTGCTTTGGGTCGTCTGTCTAGCAGAAGCCTGAAGGTTTTGTGCCAATATTGACTGGTATTTGGAACTGTTCATAATTACCTCTATCTTAACTAAGGCCCTAGTTCCAGCTGAAGAAAAACAGCCCCAAAGCATGATGCTGCTGTTCTTTTGGTGATGTGCAGTGTTGTTTTTGCGCCAAAGATATCTTTTAGAATTATGGTGAAAAAGTTCAACCTTGGTTTCATCAGACCATAACACCTTTTCCCACATGCTTTTGGGAGACTACAGATGTGTTTTTGCAAAATGTAGACTGGCTTGGATGTTTTTCTTCGTAAGAAAAGGCTTTCGTCTTGCCACTCTACCCCATAGCCCAGACATATAAGGAATACGGGAGATTGTTGTCACATGTACCACACAGCCAGTACATGCCAGATATTCCTGCAGCTCCTTTAATGTTGCTGTATGCCTCTTGGTAGCCTCCTAGGCCAGTTTTCTTCTCGTTTTTTCATCAATTTTAGAGGGACATTCCAGTTCTTGGTAATATCACTGTTGTGCCATATTTTATCCACTTGATGATGACTGTCTTCACTGTGTTCCATGGTATATCTAATGCCTTGGAAATTATTTTGTACCCTTTTCCTGACTGATACCTTTTAACAATGAGATCCCTCTGATGCTTTGGAAGCTCTCTGTGGACCATGGCTTTTGCTGTGGGATGTGACTAAGAAAATTTCAGGAAAGACCAACTAGAGCAGCTGAACTTTATTTGGGGTTAATCATAGGCACTCTAAGTGATGGCAGGTGTATGCTGACTCCTATTTAACATGATTTTGAATGTGATTGCTTAATTCTGAATACAGCTACATCCCCAGCTTTAAGAGGGTGTGCACACTTATGCAACCATATTATTTTATTGTAACATTTTTTCTTCCCTCTTCCTAAAAGATTTCAGTTTGTTTTTCAATTGAGCTGTACAGTTTATAGGTCACATTAAAGGTGGAAAAAGTTCTGAAATGATTTATCTTTGTCTAATTTTTTTACAGCACAGAAACCTGACATTTTAACAGGGGTGCAGTGATATATTCGGAAGCCCAGTTTGCCCAATCTTCAAGGAAAATTCCCGGACAATCAATCTGCCAAGCCTTTTGTGCCGTAGACCGTGTATTATTAAATTGTGTTTTAAGCAACACTTTATAAAGTTGGGAAATTTTAACCTTCTGTTCTGTCCCTTATTCCCTATAAATGAATAGACCTCCGCAATCTCTCGTCATCGTGCCACTCTGTGGCCTCTTCATGCTGCTGCCCCCTACGCAATCTCTCGTTGTTGTGCCACTCTGTGGCCTCCTCATGCTGCTGTCACTTCCGCAATCTCTCGTCGTCGTGCCACACTGTGGCCTCCTCATACTGCTGCCAACTGCAGACTCTGTCATTTTGCCACTCGGCGGTCTTCTCCTGATGCTGCCAACTCCAGACTGTCATTGTGGATTGTACAGAAAAGCTTGTGGCACTCTCTTGGAGGTATGCTACTGGAGGTCGGGTTCCCACCCCTTAGTATCAAGAAGGAAATAAACTCCAGTTTGTGCGTTGAAGATAAGTTTCTTTTAATCAGAAGTGCGGTAAATCATATACATGCGTGATGTTTCGGCCACAATACGGCCTTCATCAGACTATGATATGAAAAAAATAAAGAATCATACGATGTGCTATCACAAACAGTGGTGACAAAATTTACATAGTATTTACATTATATTACATTTCTCAGTCCATGACAAGATGGACTGGGCGGAAATCCTACATAGTTTGAGAATTGTAGGTGAAACGTATCTGAGTGGTAAAAGTAAACAGATTTAACATGCTTAGATATTACTAATCTTAAAAAATGCAAGTTAGAGATAACAGTCTCAGGGAGGTATGGATAGTATAGATCTTATAGAATACAAGTTAGAGATAATGGTATTTGTACAGAAATATAGGCAAAGTAAGGGTCACTTATATATAAAAGGAATATCACAGCAGGAGGAGGACATGTAACCATAGAGGGGACAGAACTGCTAGATAGTTATGTTAGACTTGAAGGTCTATTGTAGAAGAAAGGAGATCCATATAGTTACCTGGTACTGGTCTGCATATGTTAAATAGATGCGAACACCCGTGCTTTTTAGGCGTCCTCATATCTACATAGAGAGTGGTCTACATTTACTATCAACACACCCGTTTTCCAAGTAGTCCTCAGAGTAGTACCAGGTAACTATATGGATCTGCTATCTCCTACAATAGACCTTCAAGTCTAACACAGCTATCTAGCAGTTCTGTCCCTTCTATGGTTACATGTCCTCCTCCTGCTGTGCTATTCCTTTTATATATAAGTGACCCTTACTTTGCCTATATTTCTGTACAAATACCATTATCTCTAACTTGTATTCTATAAGATCTATAATATCCATACCTCCCTGAGACTGTTATCTCTAACTTGCATTTTTTAAGATTAGTAATATCTAAGCATTTTAAATCTGTTTACTTTAACCACATACCCACTCAGATACGTTTCACCTACAATTCTCCAACTATGTAGGATTTCCGCCCAGTCCATCTTGTCATGGACTGAGAAATGTAATATAATGTAAATACTATGTAAATTTTGTCACCACTTTTTGTGATAGCACATTGTATAATTCTTTATTTTCTTTATATTATAGTCTGATAAAGGCCGTATTGTGGCCGAAACGTCACGCATGTATATGATTTACCGCACTTTTGATTAAAAAAAAACTTATCTTCAACGTACAAACTGGAGTTTATTTCCTTCTTGTCATTGTGCCACTCGGTGGCCTTCTCCTGATGCTGCCAACTCCAGATTCTGTCATTGTGCCACTCGGTAGCCTTCTCCTGATGCTGCTGCTGCCGCCACCTCCTGACTCTGTCATTGTGCCACTCGGTGGCCTTCTCCTGATGCTGCCAACACCAGACTCTGTAATTGTGCCACTCGGTGGCCTTCTCCTGATGTTTTCTGCTGCTGCCTCCACCTCGAGACTCTGTCAATGTGCCACTTGGTGGCCTCCTTACACTGCTGCCAACTCCAGACTCTGTCATTGTGCCATTCAGTGGCCTTCTCCTGATGCTGTAAACTCCAGACTGTGTCATTGTGCCACTTGGTTGCCTCCTCATACTGCTGCCACCTCCAGACTCTGTCATTGTGCCACTCGGTGGCCTTCTCCTGATGTTTTCTGCTGCTGCCTCCACCTCGAGACTCTGTCAATGTGCCACTTGGTGGCCTCCTTATACTGTTGGCACCTCCACATTCTGTCATTGTGCCACTCGGTGGCCTCCTTACACTGCTGCCAACTCCAGACTCTGTCATTGTGCCACTCAGTGACCTCCTCATACTGCTGCCAACTACAGACTCTGTCATTGTGCCACTCGGTGGCCTTCTCCTGATGCTGCAAACTCCAGACTGTGTCATTGTGCCACTCGGTGGCCTCCTTATACTGATTCTACCTTTAGAACCTTTAATTGGGCAACTCTGTGGTCTCTTCATGCTGCTTCCACCTCACCACTTTGTCATAGGTCCACTATGTGGACTTCTCATGCTGTTCCCACCCTCCCCACTTCATGACTGGGCCACTATTTTGGCTTTCGGCCTGGCTGACATCATTATTTATTTGACCTTTCTTCTGATCTGTCATAAGGAAGGAAAAATGAGCCGCACAACAGATCCTGTCTGTGTAGCAGCTGTAAGGCCTGTATGGTCCCATCAGAATTGGCTTATGATTTGATAGCCAAAAGCAGGAGTGGGTACAAACACAGAAGACATGCGAATATTCCATTCACGTGTCAGCTCTGTTTTAGATCCACTCCTGTTTTTTTTTGGCAAGAGCAATACTGATGGATTATTGAGCAAATGTGGGTTTATTGTGGGTTATTGTTCTGACAGATTAGAGGAAGGGGCAAAATAATCAGTGACTTTAACACAAATTTATGGCTGAAACCCTCTCCACTCTGTCAGGGGGCTCTACTTGTATAAGCGTTTAATAGAACAGGTTCTGTAGACATCTATGTGGAATCAGCTGATGAGGGTGTAAAAGGAGTGCGCTTCTTCTTGACGCTAACATCGACCTGTAAGGCTAAGTTGATACTTCCGTTATTTTTGGCCCCATGACTGCCTAAATAAGTGAAGTATGCAGTGATTCTAAGAGTGACCCCTGTTATTTGCAAGTCATACTGACTCACAGTATTATTTCACTACCACAGCAGACTCCCTATGCGTGTTACTGCAAGGCACAGTGTTCTACATCCCTATAAAGGCTCTCTGCAGCCCGGAAATAACCTGTTTTTAACGTAATTTGCCACGAATAAATTTGGATCAAAGCAAATCTTTCCTGAAAAATTCAGCGAACCGCACTAATCGAATTTTTGAGAAATTCGCTCATCTCTAATGATGACGTTGGCCATGAACAAACATTGCAGTCCAGGGTGGAGAACAAAACAAAAATGCAGTGGGATTTGAAACAGGCTGTTTGTTACTACTGGCTACCATCTGTTTACCCATGGCCATATATGTTGCTGTAACTTTGACATTATTAATACTGTCTTGCTATTAAAATGCATGATAGGGTTTGGATATAAAGATACAATAAATGTGAGGCGGCTCCCTCAAAAAGGAAAAACTGATTCTGTAGACAGAATATTAACACAGTGGCTACACAATAGAAGTCACAGACTATATAATTTCTACATATCCCTTGAGCATATTTGGGTGCAATTTTTTGAATAAACTAATTTTGAGAGTAAATCAAAGGATACAGATTACTCATTTCTGGAGAATATAAACTACACTGGACTTTTATCGATTTCCAGCTGATCTAATGCTTATTAAGTTTTAATTTTCGAGATATTTTGTGAAATTTTAATTTTTTCTGAGTGTGTTTCTATAACTTTCCTCTTACCTACACAGGTAATCCTCTATAATTTCCGTATATGACCATTTTAATTTTATTATTTACCTTCATCTTTTGGCCATATGCCATGCTTTATTAAATATTTAACTGCATGCACAATCTATGACTAGAGTGCCATCCCTATATTATACTCATAGGGTTTGGATATAGTTCTAGAAGATCCCCGAGTGTCATAAATGACTTTTCACGTCAATTAGAGCACTTTTGATTCGTGTTCAATCTATTCTGACCAAATTAAATCTGATGGCTGAATCAATAGAATTGGAAATTTCAGGAAATTCATTCATCTCTAGCTGTGCATAGAATAGATGCTGATAAACTTCTGCAGTGTGGATACAAAATACAATTCCTTGAACATAAGATAATATGCACAGCAAAGGCATATTCCCTATCATCCTTCTATCATCTTTTCCTATCATTTCAGGCAATTTGATGCATTTGTCTGCCTGTTCAAAGGAATAAGCTAAGGCAGGTTTCACAATATGTTACTTTAGTAATAGATCAACTTGCTAGAAAGATAGCCTCTTTTAAATTAGGTGTACAGAGGCCCATCCATAAAATAATGCATTCTGTCAGCACTGTTGTAAACTGCTTGTGTGAATTTTCCCACCAAACTAAGTGACTAAAGGCTCTTTTGCATGGGCTGAAGCCTGGGTAATTACTGAGAAAACAACCCAAACATTCCTGATAACTGCCTGATTGTGAGGTGGATATACATGCAGCAATCATCTATTCTGTAAGAGAAGGTAATAACAGCTGCTTATGAATAATTATATGTTCTATAATTGACGATATATAGCATATACTGTCTTCTGATTAGGCTTCAGGATACCAGTGTGTGTTCTTTTCTATCTAGATATTGTGAGTAAGTGAGCTCTGTGTTTTGTGTTTTTTTGTACATAGTTGTCAAAAGACCAACGCAGTTTTTTTTTTTTTTACAGGATGGTTGTGCATGGTTACATTGGTAAAGCATTCTTCCCAAACCCAAGCGCCAGGTCCCTATCCTGCCCTTAGGACAAGTGATACTAATACGGCATTCCTTACAGCCGAGACAGAAATAAAGTGTTCAGCTATAAATATAAAACTGAATACAGGTAGAAACATTTGTAGGTTATATAACGATAAGGGTTCATGCACACGGCTGTAGTTTTTGTCAGCATCCGATCTGCTTTTTTTGTGGATCAGCTGCGGACCCATTCATCTCAGTGGAGCTGCAAAAGATGCGGATAGCACACCCATGTGCTATCTGGATCCATTATACTGTTCCGCGGTCCAGCAAAAAAACTAGAACATGTCATATTCTTGAAGACATTTCTGCAGAAGTATAAAAAAAATTGAGGCATGCACTCAGCCAGTATCTGTGTTTTACGGGTCTGCGATTTACAGACCGCAAAACACTTACAGCCATGTGCATGAGACCTAATAGTGTGAAAATATGTCTGAAAAAGAGATCTCACAATCAAAAATGTTAATAGATGCAAACGGATAGAAACACTCTTGAGCCACATGCACATGTTGCATGTTTCTAGCAAATTTGCCATACAGATTTTCATCCAGAAAATCTACTGCAAAATACAGTACAAACTAACAAGATTAGTTTCTAAAATCTCATCTACAAATTTTCCACTCATTGACTTGGGGCATGGATTTTGAAATCTATAGCCTGCTGCAATTCTTTCGCCAGATTTTCATAGTGAATTTCAACTTATGTAATGCATAGGGTAAAATATGAAGCAAACTCGAAACATAATCAATATGTAACATGCGGTTTTTGCCAGGAATTTGTCACAAAAATGCAGCAAAATTAGCTAGGGGATAAGTATCTGATCAGTAAGGGTCCTGTGCCCCTTTGGCCTCTTTCACACGGGCGTCACGTTTGATGCCCGCATAAGAGGCGGGAGCGTTGTGGGAAAATACCCATACCCGAAGTATGTCCGTGTCTCCCTAACTCCAGTGCGCAGGTGCGTAAGTCAGCACATATGCGCGCGCACGTGCCAAATACTGTAGTCTGTCAGCGTCCATAGTGCGCAAGCATGTCGGGACAGAACTTGTGCAGGCGCACCCGCATGCTCCTAGTCCGTGGTCCTATTGCGCAAGTGCTCCGGAACGGGGCTCACAGGCGCACAAGTTTATATCTTCGTTCCTGGCTAATGCAGCACTAAGATTATGGTAGCTGGGCTGTAATATCCTCTATGGTCTTCTCAATAGCTCATGTAAAGTCTGTAATATTCATCTTCTATTGTCACATCAGTGGATACCTCGTCGACAGGTATACTAGTTAAATGGAGAAAACTCCGATGGTTATGTATGTGCGTTTTATTATAGCAATGAGGTAGGCTGTCATACATGCAAACGGACAGAGGCAGACCCACACTAAAAAGCGTGGGGCTACCTTACAGTCCAATATCATTCAAAGCTGAAGATCGCAATAGGACAGGGGTACCCCCGGGGATATCCCTTTGTCCCACGTGACCACCATTGCGTGTGTTCAGCATCTCCTCCATCCAGCCGCTGGGAGGAAACACTGTAACAATTTTCCCATGTACTGACCCCATACCAAAAGGGACGTGGGGAGACCCATCCCTGGGTCCCCCACTCCCTAGAGGGGTTACCATTCACAACAGCCCGAAAACCTAGCTGTAATACAATCGCACAATTAAATTAAAAACTGTTAAAGCTAATGGCCAATAAAGTAAATTGACTGTCTCGGGGGATCAACCTGTGCGCAAATTCTTGTTGTTACCCATATTGTGTAGAGGCAACAGACAAAATTAACCAGTTAGTAGTAGCAGTAATTAGCTTATTGTAATCTATAGTCCAATTATATGGTCACCTTATACCAAAGTCCAACCTGTCGATTGTAAGGGAGAGTACTCTCACTGTGACACTGCCCACCAGACATCCACTCGGGGTCCAATCTGTTAAAATAAAAATATACATTAGTCTAAATAATCATAACCAAATGGTTAGGCACAATACTTTAAATGACACTGTGCAGTACTCAGTATGACAAAAGTACATTGTTCTTTCTACATCAGTAGAGCGTACTTATCCTGAAGTCTCTATTCAAACCGTTAGCATCGAGCGTTTGAAGTTCAAAAATCCATTTTAACTCAAGTCTCTAAAGTTTCTTCTCCCTATCTCCTCCCCTTCTCAGGGGGGGTATACCATCTATGATGCGAAAGCGAAGTTGTGCAATATTGTGCTTGAACTTCAAGAAATGTTCTAGTACCGGTAACTCAGTTTTTTGTGGACCTCATTCCTTTCTCCTGAAAGCAATTTATGTATCTGGTAGCGGTGTTGGTTTAGTCTGTTTCTCATTTCCTGTGTTGTTTCGCCCACAGAGAACAACCCACACGGGCACTGCAGAACATAAATTACGTAATCCGACTTGCATGTATAGTATCCTTTAATACGGTACCTTTTTCCAGGTCTAGGGTGAGTGAAACAGTTACAGCAACCCAAACATGGGTAGCAGCCTTTCTTTTTGATCCCAGTGTCAGCCCTTTTTAACCTGTCCCCCAGATTCCGTGATCTCCTATAGGACAAAAGTGGTGCTGATTGAAATTCTGCTATTCCCCGGAATGTTTCTTTTAGAATGTGCCAGTTAGATTTAAGGACATGTGCAATGCGTCTACTCTGGGTGGTGTGTGTAGATACGAACGGTATCCTCTTGTTATTATCGGTTACACGTTTAGGGCCCAATAGCTCTGTTCTCTGACATTTTTTCACCCTCTTTTTATGTCTAAGGACCATGCTTCTAGGATTCCTCTCTCATAGAACTTCTGGCACATTTCATCTAGGCGATGTTCTAATCTATCCTCATCTGAAATAATACGTTTCACCCTTAAGATTTGGCTGTAAGGTAATGATTCCTTCATAAAGTTATCTCTGTTATACAAACTGTTCTTATTTTTCAAAATTAATAAAAAGATTTTAAAAAGAAATAAAAGCATGTTATTCCTATCAGTCGGTTTAACAAACATGTCAGTCTTTAACAGGCCCCCAGCACTATAGATTGTTGTATCCAAAAATTGTAACTGTGTCTGTGAATATACCAGGGTGAACTGTAGTTCCTCATGGATAGAGTTGATGTACTCCTTGAAGTCCATCAGTTCTTCCAATGTGCCCATCCAGAGGAAAAAAATGTCGTCTATATACCTCATCCAGCCTACCGCATGTGCAAAGTGGCTGGATGGGTATACAGACTGTTCCTCAAATCTGCTCATGAAAACATTTGCATATGTCAGGGCCACATTTGACCCCATAGCAGTCCCGCACTTTTAAATATAGTAGGAGTCTTCAAATAGAAAATAATTGCAGGTAAGGACTACCTCTAATAGTGACAGTAGTAATTTTTGTAAAAAGTCCATCGTGTCCCGGACATACGATTTAGCAGATGTTGCATAGTTCCTAAAATATTTGTCAAGGAAGGTCGCTAGTGAGGAAAAAACAGAACCTATCCCAGACACTATTGGTCGCACAGGGGGATTCGAAAGGTCCTTATGAATCTTTGGCAGAATATATAATATGGGTGTTACTGGGTGTTCTGTCAACAGATATTTGTGTAGTTTTTCGTCAATTAAGTCCGCAGCACAGGCATCATCAACTAACAGTTTAAACCTCCTCCTGTAATATCCTCTATGGTCTCCTCAATAGCTCATGTAAAGTCTGTAATATACATCTTCTAAGTCCGCTTGGTTGTGACAACTTAGTAACACTATGTCAGATAAAAAAACTATATTCCGAAAGCTGCCCGGAGGCAATATATCATTTTATATATATTTTTGCGCTGTCAATAAAAATGGTCTGTCTCTTCACAATTTATTAGCTTGTCAAATATGAAATGGCAGAGAATATGCGCACCGGTTGATCCCCCGAGACAGTCAATTTACTTTAAAAGACCCTGTAGCCCACACCAGTATGAGCAACCCTGTGGCTCATACTAGTTTTCCGGCTCACCAGATAAGAGATTCATTTTCCGCCAGTATGTTCCCTCTAAGCAGACGAGGTATGGCGTGAAGCTGTACACACTTTGTGAGAGTACCTCAGGGTACACTTACAAGTTTCGTGTGTACTAGGGGCGAGATTCCCGTATTGAACCCCCAGAATGTCCCCTCTCTCTGGGTGTTAGCAGGAAACGTGTGTGGAACCCTATGCACCCACTGCTAGATAAGGGTTACCACCTGTACGTGAATAACTTTTATACTAGTATCCCCTTGTTCCAGTCCCTCCCCACCAGATCCACGTCCGCTTGTGGGACCGTGCTGAAAAATCAACGCGGCCTCCCTACCCACCCCCTCCAAGTACCTATCCCCAGGGGTGAGACCCGTGCCCTTACCAGTGAAAACCTGTTGCTGGTTAGATATAAGGACAGAAGGGATGTCCTTGTACTGTCCACAATTCACGGTAACGGCATCACCCCTGGCCCTATGCGAGGTACCACGGCAGCGGTCCTCAAGCCCGATTGTATCGTGAACTACAATCGGTATATAGGAGGAGTTGATCTCTCTGATCAAGTCCTCAAGCCATATAAAGCCATGGGCAAAACCCAGGCATGGTACAAAAAAGTTGTGGTCTACTTGGTACAGATTGCCTTTTACAACTCTTTTGTGCTGTTCCAGAGCACTGGCAACACAGGGAAATTCCTGCAGTTCTATGAGGCAGTCCTCAAGGACCTGATCTATTATGACCTGGAAAGAGCAAGCTGGAGGCCCCCGGATCGTCCCTGGCCATCACTTTCCAGGTGTGGTCCCCCATACTGGAAAGAAGGGACAGACCCAAAAAAAGTGCAGAGTGTGTGACAGGAGAGGCATACAGAAGGACACCACGACTCAGTGTGACGCGTGCCCCGATCATCCGGGCCTCTGCATTGACTGTTGCTTCAGGGAGTACCACACTTCCATGGAGTACTAAATTTATAATCCCCTTCCCCAATTTTAAGTAACAGCATTAGAGAACTCGACAACTGAGAATTGCCAGACCTGTGTTAAGGAATTCCAGTAAACCAACATCTGGATTATTGCTATTACTATATTCATGAACTGTAACAACTATCCTGAGACTATTGATTCAGTAAAATTTCAGTTGTTGTTTACTTAAACTGTCTCCTCATTCTTTCTACAACTCTCAACAGTTGCACCTTACGGTGCTGGCGTCACGAACACAGGGGTACAGCCACCAAAGCACCCTAAGCATATCCATTACCATCAAGGGCACCTCAATAGCCATCTGGCTGGTGTTCCCTGCAGTAGAGAGTGCCCCGGAGGATTTAGTGCTGTCTTCCCATCCACTACACTGCCGGCCCAGGGATGCTCTGCTAACCGTGAGTAAATGAGCTACTACCCCCTGCGGCCCGGCACTCTGCATATATATTTAAATAAGATTACAAAAAATAAATGCATAAAAATGGAAAGCTCAGGAGAGACACAGAGATTGGTTTTACCGATTCAATTAGGTCACAGTGATAATGAGTTTCTGTCACTGTCACATTTATACACAAAGGCCGGGAAGCAGCTATATCAGTGGAATCCAAGTGCTTTGTGTTTTCTTGTAACATGATACTACTCTTGTAACCTAGATCCTCACAGGTCTTCATTTCAACACCCACCCAAACCATTTATGACTCTTTAGAAGTGTATGAAACACTCATTTAGGGTCATGAACTGCTACACAAGGGATAGAAGGTGATAAATGAAAAGCAAACCACACTGATGATAGGACACTTTGCCTCTGCATGCTACTACTGCATTTAGAGGTTTTCTGTTTTAAGATTCAGAAATGAAGGGTTAATGCTTGTAAGTTGCAATCATCTTCATGACAAATATAATGTACAATATTACTGTATATGCAAACATCAAAAATAATGAATACTCATAATATTAAAGACATATTCGTAAGACGTTCTGTCTCATGTCCGCTTGACACTGTGGGTCAAAAAATACTTTATGATTGAATCAAATTCTTTTTGTTAAAGCAAAGCTTTCTGTCAACTTCCTAACATGTGTAGGACTATAGAGAATTAAAACTGATATTAAAAGCCTTCATAAATCTATTTGCCTCAGAGCACAGTGAAGAGGTAGCATTGCTGTAGCCTGACATTCAGCAAATACTGCTGAAAAAGGTCAGCTCATGTCAGTTGTTTTATATCACAAAGACCTAGAGTTTAGAAATACCATTCTGTTGCAATTGGTGCCCAATGGCAGAAAAGTGTCATGTAATCCACTGTAACCTGCACAATCCAGACTTACCATAATGAAACGGGTTGATGCTCTTGTGAAGTAGTGCAGTGTGGCGATACTGCCTGAATAGTTACAGGATTTAATGCTATAGATTTTTTAGAAGCACCCCAAATATGTTCCTTTTGGATCCACCGTAATGTGTATGACCTAAAAGTCAGAGTGAGGGTCACGTGGTACAACAGGAACGGATTGAAGGCTGATAAACCACAAATAAAACCAATGGTAACCAAAAATGACTGGAACTACCATATACAGTCACCATATACAGTCAGACAAAAAGATGTAAAATGTTTCTTGAGTCATTCTTTGATCCCTTAATGTCCAGGCCTGAAAAGGCACTACTGACCAACACATTTTTTTTTTTCCATTTTTGCCTCTCTACTAGAGTTGAGTGAAACCGAACTGTATAGTTCGGGACACGGACCCGGACCCGAACATTTTCAAAAAAGTTTGGGTTTGGGTCCGTTGTTTGTTGATTTCTTTTCACTTTCTGAAGGGCTGCACAGCAGCCAATCAGCTAGCGTTTTACTTCTTGCCCTAAGAAGCCATCACAGCCATGCCTACTAATGGCATGGCTGTGATTGGTCAAGTGCAGCATGTGACCCGGCCTCTATTTAAGCTGCAGTCACGTAGCGCCGCATGTCACTCTGCTCTGATTAGTGTAGGGATAGGATGCAGCTGCTGTGAGGGCGACATTAGGAAGGGAAAACTCAGCAAAAACACCTAATGAAGTGATCGATCTACAGCAGTGAATCATTCAACTTCTGCTAGTTAATTGCTCACTGGTTTTTAGGCTGCACAGAGCGTTTTTCTGTCACTATTTTCTGGGGTGATCGGCGGCCATTTTGTGTCTTGTGGGGCACCAGCAAGCTGCCACTAAGTCCATCAATCCATCAATACTAGTGTTTTATTTGCTATATCCTACATCAGGGGCTTGGCTGTGCTTATTGTCACCCCTAGAAACTCAGGATAGAAATTTCTATATTTTATTGAAGTGTGAAATTCAATTGCCAAAATAGCAACCCCTAAATCTGGTGTTCCAGGTGTGGCTAGCCATGTTTTATACTGTCTGCTGTCTGGCAAAGGATAGATTTTTTTCTGTGGTGAAATTCAATTGCCAAAATAGCAATCCCCTAAATCTGGTGTTCCAGCTGTGGCTGGCTAAGTTTAATACTGTCCGGCAAAGGATTGATATTTTTCTGGGGTGAAATTCAATCGCCAAAATAGCAATACTGTAAATCAGTGGTTTCAGCTGTGGCTGGCCAAGTCTAATAGTGTCCGGCAAAGGATATATTTTTTCTGGGGTGAAATTCACTTGCCAAAATAGCAATACCGTGAATCAGTAGTTTTAGCTGTGGCTGGCCAAGTTGAATAGTGTCCGGCAAAGGACAAATTTTGTTCTGAGGTGAAATTCAATTGCCAAAATAGCAATACCATAAATCAGTGGTTTCAGCTGTGGCTGGCCAAGTTTCATAGTGTCCGGCAAAGGATATACTTTTTCTGGGGTGAAATTCAATTGCCAAAATAGCAATACCATAAATCAGTGGTTTCAGCTGTGGCTGGCCAAGTTTAATAGTGTTCGGCAAAGGATATATTTTGTTCTGGGGTGAAATTCAATTGCCAAACTAGCAATACCGTAAATCAGTGGTTTCAGCATTGTCTGGCCAAGTTTAATAGTGTCCGGCAAAGGATATATTATTTTCTGGGATGAAATTCTATTGCCAAAATAGCAATCCCCTAAATCTCGTATCCCGGCAGTGGCTGGCCAAGTTTAATAGTGTCCCGGCAAAGGATAGATAATTTTCTGGGGTGAAATTCAATTGCCAAAATAGCAATACCGTAAATCAGTGGTTTCAGCTGAGGCTGGCCAAGTTTAATAGTGTCCCGCAAAGGATATTTTTTTTTCTGGGGTGAAATTCAATTGCCAAAATAGCAATACATAAATCAGTGGTTTCAGCTGTGGCTGGACAAGTTTAATAGTGTCCGGCAAAGGATAGATTTTGTTCTGGGGTGAAATTCTATTGCTAAAATAGCAATCCCCTAAATCTGGTGTCCCAGCAGTGGCTGGCCAAGTTTAATAGTGTCTGGCAAAGGATAAATAATTTTCTGGGGCGAAATTCAATTGCCAAAATAGCAATACCATAAATCTGTGGTTTCAGCTGTGGCTGGCCAAGTTTAATAGTGTCCGGCAAAGGATAGATTTTGTTCTGGGGTGAAATTCTATTGCCAAAATAGCAATCCCCTAAATCTGGTGTCCCGGCAGTGGCTGGCCAAGTTTAATAGTGTCCGGCAAAGGATAGATAATTTTCTGGGGTGAAATCCAATTGCCAAAATAACAATCCCCAAAATCTGATGTCCCAGCAGTGGCTGGCCAAGTTTTATAGTGTCCGGCAAAGGATATATTTTGTTCTGGGGTGAAATTCAATTGCCAAAATAGCAATACCGTAAATCAGTGGTTTCAGCTGTGGCTGGCCAAGTTTAATAGTGTCCGGCAAAGGATATATTTTTTTCTGGGGTGAAATTCAATTGCCAAAATAGCAATACCGTAAATCAGTGGTTTCAGCTGTGGCTGGCCAAATTTAATAGTGTCCGTCAAAGGATATATTATTTTCTGGGGTGAAATTCAGTTGCAAAAATAGAAATACCGTAAATCTGGTGTTCCAGCTGTGACTGGACAAGTTTCATAGTGTCCGTCAAAGGATATATCGTTTTCTGGGGTGAAATTCAGTTGCAAAAATAGAAATACCGTAAATCTGGTGTTCCAGCTGTGACTGGACATGTTTCATAGTGTACCTCAAAGGATATATTATTTTCTGGGGTGAAATTCAGTTGCAAAATTTGAAATACAGTAAATCTGGTGTTCCAGCTGTGACTGGACAAGTTTCATAGTGTCCGTCATAGGATATATTATTTTCTGGGGTGAAATTCAGTTTGAAAAATAGAAATACCGTAAATCTGGTGTTCCAGCTGTGACTGGACAAATTTCATAGTGTCCGTCAAAGGATATATTATTTTCTGGGGTGAAATTCAGTTGCAAAAATAGAAATACCGTAAATCTGGTGTTCCAGCTGTGTCTGGACAAGTTTCATAGTGTCCGTCAAAGGATATATTATTTTCTGGGGTGAAATTCAGTTGCAAAAATAGAAATACCGTAAATCTGGTGTTCCAGCTGTGTCTGGACAAGTTTCATAGTGTCCGTCAAAGGATATATTATTTTCTGGGGTGAAATTCAGTTGCAAAAATAGAAATACCTTAAATCTGGTGTTCCAGCTGTGACTGGACAAGTTTCATAATGTCCGTCAAAGGATATATTATTTTCTGGGGTGAAATTCAGTTGCAAGAATAGAAATACAGTAAATCTGGGTTCTAGCTGTGGCTGGACAAGTAGTTTAATAGTATTCGTCAAAGGATATATTTTGTTCTGGGGTGAAATTCAATTGCCAAAATAGCAATACCCAAAATCTGGTGTTCCAGGTGTTGCAGGCCAAGTGTAAATCTGTCCGTAAAAGGGTATATTACACTCAGCGTGCATCTCCAAGTGTATTTCTATCCGTTAAAGGGTATATTACAGTAAGTGTTAAAATACAGCATAATCCTCTACATTTGCACACACTCTTTTGCATCTCTAAGTGTATTTCTTTCCGTTAAAGAGTATATTACACAAAGTGTTAAAATACAAGTGCTGAAAGCATAATCCTATATATTTTTTCACACGATACTGTGGATCTCCAAGTGTAAATCTGTCCTTAAAAGGATACCTTTCATCCAGGGCTTAAATACTAGGCCTACAATTGATATTCCCCTAAATCTGTGGTTACTGCTGTGCCTGGATTAGTGTAATACGGTACATAAATAGATAGCCAGATAGTGTTAGGTGCCTGTAAAATAAGGCCTGAATTTGAATTCAATACATTGGGCCAAATAATTTTTTTCTTATTGTGGTGAACGGTAACAATGAGGAAAACATCTAGTAAGGGACGTGGACATGGTCGTGGTGTTGTTAGTGGAACCTCTGGTGCTGGGAGAGGACGTGGCCGTTCTGCCACAGCCACACGTCCTAGTGAACCAACTACCTCAGCTTCCACTACCCGTAAGAATTTACAGTGATATTTGGTTGGTGGGGCCCAATGCCGTTCTAAGGATGGTAAGGCCTGAGCAAGTACAGGCGATAGTCAATTGGATGGCTGACAGTGGATCCAGCACGTTCACAACATTATCTACCACCCAGTCTTCTGC
This sequence comes from Bufotes viridis, assembly GCA_033119425.1. Classification (NCBI taxonomy): domain Eukaryota; kingdom Metazoa; phylum Chordata; class Amphibia; order Anura; family Bufonidae; genus Bufotes; species Bufotes viridis. The sequence goes on along the minus strand of CM065592.1, from coordinate 249,059,541 downwards.
AGAAAGCGCACAGGTGGTGCCTGAAAACCAAGCCCATCAGTCTGACATATCACCCCCATGCATATCAGGGAAACTGTCTGAGCCTCAAGTTATGCAGAAGTCTCTTATGCTGTTTGAAGACGCTGCTGGCAGGGTTTCCCAAGGGAATCCACCTAGCCCTTCCCCAGTGGTGGAAGACATAGAATGCACAACCACTTATGTTTCCTGATGATGAGGACATGGGAATACCACCTCATCGGAGTCCGCGCGTCTCTGATAATGACGAAACACAGGTGCCAACTGCTGCGTCTTTTTGCAGTGTGCAGACCGAACAGGAGGTCAGGGAGGAAGACTGTGTGGAAGACGATGCAGGGGATGATGAGGTCCTAGACCCCACATGGAATGAAGGTCGTGCCACTGACTTTCATAGTTCAGAGGAAGAGGCAGTGGTCAGACCAAGCCAACAGCGTAGCAAAAGAGGGAGCAGGGGGCAAAAGCAGAACAGCCGCCGCCAAGAGAGTTCGCCTGCTACGGGCCACCGCCACCAGGGACCAAGCACCCCAAAGGCAGCTTCAAGGAGTTCCCTGGCATGGCACTTCTTCAAACAATGTGCTGACGACAAGACCCGAGTGGGTTGCACGCTGTGCCATCAGAGCCTGAAGCGAGGCATTAACGTTCTGAACCTTAGCACAACCTGCATGACCAGGCATCTACATGCAAAGCATGAACTGCAGTGGAGTAAACATTTTAAAAACAAGGAACTCACTCAGGCTCCCCCTGCTCCCTCTTCTGCTGCTGCCTCGGCCTCTTCCTCTGCCTCGGGCGGAATGTTGGCACCTGCCGCCCACCAAACAGAGGATGTGCCACCAACACCACCACCTCCGTCACCAAGCATCTCCACCATGTCACACGGCAGCGTTCAGCTCTCCATCTCACAAACATTAGAGAGAAAGTGTAAATTCCCACCTACCCACCCTCGAGCTCTGGGCCTGAATGCCAGCATTTATAAACTACTGGCCTTTGAAATGATGTCATTCAGGCTGGTGGACACAGACAGCTTCAAACAGCTGATGGCGATGGCTGGTCCACAGTATGTTGTTCCCAGCTGCCACTACTTCTGCAAGAGAGCCGTGCCTTCCCTGCACAACCAAGTATCCGATAAAATCAAGTGTGCACTGCGCAACGCCATCTGTGGCAAGGTCCACCTAACCACAGATATGTGGACCAGTAAGCACGGCCAGGGACGCGATATCTCCCTAACTGCACACTGGGTAAATGTAGTGGCGGCTGGGCCCCAGGCGGAGAGTTCTTTGCCGCCAAGGATCGCAGGGCATCATTCTTTGCCACCTGTAGCCTCCTCCTCCTACTCGGCTTCCTCCTCCTCTTCTTCCACCTGCTCATCCAGTCAGCCACACACCTTCACCACCAACTTCAGCACAGCCCGGGGTAAACGTCAGCAGGCCGTTCTGAAACTCATATGTTTGGGGGACAGGCCCCACACCGTGCAGGAGTTGTGGCGGGGTATTGAGCAACAGACCGACGAGTGGTTGCTGCCGGTGGGCCTCAAGCCCGGCCTGGTGGTGTGCGATAATGGGCGAAATCTCGTCGCAGCTCTGGGACTAGCCGGTTTGACGCACATCCCTTGCCTGGCATATGTGCTGAATTTGGTGGTGCAGAAGTTCATTCACAACTACCCCGACATGTCAGAGCTGCTGCCGTCTGTCCGCACTTCCGGCGTTCACATCCTTCCGCTGCTCGCCTGTCTGCGCTACAGCGTAACTTCCGCCTTCCCGCTCACCGCCTCATATGCGACGTGCCCACTAGGTGGAACTCCACCTTGCACATGCTGGAGAGACTGTGCGAGCAGCAGCAGGCCATAGTGGAGTTTCAGCTGCAGCACGCACGGGTCAGTCGCACTGCGGAACAGCACCACTTCACCACCAATGACTGGGCCTCCATGCGAGACCTGTGTGCCCTGTTGCGCTGTTTCGAGTACTTCACCAACATGGCCAGTGGCGATGACGCCATTATCAGCGTTACAATACCACTTCTATGTCTCCTTGAGAAAACACTTAGGGCGATGATGGAAGAGGAGGTGGCCCAGGCAAATGATGAGGAGGAGGATGAGGGGTCAATTTTAGCACTTTCAGGCCAGTCTCTTAGAAGTGGCTCAGAGGGAGGTTTTTTTGCAAAAGCAGAGGCCAGGTACAAATGTGGCCAGCCAGGGCCCACTACTGGAGGACGAGGAGGATGAGGAGGAGGTGGAGGAGGATGAGGATGAAGCATGTTCACAGCGGGATGGCACCCAACGCAGCTCGGGCCCATCACTGGTGCGTGGCTGGGGGAAACGGAGGACGATGACGATACGCCTCCCACAGAGGACAGCTTGTCCTTACCTCTGGGCAGCCTGGCACACATGAGCGACTACATGCTGCAGTGCCTGCGCAACGACAGCAGAGTTGCCCACATTTTAACGTGTGCGGACTACTGGGTTGCCACCCTGCTGGATCCCCGATGCAAATACAATGTGCCCACTTTACTTCCTGCACTGGAGCGTGACAGGAAGATGCGCCAGTACAAGCGCACGTTGGTAGACGCGCTACTGAGAGCATTCCCAAATGTCACAGTGGAACAAGTGGAAGCCCAAGGCAAAGGCAGAGGAGGAGCGAGAGGTCGCCAACGCAGCTGTGTCACGGCCAGCTCCTCTGAGGGCAGGGTTAGCATAGCAGAGATGTGGAAAAGTTTTGACACCACGCCACTGCTAACTGCACCACCACCTGATACAGAACGTGTTAGCAGGAGGCAGCATTTCACTAACATGGTGGAACAGTACGTGTGCACACCCCTCCACGTACTGACTGATGGTTCGGCCCCATTCATCTTCTGGGTCTCCAAATTGTCCACGTGGCCAGAGCTAGCCTTTTTTGCCTTGGAGGTGCTGGCCTGCCCGGCGGCCAGCGTTTTATCTGAATGTGTATTCACCACGGCAGGTGGCGTCATTACTGACGAACGCAGCCGCTTGTCCACAGCCAACGTGGACAAGCTGACATTCATAAAATGAACCAGGCCTGGATCCCACAGGACCTAACCATCCCTTGTGCAGAATAGACATTTCTAACTACCTCCCCTTAACCATATATTCTTGTACTCCAGGTCACTTCTTTATTTAATCCTCTTTTTTTAATTTTACCATTATTTTGCTGAGCAACCCAAAGTTGAATGAACCTCTCCTCTGTCTGGGTGCCAGGGGCTTAAATATCTGAAAGTGGCCTTCTCCATTGGTGGGTGACATGAAGCCTGATTCTCTGCTTTGAGACCTCTCTCCTCTGTCTGGGTGCTGGGGCCTAAATAACTAAAAGTGGCCTTCTCCGTTGGTGGGTGACATGATGCCTCTTTTGCTGCTATGGGACCTCTCTCCTCTGTCTGGGTGTCAGGGGCCTAACTTTCACGTACTTGCTTGCTTTCTTGGTGGCAGATATTTCTTTTTACTGTCTAATGACCGCCCCATTGTCTGGGTGTCAGGGGCCAATATGTTGTTTAATCATTTGCTGTCTTGGTGGGAGATATTAAACTCTTTTTACTGTCTAATGACCGCCCCATTGTCTGGGTGTCAGGGGCCTATATGTCGTTTAATCATTTCCTGTCTTGGTGGGAGATATTAAACTCTTTTTACTGTCTAATGACCTCTTCTCTGTCTGGGTGTCAGGGGCATACATAAATGATAATGGCCTGTTCCATTGCAGGTTGACCTGAGGCCTGTGTTGCTGTTACAGGACCGCTCTCCTCTTTGCGGGTGCCATGGCCCTGAGTCTGTGAATGAGTCCTGTGGCACTGCAGGCAGACATGAATCCTTTTTGGCTGTGATGAGAACTTCAACTCCCATAGCATTCCCACCTGATGCCACCCCAACCTCCTATTCCACCTCCTCCTCCTCCAAGTTGCCAATTGATATTGGTTAATTTTAATTTATTTTATTTTATTTTAAGTCATTTCCCTATCCACATTTGTTTGCAGGGGATTTACCTACATTTTGCTGCCTTTTGCAGCCCTCTAGCCCTTTCCTGGGCTATTCTACAGCCTTTTTAGTGCCCAAAAGTTCGGGTCCCCATTGACTTCAATGGGGTTCGGGTTTCTCGAACCCGAACATCCAGGTGTTCGCTCAACTCTAATCAGGAGGCATTGCACAATCATTCCACCTAACTTCACAAACAATCGGATTTTTGAGGTTTCATGTTGCTAAAAAACTTTGCTTTCAATCTGGCTTTTATGCCCCTCTCACATGCTGCAGATTGGAGCCAGGTCCTTGAAAATTTAATCTTCAGCAGATCTTAGCAACACATGCAACTTCCTTGATTTGCATAACCTTACAGCTTGTCCTTCTTGGTCTTGCAAAATGTGTTGAGGACTGTATGTCAGTGTAACTCTGACATTATCAACAACTGCTGTCCTTGCGTTTGCGTTAAACCATGAAGGGCTGGGGAGAGAGGAAAAATGTAAAATGTAAAAAGAAAATGAAAAAGAGAGAAAGACAAGAGAGGAAAAATAGAATTCCGCGTGGGTGCGTGAAAATTGCATAGCATCCGCAAGCAACTGCGGATGCAATGCGATTTTCACACATTGTTGCTAAGGGGATGATGTTAGTAAATTGATTAAAGTCAATTTACTGTATTATTTTCCCTTATAACATGGTTATAAAGGAAAATAATAGCATTTTTAATACAGAATGCTTACTAAAATGTGGATTGAGGGGTTAAAAAATAAAAAAAATTAATCCATTTCATCCACTTGATCGCGCAGCCGGCATCGTCTTCTTTCTTCTTCTTCTTTTAGGACCTGCAAAAGGACCTTTGATGATTGAATAATTCTATCTTCATTCAGCAGGACCTGCGCTGACGTCACAACGCTCACCACATTTTGCAGGTCCTGAAAGAAGAAGAAAGAAGACGATGCCGGCTGCACGATCAAGTGAATGAGGTGGATTAATTTTTTTATTTTTTAACCCCTCAATCCACATTTTAGTAAGCATTCTGTATTAAGAATGTTATTATTTTCCTTTATAACCATGTTATAAGGGAAACAAACAAAATCTGCACAACACAGAACCCAGCACAACACCGAAACCCAAACCCGAACTTCACTGAAGAAGTCCGGGTTCGGGTCTGAGCACCACATTGAGTTTTTTTATCACGCGCGTGCAAAATGCATTGCACTCGCGCGGAAAAAACTGAACAACGCAATCGCAGTCAAAACTAACTGAAATTGAGTGTGCACTCACACGGGTTTCCGGCAATGTACCCAGGACGCATCCGGAGCAAATCCGGGACGCCTGTTTGAAAGAGGCCTAAGTGTCAAACACAAATTTTCAGGCTAACTGGAGCACTTTTGATTCAGGATGATTATGGTGTGGCTGGGCACCATATTGTCTTTGTTTGAAGAAAGTGAAGATGAGTCTCAAACCCCTACATAGGGTGTGCTTGCCCAGCCAAAGTTTTAAAAAAACCGATGTAGTCAACTAGTCATGTGGGGGAGCGACTGTGTGTGGAGTCATGTCATAACATCAGGACACAGCTCGCTGGATGAGATGACTATAAAAACGCCAAGCTCCACTGGCAAGAACTAATTAACGACATCTTTAGGGATGTGAGTTTAGTTTTCTATGTAATCCCTTTTTCTTTTACCTACCTTTGTATTGACTGTAACGGTAACTTGTATGCACTGTTGTTAAATCATATTAAACCATTAAGTTTAGTAGCTGCTGTGCTGTCCTCTTGAATCTTGATAGAACCCGGTAATATTTTGTATTATAATCTACTGCATGCACAGCAGTGTACTGGCTTGGCTGCAGTTGCTGCGCAGTGAGCGGGATAGTCCTAGCATAGGCAGGAGTCCCAGCAGATAAGGGTGGGGTCCCATAGGATAGAGGACTGCATAGATAGAGGACTGAATCTGGCTTGGTATAGCCTGCGATACTCTGGGGACAACCTTCTATATTAACCCACAGGGAAGCGAGCATATAGCCAAAGTGTGAAGATTAAAGTTGGTGTTTGGCATAGTGTACCGTGACAAGCCCTAATTCACACGTCAGTGTTTGGTCAGTGATTTCCATTAGCCAAAACCAGGTGCGGCTCTAAGCACAGAACAGGTGCAGATCTTTTCCTTATAACTTATGTCTGTGTAGCTCCAATCCTGGTTTTGGCTCACAATCACTGATGGAAATCACTGACCAAATCAGTTTGAATAAGGCCTCATGCACACGGCCGTTGTTGTGGTCCGCGTCCGAGCCGCATATTTTGCGGCTCGGGCGCGGACCCATTCACTTCAATGGGGCCGCAAAAGATGCAGACAGCACACGGAGTGCTCTGTTCTGTGGCTCCGTTCCGTTCCCCCACAAAAAAAATTGAGCATGTCCTATTATTGTCTGTTATGCGGACAAGAATAGGCATCTCTATAATGGGCCACGTTCCGTTCCGCAAATTGCGGAACGGAACGCAGAGCAGCTTCCGTGTTTTGCGGATCCGCGGTTTGCGGACCGCAAAACACCAACAACCGTTGTTCTGGTCCGTATCCGAGCCGCAAAAGTTTTTGTGGCTCGGGTGCGGACCCATTCACTTCAATGAGGCCACAAAAGATGCAGACAACGTTTGCTCCGTTCTGTAGCCCTGCAAAAAAAATATAACATGTCCTATTCTTGTCCGTTTTGCGGACAGGAATAGGCATCTCTATAATGGGCCGCCAATTCCGTTCCGCAAATTGCGGAAGGCACATGGGCAGCTTCCGTGTTTTGTGGATCCGCAATTTGCGGACCACAAAAAACTGAACATTCGTGTGCATAAGGGCTAAGGCTTTAGAAAAAATAATGAGCAGTAAACAACCAGATTTTATTTCCGTGCTCATACAAAAACTAAATATCACATGTCCTTCAGAAAGAAATATTAATAAAATGTAAACACTACGGTAAATAACATTAAAAATACATGTGCAAATACCAAATGGGCTAAATTGTTTGATCTATAGTAAGACTTTTTTTTATTGCTAAAGGTACATATTTGCAATACTTTGCTCTTATCCATTAAAGGTAGCTTTAGAAATACCACATCCTTATCTCACAGGTTATATGGATTATAACAGAGCAAGTTCATAATCTCCTTCTATAAACTGCACACACTATAAGACTTTGTTCTTATTAGCCTTGATGATCAGAAAGAGCAAATTCACGTCGCCATTCAGTTTTTCGGTTCTTCTGATCCGTCTTCGGATCCTGTATTTTAAGCATCCGTTATGCTCAGTTATGCGCATTTTACATCTGTTTCAGCCATTTCTGTGTGAGAACCATTATTTTAGACAAAAAATATATACTTTGTGTAGGGATTTTTTTCAGTCTTAAATAATGAATCTCAGATGGAAATGGCTACAACAGGTGCAAAATGCGCATATCTGAGCATAAAGGATGCCTAAAATACAGTATCCGTTTTTTTTTTGTTTTTTTTTTCTATTCTTCTGATGGATCACAAGAATGCAAGACTTAATGGTGATGTGAACTCTAAGCTTATTCTGTGTATTTGTCCAGAGTTTACAACCACTTTTGGAGATAAAAAGACCCCTGGTTTAACACGAGCGAGTGTCACAGTCGGCACCCGCAGCGCAGCACCCGTCCTGAACTTTCAGCACTGCCGGGGTCACAAAGCATTATATTAATTTTATGATGCTATGTAACCCTTAGGCCCCTTTCACACGGGCGAGTTTTCCACGCGGGTGCAATGCATGACGTGCACGCATTGCACCTGCACTGAATCCTGACCTATTCACTTCAATGGGGCTGTGCAGATGAGCGGTGATTTTCATGCATCACTTGTGCGTTTCGTGAAAATCGCAACATGTTCTATAGTCTGCATTTTTCACGCAACGCAGGCCCCATAGAAATGAATGGGGCTGCGTGAAAATCGCATAGCATCCGCTAACAAGTGCGGATGCAATGCGATTTTCACGCATGGTTGCTAAGGAGATGGTGTAAGTAAATTGATTAAAGTCAATTTACTGTGTTATTTTCCCTTGTAACATGGTTATAAAGGAAAATAATAGCATTCTTTATACAATCAGCAGGGCCTGCACTGACATCACCACGTGGTGTGCGCGATGACATCATCAAAGGTCCTTTTGCAGGTATTGAAAGAAGAAGAAAGAAAGACGATGCCAGCTGCCCGACCAAGTGTGAGGTGAGTTTTTTTTTTTTTTTAACCCCTCAAGTCACATTTCAGCTAGCATTCTGCATTCTACACAACATTGAACCCAAACCCGAACTTCAGCGAAGAAGTTCGGGTCTGGGTACCACATTCAGTTTTTTATCACGCACGTGCAAAATCATTCCACTCATGCGAAAAAAACTGAACAACGTAATCGCAGTAAAAACTGACTGAAATTGCATGCGCACTCGCGCGGGTTTCCCGCAATGCACCCGGGACGCATCCGGAGCAAATCCGGGACGCCCGTGTGAAAGATGTATTAGATAAAAACTGACATATTGCTGTCAGTGTTATACAATACATTCCAGAACTGTAAGGGTTACATAGCATCATAAATCAATATAATGCCATGCGACCCCAGCAGTGCTGGAAGTTCAGGACGGGTGCTGAGCTTTGAGTCCGCAGCGTGACACCCGCTTGTCTGAAAGCGGCCTAATGGAAGCAGCAGACTTCACAGGAGTCCACCCACTTAAGGTATGTTCACATTGAGTGTTTTCTTTGCTGAAAAAAACCTGATGCAGAATCGACTTCAGGATTCTGTGTTCTTTTTAGGAAGCGGTTTTCATTTGGGAGTGCTTTTTCATGCATTTTTTGATGCAGTTTTGACTTGGTTTTTGATCCTGCCCTTTTCAATGGGAATTCTGGATGCATAGTATAGTTTTCAAAACTGCAAGCAGATAAGAAGCCGTATATGAATTAATAAACAATATGGAACATCTTTCTTAACCCCTTCCCAACATCTGGCGTACATCTTTAAAGATGGCACCAGCTCCGGAGCGGAGAGAGCACCATAGCTGCCCGGAACTCTATGCGGGAAAACAAAAAGCCAGTGTGAAGGTACCCTTAAATGTCTGTGGTCAGTATTAATGCTGATCGTGAACATTAGCTGTGGGTGTGAAAAACACCAGTGTGAAGGTACCCTAAAGCCTCAGATGCTGTGGCAAATGCGACTACGGCGTCTAAAAGGGCTAAAACTTGGAAGCGTGCGCTTCCAGGTCAGGCACGCTTTTCCCCAGCAGAGATCGAGGAAAGTGTCCTGTTCTAATATTGAGCCGGAACCTGTACTAAGCTTCCAGGCTCATTATTAGTACATCCCAGTCCAGGCCACTAGGTGGCAGGACTAAACTAGGATATAACAATTTCTGTACAGAATAAGGGCTCATGCAACACGGATGTCATCCGTTTTCCTTTTTGTGGTCCACAAAACACGGATCCACAAAAAAAGGATGACATGCGTGTGACTCCCGTGTTGCATAGTTTTTTTTTTTGCGGATTTTGCGGATCCTTTTTAAAAATGCCTGTCCTTATCAGCAAAACGGACAAGAATAGGACACAAAAATGTTTTTTTTTTTTTTGCAAACGGACATGCAGACATACGGACACGGAATGCATTCAAGCCCCATTGAAGTAAATGATTCTACCTGCGGACCTGTAAAAAAGAGGAACAGAAACTGAAAAAAAAAGGTTTGCGTGCATGAGCCCTAATAGAGCAAATTCCATTATTCTGTATCTTATGATTGCAAGTTGTGGTCCACTTGAGGACCTAACAAAAAAATTAAAAGATTTAAAAGAAAGTTTTGACAAATCTAAAAAAAAAAAAAATTTTTAAATGTAAAATTCAAATCACCCCCCAAAATTCAAATAAATAAACAATTAAAAAAATAACATCATTGCCATTGATGCATGCAGAAAAATGGTATGGTACTATTAAAATATTTTATACATTTATCCCATATAGTGATCGGCATAAATGGAAAAAAAATATTTGCAAAAACTACAGATCGTCCCGCAAAAAATGAGTCCCCACACATCTCCATAGATATAACTATAAGAAAGATATGGGGGTCAGAATATAGTGATGTAAAAAAAAACATTTTCAAATTGTTTTATTTTTTCTGTATTAAATGCAAGAAAAATATAGATATGTGGTATCGCCTGATTTGTACTGACCTGGTGAATGAAGTGCACAAGTCAGTTTTACCACAAAGTGAACGCTGTAAAAAAAAACTGTAAAATTGTGGAAGAATTGAATTTTTTTCCAATTCCCATGGCACTATGTAAGATTTGTATATTTTGTGTTTGGTTTAACTTAACAACTTGACATCATGGGGGTTATACAGCGGAATACAAGTAAACGTAAAAGAGTTGTTCAGTGTAGAAAATCCTTTATCACATACCTTGTTAAAAGGGTTGTCTCATGAAGAGAAGACAACCCCAGTCCATATGCTCTACAAGAACACATAGACAACATAGAGCATCCCCACGCTCAGGACCCTTGTTTCTGCGAGATAGAAAGGAGAGCTGCTACAGTATGTACAAGCATCAGTGGACTTGAGATGTCTTTATATTACATGATGTCTTAATGGCTGCCATGTAATACTAAATGCCTTGGCTGGCCACAAGTTCCCCTGGCAAAATCAACCATTTGCCAGGTAGGCTGGGAGCAGAACCTGCATTCCATTCTGAAAGGGGTTGTCTCATCAATTCTGATTTAATATAGGGGGTCCCCACTTCAGCATCTTCATTTCTTGGTGTGGAGGTTACAAAGGGGTTACAAGAAGTCTTATTCTCTAGAGGACCTAAAGTATCCTATCCTGTTCTGCATTATATGAGTTACGTAATAAATAGCTGCAAAACAATATTCAAGTTGTTATTTTACATTGTATGGCCAAGAGTAAACCAGGAGGCCCCTCAGAATGCATTAAATCTATCCTTTCATTATCTTAGATTATTTCACTCCTAAATCTGTAGATCTATATTTTGCACCAATGTGCCTAGCCTGCTGAAATGTGTTGGGCTACCTGTCACTGACTTCCTCCATCAATCATTGCAATTCCTCTCCCTTGTCTTACGTATATGCTCCTCTGTGTCACCTACATCTTCTACAACTCTGTATTTTCTGTCTGGTTATATATCTTTGAGTGAGTCGTCAGCATGCCTGCTCACTTACTTTACAGAATTACCATCACTAATAATTGTAAGATATATGGTGAAATGTGGCAACCGGGAACTGTCAATGCTTTTAAAAACAGAATTTTAGATCAAAGAGAAAAGTCTATACGTGTAAAGATATTTTTCTACATCCACCGGATCGTAGTAAATTATTCTTATTTTGCAATGGATAAATCATCTAGCTAAAATATTCTTATATCTTAGCAACTTATACTTTTCAAATTAATCATTTAGATGCATACCCTAATAGCTGCAGAGCGTGATCAGACCTGTCATGTGGACTTTCAGTATATGTTTCAACTGTCATTACTCTCCTATGCATAAACTATCTCTAAGGGGATAAAAAGGGATGGACAGCAGAAGGCATATATGGGCCCACTGGTCTCCCCTTTAAGTCTCTATGTTCCCCCTAAAGCTAATATGGTTTCAGAGTGGCTGTGGGCCCCCTTACTTACTGGGTCCCTGGGCAGCTGCACAGGTTGTGGTATGTTTAACCTTGGAGATAAATATTTGCCTCATATAGATACCTGGAAAAGACTTTCTGGATTTCAAAGGTCATTTTTATATCTACACTGCAGATAAAATAAGTGATATCTAAAATAAGAGCTAACTACCGGAAATGACAGAGATTAACAATATTTACATTATTATGTAAACACGGCAATTCATGGATTATTCTATTGAAACCTGAACATTTGATAAATAATCTACTCAGTGAGAGAAATAGACAAGCTAAAGCACATAGAGGGAGATTTCTCAAAACTGGTGTAAAAGAAAACTGGCTTAGTTGTCCATAGTAATCAATTAGATTCAATCAGAGCTCCTCTGAAAAATAAAGGATGAGCTTTTCTTGAAATCACTTTTGAAAAATGTCCCCCAATGTGTTTTATGCTCTATTGTGGTAGCCAATTTGTGGACATGTTTGCAATAAGTGATAAGCGAAGCTTCACTAACATTGAAAGCTTCATTTGCTGGACATTGAGAAGCTACCTAAGGCTTGTTTGGACAATATAGTATGAGGACCAGGAGACCACCTGGAGGATGGCTCAGACTCTATCTCTAGAAGGCCCAGGGCTTTTTAAATGGATGTCTCCCTCTCAGCTATGTTGTCACTGAATTATAACGTACCTCATAAGGCTCCAATTTTAACAAATGGTTTAAGCAGATATTTCTCTCTGGCTGAAAAAGGAGCTAGCTTGGCTGTTGCTCCAAAAGTGCATGTGGCTATTGTATACTATCCAGGAGATCCATAATGCCTTCAGAGGATGCTACAAAGTTAAAAAGAACCAATGGATAGTAGAATGTACCGTGACAAACAGTTACCAGGCTTCTGTTGCCCTAGCATCAATCAGCCTCATCCAATATGACAATGTCAGTGCCCTGCAGAAGGTTCTTTGGAGACACGCCAGGATCATACCAGATGGTGGCTCCGCCTCCATTTTTCTTCCCAACTAGTAGGACAATGTATCAGATGTTGTAATAAATTTCCATCACCATAATATGCAAGTATGTTCTACTGCTAACAGAGACTGTTGACCTGAAAGCCCTCTTCTGTGCTCCAGGCAATCCGATTTGAGTACCAGGAGAACGCCCAGTGGAGAACAGCAACACCACCTCTAGGGGGCCAAGGGTCTTCTAAATTATGCTCCCCTCTCAGCTCAATGCCATCTGGATGTCTATTTAATCTAGTCAAAGGACTTGGAGACAGTACAGTCTTTGGGTGGCCAACAGCATTTAAAGATACCCACTCAGAATTAATGTCTACTTAATCCAGTCATAGGATTTGGAGACAGTTTAGAGGGCAAAGACCTGCCACATTTAGATAACTAAAGGTCTTCAAGGTGGATGATTCCAGCTCAGCTTTAAGGTCTATTTAATCAAATCACAGGAATTGGATTAAGCCCAGAGGGTGAAGACACATTTTGGTGACTGGGGGCCTTCCAAGGGGATGATATCCTCAGTTATCAAGTCTACCTAAAACAGTCACTGGACTTGGAAGAAAAATTACACCTTTAGAAGGACAGGTCCTTCAAAGTGGATGATCCCTTCTCAGCTTTAATGTCTACTTAATCCAGTCATAGGACTTGGAGACAACCCAGAAGGTGAAGAGATGGCACCATCATTTGGCCAAGTGCATTTAAAGGCAGTAATGCCTTCTCATTGCTAAAATCTACTTAATCCAGTCTGTAGACCTGGAAACAGCCCATAGGATGAACAGAGACACCTCCTTAGGTGGGCAAGGTAAATTCTAGGGAGACTCAATGTTCTGGCCGACAGTTTAAGCAGAGACTTAAAGGGGTTGTCTCAATTCAGCAATTATCCATATTGCTTCCTTTGCTGGCTGGATTTATTTTTCCATCACATTATACACTGCTCGTTTCCATGGTTACAGACCACCCTACAATCCAGCAGTGGTAGTCATGCTTGCACACTATAGGACTCCCTATATAGGGAGAATAGTTTTATGGTGCTGGATGTGATATCAGTGCCATGTAAGTGACTATTTTTCCTCTAGTAGTAAAAGTACAGCAGCATTACAACCTTGTCAACCTTCAGCTACTACTGTCATCAGAGGGATGGTCTCAAGCCCGATAAAAACCTTAAAGGGAACCTGTCAGGATGAACATAGTGTTTGAGCTGCAGGCAGGATGCTATAAAGCCGGAGGAGGTGAGCTGATTGATGTATAGATTTGTGGGAAAAGACACAGTATACTTTGTATTTTGATTCATTTAAAGGGGTTTTCCGAGATTTTTTATGGATGACCTATCCTTTGGATAGGTCATTAGTATCTGATTGGTGAGGGTCCATCACCTGGAAATCCTGCCGATCAGCTGTTTGAGATGGCACCAGCACCACGGCATTCTGTCCGGGGTTCCTAGGCCCGAGTGAAGACACGTCACAATCAAGTGGTCTAGGAGCAGTTCAGTCCCATTCAAGTGAATGGGATTGAGCTGCAATACCAAGTATAGCCGCTATACAATGTACAGCGCTGTGCTTGGTAAGCTGTAAGAAGGCTGCGGTGCTCACAGGAGCGCTGCTGCCTTTTCAAACAGCTGATTGGCGTGGGTCCTGGGTGTCGGGCCCCTATGATCACATATTGATGACTTATCCAGAGGATAGGTCATCAGTAAAAAAAAAAAACTTGGAAAAACCCTTTTAAATTCCTGCTCATTATGAGATTTGAAAGTCAAGGAGGAGGTCCTATCAGTGATTGGCAGCCTTCCCCAAAGACAGATAAGGAGAAAACTGTTGATATATTTGGCGCAAATCAAAATGCCATTATTTTTGGTGTATTTTACCATAATTCTCCCATTGAGTATGTTAGTTTATCTCTGAATGCAGGTAAAGGTGGACCAGAAGGATAAACAACAGGGGATCACTACTAAAACATGAACAATATGTTTATTTATGTAAGCTATATTGCAATAATAGTTTATTTGAAATGCCCTATATTTTTTGTAGGATAACGCTTGAGGGTATACTTAGGATAGGTCATGAATTTCAGATCACTGGGTGGTCTGACACTATAACCAATTAGCGGTTTGCAGCAGTCACTGGAAATAGCACAGTGGAAAGAGACAGAAGCAGAAAGCTCCATCCAGTGTGTAGTGGTTGTGCTGGGTTCCTGAGGATAGAGAATTAACTAGAAAAGTTGATGGGGATCACAATTGTTCTTGTTCAGAACAAGTGAAGTAAAAGTAAATGGTCTTTATGACCATAGCTATTAAAATTCAGCAATAAGAGGTGATCATTTAGCTCAGGCTTTCTAAGTGTCAGTTATGATGTCCTTGTTGTTCAGTGTAATATCTACAGCATCTTTTGGACTAATTGCAACTTTGCATTCAACATTTTTCATTCTTGGAACAATTTCATAAACATGCTAATCGCCATCAACTCAAGGACTATTTTGGTACTGTATAAAACAACTCTGCCCATTTCGGAATTCAGTAATATGGAAAAAAAGACACCTTGGACATGAATTGCTTTTTCATGAGGCATATAACATTTTCTGCATGTGAAAATGTGAGACAGACAAGTTGCTGTCAAGCTAAAATGCCTGCAAGTAGTTAGGATCTGATATATGCAGAGAGTAGTGGTATCATGATGGCCCCAGAATTGCAAGTTACATTGCAGCTATAATGAAAAGGACTCATGAATGTGCATATTAATGCAATTTAGCCTACATGCACACGGCAGTGGTTTTTGGCGGCCTCCGTTCATTTTTTTTTTGCGGATCCGATGGTTTCCCATTCATGTCTATGGATCGGTTAAAAATGCGGATGCCTGTCCGCGTCCGCTGTCCGCATTTCACGTCCGCAAAAAAAAATGGCATGTCCTATTCTTGTCCGCAAAAAACGGTTTGCGGATCCATAGAAGTCAATGGGTCCGCAAAAAATGCTGATGACCAACAGAAGCCATCCGTTTGTCATCCGCATCCAGTTTTTTTTTGCGGATGGTTGCTTGGAAACCAGGGCACTTGTACAGGTACTTTAAGAAACTGGTTCAAGCCTTCAGTTTTTTTTGCGGATCCGTAAAAAGAAACGGAAGACACACGGAAACACAACCTACAAAATTTGCGGACACACGGAAAGGATGTAAAAAAAGGAAGACGGATCTGCGATTTGCGGACAGCAAAAACCAAACTGTCGTGTGCATGTAGCCTTAAGTGAATCATGACTGGTAATTAGTGTTGAGCAAACTTGTGTTTTAAGTTCTGCGTCCAAAGTTTGGGTTATCGAAGAATCCCATTATGGATTCCAAATGCCGTTATGGTCCATGGTAGCGGAATCCATAACGGGATTCTTCGATAACCCGAACTTTGGACACAGAACTTAAAACACAAGTTCGCTCAATATTACTGGTAATGCATAGTAACTGATATTTTATCTTGTTACAGATAGCATATTACATTAACTATAGAATGCTGTGTGCAATAAATACATGGTCATATGTAAATAAAATATACTTATGAGAGCAATAGAGAGCAGAACTGTTAGTGGAGCATATAACTTTCTTCCCCATTGCAAGTCCCTACTGAGAACTGGAGGTGAAGTAACTGTGCCCATGTGGTTCGCATGTAATTGGTCTAGCAATCAGCAATGAAACATTGCCGGACATCAGGGCAGTTTTAATTTTTTTCCTCCCCTCATAACCCCTGAAGCTTTGGTGCATACCCCCTAGTGTATGAGAAGAACTAGTTTAGCTGATCCAGTATAATACAGAAATAGACACACTTAGTCCTTAGTCCATGAAGAAATTAGTTTGCGTGTCTGCTTTTTGCGCTCTCCAGTTCACTTGTATTCAATGAACACTGCCCGGCAGAAAATTAATTTCCACCAGTGGTCCCTGAAACACTGACAGAGTATGGATGCCATCCGTGTTGTTTCAGTCGTTTTTCACAGACCCGTGGACTGGGATGTGTTTGTTCACACATCAGTAGTTTTCCATTGACAGTGGATCACTGGGAATCACAGAGACGTGCGCTACTTTGGTCTGTGATGTGGAGCAAACATTAAAATCAATAGCTACATGTGTTGTCTGTAGAAAACGGAACTGTGAACGAGTCCTGAATCAGTACCTGAGTGTGGGCTTTATGGCTGCTTGTCACATATCTACAGATACAGTCTGGTAGAAGATAGGACCTGTGGAGGAAGGTCCAACAGCAAAGGAAAGGCTAAGGCCCCTTTCAGACGGGCGAGTTTTCCGTGCGGGCGCAATGCGTGAGGTGAACGAGGTGAACGCATTGCACCCGAACTGAATCCGGACCCATTCATTTCTATGGGGCTATGCACATGAGCGGTGATTATCACGCATCACTTCTGCTTTGTGCAGCGTACTCAAGTTAGGGTTAATAGTGTTCTTGGGTGTGGTAGTGCAATGGTGACCACTAACCTGAGACAGGCTGACTCTCTGGCAGGTAGTTGTAGATAGAGTTCGTGACGCCAGTGCCAATTAACGGTGGCACACCGTTTGCTGATAGTAGGAATAACTGAGGAACCACGTTATGATAAAACAAAACTTGAACTTTACTGAAGTACTTGATGGTTATCATACACGGACATAGATGGAAGCGCAGTTCCTTTGAAGACGGTTGGTTTCAGTAAGTTACAGGTTACAGTACATACGGCAGTCTCTGACATAGCAAGGTGATCACAGAGGGTTAACACACAGGACTCTTGCAGTACAGGCGGCTTGCACTCTCTACCTGTCTGATCCTGGAAATGTAGACACTTTCCTCCAAGGCCCCAATGCCCTCAATCTGGCGTATATCCTTGGGTCAACAATTACTGAGTACCTCCTCTGGTATTTGTAGTACCTCTTGCTTTCTCTGTACTTGGCTCTGCCTCTCTCAGCTTCCTCCTACTGTAAATACGGACTCAGGAGGGGAACCTTCTCCTTGGATCTGGAACCCGGTTACAGGGACTGAAATGCCCTCTCCTAGTCGGCAGGCTCCAGGCCTGCACTGCCTTCACAGGCTCATGGCCTGGGCTTGACTTTACAGGCTCAAAGCCTGGGCTTAGACTCCTACAGGCTCAAGGCCTGGGCTTCAACTGCTTGTGCCTTCCCTGACTGGGCCTTATATAAACTAGGGCTCCCTAGCTCCCTCTAGTGACTAGAGCTGGAATGAAATCCCTAGCAGGCCTGCACATGCAATACTCACAGTAACAGGGAAGTGCATAGCATTACCTTACATCTGAAGATTATTTATACCAACCTCCCCATAAATAAAGGGGAAACAACAGCACACCAGTGACCCTTCTGTAGTGACGGGCATTACAGCTCCCGTACACTACATTTGCGTGAAAATTGCAGCATGCTCTAGTTTCTGCGTTTTTCAGGCAACGCTGGCCTCATAAAAGTGAATGGGGCTGCGGGAAAATCGCAAGCATCCGCAAGCAAGTGCGGATGCGGTGCGATTTTCCCGCATGGTTGCTAGGAGCTGGGGACCCAATCTTTATTATTTTCCCTTATAACATGGTTATAAGGGAAAATAATAGCATTCTTTAATACAGAATGCTTAGTAAAAGGACTATTGAGGGTTAAAAAAAAAAACAAAACATTAACTCACCTCCTCCAATTGATCGCATACGTGCCTGTCTCCTGTTCTCTCTTCAGCTGTGGGTAAAGGACCTGTGGTGATGTCACTGAGCTCATCACATGGTCCATCACATGATCCATCACCATGGTGATGGACCATGTGATGAGCTCAGTGACATCACCAAAGGTCCTTTACCCACAGCTGAAGAGAGAACAGGAGACCGGTGTTCTGTTAAAATCTGCTGCCCGTAAAAATCTGCTGCCCTCGTCACTTCTGGTCAGGACGTCACACTTCTGAGGGAGGTGTGTCTCCCTGCTCGGCCTGTAAAGAGGGTTTAGCTAGAGACTGCGCACAATTGCTGAGGGCAGCAGATTTTCACATCGGCTGTGCGGGCAGCAGATTTTCACAGGCTCTGATTGGCGGGCAGCAGATTTTCACAGCGGCTCTGCGGGCAGCAGATTTTCACGGGCTCTTATTGGCGGGCAGCAGATTTTCACGGGCTCTGATTGGCGGGCAGCAGATTTTCACAGCGGCTGTGCGGGCAGCAGATTTTCACGGGCTCTGATTGGCGGGCAGCAGATTTTCACGGGCTGCATCGGCTGTATGAGGATCGCAGGGCAGCTGATTTTAACAGGGATCCCACAGGCTGTATGGGGCTGATCGGGATGCGTTAGATCAGCTGCCCCTGCGCGTCCACATCAGCCCCATACAGCCTCTGTAAAAATAAACTGCCCTGCGATCCTCATACAATCGATGGTAATTAAGCTGGCGCTGCGCGTTTGCATTCACAGCCCCTGTTGAAATAAACTGCCCTGAGCGATCCCCATACAGTTGCTGTTAAAATGAGCTGCCCTGAGCCTGTGAAAATCTGCTGCCCCAATCAGAGCCCGTGAAAATCTGCTGCCCACCAATCAGAGCTTGTGAAAATCTGCTGCTCACCAATCAGAGCCCGTGAAAATCTGCTGCCCGCCAATCAGAGCCAGTGAAAATCTGCTGCCTGCCAATCAAAGCCCGTGAAAATCTGCTGCCCGCCAATCAGAGCCTGTGAAAATCTGCTGCCCGCCAATCAGAGCCCGTGAAAATCTGCTGCCCGCACAGCCGCTGTGAAAATCTGCTGCCCGACCAATCAGAGCCTGTGGAAATCTGCTGCCCGCCAATCAGAGCCCGTGAAAATCTGCTGCTCGCACAGCCGCTGTGAAAATCTGCTGCCCTCAGCGATTGTGCGCAGTCTCTAGCTAAACCCTCTTTACAGCCATTCAGGAGCCGAGCAGGGAGACACACCTCCCTCAGAAGTGTGACGTCCTGACCGGAAGTGACGAGGGCAGCAGATTTTAACAGAACACCGTTACCTATGCGATGAATTGGAGGAGGCGAGTTAATTTTTTTTATTTTTAACCCTCAATTGTCCTTTTACTAAGCATTCTGTATTAAAGAATGCTATTATTTTCCCTTATAACCATGTTATAAGGGAAAACAATAAAATCGACATAACACCTAACCCAAACCCGAACTTCAGTGATGAAGTCCGGGTTCGGGTCTGGGTACCAAACATGCCGATTTTTCTCACGCGCGTGCAAAACGCATTAAAACAGTTTGCAGTCGCGCGGAAATATCGCGCATTTTCCCACAACGCACTCGCATCTTTTTCGGACGTCAAAGAGGCCTAAGGCTAGGGCTACACTGCTACTTTTTGTAGCGCAACTGATTGATTTTAACTATTGAATGACAGCTGCAGTCCCCAAGATTACATTCAACTGAATGTTAAAATTAGTCGTGCAACACAAAGTCACAGTGTAGCCCTAGCCTAAAGGAGTTGTTCAAGGTTTTTTTTACAAAGTGCAGGGACACTCTTATAATAATAATAATAATAATAATTAAAAAAAATTCTAATTACTGTTCTGAAACCCCTCTGTCCTGCACTGCCACTCCGCCCCCACCTCTGCAGTGATGTAGTCTTTTTGCACGTTGTATACAACATGTGACCACTGTATACAATCACTGGCCTCAGCGATATGTGGCATGAGACCGTTGAGGCCAGTGATTGGCTGCAGTGGTTATACACCATACACGGGCACATCACTGCTGCAGTCAGAACAACAGAGCTGGGCAGGGAGGACGGAGCAGTGTCAAACAGAGGGGTTCAGAATGGTAAGTATTCTTTTCCTAATACTTAGAACGTCCTTGTACTTTGTGAGAAAATAAAAATCTTAGACAACCCCTTTGAGATGATGAAGCACTTTTAAAGGGAATATGTCACCAGGAAACTTTAACTTAGGGCTCGTTCACACGAACTTCTTTTGCGTTCCGTATACGGGCCGTTTTTTGCGTTCAGTATACCGTCGTTATACGGAACCATTCATTTCAATGGGTCCGCAAAAAGAACGGAATGTACTCCGTATGCATTCTGTTTCCGTATTTCCGCTTCGCTACATTTTGAGTCATGTCCTATTATTGCCTGCAAATCACGTTCCGTGGCTCCATTAAAGTCAATGGGGCTGTAAAAAAAACGGAATGCATCCGTATGTCTTCTGTTTTTGCGGAAGCATCTATTGAAAATTTTATGCCAAGCCCAATTTTTCAATGTACTTACTGTTAAAACATTATTGTATGCTTCCGTTTCTGTTTGCAATCCGCAAAAAAATGGATCACAAATGGAAATCATACGGAAACGGAACGGAAGCGGAACGGAAACACCACTTAAACCAAAAATGGAAAAACGAATCCGTTAAGAACGGACCGCAAAACCATACGGTCGTGTGAACGTGCCCTTAGGCCTACAAAAAACTGATTGATGCTCCTACTTGTTCTAAGGTGCCACAAGAAAGCACACCGTCTATTCAGATGTTTCCAGTCAACTGAATAAAACTACAAACAGACAAGTACTTGGGCATATGATCCTGTTCAGTCCGTCAGCAATTCAAGTTGCACAGAGAGCACACTTTCTTGCACTCTCTGGCAGACAAACCAATTTCGATCAGCCTCTATATTGTGTATATTGTGTAACCATAGTCTCCAAAGCAGCTGTAGTGATGATGATGACAGTGACATTCAGAACTCAAAGCATTGCCACGTGAAGGAAACATATTTGCTATGAATGTCTTTTGTAAAGTAGACCTGACAAGACCTGGGGGGCTATTTTATAGCATTGCTGACATTTTTGCATATATTTTTCAATGGAGGAAGAATTGTGTACTTCATCAAATTCTTTTTTTTTTTTTTTTGTTAGATGTCATTGTACCAAACAATAGATTCCCATTCCACAAAATGCTTTATATAATCATGGTAATCACCTTTCCCACCAGACAGCACTCGCTGGAAACTCTGCAAGAATGATTTGACAGCTGCTGGGAAGAGAGCAGAGTAATTGAAGACATGGGATTTCCATGTACGAGTGCATGAGACAGCCAACACATATCATTCTCACTAGAGATGAGCGAATTTCATATTTTGACATTTCGTTCACGATTCGTTTGGTGGTAAAAGGTGAATTGCGTTATGGATTCTGTTACCACGGCCATAATGCAATTCTATGACGGAATGTATAACGAAATGCCTTTAGAGGTATTCCATTATTCATTCCATCATAATAGAATTTTATGGGCTGCAAAAGGGATCCGTCCCGTTTCCATTATGCAGGGGAGTCCTCTCCTGCATAACGGAAATGGGACGGATCCGTAATGCAGGCCATAGACTTCTATTATAATGGAATGAACAGCGAATACCTCTATAGCATTCGCTAGCATTCCGTCATGAATGCGTTATGGTCGTGTAACAAACCATAATCAATCTGCTTACCACCAAACAAAGTGTGAATGAATTTCATAACATGAAATTTGCTCAGCTCTTATTCTCACCTTCTTCCATATAATACCTCTGAGTATGGATCATAATGACCTTCTTATGTATGGATCATAATGACATTCTTATGTATGGATCATAATGACCTTCTTATGTATGTCTTCTCCACAGTCATTGTTACAATCTCCTACAGGCACGTTCATTGTCAGGGCATCTATTCAAACTGAAAATACACTCAGACCAAGAAACTGAAACAGATTAGAAACCATTCCCAGAGCATTTATAATTTATTGGGAGTCTCATTTTATATTTGTCCAAACATGAAAAAGCATTAAAGGGGTTGTACAGTGCTAGTATAATGATGATCTGTGCTCAGGATCAGCGGGGGTCCCATAGTCCCACTCCTGACAACCCCGCCGATCAGCTGCAGTGCTCATGCGAGCGCTTTGTCTTCTTTACTGTATAAAGCATTCTATCTAACTTGTAATTACAGTGCACTGTCCCGTTTACGTTATTACACTGCACCACTTCTACCAGTTGTACAGCATGAGTTAAACAGTAACGCTGGGTTCACACCTGAGCGCTTCTGAGACGCGCGTTTTCGTCGCGCGTTTTTGGCAATAGTAAACACGCATTTTACGCGCGTTTATGTGATTGACTGCAGTGTTGGCTTCTCTCCAAACTGTGCCTAGCACCTGGGGTTTGGCCTTTCCAGCATGTTGCAAATTCATAAACGCGCGTTCGAGCAGCGCGTTTTCAGTGTCAAAAACGCCCAAAATACAAGCGTTGCACGTTCCCATTGAAGTCTATGGGCCAAAACGCGCGACAAACGCCCCAAAAAAAGTTCAAGTACTTGTTTATGCGTTGGGCGTTTTTCAGCGAGTTTGAACGCGCTGTAAAACGCGAAAATGTGAACCAGTCCCATAGGGAAGCATTGGTTTGCATCGGTTATGCGTTTTACAGCGCGTTCGAACGCGCTGTAAAACGCGCAAGTGTGAACTGAGGGTAAGGGCTCATGCACACGAACATGTGCCAGCCGTGTCCGTATTGTAGCCTGCAAACGGCGGGTTCACAAAATACGGGCACTGGCCATGTGCTCACCGTATCACGGATGTGGACCCATTTACTTGAATAGGTCGGCAATCTGGAAGACACGGAGCGGAAGGCCAGGGAGCCACTACGGAGCGCTTCCATGGCATTTCAGTCTGTGCCTCCGCATCACAAAAAATAGAACGTGCTCTATTTTTTTGCGGTGCGGACAGATCACAAATGGGCAGGCCACACGTTCGTGTGCATGAGCATGTTCGTGTGCATGAGCCCTAAAGAGGATGCAGCACTTGCACAAGCACCATGGCCCCTTGAAACAGCTGATTGGTGGGATTGTAGGGAGTGGGACGTCCACTGATCTGATATTGATGACCTATCCCGAAAGCACTTGTAGCACTTATGCAAGTATAACAGCCCCTTCCTTGGACTGTGATGCCACATGTATTTTTAAATTCCGACGTTCAGTGTGTGATAAAACTGACCAGTTTACTCCACAGGTCAGTAGGAATCTGGCGATACCCTATATGTATAGGTTTTCTTGCGTTTTGATAGTGAAAAAAAAATTCAAAAGTGGGAAAAAATCAGTTTTACTTTTTTGTCACCATGTTTTGACCCCTATAACTTTTTTGTAATTATGTGTACGGAGCTGTGTGGGGGCTCATTTTTTGCGTCATAATCTTATCTTTTTATTGATACCATTCTGGGGTGTGTATGACTTTTTAATCACCTTTTATCTAATTTTTTGTGGAAAATGAAGCGACCAAAAATGGAGAATCCGCTATTTGGACGCTTTTTTCCGTTTTGCTGTTTGACATATGGGAAATATTTTTTTATTTTTTATAGTATGGGTGTTTTCGCATATTGCGACACCCATAATGTGTATTTTAATTATTTTTTTATTAAAAGTATTTTTTTTTTATTTTAGCAAAGAACGGTGATTTGAACTTTTATGTTTTATTTATTTATTTATTTTTTAAACTTTTTTTTATTTAATTTTTTTACACTATTATATCATTTGATTACGATTATCATACATTCAAATGCAATAGCATTGGAATATATGAAAAAAATCGCATATTTCCTATGAAGCCTATTACAGGCAAGGCTCCATAGGAAATACTACAGAGCATTCATAGAGACCCAGGCTACTACAGGCGCGCTGTGGCTCCTCCGATCGCCACACGGGGGAGCCGGAGCGAAAACTGAAAGCAAAACTTTCGGTTTGTGCGCACTCAGATGCCGTGGTCAGGACATTAGCCGCGGGTGTCTGCTACAAGAACCATGCGGACACCCGCAGCTAAGGTGCCCGCATAAAGCAGGAGCGGGCGCCATCTTTAGGGACAGGACACAGGACGTACGGGTACGTCCTGTGTCGTTAAGAGAGTGGGATTAAAGGGGTATTCTGGTTAGTTTAAGTTATTCCCTATCCACAGGATAGGGGATAACTATTAGATTGGTGGGGGGTCCTACCGCTGGGACCCTCACAGATTTTGTGGGACTGTTTTTGTTTATACCATGTCCCATTTCAAGCCCCTCGTTGCACCCCTAGAAGAGAAATTCCAAAAAAGTGACTCCATCTAAGAAAGTACACCCCTCAAGGTATTCAAAATTGGGTTTACAAACTTTGTTAACCCTTTAGGTGTTCCACAAGAGTTAACGGCAGATGGAGAAACAATTTTGGAATTTCGATTTTTTTTTGGAAAATTTTCCATTTTAACCCTTACTTTATTACTGGAAAAAATAGGTTAACAGCCAAACAAAACTCAATATGGGTTGCCCTGATTCTGTAGTTTGCAGAAACACCCCATATGTGGTGGTAAACTACTATTTGGCTAAATGGCAGGACATAGAAAAAGGGGAATGCCATAAAGTTTTTGGAAGGCAGATTTTGCTGGACTGGTTTATTTACACCATGTACTCTTTCAAGACCTCTGCTGCACCCCTTGAGTAGAAACTCCATAAAAGTGACCCCATCTAGGAAACTACGCGATAAGGTGGTTGTTGTTTTGGGACTATTTTAGGGTAAATATGATTTTTGGTTGCTCTATATTACACTTTTTTGACGCAAGCTAACAAAAAATTCTATAAGTGTTTCTACATTTGCCATTAGGTTTTGTGGAACACCTAAAGGGTTAACAAAGTTTGTAAAGTAATTTTTAAATACCTTGAGGGGTGTAGTTTCTTAGATGGGGTCACTTTTTTGGAGTTTCTAGTCTAGGCTACATCAGGGGGCTTCTAATGGGACATGGTGTAAATAAACCAGTCCATCAAAATCTGCCTTCGAGAATCCATATGGCGTTCCCTTCGTTCTATGCCCTGCCGTGTGGCTATATAGCTATTTATGACCACATATGAGGTGTTTCTGCAAACTACAGAATCAGGGAAATAATTTTTTAGTTTTGTTTGGCTGTTAACCCTTGCTTTATTACCGGAAAAAATGGATTCAAATGGAAAATTTGCCAAAAAATGGGTGTTTTTACACGGCTTTTATTTAAATTTTTTAACGCTGTTCATCCGAGGGGTTGGGCAAATGTTATTTTTATAGGGCAGATTGATACGGACTTGGCGATACCTAATATGTCTACTTTATATAATCTGTTTAGCTTATACACTATGTTATCATTTGAGGAACAAAAATTTAATAATTTGAGTATCTCCATAGCCTGGGAGCTACAGTTTTTTTTTTTTGGTTGGGTGACTGTCTAATGTAGGGGCTCATTTTTTCCAGGATCAGATGGCGGATTTATTGGCACTATTTAGGGGTGCATATGACTTTTTGGGATCCAAGGTGACAATAAAAATGGCGTTTATCGAGGGGCTAGTTTATGGGGTATTTTTATAGAGAAGATTTTTACGTACGCAGCAATGCCCAATATGTATGGCTCTCAGACTTTGGAGACACTAAGCAGGCATCCTCAAACTGCGGCCCTCCCGATGTTGTAAAACTACAATTCCCACCATGCCCTGCTGATAGCTGTAGGTTGTCTGGGCATGCTGGGAGTTGTAGTTTTACTACATCTGGAGGGTTGCAGTTTGAGGATGCCTGCACTAAAACTAATATTTTTTGATGAAAAAACAGGAATTAGACTTACCGGTAATTCAATTTCCTGAGATTCCCTCATGACAGCACCACAGGAGGATGTTCCCCTTTGACCTTCTTGGACAGGAAACAGAGGTTAAAAGGTCCCTCCCACCTCCACTCACCAGTGTTTTTCCAGATCACTTCACCAGGATGGATGCAACCGATTTATTAAAATCATCACAAATTCCAATAAGAAATGTTTACATAGTAGTTAGAACGGGAGGGAATGTACGGGTGCTGTCATGAGGGAATCTCAGGAAATTGAATTACCGGTAAGTCTAATTCCTATTTTCCAGTTCATCCCTCATGACAGCACCACAGGAGACGTACCAAATATAATATACGGGGGGGACCCAGTCTAAGGACAAAATATCTCCGATTTTTATCAGTAGATAAAAATACTATTTCATAGAATCAGGAATAAACCTGAGACAGAAACTTTTTGATTCTACCAGAACAAATCTTGGCGACAGAGTTTGTAAATCCAGTCTGACTCTGAAATGTCTCTTTATCGGCATACTTGATCAACACACCTACCTCTGATTCTAGACTTAAGTATCTAATTAGAGGAAGAATAATCGTTTTATTAGACATCGGTCATAAAAAGAATGTCCTCTACCTGTAAGCCTAGTCTATATGGTAAGTACCACTGCGTAAAAGCGACTAGCTCTAAAATCAGATAAAACATTGTAACCTCATATACAACCACTGCACGAGTAAATATTTACTGTAGACCCCATTGCAGTTTATACCCCAGAGCTTAATCGTTAAACGATAATCAGCTAACTCCTGATGTCTACGAGGTATATGTAAGAAAACCAGAGCCAAGCTGACAGCACTGGCACACAGCAGGCATGGACAACACCGATGAGGTAACCAAACTGTACCGCTGGCTTCTGTACCGGTCCAGGACAAGCTTTTTTTGGGATCCCATACCAGAGGTGTTGGTATGAACTCAAGGGAAAGAACCTTCCCGATGAAACCAGGCCAACCGAGAACCCACCTGCATGCATAACTTCAAGTTAGAGGCAGTCTTAAGGGTTTCACAAGATCTTTACATGGCCCTAGCCAGGAAACACTGGGACTGAGGAGTGGCAGAAGGTTACAGGACCTCTGCAGCGCACACAACCGCAGCTTATATGTGAATGGCTATAAGTGTGAACGTGGACAGAGGAGAGCTCTATTGCAGTTTTATAGCTTCCTGGGTAGGCCTGCAGTGAGGGGAGTCTCCTTCTCGGAGGCGACAGAGATGCCCTTGAGGATATGGGAATTAGATGAAATGAAGGAATGGTCCTAATGTTCATCACATCAGCACCCTTAGGTGCAAAAAGATAGAATAACCTAGAGGACAGTTTAGTTGGGCATAAGTTGACTTTACTGAAAATCATTGAAAAATTTATTGCCCCGAAGGGGATAGCTGAATCCGTACATGAATAATACCCAGCCAAGATGGTGCTACCTCCCATTGTAACAAGTCTGAGTAGGATCTTCAACTTCAGGCTGACCCATACTATCTCCAGGTGAATATACTATGAATCACATGGCCCGTACACATATATGTCTTCTACTCCTTGAATTAATTACATACAATTCCTATTAATATTGTCCACATTGTCCAAGAGGAATGTGGCTTCAATACATCATTCTGTTAAACTGTAGGCTACTCCTGTTAGACTAGGTACCGCCTGAGGTCTTAGGACCCCTTTAAGCTTTAGCTTAACTTCTGCCTCCTACCGTGTTGCTTTTATGTGTCAGGACCGACGTAGGAGGCAAGTGTCAGCCGACCACTGCCCGGAGGTAAGTGGAGACAGGCTATGCATAGAGGCAGCGGGCCCTGCATGGAGGCCAGAGGAGGCCGGAGGCAAGGTTGCAGCGGGCCATGCACAGAAGCCCTGAGGCGGTACACAAGCCGTTAGGCGGCACACAAGCCGTGAGGCGGCACGCCGCGGGCACACGAGCCGTGAGGCGGCACGCCGCGGGAACACGAGCCGTGAGGCGGCACGCCGCGGGCACACGAGCCGTGAGGCGGCACGCCGCGGGCACACGAGCCGTGAGGCGGCACGCCGCGGGCTGCACGCCAGGCACAGAGGCCGTGAGGCTGCACGCCAGGCACAGAGGCCGTGAGGCTGCACGCCAGGCACAGAGGCCGTGAGGCTGCACGCCAGGCACAGAGGCCGTGAGGCTGCACGCCAGGCACAGAGGCCGTGAGGCATGTTAAGCCAGGCACAGAGGCCGTGAGGCTGCACGCCAGGCACAGAGGCCGTGAGGCATGTTAAGCCAGGTTGCTAGCCTGAAAAATCTAAGCTCCACATTCTGTCCTAATTAAGGGTACTTTCACACTAGCGTTGGTGCGGATCCGTCTGTTTTTTTTCACAGACGGATCCGCACCTCTAATGCAAACGTTTGTATCCGTTCAGAACGGATCCGTTTGCATTAGGTTTAAAGAAAAATGACAAAGTCCAAAACGGATCCGTTTTGGATTACATTGAAAGTCAATGGGGAACGGATCCGTTTTCAAATGCACCATATTGTGTCACTGACAACGGATCCGTCCCCATTGACTTACATTGTAAAAAAAAACGGATCCGTTAGGCTCCGCCTCTTCAGACGGACACCAAAATGCTGCATGCTGCGTTTTGGTGTCCGCCTCCAAAACGTAATAGAGGCGGAACGGAGCCTAACTGATGCATTCTGAACGGATCCTTATCCATTCAGAATGCATTGGGGCTTAACTGATCCGTTTTGGAACGTTTGTGAGAGCCCTGTAACGGATCTCACAAACGGAATCCAAAACGCTAGTGTGAAAGTACCCTCAGAAACAGATGATTCTACTATCGTCTGAGGTTAAAACCTCAGATCCACACACAGATTCTCAATTAAAGTAATTAGAACTGTGGAGGCAATCCAGCTAGTTAAACACATGCATGGTCTACTTACCTGACAAACAGTTTGCATGGTTTACTTACCAAACTTGGAGTATGTGCTGCCAAAGCAAGCACAAATATTGTCACGCAGCATCCGCCATACTTGCGTTGGTAAGGAGACAAGGTCCCATTCCAGCTGCTGACTGCTTCAGGCGCACTGAGGCGCAATCCTGCTGAACGCCACATGCACAGAGGCAGGGCAAGGAACAGTGGATCTAAGCTCCATAAACCCATATCCATAGTGAGGTAAACACCAGCTGCATTACTCACTCATCAGGGTTATGAGCAAGCCCGAGGGACCCACATAAGGGGTTTACAGGCACGGCCACTTTATAGGGTAGGAAGGATGAGAATGAACCCACCGATCGAACCCAGGCCATTAGAGAACCCACCTATAAGCTCGGCTCCGCCAGGTGGGTTCCGTGCTGCTAAGGGACCTCTTCCCCAAGAGGTGTTAGCAAGGCTATTTGAGGTCTGGAAGGAGAGGCCTGACACCCCCAGATCCTAGTACCAGCCTTAGGCCCAGATCCCCCTGGCGTTGTGAAAGGATGCCCGCTGAATGATTTCAGCAGACATCCTGTACCTATTAACCCCCGCCGCGCCGCACTGTTGATTTAAAGATATGACGTACCGGTACGTCATGGGTCCTTAAGGACTCGGCAAACACATGGGCGTAGCTATAGGGGGTGCAGAGGTAGCAGTCGCTACCGGGCCCAGGAGCCTGAGGGGGCCCAAAGACGCTTGTGCCGCATAAGAAGACACACAAAGCACTGAGGAAGGGGGGCCCAAGCTGAACTCTTGCACCAGGGTCCATGAGCCGTTAGCTACGCCCCTGGGCAAACATGACGTACTGGTACATCATAAGTCATTAAGGGGTTAAAGGAATCAATGGTAATAGAACAGATCATTGGCATTAATACAGATTAGGTGCATCTTAATATAATAGTAGTAGATATACAATAGAATTGTATTTAATAGCTTAAGAATGCGAAAAAATGACAATTGATGAACAGAAAAATTATCAGGCTATACGGTATTCCATTAACATGCTTAGATACTGCACTCTGTAAAAATGTAATAACCTATTGTGGCTTACCTTCCTTATGAAGGGTGTCAATGACTGTCTTCTGGACAACTGTCAAGTTAGCAGTCTTCTCCATGATTGTGTAGCCAGATGGAGGAACCATTTAAGCCTCATTGACACATCAGTGATTGTGAGCCAAAACCAGGATTGGAGCCTCTACAGAGATAAGGTATAAGGGAAAGATCTGCTCCTGTTCTATGTTTAGAGCCACACCTGGTTTTGGCTGAAAATCACTGATGGAAATCACTGACCGAACACTGACGTGTAAATGAGGCTTTAAAGGCTTAGGAAACCTTTGCAGTTGTTTTATGTTGATTATCAGATTAGAGTGTGACACCAGGAGTCCACAATATTGAACTTTTTCACAATTTTCTAAGATACTGACTTCTGGGTTTTTATTAGCTGTAGCCATAATCATCAACATTAAAAGAAATAAACAATTGAAATAGATCACTGTGTGTAATGAATCTGTCTATGAGTTCACTTTTTATAATGAATTACTGAAATAAGGCTACTTTCACACTAGCGTTAATATTTTCCGGTATAGAGATCCGTTATAGGGGCTCAATACCGGAAAAAGCGCTTCAGTTTTGTCCCCATTCATTGTCAATGGGGACAAAACGTAACTGAAGAGAACGGGATGCTCCAAAATGCATTCCATTCTCATACCGGAGATCAAACAGCAGCATGCTGAGGTTTGCTTTCCGTCCTTTGATGTGGAGCAAAACAGATCCTTCCCCATTGACTTGACACAATCTGACTACATAGAAAACGGATCCGTCCCCCATTGACTTTCAGTGAAGTTCCTGACAGATCTGTTTTGGCTATGTTAAAGATAATACAACCGGATCTGTTCATAACGGATGCAGATGGTTGTATTATCAGTAATGGAAGCGTTTTTGCTGAACCCTGCCAGATCCAGTAAAAACGCTAATGTGAAAGTAGCCTAAAGCTTCATTCACATCACAGTTTAGCCTTTCTGTTCTCCTAATCCGTTTAGAAGCAGGAGAACGGAAAGGACGGATTTGGCACATAACTGAGCTGAATGGAGCCTAAGGACCCCATGGACTATAATGGGATTCATTAGATTTCCGCTCAGAAGATGATTTTGGAGCGGAGACAAAAGTAGTGCATGCAGGACTTTTGTCTCCACTTCAAAAATCTTCCTCTGAGCGGACACCTAACGGACCCCATTATAGTCTATGGGGTCCTTAGGCTCCATTAGGCTCAGTTATGTGCCGAATCCGTCCTTTCCGTTCTCCCGCTCCGTTTACGGAAAGGCTGAATGGTGATGTGAACAAAGCCAACGTTAACTTTTCAATGATATTCTAATTTATGGAGATGCGCCTGTATGATTCTCTCTGCAAGGTCCAGCCAAACTGGAAAAGGTTTGCCGCATTGGCCACTGGGGATGAACAATCCCTTTAAGGGGTTGCACACCATACAATTCATAGTATCTGTGCAGTGAATTATAAGTGACGCTTCGTCCATGCGTGTGAATACCGCGCAGAGAACAGCGTGTGTCGTGAGGACGGCCTGTGTGCCGCATACGTTCGCCCTCACGGCTCCGTGGAGGCGATGTTTATCCTGTCAGGAGTAGAGTTGAGCGAACTTGTATTTTAAGTTCGGCTTCCAAAGTTCGGGTTATCAAAGCATCCCGTTATGGATTCCGCTATCACGGACAACACTAAGGACCTGGGGTGATGTCACCATCATGTGATCAGAGGTGATCCAGTACTGAGCCACGCCCCCTGCACTAATCACATGATGGTGACGTCACCCCAGGTCCTTAGTGTTGCCCAGGGTTCGGGTTCATTGAAGAATCCCCTTATGGATTCCAAATGCCGTTATGGTCCGTGGTAGCGGAATCCATAAGGGGATTCTTCGATAACCCGAACCTAAAATACAAGTTTAAATACAAGTTTGCTCAACTCTAGTCAGGAGCCATGTTCCCCTGCGCTGACGGTGTTTCCCCTCACTGTGTGGGTGCAAGTTCTCAGGAACTGCTTAGTTACAGGGAAGTCCAGGGCTGGGCAGTCCCAGGCATTGTCCGGCTTAACCCTTTCATGTCAAGTATAGAGCCGGACAATGCCTGGGACTGCCCAGCCCTGGACTTCCCTGTAACTAAGCAGTTCCTGAGAACTTGCACCCACACAGTGAGGGGAAACACCGTCAGCGCAGGGGAACATGGCTCCTGACAGGATAAGCAGCGCCTCCACAGGAGCCGTGGGGGCGCACGTATGCGGCACACAGGCCGTCCCCACCACACACGCTGTTCTCTGCGCGGTATTCACACACGCATGGACGAAGCGTCACTTATTACACGAGCTACAAATGAATGAAGCGGCAGACTACATGTGGGCGCCCTCACATAACGGAGCGCGGCCTCCTATCACAGCGCATTAGCACACAGCCAATAGGCGACCTGAAGGGGCGTGGTGTGCGCAGGAGGGCGGAGACCTCCTCAGTTTAGCTGCCCTGGGGCTCAGTCGGTGCCGAGTAGAGGCAGCGCTATGGCTGCTGTACGTGTGTCTGTGGTGTGTGCGGTCACCTGGCGCTTGCTCCCCGCCCCGGGGCAGGGGGAGTGAGCGGACAAGCCTTCTAATTCACTTGTAACTGGGATTCCCACACAGCGGGCTCCCGCCTCCCGGACTTCCCTCGCTCCTCCCCTCCGATAAACTCTGACAAACAGCCCGAGAAGTGGCAGCGAGACGGAGCTGAGCCGCCGGAACACGCTGCTCGCGGCTGCACTCCGCTGAGGGAAACTTTGTGCGCGCGTCCAGCTGCGATGCCGGTCGGCGGTCTGCTGCCGTTCAGTGTGTCCCCGCTGGGGACGGGGAGCGGAGTAGGGGCCGGACCGGGCGGATTGGCCCCGGGAGGCGGAGTGTCTGGGTTGCACTGGTTGGGCCCCGCGGGACGGAAGCTCTCCGGATTTCGGCTGACTGAGAAGTTCGTGCTCCTTTTAGTGTTCAGCGGCTTCATCACCTTGTGTTTCGGGGCCATCTTCTTCCTCCCCGACTCCCCCAAGCTGCTGAGCGGAGTGTTCTTCCAGCAGCCCCCGCAGCGCACCCCCTTTGGTCCGGGGCTGCTGGATGAAGAGGACGGGGGTCGCCTCGCCCGGATCCGGGAGGAACATGAGAGGGCGCTGCGGGAAGCCAAGGACACGCTGAACCGGCCGCCCGAGCAGATCAAGGGGGAGATCCAGGAGGAGAAGGACCGGCTGCGGGCGCAGGGCAGGGGCACGACCGCGGGCAGGTTAAATCCCCGGCCCTTCAAAGAGCCCATCGGAGTGGTGGGCAAGGAGCCCGCGGATCCTGATGTCAAGCAGAAGCGGGACAAGATCAAGGAGGTGAGGAGCCTGGTGTAACAGGTGCTGTGCTGGCACTGGAGGATGACCGGTCACACTGGTGGCAGAGGAGGGGCACTTGATGTCCTGGCTTTCTGTCTTCCATGTGGGTATCGGTGCCAGTTTACAGCGGTATGCGGGTTATGCATTATTGTGGTAGAGGGCATCTACCAGGCATGATGCTGCTCCACAGCTTATGCCTTAGTGCCATGATATAAGAAGGATTAGCTCTAGATCTGTCTACCCATCCTATTAGTAAGAAGGACATGTGGTGGTCTTCTCAATGCCAAGGGCAACCTCCTTGGCCAGTGTCAACATGCCAGGCCATCACACAGCACATATGTAATCCATTTGACCCTTAAGGCACTGAAGTCTTGGTCAGAGATGGAGTTTTCCTCTTGATTGGTTCCATGGCTTAACATAAAAGACCTTCATGAAATGCTGACCTGTTTGACAGGGTTTCTTGAGGTCTACAACATATCTCTACCTTCTCACATCTCCTTCTCACCCATTACATGGGTTAAACAATAGAGATTTGAGGGCTGTTGATATTTTCGGAAGGTCTCGGTTGTCAGACTGGTTCCTGGAGTGGTCAGACTGGCTTCTGAGCCCGGTAGTCATTTGTCTCTTCTCCTGGTCTTTAAACCATTATCTATGGGTATGCAGTTCCGGTTTCTAGTCTGCAGTGGCCCTTTAACTGTCCACACGCCTGAGGCCACCTTCTTATTTTTTATCTTCATTGTTAGGATGGCAGATTTCTACAGACAGGATCTGCTCAGCCCAGAAGCCAGGTTCTCATATTGTACTGGCTTCTTGATCTTTGGTGGTCACTTGGCTGTTGTCTTCTCTTGCTTTTGTCGACTTCTGTCACTTCTTTTGTAACGCCAATTCAGATAGTGTCCATGTCAAGCTGAATGACATGTGTCTTTCAGAAGATCTTGAGGGAAACATAAGATCTTGCATCTTGGACGTCTGAGGGAAAGCTTCAGCCAGTAGTTCCCTGCTCTTCATTTATGTCTTCCTATTACCGTATCTCATTTATTTGCTCTCATTGATTGTGGGTCTCTGATGCCACATTGAAGTGAGAATTTATTATTATTTTTTTTGGTGAAGATTTAAAGTAGCATACTCATTATTCCGGTGCTTTTTGAGCAGTTTGATCGCCTTTTACTTAATACATTTTATGTATTTTTCAGAAGAAAAGTTTAAGGTTAAAGCCTTAAAGGGAAATTGTCAGGAAATTGAGGCTGGGTGAACCATGTTCAGGATGAAATTTTGATAGGCTACCTCATTACGGGCGGTTTACTCTTGAACGCTGGTACTTTTCTCAGTAAACATATAAATGAGCTCAGAACAGAGAGAAGTCTTCTGGACAGCTCCTCGCCGGCTCTTCTGACTCAGCTCCGCTATATTGACAGGTACTCTAATAAGGTGAGCTCTGTCAGTGTGGTCAAACCGACGGGGAGCTGCCCATTCCTGGTGTGTGCCTGTATATATGTTTAATTAATATATATATATATATATATATATATATATATATATATATATATATATATATATTTATTTTTTTTATAGTGTGACCCAGGTTTACTAAGCCTGTAGGTGGCATAAGCTTAGACAGGATTCCTAGAACTATACCAGGGGTAGATACTGTTGTCTAACTATATAACAAGTATTGGTTGAATTACTTTGAGACGGAATTTATTGGTAGAATTGTGGCGCCATTTTAGTGCGGTATGTAACATCTTACAGCCACACCCCTTTCCATTGAAGTTCCTTCTCTCTTCCCGATAAGCCCACCCCTTTTGAGCAAGTAAAAAATAACGTAGAGACCCTATTTGTGCTACATTGAGGCAAGTATTAGTATTTTATCATAATCTGAGACTGGTAGGTTAGAAATTATGTTTGCTAGCAGCAGATGTTCTTTTCTATGTAGGCAGTATGGCCAGGTTGGTAAATCTGCCTTTTTAGTGGCTAGTCAATAAAATGAATCGGCTGTCGAAAGCAACTGAAAAAGTTACTTACTGGAGGCCAGTTTAAACCAAAAACCTCACTCTGATATGGTCCTGCAAAATTTTATTCTGGAGGCCAGTTTCTGACATTGGCTACCAGGATCTTGATCACAGGCAGGGCTCACAACCCTAAGAAGGTCCACGTCTGCCACTGCAACTGAACAGCTCCCCCGATCTCTGCCGAGGGGAAACCCCAGTAGCGCAGTGCTCGAGGGAACAGCCCTCTGAGATGCAGTGGTTGCTATGGCAACCGCTTAGCTTCCGTTTAAAGACCCGACTTCCCCCATCCATGTATGAAGAATGTTGGGAAGGGGTTGATAGTACTGTGGGTATACATAAGGAATAACCATATATCTTGGCGCTATATGACTTGTATGTGCCACTTTTTTTTGCCGTTTTCCCCTGTGTGTGCTCAGTGTCTAGTTTGTAGTTCTCCCAGATCTGGTCGGTAGAGACTAGATGGCATCCACTACACACAGAAAGTAGAGGAGAATCCGCTTTCTAACCTTCTCTCACTGATGAGATATTTTACAAAGTTTCTTATGGTCGTTTGTACTAATGATTTATGCAGAGCTGTGTGAAAAGTTAGTGACCATTTGAAATGATTACGTGCGACCACGTCAGTGAGGTGGACAGAAAAAAAGAAAAGAACAAACAGCAGGTGGCGCTATACAGATATATTTTATTGAATAGCTCACTGGCTATATTCAATTTTTAATTACATGCAATTAAAAAAGTATTCGGATTCAGATGTTGTTCTCACTCCAATCAGTACAAATGAATATTCTCATCCACAGTGTCGACCAGACTAAAATATGCAAAAAAGTCTGGATGTGTGCATGGGCTCCTATAGAAATGAATGGATCAATGTGCTGTCTACAGAAATGTGGCTAGCCCGCGGAAGCAATACATGATTGTGTGCGTTAGGCTTAATACCGCTACACCGTCTGAGCAGGAGGCCAGTGTCTCTGCTGGGTGCTGACCATTGGTATTTGTTGAAGTGGCCTTTGAAATGTGCCCTGTTAATCTTTATTATGCTTCGTATTTCTGCTTTCCCCGTCAGTGCAGAAGTGACATGACCCGGTGCAATGTGTTCAGATGGTGTCCCTGGTAATGCTGTGGTAGAATTGACCTGCTCTCTAGTAAAATAATGAGCCATTTCATTGCTCAACTTGTCTTGAGGGCTCTTATAATTTACCGCTTAGTTCTATTTAAAATTTCAAGGGGAAAAAAAATCTTCTAGATCCTTTCCTCACTCGGCAGGGATCTACAGAGTGGTCTTTTTGCTCTGATAATGTGCTTTATTAATGGGGTATTCTGGTTATGTTAAAGGGGTTATCTGGGAATTACTAATGGTGAGACCCCCACAGATTAGCAGTTGGTAAAAGCTAGGCGCTCCATGAGCACCACGGCTTCTTCCTGGGCCATGTGACATCATCGTACATCGGTCGCGTGGCTCAGTTGCCATGTCGATGGCGCTGAGCTGCAATACCAAACACTGCAACTATACAATGTGGGGCGCTGTGCCTGGAAAGCTGCTGGGAGCCCGCACCGCTCACCAGAACTTCAGTGAACGTGGCGGCGGCTCCCTGAAACCGCTGATGAGCGGAGGTGCTACGACTGATGTGATAATGATGACCTATTCTGAGGATAGGTCATCATTATCTCTCTTTACCCGGTTAAACCCTTTGTTATACGCTATCCAGAGGATAGGAGATAAGTATTAGATCAGTGGGGGTCCTACCGCTTGAACCCCTGCAGAGCCCCCTCTAATGCTCAGATTGGCTAGTCAGTCATGCGCAATGCCGCTCCATTCACTTCTATGGAAGTTCCAGAGATCGAGTTCAGCGCCTGACCAACCACTCCATTAATTTTAGGCGTTGCCCCGTTCTCATGATCGGTAGGAGTCCCAGCAGTAGGACCTCCAGTCCCCCTCCAATCTCATAGTTGTTCCTATCCTGTAATTTAACCAGAATACCCTTTTAACCCCTTCTATCCCAAGCCAGTTTTTGCACTTTTTAAATATCTTACAAATGTGACATGTCACTTTATGTGGTAATAGCTTTGGAACACTTTTATTTATCCAAGCCATTCTGAGATTTTCTCGTGACATATTGTACTTCATGATAAACTTGAGTTAATGTATTTCACCTTTATTTATGAAAAGATACCAAATTTACCACAATTTTCAAAATTAGAATTTCTCTCCTTTTCTCTCCTAAAATAGAAAGTGATACCTCCTAAAATATTAATTCATTAACATCCCTCATATGTCTACTTTATGTTGCCATCATTTTGTAAATGTCATTTTATTTTTTAGGACGTTAGCAGGCTTAAAATTTTAGAACCAGTTCTTAACATTTTTAAGAAAATTTCCTAAACCCTCTTTTTAAGGACCAGTTCCTGAAGTCACTTTGTTAGAACCCCCCATAATTTAGCCCATTGTAGAAACTACACCCCTCAAGTTACTCAAAACTGATTTTACAAACTTTGTTTACTCCTTTAGGTGTTAAAGGAAAATGGAGATTACATTTTACTCCATTTTTTTTCTTTAACACATCGGGGTTTAACAGCCAAACAAAACTCTATTTATTACTCTGATTCTGCGGTTTACATAAACACCCCACATGTGGTCGTAAACTGATATAAGGGCACCCAGCAGGGCGCAGAAGAAAATAAGCGCCATATGATTTTTGGAAGGCAGATTTTGCTGGACTGGTTTTTAGATGCCATGTCCCATTTGAAGCCCCCTGATGCACCCTTACAGTAGAAACTCCCAAAAATGTACCCCATTTTGGAAACTTACGGCATAAGGTTCCAGTTTTATTCATACTATTTTGGGGTACATATGATTTTTAATTGCTGTATATTATGCTTTTTGTGAGGCAAAGTAACCAAAAAAAGTATGTTTTGGCACAGTTTTAATTTTTTACAGCATTTATCTGACAGAGTACATCATGTGCTATTTTTATAGAGCAGGTTGTTACGGACGCAATAATATCAAATATGTCTACTTTTTTTGTTTCAGTTTTACATAAAGCATTTTTGAAAAACTATGTTTTTGTGTCTGTTTTCTGAACGCCTTATTTTTTAAATTTTTCTGCAAGTTGTCTTGTGCGGGGGCTCGTTTTGTTGCAGGAAGAGTTGACTTTTTTAATTGGTACCATTTTTGCGAACATGATCTTTTGATCATTCATTATTACACTTTTTATGGGGCAAGGTGACCCAAAAAATTCGGTGTTTTGGCACAGTTTTTATATATTTTTACAGAGTTCACCTGGGGGTTAGGTCATGTGACATTTTTATAGAGTTGATCGTTGCGGACATGGCAATACCTTTAAGTTTTACACAATAATAGCTTTTTTTTTTAACAAAAAAAATTGTTTTCGTGTCTCTGTAGTCTGAGAGCTATACCTTTTTTATTTTTTGACAGCTTGTCTTAGGTAGGGTCTAATTTTTTGCAGGATAAGGTGGGGGGCTTATGCCTTTTTGATCGCTTGGGGTTGCACTTTGTGATGTCAAGTGACAAAAAATTGCTTTTTTGGTGCATTTTTAAAAAACAAATTTCGGTGTTCACCTGAGGGTCTAGGTCATGTGATATTTTTATACATCGGGTTGTTACAGACGTGGTGATACATGATATGCTTTTTTTTTTTTTTTTTTTTTTTTTTTATCACTTTAACACAATAGTAGCATTTTTTTTAAACCAAAAAAATGTGTTTTAGTGTCTCCATAGTCTTAGAGCAGGGCTCGACAAATCCCAGGTCGCCATGGTGACCAGGAATTTGGTCCTGGCACCTGGGTATTTGTCTGCCTGTTTGCAAAGGTGGCCGGGCGCAGGGTCGGTGCGTCCTAGGAGCGCTGGCCCCCGTCATGCTGCAGCCGCCCGAGCGCTCTATAGAGAGCCTCAGGCGGCTGCAGCACTGCCCGGGCTGGCGCGTCCATGAGGGTGCACCTCCCGGGCGCAGCATGAAGAGAGGCACTGACAGGAGGGAAGCGCTCAGCGCTCCCTCCTGTCACTCCCTCATTGTAGCGCGGCCGAGCTCTGTATGGTCCGCGGTACAGGAGCATCTTTCTCCTGTACCCGGCCGGACTGACAAGAAGTGCACACACAGTGTGCACTTCCTGTCAGTCCGCCCGGGTACAAGAAACTAAAGCTCCTTTACCCGTGGAGCATACAGAGACTGACAAGGGGGGGAAAGATATAATGACAAGGGGGGAGAGAATGACAAGGGGGAAAGAGCTGGGCGTTGTAGTGATGCGGGGACTGCAGAGGCTGAGCGCCAGCTGGGGGTTGTAGTGCTCAGAAAAAAGTCATGGTGCCCGCTGTGTTTGTGCCCTCCGGACCCCTCTGCCCTCGCCTCCGGACCCTGTAATCCTTGTAAGGGTTTCCACATGGCGGACGCTGGGGGGGGGGGCCCTATATACTCGCACATTATGGGGGGCACTATGGAGAAGAGGGGAAGGAGCATGCATACTGGCATGCATTATTGGGCGGCTCTATGGAGGGGGGGGGGGACTATGGGGGCATCTATTGTGGGCTTTATGATGCAGCTCCACCTGGCTCCTAACTTTTTTAGCTGGCTGCTAGATTCCAAGGAAATTTGTCAAGCCCTGTCTTAGAGTAATAGTTTTTAATTTTTTTGAGCGATTTTCTTACGTAGGGGCTCATTTTTTGCGGGATGAGGTGACTGTTTTATTGGTACAATTTTTTTTTTTTTTTTTTTTGCTTTTAAAAAAAAAAATATTTATTTCTGTCCCACTCTGGGACTTAAATTCCCTCTGCAATGCATTACAATACATCTGCTGATTGCGGCATAGAAGGGGTTAATCCGCCGGCATCGGCTTTTACAGCAATGGCGGCAGATACAGGAGGGCCCGGCTATCAGGGACTGCCCGACCCTTGCAGTGATCGGGCGCGCACCCCTCCGCTGCCTGCCTGATCACCATCACGTAATAGCACATCAAAATGCGGCAAGTCACTTTCCTCCGTGACGTGTTATTGCGTCATATGTCGGAAGGGGTTAAAAAGGAACTCTCATTAATAGAACAGTGTAGCCATGTAAGATATTCCCTTTCTGCAGGGCAACAAACACAGACCGTCAGTGCAGAGACCTTGCTAACAGCCGGTAGAGCTGACCCCTTTGTGAAGT
Organism: Bufotes viridis; assembly: GCA_033119425.1. Lineage (NCBI taxonomy): Eukaryota > Metazoa > Chordata > Amphibia > Anura > Bufonidae > Bufotes > Bufotes viridis. Next base: position 249,018,884 of record CM065592.1, on the reverse strand, counting down.
ATGTGTTGTGTGTCTGCGTTTACTATGCCGCTAAATACTGTATAAGCTATTGTTCTCTGAGCTGTCATTTCTGCCTGAGCTCTAGGTGCACTGATGACTCAGATCCCTGCATTTACACGCTTTCTGCCATAAAAAACGTTTGTTTCGTGGCATACGTTTCTTTTTGTGGTGGGCCACGCTCCTAAAAACTGAAAGTATACGGACACCAAAAGGACACATTTTTACCTCTGGTGGGGGAATGGCGGCCTATGGATGTATTCAGAGTTTGGGTCAGTATGTGAACTTGCGTTTTTCTTTCACGTTGATTACCTATCCGTTTGTCGATAATTTCTTACCTGCTCGCCGTCACGATTGCAGAGGTGAGCAGGTGTAATTACATCTCAGCCATCCCATACACTTCAGTGGGACGGCTCCTTCCCGTTCAAGTGTATAGGACCGAGCTGTCCCATTGAGGTGAATGGGGATGGCAGGAGTTGTAATTACAGTGAGGAGAAGGCGGCGCTTGTATAGGTGCCCCCATTGATCTGACAAACGACAATCTGCTGCGCAGGAACAAAGATTTTCTTGGGGGACAAGCAATTGCTATATGGATTACTTGCCCCCATACAGCGGAGGTGATTGCTGCATGTAAACTCGGCCCTCCTCTCCGCTGATGATCTGCTAAGGGCCCTTAGACTAAAGCTGGCCATACACTGTAAATTCACATCAGCTGGAGCTAGTGCACGGAACCAGCCAACCATCTGAGGTGTGAAGGGTTGTCCTGGCTCTTCACCAGTGGCAGATGTCACCAGTGGAATTTCAACATGCCCAATCCTCTGTTCTTTCTCCAGTAGATGGGCCACATCCAGAGATGCCTTGCAGAGACCCTCCCCCTTCAGACCACAGCCATGCTTAGCTAAGCCTATGGGGGGTCGAGAGAGCTAGCGGTCATCCGATGGCTACCTGAAATGTCTGACCAGCTTTAGTTCCAGCGTTACATGTGTTTTGCTGTCAGATGGTGCTATTGAGGCCTAACCTTGTAGATGTCTTGTCATTACTTCCTGCAGAGCAGTTCTCATTAGCTAGAAGCAGCTACTTGCGTTGTGCGGGCTCCTGTGACCTTTCCCTATTCCACTTACCACAGATAGAGATGTAATGAAGAATGCTGCTCCAGGAACGTGATGAAACTTCTCATTCACTCAGCAGAAATTCCCCAGGAATGCCTGCCTGCTTGTCACCTCTTCCCTTCATCGAGCTGTAATGCCCCCTCCCCCACGAAAACTTTATTTTTTGCTGCTTATGTTTTACGGTTGTACATTGGGTGAAGGGGGTTTTCCAGGATAGATCTTCCATGTTTGACAAGTTGAGGTCTCGGCGTCCAGGACTCCTGCCTTTCAACAAAAGGCCCATCCCATAGATTGCATCCATTGTATAATGCTGCGGTGTGGAAACTGCTTTACATAATGCTGCAGTATTGCAGGCTGTCTTATGCATCCGTTTGTTAGGTCAGTATATTGTGTCTTTATTAGCTGGTATGTTGTGATGTCACAGCGCTCAAGACCCCCACCCTCACCTTTCATGTAATGTTTCCACTGCAGCGTGTTATACAGGGGAAATGTATAACCAAACGGATTGCTGGGGTGTAGAGAAGCTGACTGCTGTCCCGATCCCTCTAATTATGATTAGAGCCCTTTTAGCAATTCATTTTTTGGCTGTATATAGTCCGTTTATGTACGTTTTTAGGAAAGTGTGACAGTAACTTAAAGGAAAATTGCCATTAAAATTTTTTCACATAAACAGCCTATGTAATTTTTTTTATTTTTACAAAAAAAAAATTGATGGTTTTCTGAATATGATTTTTGGAAGTTATTCCATATACTCCACTTCGTGTTCTAGCTCTTGTGCCCAACAGATATCGCTGTTATATTACTTTCCTCAAATACCACCCTTTATCATATATTTAGCCTTATTCTAAAACCTACCCTTGCGCCCTGTTTAGTTGCTGTAGGCTACATCCTGCATTGGAGCCTGGTAACGTAGGACATGGGAAGAACAGGAGGTGGGGTTAGTGTCACATGATCTGCTGATATCAGGACACGTCTCCCTGCCATAAAGCATGATGGGACAGTGGTCACATGACAAACCAGGAAGTAGGAGTCAAGCATGGGGGATAAGAGAAAACTACAAAAAATTAAATCCAAAGAGGAATGGGAGCTAGAGTAATTGAAGAAAATAAATGTTAGCGTGAAAAGTAGTTTATGGCCCAACCTTTTTAACTTCTTTCTTTAGACTTTTGGTATTATAAACATTCTAATTTAAAGGGGTTTTCCAGGTTTAAATTTTCCCTTTTTCCCTGTGTTTCCTCACTAGACCTTGCAACCTACTAATATACTTGTTTTACTTTTTCTGTCTCGCTACGGAGATTGAAAACTGACCAATCTCGAATGGTAAACCCATGTGATCTTGGAATAGGCTAGTCAATTCTCTCAATCCACAAGCAGGGTAGTCAGAGTCCCTGCTTGTCATATCAAAGATGTGTGGGAAGAGACAACAAGGGGATGATGGTGGGAGTAGTGGGCGGAGTTTTCAGCCCACGGAAGGGTGTAGTAGGGGTTTACATTTCTGGCTGATCTTTCAGCACACGGCACTATGGGAAGTGTTGTGGGGGCAGCTTATCTGCACCCACAACCTGGAAGTTCAGAATGTAAGCAATGGAGAACAGCGGGATCATGAAGACTGAAGTGAAGACTCAGGAAAAGTTGACAGGTGCACTATATGCTGTGTCTAGGCCTATGAAGAGCTGTCATATTGGCTACCCAATTCTACACTTTCTCAGGTAACATGTTCCCCTCACAGCAGCGATAAACTGATGGTGGATTACCTTTCAATACAGGAGTTTTATCTCTTTTCTGACTGCTACAGAAGGACAGCATTTTGTGCTTCGTTTTCAATGACATAGTACTGCTGAAATGAAAAATAAGACAGCCAGATCTTCTAAAAAAAAATTGGCTTGGGATGAACATTGCATTGAGGGAGAAAAAAAAAGCCCTGACAGAAGTGTCCTTCAGTTGCATCTAACCATTAGGGCTCATGCACACGAACATTGTTGTTTTGCGGTCCGTTTTTTGCGGATCTGTTCCGCATCTGAGGCTTTCTTTTCTCTGATTTAAGTCCTCTTCTGTTCCGTTATTGCACAAAACCTATCCGTATGGTTTCCGTATTTGATCAGTTTTTTGTCGATCTGAAACGGAAACAGTAACTTATTAATCACCAAACACATGAGCAATATGGGCTGGGCATAGCATTTCTACTGCATGGGTCCGCAAAATACGGATGACATGCGGATGTGTTCCGTATTTTTTTTGTGGACCCATTGACTTGAATGGGGCCTCGGACCGTGATTTGCGGACAATAATAGGAAATAGTAGATATTGATTGACAGGTGGCTTCTCTATTGGTGTCTCGTGGACAGTGGTGCCTAACATATATTAGTTACCCCAATGGAACCAGAAAATGAAAAATAGATATAGATAATAATAGGAAATGCTCTACTTTTTTGTGGAACGGACAAATGGAAACGGAATTCACACAGAGTAACATCCGTATTTTCTACAGCCCTATTTAAGTGAATGGTTCCGTATACGGGCCGCACAAAAAACGGGACAGAAGCAGAAAGAAAATACGTTATGTGCATGAGCCCTTACTTTGTAATCCCTGGTGGTCCGGTTGTTGACCCAGTGGGTGAAATGTGCCCGAGGAGACGCTGGTTACACCCGGTAAATGCACAGCTATGTTAATTCATTCCTTTGTAGCAGTTTCAGGTTTCGTTAATGCGCTCATAGTATTCATTTCCATTGGTAACGGTGACGACCTCCCTTTGTTTTCTTGAACCCTTGTAAGAATGACTAGAAGGCGGATAAGGTGTTGTCTATAGGTGTGACTGTAAAGTAGATGTAGCGATCCTCGTCTTGTTACTTAACACGTTAAGTATACAATAGCAAGAAATTTTTATTGTCTTTTGTGATAACGCACCACAACGTGGCATCGCACTAAGGCTTGGGACTGCTCCAGCTCTACAAAATGTTTGTCATTTAATGCTCAAGCAATCCAGTAACATGTTTGAGGTTCTGTTCTAACTCATGACTATATAAAGGGAAAAAAATACAGACATTATAGTAAAGAAAAAAACCTCAAGTGCAAAGGAAAAATACATCTACTAGTGGACCGAGCTGATGCCCAAACTGTGTAAAATACCGCAGAATATGCTAATGTGTGCATTTCAGAAGTTCGTTTTGAATGATGTAAGGGGGGGGGGATCTTTTCTTTTAAGGATTTGTTCACTTGATGCATTTTTGGTACAGATTATGATGCTTTTTAGCTGTGTGATACATGCATCCGATACAAAAAAATACCCTGCATCTGACGTTCGTGGTACATTAGTGTTTGTATGTTTTTCTCATGACTGTATCTCGTATGTCTGTAGTATGATCAGAACCTAACCTATACATTGTGCCAAGTGACCAACAAACTCAAATTTCCTCTCTACTTAGAGGTATCAAACTATATACCTGAGGGCGGTATTACACTTAGTGTCCGGGCACCGATGAATGAGTACACATATATAGGACTGATTACAGCGGCCGATGTAAGCTGAATGTGGGAGAAAGGATTATAGGCAGCGCACCGCTGATTACACAGGGAGATGTGCTGCCCGTAATGGGGCATCTCTCATCCAGATGAAAGATGTCAATCAGCCGACAAAACAAGCGTTTGCTCGGTTGTCGGCTGCGTGATTAAGTGGGTCAGTTGTCGGGAATGAACGCGGCCATGACCGCTTGTTCCACACAATTTCCTGAAACTCATACAGTCCAATAGGGCCGTAGATGAAAAGCTATACAACATACTTGATTATAGGAAGCAGGATGGAAGGGCAATCGTCATGAAAAAGTTTTCACATTTGCAGTCGGTGCGGAAAATGCCAGAAAAGCTCCTGACTTCAGCATCTGGAACTGACCTGTAGATGACTTCCATTAGCAGTGCCCGCCTGGTCAGAAGTCAGCAGTGTCTATCTAAAATCGTGCTTTCCTAGTTTACTTAATAAATAACTTCAAGGCTTGCTTGTACCAAAAAATATTTTACTAGCTGCTGTTCATGTGGAGGTGCACCATAACCCCTTGAGCAATCGCTGAAAACATGTCCTGCAGTTTATAATGAAGAGCACTGAGTAAATGACAGCCCATATTTCATGTCATGTAGCTGCAAGACCTACGATATTTGGGATGCCCACCTGCTCATTCCCACGCACACCATACTTGTGTGTGAGAAAATTATATATATATATATATATATATATATATATTTATAGGTACATACACTCTATAGCTAACGTATTGAATATCGATTAGTTGTCGATAGATTAATCTATTAATCGAGAAAAACCACCAAAATGACAAAAAAAGGGGTTTATATCATTTTACTAGAAAATTTATGTTCAAAGGCCATATTAAAACAATTTTGGCACTGTTATGGGGGCATCTGTGGATGACACATGTGTACAGTATCTTATGCTATGTGTCATCCACAGAAAGCCCCCCCCCCATAATGGTGTCCCTGTGTATTGATTGTGATTGAACCCCAATACAGGGGGTGGGGGCCGGCATTTAGTTTTGTAATAGCAGCGGGGCCCGGTGCTAGTATTAAACTATCGCAGGAGGACGGACGGACGGGCGGGCGGGGCGGCGGCAGCAGCGTAACTCACTACGCCATGCGCCTGCTCCGCCTTCATTCATAAAGTGGGAGGAGCAGGCACGAGGCGTAGTGAGTTACGCTGCTGCCCCCCATCCTCCTGCCTGCTATAAAGTGTATTAGTAAGTTCTACACGCTGCCGCCTGCATAGCAACAAATCGGCCGATTATTCGTTAACTGGATTCGTTGACAACAAATCCTGTTATCGAAGATTAACGATGACGTCGATTAATTGTTGCAGCCCTAATATATATATCCCTCACAATATGTTATATCTTTTCATGGGACAACACTGAAAATCTGATACTTTGATACAATGTTAAGTAGTCAGTTTACGGCTTGTGTAACAGTGTAAATTTGGTGTGCCCTCAAAATAACTCAACACACAGCCATCACTGTCTTAACCACTAGCAACAAAAGTGAGTTCGTCCCTAAGTGAAAATGGCCAAATTGTGCCCAATTAGCCATTGTCCCTCCCCAGTGCCATGTGACTCGTTAGTGTTATAAGGTCTCAGGTGTGAATGGGGAGCAGGTGTGTTAAATTTGGTGTTCTCGCTCTCAAACTCTCTCATACTGGTCCCTGGAAGTTCCAACATGGCATCTCATGGCAAAGAACTCTCTGAGGATCTGAATAAAAGAATTGTTGCTCTACATAAAGATGGCCTAGGCTATAAGAAAATTGCCAACACTCTGAATAAGAGCTGCAGCATGGTGGCCAAAGACCATACAGCAGTTTAACAACACAGGTTCCACTCAGAATAGGCCTCGCCATGGTCGACCAAAGAAGTTGATTGCGTGCTCAGCGTCATATCCAGGGGTTGTCTTTTCAAAACAGACGTATGAGTGCTGCCAGCATTGCTGCAGAGGTTAAAGGGGGGTCAGCCTGTCAGTGCTCAGAACATACACCACACACTGCTTCAAATTGGTCTGCATGGCTGTCGTCCCTGAAGGAAACCTCTTCTGAAGATGATGCACAAGAAACCCCGTAAACAGTTTGCTGAACAAGACATCGATTACTGGAACCATGTCCTGTGGTCTGATGAGACCAAGATAAACTTGTTTGGTTCAGATGGTGTCAAGTGTGTGTGGCAACAACCAGGTGAGGAGTAGAAAGACAAGTGTGTCTTGCCTACAGTCAAACATGGTGGTAGGAGTGTCATGGTTTGGGTTTGCATGAGTGCTGCCGGCTGTAGGAACCAACAGTTCATTGAGGGAACCATGAATGCCAACATGTACTGTGACATACTGAAGCGGAGCATGATCCCCTCCCTTCAGAAACTGGGCCACAGGGCAGTATTCCAACATGATAATGACCCAAACACACCGTCCAAGACCTCCACTGTCTTGCTAAAGAAACTAAGGGTAAAGGTGCTGCACTGGCCAAGCATGTCTCCAGACCCAAACCCTATTGAGCATCTGTGGGGCATCCTCAAATGGGAGGTGGAGGAGCACAAGGTCTCTAACATCCATCAGCTCCGTGATGTTGTAATGGGGGAGTGGAAGAGGATTCCAGTGGTAATGTGTGTGTGTAATATATAAATATATATATATATATATATATATATATATATATATTACACACACACACACCCGTTCTCGGTGCTGATTAGGCGCTAAACTGCACTACTAGAGAACCGCAAGGGTCATCAGTAGGGAAAAGCAAATCGACTTCAGATATAACAACCAAAGTCGATTTGTATAAAACTTTATTCTAATACTGTACGGAGCAGTGGTACCTTGGGACTGAACCAGAGTTCGGGAAATGTTTTTTTACAGTACAATTTATTTTATTAAGTTATTACGCAAAGTCTCACAAGACTTAGAGAGGCAATAACTCCAGGTTCATCTGAGTCAATACATTCTAATTCTGTACGGAGTGATCGCCGCTCCGTACAGTATTGAAACTAAGTTTTATGTGAATCGACTTTGGATACTTCATCCGAAGTCGATTCGCTCATCCCTTGTCATCCGTATCAGTTTGGTGGGTGTCCTGAGCGTTGGACCCCTACCAGTCAGCTGTTAGAAGAGGCCGTTGCTCTGTGAACACCGCAGCCTCTTCATGGACCATGTGACATCACCTTAAATAGGTCACATGACCTAGTCATTGAAGTCATTGGGGCTGAGCTGCAATACCAAGCACTGTCACTACACTATGTACACGCTGCGGCTCCCTGCTACAGCTGATCAGTGGCGATACCGGGACTCTGCCCCGTGCTGATGTGATAATGATTACCTATGAGGATACGGTCATCATTATAAATTCCTGGATAAGGCCTTTTAATGACTAATCCTATGGGTAGGCTTTCATTTCCATCCTGAGCACCAGGTCACAGTCCTTCATTGTTTATGTTGGCCAGTTGACACTTGTGGTGTTGGAGGAGAAATGGCCTTAGAAGCCTCTAAGTGTGGCACCAAATACACCTTTCCTCACTGAATGTAACCTGTGAAAGATGTTTGCAACCAGATCTCTGAGCCAGGTGAGGGTGAAGTGTTCACCTGCATATGCAGGGAATGTGTTCTGGAAATCTCCTCCCGGGTATACATTGCTACAGATTAGATTAATTGTCCTCATTAGCATAGCTGTTATATCTTTGAGCTTATAAGGTTGACATATTTCTGCAGAAGCCTCTCTAGCATTTTAAAATCACTGTCTAATAAAGAACTGCTCAAGGTTAACTGTCCCTTCAGCAATTCACATCTGCTGAAAGCCTAAGGGTACTTTCACACTTGCGTTGGTGCTGATCCGTCTGTTTATTTGCACAGACGGATCCGCACCTATAATGCAAACGTTTGTACCCGTTCAGAACGGATCCGTTTGCATTAGTTTAAAAAAAAAAATGACGGATCCGTTTTGAATTACATTGAAAGTCAACGGGGAACGGATCCGTTTTCAAATGCACCATATTGTGTCATTGAAAACAGATCCGTCCCCATTGACTTACATTGTAATTCAAAACGGATCCGTTAGGCTCCGCCTCTTCAGACGAACACCAAAATGCTGCAAGCTGTGTTTTGGTGTCTGCCTCCAAAACAGAAAAGAAGCGGAACGGAGCCGAACTGATGCATTCTGAACGGATCCTTATCCATTCAGAATGCATTGGGGCTGAACTGATCCGTTTTGGACCATTTGTGAGAGCCCTGAAACGGATCTCACAAACGGAATCCAAAATGCCAGTGTGAAAGTACCTTAAGAGCATGTTCACATGTGGCAGATTCGTTGTAGAAATTTTTGTGACTGATGATCCTTGCGCTTGTTTTTTGCAGCATTTGCATGGGTTTTTACAAACCTCAAGTGTGGAGAAGTCTGCCGTTAATCTACCCGTACTGTTCTCCCAACCTAAAAAAATCCAAGTGTGACGGTTGGGGTGCAGTAAGGGCCTGGTAAGGTCTCCGACCTGTGGAAACTGCTTTAGCGGTCTCTCAGTGATCACCTCTGGATTTCCAGGTTTGAGTGGTGTGGACCATGGGTTGTCCAGGCATCCAGGTTGTTCTACTACCACTGACTAGTAGTACTTTACCCCCAGGTTTTTGCTGCCTCTCGACACCATTGTTTGTAGATGGGACCAGTGATTGACTACAGCGGCCTTGTGTCCATGTTGTCAGATGAGGAAGCGGCAATCGGTGGGGGACCCTGGAGATAATAGTATTACTGCTTTAATTATAGTAATACTATATTAATCCTTGTAGTCAATGGAGTCCTGCGGGCTCCAGTGGTATTCGGCATGTGCCAAACCCAACTAATTCCAGTTTTCTCTTCCTGTGGAATTTCACTGCTGATCTTGTGGGACATGGTTCATTACTAGGCACTGTAGGTGCAGTATTCTTTGTGGTGGTTTCGTATTTTTTTTACCAAATGAAAAAATTTCAAATGCAATAGGTTAATACAATTTGCCAGTCTTTAGTTGGGGTGATTAACCCTTTCAGACACCTTCTCTAAGGCTCTGTTTGCTTAATATGAGATAGGAAAGGAGCTGCATGCCGTGGAAAGGTCAGCAGCTCCCAGTATTCCGTTCGCTAACATGAAGGATAATTTGAAGACGTTGGCATTTCATTCTCAAGAGGAGGAGATCTAACATAATTGTATTGTCTAACCCCATTAGTCTTATTTGGAGTAGATGGCAGTTGTGTACGTGCATTTATACCATTTCATGCTCCATCGTGTGCTTTGTCGCACACCATATTCTCCTTTAGAAACACAGAAAATTTGGAATACAGCGCGAGGTATTGCACCCAGTTTGAAGCCATTTTGCCTAGAAGAGGGTTTTGCCCCAGTTTTGGAAAGCTGTGGTGAAAGGTGAGTAAATAAGGCTGGGTCACACCTTGTTGTTGGCGTACAGTTAGGCTATATATATATATATATATATATATATATATATATATATATATAGCCTATTTCTTTTTTTTTTACCGTTTTGCAGTAGAGTATACTGCATCTAGATCAGGAAAACCCTGCCTGCGGCCCTCCAGCTGTTGCAAAACTACAACTCCCAGCATGCCTGGACAGCCTGCAGCTATTAAGGCTTGCTGGGAGTTGTAGTTTTGCAACAGCTGGAGGGCCGCAGGTTGAGCATCCCTGATGAGAACTGAGGTTCTGGGAGTTGAACACCCAGCAAATATATGTTTATTACCCATCAGTAGTGAGAAGAGTCTCCTATGAATCTATGAATACTTGAGATTGCAGTGCAGTCTGATGAAGCTTTTTTAGCCTGTTTGGGTAACACGAAGCTGCATACCTGGCAGTAGATGTCACCACAAACAAATGACTAGTCTCCTTACTATGTTTTCCTTCAACACAAAGGAGAATTGCAGCCAACATTGCTCGAATCGCTTCTTTACATCCCTGACCATATGTGCAAAATGCTAACTTTCTAGAGGCTTACCGTCATGAAGATTAAGGGTACTTTCACACTAGCGTTAAACTTCTCCGCCATTGAGTTCCGTCCTCGGTGCTCAATACTGGGGGAAAAAACGCTTCAGTTATGTCCTAATGCATTCTGACTAGAGAGAAATCTGTTCAGGGTGCATCAGGATGTCTTCAGTTCAGTCACTGAACGGCGTTTTGGCCGTAGATAATACTGCAGCACACATAGTACAATGACGGAGTCAGCATTCTGATCTGCGCATGCGCAGACCTTTAAAAAAGTGAAAAAAAATAAATACCGGATCCGTTTTGCCGGATGACACTGGAAAAATGGATCCGGTATTGCAATGCATTTCGGCTAAATAATAGGAGAACAAGGTTGCGGAAATCAATGGCTGCATGATTTTGCAGTACAATTGTGCGACCACTAGCTGCCATGGGTGGCGTTGGCTTGGCCACATGTGGTCAGCTGCACCATGGGGTTGTCCCCTTTCTGCAATGCAGATATTTCTGTAATTAAGAAAATCACAATCTCTGTAATGCAATGGCAAAACTGGCACATTTGCATGTGGTTTTGCTGGTGTCTACTGGTGGGAATTGTGCCCCACCAAACGAGATCATGTGAATACAACCTTAAATAGAGGATAGCGCTACTTACTGGGTTCTGTTGTCGGGCAAGTCTAGATAATGGTTGGTTCATGTATATCATTTTGGATATATGACACAGTATGCCCTATTTCACATGTTCATATTCAGTCCGGGGAAATGCGCTGCTTGGGATGGCTGTATTTCCCGAACTGAACACGTCTCCTCTGACTGAACTCGCAGCATCCTAGTGATGTATTCATGGCATTATGTGAGTACAGTTCAGTAGACCCGTGGTCAGGCAGGAACACACAGCATTATAAATCATAATGAGGCTGTGAGTTCTGCCAGAAGACCAGTGTTCAGTCCAGGAAATACAGCAATCACATGGAGCTTATGTGAAATTGGCCTAATATGAATGATGCTCTCAAAGCTCATTTACACAGGCCGATGATCGGCTGACTGAGTTGTGGCCTGTTCACATCTGCTTTTTGCTGTACGTCAAGCAGATACAGTAAAAAAGTACAAAAACATATACAATTTTGTGGTTATCTATCCCTTAACGTATACATTTGATGGGCTTGTGTTTCAGTATGTTTGTGTCTGTTGGCACACTGACCTATTTATTTATATAGGGCCATGCACGCTTTTTTTTTTTTTTTTTGTTCATGGATCTGCATCCCCAATTAGCAAATCTCTGCAGGTCCTGTCCTTGTCTGTATTTGCAGATCAGAATAGCCCTTTCTCATAATGGGAGTGAGGAAAATAAAAAGAATGCACACAGAAGGTATTCGGTTAAGCCTACATGCACACGACAGTGAAACGGACATTTTTAACAGACGTTTATTTCACTAATGCCTTTCTGAGAGACGGACATTAAAAATGGACACAATTGTATGGGGACAGTCTGTCAGTGAAAAACGGACAAGATAGAATATGTTCTATTTTTTTACGTCCGTTTTTCACTGTCCTGTGCATGTAGCCTAAGACCAATGGTAGCCTATGGGATTATTCACACGGCAGTTTTTTTGACTCTGTGAACGTAAAAAAATAGAACATGTTCTATCTTGTCCGTTTTTCACTGACAGACTGTCCCCATACAATTGAATGGGTCCATTTTTAACGTCCATTTCTCAGAGAGGCTTCGGTGAAAAAGTCAGTTAAAAATGTCTGTTTTTAACTGACTTTTTTTTCCACTGTCGTGTGCATGTAGCCTTAGGCCCCATTCACATGTCCGCACCTGTTCTGCAAATCTGCGGAACGGATGCGGACCCATCCATTTTGAATGGGGACGTGATGGATGCGGACAGCACACACTGTGCTCTCCGCATTTGAGGAGCGCGCCGACGATCTTCCGGCCGGCGGCTCCGCAATAATTTAGAGCATGTCCTATTCTTGCCCGCAATTGCGGACAAATATAGGCATCTCTATGGGGCTGGCGGCAAGGTGCGTTGCGGATCCGCAACACACTACGGACCTGTGAATGGGGCCTTAGTGTGGGTGTCTTTAAGGCTTCATGCACACCACTGCGTCCATATTGCGTTCTGCAAAATGTTCCTACCCCTCCCTGTGCCATCCACATTTTTCCCACTCCCATCACTTGAAATGTCTGTCTGTGTCCACAGTATGGATGTATCCCATAATTTGCAGAACTGACATATGGATGGGTTTGTATGCAATCCGAAAAAAATTCAGATTGGACACGGATGCAAAATACACTTGTGTGCATGAGCCCTTAAAATCTGAATTGTAATAATCAATTTCTGTACATTCCCATTTCCCCTGTTTTGCAAATACTGAATTCTCTGGTGTTTAACTTTATGAATCCCTTAAAGCGACGTGATCAGTTTTAATCTAATTGTGGAACAGAGCAGGTTTTGGGTAGCAGCCAGTGAAAAATCAGGCATTTTTAATTGATTTAGTTTGTTGCTGCCAATAAAATGCTTGTCAGCCTCTGTCTTGATTTTAATGTTCTGGAATCGTTTTATTACTGGATTCTTCATACGAATGGATATTCTCCAGTGTGGTAAAAGGGGAAAAAGTGACAGAGAATGGGCAAAAAGACCACGTGTAAAGTATTTGTTTTTAATTTCAAGAAAAATATATAATTGGCCAGCTCACGGTAGAAAATTACATTTAATATATCAAGACATGTACCCTTATTATACTCTGATTAGAGTAAATAAACTAATAAGATACAATACATTGAGATCTCATAAAATGTATATCCCCAATAAAACAAATTAAATTAAATAGATAAATTTGACGGTCTTGGTCCCTTTTATTGGGGATATATATATTTTTTATGAGATCTCAATGTATTGTATCTTTTATTTACTATAATCGGAGTATAATAAGGGTACATGTCTTTTAACAATATATTAAATGTAATTTTCTACCGTGAGCTGGCCAGTTATATATTTTTCTTGGGACTACTTTAAGACCTTTTGGTAGAAGGCAGGCAGAGCTCCGGAGCATTATTTTCTGGTAAGCCTACCCATTTTTGAAGGGAGTATGTCAACAGTGTTGACCCTGCAAGACTGCTGACAGCGCTAGGCAGGGGCCACAGCGGCTGGTTAAACATACCTTCATCAGTGTGCTAGTTTTGTAGGCAGGACTGAAAAACAGAGTTTTGGGGTAACTGCACCGGAGTGGTGAGAGATCACGGTGTAACAGTGCCGGCAAAGTAAACGGCATTTAACAAATTTCATGTACACTTACTTTTTACGTGTAGAAATTGACCAGCCATGCAGGGTATGCTTTAGGGCAGTGTTTCCCAACCAGCGTGCCTCCAGCTGTTGCACAACTACAACTCCCAGCATGCCCAGACAGCCTTTGGCTGTGCGGGCATGCTGGGAGTTGTAGTTTTGCAACAGCTGGAGGCACACTGGTTGGGAAACACTGCTTTAGGGTGCCGTCACATAGGAATTTCTGAATGGCCAGATCATATCTGATCCCCTGCTACTAGAGTCCAGCAACTTTGCTGTCCTGTCACTGCTGTAAATCTTCAGTCTCGCCTAGACTGCATCTAGGTCACGTGGCCACTGCGGTGGTGGCGTGTCTCCATGTGTCATGTGACCCATTGGCCACAGCGGCCAGTCATTGGCTTATGCGGCTTACCTGCGTCAAGCCAGATGTTGATGAGAGGAAACCAGAGATCTGCATCTGTGGCAGGGGAGCGAAGGAGCCTGAACCCAGCAGTGGGGAATCGGGTAAGGGTACTTTCACACTTGCTGTAGAGTGATCCGGCAAGCAGTTCCCTCGTCTGAACTGCCTGCCAGAGCCGTCGATCTGGATGTAAACTGAATGCATTTGTAGACAGATCCGGATGCGGATCCGTCTCACAAATTCATTGCAAGAACGGATCCGTCTCTCTGCTTGTTATGCTGATAGACGGATCCGTCTTGTATACATTTTTTTATTTTTATTTTTACAGTTTTAAAGGTCTGCTCATGCGTAGACCGGAAGGACGGATCTGTATTTCTAATGCTGGATCCGGTACTAATACATTTTAATGTAAATTAATGCCAGATCCGGCATTCCGGCAACTAGTCCGGCATTTTGGACGGGGATAATACCGCAGCATGCTGCGTTATTATCTCCGTCCAAAACGCCGTTCAGTGACTGAACTGAAGACATCCTAATGCAGCCTGAACGGATTTCTATCCATTCAGAATGCATTAGGATATAACTGATCAGTTCTTTTCCGGTATTGAGCACCTTTGACGGAACTCAGTGCCGGAAAAGAAAAACGCTAGTGTGAAAGTATGATTTCCTACGCAGGTCCGAGCCAAGCTGCGCTGGGGGGTCTGCCGAAAGGGTTTGTGAAGTGCAAAGATCTTAATGACCAAACCTTAGGATAGGTCACCTATATCAGATTGGTGGGGCCTGGCGCTCGAATTTGTTAGCTGTACCTGCCACCTGCAGTTCTTTAGGCAGTAGCATTACATGTAGGGTTGCTTCTTCAAGTAGAATTGGGCTTTTTTTTTTTTTTTATATTCAGAAAGTTTCTAGTAGATGATATTAGAACTGCATGTAATAACCTTGATTAAGGGCTGGCATTATATAATGCTATTTAGAGTGATAAGGATCTCAAGTGCTACGGGGCACGTGTTAGATGTTTAGGGTTGATTTCTTTAATTAGATGCAAGTCTGTGTAAGAAAACCCTTTTACACGAGCTGAGGACTGAGGCAATTATCAAGGACGTGCATATTTTCCCAGTAATTACCCGATGAAAAGGCGCTGTTCGCACTTTATAAATGGCAGTGTATTTTCAACAAACAGGGAAAATGGGGACGGACGATCACAGTAATGGTCGTTCATCCGCATACATGTAAATGCTGATAACGAGGGGACACTGATTGGGAATGAGCATTCAATCATTGCCCGCTTACAGTCCGTGAGAAAGGGCCCTTCAAAGGTATCCCGCGTGTGGCATATACTGTACATTGGAGCTTTTCTGTATGGACTGTTTTTGAGATCTTTACAGATCTATATATCTTTTTTTGTTGCCCTGTGGTAAATATTCAGAATTTTGACAATAAATCCCTTTGACCTGGCAAGTTCTTGTAGCATTCCATTTTATTTCAGTAGTGACAGGTTTACGTTTTTTTGCAGGAAGGTGAAGCTAATAGTTGCGCCGGTTATTCTGCCCCGTGTAGCAATGTCATGCGGGAAGAACGGTGGAATTATCTGAAAAAAACCATTTACTGAGGCAGCAGTCGCGGTTTTCACTGAGCGTGTGTCCCCTGAGTTACAGTATGAAGGACTGTCAGAAGACTAAGTAGAATTATTCATTGTTGCCTTTAAGGCACAAAATCATTTTCTGTAAATGGCTGCCAGTTGTGTGAGCTCAAGCGGGATTTTCTTCAGTTTTCTTTGCCAAACACACTGTTTGGATCGGGCAGCCAGGTCTTTACTTCTTTCCATCAAAGTTTTAGAAGAATGACTTCAAAGACGGCTTCCTACTTTTCGATGCCCTCCAGGGAAATTCTATCTGTTGCATCTGCATCAATTACTAGGCCTTTTTCTGTCTACAAAATCAAGTATTCAGCGCTCCCTTTTCTTACACGGTGCTTTAGCTTTCCTCTGTTTGGGGGAGTGATTTCTAGTCGGTAATGGAAATGAACATTTTGCTGTTCAGTGTTTGTTCTAGTTTGTGCTCTGAAAAGGCGGCTCCGCACGTCAAACACATCCGTCAGGTGGCAGTGAGTGAGCAGCTTCTGAGGTAAATTGGTCTATAGATATAGATCCACGTGTACACCGTGCGTATATTTCTTTACTGGAACATGGACCATAAACTGTACGCTTTTACTTATCTTGTTGTGTACATTGGCCTACATTTACTAATCCTGTCTAATTTGTGATATTTATCATGTCTGATGCTGGATGATAACTGGGACACTTGACTCAAGTCCAATGGACCCACATACTTGCAGCCGGGATGTTCATTGAGACCCAGTTCACACCGAGTTTGTTATTCAAACAATCCATAAAATCACTGCTCTGTTAGCCAGTCTCCTGTCAGGAAAGTAGGGAAAACGCCACAGCGTGCTGAGGCACCGCTCACACCAGTATCCCCTTTGTGGCCAGGTTTATTAGAACCAGATAGAACTTAAAATGGCGTCTACTAGCAGATTTGTACCTAGGAAACCGGCTGACCTGTTACATATCTGCACTTGGCAGCTGAAGTCATCTGTGTTGCCCCCATGTTGATATGATCCCGCATTGCTGAGAAAAATGATGTTCTAATATATGCAAATGAGCCTCTAGGAGCAATGGGGGCGTTGCCGTTACACCTATAGGCTCAGCTCTCTCTGCCACGTCCTCCGCCCTTTGACAGGACCAGACAGTGTAAAGGTCATTACACCTGGCCCTGTCAATCAAACTGCAGAGAGCACCGCAGTTGCAGAGAGTGCAGAGTCTCTAAGTGTAACGGCAACGCCCCTGTTGCTCTTACCCCAAGTACGCGCTGTAAAACGCTCAACACATGCAAACCAATGCTTCCCTATGGGACTGGTTCACATTTTCGCGTTTTACAGCGCGTTCAAACGCGCTGTAAAATGCCCTACGCATAAACAAGTACTTGAGCTTTTTTTGGGGCGTTTGTCGCGCGTATTGTGATTGACACCACAGTAGTCAATCACAAGAACGCGCGTACGACGCGCGTTTCCTATTTGCAAAAACGCGCTGTTATACGCGCGACAAAAATGCGCGTAAAACTATATACGAAAACATCTTTTTTTTATTTATTTTTTAATAATTGCAACATAGGACCAACACAGGTGCCTTCAGCTGCCAAGTGCACATGTAACAGATACAAATCTCCTGGCAGATGCCCTATAAATTAACATCTCATAGATGCAAACACAGACTTCCGCCTCACGGCCAGGCTCCAGCCCAACTCCATTTTTGAGACTACCACTTTTTCCGAGGCAGTATTTCCTCTATTGTACTACATCCCATGGAGTTGTCGGGGGACATGCCCCCAGCATACAGCTGAACACAGTGTGCTCAGGTCTTCAGCTCACAGTTGTATTGGCACTGAGCAGGGGCATAATAGGGACAAAGTTCCTTGGCAGCCATACAATCCATATCTTTTGTTCCAGTCAAATGATGAAATGTTTGTGAAATAATTTGGGTGGGAAAGCTTTTCCTGATTTCCTGTGCTCCTAATGGCAGCCCATTATGTGGCTTTGAAATATTTAGGATTACAGAGTATGCTCTGCTGGATTCTCCTGTAAACCTTTAGGCACAAGCAGTATAATTTGATGCATATTATTGGCGTGGAAACTCCAGCAGAAGTACAGGTAGGTGATGAGGTGGGATAGTGGTGACGGGGAGATAAATCTCAGAAGGCACAGCTTAATTTAAAATGGAAGTGTGACCTTAGATCTCCATTAAATCCATGTTATGACAGGCACAGACCACATCCTGCCATTTAGTGTTGTTGAAAACCGCACCACCACACACAGGCGCCCCCCTGGGCCATCAGTGCTGCGCAGTAATGTCCATTATTTCCTACGGTGACGTGCTGACAGCCCATCGGCCCCTACATCTTTACAATTGCTTTCACTCACAGGATGAGCTGCTTCTCTCTTGTCCGGAGTGTATTGTAGACGTGCTCCATATGGCGTTCGGAGATTCCTGTAATTTATCTCTAGTCCTTTAGTTTCCTGTTCATCTGTCAGTTTCCAGCTTTCCTGTTAGGTTTCCTCTTGTCCACTTTGTCTTTATTTTACGTTTTGGCCCTGTGCAGTTTATAACCCTGTCATACAAATCTGTTATTGCTGATATCAAACATATGTCGAGTAACTAATTTCCGCTTGTGTAGAGGCTTTTTATGAAGCGGGGGCGTCATGCTCACATTTGTCACTAATAATCTGCTCCATATATCCGAATGGGGTCATTTCCACACCAAGTACAGATTTATGGAACGTTTGCTAAACTTTCTGGGATCTATCCCATGTGAGTGCACCCCAAGGCTATGGCCACGTTAGACCGTTTGCAGTGGAAAATATTTATTTAGATTCTTTGTTGAATTGGTGGCCAAGTCTGCTAATATTACATTTGGACTTGCCACAGTTTCACGCGATACATTACAAAGAGTGAGAAAATCCGCAATGTACATTAGTAAACTGCTGATTTAAAGGGGTTTTCCAAGATTTTTTTTTTTACTGATGACCTATCCTCTTGGTGGGGACCTCCGCCAAGAAGCTGTTTCATAAGATGGCAGCGCTCGCGGTAGCTTCTCCTAGGCCAGTGACGACACGTTTATAGGTCACATGGCCTAGGTGCAGCTCCACCCATTTAAATGAGCGCTATACCAAGCACAGCCATGGGCATTGCCCGTGTGCACTCCGCATCACGGATGCCGCCCCATTCACTTGAATGGGTTTCGCAATCACGGATATGTGGAATGGAGGCACGGATCGGAAGCACTACGGAGTGCTTCCGTGGTGTTTCTGTGCAAAATAGAACTTGTTCTATTTTTTTATTTTTTTTTTTGCGGTGCGGACGGATCACGGACCCATTCAAGTTGAATATGTCTCGATCCGTCCTGGCCGCTGCACGGACGTTACCATAAATTGCAGTCCCCAATGCACGGAACGGATGCACAACGTTCGTATGCAAGAGGCCTTATTGAAAACTGACAAAGTATCAACCATGTGGGTAAACCCATAGACTGCAATTGTTCTTACAATAGTCACTGTGACGGGCCGTTTAAAAAAAAAAAAAGCTGCTTTTCATTGCTGTGTGAATGAAGCTGTAAAGTTTCTGCATCATTTGTTTTCTGTGATGCAAAATAAAGAAAAGTACCGTATATGACCAGCCATTTGTGTGATGACCTAGAGCTGTCAGAGTTAGTGGTTGTGCAGGCAGTATATATTGATGACCTATCCCAGGGATGGGCAAACTGCGGCTCTCCAGCTGTTGTAAAACTACAACTCCCACCATGCCCTGCGGTAGGCTGATAGCTGTAGCCAGACTGGGAGTTATAGTTTTTCAACAGCCTGAGATCCGCAGTTTGCCCACCCCTGACCCATGCTCAGGATAGGTCATCAATATCTGATCGGGTACAGTCTGACACCCCGGTGAGTTATCAGTTTAGAGAGGAGGTGACGCTCTGTGCGAGCACTGCTTCCTCTCCATTACACTACACGTCCTCTCCCGGAGGATAGGTCATTAATATATACTGCCTGCACAACCCCTTTCAGGTGGGGGCACATCTTAGCCAGCACCTCCATACACTATGTCTATTGTGTTCTCTATGGAGGTGGGACGTTCCAGATACTTCTAGAAGAGATATCCAATAAGGACAACGGATCCAGCATCTTGACATCGATCAAGACCTTTCCGTCTTTACGATACGATACACTTTATTGATCCCGAGGGAAATTTCACTATCCCAGCAGCACAACATAGACATGGATCACAGTAGACGATTGACAGTATAATCCCATACATTACTATTCATGACAGGCCAGTACAATACACCATTGGTACAGTAATACAACACACTTGGGTAGTTGTTATACATTCCCGTAGCAGTTGTCACAAACTATTTCCTGTGTCTTTCTTTTTTATACCTTAGTAGGATAAGACGGTTACTGAAACTGCTCCTCTGCCTCACAAACAGCTCATATAATGGGTGAGCGTTATTCTTCATAATCTTCATACACTTCTTACCTCAACTACCTCCTCAAAAGTGTCAAGATGGCAACCAACAACTGAGCTTGCCTTCCTGATGAGCTTATTAGTGTCAGCCGCCCGTGCACTAGTTCCCCAGCAGATGATTGCAAAAAAGATGGCACTTGCCCCCCCAGAAACTGGTAGAACATTTCAAACGTTTTGCTGCACACATTAAACGACCTTAGTTTCCGGAGGAAGTACAGTCTGCTCACCCCTTTTTGTAAACCCTCTCCGTATTGCCCCTCCAGTCTAGTTTTCTGTCTGAGTGGTCCCCCAAATATTTGTAACTCTCCACCTGCTCCACTTCCTGGTAAATATTCGACCTTTCTTCTGCTATAACTCGCCACCAACTCCTTAGTTTTCTTTACGTTTAGTTGTAGATAGTTGGCCATTTGCCATCAGGAACAAGTCGGGGTGCTAGCATACACATTACAGGGACAGCCATTTTAGTTATCTCCATCAGTCCCATAAACATAACTGGAGCGGCAGCATGCATGCGCGACCATCACTGCATTCATTCGGGGGTGCTGAAACCCCTTTCTCGTGGTCATTGTGGGTCCCAATGGTCCATCCAGATGGCTGATAAGTTATGGTTGGACAAGCTCTTATAAAGTGGACATGATTGTAGGATGCAGGCATTACACTAAAAATGCATAGCTTGTGCTGGCTGAGTACTTATTACTACTGAGTAAGTGGTATGTGGCGCCCTGCCAGCTAGAACTTCATTGTTTTCCTTGTTGATCATCTACCTGCCCACAGTAATTAGTTCTCAACCACAGTAAGACTGATATACATGAACCTCTTAAAGGAGACCTACCGGAATTCATTTCTAAAAAGGCCTTCTGTTGTGCAATGCCTTCTATCAAAATCAGATCTATGATTGTCTATCTACCCAGAGTTAGGAATAACACGGCACTCCTGGAAGTTCCTTTGTATCAAGAAATCATCATTTTATTGCTTTCAAATATGCCACCATAGTTTAATACAGAAAATGGCCTACGTTTCTGTCCCAATCCGGACCTTTCTCAGGGCCTTAGTAGGAAGCAATCGGAGGATGAGGTGGCCAAGTTTTGAAGTTATGTACTCTCGTCCTTACTCTTTGGATCTTTTAGCCCCATGTAGTGACTCGATTAGATCAGCGCACATTATACTGATAAGTTCGGTGCTCTTCTGTTAATGTTTTTATCTAAGCCTATCAAGGGAAAAATAAAACTGTCATACTGTTATCCCAATTCTATGCCTAATATCGTTCTTGCGCTGTCCAAGCGCAGAGCTCACAGCCTGTGAGAAAAAAGCCTCCCAGGTTGTGAGCTCTGCGCTACGTTTGGCCAGCGCTACAGCCTGGGAGAAGGAGACGCCCAGGACAAAAAGGCGGACTCCTCCCAGTAGAACCAAGTCGCTGAAGATACCAAAGGACATATCGGGAGAACGGAGCGGCGCCCAGGGATAATAGTAAGTGCAGTAAGACCCCTGGGCACCGCTCATGATACTTTTTTTTTCACATGAAAGGTCCTCTTTAAATGAAAAAAAAAATTAACTGCAAAGTATTCTTAAAAAATAGGTTTCTTTGAATATTGTTTGAAAAAAAAAAAAATAGCCCTTTGTGACGTGTCCCTTGTGTACAATGAGAAGATGGCTGTGCTGAAAGAGGACCTGTTATCTCTCCTGATTTCTGTTTCAGTAAATACTTATATTCTTCTGGTGCATCTCTTCCTATAACTCTGCGTTGTTGTTCCTTTGCTATTCCTCCTGGAAATACATAAATAACTTGCAACTTGATGTTGTCCATTCACCTTGTTAATGGGTTATGTCATGTACACATGCTGACACTATCTAATCAGCGCTGCCCATGTTAGACCGCCTAGAAGCACATCCCATTGACAAAAGGCGGTGACAAGAGTTTCATCTCAATTAAGATATTTCCAGGAGGGATAAGAGTTCACCACAACAGAGTTGTGTTTTTTTTTTTTTGTTTATCCATAATTTCATGAACATTTTAAGGTATTTACTAGAACAGACCTGTCCCCTTTAAGGCATAACCAGCGCATGGTACGGCGGTCATGCAGTGTGCCTAGTAAATGACTTTGCAGAGAAGAATCTGAGTATTTTGGCATTGAGCATGCTTGGATAAAATGGGCTGTTGCTCGTACCAGCAAATAATTTGTGCCGTCTGATGAGCCCTGATTATGTAATCACATTAGCACTGCCAAGATGGGCATTAGCTGAGGTTTTCTATTCTGTGCCGTTTCTTCTCCCACACATCCTTAAGACGTCTTACTGTTAAAATCTTTACCTAATGATCCTGTCACATTATTCACATCCATAAGGAATCGGCGGCAGGCAGTCTACGTGTAAGCATGCTACACATACATTTCTTGCCAATTCACTTGTAACAATAAGGACCTGCAATTCTGCAGGCGATAAAGGATTGACTTGAAGATCTCGGAAGTGTTTTAACCTGTGTTTCTTACAAAGCTGATTGTTGGGTTAATTCTGGATCAGCTGGAAGGATTTTTCCTTGAACTTTACCAGCATCAAATACATCTACATAAGGCAGCAATGCAGTCAAACTTGATCCTCTCTCTCTCTCTCTCTATCTGTATGATGCCAGTAGATGAGTCTAGTGCTGGTTAAAAGTAATCATTTTTATCCTCGCATGAAGGATGTGATCAGCCCAAAAGCAAGCGTTTGCTCGGTTATTTGACTGATCAGTGAACTGTTGCCATGGATGAGTGTTCTCAAACAAATGGAATATACAGTACATCTATTTCAATGCTCTTGTCTAAATATTGCTTTTATGTACTTGTTATGGCGCCCCCCGGTGTGATTTTGATTCCCTCTCAGGACGTCCACCTAATGTTAGATGGGTAGTATGGTTAGAAAGACATAAATCCATCAAGTTCAACCAAAGGATGGGTGAGACTGTACATTTTTGGAAAGGGAACCAGACCAAACTAGACTTCTACACATCTACTTAACCATTAATCTTATTTAGTTCTAAGAATTCATCTAAGCCCTTTTTTAAAACCCTCAACTGTTTCTGCTGCTAGGTCCTGAGGAAAACTGTTCCACGGACTTACAGTTCTTAAGATAATAAAAGCATTGTCTCCTCTGGAGACGGAGGCAGTGCCCTATTGTCTTTTGAGGAGGTTTTACACAGCTTTTAACCATACAGGAGCCATTTATATATTTGTTATGGGTTAATATAATAATGTCCCCCCCTTAAAAGAATTAACATTATTTAGTCTTGAGACTTATAATCTTTTGTCATAACGACGACCCTCCATGCCCCTTATCAGTGTAGTCGCTCTCATTTGTACTTTTTCCAGTTCCAGAGTATCCTTTTTATGGACTGGTGACCAAAACTGAACTGCATATTCCAGATGAGGCCGCACCAACGCTTTGTAAAGTGGTAGTATTGCATTCCTCCTTGCGAGTCCAGCGTTTAATGCATGACAATATCCTGGTAGCCTTAGTAGCTGCTGATTGACATTACATGCTGTTATTTAGTGTATGATCTACAGGTACATAAAATCACTGAAAATAGTGCACTACAACGGTAAATGCAATTGACAATATATGGCTAAACCCTCACGCTGAAATGAGACGTTGGCCAACATATTCTTATATCAAGAACATACCGGAGCCCGCGCACCCCGTCAAGGTCTCCCAATGTGGCACGGGACCTAATGCTAACCTACCTATTTTGTATAGACAGTTTGATAGGTGCATAAAGTCTGGCACACAGCCAGCAGCTTCCAGTTACCTCCAGCGTGGAATCGCACATACAATGGGAGGAGGTTATGAGACCCACCTATAACTGGCTTATGTGACGCAGGCTGCCCAGGTGCACCAGAATTTTACCCATAGATCAAAATCAAGGCACATTCAAACCTGAGGTTGCCCCACCTCCAGGCATAAATATACAGACAAAATCACAGAATAAAGTGGTCTAAATGGCAAAAGATGCTCAAGACCCCAAATGCTGTTGCGCATTTCTACCCGGGGGAGCAAATCCTGTCCATGTGACCCATTGCTAACAGCAATTCACAGCAAAAATACATACAATGGAGTATGCCGGCAGCAGAGCACATGTAAGACAAATGTGCGGATGGGGCTATAAAAAAACAGAAAATCACTAAAAATGCTGCACTACAATGGTAATTGCAATTGTCAATATATGGCTGAACCCTCACACTGATATTTAAATGAGACGTTCGCCAAGATATTCTTAATCAAGAACATACCGGAGCCCGCACACCCAGTCAAGATCTCTGTGTGGCATGGGACCTAACGCTAACTTACCTATGCCGTATGGACCGTTTATGATGGGTGCATAAAGTCCATGTGGTCCGTTGCAAGCCTCCTCCATTGTATGCATTTTTTGCTGGGGATTGCTGTTAGCAATTGGTGTGACCATCGGTGGTAATCGAAAGAACATCAGGGGGCCCCATATTAAATATAGAACTGTAATATCTAGACACAGGAGCATAAAAAAAATTAAATTCTAGCTGAAAAATTGTTTTGCGTGATCTAACGTAAATTAATATTCCTATGTGGGCCAACCTCTTCAGCAGCCATTTACATGGAACGATAGTGAGTGAACGCTGAAAGATTAGGGAGTTGTCAGGGTTGCAGGATTTTTGCTTGTAGCCATGAGTGATGTCACTTCCTACGTGATAAACGTCCTCACTGTTACTGCCTACGCTTGGGTTTGATCCTTATTATTATTTTCACATTCTGCTAATAATTTGCTTTATATTAATAGGTTAATTTAATATTTAGCAGGATCTCTCCAGCCGAAAACTTAACGGTACTCTTCAGTCCTTGTTCGTTAGGTTAGAAGAACATGGCTGCTGTCTTCCAGGACTCGTTCCACTCTTGTCCGTAGGCTACGTCTGGTAGTGCAGCTCAGCCCCATTCACCTAAATGCCACGCTCAGCCCATGGACAGATGTGTCTGCCATGTTTAAACTCAGATACAACCCATTTATTTCACTGGGTGTACCCTCAATACGTATAAGATTTCAAAATGTCCGGTCTTCGTGGAAATGGTAAATCATTTACAGGTGTCTGATATAGTCAGCTTCTGAAACTGACCTACACGTAATCATTTGTAACAAGGATGTATTGTCTCACCAGTAGAACCTCTTACGGGGTGAAGAGACCCAGTCGGAGTAATGTGTAGTCTCCAGTGGTTCATTCACTTGTTGGTCCTGAACATCCAGATTCCATATACTTGTAGAAGAACCTGTTTCAGAAGACAGGCTGCCCATACAGACGCCGCACATGACAGTTGTAGCTGACTGGTGACTAGTCGACCTTTTCGTACTTGTTTAGTTATCTCTTTAACACTCCCTCCATTATTTCATTTGTGTAGCCCTGTAAAACCCTGTTTAACTGAGCTGTAGCATTTTTTTCTCATTTTGCATTTTAGTCGTTCAAGATTTTGTGCAGCATATTGCTGTTTTATGCTTCTGTACTCTGAAATAAAGTGTTGAGCGCTTCATTTTAACTTTGCCTTTTTAAATTTTTGTATATTGGTAGAGCTCAACCCCAAGTAAGCAGGCCATTTCTTATTCTGGTGCACACTGCCAGCTAGCCATACACATCACATCACCGTAGATACCTCCAGCAAGACACTTTGGCTTAGGCCGCATTCACATGGCCGTATTTTTGGTCCGTATCCCATCCACTTTTTTTTTTTTTTTGCACCGTGTGCTGTCCATATCCATATGTTCGTTCCATAACCCCGCATATAAGAGAACATGTCCTATTCTTATCTGTTTTATGGACCAGGATAGTCATTGCTGCAATATATCCGCAAAAAAAGATGTAACACGGAAGTCATGCATATTTTTGCAGATCGCAAAATACCTACGGTCATGTGAATGCATCGTTAAGGGGAACCTCTCCTATTTAACATGGTTTTTGAGCTGCAAGCAGCATCTATTAGAGCAGGAGGAGCTGAGCAGATTGATGTATAGTTTTATGGGAAAAGGTGCATTTTATTCATTCTGGTCAATCAGTGACTGCTATGAATGAGCAGGAATTTAAATTGCAATCAGTGGTAATTGAAAGAACACTAGGGGGAGCCATAATCCCTTAAGGACGCAGGGCGTATGGGTACGCCCTGGCGTCCTAGTACTTAAGGACTCAATTTCCGTACGGAACGCTGTATGGAAGCGGTTAACAGGGAGGAGCTCCCTCCCTCACCCATCGGGGGCTGCTGTGCCCTTGCAGCCCCCGATTCTTGATTAGAACACAGAGGGAGGCGACCTCCCTCCCTCCCCATCACCCGCTGCTCTGTTCTGGCAGTGGGTGATAGTTACCATGGCGGCAGGACGCTTTCAGAGGCGTCCTGCTTGCCATGGTGATGTAAGTCTAATCAGACTTCTGCTAAAGGCAGAAGTCTGATCAGACTAAGTCTAAAGTAAAAATACAGTACAGTACACTATATAGTTTACTGTACTGTATTATATAGACACCAGACCCACTGGATCTTCAAGAACTAAGTGGGTCTGGGTTAAAAAATAAAAATGAAAATTAAATACAAATGAATAAAAATTTTAAAAAAATAAAATACACTACACATATTTGGGTATCGCCGCATCCGTACAAATGTGCTCTATAAAAATATCACATGATCTAACCCTTCAGGTAAATGCCATAATTTTTTTTTTTTAATAAAAACAATATAAAAAAAAAAAATTTTTGTCCCCTCACATCTCAAAAACTGTAATAGCAAGCGATCAAAAAGTTATATGCATCCCAAAATAGTGCCAATCAAACGATCATCAGTGGAGTTTCTAGTCTAGGCGTGCATCGGGGGCTTCAAATGGGACATGGTGTCAAAAAAACAGTCCAGCAAAATCTGCCTTCCAAAAACCATATGGCGTTCCCTTCCTTCTGTGCCCTGCCGTTTGGCCATACAGCAGTTTACAACCACATATGGGGTGTTTCGGCAAACTACATAATCGGGGCAATAAATATTGAGTTGTAAATCAATAACTTTATTTGGTGGTATTAATATGTATTATAGAAGTAGAGAAATTGAAACTTGGAAAATTGCAAATTTTTCAAAATTTTTGGTAAATTTGGTATATTTTTATAAATTAAAAATGACATTTTTTGACTCCATTTTACCACTGTCATGAAGTACAATATGTGATGAAAAACATTCTCAGAATGGCCTGGATAAGAAAAAGCGTTTCAAAGTTATCACCACGTAAAGTGACGCTGGTCAGATTAGCAAAACATGGCTGGGTCCTTAAGGGGTTAAATTTAGAACTGTAATATCTGCACACAGGAGCATTTAAAAAATTTTCCAGCTGAAAAATAGTTTTTTTGAATGTCTTAACATTGTAAATTTAACTCCATCACTCGCGACACCGGATGTTTTCATCCGTGTGCAGGGAAAAGCATAGGTGGTGTGGGGTAAGTATATTACCTGTGAGGGGCCAACCCCTTCAGTGGTCCTTTACATAGAACAGTAGTGAGTGAATGCTGAAAAAACAGGAGATTGTCAGGATTTTGTCACGTTTTAAAATGCATGTTTTGTCTATGGAACATTTTGTGCTATGCAGATCCAATGAAAGGTCTGACCCTACCTTTTTAGGGTACAGCAGCAGTTGCTGTTATGCGAGGCTTTATTTTGAAGCTTGGGTTTCACACTATGCACTGCAAAGGGTGAAATCTACGGTGGAAATTTACTGCGTAATTTGATATACTCCAGATTTGAAAATTCTCACTGCAAGGCGATTTATGCTGCAGATTCAGCTGCTCTACAATACTTCGGATTTTCAGGTCGCAATTTCATGCCAGAAAATCTGCAGCAAATGTCACATGTGGCGTATACTACGTCAGAAATCGGTACAGGTTCTGTCGCAGTTGGTAACTTGTATGGAGCTAAACTGCGAGTGGCTCTCAACTCACCGTGCCAACGAGGGACATTAAACCACTGCAATGGGAGGCAGGCGCCATGTGGCCTACACCAGAATTTTGGTGTGGTGTTCGGGCCAAAATTCCGACAGCAAATTCTGCTTTGTGAACAAACCCCTTTAGTCTTTTTAGCATTTAGTACTTTTAGCTAAAGATAGAAAAAAAAATGTAAATGACAAAAGCTATTCAGAGAAATGTGAAACATTAGCCAAAACAGGATTCTGAAGTTTCACAATCCAAATTACAATTAAATTAAAAGAATTTGGTTGCGAAACATTGGTTTCCTGAAAGTGCCTTTTCCTTCCCAAATTTTGTTTTATATAGATTTCTGAATGTAATGTAAAAAATAAAGATGTAGTAATTATTTTATTTTCTTGAAGATCTAAGATCTATGCATCAGCTTTAGGGTACTTTCTCACTTGCGGCAGGACAGATCCGACAGGCTGTTCACCCTGTCTGTCCTGCCGCTATTTCGCCGGACTGCCGCTCTGTCCCCATTGACTATAATGGGGGCAGAGTTACGGCGCAGCACGGCGAGAGGCCACCGGACTAAAAGTACTGCATGTCTGACTTTTTAGTCCAGCGACCTCTCGCCGTGCTGCACTGTAACTTTATTATAGTCAATGGTGACGGAGCGGCGGCAGAGAGGTCACTATGGAGTGATCACTATGCCGTACTGAATCACCGTTTGCCCACAGCAGATCGTGATTAATGGCACCATCTGCCACCGGCAAATGATTTTTAACCGTGCTTAAAAATCTTGATTGCCCGATCGGCGGGTAATCAGTGTCACTTTTACACAGGTAGATCAGCGCTAATGAGCACTCCTACGACCACGCTTAACGATAATGTGGCTGACCACCATCCAGTTTAATACAGCCCTTAGAGCTTTGTGGACTGCTGAGTGAGTTCCACGTAGACTATAGCAGGGCTTTAATTGATACGGTCACTATAAGTTTTGTCTTCAGTCCTGTATGTAGGAGGAAGGAAGTGCCCCTTATCTCAACAGATCCCTCTCCCCTGATCTTTCAAAGCTTTCCGGTGTGTTCACGCTGTTATTTATGCTTTAAAACTGTCCACGTGGCAGTTTAGTTCTATCTGGAAGCTTCAGTGTTGAACAGATAAGGTATTAAGCAGCGTGGAAACTGTGATGTCATAATCAGGTTAGGAAAGCTTACAAGCTGTATTTAAATCCTTACTAAATTGACTTTCTCCCATGTAGAACAGACCAGACCTCTTATGCAATAAACGCTGTCTTGTTTTCTCGTGCATATTACCGATATGAAGGGAATACTACTAGGTTTGTCCGTGCTGCTGGTTCTGCGTCATGCGGGTGTAAATGTGGCGTGTGACTACAGTTCTGAAGTGTGAGCTTACATGCCCAGACTTTGGGTATGTTCCCGTAAGGCTGAGACACTGTAGACTTTTCACCATAGAATTGCAGGTGAAAAATCCCAGCGCTGGCGTTCCCCTGCTCATGGTCATAACTTGGCCTGATGAAGGGCTTTCCCTTTTAGCCCGAAACGTTGCCATAATTGTACTGTTGTGCACCATCATGTCCGGCTGAATAAAATTCACTAATTATCACATCAATCCGTTGGAGTGCCAGATTGTCTCAGAGAAAACGGATCCGTCCCCATTGACTTACATTGTGTGCCAGGACATTTTCTCTGACACAATCTGGCACAATAGAAAACGGATCCGTCCCCATTGACTTACATTGTGTGCCAGGACATTTTCTCTGGCACAATAGAAAACGGATCCGTCCTCCATTGACTTTCAGTGGTGTTCAAGATGGATCCGACATGGCTATAGAAGACCTAATACAACCGGATCCGTTCATGACGGATGCATGCGGTTGTATTATTGTAACGGAAGCGTTTTCCATGACTGATCTGCAAAAAACGCTAGTGTGAAAGTAACCTAAATATTTTATTATATCTTTTCTCTCCCCTCCATTTTCATGTGACTCAGTGTTAGGCTTCATGCACACGACAGTTGTTTTTTGCTGTCCGCAAATTGGGGTATGCAAAAAAAACTGATGGTCCATCAGTTTTTTTGGGATGATTCCTTTGTTTTCACAGATCCCTTGTTATAAATGCCTGTCTTCGTCCGCAAATGAGAAAAAAGTAGGACATGCACTATTTTTTTTTTTTTTTTTTCGCTGAAGCGAAACGCGGACAACGGACGCGGAACACAAACGGATGAACTGTCAGCATTTTTTTGCTGACCCATTGAAATGAATGGGTTCCTGTCCTATCCGCAAAAAAAACTGAAACGGAAGCCGAGAAAAACAACTGTCCTGTGCATGTAGCCTTACAAGATCTCGGGTGTGTTAAATTTGGTGTTGACACTCTCACTGGTCACTGGGAATTCAACATGGCACCTCTCTGGAGATCTGAAAAAAAAGAATTGTTGCTCTACATAAAGATAGGCCAGGGATGGGCAAACGGCAGCTCTCCACCTGTTACAAAACTACAACTCCCAGTCTGGCTACAGCTATCGGCCTACAGCAGGGCATGGTGGGAGTTGTAGTTTTACAACAGCTGGAGAGCTGCAGTTATCCCATCCCTGGCCTAGGCTATAAGAAGATTGCCAACATCCGGAAACTAAGCTGCAGCAGCTTAATAAGACAGGTTCTACTCAGAACAGACCAAAGAAGTTATTTGCATGTGCTTAGCATCATATCCAAGGGTTGTCTTTTCAAAATAGATGTATGAATGCTGCCAGCATTGCTGCAGAGGTAAAGGTGTGTGTGTGTGTGTGTGTGTGGGGGGGGTCAGCCTGTCAGTGCTCAGACCATACGCCGCACACTACTGCATCAAATTGGTCTGCATGGCTGTCGTCCCAGAAGGAAGCCTCTGCTAAAGATGATGCGCAAGAAAACCCGCAAACAGTTTGCTGAAGACAAGCAGACTAAGGCCTAATTCACACGTCCGCAAAATTGATCCGCATCCCATCCGCAATTTTGCGGAAGGGTTGCAGACCCATTCATTTCAAAGGGGCAGGAATGGATGTGGACAGCACACTGTGATGTCCGCATTTCCGCTTCGTGTTTCCGCATCCGCAAAAAAATAGAACATGTCCTATTCTTGTCCACAATTGCGGAAAAGAAAAGGCATTCTCTATATAGTGCCAGCAATGTGCGGTCCGCAAAATGCGGAATGCACATTGCAGCCGTCCGTGTTTTGCGGATTCGTGTTTCCGCAAAACACACTACGGACGTGTGAATTAGGCCTAAGGACATCGATTACTGGAACCATGTCCTGTGGTCTGATGAGACCAAGATAAACTTGTTTGGTTCAGATGGTGTCAAGCGTGTGTGGCGGCAACCAGATGAGGAGTACAAAGACAAGTTTTTCTTGCCTACAGTGAAACATGGTGGTGAAAATGTCATGTTTTGGGGCTCTTAGTGCTGCCGGCTGTGGGGAGCTACAGTTCATGGAGGGAACCATGAATGCCAACATGTACTGTGACATACTGAAGCGGAGGATGATCTCCCTTTAGAAACTGGGCCGCAGGGCAGTATTCCAACATAACTACCCCAAACACACCTCCAAGACCTCCACTGCCTTGCTAAAGAAACAAAGGGTAAAGGTGCTGCACTGGCCAAGCATGTCTCCAGACCTAAACCCTATTGAGCATCTGTGGAGCATCCTGAAATGGAACGTGGAGAAGCGCAAGGTCTCTAACATCCACCAGCTCCGTTTTGTTGTCATGGAGGAGTAGAAAAGGACTCCAGTGACAATGTGTTGAGCT
Source organism: Bufotes viridis (assembly GCA_033119425.1). Taxonomy (NCBI): domain Eukaryota; kingdom Metazoa; phylum Chordata; class Amphibia; order Anura; family Bufonidae; genus Bufotes; species Bufotes viridis. The sequence continues at coordinate 248,986,822 of CM065592.1, read as the reverse complement.
CTAGTAAACTCCATGCCTAAGAGTGTTAGTGCTGTAAAATAATGGTGGCTGCACTAAATATTGACACTTTGGGCACAATTTGGCTGTTTTCACTCAGGGGTTTACTCACACTTGTTGCCAGTGGTTTAGACATTAATGGCTGTGTGAGTTATTTTTAGGGCACACCAAATGTACACTGTTACACAAGCTGTACACTGACTACTTTACACTGTATCAAAGTGTCATATCTTTAGGGTTGTCCCATGAAAAGATAAAATATTTACAAAAATGTGAGGGGTGTATTCACTTTTGTGAGATACTGTAGATGGCCTGTCTATGTGGTAGTCTCTCTCACCTCTTTGCCCTGTCATCTCTCTCTCCTCTGTCAGCTCTTCCATGCAGGAGGCAGAGGTAACAGCATGAAACTACATCTTCTAGAACTACACTGGAGAGTCAGCACACACAGATAGAACAGGCAGTGTGAGTCAGGGGGTCCATATAACTGCAGCTAATCACTGTATACATTTACCTACTATATATCTGCACTTCTGGTCCTTTTAGATAGGAGAGAGTTTGTCTTCACTAAAATAGAGGGCTATACAGAGGAGTGTGAGGAGGGGGCCTGAGAGCTGCCGGGAGGGATTTAATTGGGCAGTAGTTCACAGGGAGAGTTCCTCTTTACACTGTAGAACAAGCACAAAGCTGCAGGTCAGACTTGAGGTCCCATGACAAGGTTCCCATAATGAAAAGGTTCAAAGTGGATGTAGCTGAGATAGGGTGTAACGAACGACACTACTAGAATACTGGTGGTGAGTTAATAATATGATAGTAAAATAAAAATACACTTGGGGTCCTCCTTTAATATTGGAAGGCAACTTGTGGGCATTATACACTGGGGATATTCTGGCAAAATGGCTTCTTGCTATAAAACATGTTCACTTGTAGCCACTTCCACTGTTGGTCATCCATCTTCTGGCCTGAAAAGAGTGTTTTCCTTCACTACAGTGGAAAGTTCTCATTAGTTCATGTGGGTTTTGTCTGTCACGGGTGCCATTTCACAATGCTGCGTTAAGGAATTTTCGGACCCCATACAACAGAAAAGTTTGGGTCTTTCCAGCAGGGTGGCTGCGACCAGTGGTCTCTCTTAAAACCATAAAGAGCAGTGGTCTACAGAAACTTGATCTCCAAGCTTTTGGGGTAGAGCACGAAAATGTCATTGGCTATAATTAGAGCACTCGGGTTGTTCAATTCCTCTTTTATTCCAACACATTTCTGTCACTTGTGCATATTTGCAATGTTCTCTTAATCATATGTGCTGTACCTGGTGCCTGTGAGAATGTGCAGCCAGTGGGAGTCCTCTCATGCTGAAATGCTAAATAATCACGAGCGTTCCACAATTAGTTTTCCCCTGTTTGTCAGCCTGGTTTGTAGTGTGATGTTTTGTGAATTTAAATCGTTCCCCTTTTGCTAGTAGCTTATTTTTAATGGTTTTCTCTAATAATAGTAACAAAAGGGAACTACAGGCACCATGTTAGCTCCTTTCTTCGTGGCTAAATCAGCATCCCCCCCCCGTACAGATGCCCCGCTGATCAGTATAAAACAAGTTTCCTTAATTCTGTCACATGGCGGGTTTCCATTTTTTTACTGGCGCAGTTGAGCAGCCCACAGCTTCCGCTGGGCAAACGTGCCCTTTTTAATTGCCTTCAGCATTGATAGAAGAGGGGACTTCTGATCAGAAAATCTCAGCCTTTGTAAGGAGGTTTCTAATGGCGTATTGTAAAGTATGTACATTTTTTTTTTTTTTTTTTTTCTTATGAAGTTAATATATTTTAAAGGAAATTTGTTAACAACATTTTATCTGCCAGTTAAAACCAGATAGCAGCACATATCCTTTTCTTTCTATTCTGGTTTTATTTTCTGATTTGCTGATTTTACTCTATTTCCTGAGCTGAGCTGTTCTTTACAGCATTTACAAAGCAAAGAAAATTGCTTTATGGCAGCCCCATGGTTCATAGACACAATGGTCTGGAGCTGACCCTGTTGACTTCTATGGGAGAGTCTTCTAGGCATGGTCTGTGCCCTGTGCAGAGCTCCTTGTCCAAGCTTATCTGTTCTTTCCTTGTACAATCACCTATTGTGAATGGAGGATCCTTACTTATCTATACAGAGTTGACATTGTTACAGGCAGGATTAGAATGACAGATAAGCAGGTAACTGCAGTAAAGTGATCTCTATAGACCAAGTGACGCCTATCAGGCTTAGGCTACATTCACACTGCCGTTTCTGGGTCCGCTTGTTGAGATCCGTTTCAGGGCTCTCACAAGCGGTCGAAAACGGATCAGTTTTGTCCCAATGCATTCTGAATGGATAAGGATCCGCTCAGAAATGCACTGGTTTGGCTCCGTTCAGTCTCCATTCCGTTCTGGAGGCGGACACCAAAACACTGCTTGCAGCGTTTTGGTGTCCGCCTGACGATGCGGAGCCAAACGGATCCGTCCTGACACAGTGTAAGTCAATGGGGACGGATCCGTTTTCATTGACCCAATATGGTGCAATTGAAAACAGATCCGTTCCCCATTGACTTTCAATGGTGTTCAGGACGGATCCATCTTGACTTTGTTCATGATGAGGCAAACGGATCCGTTCTGAACGGATACAAGCGTTTGCGTTATCGGTGCGGATCCGTCTGTGCAGATACATGACGGATTCGCACCAAACGCCAGTGTGAAAGTAGCCTTAGTGACCAGTGCAAAAACTGCAGGATTATACAGTTATTGTTTAAGCATAGATATTGACATGGAAAATTAAGTTCTTTAAAACCAACCAGGACTTAAACATTTAGGTCAATTTCTGATGACACATTCGCTTTAAGTTTACTTGAGTTGTCCCTTTCTGTCAGTTGGGTTAAATACCACATAGCCTAAGGTATATGCTGAGAAGGCTCCTGTTGTAGAGATTAAAGGGGTTGTCTGATATTTTCCTTCTCATACAACCATGTGATTGAAGCCTAACCTAGTGGAACTTCTTGCAGCTTAACAGAAGAGTGAGACTCGATGGCAGTTTTTGCCGCTAGAGGTGGAAATTGTACTTAAAGGATAACTGTCACATTTAGACCCAAATTTCAGTTTTCATATATGTAGTTACTAATATGATAATATTCCTGAATCAATAACTATTAGACTTACTTACCCCTTATTTAATAAGATTCAGCCCTTAGCAACCAGTCTGCATAAAACTGCAATTTCACTATTCTGTTAAAATGGCCGCCCTCAGCCCTGAGGCTAATCCATAGGACACCTGCAGTGAAGTTAGTGAAGACCAGCTCTGTATAGGGAGGTCTTGCAGTGAAGTTCCCAGGTCTGGCTGAAGCCTGTAGTTCTCCTACAAGCTCTACTCTTATCAGATAAGGCTGTCATTTATACACTGAGCAGCCCCATATCTTCTCTGAGCTGTATATTCTCCAGAACTGCTAAGGAGTGTCTGCCAAGCACAGGCATGTGGAGACGTTCACACACACAGCCCAGCACTGTTATCTCCTGTCAGGAAGAACCTGGCTTTTTATACATTCCCTTACAATGCTGACTCACTATCAGTTCCCAGTGCACGCAGCGTGCTCCGTCCTCTATCTGGTAGACGGAAGGGGCATAGCAACATGATTTTATCTCAGGTAAATATAGCCAATACTGGGGACTTTTAGGTGGCTTTTAGGGGTTATTTATTTAAGAATCAGAAATTAAAACAGGGCCAATAAGGTAATATTAATCACCAGAATCCAATAGTAAAAAAAAAAAAAATTTGACAGTTATACTTTAAAGGGGTAATCCCATGACACGTATAAATATTGTAAATCATACACCATGTAGTACATGACAATCTCTTCCTAAAAATTCTAGAACCAGCCCTGTACCTCACATGGATCTAGAGCAGGGCTCGACAAATCCCAGGTCGCCATGGCGACCAGGAATTTGGTCCTGGCGCCTGGGTATTTGTCAGCCCGTTCTCTCAGGTGCCAGGGCGCAGGGCCGGCGCGGACTAGGAGCGCCGGCCCCCGTCATGCTGCAGCCGCCCGAGCGCTCTATATAGAGCCTCAGGCGGCTGCAGCACTGCCCGGGCTGGTGCGTCCATGAGGGTGCACCTCCCGGGCGCAGCATGAAGAGAGGGACTGACAGGAGGGAAGTGCTCAGCGCTCCTTCCTGTCAGTCCCTCATTGTAGCGTGGCTGAGCCCTGTATGGTCCGCGGTACAGGGAGAATCTGTCTCCTGTACCCGGCCGGACTGACAGGAAGTGCGCACACAGTGTGCACTTCCTGTCAGTCCGCCAGGTACAGGAAACTAAAGCTCCTGTACCCGTGGGACCATACAGAGCTCGGCCACGCTACACCAGAGGCTGGGGAGGGAGGGGGGAGAATGACAAGAGGGGGAAAGATAATGACAAGGGGGGGGGGGAGAGAATGACAAGGGGGGGAGAAAGTGAATGACAAGAGGGGGAAAGAGCTGGGCGTTGTAGTGATGTGGCGACTGCAGAGGCTGAGCGCCAGCTGGGGGTTGTAGTGCTCAGTAAAATGTATGGAGAAGTGTGGGGGGGGGGGGAGCACTATGGGGGCATCTATTGTGGGCTTTATGATGCAGCTCCGCCTGCCTCCTAACTTTTTTAGCTGGCTCCTAGATTCCGAGGAAATTTGTCAAGCCCTGATCTAGAGATCTCCTTATTAATTGCTCTGCTAGATTGATATCACGCTGAAAGCTCAAGGGGAGTGTCTTTTCTGCTTCAGATCAGGGGCGTGTCCATGCTCTCCCTATCACAGCTCAGGGGCGTGTCCATGCTCTCCCTATCACAGCTCAGGAGGCGTGTCCATGCTCTCCCATCACAGCTCAGGAGGCGTGTCCATGCTCTCCCTATCACAGCTCAGGAGGCGTGTCCATGCTCTCCCCATCACAGCTCAGGGGGCGTGTCCATGCTCTCCCCATCACAGCTCAGGAGGCGTGTCCATGCTCTCCCCATCACAGCTCAGGAGGCAGTTGAAGGATGAAACTGAGCGTGTGCGGCCTTCTCGCTTAGCAAGTTAAAGAAATAAAAAATAAAAAACAGCAGGTGGCGCTATACAGATACACGTTTATTAAATAACTCAGAGGCTGTGCTAAATGTTTTAATTACATGCAATTACAAAATTATTCAGATCCAGGTGCTGGTTTGAAAACTGTAGAATATTTTTCGTGGGACAACTCCTTTTAAGTGTTCGATCTTAAAATGTTACATTTGGCTGAAACTTTCAAAATGCAATATCCCCGCTTCTCAATCTGAGTTGCTATAGTTACCAAATTTACGATGCCACAACAGAATGACTGTATCGGCATCCTCAAGTAGAGAAAGCATTCTGTGTTCATAACTCTGTTATGAAGAGGTGCGTTCTGTGGGCTGTGTGAGGGGGTGTAAACTTTTTTGCAAGTCCAGTTGTCCACAATCATCTGCCTGTATAGAACCCTGCCAACTCTCCGAAGTGAAGTACCTGTAACCAATGCCCGTTCCCTGCATGCGGTCTCTCTGCACAAGTAAGTGGTCCCACAGCCGAAGTCTGAGAAGCTGAGCAGAGTAGTGCATTGGAGCCTCCAGTGTCTCGCAATGTTCCAAATTAACTTCCCTAGGATTCCCGCTCTTGCCTGCAGTCTCCTCCAATTGTTCAATTCACCCCCTGCAGACCAGGAAATATCTTAGCTGCTTTGGATGCAATGAACAGAGCTTGTGGGTTTTCTTATTTTTCCAGAGTCCGAATATGGCTCATTTCATAGGGCTTTGGACCCCCCTTCTAAGCAGGAGCTACCACCCCACATATCCAATGCTACATATGTGGCAAAAACGGGGGAGAAGCGCTCATAGGGTAGTAGGTTTTTAGTTGATTAATTGAAAAAAAAAAAGCTGGTTAGGCGGACCTTTTGGTGTTGTGCGAATGTAGGCACAACACTAGTGTAGATGTATATTTGGATGATGGTCGGTGCTGCCAGTATCGTTCACTCCTCACTTGTGGAGTTGCCGATCCACCAGAGTAGTGATATGAGAGACAATAAATGGTTGTGGAGAAAATGGGGTCCACAGTTTTGGATACCTCCTGGCGCAATAACACTACCTCAAGCAGTTGAAGATGATTCTTTTTATTTAGAGAGAACGCACCATCTGGACCAGGAGGCACCGACAGCTCCCTCCTCCCCCCCCCCCCCGTTTCCCCACCACAACGTCCTCTATGGGCACTGCAAGATTTGTTGGGCACGAAGGCCTACTACCTTGCGTGTTCGCTCTCCATTGATTTACATGTTCAAATGCACACGTTATATCTATTTGGTTGTATTTAACCAGGGCTGTGGAGTCGATAGATAAATTTTCCGACTCCGACTCCTCAGATTTTGAAACTTCCGACTCCGATCGACTCCGACTCCTCTGTATTTAATATGCAATTACGAAGCTGTTCCACCAAGTTCTTCTAATCTCTTCTAGCACAGAGAGGTAGTTGAGCAGAAGCTGCTGCCTTCTCCTTTGTGTGCTGATCTTCTGCTGAAGATAGAGCAGTGGGAGGATCCAGGAAGGGGCAGGGGAAGGGGCATTTCTTTTAAAACATGATTTTCCTAGTAGAATCCCATAGTCATGTTTAAAATTTAAGCTAACAATCTGAGTTTACATGTTTTATAGCCTTAGCTGAATGATAGTAGTTTTTCAAATGGTTTACAGCTTCAGTCTTGAACTATTAACTATCCATTCCCTTCACTTATAAAAGTGTCTGCAAATTCACTATCTTTGTGCCCAATGGGGCAGCGTCTCCTGCGGCTTTGTGCCCAGCCGCGCCCGAAGTACAGCTTCCCAGCGCTGTTCCCTCGTTATTATTCACTGCACCGGCCTTTTTTTCAGGCTAGCCGAACGCTGAATTCCTGCGCAGGCGCACGTGTAGAGTGCTGGCAGCAGCCTCGTCTGGCTATGCTGAGACTGTGCCAGCTTTCTCTCTTCCTCCTCGCTACGTAGTCCTGTCTAGTGCTGCCAGTACTCTACATGTGCGCCTGCCCCCTTGGGCACAAAGGTAGAGAATTTGCATATTGATTAAAACGTTTTTAAACACAAGTAAACCTCAACTGGGGGTAACAGTCGTCTAGTTGTATTCCTAATCCTCTGATGAATACCAGCAGATATATCTTTAGCTGGTAAATCAGCCTGTCAGTGTCCCTTTAACTGCATAGTAAAGCATATGAAAATCATGCTTCTTCACGGTCACTTAAAGTCTTTGTTTAGTGGTAACGTGACGCACTGCATGCATCGGCCTTTATTCTTACAGTAGAGAAGTAATTAATTATAACTTTATCTGAATTGGGACATTTAAACTTGCTTTTTTTTATTCCAATTTTTTTTTATTCCAATTTAAATCTAGTAGGAGTCGGAGTCGGTCCATTTTTTGCCGACTCCGACTCCAGGTACCCAAAATTGCCTCCGACTCCTCGACTCCGACTCCGACTCCACAGCCCTGTATTTAACATTTGATATGTAGTTGCCTTGTGAATCATTGCTCGGTTATTCACTAATACATCAATTCCTGTCAGGACAATGTTTTATCAATATAAGTGCCTATGATGACTGTAATGGCTGTCATATTCCTGTATTTCTTGATATAAAACTAATAAAAAGAATTTTGAAAAGAAAAAGGAGTGTTTTTAAACTCTGAAACTCGTTGTCATCTATATCTAAATAAAAGGAGTAAATAAACGGATTAAAAGATGGCTGCACAATAAATCATAAACTAACAGGAAAAAATAAAAAAAATAAAGAAGGGGCTCATTCCAAAAGTTGGAATGAAGGAAGCTCTTAGCGCACATTTTTGATCAAAAGTATGTCGGGCCCAAGTACCACTTCGCGGCGGCTTCCGCACAAGGGTCCCTAACGCTACAGATGCTGCCTCATATGGACTTACCAGTCTCCTTATTTTAAGAGCTTCCTTCATTCCAACTTTTGGAATGAGCCCCTTTTTTATTTTTTCCTGTTAGTTTATGATTTATTGTACAGCCATCTTTTAATCAGTTTATTTACTCTATTTGCCTTATGAAAATTCTGAGTGTAGAAACATATCTGCTTAGTCTGAACTGTCTTATAGTAAATAAAAGGAATCATCATCAACTGCTTGAGCTCGTGTTATTGCGCAAGGAGGTATCAAACTTTGGATATCCAGTGCCGGTGTTCTAACAAAAAGCCTTAGGTCACGTGGTATGCCGGGGGTGTGCGCTCCCGCGCATGCGCAGTGCACTGCTAAAGAGAAATTACAGCCAGCGCTCGCTCGGCAAAAATGCTTAACCCACGTGACGCAGTGGGTGTGCCGGCCCCTCCACACTGTAATTTTACTTTAACCTGCACGATGTTATTGTGCTTGCGTGGAGGGGCTGACACACCCACTTTTTGCAGAGCGAGCGCTGGCTGTGATTTCTCTTTAGCAGCGCACTGTGCATGTGCGGGAGCGCACACCACGTGACTTAAGGCTTTTTGTTAGAACACCAGAACTGGAAATCTTCTCAGGGTTCATGGACTGAATACACTAAACATCTTAGTTGCACAGATATAACACTCAAAATAGAAAAAAATTGATTTTGCTCTGAAAGGGCAAATTAGTGAAATTTAACTTGATTAATCACTCAGCCCCAGATAGGATAGAGGAAAATTTTTAAATTGGATTCACGTAGAGCTCACAAGATATCTAGGAGCATGTTTCAATAAATTGTATTCTCAGAACACTAGGTAAACAGATCTTTCATATACTGTATGTTTAGGTCCTTTTTAAAAGGTTATGTATACCTTTTGTAATATATATTTCACTATTCTATCTTAAACCTTGAAACACGAGCTTATTTTGAGATTATTTGCATACAGCTCGTGTGAGCGCCATGGTTACAGACTACAAACAACTCATTTGTGTAGTCTGATTTACATAGTCATCTGATACACCCCCACTTTTTATTATATTCTCTAGAATGTTACAATTCTGATAGAGATGTTATGTAGTTAATGTAGGATAGAATTTGACCGCTTGGAAAATTGGTTGAGCGCCAACATTAGTCTACCACCTATTAGAAAATCCATTTACCAGACAACATTTATGACAGAGGTTGTTAATCCTTATGGTTTGTGGGCATAAGAGACCAGTTACTGTTCAAAGCGCAAGTTTTCAGAAGGAATTGGCAATAAAATTGTACAAATAGTTGATATTCATAATGATCACAAAAGTCTTCTTTTCCGATAATGAGAATACAACAAATCCTTCTTCAGTCTAGAACTACCTTTTTGATCTCTACCAAAAACCATTGGATAATTGCAACTGGTAGTGTTATATTGACTATTCTGTTTTTTTTCAGCATGCTTTCAAGAGCCATATATTATTCTTCAGTCTTCATAGCTTTGAGTTTTATGAAATGAGTTGCATTATTTAATGGCACCATGTAATGTTCCATATAATTGCCCCTCTCCCAAAGGTGCACAACCCTTGCATTGTGTTGCCATATTCTGACACTCATACACTTGTTCCATCAACAGAGCTATTTTTTTTTCATTTTTTTGTTTGGTCATAGTTTTAAACCTATTTATTTTTTAATTTATTTTGTAGTATTTTTTTCCTCTAGCCCCACTGATGATGTACTTACTGTACCTGTGTATGACCCAGAGGTTTTTATTTTTTTTCTGCCATCCATATTGGATAGAAAAATATAGGGGGAATGAATCATTAGCATTTTCTACTGGTTTTGCATTGTGGAAGTAGGTATGTTATATTGTGTTTTGCGTGCCAAAATTATTAGTCACTAAGCTTTCAACAAACTTTGCATTAACTCCTTCCAGACATATGGCGGATGTGGGGTCTTTAAAGATGGCACCCTCTCCAAAGCGAGCACCATAGCTATCGGGTGTCTGCTGTTTTCATACAGCGGACACCTGTAGCTAATATTCACGATCGGCGGTAATGCTGATCGGACATTTAACTCCTCAGATGCCATGGCCAAATGTGACCACGGCATCTGAGAGGCCGGAAACCCAGAAGCACGCTCTTCTCTGGCAAGATCAACTCCCCCAGGCTTAGATTGGGGAAGGCATTCCATGTGAGTAGTGAGCCTATGCTAGGCTTCCATGCTCATTACTTGTATATTACAATTCAGGCTAGCATGTGGCAGCAGTAGCACTGAATTGGATTATAGCTTTTTCTGTATAGGATAATGGAGAAAATTCCTCTGATTGCATGTTGTCGCCCAGTTGGGGACCTAAAAAAAACCCTGTAAAAACAAGTTTTATAAAAATATATTTAATAAATTCAAACCACCCCCTTCCCTCAAACAGAGTTTTAAATGAAAAATGGATATATAATATTGTGGTTTAGATCACCAGTATATTAAAGCAAGTATTCATTGAAGTGATCAATTGTAAATCCTAAGACATAACTTTTAATTAGGGATTATTAAAATATAGCCCTTTAGAAAGATACAAATTAAATACAAACAAGATTATTATAAATATATCATTACATTGTAGGTGGATAGGAACAGAAAGTGCATGGCAGCACTTTTATAAGATAAACAATGGTCCTACCACTGACGACAGAAGTCTGGGCTGCCATCATGCCCTGAAACAGGAGTAGTCAGGAATATCTGATAGTCCGCCTACCTCTATTTGCCCTAATGGTACCTGCCATCAATACAGATCCTGATACTTCTCCCCCTGATGATTATGCTTGAATATGAAGCATGCATGTTGGGAATAGAATAGGGACATCCTAGGGCTAGTGTGTCATAGGGACAGGTTCCATATTGGGTTGCCCTTGTAAGGACGAGTGCCCCCGTGGTGAGGTTGCTCTGCCCATTATTAGGCCAGGGCCTTACTTATCCACAGGGCTTACCGAGGGTGAGTAGTCATCACAAGTACCCCAACACTGAAGGCAAAATGGGATCTGTAAAGGGAAGTAACCCGCACATATCTGGGATTTCTTTTTGTCCCAACTAAGGACCTGTCGTCAGAGTGGTAGGGCCATTGTTTATCTTGTAAAAGTGCTGCCATGTACTTTCTGTTCCTATCCACCTACAATGTAATGATATATTTAGAATAATCTTGTTTGTATTTAATTTGTATCTTTCTAAAGGGCTATATTTTAATAATCCCTAATTAAGTTATGTTTTAGGATTTACAATTGATCACTTCAATGAATATCCCCTTCCCTCAAAATCAAAGTACTTAAACAATAAAAAAAACTAAATTATGGGCATCGCCGTGTGCGAAAACACCATACTATTAAAATATTTTAAAAAATATCCCATACAGTGAATAGCGTAGCAGAAAAAAGCTGCACACAGAAAATAAGAGAATCTTCTTCCTCACTGTCTCAGAAGCAGCCCCAGGATAATGGAGGACATTACAATGAAGCAGGGAAGTACTGACCTGCATGGTTGTGAATGAAGCTCATGTCCTGAGCTGTGCGGTCTTTGTCAGTGCTTGTCTGAGTTCCTGGTTAGACCTCCCACATACTCTCCCTATAGACTTGAATTGACGTGTAATATGATCCTCCAGCAGAGATGATTGGTTCTGGACGGTGTTTTAATGTAAATTTGACCATTTGAGAATGAATAAGCTGACACAGGCTAGGTGAATTAAATATATTTACGAAGAGTGATTAAATATAAGGTAAAACAGACTAATCACTGGCCTACACATACAATATGGAGGGGACTCAGAGTCCACCATGTCATAGCACATGGCCAACACCCCATGACGATACAACAGAGAAGGATATCAATTCATCCTACCTGGATGATTTCTTCAATGGAGTGCCAAATAAATGTCTGCGTTTGCCAGGTTTATACCCATCAGCCGCTCCTCCACGCATGTCTCTGAGATAACCACCTAGGCATTTGCCTTTCTCAGTACAATAGAGATTGTATTGGGGGGTTTGTGTATGTTCAAGGAATATCATTGCATATGGAAGATAATATAAAAGGAACAGAATTAAAGGGGATAGAATCAATCAGTACCTTTAAAAAAATACCCTTACAACACAGAGGGGAGTAAGTCCTTTTTACAAAGTGAAACGCAATTACCGGGTGAGGGGGGGCTGGTAAACAGCTGATAACAAGAGAACATTTCTCACTGAGAAGATATTACAAAGTTTCTTGTGGTCGCTTTTACTGTTGATATATGCGAAGTTGAAAAGGGAAAAGTTATTGACCGTTTAATTTATGCTCAGACGATGTAGTAATTTTGGCGTGTGGTGAAGCCTTTGTACTTGGATGTGCCAAATCTGTCAAAAAGTCGCCTAAAACGATCATAAGACAGCTATGATAAATTCTCCCCCTAGTATTATTCATTATTGACAAATGTGAGATGCTGCAGTGTAGTAAATCTGTACTTAGTCTTGTATTACAACATGTTGTAAAATAAAAATCACATTTTTAACTTGCTTTCCTTTTTTCCCCTGTACAGATGATGAAGTTTGCTTGGGATAATTATAAGCGATATGCATGGGGATTAAATGAACTGAAACCTATTCAAAAACAAGGACATTCAAGTAATCTATTTGGTAAGTAAATTCTACTTTATGAAGCAAATGCAACAAGTTGCAGAATGTGAGTGGTGGTTTTAATGGCATTTGAGAAAATTGTATTAATACTGGCGTAAAGGAAATTTGGGTTAGTTTCCCATAGAAACCAATCAGATTCCACCTTTCGTTTTGGGAGCTCTTTTGGAAACTGAAAGGATCGATCTGATTGGTTATGGTCAAATAAGCCAGTTTTCCTTTACATCAGTTTTGATAAATCTCCCCCTGTTTTATAGAGGTAAAAATGTAACTGTCATAAATTTTCCATCAATGAATAGTACAGACGAGTATAAGAAATCGGAGACAAATGCTTCATTCCTCATACCAGGCTCCCCTCCTGCTCCCCCACCCTCACCGTCTCTCAAGTGCCTGCTCAGGATCTGCTTTAGTGAAATGGGCTGCCTGCTCATTGAAGGATTTGAATCCGTAGAAGTCTATGGAGGGAGAGGGGAGCGACTGTTGCTTGCTAGTAAGTGATGTAGTGTCTTAATAAGCTGCTGCATTCACATCTGAACTGCTCAGTTCTACCGCTTCTTAGGGTGTACTACAGACAGTTGGGAAGCAGAATCTCCTGTTTCCCCATTTCCTGTGTATGGGCAGACATGAAACCAGTTAGTCTCCACTCACTATCTCAGAAAAAAAAATGAGAATTACAGACAGATTGCAGTGGAAGCAACTGCCAGAAATGCCAGACACAAGTCATAAAATGGTCAGAAATAAAGTTATTCCTCATGTATACACACTTGGCAGCTTATTCAGAAAAATAACCTGGAACAACTAAGGGAATTTGTCACCAGTTTTATGCTGTGTTTTACACTGTCGTTTACTTATTTTTTTTATTCTTCAATGGGATGGGTTCCCCATTCTTCCTTTTACTGTGTCTATGGAGAACACTGTCAATCAGCAGTCAGTGGGAAGGGGGGGGGGGGTAGACTGTTCATGAACATCAAGAACTCCAGAGCTTGCACACATGGAGAGGACTCACTGCCTTTTTCAGTGGCTTCTGTAATTTTTTTACAGCAAGAAGTGTGGGTATTTTTTATTTGAAAGTAAAATGGCTAGACAGCAGCCTGAGGGACCCAGTTAATAGTTAATGGGATCCGTTTGAAAACGTATTAGTCATAGCTGCAGTTCCCCATGTGAAGAAATGCCATGATGCTGCCAGGGATGACCTTCAGGTGACTGAATAGGTAGACTGTTGCAGTTAAAGGGGTTGTCTCATCATGGACAATGGGACCCGCACCTATATCGTGAAGGAAGCCCAGCAAGTGAAGGAGGGAGCACTGCGCATGCGCAGCCGCCCCCCACTCATTTTCTATGGTTCTGGCGAAAATAGCTGGCTCGGCTATTTCCGTCGGCCACATAGAAATGAATGGGAGCGGGGTCCGCGCATGCGCGGTACGCTCCCATTCACTTCCATGGGGAGCCGACTTGGTGGTGGCTGGAGCGGAGTCCTCCAGCCAATACCTTGCCAGGCTCCGTTCTCGATGTGGGACCCGCACCTATAAGACAATGGGGGCATATCCTAGCGATATGCCCCTATTGTCCATGATGAGACAACCCCTTTAATTTATCGGAATACCTCACCACTGCTGGTTATGAATGCAGACTGATACGTGAGGTCACACACACTCATAATTCAGTGTGGCTATTCACATCCCTTTTTGTTTTCAAGAGTCTCACTGCAGGCTTTATTATGGTATTTTTTTGGTGGGGGGTCAGCAGTCTTAATTTATTGATGGGAGTTAGAAAAGATGGCATGCAAACGGATATGTTTTACGGATAAAAATTCAGATGTGATTGTATGACTAACCCCTTAGTCTCTTGCGTTAAGAAAGCGTTCAGTAACGATTTGGTTGAATAGCCCGTAACTGCTTAGTAAAGATCATGCACAAGTCACAGCAAAACCACATGTTGAGCTCTCCCCATAGACCCTGTCAAAATTGTTAGGACCCTCTAACAAGAATCTCATGGTGCTATGCAGAGCTCCTGCCTGCCTTTGCTCCCGTAGGCCTGGCATAGTGCTAAACAGACCTGTCAGTGGAGCGGGCACAGGCAGGAACTCTGCACATTGGTGATCCTCTGACAGGTCTGCATAATGGTGCAGGGATTGCCCTGCACCCATGTGCTATGCCAGGCTTAGGAGAGTGAGATCAGATAAGAGCAGCGATGTGTGCTTGGTGCAGCACATACTGTAGTACGCAGAATCCATATACTGCATATATGGCTACGATGGAATATATATATATATATTTTACTAAATTTTAGGCCATTTACACAGTTAAAAAAGGGTAAAGGTTTAGATACACTTTAATGTTCTTGAGTCCACCAACAGAAGAACACTGAACAACAGTGGTGTGCATTAGTGTTGAGAGAAGCGAGCATCGGATCCTAGATGCGATGTCGCTTCGCTCAAAACTCCGGATTAATGCTGTACGGAGATTATTCTCCATACAGCATTAAAATGTTTGGTCTCCGAAGTCCGTTATTTGCGAAGTGTCACGAGACTTTTTTGAATAACTTCGGCAGTTAATTTTTAATGTGGACAACAACTCTAAAACTTGTAACCGAACTCTGTTCCAAGATACCAGTCGGAACCAAAGCCGAGTTTGGATCCAGATTTTAAAGTGGTTTTCCATTTTAAAAATCAAATCCCTTCTCGAATAACTGACTTGGCCTCATCGGAGCCTGAACATTTTAATGCTGTACGGAGACGTATCTCTGTACAGCATTAATCTGAACCTTTTGACAGTTTAGTTGCAGTTATTGCTGCACAAGGGGTAACTCCAGATGCTGAAAGTAAAGGTTCACATACTTTTGCCACTCAGACGTGACATTGGATCATTTTCCTTAATAATTAAATGACGAAGTCTAAAATTTTTGACTCATTTATTTGATTTGTTTTTTTGTATCTACTTTTAGGACTTGTGTGAAAATCTGATGTAGTTTTATGTCCAATTTATAAGAAAAATCGAAAATTCTGAAGGTTTCACAAACATTCAAACACCAATGTATATTACAGTATTTTCTGGCGTATAAGACTACTTTTCAACACCTGAAAATATTCTCAAAAGTCGGAGGTCGTCTTATACACCGGTATACTGCGTGCTGAAACTTAAGAGGACCTTTCACTGGTCCAATGATTGTTAGATAATGATATGTATGTGTAGAGCGGTGCCCAGGTATCTCCCTGCACTTACTATTATCCCTGGGCGCCGCTCTACACCTACGGTATATATCATTATCTAACAATTGTTGGACTAGTGCAGTGGTCAGCAAACTGCGGCTCTAGAGCCACATGTGGTTCTTTAGCCCCTTGATATTGGCTCTTCCAGCTGCGGGCTCACATGTAAAGTGTGATCGCATTTTCGTTGCCCATAGCAAAAATCGGCAGGAGGGAGAGGACCAGGAAGCAGTGAAGGCTCTGTACTCACCGCTTCCTGGTCCTCGGCTGTAGGCTGTGCAGGGCTGCGCACAGTGTGAGGCGCTCTGTGACGTCACACTGTGTACAGTTCGCAGCACAGCCGACAGCAGGAGGATGAGGAGCAGGAGAGGTAAGTGCTTTTTTATTTTATGAAACTTGGGGCCGATCTGAGGCAATGGGGTGATGAGAATCATAATGGGGGATATGAGAGGCATCATGGATGATGAGAGGCATTATGGATAATAAAGAGGATGATGAGAATCATAATGAGGGATATAAGAGGCATTATGGATGATGAGAGGCATCATTGATGACAATGGGGATGATAAGAGGCATCATGGATAATAACAGGGTTGATAAGAGGCATCATGAATGATAATGGGGATGATGAGAGGCATGGGGCTTATTTGAGGTTTGATTGGGGGTCATTTACTTTGGGGTCTGATCCGAGGGAAGTCTTATAAACATTGGGGGTCTGATTAGTGGCTTGATCTGAGGTGTAATGAAAAATATTTTATTTCATATTGTCCTTCTCTAAAACCTACGTGCGTCTTATCGGGTGAAATGTTGTGGAGTGAAAGATGTAGTGTTGAGGATTGAATGTACCTTCCTATATAGTTTACGTTTAAAAAATTTGGCTCTCAGAAAAAATTAAATCGTTGTTTTGTTGATATTTGGCTCAGTTGACTAATAAGTTTGCCCACCACTGGACCAGTGAAAGGTCCTCTTTACTTCCAAGCCGGACTGGAGAAGCTGTCCTTCTCCAGCTTCAGGGACAGGCGCCCTCTAGCTGAGCCACCATGTACTGCATCCGGCCCCCTCTCCCTGCTCTCAGTGGGTTTCTCATGCTCGGGTCGTCTGTTTAATTTTTATTAGGTGTGCGTTGGAAGAGGTGTAATCTTATACGGTGAGTGTAGCCCAAACCCCATATTTTAACAGGAAAAGTAGGGGACCGTCTTAAATGCCCAGTCGTCTTATACCCCCGGAAAATACGGTACCTGATAGTCAAAAATTATGTATTATGCAAATTTTTATTCTCTTGATCCAGACAAGAAAATCAAAAATGTTTTTTACGTGTGCAGCAACCTTTTTATAAGTTACCACAATATCTAATTACCTTCTACATCAGAGTTCAGAGTTGATGCCATCTGCAGATGTGTAGACAGGCTCCCCTCCCCCTTCCTCATCAATATAATGTAGATTTTTCATCCGTCAATGTTCTGGAAAGCCATGTTACTTGAGCACTCACTGAATTGCACATTTCATTGACTTAACGGAAAGTGATCACTGTCTGCAGATGTCTCTTCATGTTTTCTCCTTTGCCTGGAGGTACTTTACTTGGAACACAACTTCTTGTTTTCCTTAAAGAAGGAGTATATGTTTGCTTTACCAGTGTGACACATTTTGAAGGCTGTTTGCAATCTTCAAGAATATCCTTTTGAAGCTTTCTACTTGCAGGTGCATATCTCATCCGATTAAAAAAGCGGTTTATTTATTTATATATTGCATACAAATGGATTTTAAGGGTGTGTGTGTGTGTGTGTGTGTGTGTATGTGTGTGTATATATATATATATATATATATATATTATAAATTATTTTTTTTAAAGGCTCAGAACAGTTTAAAAGGGAGTCTGTCACCACATTAGGACATTATAGACCGCTTACATAGCGCTGTAGCATAACTGTAGATGATTCAAATGGAACCTTTGTTGTGTTCTTGTGAAGTTCACCTGCGGCAAAAAACGGACTTTTAGTGCTATGTAAATGAGGGCTCGCATGTGCCCAGGAGCGGCTTCTACTTCGTTGGAGCACAGGCTGCTCTGCCTCTTTTGCTCATATCCCTTCCCCAGCCTCTGCCCACCCTTCTCTTCCCTTGCGTCCTCCTTCTTTCCCAGCGAGATCCCGCGCCTGCGCTCTCCCTCACTGGCTGGCTTTCCTCCTCTTCTTCCGCCTCTGGGTCTGCCTCCTTGCCGCTAGTTTTGCGCCGTTGGTCGGCTCATGCGCAGTAGCTACAGTGATGCCCATGGCCCAGCGAGGGAGAGCGCAGGCGCGAGATCGCGATGGGAAAGAAGGAGAATGCAAGGGAAGAGAAGGGCGGACAGAGCCTGGGATATGAGCAAAAGAGGCAGAGCAGCCTGGGCTCCAACGAAGTGAACGCCTCCTCTGGGCACTTGCGAGCCCTCATTTACATATGGATAAAAGTCTGTTTTTGCCTCGGATGAACTTCACAAGAACACAACAAAGGTACCACTTGCATTCTCTGCAGTTATGCTACAGCGTTATGTAAGCGGCCTATAATGTCCAAATGTGGTGACAGACTCCCTTTAAAATAATCAATACAAACCACTCCCGACGATGCTGTTCCCTGCCATTCTACATCATGGTCCTTCTCAAAGCCTAAGAATTGACCACCTAGGCAATTACTGGCTGAAGTGGGTCATACTTTGTCACTGAGAATTTCTAAATATAATGTTCAAAGTTAATCTCTCCCTGGGTTTTAAAGGACCCCCAAATGCTTGCTGAAGACTGGGGAAAGTTATAACAACAAAAAAAGGTCTTCCGTGCTCAGTCCGCATATTATGCCAGCATGCTGTGGTGGCAGTGTATGCTTCAGATGCTGCAGTGTTGAGGTGCCTGACTACGCCATGTGACTGAAGCAGCCAGTCAGTAGCGGTTAGGTGAGTGTGTTTGGCAGTGACCATGTGCCTGACTCTCCCAGGTGACCACTGAAGTCAGTAATGGGTTTCAGCGTTCACATGGCGTAGTCAAGCATGTCATCCCTGCAGCCTTAGAAATATAGATTAGCGGTGACACGAGTGGCGGGGGAGTAAGCAGGTCCGTAAAGCTTCTTTGGCCCTCGGCAGATTTTTTGGAGCATCAACAGCTTAAGGCCCCATTCACACGGCCGTATTTTTGTCCACATCCAGTCCGCATTTTTTGCAGATGGGATGCAATTCAATGGGTCCTACAAAATGTATGTTTGTTCCACAGCCCCCCAAAAAATAAAACCTGTCTTATTCTTGTCCGTTTTTCAGACAAGGATAAGCATCGTTATCATGGATCTGCAAAAAAATGCATCACGGACATTTATCCATATTTTTTTCTGATATGGTTGTGTGAATGCACCCTAATATTTAAAAAATGCATGTCTTATCAAAGACCCCCGTGTGTATTTTGAGCATAACTTCTGTCCTTTACATAGAAAGATTTGAAGCCTCCAGCAGCTTTTTCTGACTTTATTTATGTAACGGATTGTTTTATCGGTTTTAGTTTTGTGCTCATTTGTCTTCACTGGATTGTCAATGAAACCTACACCAGCTCTACGCCTATCACTATTGAAAATATGCCTCCTAATGCAGGCACCCCCCTTCCCTACTTTACCATAGCGGTAAGACAATTGCCCATCACTGGAAATCACCTCCACTTACAATTCAAAAAAATCAACACAAATAAGATGTTGGCATCCTTCCCACATTAACGTAATCCCTACATTGGCATACATTTACTAAGGTGGGTGCACCTAAATTTGCTCTGAAATGTGGCACAGTTTGGAGCTTCTAGGGTTTATAAGAAATTCTTTGTACCCAGCCCGATAAAGGAGGCTTCTCAGGGGCAGACGTGCAGCAGGTGTAAAATTTTGTCGCAATATGAGCCAGCCAATAGTTGGGATAAAGTTATACAGTAGTGCCCAGCCTGAGCCGCATGTCTACATCTTCTGCAGGGTTAGTACATCTGCCGTATTTTCTCTTACATGGAACATTTTGGAGGACTCCATGAATGGCAAAAAGCTTGTTATACAACTCTCATCTTCATTTTATTAAGAGAAACGAGTCTCCACTGACGGCAAAGTCTGACGAGCACTATGTCATAAGACAATACATGGCTTTGGTCAGTTAGAGCATACTGGAAATCTTCATCTCCCTCCTTTACCTGTTACTGCATACTCTTAACTCTTTGCTGGCTATAATGGAAAAAGATTTTGTCAGCCAAGTGATTAATAAGTCTCATGTATTGCTGTTTCTTATTTAACCTGGTTAGGCTATGATTCCAGAAAGGCAATAAGTTTTTATTATTTTTTTTTTTCTTTACTGGCTCCATTCCAAAAGCACTTACAATGTGGCGATGTCTTTTTATGACAGATCCGTTTTGTTAATTTTCATTATTCCTCCTATCATTCCTTAAAATGATTATTTTTATTTTTTTTAATAGTTTTTGGATTGGGGTGCATCAGTTTCTTAGTAAAAAAAAAAAACTGTTACAAAACGCACTATAAACCACATTAACTCACAGATGTTGATCTCATGTTTCTAAGGATGTTTTTGTCTTGGATGTCTGATGCACATGATTGCTGAAAAAGGACTTTTATCCCTCTGCAGGCTGTATGTGAAGCTTGTATTTGATTTGCCTTTGGTATACTTTTAGGCTCAATTTCATCCTCAGATCTTGCGCATGTGCTGCGTGAACTCGTTTCCAGTGCCTGCTTATTAATCCTGGCTGCGGTGTATTTGGCTTCAGCGGGTCAATGCACATGCGCAGACTCGCAAGTGTACCACAGAACAATGCCGCGCATAAAGCCAAGTACACTGCAGTGGGGATCAATGCACAGGTGTCGGAAGCAAGATATGAGGACATAATTACGTCTGAAAGTATACCAAAGGCCATCAATCAAATGTCAAGGGGTGAAAAAAGGGGGAGCCGCATTCAAGATGGATTTTTCTGCGACTGTTATGTTGCAGTCGCAGCATGCCGCAATGCGACAACATAGACTACCATTATAAAAATTGTTGCGCGACAGTAATGCAAAAAAATGTCGCGCAACAAATGTTGCAGTGTAGTTGTGCCCTATTTGTCGCGCGACTTATGCAATTTTTAAAATCGTAGTCTATGGTGTCGCCATGCGACATGCTGCGACTGCATCACGACAGTCGCAAAAAATCCATTCAAGATGGATTTTTCTGCGACTGTCACATCACA
This sequence comes from Bufotes viridis, assembly GCA_033119425.1. Taxonomy (NCBI): domain Eukaryota; kingdom Metazoa; phylum Chordata; class Amphibia; order Anura; family Bufonidae; genus Bufotes; species Bufotes viridis. The sequence continues at coordinate 248,965,857 of CM065592.1, read as the reverse complement.
GTCGCAGCATGTCTCATGTATGAATGCGACACCACAGACTACATTATAAAAATTGTCGCGTGACAAATGTTGCAGTGTAGTTGTGCTCTATTTGTCATTTGTCGTCGTATAGACCTAGCCTAACAGAGGATACAAATGTGTCCTGAAAGAGACGAGTTTATAAAGTAAGTATTTTGCACTCTTTGTTGCAGATTTATGAATCTGTTTAAAATTGTCTTTTTATCGTCATTTCTGTGGGCAACAAGGAGTTTTTCTTCTAGACCATTTCATAAATCTCACTCAGTGTCTATAAAAACCCTGTTAAACTACATAAAAACGAGGAAAAATAATATTGTAATTGTTGGAGCCGCTGTATTATGTTCAGTAGGAGCTTTATGAATTTGTATGTCTTGGGCCTCTTTCACACTTGCATTCTGAGGATCCGGCGGGCACTTCCGTCCCGCCGGATCCGTCAGAACGCAAGTCGCCTGAAAGCATTTGAAGACTGATGAGGATCCTGGCTGCCATGGTAACCGATCCGAGCCCCAGCTTACACTGGGGCCCCAATCGGAGCTGCTGCTGCTGCGCAGAGCTAAACGTCGGATCTGGATTAATGCACTTCAATGGGCATTAATTCCGGATCCGGCGTTACGGCATGTCTTCCGGATTTTTGGACAGAGACAAATCCGCAGCATGCTGCGGTTTTGTCAACGTCCAGAAAACGTTCACATACTGAATGGAATACATCCTGATGCATCCTGAACGGATTTCTCTCCATTCAGAATGCATGGGGATAATCCTGATCAGTCTTTTTCCGTCTTAGAGCCCCGACGACGGAACTCTAGGACTGAAAATAAAAACGGTAGTGTGAAAGAGCCCTTAAGCTTCTCCTAGTTGGGGTTCCGCAGAATTAATTCTATTACATAGCTGCAAGGAGTCTCGAGTCTCCCCTCTTCTTCCCTTACAACCTGCACTACTGACCCTATTCCTTCATACCTTCTCCAGTCTCTCTCCCCAGGTGTCACTACTCGTCTTCCTAAAATCTTCTGCCTCTTTCTCCTGGTATCTTCCCCTCTTCTTTCATACAGTCTCCCCCCAGAATATGACCCCATTTAAAAAAAAATTCTCTTGACTTGTCCTGCACAACTAACTACCTGCCTCTAATCTCGCCTTCATCAGCATTTGACGCTGTAGACTACCACCATCTCCTCTTCACCATGCCCAATCTATCTGCCCTAAGGTCGCTGCCCTCTCTTTATTTTCTTCCCATCTCTCTTGACCGCTCCTTCAGCATGTCATTTTCTGGCTCTACTTCCCCTCCTGTCCCTTTTGCTGTTGAGGTTCCTCAGGGTTCAGTCATAGGTCCTCTCCTCCTTTCTCTGTACACAGCCCCTATTGAACAGACTATCAGCAGATTTGGTTTTAAGTACCATCTCTATACTGATGACACCCAACTATACACCTCTTCCTGTGTCATCACCCCTACTGTACTACAGAACACCATTGGCTATCCGCTGCCTCTAACATCATGTCCTCTCACTATCTGAAACTGAATCTTTCAAAAACGGAACTACTGGTATTTTCAACATCTACCTACCTAAACCTGATATCTCCATCTCGGTGTGTGGCACTACCATCATGCCTTGGCAGCACACCCACTATCTCTGTTATGTTTGTCTCTGATCTTTCCTTTACCTCCTATATTCAATCTCTTGCCCACTCGTGCCTCTTGCATGTCAAAAACATCTCTAGAATTCACCACTTCCTTACTGTGGAAACTAAAACTTTGTTGCCCTGATCTGTTCCAGTCTTGATTACTGTAACTCATTACTAATTGGTCTCCCCCTCACCAACTCTCCGATCTCCAATATGTCCTGAATGCAGCCCTCAGGCTCATCTATCTGTCTAACCACTACTCCGATGCTCCAATACTCATTCCGCTGGTTGGCTGTACAGTACAGGATTCAATTTAAAACTGCTCATTCTCAACGCTCTCTACAGTGCTGCTATACCTTACATCTCCACCCTCTTCACTCCCATCTCCAAGACTTTTTTCACAAGCTGTCCCAATTCTCTTGAATGCTCTACCCCAAGCAATTAGGTTAATTCTTAACATCAACAATTTTAGATTGGCCTATCACATCCCCTGATCTAACTCTCCTCCATAATTGACTTGTTTGTTGCTGTTATTTATGACTGTTTCTACATGAACCCCCTGATTTGTAAGCGCTGTGGAATATTTTGGCGCTATATAAGTAAATATTAAGTTGGAGCTTTTTTTTTAGTTTTTGTTTTTTACTCCCAGCCCTCTCAAAGCCATAACTTTATTATAAAAAAAAATTCTGTTCACATAGCAGTATGCCTTTTTTTTTATTTTTTATTTTTTTTTGTGGGACAAAATGCCCTTGTTGCATACAATGTGGTGGAAAGCAGGAAAAGAAGAAAGAGAAAAAGCGCAATTCCAGAACAGTTTTTGGGGTTTTGGCTTTACAGCATTCCCTATACCATAAAACTTACCAATTACTTTTATTCTCCAGGTCAGTACAAATCCGGCAATGCAACATATGTATATTTTTTTTATTGTGTTTTTTGATTGGAAAAAAATAAAAACCTTGAAAAAAAAATTTTCTTTTAGTTTTCATATTCTGACCCATATAACTTTTTTGTATTTGTGTATTTTTGTGCACAGCGATCTGTACTTTTCAGTGATGCCATTTTATGGTGTGTACGACTGTTTGATCACTTTTTTTTTTTCATTTTTTTGTTCGAGGAGAAGCGACTGAAAAACGACAAATCGGCCATCTTGCATTATTTTTTTATTATTTTTATTTTTTTGCAGATATCCGCATGGGATAAAAAAATTTATGTATAGTACTGGCATTTTTGCATGCCAGGATACTTAGGATGTTTTTTTTTCCGTTTGTTTTTTGTTTTCATTTTGTGGAAAGGGAGTGATTTAAAAAAAAATATTTTTAATTCATAAAAACTTTTTTACGCTTTTTTTATTTTATTTTATAGTTCCCATAAGGAACTATAAAAAGCAATAACATAGACTCCAATACATTAGCATTGGAGTCTGAGGATTTTACCGTATTTCTATGGAACCCTGCTACAGGCAGGGTCTCCATAGAAATGACTATGCAGCAGCCTCCTGTCACACCAGAGGACAGGGGCTGCTGCTTACACACCCCTGATCCCCACCAAGGGTGCTGGAGCACATCCAGAGGCGCACGCTGCTGGGTTTTCAGCATTTAGATGCTGGTGGTCAGGATTGACCACAACATCTGAAGAGTTAAATGTACGCAATCGGCATTACTGTCGGTCACGGACATTAGCCGCGGGTGTCTTCTGTATGAAACAGCAGGCACCCGGCGGTTATGGCGCTCTCTGCGCTCAGAAGAGGGTGCCATCTTTAAAATCCTGACCGACTACGTAAATAGCCATATGGTGGTCGAGAAGGGGTTAATCAAAACTTCAAACAATCTATGGTTGTTTCGGGTGTCGAATTTTCGATACCCAATCGATACTTTTGTCTGGTATTGACCTCTATGCCAGGATTTGCCTTTTTTTGATACTAGGCTTCGCTATTGCGCAGTCTAGTATCGGAGAACAAGGAACGAGCTGCTCTCGGCGCTCGAGTGTTCTCCTCAGCAGCACAGGGGAGAAGGAAGCAGTCTCTCCCTCCCCTGTGCTGCTGCTGCCACCAATGAGAAGAGAGGGGCAGGCGCACTGCGCCACCAATGAAAGTACATGTTTAATACAAATCCAGGAGGCGTCTGCTGGCAGGGGGCTTCGATCAGCGGCAGTTAACCCCTCAGGTGCCGCACTCTCCTCCTGTATTAAATGTTAATTATTGGTGGCACAGTGCGCCCTCAACCTCCCCAGTATTGAAGTCATTGGTGGCAGTGGCAGCTTCTGATTGGAGCCCCAGCAGTGTAATTCCGGGGTTCCGATCGGTTACCAGGGCAGCCAGGATGCTACTGAAGCCTTGGCTGCCATAGTCAGCTCCTTGCTGCTGTGTGCTCTATGCACAGGGCAGCAGGGAGAGGGTGAGGTCCTATTCAAACTAATAGAGCTCTATTAGGGTGAATAGGACAAGGGATTAAAAGATCCCAGGTTCTACCCCTAAGGGGGAAATGGTTATTAAATAAAAAGTAAAAAAAATAAATCTAAATATTAAGTATAAATTTTACATATAAAATATATAAACAATAAATAAACATTACAGTATTACATATCGCCACGTCCGAAAAGTCCAAACTATTCAAATATAAAAAATGGCGTAACAGAAAAAATAAATAAATGCGCGATTCGCTATTTTTTTTTTTTTTTGTCACCTTGTCCCCCCAAAAAATAGGATCGGACTGTTCTATTATGGGCCAGACGTTCGAGTATCACTTTTATCACTTTTTTATGGTATCGAAACCGAATCATAATTTGGGTATCAAAACAACCCTAAAACAGTCACACAGTTACAAAGTTATGCCTCCTACACTTGACTGTATTTTTCATCTATGTGTTATCCGTATTTTTTGTAGATGGCACACTGACCCATTCCTTTCTATGGGGCCATGCACACATCCATATTTATTTTGGAACTGTGTTGCCGTTCTGCACATTATAGAACATGTCCTGTTGTCCAGATCACGGATGAAAAAAGATATTTCCACTGATGGGCATGAAAATAATGCGTAATGCACACGGAAAGTATACCTATTTTGTGGATCTGTTTGCCGAGTAAAATACGGACCCTGCCATGTTCATGAAAACTTAAAAGATAACTGTCATTTTGTTTTTTATTTGCCAGTTTATTAGAGCTAGGCATGTATACCTGAGTTAGTCTGTCAATGATTGTCAAAACATCTGAAATTACCTTATAATACCAGCTTTCATTAATGTCCTCTGTCCCTCAGGGCTGTGGAGTCGGAGTCGAGGAGTCGGAGTCGGAGGCAATTTTGGGTACCTGGAGTCGGCAAAAAATGGACCGACTCCGACTCCTACTAGATTTAAATTGGAATAAAAAAATTGGAATAAAAAAAAAGCAAGTTTAAATGTCCCAATTCAGATAAAGTTATAATTAATTACTTCTCTACTGTAAGAGTAAAGGCCAATGCATGCAGTGCGTCACGTTACCGCTAAACGCAGACGTTAAGTGACCGTGAAGAAGCATGCTTGTCATATGCTTTACTATGCAGTTAAAGGGACACTGACAGGCTGATATATCTGCTGGTATTCATCAGAGGATTAGGAATACAACTAGACGACTGTTACCCCCAGTTGAGGTTTACTTGTGTTTAAAAACGTTTTAATCAATATGCAAATTCTCTACCTTTGTGCCCAAGGGGCAGGCGCACATGTAGAGTACTGGCAGCACTAGACAGGACTAGGTAGCGAGGAGGAAGAGAGAAAGCTGGCACAGCCTCAGCATAGCCAGACGAGGCTGCTGCCAGCACTCTACACGTGCGCCTGCGCAGGAATTCAGCGTTCGGCTAGCCTGAAAAAAAAAGGCCAGTGCAGTGAATAATAACGAGGGGAACAGCGCTGGGAAGCTGTACTCGGGCGCGGCTGGGCACAAAGCCGCAGGAGACGCTGCCCCATTGGGCACAAAGATAGTGAATTTGCATACAGATTAAAATGTTTTTTAAACACAAGTACAGCTTAACTGGGGGTAACATTAGTATAGTTTTATTCCTAATTCTCTGATGAATACCAGTATATATATATATCTTTAGCTGGAAAATCAGCCTGTCAGTGTCCCTTTAAGGAGCGGCAATACTTACACTTTCCATTGTCTTGTGGTCTGCTGTTAAAATAAATGCCCCTTCCCCTGCCCCTTCCTGGATCCTCCCACTGCTCTATCTTCAGCAGAAGATCAGCACACAAAGGAGAAAGCAGCAGCTTCTGCTCAACTACCTCTCTGTGCTAGAGGAGATTAGAAGAACTTGGTGGAACAGCTTCGCATTTGCATATTAAATACAGAGGAGTCGAGAGTCGGAGTCGGAAGTTTAAAAATCTGAGGAGTCGGAGTCGGAAAATTTATCTACCGACTCCACAGCCCTGCTGTCCCTTTCCACTGCTCCCTTAAAAGACTGTTGCTAGGGCTTGTCTGTCTTCCTTTTAGTATAAACAGAAGACAGAGGGGCATTGCATGCCTGCATTAGACATCAGAGTGAGGAGGCGTGTCTCTCAGTAATCCAATCTGATTGGCTGGCAGGGAGCTGCTGGCTACAGCCAGTGTGTATGTGAAGTGAGGGAAAGCAGTTTTGGCCTCAGAGAACTGGCAGAGGAGCCATCTTGAGAAGGTCCTCATATTGTAGAGGTTAAAACAGCCGTAACTAAGGGAAAAACTCAAGGAAAACCGTGCTATGTGAAGAAACTAAAGATTGCTTTATGCATAATGCTGCTGCAGCAGTAACAAATGCTAAAATTGATTTTTTTGATGAAAACATGACAGTTACCCTTTTAAGCTTTTGTTCAATTTTAACTACTATGATTTACTTTTTACTAGTTTTCTCTTTGAGTTGTTTCTTAACGTCTAGAACTACAGTAATTCTGAATTCTTCAGGTTATACAGTGTCTGACAGCAAAGTGGGTAATCAAATCTCTAAGGACAGCCAGCAGAGTTGTGAAAGCAGTTATGTATGGAAATGGGGAAAACGACAAGAAATAACTGAAGATCTGTACAAAAGCCCTAGAGTGTTTGTAAAGTGCTGTAACTTTTTTATGTAGGCTTAGGACGTGAATTTCTTTTAAAACTAGAAATGCCATTAAGGTCTTTAAGCAGTATAACCTATAAGTATACTCTATAAGCAAACTCCTGATCTCAACAGTTATGGTGTTTTCTCTATTTTCTCTTGTTGTACTGTTTTTAAGCTCTAAAATGCCTCACTGTGAAGTGTTCTTTATTTCATAATGTACTGGTTACATGTTGCTTGTAATACTGATTTGCTGACCTTCAAAGCGTTCCCAACTGTCCTTTTTGAAATGCGGGGTTTGAGAAGTATTTTTATTGCACTTGAGGCATTTCTATTCGCTAACAGTTGTGGAGAACGGTGTGTGCTGCATTACGCGCATGTTAATGATAAAGTGAGTATATGTCCTTGCCTTGTAGATGGATTCCATTCATCATATTCAGGTTTGTCTGCAGTTTGTAATCTTACTGATTAATTGCGCTGATTTCATGAAAATATCTAGTCTGTGTTCTTCATTAAAGCAGACAACAAATTTTTCCAAAAACCACTAGTTCCGAATGCTAGAGTAAAGCAAATTCAAGCTAACCCTTGACAGAGATGGCTTAGAATTGCTCACCAGTCTTCACGTTGAGTTAAGATGCTTTTCAAGCAGAGCCACTACTAGTTTACTATATAATTATGAAGTCATTTCAGGCTCCATAACTGGGATATAATTTCCCTTTATAACTGAAACTTTGACAACGTTGTGGATCTGTTGTACATGTGATGCCACTGGTGCCAACAACATAGATTTACAGTTGGTTCTTTGGGACTCCAACGCATGTAAACTTAGCCTTAGTGGGTTTATGGCAGCACTTAGGAAACTACTAAAATGTTGCCCTCATCTACGCCACTGGCGCTGTGTTTTTGCCTGGCTTGTGGTGTTTTCAGTTGTAAACAATGATGACAAGAGATACATGGTAGGTCACCCTCTGGAAGATTATCAAATTTTAGATTTTGGTACCCTGGCTTTATGTTAATGGGTAGAGAGTTCTAAACCAATAAATGGTGGAAGGCAAAAACGCCAAAAAGGCAAAAAAAAAAAAAAAATGTTCCTTATGATTGCCATGAAGGATGATGTTTCATCTGAAACGCATGGCTTTTTTTTTTTTTTTTTTTTTTTTTTTTTAACTGTGTGATATTTTTAAGCGCAAGAAATAAAAATATGAAGAAGTTTTAAAGGGTCACTAGGATATGCCCCAATTGTCTGATAGGTGCGGATCCCAACTCTGAGACCTGCACCTATACGGAGATGGGAGAGCGGGCCAAAGTGGATGACTCCAGTTCAGCCACCACCAAGTCCTAGCAATCCTAGCAATATTCACCATCGTCTTGGATGAGACGTCCCCCTTTAAGTACAAGTGCCATAAGATTATTCCGGGAATCACTTGGTCACTGATAACCTCTTCCCTGTACCAATAACTGTTCATTGGAAGTGGAAAAAGCAAATATATAAATGTATAAATTATAGGTTTTACTGACTCTTTTACCATCAAAACTATATATCAATCTGCTCCGCTCCTCCTGCTCTATAACATGCTGCTTTCAGATTGCATTGCATTCTGTGGTGACTGGTCCATAAATATCTCAATGCTTCCACTTGTAATTTTACAGTGATAGGGCATTGTTTAGTGCTCTTCCTTTGCATTTTTACACATTTTATTGTTTCCATCTTTATAACTGTAATAAAGAATCACATGCACCCTTTTATTAGGGGCCAGTTTAACGATTTGCCAGCTTGTCCGAATTCGTAACTATGTACAGTCATGTTTGCTCATGTTCTAGTAAGATTAACAGGTTGTTAGACTCGTATCCTGTAGCTGTAGGAACACTGCCTGCAATTTTATTACTGCCATCAAGACAATCGTCGCAGAGTAATAACGTGGAACAAGGTCTTCAAGCACACTGTCAAATGTGATGGAACGTGTCATGAGAAAATGACCGATTGTTTTAAAATCACGTTTTAAGTTTAATATATTTTAAAGACTTTTTGATGATTTTTAATTTTCCATATCTATATTTAAACAAAAACGATAAAATCCTGCAGTTTTCGCACAGATCACTTTACTGCAATTACCTGCTTATGTCATTCTAATCTTGCCTGTAATTATATCACCTATGTATAGATAAGACAGGACAAAACTTATCTATCTTTCCCTTGTACAATGACCTCTGCACAGATCACAGAACATGCCTAGAAATCTCTCCCATAGAAGCCAATGAGGTCCCCTCCTGACCATTGCGTCTATGGCTCGTAAAGCAATTTTCTTGATGCTTTCTAAATGCTATTAAGAACAGCTCAGACAAGATGGCCGCCTCTATAATCATGTTCAGGAAATAGAATTAATAAATCTGTGATTGGCAAAATAAAAGATTATAAAAAAAGGATGTGTGTTGCTATCTGGTTATAACTGGCAGATAATATTTTTGGTGACACTTTTCCTTTAAGAGACAGAGAGCGCATTAAACAAGAAAACTGAGCTTTCTACCAGGAAACTCGAGACAGATTGGAATGTCTTTCTCCCTCTGCGACTGAGTGTCTTGTTATCCCTGCATAGGCCAACTTCATTGATGTATTGACACATACATTCAGTATCTCTCCTGAACCTCTGTGATGCCTTCAGAGCTAGGGTACAAATCAATTCCAGAGATCTAGCAGGTTTACGATACAATTAAATGACAATAGGCGTAGAATAACTGAAAAACATGTTGGAGATGCTTCCAGTTATTATAATATTCCACTTACTGGGATTGTTTCACATAACAAAACATTATCATGGAATTTTTGGACAAACATCCCAGTTTGTGTAATATTTTTGGGTCGTGTGGGGTGGGAAGGGAAAGCAAACCCCCCTTTTTATTTTATTTTTTAAATATTATGACTTGCTGTTTATTCAATTGATTAGGCAACCAATCAACCCCCTCCAAAATCTTACTTGTGCTTCTGATGTTCAGTGTCCTAGATAAATTATCCCCAAAATTAGTGGAGCTGTAAAACGTGGGTTATTATTTATTTTAGAGCACCATTAAAGGGGTACTTCCCTTTTAACATTTATGGGATATCCACAGTATGTGCTATAAATGGCCGATAGGGGCATCTCCCAGCCGTTGTGAATGGAGAAGTCGCCATGTCTCCAATAGCTTCCGTGGGAGTTCTGAAAATAATCTAGTGAGGGCGCTGTGCGTAATAATGAAGGGTTTAAATACAACAGAGATTAAATAAATTGCAGACTGGTATAGAAGGAAGGAGGACTTAATCTATGATTATTTAAACGGGTTCTCTGGGAACCATGCATTTTTAGCAAGTGCCCACATACTGCCTCTCCAAACAGAAGATTTATACTTGCCTGCTTGCTGCCGTTGTGTCCATGTTCCGATCCCCACAGCTTTGACATCTGGTGCAGCATGGTCAAATGCTCCAGTGCAAGAAAATCACTGGATTCAGTGGTGACATGCTGCTTGTGGCATGTCACCGTTGAAGCCAGTCATTGGCTGTAGTGGAGCATGTGACCATGCTGCGACCGATGCCAAAACTGCTGGAACATGGACACTCATTATTCCCGGAGAATCCCTTTAAGCAAAGAGGGAAGACTTGACTACAACTTCTACTTGCTGATTCAGTCACTATTTATGTTTCATGATGGGTCATGTAAGTACTTGGCATATGGCAAAGCAGTGCTTCTAGAGGAGCATAATTGCATACAATAGAGTATATTACAGTAAATTAAAGAGGCTGTCCATCCAATAATTTCTTATTAAATTTTCAGAGGTCAGAAAGCGGCATAAAAACAAAAGGAGTCGTCCTCCCAGATGTGCCCCCATTCCTATTCTGATGCTTCACTGGCACCTACTGGGGTTTACTTCCTGGGCTCGATCAATACACTCGAGAGGACCTCTTTGTCAATCCTTGTGTGGTTACCAGCCAGTGATGGCCTGACCGGTCATTTCTTGTGCATGCAGCACCTTTCATTAACTGTTGGTTATTAAATTTTGCCTCCTTCCCTCACACACAGAATTTCTTTGCTTCAGAGCCATAAATTAGAGCAGGTTGAGTGCCATGAGTGCACAGCATAAAGAATTACATACAGTAAATATTATCTTGAAATAAAATGCGGAGGTAGATTTGTTCTTTCAGAACGAATACCGGTATATATATGGCTCTCATAGGAGTACACTGATTTTAGGACTTTTGTAATGGCAAATGGAAAGCGCTGCTGATGAAAACTTGATGGGTTGTTGCAGACTTTATGAACAGATGTATTTTTCTACATTTCTATTTATTTGTTGACCCCCTCCCCTCTGAACTGTGGTTTTTATTTGCCCATTACTCAAAGTAGAACTGCAGAACAGATTCTGACTGTGCATGTACTGAAGATGGAATTAGTTGGGTGCCTGTTCCTCTTGATATTGCATTGGTTTTCTTGCAGGGCTAGTTCCACACCTAGGGTACAACCAACCTGCAGGGTGTTCCGGCAGAAGACAAACTGCAGGAGTTCAGTCTACGGGCCAGCTGGTTACTACTGCCAGGAAACGATAATGGGGGATGTTTCTGAAATCGGATAACCCCTTTAAGAACATGTCTCGTATTTGCTCCTTCTTTACCCCCTGAGTTAACTAAAATGCTAGTACATGCTCTAGTCATTTCCTGCCTGGACAACTACAACAATCTTCTGTGGCCTCACATCTAGCACTGTCGCTCCCCTCCAATCTATCCTTATCTCTGCTGCCCGGTATATCCACCTCTCCCCTTGTTTCCTCTCTGCCTTTCACCTCTGCCAATCCCTTCACTGGCTCCCCATTGCCCTGCGAATTCAGTTTAAAATACTAACAACTACATATAAGGCCATCCTCAACCAGTCCTCTCCTTACATCTCTGACCTACTTTACCCATACATCCCCACATGTAATCTCCGATCCTCACAGGACCTCCTCCTCTGTTCTTCACACAGTAAATCTATAAGATTTCTCATGTGCATCCCCCATACTCTGGAACTCGCTACCCCACCAGATCGGACTCTCCCCCAACATCCAAACCTTCAAAAGCAACCTGAAAACCCACCTCTTTAGGAAATCCTACCACCTGCAATGAGCATGCTGTCACCCACAACCAGATAAGCAGGCTTTACCCTCACCTACTGTGTTCTTCACCCATCCCTTGTAGACTGTAAGCTCTTGCGGGCAGGGTCCTCTCCCCCTCTGTAGCGGTCTGTTAATAGTTTGTGTATTGTATTTTATATTATCTATGTGTAACCTCTTGATGTACAGCACCATGGAATTAATGATGCTTTCAAATATTAAGTGATTGGCTGAGCAGGACTTTCCTGCCATTTCTGGCATGTCGGAGAGCAGTGGGGAATGTGGCAGCGGCTTGGAATCAGTTCGACTGAGTGTCTTGTTTTAATCTCCTCTGAACCCACTGCCACCCATTTTTACTTGCCAAAAAAAACCTTTATTCATTATATCCTTGCTTAAAAGAGAACCTATGCAATATCCAGAAGAATCCTATGAAACTTCAGAAAATAAGATATATATGAAATAAAATGCATGTATACAGAAAAGGACATGCATCTTTTACCTACTAGGCAGTGTTAATTCAGCCACTCACGTTTAAAACCGGCTTTCTACAAGTAATATACCCGTAGTTCAGTTCGTGAAATGTTTTTCTGCAGTTCACATTCGCTGTCCTTACAGCATATTGCTCCTGGGAAGGATCATAATGTGGTTAATGCCTGGGGTTTTCCTAGGTGGCTAAGGTTAACTGCATGCTTCACTATAAATGAAAATATAGGCTAATGCTAATCTGTACATCCAGACACTTCTTACTATAATTGATTATTGGAGGAGGTGGTATACATATGCTCACATCTTTCCATTGGTCCGCAGCCAAGGTCACTTATACATAGAAATCAATAAGGAGTCAGAATGCATATAATCCGTCATGGATCTGAAAAAACACTTTTGTTATAAAACCGCATGCATCCGTCATGAACATATCCGGTTGTATTATGTCTTCTATAGCCATAACGGATCCGTCATGAACACCATTGAAAGTCAATAGGGGACGGATCTGTTTTCTGTTGTGTCAGATAAAATGGATCCGTCACCATTGACTTGCTTTGTGTGTCAGGACAGATCTGTCTTGCTCCGCACCACATCGTGAACAGAAAAAACGCTGCAGGCACAAGTATAAAAGCACAATATTGCATACATACACATAACTCTTTTGAGCGGATCTATAAAGGTCTAAATTAGTGCTTGTGTATTATGTACAACCTACATGTGTGCATAGAAATCACGATAAGCCACATCTCTCTGGGAAATGGGTTACAACTTCTTTCTTTCTCTTGGCACACCAGCTTTTAAAGCAATACCCCAAGCTTCCACTTGTGATTATATTTTTAGTATAAGTCTAAAGGTCCGTTTTCCTGATGCAGTTTTGGAAAACAAAATCAGGAGTGAATCATTAAAGCGAGAAGATTTTTATTATTTTATTGATGACCTATCTTCAGGATAGATCATCTAAATCTGATCAGCTGAGTGCCGACTGTCAGCACCCCTGCAGATCAGCTGTTGAAAAAGACCAAAGTGCTCGTACCAGCTCTGCGTTCTCTTCTCTTTTTACCTGCTCACTGTCGACATTGCGCAAGCAAGTAAACAATTAAGAGAAGGCAGCGCCTGTACGAGCACTGTGATCTCTTCAAACAGCTGATCTCCAGGGGTTCTGGCAGGAGAGGTTAATATAAAACAGCAAGCCAACACTTTAAGAACAGATCTGACTGCTACTTCTGTTTTATATTCTCCGGCTTTTGGGTTCCAAAACTGCATCAGGAAACCTGACTGGTCATATCTAAACGGATATGATATTTTTGCATTCATTGTCACTGGTCAGTGTGATCCTCTAAACCTGATAAATCTCCCCCATCATATATACACAATGCTTTTAGAATTTGCTTCTGGAATCAGGAGTGTCTCTGTCCCATCTGTGGACTCTTTGGCCACTGGTTGATGATAATTTGTCTTGTTGCTTTGTATGGTGTCTGATCTAGTTTCAGAAAATTTATTTTGTGAAATAGCCATTTAAAGGGAACCTAAACCTTTGCTGAAACCAATGGTGGAGTACCACTTCTCAGAGCGCTCTTCATATTAATCTTTCCTCAGTTATGCTTTGCTTTACCAATGTGAGGGGGACACATTCATAGAAAGTATATGGAACTATGTGTTGGGTAAAGCCAATGAAAGCCAAAGGTACAGAGCACCTTTGTGGTTTCAATGAAGGGTTAGGGCCCATACAACGTGTGTGTATGAATGAATATATATTATAGATACTAACTGGTGTTTTATATCTTAATTTAAGGTAACATCCAAGGTGCAACAATTGTAGATTCTCTTGATACTTTGTTTATCATGGGAATGAAGGATGAATTCAAGGATGCTAAAGAATGGGTGGACAAGAACCTAGAATTCAATGTGGTGAGTTTGATTTTAGGTTCCCCATTTAGTGTTGTTTTAAGTCATTGTTACACATACGAAGTTTAATGAAAGTTTAAAAATGTTTTAGGGAATTAAATATTGGTGACCAATCCTCAAGATAGGTTATCAGTATCTGATCAATGAGGGTCCACTCAGCACTCTGTCCGTTCAGCTATTCAAGGGGGCAGTGCAGCTGCTTCACTGTGTACCAAGCACAGCACCATATATTGATAATTGGTTGTGCTTGGTATAGTAACTAAATCCTATTAACTTGAAGGAGACCGAGCTGCACAAAGGCCATGTAAACTATTGAAGGATGTTACAGGTTGAAGAGGCCTCAGCACTCATCCGAATACAGTGGCTTATTCAAACAGTGTAGGTGCTGAGAGTCAGACCCCCACTGGTCTGGTATTCATGATCTTTCCTGAGGGATAGGATATCAGAATTTAAGTCCCCAAAAAAAACTTTAATTATCTGATGCAATTTAACCTACAGAATAAGTTTTTTCACCACAATGTAAAAAAAAAAAAAAAAAATGTATGATCTAACATCTGAAGGAAAATAAAACTCCTTAAATCCACTGTATTGCTTGAAATGTTGTCTTTATTCGGCTTTTGTAAGTTTTAAATGTTTTCGGCAATATGCCTTCATCAGAAAACTGAATGAGCTGCACAAAAGAGCTAAATATGGGGACCTGGTGGTTACACTGTGGGGGAGGGGGGGGGTCTCTGTGGCGCTGGTGGCATTTACAGGGATATGGGCAATCAGCTCTGTGGAATGGCACCATGATCTATTATCTGTTGAGATTTCTTCTGCTTTAGGGTTCAGCCACACAGTTTTTTGGACAAAGTTCTGAAGCAGTTCTGCCTGGTGACTTTTTTTTGCTAAATTTAGAAGTGGATTCAAAAGTAACATTTAAAATTTGCGGAGGTTTAACCCTTCATATTCCATGGTGAAATGTGACCACAGCATCTGCTTTGATGAAAAACCAGGAGCATGCTCCCCTGGCAATGATCTGGCTTTCCCCAGCGGGGATCGTGGTGCCTGAGTATGTGTGCAGTAGACCCTGCCCTCCTGAGTGACAGGAGGCTTCTGTATATTAGTCCCTATGAAGAAGCAGCCTGTGGCAGAGCTTTATAGGAACACAGTAATATTCTCATAGACTCCAATGTTAATCTAATGTTTGCTTGTAATCGTTCCCTCGGGGAGTTAAAAAAAAAAGTTTTTAAAAATATAAAAGAAATATAAAAATTCTAATCACCCCCTTTCCCCAAAATTAAAAGAAAAGCAATACAGTGGATTTAAGGAGTTTTATTTTCCTTCAGATGTTAGAAAAAATAAATATCATGGGTAATTAAAAAATCAATATCATGGGTATTGCCAAGTGCGAAAATACCCAAACTAATAAAATAATAAAATATTTATCCCATACGGAAAATGGCGAAACGAAAAAAAAAACTGTCAAAATGGCTGAATCGCTGTATTTTTGGGCCGCTTCACCCCTCGCAAATTTTTTTTATAAAAAGTGATCAAAAAGTCATACTTGCCATGGCATCAATAAAAAGTACACATCGCCCCACAAAAAATTAGCCCTCACACAACTATATATTTACGACTTATCTGAAAATTTAATTCTCCAACAATCCCTTTTAAACCTTCGTGTAACCTGTGTATGCCACCAGGGGCATCTCCATGGAATCGGTGTGTTCTTCCTGTGTTTGTGTCGGTTCAGTTTATTCTTCTCTGATTTTTGCCTGAGATTCCAATTACTCAGTATGGCATTTTGATTTTTTTTTTTTTTTGTGTGTGTGTATAGTTTGTGTGACACAAATTTTGGTTTTCACAGAATTTGCTGCTTCTGTGTGTTTAGATCTTTTTTGTCAGGTGTGCCTATGGTATACTGAAGTACAATTATAAGCATTTCATAAGTCTATTACCTTTGATTAAATTTGACAAATCAAATTTATCCAAAAAGTAAATATTTCCAAAGTTGGCCCTTTTCCAAGTCTTCTGCAATTCTCCCTGGCATGCTGGATATCCGCTTCTGGGCCAAATCATGTCTGATGGCAACCCATTAATCAGTGCTTGGAGTTTTATCACAACTGTTCAATCACTTTTTTGAGGATTAATCACAGGTTCCCACAGGGATTGAAATCTGATTAGTTTTCTGGTTGTGGACCCAGAATTTCAATGTTTTGTTCACCAAGCCACTTAGTCACTTTTGACTTGTGGCATGGTGCTCCATCATGCGGATTAGGGCTGAGTGAATCGACTTCGGATGAAACATCTGAAGTCGATTTGCATAAAACTTTCAATACTGTACGGAGTGAGCGCTCTATACAGTATTAGAATGTATTGGCTCCTATGGGCCGAAGTTATTACTTCATAAATTGATTTCTACTGTAAAAAAACATTTCCAGAACTCTGGTTCGGTTCCAAGGTATCACTTGGAACCGAACCTGAGTTCGGGAATTATTATTTTTTTTTTACAGTAGAAATCAATTTATGAAGTTATTACGCGAAGTCTTGCAAGACTTCGCTAAGTAATAGCTTCGGCTCATAGGAGCCAATACATTCTAATACTGTACGGATAGTTGGAGAAGATGCTCTTGGGGGATGTATTCATACAATATAAACTATGGCAGTCTTGTGTCATCTTTTTTTTCCGGACAATCATTTTTCCAGGTATATGAAACAGTCTAAAGGGGGCTTCATCAGAGAAAATAACTTTACCCCAGAACTCTACAGTCCAATTCCTATCTTACTTGCAGAATGTCAGTCTGTCCTTGATGTTTTACTTGGAGAAAAGTAGTGTCTTTGCTGCACTTCTTGACACCAGGCCATCCCCCTCACTGGGCATGCCTGCCTGCTGCCACACCTGAGCAAGCTCTACCCTGATAGTGACCCGACCCCATAGCCAAGTTAACTTTAGGAGACAGTACTGGCACTTACTGGACTTTCTTGGGTATCCTGAAGCCTTCTTTTCCAGGTTAAAGGGTTCAATTGCTGAGGTTCTTAAAAAGCTGATAAATTGTTGCTTCTTAGACTGCACCTAAATCAACAGTGTCCTTGCCTGTGAATTTTTTTTTCATACAAAGTCTGTGATGACTGCATGTATTTCCTTTGTGGTAACCCTAGTTAATAGAAGAAGACAATGGGTTGAAGCACCCCCACCATACATCGTATATTGGCACTGCTTGGTATTGCAGCTCAGCCCCCTTGACTTAAATGGGGCTGAGCTGCAACTAGGCGATGTGAGCTATGTACAGTGATGTCACTGGCCTAGGAAGAGGCTGCAGCACTCAAGGCCTCTTCTAACAGCTGATTGGCGGGGTTCCTAGGTGTCACATCCCTGCAGATCTGATGACATATCTCAAAGGGCTTCTGTCACCAAAAGTCATTTATCATTTTTGGGCTTACTAAAGTCCTTATAGTGCAATTATTCATTATTTTTCTGTGGCTTATTTTCCTTAAAAATCACACTTTTACAATATGTTAATTACCTCGCTACCAGCAAGTTGGGCGGTTACTTGCTGGTAGCTGCCGCATCCTCCTTTAAAAAAAAAACGCCCCCTCCTCCTGTTGATTGACAGTTCCAAATCTCGCGCTTGCGCAGGCGCACTGAGAGGAGGGCGCTCGCTCGGCCGCTCCTTCCACAGTGCGCCTGCACCGATGAATTCACCTCTGCACCCGGAAGAGAAAGGGATTTGAAATGCAGACAGGGCCAGCCGGAGGAGGAGAGCGCTCACTGGCCGTGTCAATCAACAGGAGGAGGGGTGCGTGTTTTTTATAGGAGGATGCGGCAGCTACCAGCAAGTAACCGCCCTACTTGCTGGTAGCGAGGTAATTAGCATATTGTAAAAGTGCGATTTTTAAGGAAAATAAGCCACAGAAAAAGGTAAGAACACCTATATATTGAATAATCGCTCTATAAAGATTTTAGTAAGCCCAAAAATAAAAAATGACTTTTGGAGGGTGACAGAAGCCCTTTAAGGCTAAGTTATAACTATCATTACCTAGATAACCCCTTTCAATTAATTTTTATTTTTTTTGGAAGAAACCATTTTGCAATTAATTGCAATTTATATGATCACTCTTAACACATCACTCCTAACAATCTAGAGTTAATACAAATTGCCACCATCAAAACTAAAGTAGCAGACTTTGTTAAAACGAAGATTGTGCGATTCTCTAAACTTTTGCCCACAACTACATATGCAATGCTATGGGATGTTTCAGGGCTTGATAGACAACAGATAATAAAAGATGAATGACAACTACAAATTAAAGTAATTCAAAGCAGACTCCCCCCCCCCCCCCCTTTTTGTACTTGATTTATATTATTTCAAGAGGATTGTTAAAACGTGAAACAAAGGAGAGCTCCTATAGATGGCACTCCAGCTCAGACACAGTCAGCAGGACATTTTTTTTGAGATTGCATTTTGGGCTAAAAATCCTTTTTTTCATTTACCGACAGTCTTTATTAAAAATATTGAGTCATCCTATCGCAGAGGATTAACTGTTTACCTAGCTGTGTGAATTGTACTTTTTACTTGGACTTTGTGCCGGTCATCTAATAACCGTTATCTCTAAATTACTAAAAGTTCATAAAAACTTATTGAAGCCCCATTCTTATCAGCTATAATGAGTGTTTAGACAGAAGGAGCTGCTTGATGGGGAAAAATAGTAATAGTAAAAATACAGAGACTGCCCCTTGTTAATCTTAGGGCTCTTTCACACTTGCGTATTTTCTTTTCCGGCATAGAGATCCGTCCTCAGCGCTCTATGCCAGAAAAATCCTGATCAGGATTATCCCAATGCATTCTAAATGGAGAGAAATCCGTTCAGGATGCATCAGGATGTCTTCAGTTCAGGACCGGAACGTTTTTTGGCCGGAGAAAATACCGCAGCATGCTGCGCTTTTTGCCCCGGCCAAAAATCCTGAACACTTGCCGCAAGGCCGGATCCGAAATTAATGCCCATTGAAAGGCATTAATCCGGATCCGGCCTTAAGCTAAACGTCGTTTCGGCGCATCGCCGCATCCGACGTTTGGCTTTTTCTGAATGGTTACCATGGCAGCCAGGACGCTAAAGTCTGGGCTTACTCCGGGAAACACAGTGCAATTTGCAGGCAATATATAATATAGAGCAGAAGGAGCTGAGCAGATTGATGTTGTTTTGTGGGAAAAGCTTCAGTAAACCTTGTAATTTATACATTGAGGTCTCTACTCTTTGAGTTCAGTTGTATGCGGGGGCAGTGTAGTTCTAGGGTTCCTTAGGCCCAGCCGAGGAAATTATTCTCGGGTTCCAGCCTTCATATTCTCAATATCAAAGTTCAATAGGTTTTAATTGAAAGAGATATGCTCTAGTGGCAAGAGTATGGCTCCAAAGACTTGCAAATGTGTGTGTGTGGTTTTTTTTTCTGTTGGACCTTTAAGAATCCTTTGGTACTCTGCCGTTCAGTCCAACACCACACAAGGGCTTTATCAGTGACTGACAGCTATCAAGTATACACACAATAAACAGGACGAAGGCAGCACTCCAAAGTAAATCCAAGTCTTTTTTCACCCATTGTCACTGTAGTGCTGCCTTCTTCCTGTTCGTTGTCGTTTGGTGAGGATTTGGATTCCATCTCCCTGGAGGCGTGCAACATTTCCTTTTTCTTTACATTTTTTTCTTCACTCTGCCGCTTCAATTGTATGTTTTTGCTGTAAGTATACACACATACAGGAAGTGCTATAGGCCATTGATAAGGTTACCCCCATGTACAAATGAACTGAAAGAGCAGATATGTTTTATTGTTTTGTTTTATTTTTTTGTTAGAGGAACTGAATCCATTCCAAACACTGATGCAAAGTTTGCTTCTTTTTGTAATAAAAAAATTACAGTTTTTACCTAGAAACAATGTAAGTGACCTGTGATTGGTTGGATTTTTAAGGAAGTGGTGTGACAGTGAAAGGGCAGTCATGTTTCTTCATTAAAAGGAAAAAAAAAGAAAGAAATGGATCAGGTGAACTTAAAAAATAGATGTCGTTGTATGCAATCAGTTTGAGGGATGTGTGCAGTGGAAAAATATTGATGACCGATCCTCAGGATGGGTCATCAATATCAGAGCGGCGGGGATCCTACTCCTGTCACACCTGCCGATCAGCTGTTTAAAGGGGTAGTGATGCTTTTGCAAGCTCTATTTCCTTTTCAAAATTGCATGTTCTTTGTCTTCGTTGCAGCGGCACAGTGCAATTACACCTTCCTCCCCAGTTCACTTGAACGGAATGAGCAGTCGTAATTACACTGTGATGCCCCTACAAAGAGGATAACACGCAAGTAATTTTGTAGAGGAAATAGTGCTTGCACGAGCACTGTTACCTCTTCAAACAGCTGATCAGGTGGGGTGCCAGGAGTTGGACCCCCGCCATTTGGATATTGATGACCCAACCCACTGCACTGATCCTCTTATGACTAATTTTATATTACTTTTTTTTTTGTCTGAATTGCAATCAGTTTCTATGCAAGATGGAAAAGCCAATTCCTATGCTGTAAAAAATGCAGGAATGCAAAACTGGCTGCGCTTCTGTCATCTGTTTTTTTTTTTTTTTGCTACCAGCGCCGTACATGTGATGTGGGAACATGACGTCCGCTCACACGTGCAGCGGGCATCATGGCCCGCAGATTTCTGCTGTTTCATACAGCAGAGACCTGTGGCTACTTACCGTGACCGGCAATAATGCAGATCGCGGTAATTAAATGCTTTTAGATGCCGTGATCAAGTGGGATCACGGCACCTAAATGCACAAAAACCCTGAACCCCGGGCTTCCTACTAATGCCTCATGTGGCCAATTCGGGCATCGGTAGGTGTGCTGAACACTTTCAGCTTTGAAAGTGTTTATGCTGCAATTCTTATTTTGGCCACCAGATGGCAGGCCAGGATAAGAAATGAGCAAAATGAACTTTCAATGGCATTTAAAAAATCCCTGATAGACCAAAATTAAAAATTAAAAAACACAATGTATAAGCTCATATATGAGCCACAATATGATCACAAAAAATAAAATAAGTTAAATATATAAAAAAGAAAAATATAAAAGTTTAAATCACCCCCTTTTCCGTATAATTGAAAAATACCTAAATAACAATAAATATAAACATCATGGGTTTCACCGCGACCGAAAATGCCCATACTATTAAAATAGAAGAAAAAAATTCCAATACGGCGAATGGCGTAATTGAAAAAAAAGTCAAAATGGCCGATTTGCAATTTTTTTTCATTGCTTCTCTTACCCAAAAAAAATGTAAATGTGATCAAAAAGTCATGCACACTCCAAAATGGTATCAATAAAAACTACAGATTGTTCCACAAAAAATGAGCCCACAAACAGCTCAGTAGACATAAGTATAAAAAAACTTATGGGGGTCAGAATATGGTGATGTAAAAAAAAAAAAAACATTTGATCAAAGTTTTAATTTACTTTTACACTATTTAGACATAAACAACCTATATATATTGGGTATCGTTGTAATCGTACTGACCCAGAGAATGAAGGACATGTAAACGTGGGAACAAAACCCGTAAAACGGTGGAGGAATTGCGTTTTTTTTCCCCAATTTCATCCCATTTGGAATTTTTAGTACCGCTTCCCACTACATTTTATGCCATAATTAATGGTGGCATTAGAAAGTACAACTTGTTCCGCAAAAAATAAGCCCTAATACAGCTATGTGAACGGAAATATAAAAAAGTTATGGCTCACGGAAAATAGGGAAGAAAAATGAAAAAATTAAAAAACTCCGTCAGTGAAAGGGTTAAGAAGCCTATGAGACCTTTTATCAAGACTGACGTATCCATGCTCCAGTCTTGATCTCCCTGCACTGGCGTGGGATGGCATCCGCTTTCACTTTTATAGGACTGTTCTGTTGTATTTACTTAGAATATTAGTAAATGATGACGCCATGCTTGTAGTGTTACTCATTGCTGCGGCGAGCAGGAACAGAGCAAAGCATGCAGCCCTCGTGTGAATGGTGACGGTGCTGGGAATCAGACCCCCGTAGATCTGATATCGATGACCTATCCTACGTCCTCAATAGTATAAAAAAAAAAAAAAAAAAAAGACAACCCATTTTAAGGGGTATTTTGGGGAAAAACGACACAGCAGTTTGATGCAGTTTTTTGAGAAAAGGCCAGGAGTGGAATCGGTAAGAATGAGAAGCATAAAGGAAACCTTTACCTGCTGGAGCCACTTCTGACATTGGCTCAAAAACTGCAGTTCCGTGATACTAAAGGAATGGATCATCAGAAAATATTATTTGTATCAGCTTTTTACTATACCATAACAAATATTGTTTATTTTACACATTGAAACATATACCACCATATTTTATTTGAAGGGCAAGCTCTTAAAATGCCAATGTTACCAGAGCAGCGAACAGCAACTGTCATGTGTGCACTGTATTCTGTGTGCATCTCAAGTAGCCGCTTTCCATTAATTAAAGCATGCAGGCAAAAGCCAGTGAACCTCTGTGCAGCATTTCATCTTTGCTTTCAATTCCGTTTCTCTATTCTGTCTGCTCCTGAGAAGCGAAATAAAAAATGAGTGCTCAAGAAATGTGGAATGTCTGAATAAGCAGCGGCCAGGTTGAGATTTACGGTTTGCTATAAATTCTCATACATATGAAATTTCATATTTTTTCATGATGTGTGTGTGTATATACGATCATGGGCAGCTTTCTAAAATTAGGCATGGAATTGGTGCGGTTACATGTGCTATATTTCTGATGCATCGTTTTTTTTTTAATGTATTTACTAAGATTCTAAACTATTTCTAATGTGCGTCACATTTAGAAAGCCTGGCATGAGCAAGCATACTTTGTGGGGGCGTTCCTATCAAATGCCTGTGCAAATTGTCAGTGAATTTAGTGTCCGTCCGCATAAACTAAGTGTGTGCTTGTTTGTCGGGGGATCAACACCTTTACAGAGGGCATTTATTGGGAAAAAGCATCCCTAGGATGCTCCTTCCCGATAATTGCCCCACTCATCGGCCTTTTAAAGGGACCTTTGGTGACAGTCTGAACGGTGACTATAGCGATTACTATGCATTTGATTGCACTTGGCTTATGGGAGACCTTCTCAGATTTAGAAGGACTTTAAAGCGTTGCTACAGTAAGCAGAGTAATGTGGATTAATTTGGTCTGCAGTCTTTGGAGAATTTTCCCATGATTCTAATGTTCTTTGTCGTTGTTTAATACCTTGGAGCTACTTTGTAAATCAGCCATGAAATCTGTGCTGGTGTGAAAATGATTCTACATTTTGCTTCAGGAAAACTGTTTTCCAGAATGCAATCAGTAGCTTCTATAGTGTAATGTGGACCAGGGTACATGGAACTAAGGATTTCTTTTCGGAGGCTAGAACTGCCCAATAATCTGAATGCTAAGCAAGGATGGCAACCCGATAAAGGGAGCTTGTAACCCCTCAGAACTGCGGTCAGTGTTATATAGGTGACACCGGGAGTAGCATACTCATACCTGGAGTGATGGACCTAAAGGCTGCATGACCAAAAAATCCAGCTTCTCCTCCCCTTGGCATCTCGATTGCTAGTGTCATAGAGGTGGTAGATAGTTCTGTGCCCTCAACCGTGTACACCGAACCCTTCCCCAACCTCCTTCCTCAGCTTTAAGTTATGGCTGACTTCTAGAGCCATTGCTCACCAGAGGGGAGGGGTTGAGCATTCTGTACAGAGTCAAGGCCACTGGGCACAAAGGGGCCACCCCCTTGGCACTTGTTATCATGATATTGATCCTGCAGGACCATCTCCTCATATGTTTAGACTGCTCCCCCTCTCGCCTTTATAACATTGTCAGCAGTTTTGAGGTCAAAACTGCTGACAGAGACCAGTCATAAAATGTCACTATTAGTTTATTTAAAGCATATGGACACCTTTTTATTAAATTAAAAAAAAAAAAATTACATAAATTTATTTTATCGAGAAAATCATTTCTCCAATTGGTTTTATTTATCTCTTTTCATTTTTGTCTCTCCTATGCACAGCAGGCTGCTCTCAGTAAATTTACAGAGAATCCGTCATCTGGCAGATTTTCTGTAACTTCTCCTGTGTGCACATGGGACTGCGCACTGTCTCCCTCCTCTCCCTCCCCCCAATCAGGTGCGCTGTATCAGAAGCTGCCAGGTCCGCAACACATGAAGTTCCGCCCCTCTTCCAAGAAACCCCACCCCTCACGGACCGCTCTTTCACCAGGAGCAGCTCCAGTCTGGACTAAACACTACCTTGTGGTCACAGGACCTGTGGTAAAGCCACAGTCATGTGATCAGCCATGTTTGTGGGAGGAGTTAGGGCAGGGCTTGACAAATTTTCTTGGAATCTAGGAGCCAGCTAAAAAAGTTAGGAGCCAGGCGGAGCCGTATCATAAAGCTCCCAATAGATGCCCCCATAGTGCTCCCCCCCCCACTTCTCTATAGAGCCCCCCAATAATGCATGCCAGTACATAGGGCCCCCAGTAGATGCCCCCATAGTGTTCCTACCCCTGTTTTCCATAGTGCCCCCCATAATGTGCGAGTGTATAGGGCCCCCCATAATGCTTCCCCTTTTCAATAGGTTATATGACATGTCAGATGCTGCCAGCGTCTAAGTGATTGCCACTTACGGCCGCCATGATTTGTGGAAACCCTTACAAGGATTACAGGGTCCGGAGGGGAGGGCAGAGGGGTCCGGAGGGGAGGGCAGAGGGGTCCGGAGGGGAGGGCAGAGGGGTCATGTCTTGTCAATCTCTTTCCCCCCTTGTCATTCACTTTCTCTCTCCCCCCCCCTCTTGTCATTCACTTACCCCCCTTGTCATTCACTTTCTCCCCCCCCCCTTGTCATTCACTTTCTCTCACCACCCCTTGTCATTCACTTTCTCTCACCACCCCCTTGTCATTCACTTTCTCTCACCCCCACCTTGTCATTCACTTTCTCTCACCCCCCACCTGTCATTCACTTTCTCCCTCCCCCTTGTCATTCACTTTCTCCCCCCTCCTTGTCATTCACTTTCTCCCCCCTTGTCATTCACTTTCTCCCCCTTGTCATTCACTTTCTCTCACCCCCTTGTCATTCACTTTCTCTCACCACCCCCTTGTCATTCACTTTCTCTCACCACCCCTTGTCATTCACTTTCTCCCCCTCCTTGTCATTCACTTTCTCTCACCACCCCCCTTGTCATTCACTTTCTCTCCCCCTTGTCATTCACTTTCTCCCCCTTGTCATTCACTTTCTCTCCCCCTTGTCATTCACTTTCTCCCTCCCCCTTGTCATTATCTTTCCCCCTTGTCATTTTCTGCCCCCTCCTCTAGTGTAGCGTGGCCGAGCTTTGTATGGTCCCACGGGTACAGGAGCTTTAGTTTCCTGTACCCGGGCGGACTGACAGGAAGTGCACACTGTGTGCGCACTTCTTGTCAGTCCGACCGGGTACAGGAGACAGATGCTCCCTGTACCGCGGACCATACAGGGCTCGGCCACGCTACAATGAGGAACTTACAGGAGGGAGCGCTAAGCGCTTCCCTCCTGTCAGTCCCTCTCTTCATGCTGTGCCTGGGCGGTGCGCCCTCATGGACGCGCCAGCCCGGGCAGTGCTGCAGCCGCCTGAGGCTCTATACAGAGCGCTCGGGCGGCTGCAGCATGAAGGGGGCCGGCGCTCCTAGTTCGCGCCGGCCCTGCGCCCGGGCACCTGACAGAACGGGCTGACAAATACCCAGGCGCCAGGACCAAATTCCTGGTCGCCATGGCGACCTGGCGCCTGGGATTTGTCGAGCCCTGAGTTAGGGGATCACAGGCTGTGCTGGTGGAGAATGCAGAGGTACTTTATGTATGGAAGGTGTGTATCAAGCAGAGCTATGTCAGTGTAATTAGTCTATTGTACAGTTTTCTGTGTGTATTGTGCACACAGTAGTTCTATCTGTGTAATGCACATGTAGCAGAGCTGTGTGTGCAATATTTAGGTAGTAAACTATTTGTGTAATAGGCATGTGGTATAGCTGTGTATGTAATATGTATGTAGTAGTGTCAGGTGGGTGCTGTCAAGGGTTGCAGCGGGGCAGAGTGTTAGCTGTACATACAGCTGACACTCTGCTTGAAACGGCCAACATCGGTGCTGGCACCCATGTTGGCAGTTTAACCGCTAGGGATGAGCGAACTTGTGTTCAGGTTATGTAAGAATTCTGTTATGGATTCTGCTACCACGGACCATAACTAAGAGTCCACTCACACATCTGCATAATGGGTCCGTATCCGTTCTGCAATTTTGCAGAAGGCGTGCGGGCCCATTAATTTTCAATCGTAAAAATGCGGAACGCAGATGGCCGGTGTCAGTGTTTTACAAAACGGTTGCGGACGTGTGAATAGACCCTTATGGTCCGTTTTAGTGAAATCCATAACAGAATTCTTAGATAACCTGAACATTGAACTCCGAACTTGAAACACAAGTTCACTCAACACTAGTCGCAACGTTTTAGCTCATGGCTTGAAAAAAGACTCTGTGAATGAGCTGAAAACATTGCGACCACAGGGGTGAATAAAGTGTTTGGGAGTGCTGTCATTTTTATATATATGTGTGTGTGTGTGTGTGTGTATATATATGTATGTATATATATATATATATATATATATATATATATATATATATATAATCAAACTGGTGTAAAGTAGAACTGGCTTAGTTGCCCATAGCAACCAATCAGATTCCACCTTTCATTTTTCACAGCTTCATTGGAAAATGAAAGGAGGAATCTGGTATCCATGGGCAACTAAGCCAGTTCTACTTTACAGCAGTTTTGATAAATCTCCCCCACTATGTACTTCTATGTGTACATAGCATTGTGTGTTGTCAGACTGTACTAAACTGTGTGGGAAAAGTGACCGCTCACAGTGCGGATTGCACACAATACTGTATTCAGAAGAGTGCATGTAGTGAGAGCTGTCAGTAATGAGATCTATATCAGGCTTATAACACCATGGTTCTGACTGTAGATCGCTGCACTAACATTGCCAGCAGAAATATCTATTGTGTCTACAAATATTGGACTTTCTACAGAATGGAAAATGAGAAATAGATCTGCTGATTACCAGCAGTCTGTATGTAAGTGGCTGAGAGCTGTGCTGAGTAACAGGATGTGGGGGTGGGGCAGCAGAGCTTGTGCTGCTGCATGTGAAATCAACAGGAACGCCCACAGAGCCTCACAGGAGATGACAGTAGTGAGCAAAAATCCTATCCGAGCATGTCTGAGTGCATGTGAAGCAAAGCTGATACCAGTAAACAAACAAGTGCAATTTTATTATTTGCTGCATTACGGAAAGATATGGGGTCCATAGCCTTTAAAAATGATTTAAATTGCAGAGAGGCAGATTTTTGCGTCGTTCATCATCCACCTACAGTATTTCAGTAAAGGCTGACAGGAACTATGGTTTTACAGAAGAACTTCAAGAATCATTTTCATTAATTTCCACATGCTATCAGATTTCCATACTGGCTGGATGGAACACTAGTTGGGAGATTGGAGTGAAAGAATTAAAGGGGTTGTCTCACTTCAGCAAATGGCATTTATCATGTAGAGACAATTAATACAAGGCACTTACTAATGTATTGTGATTGTCCATATTGCGTCTTTTCTTGGCTTGGTTCATTTTTTCATCATATTATACTCTGCTTGTATCCAGAGGTTACGACCACCCTGTAATCCAGCAGCAGTGGTCATGCTTGCACACTATAGGAAAAAAAAACGCTGGACTCTCTAGTGGCCAGGACCATGGGAGCTTACATGCGCAGTAGCTCTTGTCCCGGCCACCTCGTATCTGCACTGCAGCAGTGGCTGTAAACTGTAATCCCTAGTGTGAACAGACCTTTGAGCAATGTCAAATAAAATAAATTTGTGTAAAACCTTAGAATCTCAACAACATTTAATTTCGGTCTTTTTTTCTGTGCTATTCCAAAGCCAAAATCTTGACTCGGTTCCCTTGTTCTCAGTTAGATTTTCAAATTCCCCTAAAGACTAGGTGAGCAGAGTAGGAGAAGTCTTTGAAGCTGCACCAAAGGGACTGTTGTAGTGCTTGTGGCACCTCAATAGCTGAAAGCCAAAAGCTTAGAATTCACTTTGGGCAGATTAAACACGATTTTAATAAAGCATTGAGGGTTTCTAAATCAAAGGCTCTGATTTAAGTTTTTCTTCCTAAAGACTTTAGAAAAGTAACAAAGTCTGCTGTACGATTGAACTTTTCATAGGGAGATAACTAAAGTTTTGGGAAATGTTTTCTTTGGCGGTTTTGTGTGCGGTTATCTTATTTGGACTATAGGACACGGGAGGCTTAAAGGGGTTGTGCCATGATGACAATTGGAAATCTAGTACATGACAGTCTTCAGGCTGGCAGATATGAGGTGTGTCCTTTCTCAGGGTACATGTCCTTTCCGCTGCAGCTCTCTTCCTGTAACTGTCACAGGTTCCAGCAGGATAGGTCATCAGCTGTTTAAGAAGGCTGCTCCCTTCTCTCTGCTCACCAAGCACAGTGCCATACATTGTATAGTGGTTGGTATTTCAGCTCAGCCCCATTCACTTCAATAGGGCTGAGCTGCGTCTAAGCCATGTGACCTATGATTGTGATGTCACTGGCCTATGGAAAGCGTCGAGAAGGCGGTTGCGCTATTGAGAGCATCAGTGTTATCTCAAGCAGCTGATCAGGGAGAGTCCAGGGTGTTAGACCCCTACCGATCAGATACTGATGACCTATCCAGAGGATAGGTTAGTGATGGCTAACCTCTGGCATTCCAGCTGTGAACTACAACTCCCAGCATGCTCCATTCATTTCTATGGAGCTTTGGGAACAGCCAAGCAAGTGTGCAACTTGGGAGTCTTAGTTTTACCACAGCTGGAGTGCCAGAGGTTAGCCATCACAGAAAAGGGTCATCCATATTAGTCTCGGAAAACCGCTTTAAAGGGATTGTCTCACTTTGGCAAATACCATTTATTATGTAGAGGAATTGGGATTGTCCATATTGCTTCCTTTTCTGGCTGGATTTATTTGCCCATCACATTATACACTGCTCGTTTCCATAGTTACGACCACCCTGCAGTCCATCAGTGATGGTCATGCTTGCACACTATAGGAAAAAGTGCTAGCATATCGGCGCTTCCACGATCCCGGCGCTTTTTCCTATAGTGTGCAAGCATGGCCATCGTTGCTGAACTGCAGGGTGGTCGTAACCCCTGGATGTGTATAATGTGATGGAAAAATGAATCCAGCCAGCAAAGGAGGCAATATGGACATTCATAATACATTATTAAGTGTCTTGTATTACCTTTCTCTACATGATAAATGCCACTTGCTGAAGTGAGAGAACCCCTTTAAGGGTCCTGAATAGCAAGTAGCCATTATTGTGGCTCCCAAGTAACTGCAGGTAGTTGGCCGCCTCTTTAGACTTATATTTCTCGTAGTATTATATGTTTTATCATTCGTGAGCCCTGCCCATTCTCCAAGCTTTCTCTGTTTGTTCTCCTATCTCTTAATTTTGTTTTACAGTGTAACTTTCTTCTTATTTTAATAGAATTTGCTTTCAGAAGAGGATCTGTACGAAAATATGGTGTAAATTGATATGTGCATATTTTAATTGGAGTGCATTAATATTTCATATCTTTGTAATTCAAAGTGTTCAAAAGTGTGTTTTCATTATCTTGCCATGCATTTGTACCAAGATCAGACTTGTCTCTTCCTAGGTAATTGTATTTCAGCCTTTTCTCATTTCACTGTAAGATTTGTTAAGTGATAGTTAATCGCCGTTATCTTTATAAAGACCTCTATGTCTATTTTAAGGCTACAAAAGTCCACCAAAGCTTTGTATTGCGTTTATTCATCTTTAGTAGATTTCAATTAACTCTGTTTTTGGATTATCCTCTCAATTTATCTCTAATTTTAAGAAGTAAAATGCTTTCAGAATTTAAAGTATATTAGCAATTTTTTATCATACTTTAGCACAAAAAACTTTAAATTATAGTGTTTTCAATTTAGAAGTTGAGCATGGTGTTTGGGCTGCAGGCAGCATGTTACAGAGCAGGAGGAGCCGAGCAGATTGATCCCTAGTTTTTAAGTAATGATCCAGTATAACTATAGTTTTTCACTTATTTTCCTGCTCAATCAGGGCTTTGAATTCCAGGCGAAGGTCCTATTAGTGATTGACAGCTATCTCTGTATACACAGTCATTGAGAGAAGGCTGTCAATCACTAATAGGACCGCCTCCTTGACTTCAAAGCCCGGAATGAGCAGGAATTTAAATGAATAAAATTCAAGTTTTACAAAATCTTATCCCACAAAACTGCATATTAATCTGCTCAGCTCCTCCTGTTCTGTAACATACAGCTGGCAGATCACACTGCATATTCATGGAAACAGGTTCCCTTTAACACCGGATAGTATATATATCTGTGCACATATGCATAAGATTGATGTAGACTGAAATAGCAAGTTTTAACCCTTTCACGCTCGATGACGTACATCATTGGGCGTGTGTTTAACCAGCTCTGGACCTCTGCACGCACGAATGCGTCCATGCGGCGGCTGGTTTACTCCTCCTGGACGCATCCGCACGTCATCTCGCGAGACGCGAGATTTCCTGTGAACTTGCGCGCTCACAGGTTCACGTCGGGGAGAAGTTAAACTACAGCCTGCCAGCGCAGATCATGCGCTGGCAGGCTGTAAAAGTTAAAATGCCAGGGCAGTATAAATACCCCACATGTGACCCCATTTTGGAAAGAAGACACCCCAAGGTATTCCGTGAAAGGCATGGTGAGTTCATAGAAATTTTTTTTTTTTTTACATAAGTTAGCGGAAATTGGCTTTTTTTTTTTTTTTTTTCTTACAAAGTCTCATATTCCACTAACTTGTGACAAAAAATAAAATTTTACATGAACTCACTATACCCCTCACAGAATACCTTGGGGTGTCTTCTTTCTAAAATGTGGTCACTTGTGGGGTGTTTATACTGCCCTGGCATTTTAGGGGTCTCTAAAGCGTGAGAAGAAGTCTGAAATCCAAATGCGTAAAAATGCCCTGTGAAATCCTAAAGGTACTCATTGGAATTTGGGCCCCTTTGCACACCCAGGCTGCAAAAAAGTGTCACACATGTGGTATCGCCGTATTCAGGAGAAGTTTTGGGGTGTATTTTTACATATACCCATGCTGGGTGAGAGAAATATCTCTGTAAATGACCAAAAAAAAATTATACAAAGTTGACAATTTTACAGAGATATTTCTCTCACCCAGCATGGGTATATGTAAAAATACACCCCAAAACACATTGCCCTACTTCTCCTGAGTACGGCGATACCACATAAGTGACACTTTTTTGCAGCCTGGGTGCGCAAAGGGGCCCAAATTCCAACGAGTACCTTTAGGTTTTACAGGGCTGCTCACAATTTAGCCCCGCCCAAAATGCCAGAACAGTAAACACACCCCACAAATGACCCCATTTCGGAAAGTAGACACCCCAAGGTATTCACTGAGGGGCATAGTGAGTCCGTGGGAGATTTTTTTTTTTTTTGCCAGAAGTTAGCAGAAATGGAAACTTTAATATTTTTTTTTTCTCAGAAAGTATCATTTACCGCTAACTTGTGAAAAAAAATGAAATGATACATGAACTCACCATGCCCCTCCGCGAATACTTTGGGGTGTCTTCTTTCTAAAATGGTGTGATTTGGGGGGTATTTATACTATCCTGACATTCTAGCACCTGAAGAAACATGACAGGCGCTCAGAAAGTCAGAGCTGCTACAAAATGCAGAAATTCACTTTTTTGCACCATAGTGTGTAAACGCTATAACTTTTACCCAAACCAATAAATATACACTTATTGGATTTTTTTTATCAAAGACATGTAGAACAATAAATTGAGAAAAAATTATATAGAAATGTAGTTTTTTTTAAAAAAAATGTACAACAGAAAGTGAAAAATGAAATTTTTTGCAAAAAGTTCGGTCATTTTTGATAGCAAAAAAGTAAAAATGTCAGCAGCAATGAAATACCACCCAATGAAAGCTGTATTAGTGAGAAGAAAAGGAGGTAAAATTCATTTGGGTGGTAAGTTGCATGACGGAGCAATAAACGGTGAAAGTAGTGTAGTGCAGAATTGTAAAAAGTGGCCTGGTCGGGTGTTTAAGCTAGGGGGACTGAGGTGGTTAAAGATTGCACCCGCTCCATAGGAAAGTAGTGAAATCATCATAGATTCCAATGCAAGTGCATTGGAGTCTATGATAATAGCAATCAGATGATTGATTTATAGTTTCCTATGGGAACTATAATAAAAAGTGTGAAAAAAACAAACATAAAAATTCTAATCACCCTCCTTTTCCCAAAATAAGAACTAAAAAAAATAAAATAAATACACATGATGGGTGTCGCAATGTGCGACTGTGTGTCACAATGTGTGTATAAAAATATATATTCCCCATACAGCAAACAGCAAAATGGAAAAAAGCGTCCAAATGGCCGATTCAGCGTTTTTGGTTGCCTCATTTTCTACAAAAAATTAAAGGGGTCATACACACCCCAGAATGGTATCAATGAAAAGTACAAATCACCCCGCAAAAAAGAGCCCACATAGAGCTCCGTACACATAATTTCTAAAAAGTTATAGGGGTCAAAATATGGTGACAAAAAAATAACTGATTTTTTTTTCCCCCCACTTTTGTAATTATTTTTCACTGTCAAAACGCAAGAAAAACGATACATATATACGGTATCACCGAAATCATGCTGAAGAATAGAAGTACTGTAGAATAAAAGTAACCGGTCAGTTTTATTGCACATCTTAAATAAAAACCCCGTAAAACTGTGGTGGAATTCCTTTTTTTTTTTTTTTTTTTTTTTGGGCAATGTCGCCCCATTTGGAATTTTTTCCCCACTACATCATATGCAATATTAAATGGTGGCGTTGGAAAGTACAACTTGCCCCACAAAAAACAAGCCCTCATATGGCCATGTGAACCGATAAATAAAAAAAGTTACGGCTCTGGGAAGGCAGGGAGCGCAAAACGAAAACGCCCAAAAAAAAAGAGCTTGAAAGGGTTAAAAAAATTATAGCTTATGTATATTTTTATTAAAATGCATTTGGCACAAAAAGATCCATCTGCTGATTGAATGTGCAGTAAAGTAGTTTACCTGTTTTAGAAAGAAAATGGCTTATATATATTTTTTCACTAAAATGCATTTGACATAAAAGGATCCGTCTGCTGAATGTGAAATAAATGACTGTGCTTTCTCCAAAACCAATGAAGATGGACAGACCTTAAAGTGTATTTCCATACAAATCTGTCTAGACTGAGTCAGCGTTCCTGCGTGTACGTATACAACATTCAGGTCTATTCATATACGAAAAAAGTTTTAAATATTAAAGAGCGAAGCTGCAAATGCAAGCTGATTCCAACTTGGACAAAGCTCAAAATGGAATTATTTCTCAGTCGGTGGGGGAATGTGATTGACTAAAGTTGGGTCCTCGCACTGACGGCATGGCTCGGCTGAGAAGGTGGCCAAAACTGCGCCAACATGTGACTTTGCTGTAAATCAACGCAGTCTTTAAAATGGTAGTGGCTGGGTGTTTTAAGGTAAAACTTCTGATCACCTGCAAATGTGTGTGACCGCTAATGAGAAGTAACTAAAACTGCACATCTGCTTGGGTACAGCTACTCTGTGCCTAAGGGGTGCGAGGTCTCAATTTTGTTGTGCTAGTAGGGTAAGGGGTTAGACTATGGTAGGAAATCCCTTACTAAATACCCATTTAGGTCGGTCTGAGCTAATTAATGGAGATTATCTATTGTGAGCCCTACTCCAGAACTGATTGTTGCCGTTTCAATCTTGACGTAAACCATTGAATTCCTTTTGTTTCCCAGATTCAACTTTACAAATTGGCAAATAAAGCATATTATAAAACACAGAGAAATGTAATAAAATGTTTGCATCTCTGGGCATAGCAATCATCACCGCGATCGACCGCACAAGTAGAGGATATGTTTCAGGATTGTAACTGTAATTGTAAAGTTTTTGTAATATTTGTGTTTCTCTTTCTTTTAGAATGCCGAGGTATCCGTTTTTGAAGTGAACATTCGTTTTGTCGGTGGCCTTTTATCTGCATATTACCTTTCTGGAGAAGAGGTAAGGGTTTTGCAGCCACATTCTCTGGCAAATCGCTCCACGTAAATGCAAGGAATGAGATGGGCAACATTTTTCCACCCTCACATTTACTGATTGTGCAATACACATTGTGGTACACTTGGTTGTTCAGCATTATAGGAGAAAATACAAACAAAGCAATGTAGTGAGTTCAAATTAACCCCTTCAGGACATAGCCATTTTTCACCTTAAGGACCAGGCCAAATATTGGAAATCTGACGTGTCGCTTTATGTGGCAATAACTTTGGAACAGTTTTACTTATCCAAGCTATTCTCCGATATTGTACTTCTTAAGTGGTAAATTTGAGTCAGTATAATTTACCTTTATTTATAAAAAAAAAAATCCAAAACTTACAGAAAATTTAGAAATATTTGTAATTTTTAGAATTTGAATTTCTCTCCTTTTAAGGCAGATACCTCGCAAAATAGTTACTTTACATAACCCATATGTTTACCTTATGTTGGCATCATTTTGTAGATGTAATTTTAATTTTGTTAGGACGTTAAAAGGCTCAGAATTTTAGCAGCAATTCACGTTTTTAAGAACATTTCCAAAACCTTTTTCATTTCATTTCTGAAGTTGTTCATTTCTGAAGTCACTTTGCGGGGCTTACATAGTGGAAACCACCCATAAATGACCCTAATTTAGAAAATAAATCCCTCAAGGTATTCAAAACTTTGTTAACCCATTATGTATTTCACAAGAATTAAAGGAAAATAGAGATGACCTTTCTAAATTTCACTTTTTTGGCAGATTTTCCATTTTAATCCATTTTTAACTGTAACACACCAAGGGTTATCAGTCAAACAAAACTCAATCTATTACTCTGATTCAGCTATTTACAGAAACACCCCATATGTGGTAGTAAACTGCTGTAAGGGCACACGGCAGGGCATAGAAGAAAAGGAGCACTGCATGGTTTTTGGAGGGCAGATTTTGCTGGACTGGTTTTTAGACCATGTCTCATTTGATGCACCCTAGAGTAGAAGCTCCCAAAAACTGGAAACTATGGGATAAGTTGACAGTTTTGATACTATTCTGGGTTACATATGATTTATAATCGCTGTATATTATGTTTTTTGTTAGGCAAGGTTACCAAAAATGGTCGTTCTGGCACAGTTTTTATTTTTTGTTTTTTACAATGTTCATCTGACAGGTTAGATCATGTGCCATTTTCTTTGTGTTTGTTTCACTTTTACATAATTAAAAATGTTTTTGTGTCTCCATTTTTGACATATTTTTTTTAATTCTTTGGGCAATTGTTTTAGGTAGGGTGGTATATAGTGTACTGCAGTATATTGTAACTTTACACATTTAGCTTGATTAGGATTCTGCCTTTAGGCTCCTGCCTGATCAGGCTTGGCTATACCATGGCAAAGCCTGTGAAACCTATGGACCGCTGCATGGAAGAGGTTAAACGATGTCGGCCCATTCAACCAGAGTGTCAGCTGTATGTTGACACTCTAACTGCTTATTTTTTTTTGTTTTGTTTTTTCCTCAATCTACATATTTAACAAGGTTCTAATCCCCACAGTCACGGACTGTGGGGATCAAAACCATTCAGCCTGCATTGGGATCGTGTGATTGGTTAGTCTGTACAGCCAGTCAGAGCGATCGTCGGCACAGGACTGCCTCATTGGTCCCGGGCCGGTTAGCTGAGATCCCTGGCTGTGTAACAGCTGGGGACTCCGCGCTGTCACCTTGTCTGCAGGTATGTTGACAGTTTAATGCCATGACTTGTATACTCGTCATGGAGCACCAAGTAGCAGTGCTCCATGACAAGTATACACGTTAAATAGCACTAAGGGGTTAAAAGCCTTCCATTTTATCAGAATTACATATTTATGCCTACCCACACAAGGATATGATTCTTTTACTGTAATAATCATCCTGAAGGATGATCTTTTACAATGATGTTTTCTATGTGCCATGTTTTATAATGCTGCTTAAACCATTTTGGCTTTGAAAAGCATTACTGGAATCGGTTGTAGGAAAATGTCAGGGACACATCAGCCACAAGATATTGTCCATGTGGATTCTATCTCTTAAAGCCGCAAACCCATGTGTATGACATTTGCTGGGAAAGCAGTCAAGTAGTATTTGCAGTGCAATTTCTGTTTGTTTCATTCATTACACTATAGGAGCTATAAGTGTGCAATGCATTTGGAAAGTCTTCAGACCCTTCCACTTTTTTCACATTTTATATTGTGGCTTTGCGCAAACAGAAAACTAAATGTTTTAATTTTTTGAAAATGTTTTAAAAGGTAAATACTAAAATTTGGCATTCACACCCTTTGCTATGATATTAGAAAGTTAGCTCTAGGAGTCTCCCATTTCTCTTGTTCATCTTTGAGCTGTTTCTACACCTTTGATTAGAGTCCACCAGTGGTAAATTCAGTTGATTGGACATGATTTAGAAGGACATACCGCCATCTATATAAGACCTCACAGCTGACAATTCATATCAGTTCAAAATCCAAGGAGACGGGATGGTGTGGAGGCACATATTTGGAAATGGGACCAAAACATTGATGTTGCACTGTAAGTTCCCAAGAGCACAGTGACCTCCGTAATTATTAAATGGAAGAAGTTTGGAACAACCAGGACTCGTCCTATAGATGGGCACCTCACCAAACTAAGTAATTGGGGAGAAGGGCCTTGTTAATTGTGGTGACCAAGACCCCAATGGTCACTGGCTGAGCTCCAAAGATCCTGTGTGTAGGTGGGGGAAACTTTCAGATGCTCAACCCTCGCTGCAACTATCCACCAATCTGGCCTTTATAGCGAAGTTGCCAGAAAGAAGCCTCTCCTTAGTAAAAAAAAAAAAAAAACATGGAAAGTTGCCTGGAGTTAGCATAGAAAAGCATCTAAAGGACTCTGTCTGTGAGAAAAAAATGGCTGCTGATGGAGGGTCATGGGACCAGGCAAATCACTTAGCCTCCTCCATTCAAATACATGCACCTGCACTAAACTTTCAACATTGCAAATGGGAGATGTGGTGTATGTGAGTAGAGAAGGCTGAGAGTGTCTGGAGGTTTTACCTGGTCACATGAACCTCCATCAGCGGCCACCTTATGGACAGGTCTTCTGTGTCAACGGCACAAAAGATTTGCCCAGCAAGGTGACACAACTTGTGAAATATAGCAATCGGTACAGGAAATCAACAGCTTATAGTAGTAAGTGTCATATAGGCCAACCCCTTCGTAAATGCCCAGGTAGTCCAAGGACCCCAAAAGTTTGTTTAAAAAATGGGGGCAGATTTTGGGAATCGAGGAGTTTACATCCACAGTGTGTAAAGGCTTGGTGGCCCTATATAGAGCCGTAGTGAATAACAATTAGAGGGAAACCCACATAAAAAAATTACATCATGCGTATATGCATTTGATCTTCCTAGTTCCCCTGCAATGCCAGATAGACTAGTAGCGTGTCCCAGATGCGCAAAACCACACTGACTTATACCATGGTCTGTAGGATTGCTCAAACCTGAGAGGTTTCTGGGCCCAAGTGGTAATTGTTCTGAATAAAATTGGCAGCTTCTAGGGCAGGCATCAGCAACCTTCGGCTCCCAGCTGTTGTGAAACTACAATTCCCAATATTTATTTCTATGTAAGTTCTTAGAAGAGCAGAGAAACTATGCATGCTGGGAGTTGTAGTTTCACAACAGCTGGGAGCCAAAGGTTGCCTACCCCTGTTCTAGGGAGTCTTGACACCATCGTTTGCCATTCTGCACGCCGAGGAGGGGTTGGATGATCAGGGAGGCGGATGTAGAAGGAACGGACCTTCCACCTTATGGTCATCGGCTTTTGGTGATTGCTAAAAGATGTTTACTGGCACAATGGTTGAGACCAGATATACTTGCCATTGAAGCAATAATAGGACATCTCAAAAATACATTTCACTTAGAGTGGCTTCAGTCTCTTAAACAAGTCGAGACACTGGGGAAAAAATTATTCCACACATGGAGACAGTTTATTTTGGAATATATCCCATATTTGGACTATCCAGAGGTATTGGGACCCTTCAAGCTCTAATCTTGGTACTTGACAGATGTGAAATGCATCCTGGGTCCGTTAAGGTTCTATTACACATCTAGAATATGATCCATGATATAAAGCGATTAAACATTGATTGTTAAAATATACGTTGTTGGGGTGGGTGCGGGACAGCTGCCGGGCGCAAAGAGAGACCGCAATGAGGGTAATCTAGCAAAGAGGTTGCTTTGAGCGGGGTAAGAGAATTAGGGTTAGCTTCAGAGAAGGTTTCTTAGGTTTACTTGAGGTTTGTACTCTCCGTATAGGGGGACTTAAACTCTAGGGACACAATGTGGGGGTTTTAATTGAAATTATTTGAATATTACTCGCACAACCATCCGTGATTTTTGGATTATCGTATTAATGTATACCTGTAAACAAAAATATGTTGGAAAAACAATGGCCAACCCCTTTAATGAAAGTCTGATTCACAGTGCTCTGGACCTTTGTCATGTTGGAGCAGTTGCCCTGCTAATCGAAGAATTTTAAAATTGCCTCCATTGGTACTGAGCTCTGTATAAACATGGGGATTTATTCACGTTTTTTTCTATGCCTTGTTCAAGCCAAGGGTTTTTTTTTTTTTGCTCATTATTTTAGTTCTCTAGCAGCAATGTTCAGGCAGAAGAAGCTCTTCTTGCTATTAAGCAGTCTGCATGTTTCTGAATCCCAGCTTTTGTACACAAAAAATGCCTCCAGTAAAAATGCTCCTGTTTGGCCAAACATCAGTGGAGGAAATCTGTCATATTAATTTTGGGTTTGTGCAATACTCTTTGGCTGCTGTGCTTATATCTGACAGTGGCCTGGAGGAAGAAAGATGCCTCTTCCATTCTATGAAGAAGGATCTCTGTGCCCTTCACTATTCTGATATGCTACAAAACAAGCTTTTGCTGTACAATCAGTTTTTGTTGATAGGGCAGTTCAGTTTGTGGCTGTTGACAAGAAGTAAACGACATGACAATCAGAATAGTAAAGCAATACATAAAGTGCATAACAAAATCCAATAAGAGAGCTTTAAAATGCTGTAAATGGCAAAAACAAAAATTGAAGTTTAGCTTCTTTTTTTTTTTTTTCCTGTGGTGTCTCCAGTCCTTGTTTACCAGGTGTACAGGCTGGATTTTGCCTAAATGTTCATAATTCTGCATATGTGATGACGGTTTGTTTGTTTTTTGTACTAAACAATGAATTATTGATGATTTGTTGCATTCCGTATAATATCTAGTCAAAACTATCATGATAATGGGGGTAGCATATCTTTTATGACTAGAGATGAGCGAACTTCTATTTTTAGTTCGGCGTCCAAGGTTCGGGTTATCGTAGCATCCCGTTATGGATTCCATAACGGCATTTGGAATTCATAAGGGGCTGCTTCATTGAACCCGAACCGTGGACAACCCTAAGGACCTGGGGTGACGTCACCATCATGTGATCAGTGCAGGGGGCGTGGCTCAGCACTGGATTGGATAAGAGGTGATCCAGTGCTGAGCCACGCCCCCTGCACTGATCACATGACGGTGACGTCACCGCAGGTCCTTAGGGTTGACCAAGGTTCGGGTTCAATGAAGCAGCCCCTTATGAATTCCAAATGCCGTTATGGAATCCTTAACGGGATGCTACGATAACCCGAACTTTGGACGCCTAACTAAAAATAGAAGTTCGCTCATCTCTATTTATGACCAATGTTCTTTTATAGTGGTACAAAACATGCAAAAGAACCTCAATTGGGAATAACTGTTATATATCGGTGAGGGTCTCACTGCTTTACCTCTACTGACCATAACTGGGGGTCCCATGTCTCCAATGTTTGAATGGAGTGATAGTCGATCATGTGCACCACCTTTCTGTTCAAAGTCTATGGGACTTTTGAAGCTGGCTATCTCTAGCAATACCATAGTTTGAATAAAGTGATGGTTCACATTCTTAACCACTGCTCTATTGAAATGTAGGAGACATGACCCCTGTTCTTATGATCACTGGTGGTCCCAGTGTTTGTACCACCACCGATCTAAAGGTTACCCCTATCCAATGGATAACACTTTAAAGTATTTACACCTTACACCTGTTTATTACTGATGATCTATCCTTTGGCTTCTCGCTGTTTACCGCAGACCAGTGTCGTCACAACTATTTCAGTGGCCTGTGCGTAGCTTAACCCCAACCACTTCAATGATACTGAGCCACGACCAGGCCACGTACATGGT
Source organism: Bufotes viridis (assembly GCA_033119425.1). Lineage (NCBI taxonomy): Eukaryota > Metazoa > Chordata > Amphibia > Anura > Bufonidae > Bufotes > Bufotes viridis. The sequence continues at coordinate 248,925,256 of CM065592.1, read as the reverse complement.
TATGACGTCGCTGACCTGCGGGAAACGGCAAGAAGGGCACGGTGCTACTGCGAGCTTCGTGCCTTTTCAAGCAGCTGATTGTTGGGGGACCCAGGTGTCGGATCCCCCACCAAATCAGATGCTGATGATCTATCCTTTATCTTCAGTAAGGTAAAGGTACAGAACCCCTTAAAGCACTAAAGCTGCTCTTCTTATATAAAGTTACAACTGTAGTTCACCATATTTGAAGTCGGCCATCTTCAGCACAGATCTGCAACCCCCCCCCCCCTCATGTCAATGTTTTGTTTGTTACTTCTTTAATACCTGTTGTGGTCTGTGAGTTTGGCACATATGAGTATAGCACTCTTACATGGTGATTGGAGCACCCACCTGAAAATCTAAACCTACCTAAGTGCCCCCAAATGTTTTTATTTATTTTATTGGATGGTACTACTTGAGGCAAACAAGCTGTAATGTTAACATGTACAATAGTCATTTATCTTTAAAGAAATAACTAGAAATGCACTTTAAGATTCTGATCTTGACCTGTTTTTGATACACTGTAATACTATTTGTAAAGTTGTGAAAATGTTCCTTCTGTCAGTTTTTTGTCATAAATGAGACATGAGGAAGCCTTATGAGAAATGGTTTGTCATCTGACGTGACAGGTGCTGCACAAGCAATTTTCAGCACTCCCCCCGAAAGAGTTGATAGCAAAAGTCAGGCTGAGCAGCTTTCAACCGGGCATAAAAATCTGTTTGGTCTCTCTGCTTGGAGCTCTCAGATTTAAGGGCACATGACAGAACCTAATTATCATTGTCACACACTCGGGTTAATTTTACAATCACATTTTGGATCTACAGTTTTGGAATCCTAAATCATTTCTACTGTGTAAGCATGATAAAATCTTAAGCGGCATATTGATTTCCGAATAATGGTTGAGAGCTGAAAGAGAAATGGACTGCTTCTGGCTGTATACAAGCTGGAATGTGAACTACATTAACATTAGCAGCACAGACCTCTCAATTCACACAGTGCATTTTGGAGCTATGTGTAAATGGGTTCTGTCATTTCAACAAAGTTTATATACAGTAGGGAGAGACGGACGAAGATAAGGCTTTAAATGCTCACTAATCTCTGAGGATACGTCTGAATCGCAGAACGGAGGCCACATGGGGAACACAACCAAAGGGTGGTGAGATTTAACGGGGTTATCCCAAGATTAATGTAAAAAGTAAAAATCACATTACATAAAAATACATCACATGGTACATGACAATCTCTTTCTAACAAAGCTAGAACCAGCCCTGTACCTCACATGGATCCAGAGATCTCCTCATTCATTGCTCTGCTAGTATTATAACAAGCTGACCGCTCAAGGGGAGTGTCTTTTCTGCTGCAGCTAATAGGGCGTGTCTCATCTCTCCCTATCACAGCCCAGGAGGTGTGTCCATGCTCTCCCCATCACAGCTCAGGGGGCGTGCCCATGCTCTCCCTATCACAGCTCAGGGGTGTGTCTCATCTCTCCCTATCACAGCTCAGGAGGCAACTGAAAAATGGAATTGAGCATGTGCGGCCTTCTCAGTGAGCAGGTCAAAGAAATAAGAAAGAAAAACAGCAGGTGGCGCTATACAGATAATGTTTATTAAATAACTCAGTAGCTATGCTACATTTTTAATTACATGCAATTACAAAATTATTCAGATCCAGGTGCTGGTTTGATAATTGTAGAATAATTTTGATGGGACAATCCTTTTGAATTTTTTTGTCATGGATGATCTTGAGGTAGAATTTATTTTTTTATGGAATACTTTTATGAATATTGTAATAAAAATGATGCCCTAGGTAGGGCTGCAATGAGTACTCGATTAAATCGAGTAATTCGACACAAAAAATCCTCAATGCAAATTTTTTGCATCGAGGATTCGTTTGTGTCACATGACCACGGAGCGGGAGTGAAGCGCTTGCTGTTACTCTCCGCTCCGTGGTCTAAAGCTGGCCCACAATGCACTTGGAATACTCATCTTTCCAGCAGGGGGCCTCCGGACACTCCACAGCACGTCCATGGTCCCCTGTTGCACTGACCTCCTGACGTACGCACAATGTGACCTGACGCGCTGTCTGACGTCAGGCCCAGAGCTGCGCGGAACGATGGAGTGTCGGAGGGAGGTGCCTCTGCTGGAAAGGCAAGTTGCTGACAATGAGAGGGTGGGGCGCGACTATGGCCTGGCGCCTGGAGTGCACAGCACCAGGTGTCAGGAGGAGGGGCAGGAGGGCACAAGGGAGAGCGGAGCTGCTGGCACTGGGGTTGGGGGGAGCTGCTGGCACTGGGGTGGGGGAGAGCCGTTGGCACTGGGGGGGAACGAAGCTGATGGCACTGGGGGGGGAACTAAAGGTGTTAGGGACTGATGGCAGGGGGTCTGAGTTTTTATAAAGGAAAACAGTTTATTCATTTTTTTTTTTTGTGAAGTACTCGATTAATCGTAAAAATAATCGATAGAATACTCGATTGCTAAAATAATCGTTTGCTCTTGCCCTAGCCCTAGGACTCTGTATTAATCCAGTGTTTTTCACTTTAAAAAGAAACTTTTATGAGGATCTAGGTCTCCAAACCACCACCAAGCTGTTATCAGGACAGTTTTTACAATAATGGTCTCCTGTATTCTGGGAGATTCCGCAGAGTGCAGAAAAACAACTTGGAATGCTGTATTGAAATAATGTGCACAGAGTCATGGGGGGTAGAGTCACTCAGAAGAGTCACACTGGCTCCAGAGGAATCCGGCTCATTTGTATTGTACATATGAAGCAGAAGCTAGTAGACCTTGTTTTATTGCTCAGGTGCTGGATTCCGCTGGCGGTGGCTTGTAATGATGTACCCAGCCTATGGCAATCAATCAAGCTGGACTTCTCTGACTTCGTACTTGTGTCCCCTTTCAGGCCATCTGAATATAGCAGTCAAAATTCTATATTCACCAGAATATAGAAGAACATCACAGTGAACCTGTTACCACCTTGGTTGGTGACAACTTTATCTCACTGTGATTTTGTAGTAAAAAGATCAGAGAGACATGGAGCATTATCAATCATGTTAATGCTCCATGTCTCTGCTGTCCAGAACGGACTTGGCTCTTTCATTAAACTGAATACCCGCACGGCATCCGCTTCTGTGAAAGAGCTCCTAAGTTTCAGCCTAGGTGTGAGCACTTTGAGCTATCACCTGACAGCTGCAGTGCCTTGCAAAAGTATTCACCCCCCTTGACTTTTTTCGTATTTTGTTACATTACAGCCTTAAGTTCAATGTTTTGTTAATCTGAATTTTATGTGATGGATCAGAACACAATAGTATAAGTTTGTGAAGTGAAATGAGAAAAAAATATAAATAAAACTATTTTTTAGAAATAGAAAACCGAAAATTGGCATGTGCGTATGTATTCACCCCCTTTGTTAGGAAGCCCATAAAATGCTCTGGTGCAACCAATTACCTTCAGAAGCCACATAATTAGTGAAATGATGTCCACCTATGTGCAATCTAAGTGTCACATGATCTGTCATTACATATACACACCTTTTTCAAAAGGCTCCAGAGGGTGCAACACTTAAGCAAGAGGAATCACTAACCAAACACTGCCATGAAGACAAAGGAACTTTCCAAACAAGTAAGGGACAATGTTGTTAAGTACAAGTCAAGGTTAGGTTATAAAAAAATATCCAAATTTTTGATGAACTCCAGGAGCACCATCAAATCTATCATAACCAAATGGAAAGAACATGGCACAACAGCAAACCTGCCAAGAGACGGCCGCCCACCAAAACTCACGGACTGTACAAGGGTGGCATTAATCCGAGAAGCAGCACAGAGACCTAAGGTAACCCTGGAGGAGCTGCAGAGTTCCACAGCAGAGACTGGAGTATGTACATAGGGCAACAATAAGCCATACGTTCCATAGAGTTGGGCTTTATGGTAGAGTGGCCAGAAGAAAGCCATTACTTTCAGCTAAAAACAAAAAGGCACGTTGTGAGTTTGCAAAAGGGCAAATGCGAGACTCCCAAAATGTATGGAGGAAGGTGCTCTGGTTTGATGAGACTAAAATTAAACTTTTTGGCCATCAAAGAAAATGCTATGTCTGGTGCAAAAACAACACATCACATCGCCCAAAGACGACCATCCCCACAGTGAAACATGGTGGAGGCAGCATCATGCTATGGGGATATTTTTCAGCATCTGGGACTGGGAAACTGGTCAGAGATGAGGGAAAGATAGATGGTGCTAAATACAGGGATATTCTTGAGAAAAACCTGTACCACTCTGTGCGTGATTTGAGGCTAGGACGGAGGTCCACCTTCCAGCAGGACAATGACCCCAAACACACTGCTAGCTAAAGCTACACTTGAATGGTTTATGGGAAAACATGTAAATGTGTTGGAATGGCCTAGTCCAGTGATGGGCAACGTGCAGCTCTCCAGCTGTTGCAGAACTACAACTCCCAGCATGCAAAGCCTGTCTATAGCTATCAGCCTACAGCAGGGCATGGTGGGAGTTGTAGTTTAGCAACAGCTGGAGAGCCGCACGTTGCCCATCACTGGCCTAGTCAAAGCCCAGATCTCAATCCAATAGAAAATCTGTGGTCAGACTTAAAAATTGCTGTTCACAAGCGCAAACCATCCAACTTGAAGGAGCTGGAGCAGTTTTGCAAGGAGGGATGGTCAAAAATCCCAGTGGTAAGATGAGGCAAGCTCATAGAGACTTATCCAAAGAGACTTGGAGCTGTGTTTGCTGCAAAAGGTGGCCCTACAAAGTATTGACTTTAGGGGGGTGAATAGTTATGCACATTGACTTTTTCTGTTATTTTGTCCTATTTGTTGTTTGCTTCTCAAAAAAAAAAATAAGAATCTTTAAAGTTGTGGACATGTTCTGTAAATTAAATGATGCAAACTCTAAAACAATCCATGGTAATTCCAGGTTTTGAGACACCAAAATACGAAAAAAGTTAAGGGGGTGAATACTTTTGCAAGCCCTTATCTCTGAACTACTAACAGCTTATAAGCACTTATTTAAGCCATATTCTTATTTTGTAGGTAGGGAATTGAGCCATACATAATGAGTGTTAATAATCTGTCAGGAGATCAGAGATGAGCTTCACTCGAGCCATCAGCTGAGTTCCCCAACGGGACACAGTATAAACACAGAGCCTGCTAATAGAGAATTAAGCTCAACTCTGCACATAGAGGGACTAATTTTTTTTAAAATAAAGACCAATTGGAAAAAAGGTGTCCATAGCCTTTAAATCCTTTTGACAGGCAGCTTGTGACCTATAAAAAGTTCAGGATCTCTGCTCGAACACCTTGAAAACATTTGTTTCATACATGATTATTGTAAGGTATGTGGACAGCAGTATCTTCAGTTGTACATGGTATGCTCCCCTGGGTTCTTCATATCATGATCTCTCTGCTCTTGGCTTCATTTACAGTCAAGTGTTTACCCTGCTGTGTGTTTTATAATTTGGGTTTTATGGATGTTTAATGTCCTCTGCCTTCCATATGCATTCACCCTTTACATCTCCTTTTCCATGCAATATTTAACAACGAGCATTCCTAAGGACGTTATGCCTGCATAGGGAAAGAACCTTGTCTAGAGATGGATTCATCTCATCAGTCACCAAGTATTGATTGGATTAGGCAGCTTGTAATACGGGAAGTTGAAACGACAGCTACTTAAGAGACAACAATCCATCTGCAGCACGCATGGTTAGGGAAGTCTAAACCTCATGCACTACACAGAAGCATTTGCACTAGCTGCGTTTTCTACTTAGACACTTAACGCACAACTGAAACCCACGGTTGCTACTCTATTTAACATGACATTACATGATGTCTTAATTTTATTAAAGTGACCTGGACATGTTCAGCTTCAGAAGACATGATGTTGGATTCGCGAGCTGCTAAATACATGGATCCCCTATCTGTTGTATTTGCTGTACACAGTTCAGATTACCTATAAACACCACTAGCTGTGTCTTCTAGATATTTGGCTATTAATATAAGTCTTTGTGAAGTGGCATCATGTGCCTTCATGAGGATGCCTTTAGCATCAGGTTTCTCGGGTTAAACTGTTGAGGATAGGTTTGTGTCGAACTGGGGTACCTAGGGGCCCACTGAACGGATACATTCAAATATAATAAATAATTTAACAAGTTTTTCATATGAACATCGGCTGGTTGAGGCGCTATATATTGAATATATGTATGCAGTGCAGTAAATCTACTGTGTTATGTGCCACTTGTGCAGGGGGTTGGAGACTAGGGGCCCACTGGGGGATTCCCCTGTGGGCCAGTCCTAGCCTGGCCCTACTTGAGTAAAGGACCCTTAGGTGACATATTAAATGACCAGTATACAAGGTTCATGCAGCTATGTTCTGTAACAGTATGTGGTTTATAGAAGTTATTATCTACATACTTGTATAAAGAGATGCTATATCAAAGTTAAATCTTGATATGGTAAATCGGGCAAGAGCTGGACATTGGAAATCGGCAATTACTGATCCAGTTGCACTGGAATTTTGAGCTTGAGGCAGAAAGCTAATATATGTGACTTGTAGCAGATTTATTATGAATTTAGCCATATTTGAACCTCACTATAACATGTTGAAAAGTAGAGTTTTAATATGTCCCAGATTTATTATTGACCTGCTCCATAATGTTGCCTCAAGATATTGGTCTAAAGTAAGAAACATTATCTAACATGTCTCCAGATGTGCCAAATCAATCATGCAGTGTGCACCTCTGTGATAAATTTGATGTGTCTTCTACCTACCTTTCTGCCGTCTGAATCTTCCATTATCTGTTATTTTCCCCATTAAATTCAATGGTTAGCGGAAAATAATGGATTACATTGTCCGTTTAGTGTGGCAGCCATCAGACGCATATATAGAATTGTGATCTGATAAGACCACCTTTTCCTCTGGCATTGTCCTCTGCTGACACTTCATTCCCTTAAATGTCTACATGATAAAGTAAAGCCAGCCAATTGCTTGGTCTTGTTGTCTGGTGGTGTGTTTTTTGATCTGGTTTTTACTCTAATATTTGTAGATGATATTTTTACAGCTTGTTTCGCACATGTTCACATGAACTTGGATTTGTGCTCTATTAGGCTACTTTCACACTAGCGGCAGGATGGATCCAACAGGCTGTTCACCCGACAAAACGTGAAACGTGAACGTGTGCCCCCGGACTACCGCTCCGACCCCATTGACTATAATGGGGGCAGAGGCACGGCGAGAGGCTGCCGGAATAAAACCACCACATGTCCGACATTTATTCCAGCAGCCTCTCGTCGTGCCTCCGCCGGTACTCCACCCCGCACCCATTATAGTCCATGGGGCCAGAGCAGTAGTCCGGGGGCACACGTTCACTAGCAGCAGGACGGATCCGACAGGCTGTTCCGTCGAGTGAACAGCCTGTCGGGTATGTCCTGCCGCTAGTGTGAAACTAGCCTTAGATGATTCGGTTGTAGCAATATCTGATATGTTCATTGCGACATCCGAATGACAACATGAGGTGAAGCATTTGTTAGTAAATGGCCTTCCGTCATTGTAAACCTGTAAGATTATGTCGCTATAGCCAAACACGAAATGGTCGTTTTTAACAACTCAGAACTGAATACAAGAACATAGTGTGTTTGGTATGATAAAGAGGATAGGAACATGTTTTTAAACAGAAATGTGTGCAATCCAAATGAATGACCGATGAGCTCCACAAATATGGAGGCACAGGAATCTCGGTATAGAGTCCAGTGTCCTAGGCGTTTTCTTGAGCACAGAACACATCCCTTAGTTTGAGAAAAGATGTGGATTAGGTTAATCATACAGAAAATTTCCAACATGACTGCTGAAAGCGCTTTTTTTTTTTTTTTCTCGACCCATCCACAAACTGAATGTCAGCCGGCCATCAGATAAGGAAGCTGATTTGCCCTTTGCATGGTCAGCATTACGTTTATACTGCCTCACTTTTAATAATGTACAGCTCCTTCCATTTTGCAGTTGTCTTTTTACTATTTTTTTTCCTTTTAAATGTTTTTATCTCTGCACACATACTGCTACGGATGGAAGTGGATGACATAAGTGTTTAATGCAGAAACTGTATTTCAATGCTGTAAAATATTTCAGACCGCACCATTCCTATCCAGGGAGAAACTGTCAACTACACATTATGTAGGGAGATCTAGAAAGAAAAGATTTGTATATTGTGGAGTCTGAGGACAAATCTGTTAGCAGAGGCGCCACCTACTGTTACTACTTCAGAAGGCAGATGTTAATACAGGAAAACAGCTACACATCTACATGCATACATAACCATGCAGGTGGCAGTAAGGGAGGAATGCCTCAAGTTATAGCAGCACTCCTCCGGTATGCAGTCATTATTCTTTACAGCTCACTGTAAGGGTAATCTGCTTAGGAAGTAGGTAAGTTACAATCGTTATGTCTCGCTCCAGGCATGGAATTGGAAAGCTTTTTTTTTTCTTTAAATCATGGAATAAATGTGTGCTTATGTAGGTTTGTAGATATAGAAATCTAGATTTGCTTACTTTAGAAGCTATGTAGACTTGAATTACATGCTATGTTTTGCCGCACCCAGTACCCTCTCAAGCAGCTAGATATCACTTAGCCCCACACATTTGTAAAAGATTGGTAAAGGTTACCATGATTATTTATCACATCAGTTATGTCATTCCTGTTTTTTAGTTTTGCTGCCCTTTACAAAAATGCGAAACAAATCCAAATTCATATGTTTATCCTTTTCCATGTGTCCTTTTAGGGCGTATGCACATCATTAGGCGTCTCATGCTTGATGTGTCCACCAACATGGTGACTCTGGTTAGAATTGGGTCAAATTTGACCAAGGGCAACATCTTCACACAGTTTGTATGTTCTGTGTTTGTGCGGGTTACCTCAGGGTGCTCCGGTTTTCTCCCACACTCCAAAGACATACTGATAGACAATGTAGATTGTGAGCCCCACTGATAATGAGTGATGATGATGTCTGTAAAGCACTTCTGATTACGTTGACACTGTATAAGCAATAGTGATGAGCGGCAGGGGCAATATTCTAATTCGCAATATTTCACGAATATTTACCAAATATTCGTCATGAATTCGAGAATTCGCCATTATTTTCTAAAATCGGCAATATAATATGCGCGTATTGCGCATACAGGCGTGGGTCACTTTTGCTACTATTTCAAGCTGCTAGAAGTTTCCTGAGCCTGGAGAAATTGGTTGGCACGGCAGAACATTACAATAGCTTTATATGCAGATAGAGTGCTCCAATATATTTGCGATTGAGCAAATCAGCAATTAATGATGCACATATTTTTGCGCAATAATGTTTTAGTTGTCCCTTTTACTACTACTAACCTACTGCAAATTGGAAAAGTCTTGGTGTAGTCACTAGAGTTGAGCAGACACCTGGAAGTTCGGGTTCGCCGAGTTCGGCCGAACTTCCCCGCAAAGTTCGGGTTCGGTTCCCGAACTTGACCCCGGACCTGAACCCCATTGAAGTCAATGGGGGCCCGAACTTTGGGGCACTAAAATGGCTCTTAGAAGAGTCATGGAAAGGGCTAGAGGGCTGCAAAAGGCAGCAAAATGTGGGTAAGAGAATGACCAGTTCCCTGCAAACAAATGTGGATGGGGAAATTATTACCGATTTAGAATATTCTTTATTATTTTATATAGTTTATGTGAACAATCTGTGCGCATTAATCGAATCGCGTAAGAGCATTAAGCAACTTTCATATTGGGTTGGCTTGGTAGAATTGTCAAATATGTAGAATATAGCGCTATATTCGTAAATTACGAATATATCTCTATATTCTACATATTTGGCAGTTCTACCAAGCCAAGTGAACCCGATAGGAAAGTTGCCTTACGCGATTCGATTAATGCACAAACTATATTAAATAATGAAGAAAATTCCAAATCAGTAACTGATTTAGAATATTCTTTATTATTTATTATAGTTTGTTATGCAAAAAATCGGTAATTAAATATGCGCATTAATCGAATCGCGCAAGGGTGTCTTCAGATCCTTACATACACTTTTTCATATGTTGCAGCCTTGTGCTGAAATAAAATAAAAATCCCTCATCACTCAACACCCCATAATGAGAAAGTGAAAACAGAATTTTAGAAATGTTTGCAAAATTAGAAGGGCTAAAAACCCACTGGTCACTCAAGCTGAGTTCCAAAGATCCTGTATGCAGGTGGTCAACCATCTCTGCAGCACTCCACCAATCTGGGCTTTATGGCTGATTAGCCTCTCCTCATTAAGACACATAAAAGCCCACCTCGAGTTTGTAAAAAAGCACCTAAAAGATTCTCTCGCCCTTTAAAACAGAGATTGAACTTTTTGGCCTAGGTTCTAGGCATCATTTCTGGAGGCAACCAGGCACTGCACATCACCTGCCCAATACCATACATTACTAGACCCTAGTAATGTATGGTGCAACCCTAACCATAGACCCGAAGTAGTTCTGAGAGCATTGGATGAGCATAGATAGAAATATTATTAAGCACTCCTAAACACTGTCCAAAACGAATTAAAGCTAGTTATCCTATAACAGGGGTGCTCAACCTTTTCTGGTCGGGGGCCACATTGTCAGCCTGAACCAATTCCAAGGGCTGAAAATAAAACTTAAAGGGGTATTACAAACTGAAATACTATATATTTGGCATATTGAACATACAGTATATACTATAAATGTCCAGTTACAGTTATAGGATTCGCATCTAATAGGAGAATACATGAAAGATACATGTATGAAGCCATAAGACATAGACTTACATGTCTTTTACCAGATCTTTGGGGGCCGCACAGAATGGTATCGAGGGCCGCATGTGGCCCCCGGGCCACAGGTTGTGCACCCCTGTCCTATAAGAATTACTAAAGGCTTCACCTGCACAAGTGTAGAAGTCTGCCTGTAAGGACCAAAATAACATGGACAGAAAGAGCGACCCTTTAGATTCTCCATAGTTTAAATCCTTGCCTATGATTGGACAATGTGGATCTAGTCCTATTCCATTTAGGGCCATACTGTGCTGGTGTGAAAACAGATTCTAGCTATATAATTGAGTTATTTTATATCTGTAAGATGTATGTTCTGTGATCATGGGTGATATTATGTAATAATTATAGAAAATGTTAGGTTGTGTGAGAGTGCAGTTATTTTGTGGACATAGTACCATAGGCTCGGAGATGTAAGATAAAGAATACAGTTTATTCGGCCTGGTTTAAACAGAGCAAGTAAAGTAAACCTTGACATCTGTTGATTACTAAAATAACCACATGATCCCAGAAAGTATATGTCACCGCCGCCTTAATCTGGAAGAGATGGATTGTGACAGTCGAATGATATCCCAAGCTAAGGGCCTTACTGTCACTTAGATTTACATTTAAATTAGTATGAGGATGCTGTAATAGATGAGCGCAGCTGGGATTTCACTGCTGCAATGAGTACATTTTCTTCTGTAGTTCACCACTTTATCTGTTCAGTGACATTACTGGGGTTAGCTGTTTGACGTCCCTGGGTACACGGCATCCGTGCTGATTGAATCTTTTTGATGCATTCAAAAATCTAATTGAGTGTTAATGCAATGCGTTTCATGCTATGGCATACCCATAGCACACACCAAAAATCACTGTACAAGTCCTGCTTCCAGACTCCTTACCCATTTTGGAGTATGGAGGGCCCCATTGTGCAGGCTAATGGCATCTGGAGACTAAATGGAGAGATGGCGGAAACTCCCTTAGATGTGAACAGAGAGCCAAGCACATGAGTGGCCACCTTTTCTTTGTCTCCTCCAGGATGCTGCTACCAGTTGTGGCTCCTTCAGACCAGCGGTGTTCACTTGTGCTGTCCAAGCATAGAACGGACAGCACACAGACTGATCACTGGCCTATGATAGTCAGTGGGCCAATTCACATGTTAATTTTCCACACGGGCCAATTTTTTGCTTAAGAATCACCCATTCAAGTCGCACTGCATCCCACTACCTTGTACGTTTTTTTGTTTTTGTTTGTTTCATTTTTGTTTTTGCATTTAACATTGCTAAATGTGCATGCAGTTTGTCATAATGGCTGCTGAGGGGTCGCAGAGGTGGGACCCCACCTTTCAGACATTTATGATCCTTTGTTTATGCCTGGGAAACACCTTTAATCTGTCTTCCCAGAATTTGCCCCAAAATGTATAGTGTTTTAGTTGTCCCTTTTTAACATTACTAACCTACTGCAAATTGGAAAAGTCTTGGTGTAGTCACCCTCTTAAAGGGGCTGTGCAGCAAAATATATTGATGACCTATCATCAGGATAGGTCATCAATATCTGATCAGTGGGGGTCTGGCACCCCCGGCGATCAGCTGTTTAAAGAAGAGATGGTGCTCCATATTAGCGCTGCTTCCTGTTCATTATACTGTGCGTCGTCTCCTCTTGAGCGGTGGGGTAGTGTAATTACAATTGCTTGCTCCGAAACTTCCAAGACAATGGGCAGTGTAATGAACATGAAGAGCGCCGCCTCCTCTTCAAACAGCTGATCGGCAGGGGTTCCAGGTGTTGGACCCCACCGATCAGATATTGCTTACCTATCCGGAGGATGGGTCATCAAAATATATTGCTGCACAATCCCTTTAATTCCTGTGAAAGTATCATATCCGGTTTTAGGATTAAGAGTAATATTTATGGTCCTTGTGCCCGTTGTTTCCGGTGAGGAGTGTCTTAATTACAGTCATGCATTCAGGCGCTTATATTTTTTCTCTTCCTATCTAGTAGCGCCTGCAAATCATGGCTCACGAGTTACAAGGGATAGTTTTATATGTAAAGTAGTACTTTTTGTTCATACTTGAGCTCACATGAATACAATGGTTATTTGCTGCTCTAGTTTCTGTTCCATACACAGTGCCGGATGTAATAGGAAAATTGGGAAGCAGATGCTTGAAGCTTAGCAGAGGGTGTGATAAAAGATGCTTGCGATTACCAGCAGATCTGGGGATTGTGCTCAGAACAGGCAGCTGCTGTCTTCTGGAATACAGTCTAAATATGGATGACCTTTTCTCTGTATTGTTTGCATACTGCTGGATGTTTTTTTCCTGTGTGCTGTCTTGTTCTGAAGCAGTTCAGGCGTTTATTGGAAAAACTATTGGTAGCATGTGGATAATGTTCTTGCTAATGTCCGCAGTTTGTAATGGCAAATTGCTAAAAATTACTTCAGATTTTTTTATTTATAAAAACTACCTAGTGGTTTCATACATGAAAAATTAAAGCAAGTTGTTCACTGGCTGTATAGAGAGCAGATTGAGCTTTTATACCAGGCTCAATGTTAGTTTACTATTTGAAATATAACATGCCAGTCATGTGGAAGTATTGAAGGAAAGCCTATATGTATCTAGGCTTTCCTCATTACTTCAGAGTCACTCTGTAATGCAAATAGCTTTGATACTGTGCATCTCTAGATTGTTCTTTAAAAGAGTTTTCCAGGATTTATTTATTTATTTTACTGATGAACTATCCTCCAGATTGGTCATCGGTATCTGATTGGTGGGGGACCGATACCCGGGATCCCCGTCGATCAGCTGTTTTGAGAAGGCAGTGGCACTTCTGTGAGCACTGCTGCCTTCTCGCAGCTTACCAAGCACAGTGTTGTATATTGTATAGTGGCTGTGCTTGGTATTGCACTCAGCCCATTCACTTCTATGGGGCCGAGCTTCTCCTAGGCCACTTTACACATGCACATGTCGCTTGGCCTAGGAAAAACAAGAAAAAGCCTTGGCGCTCACAGGAGCACCAGTGCCTTCTCAAACAGCTGATCGGCGGGGGTCCTGGGTGTCGGAACGCCACTGATCAGATATTGAGGATAGGTCATCAGTAAGAAAATATTGGAAAACCCCTTTAACCCCTCAAGGCTGCATCTATTTTGTGCATTGAGGACACAGCAAGTTTTCTATTTTGCCATCTGTGCATCCAGAAGCCTTAAAGGGGATGTGCCATGGGGATAACAAACTGATAGCTTGAGTCACGTTCCCTCAATCTGACAGAGTGGCAGGTCGGGCATGCACCCTGCTGCTCCATTAATTCTGTAGGGAACTGTCAGATAGTGGAGTACAGTGCTTAGCTATTTCCACCTGTTAGAGAATGGAGTGGCAGGACGCATGCCTGACCTGCTCCTCCATCAGATCGGAGAAATGGTACCCCCGTTCTAGGGAGTATAGCATATATAAAATATCCTCACCAAAGAACTACATGTTCTGTACATGGAAACCCATTTGTCAGTAGTCTTTAGTATCTGTCAGGTATCACACCGACTAGCAGTAACAAAGTCATGTAGGTTGTGTTAAGAAAGCAAATTGCAAATTCAGAAGTTAAAATGAATAATTCATCTCCTACATACAGTGAAGTACTGTGACTGCATTCTGAATAGCCTTCAGTGCATCCTCCTACTAGTATACATGCCGAACAAACTTTTAGAACGAAGAAGTGTTAATTTTCTGAAATCTGCAGCCAAACATTTGAGGGGGAATTCTGCACAAAGCAATATGTTTGGCAGATCTGTAGCTGTTGACCTTGGCTTAGAAAAAATGAGGCAATCATAGCCTTCAGGAGGACCTTCTTGTTATCAAAGTGAAGCACCATCTCCAACTTAATCCTGCATAATCATCAAAATATAAACTCTTGTCACTTTGTAATATATCCTTATTTTATTTCTTGAATTTTTTTTTAGTTTGTTGTAACACAGTAACCCATGAATACCCAGAGCAGCTTTCCTCAGTAGCCCATAAATGTGGATATCATTGAACTCCTTAAACCGTGGATTTCTGTGATCATTTCATACGTTCAGATTCAGTTCGATTAAGTAGTCCTCTTACATCAAGGAGTAAAAAGGGGGTTCATTGTTTTGTAACTGATGTGTAATCATTGGATACCTGTAGCTTTCTAATATATACTGTTTCAGTTCCTCAATACTTTAAGCTCTTTGCTGTGACAAATGAAAACATTCATTATTTAACCCCTTAAGGACCGGGGGTTTTGGGATTTTTGCGTTTTTGTTTTGCGCTCCCTGCCTTCCAAAAGCCATAACATTTTTATATTTCCGCTCACATAGCCATATGACGGCTTATTTTTTGCGGGACAAGTTGTACTTTTTAACGCTACCATTTATTTTTGCATGTGATGTAGTGGGAAACGGGGCAAAAAATTCCAAATGGGGTGAAATTGCTAAAAAAAAGCAATTTCACCACAGTTTTACGGGTTTTTAAATTACAACGTTCGATTTGCGATAAAACTGACTGGTTAATTTTATTCTTCAGGTCAGTACGAATCCGGCAATACCTAATATGTATAGTTTTTCTTGCGTTTTGATAGTGAAAAAAATTAAAAGTGGGAATTTTTATTTTATTTTTATTAGCCATGTTTTGACCCCTATAACTTTTTTGTAATTATGCGTGCGGAGCAGTGTAGGGGCTCATTTTTGCGGGGCAATCTGAACTTTTAATTGATACCATTATGGGGTGCGTATGATGTTTTGATCACTTTTATTCATTTTTTTAGGAAATGAAGCGTCCAAAAATGGCGAATTAGCCATTTGGACGCTTTCTTTCGTTTTTATGTTTACCGTATGGTGAATATTTTTAATATTATTATAGTATGGGCGTTTTCGCACATTGCGACACCATTATGTGTAATCTTTTAATTTATTTATTTATTTTATTTTCATTTTGGGGAAAGGGGGTGATTTGAATTTTTATATTTTTATTTAATTTTTATTTTTTAAACTTTTTTTTTTTTTACCACTTTCTTATAGTTCCCATAGGGAACTATAAGATGCAATCATCAGATTGCTATTCTCATATATTCCAATGCAATAGCATTGGAATATATGAGAAAATACATATTTCCTATGGAGCCTATTACAGTCATAGGCTCCATAGGAATACTGTGTAGTAACCTAGGTTTCATTCACAGAAACCTAGGGTACTACATGCATGCTCCGGCTCCCCCTTGTGGCCATCAGGGAGCCGGGCAAACCGAAAGTGAAACTTTCGGTTTTGCGTGATCAGATGCCGTGGTCAGGATTGACCACGGCATCTGAGGGTTAAATGTCCGCGATCGGCATCGCTGCCGGTCGCGGACATGAGCTGCGGGTGTCAGCTTGATGAATCAAGCATTTACCCGCAGCACATGCGCCCGCTCCGTGCGGGAGCGGGCACCATCTTTAAAGTGCGGACGAAGGGCGTACATGTACGCCCTTCGTCCTTAAGAGGTTAAAGGGTAACTGACTTTTAAAGCTTATCACAAATTTACTACTGCTTCCTCTGGGGAGGGTGTGAGGATCCGCTCCAACCTTCCCCAGGGCTCTGGTCTGCTTATATTGACTTCTAGCTGACCCAGACTGCTCCTCCTGCATTCAGCAGTTCTTCTCAAGCCTGGAGGTGTGTCCTAATAAAGGCAGTCTGCCAGTACTATACTGCTCTAGACTTCCTTTCCCATGCTTCTAGGCAAATCACCAGTGAGGCCTATACTAATCCTTGCCCCTATCCCCAGCATATATGGTGTGTAAGAGACAGTTTATGCTCACAGATCTAGGACTCAGAACACACATTATCATGACTGCATAGAGAGGGAAAATAACTGCAGGTCACTCACAACACCATTTTAGGGGAAATATCCAGAACACAAGGACACAACACAGGCAGGGCAAGGACTATGTAAACTGTTGCAGAGTCAGTCCAGTGAGGGATGCTGACTAATAAGCGAACACCAACACATGTAGAGCCACTCAAGCAATTCATAAAAGAATTCCGTTATGACTGGCGTAAGAAATGCAATTACTGTGTACTGGAGGGAAGATGTGGCTGTCCAACACAGAAAAACAGCAGTTTGAGATGCTGAGCATTCTGCAGTACTGCGCCCTGGATGGAGAAGGGGCCTCTGCAAGGGGCTCAGAAGCTCGCTGAGATCCAGAGACAGCCAGCGAAGAAAGACGCACCCACTTCCTTTAGTCCCTCTGTGCTGCCAAGGATGGTATTCACCTAGGTTCACCTAAAGTGACCTTTTAAGAAAAAGTTGTTTGAAAAGTTATTGCCTGTTTAATATCTAGAGGCTCAAAACCTGTGTGCAGTTTTCAAAGGTGTAAATTAACGTTTTTGCTGTCTAAAATTACATATTTAACATGCTCTGATACACTGGTAAACTATCACTGTAGGAATGCCCGTATGTGGTCAGGTTTTCACCAGGTTTTCTGATGCAGTTCTGAAGCTAAATGGTTTGCCTCTGTAGGGCCCTTAAATTCCTTTTGGCAGCCCTGATTTTGGGTATCCGTCAAAGGATACGATCATGCGCTGATGTGTGACTATTTTCTCGTTCATTGGGTGATCAACTGCACCTCTATATAGGGCTCATCCTAAATAAGTGACTTTGCAGTGACTCTAATGGCTGACAGAGCGGATCCCAGACAGGTCCGATAGACGGGTGATCAGTTCAGACACTTCTTTTAAGTAAGCTGCAGATGGTTACATGTTTAAATTTAAATTTCTATCTTTTTAAAGGGGTTGTCTCACTTCAGCAAAGGGCATTTTTCATGTAGACAAACTTAATACAAGGCACTTACTATTTTACTGTGATTATCCATATAACTTCCTTTGCTTGCTTGATTTATTTTCCCATTGCATTATACACTGCTCGTATACAGGGGTTACAGCCCCTGCTGCAGCGCGGATACAAGGCGGCCGGGATGGAAGCTGCTGTGTACGTGTGCTAGGATATGTCCCCATTGTCTGCACCAAACATTAGAAACTCCTTCAAAGTGACTTTTTTATATTGACTGCCTAAGGTATTCCTCTTAGGCAAGTTTGGACATTTTAACCCTTAGGATACCAGAGTTTTTTTTTTTTTTTTTTTTTTTGCATTTTCATTTTTTTTCCCGGTCTTCCTGGAGCCATAACTTTTTTTATTTTTTCGTTCACATATCCATATTCCAAATGGGGTAGAATTAGAAAGAAAAAAAACTAATTCCTCCAAAATTTTATGGGTTTTGTCCCTACGGCGACGATAACATGTGTAGGTTTTGTATGTCTAAATACTGGAAAAACAAATTTTATGTTTAGATTTTTTTTTATAGTTAACTTCATTTAGTTTTTTGTAGACTCTTTAGGAGGCTACAATGTTTTTTTTTATACAATATTTCTATACTCCCATATAGTATTCTTCAGATGCCATGATCACACTTAATCACAGCAACTAAAGGCTGTAATGTCCGCAATCGGCATTATTGCCGGTTACGGACATTAGTAGCGGGCCTCTGCAGTTTGAAACCACAGGGACCAGCCGACGGGTGTGCGAGCGGGTGCCATGTTTAAAGACTGAACCAGCGCTGTACATGCCCACAATGACAGGGAAGAGTGATCACGCCAAACCCCATAATTTAACCCCTCAGATGCCGCGATCAATACCAATAATGGCGTCTGTGAGATGTGGCTCCCTCTGCCTTTGGAGGGATCGGAGCCTCCACAGTGAAATCGCAGGGTTGCGATCGGTTATCATGGCAGCCTGGATGCTTCTGAAGCTTACCAGCCTGCCATGGTAAGTTCCCTCTGACACTCTCCCAGCATGGCGGAGTGTCAGAATCCTATTCACCCTAATACATCTCTATTATGGTGCTTGCACACAAACGTATTTTCTGTACGCAGAACCATTCATTTCAACGGAAGTTACTCCGTGTGCATTCTGTTTCTGTATGTCCGTTCCGCAAAAAAATAAAATATGTCCTATTATTGTCCACATTAACAAGGCTAGTACTGTTCTATTAGGGGCCAGCTGTTACATTCTGCAAAATATGTAATGCACACAGACGTCATCTGTATTTTTTGTGGACCGCAAAATACATACGATCGTGTGCATGAGCCTTTAGGGTGAATAGGACAAGGCATCCAAAGATCCCAGGTTCTAGCCCCCTAAGGGGGCTAATAGTTGGTTATTAAATAGTAAAAAATTAAATAAAATAAAAAGTTAAAAAAAATTAACAAAACCCACCAAAATATCAAAAGATAAAATCGCCCCCCTTTCCCAATTTTACATATAAAAATATATAAACAATAAAAAATAAACATTACGTATCAGTATCTAAAAATGTCTGAGCCATTAAAATATTTGAAAAAAGTCATGTGCTGTGAAAGCCATAACAAGTAATAAAAAAATAAATAAAATGCATGACTGGCCATTTTTTTGTCATCTTGTTCCCCTAAAAAAAATTTGAAACTACTTTTTGTTCCACAAAAAAACAAGCCCTCATATAGCTCTGTAGACCGAAACATTAAAAAATTATAGCTGTCTGAAAATGGTGATGCATGGTTTTTACTTTAAAAAAAGTAATTAAAAGAAAAACTATACAAATTTTTTTGTATCGCTGTAATCGTACTAAGCTGCAGAATAAGGGAGGCATATAATTTTTAGCGCAGTGAACACTGTGATGTTAAGATCCCAAAAACTTTGGCAGAATTTTTTTTTTCCCAGTTGTGCCCCGCAAAGAACTTTTTTCGGGTTTTCCAATACAAGACATGGTAAATTAAATGGTGGCATTAAAAAATGCATGTTGTTCAGCAAAAAAATAAGCCCCCATATTGCTATTTGAATGGAAAATAGTTATGGCTATTGGAACGTGGGGAGGAAAAAAATCAAAAATGCAAATAGTCCCAGACTTCAAGGGGTTAAAAGGGTTGTCTCACTTCAGTAGATGGCATTTATCATGTAGTTGCAGTTAAAACAAAGTACCCTATTTTTCGCTTTGGAAGACACACAATTTAGAAAAAAAAAAATCTTGCTAAAAAGGGCCTTTGTCTCATAAATGGCAGTCGGGGAGCGGCAGCATGGTCAGACCTCCTGACTGCTTCCTTAATGATCGGGCAGAGCGCACATACAGTGCTTTACCTGATCAGTGAGAGAACTGTGCATCTGCGGACACCTCTCTCCCTGCCAACAACAATCTGTATGATCAGCGGCACTAGGAGAGCACATGAGGAGGAAGGTCCTACAGCTTTACTGAAGGGAAATAAAAACCCCAATTATAGCTTTAAGGACATTTGATGATGTCATCAATGGGAGGAGCCAGAGCAAAAAAAAACTATACAGCTGGAACTAGTGCAGGGAAATGTGAGTTTTTATTATAGATAAGTGTGTGTGTACGTATATGTGTGTAGCAGAACTAGGTACATTTAATGAGGTAACCACATCGTCAGTAGATGTCACAGTAAGGCCCCTTTCACACGGGCGAGTATTCCACGCGGGTGCAATGCGTGAGGTGAACGCATTGCACCCGCACTGAATCCGGACCCATTTATTTCTATGGGGCTGTGTATATGAGCGATGTTTTTCACGCATCAGTTGTGCGTTGCGTGTGAATCGCAGCATGTTCTATATTCTGCGTTTTTTACGCAACGCAAGCCCCATAGAAATGAATGGGACTGCGTGAAAATCGCATAGCATCTGCAAGCAAGTGCGGATGCGGTGTGATTTTCACGCATGGTTGCTAGGAGTTGATGTTGGTAAATAGGGATGAGCAACCCTGGACCCTATTAAAGTAAATTCACTGTATTATTTTCCCTTATAACATGGTTGATGCAGAATGATAACTAAAATGTCTATTGAGGGGTTAAAAAATACTCACCTCATCCACTTGATCACGCAGCCGGTATTGTCGTCCTCTGACTTCTTCCTGCAGGACCTGCACTGATGTCATCGCTCTCACCATGTGGTGAGCGCGGTGATGTCAGCGCAGGTCCTGCTGAATCAAGATAAAAGATAGAATTAAATCCTGCTTTTGGCTTAAAGGTAACCGGTCAAACTGACCATGATGTGTGAGCTGCATGCAGTATGTTATAGAGCAGGAGGAGCTGAGCAGATTGATATGTAGTTTTATATGAAAAAAATAAAAATAAATCCATTAACACTTGTAATTCATTAATTTAAATTGTTACTCATTCTGGGCTTTGAATTCCAGGAGGCGGTCCAATCAGTGATTGACAGCTCTCTCTGTATACACAGTCATTGAGAGAAGACTGTCAATCACTGATAGGACCTCCTCCTCCATACAGCTCTCTCTGTATACACAGTCATTGAGAGAAGGTTGTCAGTCACTGATAGGACCTCCTCCTCCATACAGCTATATGTGTATACATAGTCATTGAGGGAAGACTGTCAATCACTGATAGGACCGCCTCCTCCATACAGCTATCTGTATACACAGTCATAGAGGGAAGGCTGTCATCACTGATAGGACCTCCTCCATACAGCTACCTCTGTATACACAGTCATAGAGGGGAGGCTGTCATCACTGATAGGACCGCCTCCTCCATACAGCTATATGTGTATACACAGTCATAGAGGGAGGCTGTCATCACTGATAGGACCTCCTCCTCCATACAGCTATCTCTGTATACACAGTCATAGAGGGAAGGCTGCCAATCACTGATAGGACCGACTCCTCCATACAGCTATCTCTGTATACACAGTCATAGAGGGAAGGCTGTCAATCACTGATAGGACCTCCTCCTCCATACAGCTATATGTGTATACACAGTCATAGAGGGAAGACTGTCAGTCACTGATAGGACCTCCTCCTCCATACAGCTATCTGTGTATACACAGTCATAGAGGGAAGGCTGTCATCACTGATAGGACCTCCTCCTCCATACAGCTATCTCTGTATACACAGTCATAGAGGGAAGGCTGTCATCACTGATAGGACCTCCTCCTCCATACAGCTATCTCTGTATACACAGTCATAGAGGGAAGGCTGTCGGTCACTGATAGGACCTCCTCCACCATACAGCTATGTCTGTATACACAGTCATAGAGGGAAGGCTGTCATCACTGATAGGACCTCCTCCTCCATACAGCTATCTCTGTATACACAGTCATAGAGGGAAGACTGTCAGTCACTGATAGGACCTCCTCCTCCATACAGCTATCTCTGTATACACAGTCATAGAGGGAAGGCTGTCATCACTGATAGGACCTCCTCCTCCATACAGCTATCTCTGTATACACAGTCATAGAGGGAAGGCTGTCATCACTGATAGGACCTCCTCCTCCATACAGCTATCTCTGTATACACAGTCATAGAGGAAGGCTGTCATCACTGATAGGACCTCCTCCTCCATACAGCTATCTCTGTATACACAGTCATAGAGGGAAGGCTGTCAGTCACTGATAGGACCTCCTCCTCCATACAGCTATCTCTGTATACACAGTCATAGAGGGAAGGCTGTCATCACTGATAGGACCTCCTCCTCCATACAGCTATGTCTGTATACACAGTCATTGAGAGAAGGTTGTCATCACTGATAGGACCTCCTCCTCCATACAGCTATCTCTGTATACAGTCAGAGAGACGGCTGTCAGTCACTGATAGAACCTCCTCCTCCATACAGCTACCTCTGTATACACAGTCATAGAGGTAAGACTGTCATCACTGATAGGACCTCCTCCTCCATACAGCTATCTCTGTATACACAGTCATAGAGGGAAGACTGTCAATCACTGATAGGACCTCCTCCTCCATACAGCTATCTCTGTATACACAGTCATAGAGGGAAGACTGTCAGTCACTGATAGGACCTCCTCCTCCATACAGCTATGTCTGTATACACAGTCATAGAGAGACGGCTGTCAGTCACTGATAGAACCTCCTCCTCCATACAGCTATCTCTGTATACACAGTCATAGAGGGAAGACTGTCAGTCACTGATAGGACCTCCTCCTCCATACAGCTATGTCTGTATACACCGTCATAGAGGGAAGACTGTCATCACTGATAGGACCTCCTCCATACAGCTCTCTCTGTATACACAGTCATAGAGGGAAGGCTGTCATCACTGACAGGACCTCCTCCTCCATACAGCTCTCTGTATACACAGTAATAGAGGGAAGGCTGTCATCACTGATAGGACTGCCTCCTCCATACAGCTATCTCTGTATACACCGTCATAGAGGGAAGGCTGTCATCACTGATAGGACCTCCTCCTCCATACAGCTATCTCTGTATACACAGTCATAGAGGTAAGACTGTCATCACTGATAGGACCACCTCCTCCATACAGCTCTCTGTATACACAGTCATAGAGGGAAGGCTGTCATCACTGATAGGACCTCCTCCTCCATACAGCTATCTCTGTATACACAGTCATAGAGGGAAGACTGTCAATCACTGATAGGACCTCCTCCTCCATACAGCTATCTCTGTATACACAGTCATAGAGGGAAGACTGTCAATCACTGATAGGACCTCCTCCTCCATACAGCTATCTCTGTATACACAGTCATAGAGGGAAGACTGTCAGTCACTGATAGGACCACCTCCTCCATACAGCTCTCTCTGTATACAGAGTCATAGAGGGAAGGCTGTCATCACTGATAGGACTGTCTCCTCCATACAGCTATGTCTGTATACACAGTAATAGAGGGAAGGCTGTCATCACTGATAGGACTGCCTCCTCCATACAGCTATCTCTGTATACACAGTCATAGAGGAAAGGCGGTCATCACTGAAAGGACCTCCTCCTCCATACAGCTATATGTGTATACACAGTCATAGAGGGAAGACTGTCAGTCACTGATAGGACCTCCTCCTCCATACAGCTACCTCTGTATACACAGTCATAGAGGGAAGGCTGTCATCACTGATAGGACCTCCTCCTCCATACAGCTATATGTGTATACATAGTCATTGAGGGAAGACTGTCAATCACTGATAGGACCTCCTCCTCCATACAGCTATCTCTGTATACATAGTCATTGAGGGAAGACTGTCAATCACTGATAGGACCGCCTCCTCCATACAGCTCTCTGTATACACCGTCATAGAGGGAAGGCTGTCATCACTGATAGGACCTCCTCCTCCATACAGCTATCTCTGTATACACAGTCATAGAGGTAAGGCTGTCATCACTGATAGGACCTCCTCCTCCATACAGCTATGTCTGTATACACAGTCATTGAGAGAAGGTTGTCATCACTGATAGGACCTCCTCCTCCATACAGCTATCTGTGTATACACAGTCATAGAGAGACGGCTGTCAGTCACTGATAGGACCTCCTCCTCCATACAGCTATCTCTGTATACACAGTCATAGAGGGAAGGCTGTCATCACTGATAGGACCTCCTCCTCCATACAGCTATGTCTGTATACACAGTCATTGAGAGAAGGTTGTCATCACTGATAGGACCTCCTCCTCCATACAGCTATCTCTGTATACAGTCAGAGAGACGGCTGTCAGTCACTGATAGAACCTCCTCCTCCTTACAGCTACCTCTGTATACACAGTCATAGAGGTAAGACTGTCAGTCACTGATAGAACCTCCTCCTCCATACAGCTATCTCTGTATACACAGTCATAGAGGGAAGACTGTCAGTCACTGATAGGACCTCCTCCTCCATACAGCTATGTCTGTATACACCGTCATAGAGGGAAGACTGTCATCACTGATAGGACCTCCTCCATACAGCTCTCTCTGTATACACAGTCATAGAGGGAAGGCTGTCATCACTGACAGGACCTCCTCCTCCATACAGCTCTCTCTGTATACACCGTCATAGAGGGAAGACTGTCAGTCACTGATAGGACCTCCTCCTCCATACAGCTATATCTGTATACACAGTCATAGAGGGAAGGCTGTCATCACTGATAGGACATCCTCCTCCATACAGCTCTCTCTGTATACACAGTAATAGAGGGAAGGCTGTCATCACTGATAGGACCTCCTCCTCCATACAGCTATCTCTGTATACACAGTCATAGAGGGAAGACTGTCAGTCACTGATAGGACCTCCTCCTCCATACAGCTATCTGTATATACAGTCATAGAGGGAAGGCTGTCAGTCACTGATAGAACCTCCTCCTCCATACAGCTATGTCTGTATACACAGTCATAGAGGGAAGGCTGTCATCACTGACAGGACCTCCTCCATACAGCTATGTCTGTATACACAGTCATTGAGAGAAGGCTGTCAATCACTGATAGGACCTCCTCCTCCATACAGCTATCTCTGTATACACAGTCATAGAGGAAAGGCTGTCATCACTGATAGGACCTCCTCCTCCATACAGCTATCTCTGTATACACAGTCATAGAGGAAAGGCTGTCATCACTGATAGGACCGCCTCCTCCATACAGCTACCTCTGTATACACAGTCATAGAGGGAAGGCTGTCATCACTGATAGGACCTCCTCCTCCATACAGCTCTCTCTGTATACACAGTCATAGAGGGAAGGCTGTCAGTCACTGATAGAACCTCCTCCTCCATACAGCTATGTCTGTATACACAGTCATTGAGAGAAGGCTGTCAATCACTGATAGGACCTCCTCCTTGACTTCAAAGCCCAGAACGAGCAGGAAATGTAAATGAATGACATACAAGTTATACTGAATCTTTCCCCATAAAACTATATATCAGTCTGCTCAGCTCCTCTTGTTCATGTTCATTGTTACAGGTTCCCTTTAAAAAAGAAAATCCTGCATGAAAAACTGCCACAAAACAGGCCTGTATGATTCCAGGCTAGATGGGACATGGGCCAATGCAAGTCAATAGAGCTGTTTACACTTAAGTTTTATTACCAGATCGGTATGCCTGATCCGAGAATTTCTTCCCATGTCCTATTCTGGCCTGTTTTTGCAGATCACTAGAGCTATTACGATTGGTGGCATGCGCAGTCGCACAACTATCTGTTTTCACAGATCTATTTTTTGAGCATGGAAAATCTGACACCGTCATGTGAATAAGGCCTTATAGAAGTTCATTTGTGCAGTTATACATATTAAATCCAGTCAAACACTATATAAAGCACACTCTGGATTTTAGTACAATGCCGTTTATATCGTGATGAAATGTATTACACTCAAGTTATTAATCCATTTTTGCCCTAATACGTAATGAATCTCCAAACTCCTTTAGCAGTGAAGTAATTGGGTGACAATGAATGCACTTCAAGCCTTCTAAACTCAATTACTTCTGCTAAAGTTGAGCTTTGTTTTAATGTGTGAACATTTATCTCTTTGCCTTGTATATTATAAAGGTTACATAGCCCCCAGGCCTGATATATTCATCATTAGGCAATGCAAGACTTCCTCTGCTGTATTGTGCTTCGGCTTTTTGGTCTGCATGCTGTTTCACCGAGATTTCTCATGGAAACCTGCTATTTTTGAGTTTTATTAATTGCTTTAATTAACTATTTATCTATGCCAGCTTCAGCTTAAAAGTTGTTTTTTTTTCTTCCCCCGAAGCATAAGAGACTCTTTTGAAACATAGTACAACGTGTACTAGAAAAGCCTGTTTGGGCAAAGTCGTGAGCTAAAGAGATTTCATGTGCTAAAGGGGTTCTTCCCCCACGAATAAATACATTACCATGTTGATTATACTTAACATGGAATAGTTCATTAAAAAGTTGCCCTTGCGTTACGGAATAGGGGATAATTATCTTATTGGTGGGGGTTTGACCTTTGGGACCCCTACAATCTGAAAAATGGGGGTCCTGTTCCCTTATTTAAAGGGAGCAACAGTTGAATCATGCGCGCTCATGCTTCATTAGTTCTCTATGGACTGTTGGAGATGCCACAAACCCAAGAATCGGTGCACCAGCTCTGGACACTTTAAACAGCTTTCATATGACCGCTGTTTACTTCCATTGTAGAAGTGCTGTTTTTTGCTACCTGAATGGCGCCAAACAGAACCCACTGATTTATAATGGGTTCCTTCCTGGAGAATTTTAGCAGTGAAGGTAGTCCTGTATGTAGGATATTTGTGTTGGCCTGCAGATCACTTTTCTCCCCATCGCCCATATACACAGATGACACAGGATCCGCCGTTCACAATAGGTGATTGTCAGCTTATCAGCTCCTTCCTGACCTCTGCACAGGTGCCAAAGCATGCCTAGAAACTCTCCCATAGAAGTCAATGAGATCAGCTCCTTTCCATCCTTCCAGAATCTAAAAATAAAACTAGCTGGTCCTGAAGGGGGTTACATTGTTGTTTGGTTTGATTTATTGCAAAAAAGATGAGTTTGTGACCCTTTGGCTAAAAAAAAAAAAAAAAATTGCAATCGGGGTTCAATAATTTTGATTGCAACGGTAGCTCAAAATCTACCTCTAATGATACTAGACACCAATGTTTACAGGTTACTGAAGATTGAGGTACTGTGTAAATGTTAAGGTTTAGCTTCTTTACATATTAAAACCTGCAAACTTGTCTGTTTCATTCATATATTTTTGTGAAGAAGAAACTGTAGGTTTGACGTGACCTGAGAACCAAATTATCTTCTTCAGCATCTTCCCAATAGACTAAGCTGAGACATCTGAATATAAGTTAAACCTTCAAGGGAATGTTAAAACGTGTTTTGGTGGTTATTTTTAATATTCATGCCACTATCCATATAAAAAAAATGCTAAAAACCTTCAGTTTTAAATCTGGTAATAGGCACCACTTCTTGCTCTATACAAATTACCTCATTCTCATCACGGTCAGGATTAGAATGACAGATATCACCTCTGTATGGATAACACAGGAGCCGCCATGTACAATAGGTGATATCACCCCTTATCTCCTCCCTCATGACCTCGGCACAGGTCACTCTCCCATAGAAATCAGCGTAAATGCTGTTAACCGCTCAGGCAAGATGGCAGCCTCCATAATGCTGTACAGGAAAAAGAAAAAACTAATCGACAGTCATAAAATAAAAACACGTTGGAAAAAAAATTGTCACTATCTGGTTTTAACTGGAAGAAAAAAATTACCGTAGGTAATATATTCTCTTCCAGTAGTGCAAATAATTGTGTGCAAGTCAGTAAAATGTAATGTTCTGTACGCCATATATCATACTAAAGAAAAGAATTGTCTCAACCCCTCCCCTCCTCTGCATTTAGCGTCATTACAGTTGTTATTTACCGGAATCCCTAGTTGCACATCCCTTCTGTAAAGTACATAATTATAGGAAAACTGCTTGGCATTCTCAGACTTCATCAGTTTGTGATTTGCAAGTGCACTTATTCCTCCAAAGTAATGAACTTTCTTAATGCTACAAATTAGCATTTCACAATGACTTCATATTGGTCTGAAGCTGCTCCCGTAACTACCAAACAGTGGGGATTGTGGAGGACTGCAGCTCTAACCAGCTCACAGTTGGAAAATGTCTCTGAAAACGTTCTCCAGCAAGGAATCCTTCACTCCTCCCTCCTCCTTCATGAAGTCATTTATTTTTCTAATCCATTAATTTTATTCTCTATCATAATGGATGCAAGTAATATTTCCTCCATGGTCTTATGGACAGAGTCAATTAGCTAATTGATGGCAGTTTTTTGAGTGGAGGGAAGACATTTTGGAAGACCACTAAACAGAAATGAAAGCAGTGTATTATTTCTCCATGGAGATACATTGCATGGAGCCTGTATAAATAACTGATGATGGGTATATTCTAACGGGTTTGTGGCGCAGCTCGGCAGATGTCAAAGGATGTAGGGAAGACCAATTTAAATCCATCTTCTGTTATAAATATACTGTAGTCACCAAGATACAATGGCTTCAGGATAAAAACAATTCTGGACCATCGTAAGTTGAAACGGGACTGTACATACAATGACTCAGAACCAACCAATCAACTTGGACATTTCACCGGTATAACACCTTTACTGGTTGTCTAGTAGCTCCTCTGCTGCACTACCTGTCTCTGACAGGGTGAGCTGCGGCTTAGTTTTATTATTATTATTTTCTGGTGCATGTATGCAAGATCCTGAATATGCTCCTGCCCTCACTCACCATAGACAGTCATTTACAACCTCCAGCATCTAATTCTGCCTGTTATATTTAAGGACTTGCATTGTCTCTCTTGGTTATCTGCTTATTTTTCTTTAAAACTTCACTTTTTTGTATTTTAAGGTAGAGCAAACTGGTTCTACCGAATCGTGATTCTGTACGAATTTTTCACCAAGTTCGGATTCGCACAAACTTTTGGTGGTTTGTTTCTGGTCATCCCAGAACCAATTATTTTTGTAACTTGAGGGACCACTGTATATTTTTAATGGGGCAGGAAAGAAGGCCTGTGCCAGATTTCTCTGGCAGTGTTTTTCGCTCTCTGAGAACTAAAAGATAAGGCCTCATGCACACGAACGTTGTTTTGGTCCGCATCCGAGCCACTTTTTTTTTTTTTTTTTTTTTTGCGGCTCAGATGTGGTCCCATTAACTTCAATGGGGCCACAAAAGATGCAGATAGCACTCCATGTGCTGTCCGCATCCGTTGCGCCATTCCGTGGCCCTGTAAAAAATTAATAAATAGACTGTCCTATTTTTGTCCGTTTTATAGGAGCCTGTTCCGCTCTGCAAATTGCGGTGGGCAAACAGGCGGCATTCGTGTTTTGCAGATCTGCAATTTGTGGACCTCAGAACACAGCAGTTGTGTGCATGAGGCCTAAGGCAGATGAAGTCCAACTGCCCGATCCTTAGGTCTTCTGACATCTGCAGTTGGGAGGCATCCATGCACATTAGATTGGCGCCCAGTTTGGTATTTATCTAATTTGTATGGCCAGATTAGGGGCCATTTATATGGGCATGTTATTGATTTTTTTTTTTTCTTTGTGAATGAACATTCCTACGAATACCCATACCTATATTTACCCAGTGTAAATGTGCCTTCAATTACACATCATATGTGCAAACACAAATTTTTCTGGCAATCTGATTGTTTTTGCAGCACATAAAATCATAATTTTTAAGCAGTACGTTGCCCTTTGTAAACTGTGTGCTGCAGGCCTCGGCATAAATTAGGCGCATTCTCTGGCAGCCGTTTGCGCCGCCCCTTCCCAACCCTCCTGCCGCCCTTTTTTCAGAAAGTGGCGAGGGTAGCATGCAAATGCCCCTTGCGACAACATTCTGACACAATTGTTGTTTCATGATCTAGTGGGGTTCCTCACGTGACAATCCAGCACTGCATCATGGTTTCAGTTTATGCCTAGCACATTGAAATAATTCAGTAGTTTTAAATTTCTTAATATGAGAACATTTGACTTAAATGCTGGATAACTAGAGCACCTTAGCGATGAGAAGGTTTGATGCAGTAATATATCCACAACTAGTGACAGTCCGTTGTCTGCGTGCACATTGGAGTGTAAAAGCTTTTTGTGAGCAGATGCAAACTCTTTAAATATTAAAAGAAATTGCATGTTTTCGGTTTGAGAGCAAGTCTGCGAAACGTAACCAGAACCCACTCAAATCAACAATCTATAATTTGTCATGGATTTGCACAGACAAATTATAGTTATTGCAGTCTGAACAACAGTTGCTTTGCAAATTAATATGACTGTCAGGATCTCAAGTGTATAACCGAATGGTTAATCATATATTTTGCCCAGTTTTCCTTCACGTCTAGTGATATGGCACAATATCCCTATTGATATCCAGTTTGGTTATCCATGTGTGATGAGACTGGCCATATTCATCTTACTGCAATCATATCTAATGATCCAAGCAGCTCCTATAGAAATTATAGTTTTTACGTGCATGGATGACTTTGTAATTATTTTCCACAATGTGCTGGAAACAGCACAAAAAGCAACCTGTTTGGTTCCCTGCTTTGGAAGCCACTGCCCAATGGTTGACCTATGTCTGCATCCCTGGCTGTGCAGCAATCTTCTCTCAAAGTGGCCGTTGATGGACTGATGCATCCATCAGTGGCCTTCGCTGTACTGCACTGCCCACTACATGGAAAGCTGCCGCATGCGCAGCATTGTGCACAGCTCAGTTCAGTGAAGGCCAATGATGGACATATCCGGTCACAGGTCCCTCCATCAGCGGCCATCCTGGGACAGGCATGCTGCTCGGCCGGGTATATGGACCTGCATAAAATCATCAGGCAGATGTTTTCAAAGCAGGGAACCGTTGTAGATGTTATGCATAGACTATGTTAGTATGTCGCTTTATGTGCTGTTTGCAGCATATTGTGGAAAGTAAAGAAGCGCACAAGCAAAGTTTTTGGGGTACAAAATGCTTAGATAGGAAGCGTCTGAGGCACAATGGGAATTGTTGGCAGCAGGGCAGCACATGGGGACTACATCAGGGAAAGAGGGCGTTTTTTTGAATTTTTAAAATGTTTTTTTTAATATAAAAAAAACTTTACTGAACGTACCTTTTTTTATTTTTTTTATAGTCTTTGGGGAGTTGACTCCAATTCTAGACATTATAGGCAGGGGCCAGCTGTTACACAGCTGGTGCATGCAACTATATACCCCTTCCAGCATTGACATAAATGTTTGTCAGATATTAGTTGGTTAAAACATACTTGTTGTGCCTCATTCAGTGATTTCCATCAGGGATTTTGAGGCAAAACCAGGTGCGGCCTTAAAACACAGAGCAGGAGCAGATCTTTCCCTTATATCTTATGTCTGTGGAGGCTCCAATCCTGGTTTGGGCTCGCAATCACTGACCAAACACTGACGTGTGAATGAGGCTTTATCATGTTTTCATCCGTAGTACTGGCCATGTAAATACGTAAAACTTAGATAATTCATATTCAGTAGAAAGTGGCATCTTCCCCACATTCCAACAGACCACCTTCCCCTTTGCCATGCCCGCAGATCTCTTTGAAGTTCAGAAGCCTCAAGTCACCAAATTAATCAGTCTAAAGTAAAACCGTAACTCGAAACATGGCCGCCATATGGGCCAAATCCACGTCCATATGCAAATCTGCACGGTATTTGAAGGACTGTTCCATCTACAATCAGCAGTCATTTTAGAATATATTTTCAACAATTCATTTAGTCAATTTTTGCAGTCGTTTTGAAAATCTTGTTGCTTTGCATGCCGGCATTGTTTCCGCAGGAAGTGGAGATAGGGCTTTTGGATGTGAAGAATATGTAAGAATTCCATCTGTGATTATAGGTGGCTTCTCTTTATACTTTATAGCTAAACTTTGATAATCCAGGAGGAAAAAATGATTTGTCTAATTGAGATCAATATTGTTTCCTTCTCAGCAGGTGGTATACAGTACACATTGAAAATAACAAGCAGAGCAATTCTCCAAATATCATTTCTAACCATCAGAATAATGAACTCTTTAGACGCTCCAAGTCTGTGAGAGTGGCTCCGATCTTATTCCTTTCCACATTTTATGCTGTAATACTGTGTAGGTGCCATGCAGTCTGCTGAAGCCTTTCATGGGTAATGAAATTATTTGTGCAGATAGTCCTCAAAGCTCACGGCTGTAAATCTTGCTAATGGCTGCAAGTCATAATACCCTTTCCTTGTAGAATTGTGGCATTTCTAGCTCCTCCATTTTGACTGTCGCTTTACAGAGGTATATGAAGCCTCTTCGAATTACTGCCATAAAAAAAAATAAAGCTAAGAAAATGTTACTGGGTCTGTCCGTTGCTGCCAGCTTACAAAATGCTTCGACTTGTCTGCTGCTATGATGAAGCATGTCTGTAAATAAAGTGGCACTGCTGCCAGCTAATTGAAACCCTGCACTTATAGGACCATCTGAACCATAGCTCTCCAGCACCATGTAATTACTGGAGGCCAGTTTCAGCGGCAGGAAAAATGAGTGGCTCCAGAGTATAATGCAGAGTTCTTCTGTATTGGCGGAGTTATAAAGATGGACCCTGGAGAGTTCTGTTGCCAGTCCGAGTACAGTATCAGATCACTGTGCAGTGCCTCTTGCTTTCAGTGTGCTGCCTACAAAAGTATTCACGCTTTTTCCATTTAGTTACCAGTAGTGGGGACCAGTGCCCAGAGGTCGGGCAGGCATAATACACTTCAATGCACAATCACTGTGGTGTTTTTTTAAAGCTATCAAGCAATTTCAAGGTCAATTCCTCTAAATTAAATTTAAGAGGAAAAAAATAAAATATCGAAAGGTAAAAACACCATCTTTTAATCCTTACAAAATATGTAAAAATATATACAATACTTATAACTGGTATTGCTATACCATACTATTAAACTACAGCAGAAAAAATAGAAATGCTTTCTCTGGTCATCCCACTCTACCAAAAAAGAGGAGAAAGTCCAGTGTACCCTGAAATTAAAACTACAACTTGTCCCACATGATAGAAGAATAAATAAAAAAAATATGTTGGCTCTCTGAATGTGAGATCACAAAAGCAAATTAATTTTAAGGTAGAAAAAACATGTAATGGAGCCCCCACACTGCTGACAGGTTAGGGAGTTGGGAAGCAGCATAGATGGCCGTGCAATGCTTTTTCTGTAGCTTCCATGCACGGCAATGAGAGCTACGGAAATAGTGGAGCGCCGGGCAGCTCCGCTGTTTCCCGGTCACTTGGTGGTTGGGACTTGAGGTCCTTTTACACAGAGCGATCATCTGTCCGATTATTGGGAATGAAACAGACGCTCCCCATCATCAGTGGAGATGAGGGCTACATGTATATGCAGTGAGCACCTCCCCTGTATGGGGACAAGCAATTAATACAGCAGTGTCTTGTCCCCATAGAACAGCATAGTTCCAGCGCAATAGATTGCGCTGGAACTGTGCGCAGTCTATAGGGACAAGCGCCACAGATTGTGGTTTTATACTCCAGGATTTGCTGCACAGGAAAGATTATTTTGTGTGTCGCCCGACCAACACGATTACCCGATGAATGAGCGTTTGCCAGCACCTTTAAGGGTAGGTTCACACTGACTAACTGATCCGGCAGACTGTTCTGGCAGAGAACAGCCTGCCGGAGTTCCCCATATCTGGCCTAGCCAGATACTGCCGTTCTCCAATGGAACCCATTGACTGTAATGGGTTCTGGACCATTTCCAGCATGAGTGCTGGGTTCCGGTGAGACAGAAACCCATACACTGGCAGGTTATCATGAACTAGTGTTTATACAAATGCTCTTCCCCGATGATCTGACAGATCGGTACGAGTAAAAGGATCCCAAGTCTCATCTCTCCTTCGTACCAGCGAGATGAGACAACTCCTTTAAAGGAAAAACGAATTGTAAAACCAAAACGAATCCAGTTTTCAAATATGCACTGTGTATCGGTTTTTAATTGCTAGTGATTGAATTCCAGAAGATGAGCGTGTACCCTGTTTATACATGAATGCTGTCACACAATATAGGTATCTTTCCCTCTTACAATGAGCCATGCCCTTTAATGGTGTCAAGGAGTCTTATGTGAATAATAGAAGCCATCCAATTTAATGTCCTCATATAAGTGGCTGGATAAGAGTGTCCATTTTTTTTAATTCTTCTTTAAGTATGTAAGTATATGTTTTTTTCTTTTCCTGGAATAGCGCCCGCCCTTTTCTCATTGTAGACAATTTACAAAATGAGCTCTGACACAGCAAGGTTGTTGCCATATACAACTATGGTGGTGCATTTGCTGAAACTTCGACTCGCTTGTCGAGGTCCTGAGTGCCACCTCTGATTGAATGATTTATCACTTGTTAATATCTGTTTGGCTCTCGTCGTCTGTTATTTTAATGTTCAGAGCTGAGTCAGCAGATGCCACTCGCTCGGGTGCCCAAACTTTATCATCAAAGATATCCCTCATTAAGTAGTTTTGGCTGTAAGTCTGGAATTAGAATTTGAAGCTTTCTCGAGGTTTCTAGAATCCATAAACAGCACGGAAAGCAACAAGTAGTAAGTAATAAGCTGCTCTGAATATTTCACGTGATGTGGATTGGCCCGTTTCCCAGTTCTGAATTTATAAGAGCTAAGCCATGGCAAAACATTGCAATCGAGCTCTCGTACAAAGCTGCTCCCTCATTGTGAAATTATTTAGCAGCGTGCATGTGGCAAGCGCAGAGCTTGTTCTTTCTATCTTAGATTCTCAGCTATTGTCTAATACACAAGAAAGCGCTAATCATTTTAATGCACAGCCCTAAATTGCTATTAAATGGCAACAACTGAACCATTGTATAGCCAGGCATTTACAATACAGGGCGATAAAAGATACTGGATCCTGCAGATACAGATAGCGGTAGAAGTTTGTTTTGTTGCAGATGGTTTTGTACAATGTTTATACCATGCATTGCTTTCCACATCATCTCTATCTTCTCTCTCTGTTCGCCTCTTTCAGTTCAGTTTATTTCTCTCTCTCATATAAGATGAGTTTGTTAAGCAGCATTCAATTATTTGACATAGTAGAACCAAGGATATGTATGAGTTTCCCCTGCCCTCATGTCACTTCATTGCTTGTTGTCTATGTGCACACTTTGCTGGGTGTCGTCACCTAGGGTAGGAGGGCCGGGGTTTACCTCCTTTTTGGGTGACCCCTGAGACTACGCCTCACCTACTTGCTAGTAACACAGTTCCTCTTGAGAGGAGAGCCCTGCATTGCTGCCATAGTGTTTTTTTACAACTTGTGTAAAACTATGACGTTTTATGTGAGCAATGGTTTGAGATGACTACATTTGCTGTTTAAAATCTTTTACCTGCCTCTCACTGTATCCCTCCTCCTGGATTTCTTTAGTGGCATCGGTCGAAATTGGCCATGGGCATCTGGAGGCAGCAGTATCTTGGCCGAGTTTGGAACCCTGCACTTGGAGTTTGTACATCTAAGTGAAGTATCTGGAAATCCAGTTTTTGCTGAAAAGGTTAGTACTTTATCACACTGGGTGTTCATTTACAGGGGTTATCCCACCATAATAACTTCACATATCTGATCAGTGAGGGTCTGACCCCTGGGACCCTCTCGTTCACCAGACACAGAGGTGCTGGAGTCCCTCGAGTGAATAGTGAAGGTCATGCATGCAGTACTGTAACAGCAAAGGTTTTCATGGGGGCAAAGGAAGACAAGCTAGTCTCAAACTACCTGTACCTTAAAGGAAATCCATTACAAGGAAATGCACTGTTAAAGCAGGTACAATACCTTGGCCCTGCATATATAGAAGGAGAAAGAGGGGTTGGCAGAGGAAGCAGGAGGAGTAAGGGTGCACCGTGTCTTGGACCCGCCCTCAGTGCACATGACTGCTCATTAGCATATAGAGTACAATTACTTTTACAGAATGAAGCAACGGATCACTAAGTGAAGGTATCATTACATTCAGCAGAGTTAGTCCTACAGACATCATGCCTGGTGTAACCGTGAATGTCCTGGTGACAGACTCCACATCCACTGAAAAGGATGTAATACGCGTCTTCTGGCAGTTCTCCTGTTCTGGTTATAGATTAGCATACTGATCAATTGTCCCTGAACATCCCCGGCACGGACATCGGCTATTGTTTTACCTGTGTTATCACACTCCAGTACTTTTGAAGATTTATACATTTGCACATTGTGTTGACAATAAGAAAGCCTAGTGGGTAGCACTGTGCTTATAAAATAAGTAGGATGCAATGCTCTTCCAGTGCCACATCTCCTTCAAACAGCTGATTGACAACCCCTTTAAGAGTTATATAACCGTTTCTTTATATACAAAATCTTTCAATAAAAACGATTGAAACAAAAAAAGTTATATAACCTATAAAAAAAAATGCCAGATCGCACCCAAAATCGCATATTATATCACATGATCGAATTGCAGAAAAATCCAGCAACATTGGAAAGGACGGGACACATACATCGGAATGGAAGCAATGGCTGTATATATGTATATTTCACGGTGCAGAAAAGGCCAAACATAGTGCTAAGTACATGCGACCGTAATGAGGCCCCATGCGATTGTGTGCAAGTGAGTTACACCCAAAACAGTCAAAATAGAAGTTAGAAAAAGTCGGTATCCATGTTGTGTCCCAGAATCCAAGATGGCACCTGCCCCAGTTAGTAAACAAGACTCTTAAAGAGGTTTTTCCTACTGGTCACACATGCCTAGTTCCAGCAGTAAAAGTTACTGGAGGTAACTAGGAACTAATTTGAGCGGCTGTGCAGTGAGGGAGCACGATGTGAAATGCACAAGAGGCTTGCTCTTGAGCAGCTGAGGGAATACAGGCGGAGGAGCTTGGAATAGATATCAGCATTGCATGATGGGAACTGTAGTCTGCTACACACATAGATGAGCCAGAAAGAGAAGCACATAGGGAGCAATAGTGACAAAAAATCCAATTACACAAGCTTAGGATGAAGTATTGGGCTACGTTCACACAACAGTTAAAAAGGATGTGTTACACACGTCTGTTTAAAGAACAATCCCATGGGGTTAATCACATAGCTGTTTTTTCTTTTATATGTCCTATTTTGGCCATTTTCACGGTCCAACAGACCCCACACAGTTGAAGGGCAAGTTTTTAATGCAGCTTTAGTGTTCTGCTATTGCTGTGTATGTAACAAAACTGCAGACTTCTTTCAAATTTCTTTCCGAACACTAGAATGCCCCTTCCAGTCAGATTGTGTTGATTCAGAAAAATCATAAAATTAGGGACATGATGAGAAATCCCAAACAAATCTGTGGGCTCCATATTTCAGTAGTAGCGTTACTATAATACTACTCTGTGCATGAGGTCCTAGATTGATGGGAAACTAAAGCTCCATAGCTGTATATTGTACCATTTATTCAGCACTGTAGTGTTGGGATGCTTAGGCATGATTTACACTCCTTCCTAATCCAGGCCTGGCAGTTCTATGCTCTTTCCCTAGAGGTATCATTAAGAAAAATAATTGTAAAAACTAACGCTAAGGCTAATAAATCTATTCTAAAAGCTGAATGTTCCCCATGTATACAGCAGCTAATCTATATGTATTCTACTAGGCACAGTCTATCTGCTTACATAATGCTGGACTCTACTGTTGGATAATATACTCAAATGCCAATGTTTATTTTAGGTGATGAATATTCGAAAAGTGTTAAGTCGATTGGATAAACCACAAGGGCTTTATCCCAACTACCTGAATCCCAGCAGTGGCCAATGGGGACAGCGTAAGTATGCGTCCTTATTAGTGCTAATTAGAAAGTAATGTGGTGTGTATTTGTAAATAGTTAACACGCACTCTACCACTTGGAGCCGCATTAAAAAACGAAATATTTTTAATTAAGTGTAAACTTCAAAGCAAATAAAAACTGAAAGTATAGGTACCATTATTAGAATAATACATCACCCCTAATAATTCGTCAAAGAATACAGCAATCCTAAATGCATATAATACATCAGTTCCTATAAAAAATAAACTCATAAAATATATGAGGGAAAAAATGGATAATCTGAGATAGTTCAGTTCCCTAGATTGCTAATTAATGTCCTTTCTGTTCCATGATTTTGTCTGAGAAAAAGTTCATATTTCACATGATTAGTCCAGAAATATATTTATCATACCCATAAAAAATAGTGTTTGTGATAAACAATAAAAATAAGTGATAAAAGGTGACGGTAATAAATAAGATTCAATTAATTGTGATTTCAATTCATCCTTAGTAATCCATGATTTGTGTGTCTGATCAATTATATCTACGGTATTTCATTCAATGTCCTTTTACTTTGTCTTATTGGTGTATAGCCTCACTTGTTTATGAGAAAAACGTGCCAGTGAATAACATGGTCTCTTTAGTCTTTTGCTTAGTAATTATGCCCCTTGTTGAAATAGAATGTTCATCCAGGCTAGTTTCACACTTCTCCCGCAGGCTGTTCCGGCGGGTGAACAGGCTGCCGGATCCATGCTGCCGCTAGTGCACGCACGCCGCCGGAGGTCCGCTTCGGGCCCATTGACTATAGCGGACCTACTGCGGCATGTGTGCACTAGCGGCAGCACGGATCCGGCAGGCTGTTCACCCGCCGGAACAGCCTGCCGGAGAAACCTGCCCGCTAGTGTGAAACTAGCCTCAGACTTCAAAAATGAAACATTTAATTAATGTTTGCTATTATAAAGCTACGTTACTGCCTTGATGACTGTAGCGGAAGCAGTTTGTACGGCAACCGCTTTACCTATACAGAGTGCTGTAGCCACAAAGGTTCTTCTCCTGACTTGGCGTCCCACGTGGCGTCCCACTTGTTGCTGGTTTCACCTGTCTTTTGGATTGCTGAGTCGCTGCTGTTTCTTAAATCAATGATATTTCACTCCAATCGAGTGTTATTGATGTTTTCTTCCTTTGTCTTTAGTGTAGCAGTCTCCTCCTTTGTTTTAATTACTCCTGGGGCTCAGTATTAATTTTTCAGAAGATCTTCCTAGATTGCATTTAATTCATTACCAGACGCGTTTCGAAGCTTACACGCTCCATCTTTGGCATGAAATATGCACTCTATAAAGTCCTTTTAAACTTTCCTTCCATAAGTGAGGTCACTTTGGAGCAACACTTGGAAAGCCTGAAATGGATTGTTCTTTTCATGTCTAAATAAACCAATCTACAATATTTCTTTAAATACAGTATTTTTCTTAAATCAAAATGACTATTAAAAATAAAATATATATATATATATAGATGTCACAAGGCAAATTCATTTTTATCACTTATTTAACATATTAGTATACATCCAAATCAAGTAGTGCATGTTCATATATGGCATCACTCAAGGATATCACCTGAAAAATCTGGAGTGGATTATTACTTCCATATTTGAACATGTTAATATATAACCTTAATATTTATCTTGCTTATCATGTTGATGCCCATTAAAGTTAGATTAATATATGTTGATTGTATATTTAAAAAAAAAAAAAAAAACGCATATGCGTTTTTTTGTAATATATTGTAAATGTATTGTAAGTGTGTTTTTGTTTTCCTTATTTTTTTTCAATATTAAGATACTAATGAAAAACTTCTTATTCACACTTTGTATTTCAGGTATAGAAATTCATATGAAACCTTCCTTCATTCTACAGGTGAATGGGGATGGGGGCCTCCCACGGAGGAGACATTGAGGTGCTGGTAACACAGCCTGACCTCGATTTTTCTTTTTTTTTTTTTATTGTTTATCACAAACACTATTTTTTCTGGGTATGATAAATATATTTCTGGACTAATCACGTAAAATATTAACTTTTGCTCAGACAAAATCATGGAACAGAAAGGACATTAATTAGCAATTTAGGGAACTTAACTATCTAAGATTATACATTTTTATATTTTTCCCTTATGTATTTTATAAGTTTTTTTTTTTATATGAACTGATGTATTATATACATTTAGGATTGATGTAATCGTTGAATCATTAGGGGTGATGTATTATTCTATTAATGGTTCCTATACTTTCAGTTTTTATTTGCTTTGAAGTTTACATTTAATTAAAATATATTTTGTTTTAATGCGGTTCCGAATGCTAGAGTGCGTGTTAACTATTTACAAATATATATATATTTTTTAAGTTTTTGGGTAAAGCATTTTGTAACAGAGCACCTTAATCCAGATATCGCGACAGGTGAGCCAGCACACACACTTTACTAATGTGGTGTGTATTTCTGCATGTTAGCACTGTGGATAGTAAATTGACTACTCCAATAAGCAGAGACCCAATCTATCATGATGTATGTCTGTTAGTATTTGATATGCTACAGTCTTTATATGTACACGGACTACTTTACCTGCCTTATTTACTACATATAATATTGGGGGCAATTTATCATTTCCTGAGAGATCAGTTTTAGTTATAAAGTATCAAAACCGTTTTGTGACTCTTCAAATGTCATTGCAACTTTTGTAGTCGTAAATGGCACTTTTATGCTGCCATGTGGTGTGGTGATGGCAGGGCCACCGGCATAGCACATATGCCGGTCTTGATAAATTAGGTCTAATGTTCCTTGGGTAGTTATCTGTCATCTAGGACAGAGGATGAGAATGGGGGCTTGTCCTCCCACGTTTGAATGGAGCATTAAGGTGCATTTAGATGCACTAATAGTCATCCAGATTATTGGGAACGACCATTCCTTCAAACGGTCATTCCCGATCATCTGGACGTCTATATGTGTCGCCGAGCACCCGATTCGGGCGTTTAGCTGGTTCATCAGGTGATCCTGACGCTCGTGCAGGCACCACCGATCATGGCTTCTGAGCAGCAGTTCATGCTGTCTAAACAGTGATCTGCTGCTCATAAGCCATGATTCTGTATAAGGACAAGGGATCGCAATAGCAACCGCTTGTTCTCATACTGTGGAGGTGATCACTGCATGTACAGTAAATGCAGTGGTCTCCTTCGGGGAAATCGGCATGTTTAAATTCACCTTTGCACAATGCAGCTCAATTCAGCTCTTTGGGACTGCTGGGAATAGTCCAGTACAAGTGCTCAGCTGTCTCTGGCAGTCCAATAGAGATGACTAGATACACGTGTAGGCTGCAGCTGCTGCACTCATAGGGGGAGCACGGGCCGATGCGGTAGGACCCCGACTGATCACTGATCCCTCATCTTGTGGATAGGGTATGCGCCGTCGCAGTTGGACAACCTCTCCGAAGGCACTGCTACACAATCTTGTGTGCAGTAAGCTGTTCTGCTGTACTACGTGCGGATATAATTAAATTGACGTCCTTTTTGTTTTGGACACTGATGCTATTAAAATAAAAAACGTTGGTGGTTGATTATGGGGAGGACAAATCACATTGCTTTTGCTGTTAGTGCTTCAATATGGAGTGGGCAGGCAGATACCGGATTGTAACATCACAAGTAGTGGAACTCGGGCACTGTGCTGATGTCTAATTGCCATTTACCTCATATTGCTGAGAAGCAGTAGTCTGAAACTCATGGTCACTGAAGCTGCCTGTGTGATCTTACAGGAGAAGGGAATTCAGGCTGTACATAGCTATGTCTGAGGTTTCTGGGCTCATCCGTGTGCTCATATTCGAAATGTATGCACGTCTTTCTGCACTTTTAGATCTAGATATAAATAAGGTGCGAGTAATTTGTTGATTCTTTGCTTTTATCTTTTACTCAGCTTGAATGACATCAAGGCTTATAGTCTGTGGTTTTCCAGAGCTGCATTCATAATCCTGCTATTTCCTGCTTAGAATCTCATAACGCTCTATAGACATACACCACTTTTTCCAGCGTCTGAGCTCCTGTAATCCAGTGTACTCTGTTGCATTGGCTAGCTCTCCAAAGAGAGTGGGGCATATTTACTAATCGTATAGCTGGTGTAAATGTAGACAGCCCGTCTAGACCGGCACCAGATTTATCACAGGGTCTCAAGCTGGGTGGTAAATGTGGTGCAGGGATGGAGCCCTTTTTTCTGACTGTATACCAACTATTGGTTGGCTTACTTTAAAAAAAAATTACAGCAGAATTGTGGAGAAATTTTGGCGTGTAATGGCCCAACTTGGCCATGCCTCTTTCCTCACAAAGCCATACCCATTTTCTGGTAAGCCACACCCCCTTTCATACCTGACTCCGATAATTTCTCGAAATCTGCACAATTTATGCTAAAATCTAGATGCCCTCACATTCCTAAATGTGGGCCAATAAACCAGCAGATCTTAGGTCATAGGAAATTGGGAGAGTAATGAATACAGCACAGTGCGGTAAGAGACGGGGAGTATTAACGGGTACTCTGTATTACATGAAGTATTTTCCCCAGCCAGTGGCTTTGGTGTTGTCTGTGGCAATCAGTGTCTTATGTGGCTTCCTTCCCGTAAACATTAGACTATTAGGTTACCTGCACATGGGTGGAGGTCAACGACTACCGGTAATTTCCGTATGGTTTTATCTACATTTCTGCACCCAAACTGAATAAAAAAACTGCAATGCGTAATAGCGGCTTTTGGTTTGGATTTGATACTGTTTTGCCGCTGATCTAGCCCGCCCTTAATTTGAAAAGCGTGAAATCCACAGCTAAAACCGCAAACGTAATTGACATGCTGCGGTTTTTGAAATCTGTACTGCAGCTCCAGGGCTCCAGACAAAAAAAAATCCCTAGGAGCCATTGGCTCCTAAACTGAAAAATTTAGGAGCCA
Source organism: Bufotes viridis (assembly GCA_033119425.1). NCBI lineage: Eukaryota > Metazoa > Chordata > Amphibia > Anura > Bufonidae > Bufotes > Bufotes viridis. The sequence goes on along the minus strand of CM065592.1, from coordinate 248,882,452 downwards.
AATAAAAATTTTAGTCGCCAAATTTAAATACATACATAATTATGATATAAAAAAAAATAGCCTCATTCACACGTCCGTGTTTGGTCAGTGATTTCCATCAGTGATTGTGAGCCAAAGCCAGGCGTGTATGCTACACAGACATAAAGTATAAGGGAAAGATCTGCTCTTGATCTGTGTTTAAAGCTGCACCTGGTTTTGGCTAAAAATGACTGATGGAAATCACTGACCGAAGACTGACTGTGTGAATGAGGCATCAGTGTTCGGTCAGTGATTTCCATCAGTGATTTTGAGCAAAAACCAGGTGCGGCTTTAAACACAGAACTGGTGCAGATCTTTCCCTTATACTTTATGTCTGTGGAGGATCCAATCCTGGTTTTGGCTCACAATCACTGATAGAAATCACTGACCAAACACTGATGTGTTAATGAGAGCTGACTATGACTGTGCTTATATGGCGTTCTAATTTGTGCTTCCATTCTGCATTTTCGTGATTGCGGACCCATTCAAGTGAATGGGTTCGCATCCGTGATGCAGAGTGCACGCGAGCTGCTGCCGGTGTATTGCGGAAGTGCTGTTTGTGGGCCGCAATACAGGCAGGGGCAGAACACTTTCTTGTGATAACTACTGACACCACCTACTAAGGATTTAGCATAGACAAGTATGACTTCTCAATGCTAAATCTTACAGCATGTCCTAATTATAAGTAAATGGACATTATGGTGCTGGCTGAGACTCACTGGCTAAATGAAGAGCTGAAGGGGTTAAACTTTAAACAACTGGGGGAAAAAAACCTTACTAGTCTGAACAAGGGGGAAGGGAGGGCAGCAGGAGCCATACTGAGTGTCACAGAACTCACGTCAGGAGCCGGATGACTGCAGGAGGCAATGATGCTGGGACTCGGCAGTCCTTCTGCAGGGGGGCAGAGGAGCCACACTGTCACAGGACTCACATGTACGGAGCTGGAGGGGAGGCACTGACCCAAGCATCCGGCCGTCCTTCTGCAGGTCTCTGTCAGTGCTCCCAAGCGCGCTCTCTTCCCGGGCTCTGTGAGGGGGCGGGGCCAAGGACGAGCCACTACAGGCTGGCAGAGCAGGCTGGATGTCGGGGGCTGGGCTCAGCAGACGTGCCGAGCGTGGCGCGTCTGCTAAAGAGAGTTTTTTTTCTCCCTTAAAGCTGCCGCGCGGAGGTGGGACAAGTCGCAAATGGCGATAAGACTTAAAAGTCTTGTCGCCATTTGCAAATTCCTGGTCGCATTTGCGACCATTTTGGTCGCCATCTGGAGCGCTGAGCTCAATTTCTGTGCAGAAAAATAAATCTACAAAGTGTACATGATATTTGGGTAATCTTCTACACTTTGCTGGTACGATACTACTTTGCGGTATTTCGCAACGTGCGCAGGAGGCCTTAGGGTAAGTTTGCACACTGCAGATTGTTGCACATATTTCTACAACTGAAAAGTCCACTTCATACATCTGAATGGGATGGTTTGTGTAGCAGCCGCTTATGGATTCACCGTTATTGTGTACGCCAGGGATGCTCAACCTGCGGCCCTCCAGCTGTTTCAAAACTACAGCTCCCAGCATGCCCTAATAGCTGTAAGCCGTCCAGGCATGCTGGGAGTTGTAGTTTTTCAACAGCCGGAGGGCCGCACGTTGGGCATCCTTGGTGTACACCAAGGATGATTATAACTTTGACAATTGGCACCTGGGTCAGAAACTTTCCACTTGCTGTCGACACCAGGATAGCAACTAAATGACGCCACATAGATTTGCGTATAAACGTAAATAGATTTTATGTAATTGCAAGAATATCTGCCTTGTAGTAGAGGGTTTTGAATAAACTACCGTATTTCATCGTTTCTAAAATGTCCTGACTTGGCCAGTGGTGGTATTTGGTAGGAAAAGAACATTTGATTCCCAGCCTGTAAATCCTGCTTGCCGTGAATGATGAGCTCACACAGTAACAAGACATTGTGAAGCCACTCTGGCTGTACGTGCTCCTAGATAATGAGTCACACAAAGCACAAGAATACAGAGGGATAAAAAGTACACAGCCATTAACAAAGCAAACTTTTGTGCCTTTTATGCACTCGTTGTCTCTCTTAACTACATATATATTAGTAATTGCCTCAGCAGAAATGTTTCTGCCTTGTGATCAGTAACTAGGGGACCAATAAAGATTCTTTGTTCCTCTAACAAGTTGCAAAGCTTTCTCCACTCTCCTCATCTAGAATTGGCATATATTTTACATGGCGACCTAACACCTGAGGCTCCATAATATGTCTGGTGCCTGCACCCTAGGCACTCATGTCCGAGTGTGTATGCAGTCACCAAGGAAACTGTTCTAGGTCACAGACATAAGGTTTCTTCAAGCTTCAGTATATTCCTTGTAATTTGTGTTCTGAACTGTTCTTGTGTCATTTGAATACTTGATTCTACCTCCTGTCAGGTGAACACAATCTTCCCGCATGCGTCTGTAGATGGCTGATAATATTCACCACAGCGTGGGTGGTTTAAAAACACATTTACCGTATATCCTGGAGAGCACATTGTAAGTGAAAGCAAGCTCTGCATTCATGAGGCTCTCATCCAGCTAATCCCAAATGGTGGGTGGATGTATATTAGGAACCACACAATGGGTAACCTTCATTTCAAAGTCAGCAGAAGTTAAGCGTATGTTCATGTAACTTCCCTTTCCATGCAAATAAGTTTTTGCCTTATATATTTTTTAGTAACACAATTCCAGCATCCCACCTAGTATCAGCAGATGCCGACCAGCATCTCTGGATCTTCCACTTTTAGATGGTGTCACTATCCCTTACAACATTGTCTAAAAAACCTCCCTTCTTTTCAAGTCACAACCACTCCAGTTTTCTGCCGATTGCCATAGGTCTGACTCATGAAATCCAAGACGAGCTGATTCTGTTACAGAAAGCTGTGAGCAGCCACACCATGTAACATTACATAAATGGTCAGGCTATTCCTGCAGAGCGACAACTGCTTTTATAAAGCCCCAGAGACTACGGCCAGCCATTCACATAAGATAACTGTTGGTAGACAGTTATCACTCCCAAACCCCTCATACAGATGCCTGCTTGGCCAAGCGATCATTTGTTCTCAAGAAGGAAGAGCGGGCAGAAGCTGCTGCCAGATTAACTCCGAGTACAAAAGCATTGTGCAGTTGAAATCTAATTTGCCCAATTTTTTAATCCCCCGACATCTGCAGCCAGGGGAATGTTGGGAGGCCCACCAAACAGTTTCTGTTAATATATATATCTAAAGTGTAGGGACAACTTAAGAGAAGGCTACTAGATGTGATATCCCCCACTACGATCTCCATTTTATGCTGATAGGAGGTCACCTCAAAGTGAATTCTAGGAGAACACCTAAGCATGATCTTTCACCTGTCTAGACTTTAGTCTGGTAAATAATTTTATTCCATATGAAATAGTTTTGGAATATTTGTTTTCTCCTAACTCTGCATTATGTTGTTCCTCGGTTATCTCTCCTTGAGACTTATGAATAAGTTGATCAGTGGACATTAACATTGTTCTCGTCTCGAGATGGGGCAGCTCTTTGACACTGTCCAATCATTTCTGACTATATCATACTGTGTAGAGTGTGGGACCCACCCTATACTGGTAGCATGCAGATGTCAATGTATGCATGTTTTTAGATGGAATAACAAAGGAAAGGTGCAGTGTACAGTTAATAAGATATATATTTTTTATGGGAGTCAAGTATTTAGACATGTCAGGAATGCTTATTAGTTCTATTTATTTTTCCAAGAGTATTTATTGGGTTTAAAGCAGGAACAACAATTACAAAAAATACAATAAAACTATTCCCTTGCCTTGAAAGATAAAGGAAAGAAATGAAAGGTGGGAAAAAAGTAAAGAGAGAAAATAGAAGAAATAAAAAGGCAATAAAATACAAACTCATGAACATGAGCTAATAAAATACATATAAAAAATATTGGATACATTACTTCAATAAAATCACGGGCAGCCTATCAAGAACACTGTCTTGGTAACTTAGTATCCCTAAGAAACTGCAAAGACATTTAGTAAAAAAAAAAATTGGCAGTAAATATAAGGGTGAATAGAAATCATCATACTACAGATTAAAACAGTATTGAAAGTCCGGTGAGTTGGGAGGAGAAAAGCCAGGGCTCCCAAAGCTTCTGAAGAGCTTCAGAGGAATCAGATCAGATAGCCTCCAGTCGTTCATGTGTGACAATACAGCTAATCCTGTCAATGACAGCTTAAAAGCTAAAGGCGACACATTGCCACTTAAAAACAGTACCACTCTGCTGCCAATAAAATGTATTTTAGATAGTCTTACTTTAGCATTGGGTAAGCCTGGAGTCCCGAAAGGCAAACTGCCAATGTCTTATGGGAAGAGATCCTCAATAGGTCTGAAATAAGAGCGCATATACAGTCCCAGAATTAAGTATTACTAGGGGAAGACAACCACCTATAATACAGATATACAGTATGGAGGTGAGATGGAATCAGTGCTGGCAATGGACCGCAACCGATCCAGCACCTGCGCAGAAAAGGATACAGTAACTTTAGATGGCAAAGTAATTGGTGATGCAAGTAAATCGCATGACTGCCACCATTTTGCTTACCTTGGACGCAGTGACCACAGCATTACAATGCTTACACAAGCACCGAATGGGCAGGCAAGGGAGAATTCTTAACAAGCTCAAGTAGCTTTATTCTGCCACAGCATGCACTGTACTGAAATATTCTTCTGAAGTGGCCAACTTGAATTACAATATTTTTTGCCAACTTGTAAAATGTATTTCTTTATCAGCATGGGGAAATGTAAAATGGTTTCCAGGATTTAACAATAGATGACCTATGGTCAATATCAATTTGGGGGGGGGGGGGGGGGTTTGGTCCGGACACCCCAAACCCCTTCAGCTCCTTTCAATGTTATATGGACAGAGCTGGTTACTGCAGTGCTGCTCCTACAGAAGTGTTAAATCCTAGAGACCGCCTTTAAGTATGGAGGTCTTAGATGAGGGGCCTCCCTCATGTCTGTGTTGACAAGTACTGAAAACATAGTATGCTTTCATATTTTAAAAAATGGCTGCTTTTTATATCTGTGTTTTTGTCTCTTTTAGACCATGTATCTGTAGGAGGACTAGGAGATAGTTTCTATGAGTATTTGCTGAAGGCATGGCTGATGTCAGACAAGACTGATGAGGACGCCAAGACGTTATATTACAGTGCTGTTCAGGTAAATCAAATTCAAATCCTTTCAAGGAAAACCCAGCGTTTTTAATTGTTTGGTGCTTACTATGTTTTTTGTGTAACAACATGGAGTGACGTTGGATTTAAATAAAGGAATCTTTATTATACATTAGTAGTAGTGCAGATAAGGAATCCAGATCACTATTTTTTGTTCTCCTAATGCCCCCCACATCCCAAGGATCAAAGCTGCACTGAAATACACAGTCTGGACCACTGTACTGTTGTAATATAATAGGATTTATGCAGTCCCAACAGTGTATTTCACTGCAGCTTTGAATGCTGACACCGGGGGAACTGTGGGAAATAATATATATAAAACACTGGAATCCTTATTTTCAGAACTACTCATAAAAAGTCCAAGATCCTGGTGACAGGTTCTCTTTAAGTAACCATATATATCTGCAAAATGATCTAAATGAATCATTTTCATTTATCTAAATGATAAATGAAAATGATTCCGCATTTTATAGACCGCACATTGCCGGCACTCTTATAGAAAATGCCTTTTCTTGTCCGCAATTGCAGACAAGAATATTTATGTATTATTTACGCATCATAATCCATGTAATGGCGATTTAATCTTTTCTTTTGTAATGCTATTACAATGTTTTGAATTATTTGTATATTTCAATAAAACCAAATTTACAAGAATAGGACATGTTCTATTTTTTTGCAGAACGGAAGTGCGGACCCAGAAGTGCGGATCTGCAATTCCGGATCCGATCGGGACATGTGTGTCCCTATAGAAATGAATGAGTCCGCAATTCCGTTCCGCAAAATGCGGAACAGAATTGCGGACGTGTGAATGGAGCCTTAGGGAGAGAAAAAATCCTGAATATAGGCATCTTGGCTATAGTTAAGTTAAAAAGTCTGAAAGTAAATAGGAAAAAATGTATCTTTTGAATAGGAGCCAATAGACGCATCAATAAAACACTCCTTCTGTAAACTCAAGGGGTGGCTGCGGCATTCACATTCCATTCATTGTACCTGCAGAAATCATGAGGGGGCAATCTGCTGCTGTCTGCACAGATCTGTGTTTTGGGAGTGGTTCAAAGCATTAGTATGATTGTTCTGAAGTCTAAATTTTAATTCAGTCAAAAATGTGTTGCTGGTCTTGAAACTAGACGGAGCCTGAAGAGCTCATTTAGCTAAAGACTGGGAGCTATTTCAGTATTCACATGTACAGAGAGACGGGTGTGATTAGGGTTGGGCAATATACCGGTGGCTGTGATATACCGCGGTATTAAGAAACTGCGATATGGCGATATCACAGTTTCCTAATAACCGCGGTATTTAATGACGTCATAGGAGCGGTCGCACGTGTGCCGACCGCTCCTAAAACATCCATGTCAGGGCCGAATTCCTGGCGCCCGGGACATGTAGTAAGTAGCCCGACCTTAATAACTATTGTGGCGCAGGCTCCCGGGCAGCGCTCTGTTCCTCCATGCGCCGTCTGCCCCTTCATTCATAAAGTGGGCGGAGCATGGAGGAGCAGAGAGCTGCCCGAGGAGCCTGCGCCACAATAGTTATTAGGTCCGACTACTTCTACAGAGATTAACTACATAAATACTGGATCAGAGCTGCGGGGCGGTGTATTACTGCAGAGTAACACTGCACCGGCCCGCAGCTCTTATCCAGTATTTATGTAGTTAATCTCTTTAAATAGCAGGACCTTAATAACTATTGTGGCGCAGGCTCCCGGGCAGCTCTCTGCTCCTCCATGCTCCGTCTGCCCCTTCATTCATAAAGTGGGCGGAGCATGGAGGAACAGAGATTAACTACATAAATGCTGGATCAGAGCTGCGGGGCCGGTGTATTACTGCAGAGTAACACTGCACCGGCCCCGCAGCTCTTATCCAGTATTTATGTAGTTAATCTCTGTTCCTCCATGCTCCGCCCACTTTATGAATGAAGGAGCAGACGGCACATGGAGGAACAGAGAGCTGCCCGGGAGCCTGCGCAGCAATAGTTAATCAGGTCGGGCTACTTCTAAAGACATTACAGTGTTGGGGCACTGTGGCTGACATTGTTATGGGGGATCTGTGGATGACACATATATAGCATAAGATGCTATATATGTGTCAGCCACAGTGCCCCATAACAGTGCGTCAGCCACAGTGCCCCCATAACAGTGCGTCAGCCACAGTGCCCCCATAACAGTGCGTCAGCCACAGTGCCCCCATAACATTGCGTCAGCCACAGTGCCCCCCATAACATTGCGTCAGCCACAGTGCCCCCATAACAGTGCGTCAGCCACAGTGCCCCCATAACAGTGCGTCAGCCACAGTGCCCCCATAACAGTGCGTCAGCCACAGTGCCCCCATAACAGTGCGTCAGCCACAGGTGCCCCCATAACAGTGCGTCAGCCACAGTGCCCCCCATAACAGTGCGTCAGTCACAGTGCCCCCATAACAGTGCGTCAGCCACAGTGCCCCCATAACAGTGCGTCAGCCACAGTGCCCCCCCATAACAGTGCGTCAGCCACAGTGCCCCCCATAACATTGCGTCAGCCACAGTGCCCCCATAACATTGCGTCAGCCACAGTGCCCCCATAACAGTGCGTCCAGCCACAGTGCCCCCATAACAGTGCGTCAGCCACAGTGCCCCCATAACAGTGCATCATACAGTATAACGTCTCCTTGCGGCTGCCCCTGTGCCCCTTACAGTATAACGTCTCCTTGCGCTGCCCCCATACAGTATAACGTCTCCTTGTGGCTGCCCCTGTGCCCCTTACAGTATAACGTCTCCTTGCGCTGCCCCCATACAGTATAACGTCTCCTTGCGCTGCCCCCATACAGTATAACGTTTCCTTGCGCTGCCCCCATACAGTATAACGTCTCCTTGCGCTGCCCCCATACAGTATAACGTCTCCTTGCGCTGCCCCCATACAGTATAACGTCTCCTTGCGCTGCCCCCATACAGTATAACGTCTCCTTGCGCTGCCCCATACAGTATAATGTCTCCTTGCACTGCCCCCATACAGTATAACGTCTCCTTGCGCTGCCCCCATACAGTATAACGTCTCCTTGCGCTGCCCCCATACAGTATAACGTCTCCTTGCGCTGCCCCCATACAGTATAACGTCTCCTTGCGCTGCCCCCATACAGTATAATGTCTCCTTGCGCTGCCCCCATACAGTATAACGTCTCCTTGCGCTGCCCCCATACAGTATAATGTCTCCTTGCGCTGCCCCCATACAGTATAACGTCTCCTTGCGCTGCCCCCATACAGTATAACGTCTCCAAGTGTTTTTTTCTTCTAAATGGGCATTTATCGTGATATATATCGTTATCGCGATAAATTTCTTAATATCGTTATCGTGGCAATATTTTTGATATCGCCCAACCCTAGGTGTGATTTTATTTTTGTCACAATTTGTACTACTAAATACTGACTGACTTGGTGTATTATATTATTTTGTGCTTATTTATTGTTATGGAGAATATGTGTCACTCGGTTGAGTGTCTGGTGGTCCCTTTTTAATCAATTAGTCAGGGTTGGGCCTCATGCATCCGCCTGTGTGCTGACCTTGCCCATGCTGCGGACCGCAAATTGCAGTCCACAATGCACGGGCTGCTTCCTGCAGATGTGGAGTCATTCACTTGAATGGGATCCGCACCCGATGGTCCGCTACCTTTTTTTGCGGTGCGGAGGCACGGACAGAAAACCCACTGAAGCACTCCATAGTGCTTCCTTCGGCTTCCGATTCATGCCTCTGCTCCGCGATGCATCTCCCTGATTGCTGACACATTCAAGCAAATGGGCCTGCATCAGTGATACGGTGTGCACATGGCTGGTGCCCGTACATTGCAGACCTGCTGTTTGCAGGCCACAATACAGGCACGGCTGTGTGCATGAGGCCTTATACAATGAAACATGCGGTCAAGAGGTGGTTAATTTTTTTATAGACAGACTCCAGGTTTTTTATTGCATATATTTTTTTATTATTGCTTCCCCCTTTTTATGGTTGATTTTACATTTTAATATGGATTAATGTTGATACAGAGAGCCATATTGAAACCTTTTTAAACCAGCTGAAAATATAATATTTCTGTGTGCACTTATCCTACTGCTTTATGATCGCCTCAGCAGACATCAATGAGCTACTTGTCATTGCAGTCAGTAGTTTATTTTAAAACTTGAAAAATACGGGTAGTTCAGTATTTTGAGCAGATGTTTAGTTTTGTTCTGTGATTTAACCTTTATTCACTCAGTCTTCTGTGAAACTATATTTGCGACCTGTGATTAGCTTATTCGCTTGACTGACTTTAAAATAGATACCTCTAAATCAGTTTCTGAAATGGATAACGCACTGAAGTAGTCATCTCAGATGAATCCAGCTCAGTGCTTTGCAGATAACACTGAAGGCACTTTTAGATAGCGTTGTTGTGGCTGTGAACTCAGGTCTTCTCTCTTCTAAAAGTTGACTCAAAAAGTGTTGTCTTAAGGGTATATATAACCCCAGTAATCGCTAGCACTCGTTAGCGATCGTCTTGCAGTGTAATACTGCGTCTGATTGCACGATGAACAAGCAAGTGCTCATTCATCAGGCAATTGAGGTCTTTCAGCATGCTGAAAGATCTGGATTTGCCTGCAGCAGATCATGCTGTGTAATAGCAATCTGCCGCCGGCACACTGCTGTCCTGCATGGAGATGAGCTATGGCATAGCGATCGCTCCTCCGCACACTGCATGTAATAGCAGCGGTGTCCTCTGCTAGCTCTGTGGCGACTGCTGGGAGGGAACGCTACCCTCCTGACAATCACTTGCAGCATCGCCTGTCTAATTCACCCTTTAGTTTCTGCTGGTTTACAGCTTGATTGCTAGTTTTATGTATATATAAGGACAGGCTATGGCTGGCCCACAGGGGAAAAGGTGATTCCCCTGGTGGGCCCCTAATCCCCCTAGCACAGCATCTCAACCAAACTATATCAATATAATAAACTGGGTAGATTACTTAAACTGCCTGGTTTATTATAGACGCATCAGGAGGCTAAAATGACCTCTAGGTACAGAGACTGGACAGCCAGTATCCTCTTTCCCCTAGGACCCACCTTTTCAAGTTGTTGCAGAGACCCCATAATCTGTCAGCTTGCTGCTGTGGGGGTAGGTAACATTTGCATGCAGCTGTACAATGGACCACCAGAATTCATTTTACTGGTGGGCTCTAGGCACTCCAGTCCAACACTGTATGAGGATTATTTCATAATAAGTATAGTAAAGTTTTTACATAAATAGAGATGTTTTAAGAAATTTTCAACTGCATTGTCAAATTTAGCTCATTTTATTGGTCCATGTCTTGCTACGATCTTTACTTTGTCAAATTGCCCTCTATATAATTGATAGTTCCACCAAAAAAGATATTGGCCTCTATATAAACATTTGTGGCTTCTTGCATAATTTGCATCAAAATGGGGTGCATCTTATTTTAGACATTTATGAAAGTGAGCCAAAAAGAATAATCCATTTCTCCTCACCCACATAGGATAGAATAGAGTGTGGCTTAAAGTGGTTGTCCCATCACAACAACTTATCCCTTGTCCACAGGATAGGGGAAAAGTGTCCGATCAACAGGAGTCTGACCACTAGGGCCCTCAAAATCATTTAGTCCATGTTCTCTGTTTGACTGCTATAGATAGCTGAGCTGTTGTACTCTGCTATCTCTGACATACCCATAGAATATTATGTGCCATTTTGGGCAAAAATTTCGGATCAAAATTCTGTCACAAATTAAGCCAAGCATTAGGGGATATAAAATTAGACAAAAATGTCCAGCCGAGACAGCCTAAATTTACACTTCTACATTTTAGACAGGATTAGTAATTCTGCTCCATTAAGGTTAATTGGATTCTCCCAGAATTAAGAAAATGGAAATGCTTAAATATTTGTTATAAATATATTCCCAAATACCTTTCATTAGTTATAATGCTTAATTTTGTCTAGGAAACAATCATTAGGAGAAATAAAATGTCCACCATCCTATTAATACACGCAAAACCTTTCCTCATCGCATAGGAGGACAAGTTCCTTCACAACACTGAGCTACAGAGTTGCCTCAGCCTCCTCTCTGCTCTGCTTGTCAGGGATTATGAATACAGCTGATAGGATCTTTAGCTAAATCTAGGAATGGAGTTCATGAGGAGACATGAAGTACAGAGAGGATGGACAGGACAGACTGCTCATTATCCACTCCCTACCCTCCTCTCTGTACTTTGTTTCCTCATAAACTCTACCTCCACAGAGATTCAGCTGAAGATCTTATCGGCTGTATTCAGGATCACAATCCAATTTTCATTTTCTTAATTCTTGGAGAACCCCCTTTAAAGAATATGTACCCTACAGACATGCCCTTCTGGGATATAGGGAGGTAATAGGTCCCCCAATTGGGACTTCCATCTTGAAGATAGCTCTGACAGACAAGGGATGACCATGGGTTAAACCTTTTGTGATAGATTTCACTGTTTCTTTGCCTGCTGGCTGAGGATCTCGGCTATTACCTTGCTGTCAAGGAACAGTTGGAGGTAAAGGAACACACCAGGTAACGGTAGGTTCACATCTGTAGCACGGAACTCTGGTAGTCTGTTCCGGCAGATTTGCAGAGTACTGGAGTTACTGTATCAGGCATAGCCGGGCAATGCAAGATCCCATTTCACTATAATGGGATCCAACGGGAAACCCTTGTCTTATACAGTTATAGTGAATGGGGATCCGGCGGTAACTCTTGTAGTCTTTGCCAGAACAGAGTGCAGGAGTTTCCTGCTGCAGATCGGGACCTACCCATAACAGATGTATTGCGTTATGCATAGTGCAGAGGCGGTGCAGAAGTCAGGGGCTTAAAGAAGTAAAAAAGAAAGCAAAGAGCAGGGGGCTCTATACAGATACATTTTTCTCAAATAACTCACTAGTCATACTAAATTTTTAATTACATGCAATTAGAAAAGTATTCAGATCCAGATGCTGGTTTGAAAACTGTAGAATATTTTTCGTGGGACAACACCTTTTAAAACAATGTGTCATGTACAGGTTTACTGAGGACACTATACAACACTTTTTTTTTACCTGTAGTGTTCTTTTATAGGTACAACCTTATTTTAATCTAATAAACTTTATTTAAAATCCTGCTACACAAAAAAAATTAAAGAAAAAGCATTTTAAAGGGGATCTCCACTGGGCATTGGATATATTTTGATCCTTGGAATTCCGTACAGGGGCTTACAGATATAGGATTTGTGGTTTATAAAACTTTGCTTGGCGATATTGTGGTTTCCAGCATTATTAGAATTGTCCCTTTTTCCATGGGGTTGTGCAATGTGTTCACTGCATTGCTGATCGATTTAACAATAAACCAAAACATTTGTGCGGCTGTAAAGGGGAGACAAAGTATTGTGCGCCTCCAGAATGTTTGAAAGCTTCATTATCGGCTTTCATCAGTGCTGTACATCTATTTAGAGTTTACAGTTATTGCACATAAAGGTTGTCTACTTATCTCTCGCCACAACTTTTCTGACTCCTTTTAACTGATGCTCAGTAAGTAGATATGTTTCTCCTTAACCCCTTCCCGACCAGCGCCGTAATAGTACATCGCTGCGGGAAGTGACTTCCTGGAAAAAAAAGTATACATATTGTGTATCGCTGCGTCCGTATCGACTGGCTCTATAAAAATATCACATGAACCACCCTGTCAGGTAAATGCGGTAAAAAACAAAAAGATGTGCCAAAACAGACATTTTTTTGGTCACCTTCCCTCACCAAAATGTGTGATACCGAGCGATCAAAAAGGTGTATGTACCCCAAAATGGTACCCATCAAACCACCCTCTCGCCTGCAAAAAATTAGACCCTACCTAAGACCACCGCCATAAAAATTAAAATGTGGCTCTCAGAAAATGGCAACACAAAAACAAGATTTTATGCTGTTCAAAAATGCATTTGTGTAAAACTTAACAAAAATAGACACATTGGGTATCGCCACGTCCATAACAACCTGCTCTATAAAAATCACATGATATGCCCTCTCAAGTGAATACTGTAAAAAAAAAACTATTTTTAAAACTATGCCAAAACAGCCATTTATTTCACCTTGCCTCACAAATAGTGTAATGCCAAGCGATCAAAAAGTCTTATGTACCCTAAAATGGTACCAATGAAAAAGTCACCTCTTCCTGCAAAAAATGAGCCCCCACATAAGACAATCACTCAAAAAATAAAAACCAATGGCAGCCATAAACCAATCCATCAAAATATGCGCTGCAAAAGCCATATGAACTCCTTCCGTTCTTAATCCTGCCATATGCCCCCCGCCAGCAGTTTACCACCACATATGGGGTTTTGCCATATACAAGAGAAAATGGGTGTATTTTCCCCTCTTACCGCTTGTGAAAATGAAACATTTGGGGCGAAAGCAACATTTTATTGGAAGAAATGAAACTTTTCATTTTCACAGCCAAGTGTTTCCAAATTCTGTAAAATGCTTAGCGGGTCCAGGGTCTCTTCAAATACAAAATGGTGCCTAAAAAACATTCAAAACCATGGTGCCTCCAAAATCCATTTGGCGCTCCTTTCCTTATGACCACTGCCACGTGCCCATAGAGCAGTTTACCACGACGTATGGGGTATTTCTGTAAACTGTGTTGCAAGAAAAAATACAATTTAGAAATTTCGCCTCCATTTTCCTTTAATTCTTGTGGAACACCTAATGGGTTAACAAAGTTTGCAACATTAGTTTTGAATAATTTGAGGGGTGTAGTTTCTAAAATAGGATCATTTATGGGCGGTCTCCTTTATGTAAGCCCCTCAAAATCATTTTATATCTGAATTGGTGCTTAAAAAATGGTTTTGGAAATGTTGTTAATAATTTAAAAAACTGCTTCTAAACTTCTAATTCGTCTAACGTCCTAAAAAATAAAATTACATTTACAAAATTATACCAACGTAAGGCTAGTTTCACAGTAGCAGCAGGGGGGTCCGTCAGGCTGTTCTGGCGCTAGTTCACTTGTGCCCCCAGACTGCCGCTCCGTCCCCATTGACTATGGGGGCTGGGCCAGAGTTCCGACGGCGACTCGGCGAGAGGCCGCCGGGCTAAAAGCTGGGAAGCATAAGGGAGGTAATACCTCACAAATACAGACACTGTTGAGTAGATTACATTCACTACAAATTGTTCATGTACCTTTCTAACAGGTCACAGAATACAATTGTTTGCGAGAGTCTGAGTGTGTATAACCTTCTCTATGGAACAGAGATGGGGGCTACAGATCGAGCCGACAGCAGCACTCTGACGGATTCACCGAGAAGGAGAAGCACTGAAACAAACTGGGGAAAAACAGTTGCAATTTTCTTTTTAATAAAGACCTATTGGAAAAATTATTTTAGCCCCAAATAAGTATAATTCAATAATAAAAAAATAAAAATATCTGTAACCTTTAAAGGCCAGTATTGGAGCTTTCACTCATCCCATCACAGGGGTGTGGAAATCGGATCGCCTGACGCCGGGCATGTAGTTGTTCAGAAGCTTAGCCCTGCTTCGGGCAAGTATCAGGGATGAGATAGGGTTGGGCAATATGCCTCCTGCATTACTACTAGCGCGCGGAGGGCTGGACATGACCACAAGTGCACTGGAGGGAGGGGGCGCGCACCAGACTTGTCATAAAGAAACCTGTCATAAACTGCCGCACAAGTCTGGTGCTTCGCCGCCTCTCGTCTTGCTCTGCTTTGCTCAGCTCCACCTCCTCCTCGCTCGGCTCTGCCTCCCCAAGCTCCGCCTCCTTGCTCTGCCGCACTTAGCTCCGCCTGCCCCTCGCTCTGCGTAGTTTGGCTCCGCCCTCATCCTGCTAGGCTCTGCCCCTCGTCAGTGCAGTAGTTTGAGTGACATGCCTACAACTTGGTGGAACCTAACAAATAGTCTTTTCTCTGACCCATGGGGCAGCTAACATGTAAAGCAGTAAGTGATCTTGCTGCCATCTACTGGAACATTACCAAGACTTTGTACAAACATTAAAGGGGGTCTTTCACCACAAATGTCCATTATATAACAAACACCATTTTGTCCATAACAGTCCCCATATTAAAATGCTTCTTATGCTGATTTTCATATCCAACCACTCCCCTTTTACCCGCCCTTTGTTTGGCTGATCACCTCCTTTCTCCATTCTGAAATCCCACGCCTGCGCCGATGACAGCCCTCTGATGTAATGCCGGCTGGAACGTGACATACAGGCTGGCGCATGCGCACTCGAAACTCTGATGCCTCGGCCCATAATGGGTCATACAGTGTGCAGGCGCGGACATCCCGTTCATCGGCGCAGGCGGAGGATTTCAGAGCAGAGGAAGGAGGTGATCAGCCAAACAAAGGGCAGGCCAAAGGGGTGAAAGGGGAGTGGTTGGATATGAAAATCAGCAAGGGCCCTAGGCTCCGGGCGTTGGAACGCTGCCCCTGGGGACCTTCAGACCCTCATTTGCATATCGCATAAAAGTGTTTTTTTGCCCAACTCTGCAACGGACCGAAATATGGTAAGAAGCATTTAATATGGGGACTGTTATGGACAAAATGGTGTTTGTTATATAATGGACATTTGTGGTGAAAGACTCCCTTTAATATGTCACCAACACGTGTCTTCACTCCAGTGTCACAGGACCCTTGTGTGTCTCCTTGTGGCTGCCCCCATACAGTATAACGTCTCCTTGTGGCTGCCCCCATACAGTAGAACGTCTCCTTGTGGCTGCCCCCATACAGTATAACGTCTCCTTGTGGCTGCCCCCATACAGTATAACGTCTCCTTGTGGCTGCCCCCATACAGTATAACGTCTCCTTGTGGCTGCCCCCATACAGTATAACGTCTCCTTGTGGCCCCCATACATTTTGGGCCTGTCTTCTAAGGTGCTATCAATAAAGACCTTATTTAAATATGGTTTTGATTTAAAATTATTTTTTGTATCAGGACAAGTAGATTGTCATGAGGGACAAGTAGATCGAGCCCCCACTTTAGTCCTTCGACAAGTATTTTTTTTTTTTTTGCATCAGTAGCTGTGGGGTGGTGGCAACTGTGATCCTTTAAACAGAGCTTTAAAAAACGTAGTACTGGGTGCAAAGTACAAGCTCCTAGCACTGGACATATATGGCAGATAGTACCAATGGGTTGTACAGGATAAGAATAACATAGCAGCTTTCAAACAGGAGCAGGCCATGTGGTGAATGAGGCAGAACTGGATGACTAGGGTGGCACTGTTTAGAAATCGGTGTCTCCAATCTTGTACATCCCCTTGTTACAAAGACTAGAGATTTCCCATAGTGCTTACTTCTAGGTAAGCTACTACTTTACCTTTTACTCCATTACTCAATAATGGATGTAACCTATACTGATGGATTCTATATAGTATTTTTTAGGAAGTCGGCTATAGACAAGCCACTACCAGTTTCTGTAGAAACTGTCTTCTCACATAGTTGTGCTATATAGGCATTAGATACTGTTCTAATAAGGACATCGAGAAATCAGTATTTCCTGAGCTATATTGCCAGACTAGAATTAATTAGCATAAAAAAACAGGTTTTCTGTATCTTGCTGGTATTTATACCAAATTACAGTGTTTGCCAAGATCCCGAGCAAAATCCTGCAGACCCCAACTTACCCTTTTAGACGGCACCAGTTGCATCTTGTCGGGTGCCTGCCATCATTTTTTTTGTCCTGGTAGTTCAGTAGCAGAAACTGGAAGAGTTGGCGAGAACTGATGACTAAAGCATAATTAAAAATAATAAAATGGCAATTTGCAGGAAATAGAAGGAGACTGGTGAAGACATTGAGTGTGATTGACTTCATACAGTACAGGCGGGTATGCCATTCACTTCTGCTGTGGAGAAGGTGTCCGTCCATCTTAGAGGGACTAATTTTCTATTTACAAACCATCATTTCTGGCAAGTTAACAGATTCCTCACACAGAATGAATTGCTACAATTATTCTGCAGGGTAATGTGCCTATATCTTCTCCGCACACGCTGTACGCGTTCATTAAGCAGTCAGCTTTCCTGGCACTCCGTTTTTTCTGAACTGACAGCCCTTCATTACTGTGCTCTAAAATCTGTGTCCACATGCGTCAGTTAATAATACCGCGGTGACTCAGGCGATGCCAGCGATCTGTTTTAGTGTATTATCTGGACCTTTTTCATATGCAAAATCGAAATCTTTGATCATATTATGTTTCTGATGCCTTCATTTGTCAGGACTAGTGCCGGAATATTGAGCTATGGCGTACCAATGATTAGCAAAGTGCTAATTACTGATGGGTTATTTTCCATTTTAATAAGGTCCTTTGTAGAAAGCAGCAGCTACACTAATATGAATGCAAAATGATCATATTAAGTCTTCTGTTGCGTGATTACTTGCAGTAATGGAAATCTCGCTGATTATATTAATGGTGTTTGGTGTGTTAAAACATTCCAGAGGAACGAGCTCCAGCTTCTCCTGAGTAGCAATGTAAAACCAATTAATCACAATTAATAACTTGTTATATGAGTAATTAGTGTTTATAGCCGATGAAGAACATGCAATCATTAGGCGCTAATGCCATCAGTCGTTAATCAATCGTATTTATTTTCTCTATGCCATATGGTTTTCATTATTTGTAGTGATGGTTAAAAGCATATTACAAATGTCATTCTCTTTTCATTGATTACTAACCCCATTTTCTTGCTCACAAATGAGGAAAAAGTTCCAAAGCCTTGAAGGAGAAGCAAAGCTATCTAGCCATTTCATAAGCCATGCAGTAATTGAGTCCAACCGCTGAGACTCACACCACTCACCAGAACAGGGAACCCAAGTGTCCTACGTCTCAGCCGCAACACCACGGTTACACGCAGTTTGAATGGAGCAGCAGTACATGGGTCCTCTCACTCAAATTGTATGGCACTGAATGAAATGGCTGAGCACGTTTTCGGCTTGCTGCTCCGTTCAAACTCCTCCAAGAAGCACATAAAAAGATGTAAAAAAAATGTCAAAAAAGAAAGTCAGCACTGTGGAGAATCGTTCCTCCTTTGGCGTCACAGACCAGCCATGTGAAGTGGATAATTTTCAGAATACGTCTGTTAATTCAAAGGATAGTTGCGCTGCCTGGCACGCTTTTAAGCTTCAAAGTGAAATCAAGGATAATGACACCTCTTTTTCATGCAGCCAAAACACAGATCCGCAACAGAAGGCGATCCCAACCACGCAGCGGAAGTTATTCACAGCCACGCCTTTCCCTCTGTGGATTACAAGGTTTCGCAGCACATAGTGAAGTTCCACCTTTAGTCTTTAAATCTCCACTAGCATTTTAATATACTCACAAAGGTCGTTTAAAAGCAGGCATTTGAACAATAGTATCTGTACCATTGCCCGACCCGTGTTTCGCCTGGATAGCTTCGATCATTCCCCATTGACGAAGCTATCCAGGCGAAACCCGGGCCGGGCGGTAGTACAGATACTATTGTTTAAATGCCTGCTTTTAAACAACGTTTGTGAGTATATTAAAATGCGTTTGGAAACGTAAAGACTGGTGGAACTTCACTATGTGCTGCGAAACCTTGTAAACCACAGAGGGAACCAGCGTGGTTGTGAATAACTTCCGCTGCGTGGTTGAGATCACCTTCTGTTGTGGATCTGCATTATGGCGGCATGAGAAAGAGGTGTCATTATTCTTGCTTTCACTTTGAAGCTTAAAAGTGTGCCAGGCAGCTCCTCCAAGAAGCAGTCTTGCGGCTCTTGGAACTGGGGACTAGAGCCTCTATTCTCCTGATCGATGGGGGTCCCTGTGGTTGGAGCACAATGTAGTATATATCGACTATTCACTGAATAGGTGATGAATACTTCTGGTTGGAATACCCCTTTAAAGCATAACTTAAACTGTGTTATGCCTAGTACAGGGCAACAGATGGTTGTGTGACAGATTTTCTCTTCCCGGAGTCTCTGCGTAATATGAATCCTTACTACAGAAACATATGTACTCTGCATTATTTTATAGAGAACCTTCACAAGGCACTGTATTACAGAAATTCAGCCCTAGAAGCAGTTCTTCTAAGATGAAATACCTTCATAGTATAGAGCATCTTGGGTTACTGCAGGGCCCCATAGATGTCTGTGGTCACAGTATTAAAACCTTATCTATACTATACATAATTACAGGCTAGTTGTCGGGGCATTAGTGGGGTGTTTTATACAACTTGTAGTATTATTGTGATTTATAATTGTTGTGAGAAAATAGTCTAACTTTCATTACTGGTTTGATTTTTTTTTTTAAGGCGATTGAGACTCATTTAATCCGTAAGTCAAGCAATGGCTTAACGTATATTGCTGAATGGAAAGGAGGTCTTTTGGAGCATAAAATGGGACACTTGACGTGTTTTGCCGGTGGCATGTTTGCCCTCGGTGCAGATGGAGCACCAGGGGACAAAACGGGGCACCATATTGAACTGGCTGCCGAGATTGCAAGGACCTGCCATGAATCCTATGATAGAACAAGTAAGTCAGACTTTCGTGATACTCTGTTTAAAGTTTTTTTTTTTCAGTCTTTTTTTTTTATACAGCCAACTAACCTGAGAGTCCAAAACAGTGAGCATTGCAGCTTACCAAGCACACCCACCTCCATTGCATAGCTTCTGTGTTTTGATATTGTAACTCTTCCCCATTCACTTGAATAGGACCTAGCTGAATGTAGGCCATGTGACTGATAAAGATGGTGTCACAGGCCTAGAAAGAGACTGCGACACTGACCATAGTGCCACAGCCTATTAGAAGGGGTGCTGTGAGTAGCACCCCCACCTATCAGATCCTGAGGATAGGTCACCAGTATTAACCCCACTTCATTACCGCAGTGTGTATCCCCCTTCCTTACCAGGCCAGTTTTTCAGTTGAAGAATTGTGTCTATCTAACTGCATTAGACCTTTCATTTGTGCCATTAGATGATAGATATATTATTTTTTTTAAAAAAATCTAAGGAAAAACCGAAAATTATGGAAAAATACTTTATATATTTTTCCTTTCATTTAAATTTTTTTTTCTAACTATTGCAAAAGGTTTTAAGACAAAAGATTTCTAAAACAATTCCCGTACGCTATTTATATAATTTATCTACTCGCTGGGCCCGCCGCAAGACGATGACTGGAACGCATTTTTGATTTTGTCGGCCTATTTTTCTATTGCTGGTTCTATAGCATCGTACTGCCAGAAAATCTTGTACAGCGCCAAAACGATACAAGCCCCTTCAAAGTGACTTTTTTATGTTATTCATCTTGGGGAAATTTTGAAATTTTAAGTTTTTTATCATTTTTTTTATTTATTTATTTATTTACTTTTATTTAAATGGATTAACCCCTTTCTGCCACAGTCAAGGCAGGAAGGAGGTTAATTCCCAGCCTGCAGTCTGACATTTCATTTTAAAGCCAGCAGGTGGCGCTTTTACATAAGAAAAAGCACTCCCTGCAGACTTTCAGCTTTTTCAATGTAATACACTCTTGTTGTAGAGTGCTACAAGCGTCTATTATTGCCTGGCACACCTCCCTGTGACCGCAGCTGTCTAATGACAGCGCGGTCACATCGATCTGCAGCGACACGAACCTCCGGCAGATCGCGATGCAGCAAGACGCTTTTATACGTCGGGTTACAGATCTGAGCCCACCGCCGCAACGTACAAAGTCATGCGGCAGTAGGAAAGTTTGAAAAGGAAAAAATTCTGACCACACAAGTATGTATCCATATACATAACTTTTGTATTGTTGCACTGTTCCAGGGTGAGACGATTTAGTTGGTTAATGTCTCCAAACAGAGAGTTCTGCTAGCTAAAAGCATTTGCATCCGTTGTTCCCTTTAATAGCAATTAAAGGGGTTGGCCACTTTCTAGCTACTTTTGACCAATCTGTTAGTAAGTTCACTATATGGCAATTATTATTGTGGCCTTAGGGTACTTTCACACTTGCGTTGGTGCGGATCCGTCTGTTTATTTGCACAGCCGGATCCGCACCTATAATGCAAACGTTTGTATCCGTTCAGAACGGATCCATTTGCATTAGGTTTAAAGAAAAATGACAAAGTCCAAAACGGATCCGTTTTGAATTACATTGAAAGTCAAGGGGGAACCGATCCGTTTTCAAATGCACCATATTGTGTCATTGAAAACGGATCCCTCCCCATTGACTTACATTGTAAAAAAAAAAACGGATCCGTTAGGCTCCGCCTCTTCAGACGGACACCAAAATTCTGCATGCTGCGTTTCGGTGTCCGCCTCCAAAACGGAATAGAAGCGGAACGGAGCCGAACTGATGCATTCAGAACGGATTCTTATCCATTCAGAATGCATTGGGGCTTAACTGATCCGTTTTGGACCGTTTGCAAGAGCCCTGAAACGGATCTCACAAACGGAATCCAAAACGCTAGTGTGAAAGTACCCTTAGTTAAAATTCTGCACCATTTGCTAGATATATAATATGCCATGCCACCTTGGTTGCTAAGTCTTTTGTGCTGTCCACACAGAGGTCCTGTCAATAAGATGGCTGCTGGTGGGAGGTGATGTGACCAGGAACATCACCTCATACACACTACACCTGTGCCAAACTCCCAACAGTACAAATACAGTGCACCTGCCATCTGCATTTGAATGGAGGAGAAATCACATGGAGGCCATATGACTGGTCAGATGATCCTCCATCAGCAGCCATCTTATGGACAGGACCTTTGTGTGGACAACACAAAAGACTTGGCAAACAAGACGGCATACCTTATGAAATATAGAAAATGGTGCAGAATTTTAACAAAGGCTATATTAGTAAGTGCCATATAATAAGCTTACAAACACACTGGTCAATAGTAACTAGAAAGTGGCCAACCCCTTTAATTTCATACAGCAGTTAAAATTTCGCAAAGTGTGACTGTTCTAATTTCATTGAATTGGATATTCCAAAAGTACAGAAGCTGTCCTATTTATTTTAAAAAAAAGCAATGTATGCTTACCCATTTTATCTTCTGCTGCCTCCACTGTCACCATAAGAATGACGTCACCTTCTTAGCTGCAGTGATGATGAATGCACCAGACACCATTGCAGCCAATCACATGTCTCGGCAGTATTTGGCACGATGGCTGAGGTTAGTGATTTGCTGCAGTGGCAAACTGGAAGGAACAATAGTAAAAGTCAGTACATGTGGCCGCAGTTTGCTGACCACCGCACTAGACCAAAAATCTGCTGTGGCCACATGAAAACTGTTCTTAGTGGTGTTTTCACACTGTGTGCTAGTGTTTTTTGGTCCTTCTGTGTTTTGTTTTTTATTGCAACATGCTGTGGTTGTGGGATAGGTCATCAATATCAGATCGGCGGAGATCTGACACCTCGTGCCCCCGATCCGCTGGTAGAAGAGAAGGCAGCGCTCTGTGCGAGCGCTGCCTTCCCTTCATTGTTTGCCTGTTCGCCATTGACATCGCATAGGTGAGCAGGTGTAACTACAAGAAGCTTCGCCATTCACTTCTATCGGACGGCTCCTTCCTATTCACTTGAATAGGAACGAGCCATCCCATAAAAGTGAATGGGACGGCCTGTAGTTACACCTGCTCACAGTTGTGCTGTCAATAAAGGAAAGGCAGTGCTCGTACCGAGCACAGCCTTTTCTTCAACCAGCTGATCAGTGGGGGTGCCGGGTGTCAGAGCCCCACCAATCTGATATAGATGACCTATCCTGACAATCGGTCATCAATATTAAAATTTATTTGTACTGCTTTCTTGAGGACTGTGAGGCAAGGCTTACTTAGGGGGGGGGGGGGAAATCACTCAAGTTGCTGTCTGTATGAAATTCTTATGAAAATTGCTACAATCAAGCAGTTTTTGTTTTGCTTTTTGTTCTTTTTGCTTGATGGAATTTAGCAGCTTTCTTCCTCCATATGGTAGTATGACAGTTGCTTAGAACTCTTGTATCTCTTGGTAATGTTTTGAATGCTCCGTAGAAGAAAAGTCTGCTTGTAGCCCTTGGATGCTGATCCTAAAGTTTATTTTAATTAGTTTTTTTTTCTGTTTAATCCCTTATAGAATTCGCAGTAACTTTTTTTATTTGCTTCCTTTGTGTTGTTAGCAATGAAACTGGGACCTGAAGCATTCAGGTTTGATGGAGGTGTAGAAGCAATTGCTACAAGACAAAATGAGAAATACTATATTTTACGACCTGAGGTGATTGAAACCTACATGTACATGTGGAGATTTACACATGATCCAAAATACCGACAGTGGGGCTGGGAAGCTGTTCAGGTAAGCATGTTTAACGCAAATACTGCCATATGCAGATCCATAGTGAATGAATGAATGCACGCGGCAGGGTAGTGGATTTTCTGTGTCCATTTTTGTGCAGTTTTTGCTGTGGTTCTGAACCAAACCAGCAGCAAAATGCCCTTGTGTGAGACTTGCAGATTTTAACATTGGTTTATCCCAGACGTTACTTAAAGAGGACCTTTCACCTAAAAAAAAAAAATATCCAAAAGTTATATCACCTTATAGGGGTCAAACCCCTGATGTCTTCACCATTTTATTTTTTTTTAAACGACCTTCATTGCGCCCGCCTTGCTCCCCGATATCTTCTGCGCCTCATATGCAAATGAGGCGTCTTGGTTATAGTAGGCGTTATCTCCAAAGTTATGGTGGGCGTGTCCTGGCGTTCCTCCTCACTCCCTGGCTGCGAGCGCATCCAATAGCAACGCTCTGCTCTTAGCCAGGGAGAAGGAGTCTAGTTCTCGTGAGAACCGCGAGAACTTGAGCTTGCTGAGTCCCGGAACCCGCGCCATCTTGGTACACTCGCTACGCTCCTCTTCTGCGCTGGGGAATCCAAGATGGCGCGGGTTCCGGGACTGCAAGCCTCGCGTTCTCGCGAGAACTTGAGCTCCTTCTCCCTGGCTAAGAGCCGAGCGCTGCTATTGGATGCGCTCGCAGCCAGGGAGTGAGAAGGAACGCCCGGACACGCCCACCATAACTTTGGAGATAACGCCTACTATAACCCAGACGCCTCATTTGCATATGAGGCGCAGAAGATATCGGGGAGCAAGGCGGGCGAATGGGGGGTCGTTTAAAAAAAAAAAATGGTGAAGACATCAGGGGTTTGACCCCTATAAGGTGATATAACTTTTGGATATTTTTTTTTTTAGGTGAAAGGTCCTCTTTAAATATGCACTGAAAAATGTCAGTTTCCATCATGATAATTTCTACTTGGCTGGTACTGTATTACTCTTCATGGAAATTTGTGCGTAGTATGCTCAGTGTGCATATACCCTAAAGTTTACCAGTCGAGTATCTCAAGCTATCTTGTCCTTTTATATGGTAATAAGCTTTTTCTATTGAACCAATGTTCTGTTAGTGCCCTCCCAAGTTTTTGTGTAATTCACTAAACACGCATTTACTTATTTCATTCCATCTGCTATATTTAGTTACTGGAGTGATATGCTAGGGTTGTCCATATACTGCCTAAGCCAATGCACACCATTCTTGTTGTCTGGACAGATCCAGACTCTCCTACTAGTCGCCTGCTGCAATATTCATCCTATTAACCTTCACATTATACTCCCAGAGTGACTGACATGCCTTTTTCTGAAGCATGCCTTTTACTTTTTCGTAGTTAATTTTTGCCAGTGGTTGATGCTGCTGTTGAATGCTGCATCGTCTAGCGACTCATTCTGCACATCAGACTCGGACCCAGAGAAGCGCCACCATTGTTACATTGCTGATTCTGATTTAATGCATCACTAATTTCAAGATCTCTGCTTACTATCGCAATTCTTTCCAATAACGTTTCTTTACCGAATCAGAGCCCGGATACCATTGAATGTTAGGATTTTTTTTTCTAGTACACAATTTAGGAGAATGCTATATGTATTGGGACAAAGGACAAATGTAGCGTAGTTTATTCTAAGGTACACATACAAAATCTACTATGACAGAAAGATATTATGTGACACGGGCTATTGAAACGGATTTTTCTCTAAACCTGCCATATAGTGCACATATAGCACTTGGTAGTGCATGGCGTCATTCAGTCAAGGGCTCATGCACGCAAACTTATTTTTTTTTCCCGTGACAATTCCGTTTTTTTATGGCCATTATGCAGAACCATTCACTTTAATGGGGCAGCAAAAAAAAAAAAAAAAACAGAAATGACTCCATGGCCGTTCTGCAAGAAAATAGAACATGTTGTATTACTGTCTGCATTGCGCACAATAGGACTGTTCTATTAGGGGCTGGCCGTTCTCTTCCCCAAAATGCAGGAATCCACGCGGCCGGTATACGTGTTTTGCAGACCGCAAAATACCCGGTCATGTGCATGAGCCCTAAGGAGAACACACACTCTTGCTGTGAAATGATCTGTTCAGGGCTGTGTAATAGACATGGATGATGTAGACCCGTCTGCATTTGCTTGATGCAATCTAATCTTAGGTTAGCAATGTGACTGGTTCTTCAGCTCTTCTCTTGTCCGTGGATGTATTGATTGCTGAAAATCACCTCTTTATCATCGGCGCTTTGCCATTCCCTTCATCCTTGTTTTAATGTGATGTGAAAATAGGAAGACAGACCTCATTCTCTGAATCTACGTTCTATCAGCCAAATGACAAGACCTTTGAACACTCAACTTTATTGCTATGAAATCAATTCCCTGTAACATTTCAATTAGATTTATTTAATGTAATTTCTAATTGAGAAGGCAACAAATCAAGAGCCTTCCTCTTTCTTAGTTAATAATTCATGCTGATTGGAAGTCGCACACCCGAAAAGCTTCCTGCTGGATGAATTGTTTCTTCGTATTCATTTAACTGATTGTTTGCAAGTTTTTCAGGCAACTCTGAGCCTCACAAGAAGCTTACAAGTAAATTTTTTCAGACACCGAATTGATTTATCCATGGACTGTTTTTATATATATATATATATATATATATATAGTAAATGGTTTGCCCTTAGTTAGATGTATTTATTACTCTGATATTGTTTGAAGAATACCCCACCACTGGCTGCATCACACCTAGCACATGCTTGCCTTTACAGTGTAATATTAAGCATATATCTGGTTTTACACTGCAGTGGCCTGTCGTCCGACTATAAAGAACACACTTCCTAAAATGTAAATCACCAGAAAATATCCCTGCACACTTTGACTAAGCAAGAAATAGTATAGAGGATTTTGGCTCTGAAGCTAACAGAATTTGACTGTAGTTCTGGGCTTTAAAGGCTATAAAAACATTTTGATTTGATTTATTTTTGCCTTTGCTTTTTTATGCGATAAAAACACAGAATTTGGACTTGTCTTCTGCAGCCTGCATGTATTCTCGTGCATTGCAGACCGCTTAGTCTATTTAAAGAGGACCTTTCGTGGGTCCAGACATTATGAAATAAGTAGGGGGTTGTGTAGGGCATAGTGCAGGAATGTAAGATCACTTACTAGCTCATCTGTCCGTTTCTCCGGTCCCCTGCTGTGCCCTTTTACTTTTCCCGCCTGGTATGGAAATAAATATCATCAGTACAAGGAGGAGGAGACTGTTTCTCAATGGGCGTCTCAAGGGCTGCAGCTAACGATTGTTTCAGCAATCGAGTATTCTACCGATTATTTTTACGATTGAGTACTCTAATTAGAAATTATGACCTAATAGACTGTTTTCCTTTATAAAAACTCATCAGACCCCCTGCCATCAGTCCCCAACACCCCTCGTTCCCCCCTGTGCGATCAGCTCCACTCCCCCAGTGCCTTCATCTCTCCTCCACACCAGTGCCATGAGCTCGCACTCCCACAGTGCCTTTAGCTCTGCTCCCCACCCCGGTGCCTTTAGCTCTGCTCCCCACCCCGGTGCCTTTAGCTCTGCTCCCCACCCCGGTGCCTTTAGCTCTGCTCCCCACCCCGGTGCCTTTAGCTCTGCTCCCACCCCGGTGCCTTTAGCTCTGCTCCCCACCCCGGTGCCTTTAGCTCTGCTCCCCACCCCGGTGCCTTTAGCTCTGCTCCCCACCCCGGTGCCTTTAGCTCTGCTCCCCACCCCGGTGCCTTTAGCTCTGCTCCCCACCCCGGTGCCTTTAGCTCTGCTCCCCACCCCGGTGCCTTTAGCTCTGCTCCCCACCCCGGTGCCTTTAGCTCTGCTCCCCACCCCGGTGCCTTTAGCTCTGCTCCCCACCCCGGTGCCTTTAGCTCTGCTCCCCACCCCGGTGCCTTTAGCTCTGCTCCCCACCCCGGTGCCTTTAGCTCTGCTCCCCACCCCGGTGCCTTTAGCTCTGCTCCCCACCCCGGTGCCTTTAGCTCTGCTCCCCACCCCGGTGCCTTTAGCTCTGCTCCCCACCCCGGTGCCTTCAGCTCTGCTCCCCACCCTGGTGCCTTCAGCTCTGCTGTGGGCCTGACGTCACACAGCGGTCGGTGCAGCACGGACCATGGACGTGCTGTGGAGTGTCCGAAGGCCCCCTGCTGGAAAGGTAAGTAATCCGAGCACATTGTGGGCCTGCGGGAGTAATAGCAAGCGCTTCACTCCCGCTTAGTGGTCACGTGACACAAATGAATCCTCGATGCAAAAAATTTGTGTATAATTACTTGATTTAATCGAGTACTCGTGGCAGCCCTAGGCGTCTCCTTGTCCCTGACTGTAGCACGGTCCAATCACAGCGCAGAGCATCACAGCCAGGGAGATGGAGACGCCCATTGAGAAACAGGGCAGTCTCCCCCTCCCTGTACCGATTATATTAGTTTCCATACCAGGCGGGCAAAGTAAAAGAGGACAGAGCGCCGCACAGATAAGCTATTAAGTGATCTAAGATGTCTACACAACCCCCTACTTATTTAATAATGTCTGGACCCATGAAAGCTCCTCTTTAAGTGTGACATTTTTCATACAAACTCCCCCTCCCCCTCTCTGTTCTCCTGAATATTAATAAAGTTGCCATACCTTTTAGGTTTATTTTATTTGGTTGTAAACATGTCAGCGGTGGTCAGGAACAGAAGTAAAGGCCACAGACTGAGCAGTAAGCTCTTCTGATGGATTTTACACTGAACAGAACTGAGCAGCCTACAATGTATGACAATACATACAGGCTGCAGAAGACAAATGAAGCATAACTTGTAATAAAAACAAATGCAACTATGTTTTTATCCCATAATACAGGCAAGGCAATAAAAATTGTCCCAAAGTGTCCAGAGACATTAATAATGAAGCACAAGATAAGTAATACAATGTACATGGTTGCTCAACTTTGTATGTAGAATATTTCCCTACATAAACATAATGTTCTTAAACACTAGAACAGATGTGGAAAAGCACCCTAGTGCTTTTAAATAGGTTGCATACAGTATGTTCAAAATTGTTTATTGCTAGACCTACCAAAACAGAGGAACTAATAGCCTACAAAAGTGGTGATAACCTGTCTACAGGAAGATATGAACAGTGCTTATGTAGCATCACTGCATATTCATCAGGTTCTAACATCAGGAATCCCCCAAAAAACGTTAAAGAGGACCTTTCACTGGTCCACAGTTTATCAGGCAAAGGTACGTACATGGAGAGCCGCTCCGTTCGTCCTCTGTAGCCCCCGGTACCGGCGCTCCTGCTTCTCCAATTTTGCCTGGGGCGGAGACATCTTCTTTTGCCCTGGGCGTCTCCTTCTCCCAGGGCTGTAGCGCTGGCCAATCGCAGCGCTCAGCTCAGATATGAGCTCAGCGCTGCGATTGGCCAGCGCTCCAGCCCTGGGAGAAGGAGACGCCCAGGGCAAAAGAAGATGTCTCCGCCCCAGGCAAAATTGGAGAAGCAAGAGCGCCGGTACTGGGGGCTACAGCAGGCGAACGGAGCGGCACCCAGGGATACAAGTAAGTGCAGGGACATTCCTAGGTGCCGCTCTCCATGTACGTACCTTTGCCCGATGAACTGTGGACCAGTGAAAGGTCCTCTTTAAGCCCACCCTAATATAATAGCTCCAAGTGCTACCTTTTGAGTGCTTACTTATATTCTACAACACATAAAATTCAAGTCTATTTGCTTGTTTTGCAAGTAACTGAGGAGCCATTCAATTATGTTGGATGTTGATTATCCATGGTGCTTTCTATTAAAGTGCCATCATTCAGGCAGTAAATAGTTTATAGACTATTAAAGCGGTTCTCCATGAATGATTTAAAATGACCACCAGCAACCTTTCCTAGAATGTGAGGAGAACTGGTTATCGCCACTTTCAGAGCTGCCTAGGTTGGGGTTAGGGGGTAAGGCCTCGCTGCCTTTTGGCAGTTGCATATATGCATATACCAACGATTGGTGAGCTTGCCAGGCTGCTCAGCCATGATGGCATATCATAGGCAGGATCACACGATTACCATCTATTGTAGAGCTGTGAAGTGAGGCCCAACCGCCTCCCACCTTTAGGCAACTCTACAAGTGGAGGCAAGCGGTCCTCCTCACATTCTAGTACTGGTTGTTAGTGGCCATTTTAAACCATTCCTGGAGAACCCCTTTAACTCACATTATAGAGTACAAATTTCTTTTCCCTTTTGTTAACGGCAAGTCTATTTGTCTTGCACAAATAAGGCTGTAGAATTCGAGTGAAATTTTACTGTGTACAAAGTAAAGGTACATATTCTCAATCATACGACAAAATATTCAGTAATAGGCATGTGCATAAATTGAGATTCAATATTTTAAAATTAGCTTTTTATTAGGAACTTGTATGCGTTTCAGTGAATCTTATTATACTAATGCTCTAATATGTACAGCTGTAAATCCAAAGTGTCACCGAAACCTGGCAATGTTAATTGACTTACTGCCCAAAGTGAAGCCGCATACATCTTCCTCTCTTTCTTATCCGTCTTTGTAAATTGAAACCATGCCCATATTCTTTGCAACAAGGTGCTTTCAATTGGCAGAAATGTGCAAGGTAATTGGATTTTTCAGACTAATCGAAACATTGACAGTAGATTCATGTGCTGCAGTGTGATTGTCTTCTTGTGCTTGTCAGGCATTGGAAAAGTACTGCAAAGTGGAAGGCG
Source organism: Bufotes viridis (assembly GCA_033119425.1). Taxonomy (NCBI): domain Eukaryota; kingdom Metazoa; phylum Chordata; class Amphibia; order Anura; family Bufonidae; genus Bufotes; species Bufotes viridis. The sequence goes on along the minus strand of CM065592.1, from coordinate 248,852,216 downwards.
GCTACTCTGGCATCCGGGATGTTTATGCTCCCCATCCCTCTCATGATGATGTGCAGCAAAGTTTTTACCTTGCGGAGACACTCAAGTAAGTGCGGACAGTGATCAAGAGGGTAATTAATGCTAAGCAGCAGCGCGACCATTAACACTCTTGACATTCTAATAATGTTTCATGACACTAGAGCGGCAAAGAGTTGAATAATGTGAAGCAATTGACTACTGAGCGTGGTGACAGCACAAGTTGTATTTGCAATCATTTTAATTGGAGGTCAATTGTGTTTTATTTCTTCTTTTTTATATATATATATATTTTAAACAGCTAATTTGTCTCCTAAAGGTATTCAAATGTAACACATATCACTGATACAGATAAAGCACTGACTGGCAAAATACCTAAAACATCATTTATTTTGATTTCTTAAAAATAACCATAGGACACAGTCTAAAACGTTAATGCAAAAGACGATGGAGAACCACTGGCCCTAATGCACCCTGATGCTGATAGAGTGCGCTTTCAGATGAGGATGGCCCCATGCTAGAACCTCCAAGTGGACATATGATGGACCCTATTATCACATGTCCACCTGCATAGATGCAAGAATGATAAGAGGGGTATTAAAGGGCCGAAAAATCCAGCACAACGAAAAAATAAGAAAATTAAGATGTCCAATTCAAGATTAAAAATCCAACAAAACAGATCTCAATATTTCAGTAGATCCTACATCCTGATTAGTTTCTCAAGGTTAAGGTTCATCAGGGGACATTTATATGAATAGCCTGACGATGTACAATATGCATGTACATCAGAAAGCAAATGCTTAAACCACATAAAAAGTCACTAAAGTTGTAGCTGTAGCGCAGCTCAAACTCCCGTTTCCTGGAGTTTTCCCGGCTTCTAGTCACAGTATAGCTGCGTCCATTCATTGGCCTCAGCGATAATATGACCCCAAGCAGCACATGACTGCAGAGGCCAGTGAATGGCTGTAGCAGTGCACGTCATGGATGGGACCCTTAGTGCTGGTGAGTGGATAAGTGCCTTTTTTTTAGGCTATGCATTTGAGGGACCTTAAGTAAAATTGCTGAGAGAGATGGTGAACCTTGTAACTGTCATTTTCAACTTAAAAAATAGGGACGGCCATTTTCATTTTTGTAATATGCAACCCCAATTCCAGAAGTTAGGAGACAATGTAAATCAATTAAAACAGAATCCAATGATTTGCAAATCTCACATAACCATGTTTTATTCACAATAGAACATAGAACACATATCAGATGTTGAAATGAAGACCTTTTACCATTTCATGAAAAAATTAACTGATTTAGATCTTGGTGGCAGCAACGCATTTAAAAAAAAGGGGCAACAGAAAAGCAATTTGCAACTACGTGTCATGACTGGGTATAAAAAAGAGCATGTTCGAAAGGCAGAGTTTCAGAAAAATGTTCCTCAACGTAAAATTGAGAAGACTGACAATATCCCACCAACCACCGTACATAATATCAAAAGATTAAGAGAATCTGGAGAAAAACATGTATGCAAACGTCTGATGGTCAATATTGGAAGCCTGCAGGTGGAACTACATTGACAACAGGCATGTTTCTGTACTGGAAATTACTGCGTGGGCTCAGGAAGAGTTCCAGAAATCATTGTCTATGAACATAGTTCACCGTGCAATCCACAAATGCCAACACATTGTCAACACAATCCAGAAACACTGCCACCTTTTCTAGACCAGAGCTCATTTAAAGTGGTAAACTGTTCTGTGGATCAAAATGTGAAATTATAAAATTTTAAATCAAGAGGAGAGAGACCATCCAGCTTCTTATAAGCGCACAGTACAAAAGCCTGCATCTCTGATGGTATGGGGGTGCCTTTGGTGTGGGCATCTGGAAAGGCACTATCAGTGCTGAACAGTATATAGAGGTTTTAGAACAACATATGCAGCCATCCAGACAATGTCTCTTTCAGGGTAGGCCTTACATATTTCAGTAAGACAATTCTAAAACACATACTGCGTCCATCAGAACAGCATGGCTTGGCAGAAGAATAGTCTAGGTGCTGAACTGGCCGGCCTGCAGTCCAGACTTTTCACCAACAGAAAACATTTTCTGCATCTTGAAACAAGAAATCCATCAAAGAAGACCCAGGAATATTGAGCAGCTCGAATCCTACATCAGACAAGAATGGGACAATATTCCTCTCCCAAAACTCCCAACTGTTGGCCTCCTCAGTTCCTAGATGTTTGCAGACTGTTGTCAAAAGATGGGATGCTAAATTTTTTTAAATGCATTGCTACCATCAATTTCTAAAGGAGTAAAAAAAAATTTATGAAATGGTAAAATGTCTCAACGTCAACATCTGCCATTTTAACACTACATTTTTGGAATTAGGGTTGAGAATTGTGTAATTTTATAAAAAAAAAATCTGCCTCTAAAGTTTCCTCATAGAAATACTCAAACTGACTGTTACTAAGGAGAATCTGTCGTTAGACTTTTATCGAATAAGGCTTACTGTAGAGGCCAGCTTCTCAGCCTGTCTCTGCCACTGCCTCCCCACATGTAACTAGACTATTTTAAAAAGTGCTGTGGTAGGGCTCCATAGGAACATGGTGAAACTCCCATAGACTGCAATGGTAATTTATGGTAATGTTTTAATTTTTTTTAAAGTATTAAAACACAAGAAAAACTATGTAAATTTGGTATTGCTGTAATTGTATCGACCCATAGAATGAAGGTAACAGTTCAGTTTTACTGCACAGGGAACACCATAAAAATGAAGCCCATAAAACTATAGCAGAATTGAGTTTACTTCCTCTCGCCACTTCTCTATAAAAATAAAAAGGCAGAGCGGGTGATGCAGTGCCAGGGTAGCCGGTCCTTTTACATTTGTTATACTCTATGCCAGGAAGCTGGAATAAATGATAGCAGAAATCTACATTGGCTCCCTTGATGGTATAGTGTTCTATTATGGCATTTGTATACAGTAGTTTACAGATTTCTAATCGTTCTTTATTATGCCATGTAAATATATAGAGGCACATTTAACATGTACAACCTTCTTTGCCGTTTCAGGTATCTCTACTTATTATTTTCCGATGATGATCTTCTTCCTTTAGAACATTGGATTTTCAATACGGAGGCACATCCACTCCCCATTATCCAAAAGGCTGACAGAACGATAGAAACCATAGAGTAATAAGAGACACAAATTGCTTTATATACCGGAAATTCACTGCATTCCTGCAACAGTCCGATTAGGACAGAGCACTCTTCTTCATGTCTATTAACCATTTCTTTTTCTTCTGAAGTTGTGAAGCAACCTTTTGCAGTCTGTCATGTTTACTTTAAGACTCCTGGGTGATTCTAGAGGCGTTCCTTTGTGACCTAACCAATTGCTGTGAATTAATAGCACCTTTCTTCTTGGACATTCCATTTAGGGTCAGACAACGATCCTTGGCCATATAGAATAGAACAGTCTGCACTTTTCTTTACCAACTCCTTTTTCCTTTCATTTGACTGCAAAGATCCTTCCTCCTCTGTGAGGAGATTGTCTGCTTTAAGCTGTAATATTTTGCCATGTTGCAAAAAGCCATAATGATTAGTATAAAGAGCGACTTCTTTTCCTTTCCACTTGTATGTGAATCTGATTTGTCTCACGGAGGACAAATTGTGTAACTGTGACATCTTCCTCTTATGCGGGTTTTCTTTGGTAAAATATTCCGAACTGTAATTTCTATAGAGATGACTTTGTTCCATGCAGACATAACTATTTTTTTGGCAGTGGTCCAACTTTTTTTTTTTGTGTTTTTTAATCTGTGTTAAATTAATAGCCATCTAATCTGTTCAATGAAGCTGTTCTTGAAGTATTTTGATTATAAGACTAGATTTATCTATATATATATCTCTCTGAATATCTGATCTATAGACAATCCAGGTGTTGCAAAATAAAATGTTCAGATTATTTTCCTAGGGCAAACTGTCGCTTGTCCTCTCTAGTAGACTATTTCATGTGATTTTCACCGTTTGTAAACCAGGTTTATGAGGTTATGTTCTGGGGTGTTTTCGGAACACATATGTATTGCAGATTTGCCGAATATCTGGGTAATTTCATGACCACATTCCATGGACGAGGATGTCCGCCTTACTGAAACCAAATGTCTGTCTGTAATATGTTTTTAAGGGAATTTTTCCTTTCACTGAACACTCATTGGTGTCATTGAGTCAGCTTCCGTGATATTGATTTGCTTTATAGAATAAAAAGCATTTGTTTCAGTCATTGGGCTGGCAGATGCTTCTATTGAAGCAGGGAATATTCACTCTCTCCAGTACATGAAGGTAGCAGAGGCAATAGAATCTGTTAAAACTTAAAAAAAAAAAAAAAAAAAAAAACTAAACCACCATAGTGTCCTAAATACTGTAAAAGGGTAAGTGAAACTGGGTCTCCAGGGAGTCAGGGATAATCACAACATTCTCACAAATTTTACCCGCACAGGGGGACATTGCCGTGTTGATCCCAATTCAACCACTATGTTTTGGCTCTTGTCCTTCCTCGTGTGGATGTACAACTGGCCCATTCTCTCTTCGAGAACAGCAATCACAGAAAAGTAAGTACCATTGCTACTATATAACAAGGTACTCCACAAGAGATGTAAATCGAGTGGCAAATCCGTATGAGTTACATTTTTACAAAGGGTGAAAATCCGCAACATAATTGACATGCTGAATATTTAAAATTTCATCTGCTTTGCTGCTACTGTAATATGCTGGACATTATCCACCTTCAAAATTCAAATGGAAAATCCACAGATTATCCGCCCTGTCTGAACATACCATGCAGGCTGTACACCACTGGTTGTAGGAAAGCTGCTCAGAAGCTCCATCATGGACGTTTTTTTCCGAGAACTTAGTAGGCTGCCTACCACAGCACTGAACCTCCGTTACATGGGGTTGTACAACTGGTGTTCTGCTTTGCAGACTTCTCTTAGGGCTCATTCACACAACCATTTTTTTGCGGCTCGGGTGCAGACCCTTTCACTTCAATGGGGCCGCAAAAGATCCAGACAGCACTCAGTGTGCTGTCCGCATCTGTTGCTCTGTTCCGTGGCCCCGCAAAAATTATAAGTCATGTCCTATTCTTGTCCGTTTTGCAGACAAGAATAGGTATTTCTATAAAGGGCCATCGGTTTCGTTCCGCAAATTTCGGAAGGCACATGGGCGGCATCCGTGTTTTGCGGATTCGCAATTTGCGGATCGCAAAACACGACACGTTCGTGTGAACAAGCCCTTAATGTGAGTGTCTGCCTTTTTTTTTATTCCAAATTCTGTGCAGATTACTTTCAGAATACATCTTTATAGTGGTCAGAGCTTTGTTTTTTTGATACAGAGCTCCTAATTTATATATAGGTTGGGAAATTGGTTTCTCTGTATCAGTAAAATTTTGAACCTAAAGAAATGATAAATTTTGTTCAAGGGTGGATGTTCACTTTTAGCATTATATGGCTGCATTCACACGACCGTATGTGTTGATGTCGGTATGGCATCCATTTTTTTTATTGCGAATCCATTGTAACAATGCCTATCCTTGTCCGCACAACGGACAAAAATAGGACATGTTCTATTTTTCTTTTTATGCGAGGCTACGGAACAGACATGCAGATGCGGATAGCACACGTTCGTGTGAATGTAGCCTAAGACTCATGGCCGTATCACTTTACAATAGAAAATCTAAACATCTGTCGGCATATTGCATTCTAGTCAGCTACTGTGTAACTCCCATTGAACCATTAAAGGGGTTTCTGCGACTTACATTTTTTGTATAGCCCTCCTGTTCTGGAAGAATAAGAGAGTTTTGCATTATAAAGTGCATTAAAACGTACGGTAGCCATAGAATGGAGTACCACTGCACATAAACTTTGCGGAGAGCCTTTTCCCTCAGCAGCCGTGTCAAAAACAAACATATGGATCATCTTTGAATGGTAAAATACACAAATGGATGTGTTTTTTGTCCAAAGATCACAGGCATTGTCTCATCTTTTTTGTTCATTTATGAAACACGGTTAGCCCAGCACCAATGCATTGCATAAAGACTGTGAGATTAGTTTCTCTGATTACTTATTCATTTTTCACACTGTTCTTAAATCTAATTAAAAAGCAATATTTCTGTATCGTAGCTACTTAAAGGGTTCATCCAACCCCTATAATGCCCCCTAAAATGTCCAGGAACCTCATACAGGTTATACTTACCTGGCACCTGGGTCGCTTCTGATGTCCGCACAAGGGTGACGCTAGGGAAGCTCATCCCCTTCGCGGCACGCTATTGGCTAAACTAATACATCTGTGCATACTCCCAAATATCAGGTTATATGTTCTCGAAATTGGAAATGATGCCCAAATTGAGTGATGCACTTTTTTTTTGTTATAATTAAGGGGCTGCTGGAGTTACTGACCAAAGTCCCTCCAGCCAGCAGTTATTACAAAAATTAAAAGTTTTATACTTACCCTTTTCATCTTCCTCTGATTTGCACGCTGCCACTTTGAAATCTGCAGCAGAAAGTGACATGCTATGGATTCAAAAGTACACACTGCTGCTAACCTAGTCTAGTTGTCTTTGGAAACTATGGGGGAGATTTATCAAAACGAATGCTTTCTGCACCGATCTTGATATCCTCTGCACTGGTGGAGGATGCACCTAATTTGTCCTCCGGCAGTCCGTGCGCCTAAACCGAAATCTATGGCAACTGTGAGCTGCTATATATTTCTGGCTTTATTTGTGCCAGAAGACTGGCATAAATAAAGACCTATTTGTCACGACTGCTGGCTACGCCCCTGCCCACATCTGCCACTATCACTTTCTGAAAACTGGAGCCGGTGGCATAATAACTGGGAGTTGTGACAATTTTTCAAAAGTCAGTTAAAAAGTGAAAAAAATGCATTAGTTTGTACAATCCATTCCACAAATGAAACCTGTATAAAATGATAATGGTTGAATCTGTTAGGCTCTGGTATTTCCAAATCATAGGCAGCTAGCAAGACAGTTTATGGCCAGGTGTGGAGTTAAATCACCAATGTGACTGTTTCTTGACTTGAGTTATATAACCTATTCCTCTACAGCAGAGGTGCACTGCCTGAGGCCTGCAATGCCATTCAGTAAGGGACCCGAACTATCAAGGCACAGACATGTTTGTGTTCGGTTGTCTCAGAAAAACCATCTATGTCAAAAGACTGGCATGTCATGTGGTCTCATTCGCTTCATTTCCTGTAGGAGTGCTGTAAAATGCGCATTGATCTACATGTAAAATTCAACTTACAATACAATCCTACAGACGCCTCCATATTTGCTCACTTTTATGGAGGTGTCTATATTTTTGAGGCAGTTTTTTGAGCCAAAGTCAGGATTGGATCCAGCAGGAAAGAATAAGCCCTCCCTTTTTTTTTTCATTCCCTATTGACCCAGTTATGCTTTGGGCTCAAAACGCTGCCGCTAACCCTGGGTTCAGACCTGAGCGTATTTCAGCGCGTTTTTGCAAATGGGAAACGCGCGTTCGTACGCGCGTTCTTGTGATTGACTACTGTGGTGTCAATCACAAAACGCGCGACAAACGCCCCAAAAAAAGCTCAAGTACTTGTTTATGCGTCGGGCGTTTTACAGCGCGTTCAAACGCGCTGTAAAACGCTCAAGTGAGAAGCAGGGCCATAGGAAAGCATTGGTTTTCATGTGTTGAGCGTTTTACAGCGCGTTTGAATGCGCTGTAAAACGCTCAGGTGTGAACTTAGGGTAAAAGCTGTGTGTGGCTGCACCCGTTGTTGATTACAAGTGTTTTTTCAATGCAGAAAAACGCAAAATCTGCAGCATGTCAATTATTGTTGGAATTGTTTTGTGCGCATTTCGAACCTTATTAATGGAAGGGTGAAATCTACAGATAATCTGTGCCACAAACCATACAAAAAAAGTAAAAATAGTACAGATTTGTGTTTTGTTTTTTTTTGGTGCAGATTTCATGCGGGTTTTCTGCACATAAATCTGCATGGTGTGCAAGACACCCTTAGGTCAGTTTTACATGGGCATATTCAGTCTGTGAAACATGCTCTGTGTGATAGCAGCTGAAATAACATTGTATTGTGTAAAGAAAACTTCCTCAGGAGCGATTTTACCTCTCTTCATAGAATCTGCAGGAGGCATGTAATACGCTTCTATAATGGTTCTGCTGCTCTTTTCTACCTTGCAGCAGCTCTGTTTATTATAATGCTTAGTCGTCTTGGTGTACACAACTGGATTATGGCTCTGTGCATGAGTTGTACTAGAGCCAAGAAGGCATTGGGAAAGGATGGGATCGGATTCTTGGCATGATGTATGTAGCTCTTGCATAGAACCTTAGTCTATTATACATTAACTATATATGGTTTACTTGCTTCAGTGCTATAACAAACCAAATGACAAGCACAAGTACTTTTAGATTTGTCATCTGCAAGTAGTAGTGTCCAAGATCCCAAAATTGTATCCCCAGGCATTTCATTACTAACTTAATAGTTTGGTTTCACTGTAAATCGAAGCAGGACTAATCAGTAACATTATGACAAACTGTCTACCTTTTAAAGTGAGAGTTTACAAAAGAGCAATTTCTTCATGTGATATTATTGAACATTCTCCCTGGTGGGCTTGTCAGGAGGATTCATGCTCTTGTCTGAAATAACCTCTCACTGCAGACTCGGTTTCATGTATACCCCAGTATTTCTTGGTAGCCTGCATTGTATTTGACAGAGGATGTAGTGCTGTCACAGCTCTGCAGGTTAATATCTGATTACTCCCATTTATTAAACCGTTTTCCTTCAAAAGGAAATTGGTAAATTGATGCAGCAACCTTTTCAAATACAGTATAAAGGAGGTATATTTGCTTCAATGCCATCAATCTCTGTGCGTGGCATTAAATGGGTTGTTCATCTTCTAAGGTTCTTTTGGCAGGCCCGTCCTCATGGCTGGACCTGCAGAGAGAAGCATACTTACCTGCACCCCGACGTGGAGGAAGGCTCCTTTTCTCCCCCACCGTCACTGCAGCGCTCGAGTTTCTTGCTGTCAAATTCTCGTTTTGATGCTGCTGCTGCATTGTCCTCCCCCCACCCCCTCTCCCCCTTGCATTCTATCAATTGGGAAGAGAAGGAGCCAGGACCCAGTGGTGGGGTGCAGGTAAGAATGCTTCCCATCTTAGGTCTGGCTATGATGGGGGGGCAGCCAAAAGACCTCAGAATATCTACAATCCCTTTAAGGGGAATCGGTCAGCACTTTTATGTTGTCCTCTTAGGGAAGCATGCTCTAGTGTCACACGCTGATTCCAGTGTTGTCTCCTACATGTATATATGCCTGTTGTATAGTTTATGTGCAGTTAACACTTTAGTAGTTGCAGCGCTCACAGCATAGTCATGAATTGTCTGCTTACCCCACCCTTTCACTGCTGAGTGACATTTCTTTTACTACCACTGCGCATAGGCAAAAAAATCTGTCAATTGGCATCTGAAGGGAAGGGCGATCCTAAGGTTCATGAATACCATGAGAGTGATGTGAGCACTGCCTTTAATAAAATGTAAATTTCCCAAAATCTACACAGGAGGCAGACATAGAAGACATTAGAGAAGGCCACAAAAAGTGGTGGCAGATTCCCATTAAGATCTGGTCTGTTTTTACTGCTCTTGAAATTAACCAGGTATGGTCTTACATAAATTTGTAAGTGGAAACCATAAGAAAGCAGCACCATACATATGAAAATAGTGTGCAAAAAAAAAACAGGAGGTAGCAGCACTCCAAAATAGATTTTATTGATGCAAAGCTTATACAGAGCTTTATTTTTTTCAAGTCTATAGGCGCTGTGCAAGCTGAAACCTTGCCCGCACATGGGTGAATAAACTACCAGCTTTGCTGCACTGAAATACACTTTTGGAGTGCTGCCATCTTTTGGCCGTGAATTTGAAACTAATGACTAAGCATTTTTATTTTTTTCCGTTAATAGCAAATCCGTTTTGGTAGTGGCACCATATGGGTCCTTCTTTGCATTGAACTTGTTTTTTACATTTCATCTTTATAAGAATCTTAATGTTGAGGGTTATGAAATAGATTTAAATGCACAATTTATAATAATTATATTTGTAAAATTCTATTGTGAATAAAGTCTTTTATTCTACATGAAATACTTGTAAAGTCTTTATTAATGTTTTATGTTAATGTCTTGTCTTCTCTTTAGGGTACTATATAAATAAGTAATAACAGTATTTATGTTCTGTCCTGGTATGTTAGTACTTTTTTTTAAAATGTATTCTGCAGAACTGCTGTGTAACATATCCATTGTATAAATGGATACCCTTCCATCGATAAAATGCAAGACGCATCCATTTTTTTTTTTTTTAAAGGGTGTCCTGGGCATGGGCTACTGTACATGGCAAAGGCTGTTTCCATTGGGAACTGAATTCATTTGCTAGCTGTTAGTTGTTTTCATACAATTCTTTACAAACCCCAGAGTAAATAAAAACAACAAAATCAGTACAATCACTGAAACAAATACAGAGCACAGATCTGACATTCTACTCAATACTTTTCTACATAACTGAACCAAAAATCATGGACACCCCACATTTATACAGACATGCACGCTAGCCTATTTTAAAGACCACAACCCAACATCACACCCGTAACATAATGCCTTGAATCACAAGGATACCAAAATTATACAGATTGCTCAGTAGAAAAACATACTGGCAGGACCATTTCTAAAACCCATGGTCAATCCATATAATTCAGACCCCTTCCTCAGAGCCCAGGTTGCAGAAAAGGTGGAGCATCTGGTTTGCAATGGGCACATCATGTACAGGGTTTTTTCTTTTGTTGGACACTACAGAGGGCACAAAAAAAAAAACTTGATTGTATATACCATATATACAGAATAAGAACAGATACTGAGAATTATACACAGTATACAGGACAGGAGAAGTGGTACTGTGCATTGTCCATATACAGTATACTGAATAAGAGCAGGTATTGAGAATTACACCCAGTATACAGGACAGGAGGTGGTACAGTGCAGTGTCCATATATACAGAATAAGAGCAGATACTGAGAATTATACCTAGTATACAGGATAAGAGAAGTGGTACAGTTCAGTGTCTATATATATATATATATATATATATATATATATACATACACAGAATAAGAGCAGATACTGAGAATTATACATAGTATACAGGACAGGAGAAGTGGTACTGTGCAGTGTCCATATACACAGAATAAGAGCATATACTGAGAATTACACCCAGTATACAGGACAGAAGTGGTACTGTGCGTTCTCTATATATACAGAATAAGAGCAGATATGGAGAATTACACCCAGTATACAGGACAGGAGAAGTGGTACTGTGCAGTGTCCATATACACAGAATAAGAGCATATACTGAGAATTACATCCAGTATACAGGACAAGAGAAGTGGTACTGTGCAGTGTCCATATATACAGAATAAGAGCAGATACTGAGAATTATACTTAGTATACAGGACAGGAGAAGTGGTACTGTGCAGTGTCCATATATACAGAATAAGAGCAGATACTGAGAATTTCACCCAGTATAGAAGAGAAGTGGTACTGTGCAGTGTCCATATACACAGAATAAGAGAAGATACTAAGAATTACACCCAGTTTTACAGGACAAGAGAAGTGGTACTGTGCAGTGTTCATATATACTGAATAAGAGCAGATACTGAGAATTACACCCAGTATACAGGACAGAAGTGGTACTGTGCGTTCTCTATATATACAGAATAAGAGCAGATATGGAGAATTACACCTAGTATACAGGACAGGAGAAGTGGTACTGTGCAGTGTCCATATATACAGAATAAGAGTAGATGCTGAGAATTATACCTAGTATACAGGACAGGAGAAGTGGTACTGTGCAGTGTCCATATATACAGAATAAGAGCAGATACTGAGAATTACACCCAGTATACAGGAGAAGAGAAGTGGTACTGTGCAGTGTCCATATACACAGAATAAGAGCAGATACTGAGAATTACACCCAGTATACAGGACAGGAGAAGTGGTACTGTGCAGTTCCCTTATGTACACAATAAACTTAAGTTGACGCACGCATTTGTCAGAAAATGGCGTACTGGTACATCAGAGGCTGTTTACCAGCACCATATTGCTCTCAATGAATCCATTAAAATATGCGCTACAAAAAGCCAAAAGGTAGTCTTTCCATATTGGACTCTGTGGTGTACCCAAACAGCACTTTACATCCACATTTATGGCCTTTCCATACCTAGTAGAACATGTCTATCTAAAAGAGTGGGGTGTCTCAGATGGCAGAAGCTAAGCACAGCATATTGGGCAAATGCCACGTGTGTAGAACTTTAAAAACGTTTATTTTGCACAGTCATTCTGCAGAATACATGTGGTGTTGAAATGATTACTCCGCCCCTTGATAAATAACTTGAGGGGTATAGTTTCCAAAGTGGGGGATTTCACTGTATGGGTACCTGTATGACTCTGCAAATGTGATGTGGCACGCGAAAACCATTCCAGCAAAATCCATACTCTAAAAGCCAAATGGCTCCCCTTACCTTCTGAGCCCTACCACATGCCCATACAGCAGCTTACATCCACATTTGTAGCACCACCATTACAATCAGAACCTGCTTATGAATTCAGGTAGTGGTATGAGGGCTCAGATGGCATGAGATGGACACAACAAATTGGGGATTGAAATGCCATATTTGAAAATTGCAATTTTCATTTTGCATGATCCACTGTACATTAACTTCTGCATTATACTTGATGTGTCGGAATGCTCACTCCACGTCTAAATACCTTGGTGGGCAGAGATTCCAAAATGGGGTCACTTCTCTTGGGTGAAATAATAAATGGAACCCCTGAGTCTTCATAGCTGTCGAAATGCGCATGGTGCTTTTATATTCCTGAGCCCTCTCATACGTTCAGGCAAAAGATTAGGGTCACATGCATTGCTATTACTGGGGGCATTAGTATTACTGGAAGGCACTAATGGAGACATTACTATGACTGAGGGCACTAATGGGGGGCATTATCAATTCTGGGGTGCACTATTGGGGGCATTATTAATAATGGGAGCCACATTGTGACAGCAACTTAACACCCTGTGTTAAGCCATGCCCCCACAACCACACCCCCTTTGGGGTGTGGCTTAACTTGGCCGGTATTTTTGTTGGGAAAGGTGGCAACCCTACCACGGTCATGTGACCTGGCTTTCAGTTAACGACCCAGGTATATAACAGGTGAATAGTAGTGCATTAGGGAGCAGGACTAAACTTTATTAACAAGATGACATGACCTACACAGCGGCATCTGACTGAAGTTCCTTGAGCCCACCAGAGGAAGGGATGTATACCATACGCATGTTCAGTTTTAATCAATTTTTAGCATTGCACATGGGGAACTTCTCATCAGGGCAGTTTAATAGGTTAACTGGTGGTTATTGGTTCCAAGGGCAGCTCAAAATGATCCTCTGCTGAGTGCTGACCCAGCACATGTATGTCATGTAAAACTCCTGCTTACTGAATGTCAGGAATTATATGATGTGAAGAGCACAACACGACTAAGGCCATGTTTCAGTTAGGCAATGGATACATTACACAAGACCGATACATGGGTTGTACCATTCTACTGCATAAAGGGGTCAACCACCTAATATTAGAATGGTATATTTTAAATACATGTATATTAGAATATTGTATAATGTCCTGTTATATAAACAATAAAAAAACTGGAAAACCCCTTTATCAAAAATAGGCAGGAAGAGTGCTTGATCCGTGTGTCCACACCCGCGCCAGTGTGGCTGCTGCATGGTGTTTTCGTCTTGCCTCATCTCCTTACTAACTGGACAGTGTTGTGTGTGATTTTGTCAATTTGGCTGGTTGCTAATACATGCAATATATTTGATGTTGGTATTCATTATGTTGCTCTTTTGTCTGGCGAAGGGGCTGCTCCGGCCCCGGAACGCATTACCTAGAAAGAGAGTATCACAAAGTACAACATTTAATTAATCAACGTCTTAGACTTGTCTGATTGTGCCGCTGCCAATCCCTGCTCTTCAGCATTCATTTTAGAGGAGACCATTTTTTTATTTTTTTAACGCAAATTTGGTTCTTCAATTGAGATTTTTGGGGTTTCAGCCCGAACTACTTTGAAACAATATTTTCTATCTTCTCTCATCTAAATAGGACTATGAGAATCCTACATAAAAATACTGGTATATATAAAATGAGGGGGTTGAGTCTTTTAATCCCTCTTAATACTTACAATTGTGTGTGTCAGAATGGCTAATTGTGTATATAGTAATCTCCACATTGTAATAAACCCCCGATGAACCAATTGTACTGGGGAAATGCATCTGGATAATTATTGGGTTTTTAGATGCCACTATATAAATACTTAATTGTTCTATGTCGGTGATTTAAATTTCTTCTCATGGTCAGGGATTTTCTTTGCCATCATCTCCGCCTAAGGATCCTCCCAAGTAACCGCATGCATGCTGTCCTTATTGTCCCTGCCCCCTTACTAGATGGTGGTGACGTTGCACCAGTGGTGAGGGTCTGGTTGACTCCTCTTACTCCCATTGGGCCTATCCCAGCTCCATTAGGTTGGTGGTACTATATCTGGCAGAGCCTTACAGCTGATGATTGTAGCCTTGCCTCGCCCACGGCTCTGGCATTTTGTCTGCATAACTTGTGTCACACAGGACACATCTGATGACGTGCCTAGTATGATAATGGAAGACAAACGCGTAGGCTCGTACTCGGCAGGTTGCAGCCTACACTGCCACATTACAGCGCTGGGATAGTTCCATCTGTGTGCGTATACAGGGGAGCAGTTGTTAATCAGGGCAGGTTGCTATCCCAAGTGCAATGTTACAACATAGGGATAGGTTTGTGTGTACTGTATATATCCTGTGCTTAACTCTCTCAAACAGGACCTCTTTGCATCTACATGTTGTATTCTTCCTAATAGTGCAGGTTGCATTTACTTGCAACATTGACGCATTGGGACAGTTTGAGTGCTTGTATGAGAAGGGACTGCAACTAACTTGTATGAACATTGCCTATCCATTTAGACTATACTTTCCATAACCCCTTGTCAATTGCTGTCTTGGCCTTAGGTGCAACAATATTATCTAGCACCACTGTCAGCAATAGATGCTTGTGTGGTTGTATGGAAGCGTCCATTTCACTTTGTATTTCAGTGTACAGATGCAGCTGAGCTTAACGTGATGGTTAACGCGTTAAAGGGGTTTTGTCACTTCTGAAAGTGGCATTTATCATGTAACATAGTAGTAACATAGTATATAAGACCGAAAAAAGACATCCGTCCACCGAGTTCGGCCTGTTTCCTACAAGTTGATCCAGAGGAAGGCAAAAAACCCCTGTGAGGCAGAAGCCAATTTTCCCCACTTAAGGGGAAAAAAAATTCCTTCCCGACTCCAATCAGGCAATCAGAATAACTCCCTGGATCAACGACCCATCTCTAGTAGCTGTAGCCTGTAATATTATTAAACTCCAGAAATAAATCCAGTCCCCTCTTGAATTCCTTTATTGTACTCACTATCACCACCTCCTCAGGCAGAGAGTTCCATAGTCTCATTGCTCTTACCGTGAAGAATCCTTTTCTATGTTTGTGTACAAACCTTCTTTCCTCCAGACGCAGAGGATGTCCCCTCGTCACAGTCCTGGGGATAAATAGATGATGGGAGAGATCTCTGTACTGACCCCTGATATATTTATACATAGTTATTAGATCTCCCCTCAGTCGGCTTTTTTCTAAAGTGAATAACCCTAATTTTGATAACCTTTCAGGGTACTGTAGATCCCTCATTACAGTTATTACTTTAGTTACCCTCCTCTGAACCCTCTCCAGCTCTGCTATGTCTGTCTTGTTCACAGGAGCCCCGAACTGTACACAGTACTCCATGTGTGGTCTGACTAGCGATTTGTAAAGTGGTAGGACTATGTTCTCATCACGGGCGTCTATGCCCCTTTTGATGCAACCCATTATCTTATTGTTTATTAAAATTCCTAGATCCTTTTCCATGTCAGTGTTACCGAGTGTTTTACCATTTAATATGTACGGGTGACTTGCATTATTCCTTCCCATGTGCATAACTTTACATTTGTACAGAAAGTTAATACAAGGCACGTACTAATGTATTGTGATTGTCTATATTGCTTCCTTTGCTGGCTGGATTCATTTTTCCTATCACATTATCCACTGCTCGTTTCCAGGGTTACGACCACCCTACAATCCATCAGCAGTGGCCGTGCTTGTACACTATAGAAAAACTGGCCAGCCTCTCTGGTCACCGGGACCTTGGGAGTGCTTTTTCCTATAGTGTGTAAGCACGACGACCTCTGCTGGATTGCAGGGTGGCCGTAACCATGGAAACAAGCAGTGTATAATATGATGGAAAAATGAATCCAACCAGCAAAGGAGGCAATGTGGACAATCACAATACATTAGGAAATTCCTTGTATTAAACTTCCTCTACATAATACATTCCATTTGCAGAAGTGAGACAATTGTGTTTTGAACTCCAGCGGCTTTTTGAAACCCCTGATCAGTGGGGGTTCCAGGTGTCGGTCCCCAACCTATCTGATAGGATATTGATAACTTATCCTGAGGATAAGCAATCAATATCTTACTACCAGAAAACCCCTTTAAGGGAGTTATCCCACAGGCGCATTTCACTTTCAAGCCTTCAACTGTTGAAAATTGTAAATGCAAGTCAACTGGAAAAAAAATTGCATACATTTTTTTAGTGCAATGAGATAATAAAAATATTAAAAAAATGTAAAGGTGTCCATAGTCTTAAAGTGTAGACCCTATTGTTTTCCATTATACATCCATTAGAGTGCATTCTCACATACAGGTTTTCTAAGCCAGAACTAGTAGTGGCTTAAAGAGAGAAATCTCATTTTTGCAATTCTATTTATCAATGTATTTTTACTCCCTTCACAATGAGTTCCTTCCTAGTGACGGAGCGAGCAGCTTAGTACTTGCAGAACTACCTGTTTACTATAGCACATAATATGGCACCCCTTCTAGAGATGTTATTTCTAGATATGTCCATGTCCTGAGGTGTAAAGCCCCGTTTGCTCCCTGCTATGTATCGCACTATTTGAAGCATGAGGAAGGCAATTTGCCACTTTACCTTCCAGCACACTAAACCTTTGTGACACTTCTCTTTTCGTGACTCATGGACTGCCAGGTTGAAAATATTCCCCAATAAAAATTTGATTAAAAGTGAGGCACTTCTCAGTCATGAACATTCCTTCATTTTTGTTCATACTGGAGATGGCAGGAGGGCAGTAACCATGCATCTTTTGACAAATTTCATATGTACAGTTTTTAGACTACAATTTTCATAAAAAAGATTGCTTTTCTACCTGATGATTTTGATAACTCAAGAGAAAACATATAACCTGATAATTAACCGTTATACTTTTGGCGGGTCATGTCTCCAGAATTGTTATTGCATTACATTATTACATGGGGTATGCAGGTACTGTAGTTACTAAAACCAATATAGCAGAAAAAAGCATATGCGGTTTTATTCACATGAATGGGTACAGCAGTGCTTTGACCATGATTGGTCTGTCATATATATATTCCTGCAATTTTCACAGTGGCCATTGTTTCCAATAGGTCATGATTTCCTGTTCTGTACAGTTAACTTTTCAGTAGATATCTCGTTATGACCACAGGTAGAATTACAATGACAAGTAACATCTCTATATAGATAAAACAGGATCTACCTACCATGCACAATAGGTGATATCACGGCTTATCACCCCTGACCTCTGCACAGGTCGCATAGTATGTCTTCTCGTATAAGTCAATGAGGTCAGCCTCTGTCCATTATGTCTATGGCCCATGAAGCTGCTCTCAAAAGACAGTAAAATTTACCTAAAAAAAAAACCTAAAAATGTGATTTAAATAATAGGTCATTTTCTGATGACACATTCCCTTTAAGAGTCAAAATTACCCAGAACCTTCCATGTCTATAGAGACTGATCTTGAGAAGAACCTGACAACAAGCTTGTCAACAGCACATTCAATAAATGTGAATGTAAAATCCTGACTGCTATTCAGAATGTATCTCAGGATTGTCAGCTCTAATTAATATATATATATATATATATATATATATATATACTGAAAACAGTTCAGAATGGTTGGCCTACCCTTTAAGTATAATTTATGGTTTAATGTGCAAATATTGTGAGTGTCTTTACTTACATTACACACTATTATAGAACATCAATAATTTGTTTTGCAAGTTTGAATTGAGTTAAAACCCTCAAGTGTATCTCCATCTATTTAACTCCTGTGGCACAATTTTCCATGTATAATATTAATATAATATCATAATACTTTAAATAACAGTCATACGGTTAACAATACCAATGTACTAGTAAGAAATGTTATCACATATTGTTATTTAACAAAACCCAGTAAACCAAGACCAATATTACCAATAATAACATTGACCAGACACCACCCGAATACCACCATGCTGACTAGAAACCATTGTGCTAAGACCAAAATCACTACCATACAGTGACCATATAGCGACCAGTTCTAGTTCTACAAAAGTGACTATATAAGTGAAAATGGTAGTTGTATCCAGACACTTATAGGTGACTGGAATCATTCACTCTCCCTTTTTCTTTTCCATATGTCCCAGACAGTGATGAAAACTTCCTCCAGCCATGACTTATGTCTAAGTGTAACTCAGACATCTTTGGCAACTTGCTTTTCCAGCACTCATTAGTTATAGCCCTGTTCTTGCCCCCATACAGTAGGAATGGCCACCTTTATATCTAATAGTCATGTCCCCCTTTAATTCTTTATATAGTAGAAATGTCACCCATTGTGCCCCTCGCAGAATTAATATCTCCCAGTGTGCCCTACTAGAACAATTATTTTGCCCACCACTGGAATACTAAACGGAGCCCCACAAAGTGGTGGCTGGAAGACTCCGGTTCGGCCACTACCAAGCTCTGTCCTCATAGAAGTAAATGGGAGCGCACCGTGCATGACCAGCCACTACTCCCATGTGCAGTGCACCCTCCACTACTTTTTAGGGCTCCATTCTCAATATAGGTGTGGGACCTGCACCTATCAGATAATGCAGGCATATCCTAGTGATATGCCCCTGTTGTCTGAGATGAGACTGCCCGTTTTAATGAACGTGCACTGTGATGGGGGAGATGGGGGCAACTACCAAGCAACAGGCACAGCAACTGCTATGGGCCTAACAAATGTCTCCCATCTCCTAAAGTTCAATTAGTGATGCTAAGGATGTAATGAGGGGAACACTAAATTCAGTTTCATCCTAGGTTCTGCTCTGCTGTGCGCATTATTCATTTTTTGCAGTAAGACATTTACATTATTTCTTTACTTTGATATCGTCTGGGACATTAAATGTATTACCTATGCTGGGATATCATAGTGTAGTATATATGGTGTCCTTTTTGTTTTATTCCTGTGCTATATGCTATTCTTGTACTGTGATATCAATATGTACATTCTTCATTAGGTCCTTACTTTGTACATTGCCCCTTTAGTATAACATCACTATTTTTAAAGCGGTTCCTTGGAAACAAATAAAAATGAGTGAAAATACCCACAAACGCAAAGACATTCCAAAATAGCTTTTATTATTTATAATGGCTCGTTTTCTCTAGGGGAAATAAAATGGGCGCTGCCCTATCAGCACATACAAAATCTGCCCTAGCAGGACAGCTTAGTCTAGAGCAGTAAGTTAACCAGCTGTCTCAGGACTTCTCATTGTTCTGCCTGTGAAATTACCACCCACATACAGCTGAAAACATCTTCAGCTATATTTATAGGAACGAGCAAAGTGAAAGTACAGATGACAGAGAAGACTGTTGTGGGGCTGTGGTAATATAACAGACTGCCTACAAGCACTGCAGCCCATCAGCTCTATCCTCCTTCAATCCATCCTCCCTGTCACTTTGCTCATTCCTACACATACAAGTTGAACATGTTATTGAATAACTCTGGCTATACTAAATTTTTAGTTGCATGCAATTACAAAAGTATTCACATCCTGGTGCTGGTTTGAAAACCTCTGCGCTCCATAGCATCCACTTTATCAGACTTCTATGTCAGGAACAATGGAACATGTGTTCATAAATATAACATTCATTCTTCACTCCTTATTTCTCAGTGTATTTATACCTAATAATTGATATAAATACAATGATAAATCTGCTTCTATTCACACAGTATGTTCTAAAACTGACTGCCTGCAGCCACCACTAGGTGGAGCTCAGTGCATAGGAATTTATACATTTAGCATTCACTTCCATAGACGTCTGAACGGTGCTTACCCTAGTGGCAGACTCATTGAAAATGCAGTAAATGTATGTTAGAAACCAGAAAAGCCTTTGCCAGTCCCTATAGCAGTCACATAGTCTGCCTCTATAGTAGGCACGCCACTGAGATGTTACCATTATTCCTGTGCATTAGGGAAACTAGAAGGATGCTATAGTATAATTACTTTTTGTATAATGCAATCTAAAAGAAAAGCTGTCTTTTTTTTCCAGTAGCAAGAAATCACAGTACTGCTTTCATTTTCTCAAAGGCAGTATACGAAATGAAAGCTGTGCTGATATTGGTTACTATTGGGCAAAAAAGACAGTTGTTCTTTTAGACCGTTTCAGAAATCTCTCCCACTGCCACCTGAATGAGAAACTTCAATTCTAGATTTGTGAACTCCTTAAAATCCTATAGGAACATAAGTACATTTCTTGATTTAGAAACATATGCCAGTGGCTCAAGGGTGTGAACAGTGCCTGAGACTGATCCAACTATTCTGTATCTGTGATGGGAACTGAATTTATTTGCAGGTCCTTGAACTAGGCAACTGCTATGACATTCCTTCTGAAAGTAGCACATTATTCTTATTTACTGATGATAATTTTATATTCTTCTTACAGAGGGACCCGCCATTATCATTTTGCGCAAAGCTATTAATTTAGTTGTTTCTTTATCTAAATTATTCATAATGGATGTCGACATGCCTACATTCTGAAATTCTATTACAATTCTAAATTAACAAAGACACCTCTGATGGGATTTGAACCTATTACACTCTGATTCAGCGGAGTGTGGGCCATGAACTGGTAATAGAACAATTAATCATTCATAGAATTTTAATTTAAATGTATCCTATTGAGACAGTCCATAGATATTTTATTAAGTTTATAAATTGATTATAGTATATTGAAGATTAGTACAGTAAACAGAAGAAACTATATATGAGAAAAATAAAATTGAAGCAGACATCCCTAACATGGAAATATGCAATTTATACTAATTGCATAGCATCACAAACCAATGATACCAACATCAGTCATTGTCAAAGTATGTTTATTAAAGGGGTTCTTTGGAATGTTGATGGCTTATCTTAAGGATAGGCCATCAATATCAGAGCAACGGGGCCAGCTCCTGGCACACCACGATCATCTGTATGAAGTGGCCGCAGTACTTTGTGAGTGCTTAGGCCTCTTTATAGGCCAATGGACCGCACTGTACTTGGTAAGCCACGAGGAACCAATGGGTTCCTCAAACAGCTGATCAGCGAGAATGCCAGGAGTCAGACTACCACTAATCTCATATTGATGACCCATCAATATGAAAATCCCAGAGAGCCCCTTCAGCATTATAGGTGCTATAGCGCTATGAAACGAACTTCTAAGAACTAACTTGGGTCCACATGATTAAGCCTTTGACTTAAATCAAATACAAAAAAACTAGAGACCCTATTAAGGGAGGGTTCCATAGCAACAAAAAAACTTTGCTCAATTGAGCTCAATTCACCACTTTTACCCTTAATATTTAAATCAGTAAAACTTCACTTTTATTAGTAGTTCTCTAAAAATGTTTGTGAGTTTTGACACACTTGTTAAAACTACTGCTCGAATTTGCACTGCTATTGCACAGGTTGCTAGTGGTGAGGAGGGTGTGCACTACCCTCCTAACCTTCCACAAGTTTGCAATCAGTGTATAACTACTGCCTGACTAATCCTGCAGGGTACTCGGTGCTGTGAACATACACCTAAAGTAAATAACTGTTTCCTACTGTTTCCTACTCAGTGTTTAGCAACTCGAGCAGAGCTAAACCAACAGATTCTGTCCCCCAGGGGACAGAATCTGTTGGTTTTAGCTCTGCTCGAGCTGCTAAACACTGAGTAGGAAACAGTTATTTACTTTAGGGTGTATGTTCACAGCACCGAGTACCCTGCAGGATTAGTCAGGCAGGTAGTTATACACTGATTGCAAACTTGTGGGAAGGTTAGGAGGGTAGTGCACACCCTCCGTTACCACTAGCAACCTGTGCGATAGCAGTGTGCAAATTCGAGCAGTAGTTTTAACAAGTGTGTCAAAACTCACAAACATTTTTAGAGAACTACTAATAAAAGTGAAGTTTTACTGATTTAAATATTAAGGGTAAAAGTGGTGAATTGAGCTCAATTGAGCAAAGTTTTTTTTTTGACTTAAATCAAAGGACAGGTGAAGACAAAAAATTCAGATCGTAACATATTTCTCTGAATATTGTGTACTCTCCTGTTATCCAGCAGAGGGATTTCTTTTTATACAATTGAGAGGGATGGTATATATGTTATTAGAAAAGAGATGTAGACGCGTAATTGTGGTTTGGTGTTCAACTTCCAATCCAAATGGTCAATAAGCGTAGCTACAGCTTCCTCTAATAATGGATAAAAACAGTGCTACACTGTATGCAGATTGTTAGAGGAAGCTGTGGCTATGCTTATGGACCACTGAAACCACCTGAAGAAATCATGGAGAAGTCAAAAGATCTCTGCATTATGGCAATCCAGGTAAGTAATATTTAGGGATAAAAGATTTTGAGGAGAAAAAAAATTAGTTCTTCCTTCTCCATTGGACAGTCATTTAAATCATTATTGAAACTAATAATAAGGTTTTAGAAATCAAAAACATGTCTAACGCATGATGAATGCAAATCTTACAGGTATTTTTGCCATCCTGGTATTAAAATGATCAAAAAGCCGTATGTGCCCCAAAATAATACCAATGGAAAGTACATCTCATACCTTATAGAGGACCTGTTACCTCTCCCACCATATAACCTACAAATTTGTAACAATGACCTAAATATGCTATATAGAATCACAGCCCACCCCCCCAAGTATCACTGCCCCCGAAGAGAGTGTAATACATGGCCACAATGATGGAAATAGTCACCAGTGAGATAGAGGGAAAAAATTGATAAATGAAGTAATATAAAGCCCCAGCCAATATCTTATACTAACTAGTATCTACAAAAAGGACGTCCCATAATGGGAGAAGGCCAGCGAGATTAAACCCGAGAGTAAAGAACAATTATCAGCCACTTCTAAACTCACTTGTGGACATGATCGGGAAAAACACGTTGACGCGCACTTCGCCCTCACGGCTTCTTCAGGAGGTCAAATATGTGATGACCTGGTATCTTCATATATACATATATGACGCCAAAAACTAAATTAGGTGGCGTGTAGCGGCGTACACAGCATCGGAGGTAGGACCGGAGCGCACGTCAGTAATCCAGTCCGCCCACCAAGACCTGTGACGACGCGGCCATGCAGTGCACCTCATTGCTGCGCTCAACCAGCCTATACAAAGCGCATGGATACCGCTGTCATGGATACAAACAATACAATATGTTCCTATTCACAAGCATGATCAAAGGATGAATTGAGGTATTCCAGCATATGTAACTGAAAACTCCATCCATAATATTACTAACAAACCGGAGCCATGGGTACATGCCCATAATGTACATATACTCGTGAAAATAACCTTAATTGCTTGAACACATAATATAATAATTTTAAAAATATGATTCACGTAAACGCAGTGTATGATTGTATGCGAAGTGGAAACCATATAATACATAATTATATAAAAGTGAAAGGCCTCTTTCACACGAGCGTGTCCGGATGCGTTGCGGATGCGTTCAGCGAAAACTGCGATTTCACAGGCAAAGCCATTCAGTTTTGCCTGCGATTGCGTTCAGTTGTTCAGTTTTTTCCGTGTGGGTGCAATGTGTTTTGATACGTTTTTCACGCACGTGATAAAAAACAGAAGGTTTACAAACAACATCTCCTAGCAACCATCAGTTAAAAACGCATCGCACCCACACTTGCTTGCGGATGCAATGCGTTTTTAACGCAGCCCCATTCACTTCTATGGGGCCAGAGCTGAGAGAAAAACGCAGAATGTAGAACATGCTGCGATTTTCACGCAACGCAGAAGTGATGCGTGAAAAACAACGCTCATATACACAGACCCATTGAAATGAATGGGTCAGGATTCAGTGCGGGTGCTATGCGTTCACGTCATGCATCGCACCAGCACGGAAAACTCGCTCGTGTCAAACGGGCCAAAGTCTTTATTGGTAAGTGGACAGAAACATATTTAAAAAAAAAGTGAGGGCTATCCCAGATTTATTACAGGTAAAGATGAGCAAATTTCCTCGTGCTTCGTGTCAGCGAATCGATTTAACCTGAAATAGTGTAAAAAACTAAAATATTAAAACTTACTTCCTCCATTTGCTCGCGACAGGCCGCTAGCCTCCATCTTGGTTGAAGATCTCGACCCAAAATCCTGTGCGTGGTGACGTAATCTCGTGCATTGCGAGATTTCGCTCCAGATCTTCAAGCAAGATGGCGGCAGCCGGCCTGTAGCGAGTAAATAGAGGCGGTAAGTTTGATTAAATTTTTTTTTTTGTTAATTTTACACTGTTTTTACACTCAGATGCTGAGATCATGTATGAACGCGGCATCTGAAGGTACAATGATGAAGGGGGTACTATAGTAGCTCCCTGTCATTGCACCCGCTACTAAAAAAAAATGCGCTTTGTGACGAAGTAATTTTTGTAAAATTCGGCGGATCAGCCAAATTGAACTTTTCAATTATTCGCTTGTCTCTAATTACGGGTTACAATACCCAGTGGAGGCAAATGTATTCCATTCTGAACAAACATTGGCAAGTAATGCTATCGGATATACATCTGAGAGGACAGATCTTCCAGGGCCCCATAATTACATGGAAACGATCGAGAAATTTGAGAGATATGATTACTAAGAGCCACTACGTGGCACCGAGGAGTGGCGGTCTATTTGGAGTGGGGCACTGTCCTCTGTGTTAACTGCACTGCTTGTCGGTATATACTACGGTGTGATACTATCCTGAATTCAAAGGGAAGTAAGGAATACAAGATAGTGCATCACATTTCGTCTAGTACGAAAGGGGTGATATACTACGCTCAGTGCCCATGTGGATTAATCTATATAGGCATGACAACCAGAGCCTTGAAAGTGAGAGTATTAGAACATGTGTGTCTGACCAATGTCCAGTCCAATCAGTGCTGCTCTTCTTAGGCCTCATGCACACCGCCGTTGTTTTGGTCCGCGTCCGAGCCGCATATTTTGCATCTTGGGCGCGGACCCATTCAGTTCAATGGGGCCGCAAAAGATGTGGACAGCACCCTGTGTCCACATCCATTGCACCGTTCTGTGGCCCCCCAAAAAAAATAGAGCATGTCCTATTCTTGTCTGTTTTGCGGACAAGAATAGGCATTTCTACAATGGCCCACGTTCCGTTCCGCAAATTCTGTTCCGTGTTTTGCGGATCCATGGTTTGTGGGCCTTAGACTGTGCAGAGGTGACAGGTCCTCTTTAACCCTTTGAGTACCAGAGGGTTTTTTGTTCTTGTGTTTTCATTTTTCTTCCCTGTCTTCACAGAGCCATAACTTTTTCTGTTCACATAGCCGTATGTGGGAGAAGTTGTCCTTTTTTTTGTCAATTCCATATGTAACATGTAAAATCCACACAAGATCGGGCCGTGCACTGGAAATGCAGACACTGTGTGCTGTCCGCATCTTTTCCAGCCCCATTGAAAATGAATGGGTCCGGATCCGTTCTGCAACGTTGCTGAACAGATCCGGACCCATTCTACAGACTTGTGAATGGACCCGAATACTGTACGGCGCTCCTGCTCCGTACAGTATTGGAACAAAGTTTTATGTGAATCGACTTCGGATGTTTCATCTGAAGTCGATTCGCTCATCCCTAATCCTGAACTTTCTGCTTATAATGACTGAAATAAAGATGTAATAAAGATGTATTTTATACAGAAGTGTGGATAGATTTCCCTTATTCACGTGTAAAGATTTTCGGTCAGCGATTACCTCCTGCACCTGAGAAGGGGAAGCTTTTGCATTTCAAATCAGCCTGTGGTGTAAAACTTAGTCTTTACTTCCATAAGAGAGGTGTATAATATTACCTCACCGCACACACCTATGTCAGAAGTATTAGTGCACTCGGCCAGGATCCGTGCTTTGCAGATCCACAATTCTTAGCAGTGATGCTGTCATGAAGCAGGTGTGGCCCCACTGAACAGGTTTGGTGTGGGGCTACTTCTAAGGGTGATATCTAATTGGAACCCCTGATCTTCACCCATTAATCTGAATGCTGCAGAAATAATCTCTGTTCAGTGAAAATTGACCCAGACACCAGTCTAGAGACACCAATGCATAGCATGAAGGAGAAAGACAAAAAATTGTACTCAAAGAATGAGCTGAAGTCAGAGCAGGCAAAGTTTCCTCAATCCAGTTCTCAGAAGGTTGGGGTATCAGCATCGGGTCTACACAAGAGTCAAGCAGAGGTGGCGCATGGGAAGTCAGAATGGAATATCATGCACCTTTACATGAGCTAGAATACTTATTGCTCAGACATCCTCCCACAGGGAAAGCTGTCTTAAATACCCTACAGAGGTTAGCTAGACAAATTAGGTTGTTCATGTGCTGGCCCTTTAACAGCTAAAAGAAAGTGTGCTGGTGCCCTATGGGCAGATTGAGACACTGAGGGAAGGAAGGATAGGGCACAGCCAGTGTGAAGTGGACAGAGCAGAGATACTGAAGAGGTCATGTCCTCTGGGAAGGAAGGAGAGACACTGGCGGACAAGGACCACGAGAGCACTGGAATAAGAGATAGGGTAAGTGCTCTGACAGCCGTGTCCACAAAGAGCAGGGAGGGCACGGACCGGACCGCTGCATCACAGGTTCTGTCAGCTTTTGGCTGTTATAGCACATCTGTAATATCAAATTAATTCTTATCAAAACCAAAGGGCTGAGTGTTTACCTCCTCTGGCAGAAAGCAGAATTATAGGAAATGGTTCAAAATTGAAACATAAAAGGTTGTTACTATTAATTATACATAGGTTAAAGGGAACCTTTCATCAACTTTCTGCTGATCTCACTGAGGGCAGCATAAATTAGTGACAGAAATGCTGATTTCAGCGGTGTGTCATTTATGGGCTAAAAGTAAGTGGTGGCTGAGAACCAGCATCATAATCATTGCAGCACAGTCAGGCCTTGAAAAGAGTCAAATCTACCTGAGAAGAGTCCTGGTTATTCCTAATCTCCTGCTCTCCCACCCATCTGCTGATGACTGGCAGTTCTCTCCTAGAGAGAAAGGGGGAAAACTAGGTAGAAGACAGTCAGTCATCAGCAGGTGAGCAGGGAGTCATGAATAACCAGGACTCTTCTCAGGTGGTCGTGACTCTTTTCCAGGCTCAGTCTGCAAAGATTGTGATGTTGGTTCTCGGCAACCGCTTACTTCTAAATGACAGACCGCTGAAATCAACGCAGCATAAAGTTGATGACAGGTTTCCTTTAAGCTTTTTATAAATTAGTGGGCAGCCTGTGTAATCCACTAAGTATTCTAAACATAAAAATATACATAAAACAATGTATGTCCCTAAGGAAGCAAATACAACAAATCCAGTGTTACTTTTGAAATCCAGATTCTTTCCAGGTGAACCGAATATGATCATTAACCTCTTTGGAAGCCAAGTATCAGTCCATTTAAGAAACATTCTATTCTAGAACTGCCAGCTGTATTTCTTTTATAGGACACATAATGAATTTTATATCTCTGGCAAAGAGGAAATGGATCTTGCCCAACGCATCTAAATTTCAGCAGGATACTGTCTGTGCTGGCATTGGAAACGTAATTTCTCAGGTAATGCATTATCCAGTTTTGTGACCTTGTTTCCAGCTATTTTTAGTGGGTGCAAATGTCCTACCAGATAAAAGGCATTTGCATACACCAAGCAATATTTAGTATTATTATTATTTTATTTATTTTTTTGCAGAGGACAACCATATTGAAAAAAACAATATACAGCAAAAATTAAAAAGTATAGTGATGTATTCCTGCCCAGCAAAAAGCCAAAAGGAAGCTCTTTTGGTATCAGTTGTGAATATAGGACTCTATGGACCCGTTCAGCATACTTGGCAGGGGTATTCCTCTATTCCATGCTGCATCAAACATGGTGTGAGCACTGCCTGAATTGAATCAGGGAAGAACTGCAAAAATGGTCTAACAGTTAAATTGATGTTGATGTTGAGGATCATAAAAAATGATGACGGTTTTATAAAATAACAAAAGAAGCATTATTTAACAGTTGAATCGCCCACCACTCTAGCATAGCTGCTTTGTTGCTCGCCGCCATCTTTGCTTACTGGCCTGCAGTGGTGACCTCACTTCTAAAATGTAGCCAATGCAGCTAATTGGTTAACCCTTTAAGTATGATATAGTGGAGCAGATTTCCTAATAGTGTTGTACTTTACAGTGTCTAAGAATACTCTGAAATGAAGAAAAAAATTGGTATACATCGCAGACTCCGAGCGCTACATAAAAGAAGAGTAAGAATACGAATTCCAAAATCAAATTTTCTATTCTGGCAGTTGGACCTTTGTTTTAAATCCTACACTAGATTTATAGTATCTTTTTATCTGTGTGCCCAAAAAGTGTAGCCTAAATTTACATTAAAAACACAACAAAATTTTAGCGCATTTTAGTGCTGAGGAGGAGAGCACATTTAGGCCACGCTCCTTTCTAGCAAAACCACGCCCCCTTGAGGCGGAAAAAGCTAAGAAAAGTGTGTAGAACGTTTAGTAAATCTGATAAAAAGCATGCACGCTAATTGCACTAATAAGGCTACTTTTACACCTGCGTCTGGTGCGGATCCGTCATGTATCTGCACAGATGGATCCGCACTGATAATGCAAACACTTGTATCCGTTCAGAACGGATCCGTTTGCATTATCATGAACAAAGTCAAAACGGATCCGTCCTGAACACCATTGAAAGTCAATGGGGGACGGATCCGTTTTCAATTGCACCATAGTGTGTCAGTGAAAAACGGATCCGTCCCCATTGACTTACATTATAAGTCAGGACGGATCCGTTCGTCTCTGCATCGTCAGATGGACATGAAAATGCTGCAAGCAGTGTTTTGGTGTCCGCCTTCAGAGCAGAATAGAGGCAGAACGGAGCCAAACTGATGCATTCTGAACGGATCCTTATCCATTCAGAATGCATTGGGGCTGAACTGATCCATTTTGGGCCGTCTGTGAGAGCCCTGAAAGTAGCCTAAAACTAGCGCATTTTCATTAGTAAATCTGTCCCATCGTTTCATACTTGCATTACTAGCTCATAATTTCTCAAATTCTTAGATTTTCTTTTTCGAGCTTTTGATAATAAATAAAATCTGATCTGCCCGCGAGTTGCTGCTGAGTGCTTTGGCGTTCAAGTGAATTTATCATCAGAAAATTACATATTGCTTAAATTGTGTTTATGTTGGAGTATAGTGCAAAGCCACGAAGCCGTTGAAACGTGGCTGTGGTGTGGTGAGAACCATGCAGCCAAACAAGCTGTGACAGTATTCAACTGTCTCATTCACTGTTTATTGTTAATGAAAACCGCAAAACCTGTTCAACCATTAAAGAAGTTTTCTGGGATTTGAATATTGATGATGTATCCTCAGGATAGGTCATCAATATCAGATCGGCAGGGGTCCGACACCCCTGCCGATCAGCTGGTTGAAGAGAAGGCCTTGCTCTGTGTGAGCGCTTCCTTCCCTTTTACCTGCTCGCCATCAGCATTGCAGAGGTGAGCAGGTGTAACTCCAAGCCATCCTATGAATTTCAATGAGACAGCATCCATCTATTCAAGTGTCTACCACAGAGCCATCCCATAGAAGTGAATGGGACAGCTTGTAATTACACCCGCTCACCGCTGTGCTGTTGACTGCGAGGTAAACAATGAAGGGAAAGCTGAGCTCGCACGTATCGTGGCCTTGTCTTCAACCAGCTATTGAGGATAGGTCATCATTATTAAAATCCAAGACAGCCCCTTCAACAATGGACAGTTAAAAAACAATCACTTTTGATGAGTTGGTTGAATACTGCCACTGCTTTCATGAACATGCATTTCAAGCAACACCACAGCCATGCCTCTGCCACTGCATGGACACATCATGTAACTGTACATACACATATTATAAAAATCAAACTTGTGCTGCTTTCCTCAAAAAAAAAAAAAAAGCAGTTGGAAATGAATAGAACAAAGTCCTTCCAATACTTGTATACTAGTTTGTAGTAAGCTTGTGTTGTTTTCCCTATACTGTCAATCATATCATGCTTTTTGTCATGCATTAATGCAGCTCATGCTGATACCACCAACATGTAGCTGGTGCCGCCCAACTCGAGTTTTCCCAATGATGAAGAAGCCCTGGAAGAAGTTATCAATGACTTGTATAGTTTAAAGGGTAACTGTCATGTTTTCATTAAAAAAAAAATCAATTTTAGCATTTGTTACTGCTGCAGCAGCATTATGCATAAATAAATCTTTAGTTTATTCACATACCACTGTTTTCCTTGAGTTTTTTCCTTAGTTACGCCTGTTTTAACCTCTACAATATGAGGACCTTTTCAAGATGGCTCATCTGCCAGTTCTCTGAGGCCAAAACTGCTTTTCCTCACTTCACATACACACTTGTTGTAGCCAGCAGCTCCCTGCCAGCCAATCAGATTGGATTACTGAGAGACACGCCTCCTCACTCTGATGTCTAATGCAGGCATGCAATGCCCCTCTGTCTTCTGTTTATACTAAAAGGAAGACAGACAAGCCCTAGCAACAGTCTTTTAAGGGAGCAGTGGAAAGGGACAGGGGACATTAATGAAAGCTGTTATTATAAGGTGATTACAGATCTTTTAGCAATCATTGACAGCTTAACTCAGGTATACATGCCTAGCTGTAATGAACTAGCAAATAAAAATTACAGTTACCCTTTAATACATGGATTATTAAACTGACACACCTCCATCAATGGACTATAAAGCACACTCTGATGTGATGTTTTAGGTTACAAGTAAAGTACATATTGTATCTATATGCATAGGACTGTTATAGAGTGATTCATGCTGATATTATACCTCCGAACTGTAAGAAGTGTCCTAAACTCACTCACTAAAATTCTCATTTCTCCAAACAGATTCACTTTTAATAAGACCGGTGTTGAAGATGCTTATGATAATCATAAGATAACTCGTGTAGGTGTGATATAAAGACCACCTAGCCAAGTCAAAGAATTAGATGATCTACTAGTTGAGAAAATGGCTAAAATGACATTAAAAGGGGAAGTTATCATTATGGGAGACTTTAATCTTCCTGATGTAAACTGGAAAACCAAAATAGCTAGTTCTGCCAGGAGTACAGATATTCTAAATTCCCAACTAGGATTATCTCTACAGCAAGTAGTTGATGAGCCAACCCGGAAGGAGGCCATTTTAGATTTAGTATTCACAAATGGCAATTTGGTATCTGATATTACTGTAGGGGAAAGCTTAGGATCTAGTGATCACCAGTCAGTGTGGTTTACTATAAGAACAGTGACTGAGTCACTCCACACAAAAACAAAAGTTTTAGATTTTAGAAAAACTGACTTTTCTAAAATTAGATTAGTGGTATACGAGTCCCTATCAGACTGGAACAATTCCAATGGAGTCCAGGAGAAATGGGACTACCTAAAAGTGGCACTATTGAAGGCAACAGATAAGTGCATTAGGCTCGTCAGTAAAAGCAAAAAAAGCAAATATGGCATTTAGTAAATATGAAGAAAAAAAAAAGAGGATGACAGGGAAATTTAGGCAGAGAGAGGCCAAGCAAGTTATAAGAGCTTCTAAAGCACAGGCAGAAGAGAAATTTGCTCAGTCAGTGAAAAAAGGTGATAAGACATTCTTCAGATACATAAATAAAAAAAGGAAATTAAAACAAGGAATTACCAAATTAAAAACAAAAGAAGGAAGGTATATGGGAGAGGATAAAAAAATAGCTGATTGCCTGACTTCTGTTTGGTTTTTACAAAGGAAAATGAAGTAGAAGTACCTCAGTTAGGGAGGAAGACTAATGAATCCTTTGATGCATGTGTCTTTACAGAGGAAAAGGTTCTAAGTCAGCTGTCTAAAATTAATACAAATAAATCACAGGAGCCCGATGGGATACACCCAAAGCTATTAAAAGAGCTTAGAGGTGTACTAGCAAAACCATTAACAGATTTATTTAACCAATCACTGGTAACAGGAGTCGTCCTAGAAGATTGAAAATTAGCAAACGCTGTGCCAATTCACAAGAAAGGTAGTAGAGAGGAATCGGGCAACTATAGGCAAGTAAGCCTGACATCAATAGTGGGGAAATTATTGGAAACCATACTCAAGGAGAGGATTGCAGGATAAAACTTACCAGGAAAGGTTAAAGGACCTTAATATGTATAGCTTGGAAGAAAGAAGAGACAGAGGGGATATGATAGAAACTTTTAAATACATAAAGGGAATCAACACGGTAAAAGAGGAGAGAATATTTAAAAGAAAAACTGCTACAAAGGTTCAAAAGCAATATCAGTAAGTATTACTTTACTGAGAGAGTAGTGGACGCATGGAATAGCCTTCCTGCAGAAGTGGTAGCTGCAAATACAGTGAAGGAGTTTAAGCATGCATGGGATAGGCATAAGGCCATCCTTCATATAAGATAGGGCCAGGGGCTATTCATAGTATTCAGTATATTGGGCAGACTAGATGGGCCAAATGGTTCTTATCTGCGGACAAATTCTATGTTTCTATTGTCCAAGTAAGCTCTATACCTGGCGGTGGATCTGCCGGAGTTATGAAGAGGCGCCGGTGTCTTCATAACTTAAGCAGATCCATCGCCGTTTCTAAATGTAAGACAGCTTCCTAGCTGTCTTATATTTAGACCATTTTCTATGCCTAAAACAGGCATAGAAAATGGTAAATAAAAGGGACTGCTGGCCTGTCCCCTTCCCTGCCATGCCCACTTTGTTAGAGCTGACGTGAGTGGGGAGAAGTCATAGATTGCGGATAAGGACCTTTGTGCCGCAATCTGCGCCAGAAATACGCCTAATTTAGACATATTTCTGTTTAGTAAATGGCCCACATTGGTTCTTGGGCCCATAACTCTGTGATAAAGCAGTAACTAGTTACAAAGTGTAGGACAACTTTTAATATATTGCCTTACAATCCTTAACTTTGAGCTGGTCATAGATTATCAATAGCTGTCAACGATCTTTTGGTCGATAGCTATCTCTCCCTGCCAACTCCCCATACACATACATGGTGAGAGCTATTTTTTTAAGAATAAGTGATCTGTCTTTTGCTAGAGGAGACTTTTGCTGACCCTGTAACATTCTAGTGTCACACAACTAGCACTTACCCCAGTGCATCAATAATAGCTGCTGCACCTGCCTGTTACCCTACAATTACCTTTATTTCTTACCAACATGTTTCATTCTCTGGCGACTGAAAAATTATTAGGGGTTATAAAAAAGGAGTATCTGCACACATTAATAAGTACTGGTTAAGTAGCTAAGTGCTTTACATGGCCCATGATCAGCAGCACTGAAACAGGACCATAATCTGTAATGAAGTCCTGCCCCTCCACCTGTTAGACATCAGCATAATCGCTGGAAAATTTCTGGTTGCTTCTTCTGTCCGTTGTTAACAGCTGTCAAGCTTAGAGGACAATGTTGCTTTAACCTATTGCTGACCGCGGTTGGCACATATCTTTGCAGTTTTCCTATCCCTGCCTTCTCTGTTGCTCTATGCACAACACTGAACAAGCATTGTATATAGAGATCAGTGGCAGTCTGTGCAAAGTGCTAGGTCTTATCAGATATGTACGGGCGATTGCTGTTCCCCGTCACTGCGCCCACTACATACAAAAAAATGTGCTTTGTGATTAAGTAATTTGTCATGAGGAAGCAAAAAGTGTAAAATAAAACAAAAAATAAATACAAAATAAAAAAAAAAGATAAAAATGATTAAAATACCATTAGAGTCTGCAATGTAGCTTCTAGCCCCTCCCACAGCGAACATAACACACACATCCCATATATCAAAATTACCTTTATAAAAGGAAACATAAAAAAAAAATTAGTTGCACGTTGTGCTATTAACAAAATAATTTTAAAAGTGGAAAAAACACCTTAAATTTTTCCTTTTTATAAAAAATAAAAAAATGCTAAAATAAAAATAGCTGGTGAAGATTTCAGTCATTTATGCCAGAAAAGTGGCATAAATAATGATGTCCATGCCAATACCCAGCAATCCCAGCATTTCAGTTGTGGCAAGGACAGAGTAGAAACCTAGATTTAGGCACACAACTTTAGACGGCACTCCAAAATATGCAGTATTCACATGAAAATCTTTATTTATTCACCCGTAAAAGTTAAAGCACAGTAATACTACAACATTTCAAGCCTAGTATGTGGCTCTTTGTCAAGCATGTGGTGCACTTCAATAGCAAACCGCTGCTATTGAAGTGCACTAACATGCTTGACAAAGGGCCACATACTTCCTAAGCCTAAAATGTTGCTGTATTACTGTGCACTAACTTTGTCAGCTGAATAAATAAAGATTTTCATGTGAATTCTGTATATTTTGGAGTGTCGTCTGGAGTTGTGTATCTACAAAAATATCGGTCCTGGGGTGGAGAAGGATCTAAAAGGCATGTGTACCTGTCAAAAGCCTTATATAATTAAGTGTTGTGGCCACCATTGATGTACAACTAGATTTAGGCATACTGGCATTTAAAAAGTTGCAAACCTGGGGTTCGTGACAGATTTTTATGCCAGAAGTGGTATAGGGGGATGACAAATACCCCCTAAGTGATCCTGTTAGAAGAGAGTTTTGCCCCTCAGTTTGCAAGCAACCACCAATGCGAATACACCAAGCCAATAGGACGATAGCCCTGCAGATAAAAATACACAAACCCAGTAAGGACTACAACATCACCTTTTTTTTAACAAAACAAAATCTCTAATCAACCCTAAAATGGCATTCCATTTATCGTGTCAATCTAGATACAAGTGACCAGCCTTCAGGTCCTACCCTCCAACAATATACCATTGGAACACTGCATGTATGTAAACGTAACCCAATCTACAACATGGAAACAAAGATGGCAAATTGTGCATTTGTGGGTGCTGAAGTGTATAGAAGGATTGGAAGTTCCCAGTATCCATTTCCAATGGTAAATGTTGGGACATTCTATCTTCTGCGTAGTCTCACCTATGTAGCAGTTACCACAGAGGACTTTGATGAGGCAGATGGTGTGTTCAGTATCACATTAAACAGTGGTTCGTAATCTTGAAGGTTTTAGCTGTCCAAGGGTATACAAAAATCTTTTTGAAGATTGTAACATTGTGCACAGTTAAGACTAGGGGAGCAGGTCCTGTGAACCCCTAATAGTGTGTTGTATAGGCTTGGATAGTGTGATTTTGTCCAAGTCGATCAAGACGTCCTTTATTGCAGCTTCTTTTGTAGGAAAGTAAAGTCCGAAGGATAATCCTCAATAGATGCCAGTGTTAAATTGGGTGTGATTCAGTTTAAAGAGTGGGTAGTAGTATCCAGGAGGAAAGATGCAGGAATTCGCAAATGGAATATGATTTTTTAACAAACTCTGCAGATAGGATAAGCAGGAAAAACTAAAAATAAACTGTACATGAAAAACACATGTTGTTGAGCAAGGATAATCACATTATGCTGTACCGTATTTGATCAGGAAGCCTAAGGCATTTGAAGATAAAACACCTCCACAAACCACATGACGACTGAACTACCAACATAATTATAAGAAATAGAGGTATTATAAACATTATATGAACGTCCAAAATAATAAGAAAAGCTTAGTATCTTTAAAATACCAGTCAGTGGGAGGCTGTAGATCTAAAATTACTATCAGGTTGGAACTTGATTCACACTGCCACATTGGAAGTGTTCTTCTCAAGAGAATATGGTGTGCACCATATGGCAGATTATCTTGTGCCTATGGCTTTGTCATGTGTCAAATTTAGTTCAGGATGTTGTACACTAAACTGCTTTTTCAATAGATCATATTCTAATGAATTTAGCCCCTCAAGGCATAATTTTTATGCTGCTTCTTTTCTTGAAAAGCTTTGGCATCAGACGGTGGAGCAAGGATAATCATTTTATGCTGTACCGTATATCATTTTTAAGTTTCCTTTTTATTTTGGGCAGAGCATCTGAAAGACGTTAACACCACTATATGATGAATGGATCAAATTTAATATCATGGTAACTTTTTAAAGTTTGACATAACTTGAGATTTCACAAAACTCACTAGAAACATCCTTCTTCTCTCAGTATTTTATACTAAATTTACCAGCGGGGATTACCTCCCTCTTCATATCGCTTGCTCAGTCTCAAAGACTCACAGCTAAATAATTCTCTTACGACTTCAATGTTTTTTTTACTACTCCCTATCGAAGGTCTTTCAGGGATCCAGGATCAATTGCTGCTTGATGTTCCAAAAAGCATTATCTCAACAAGCGTATGCTGTAGTCATTCACCATTGTTATTCTGACAATGCAGAGTGAAAGCTGACTATCCATGACACATTCTCTGATGTTGTGTAATGTGACTTCCTATCAGCCATGCAGTACAGTAAGCTTTAGTCTACACTATACAAAGCATGCAGCCATCACTGGCCTATAAATGATACCATAGTTAATTAGATTTGGAAGAAAAAGGCTGCTCTCACCTGCTCCTCTTGTTATGAGCACATATTTCAGCCTGAACAGGGTGGTCTTGAAAATGAAGATAAGTACGGGGTCCAGCTCTTTATTCCAAGCGGTAAAAAATTTCCAACAACAAATGCAAGATAGTCGGTCTACGCATTTCGGACCCTTGTATCCTGGTCCTTATTCATTTGTCATGAGTAAGGACCAGGATACAAGTGTCTGAAACGTGTAGACCGACTATCTTCCATTTGTTGTTGGAATTTTTTTACCGCTTGGAATAAAGAATCCATTGTCATAAAGAGCTGGACCCCGTACTTTTCTTCATGGTTAATTAGAGATCTATACATTATGTCCAAGCTGTTTACAGAACACAGGATACATACCCAATTCTTCTACTGCTATGCATCATAATCAATTATAAAACCCAGAGTAAAATAGCAATGGAAGTAGTTCTACCCAGTGTAAATTTCCCATTTGTACATCCTTTTTTCTTGTTATAACACTTTTCGGTCATCACCATCCCTTCACTGGAGCAATATCGAGACAAATTTTTGACCTTTTAAATGAAAAGTGTATCGGGGCGTGGCCTGGACGCGAATGGCGCTGGCCGCTTAACTGAGTTGCTCCGCACCAGACTTTTCACTGCGGCTCACAGAAGACGCCTGAGTCCGTCATACCTATCATCCCTAGAACCGGGCACAACGTAGCCATGGGCAAGCTGCGAAAGAGGCAAGCTCCGAAACGCTTGACGGAGTTTTTCGCCAGAACATCGACGCCGGAACACGGGAGTTCCATACTGCAGCCACAGGCCGCAGCCTCGCCGGAGCAGCCTCCCGGTGATTCCTCGCCGGCGCATCTACCTCAAACATCGGGCAATAACTCACTACCGCTCACGGAGGGGGCGATGCAAACTATGATGTCCGCACTACGCACCTCCCTGAAAGATGACTTGGCGAGCCTGGTGGGAGAATTCCGGCGCGAACTCCAGGGCCTGGGTGAACGTACTTCCCACGTCGAGTCTAAAATGGCGGAATTCGCGCTCTCCCACAACTCACTGATTGATGCGCATGAAGCGCTGGAGGAAGAGTTGGGGGCAATTCGGAGCAAGATGCAGGACATGGAGGACCGTCACCGGCGAAACAATGTACGGCTGAGGGGTGTACCGGAGACGGTGGACTCTGAGGCCCTAGAGCCTCTCCTCAAGTCCCTTCTGAAGGATGCCATGCCTACAGTGTCGGACCGAGACATTCTGATAGACAGGATACATCGTATTCCGAAACCCAAAGGCCTGGATGCCTCAGTTCCCAGAGATGTGATCGCCAGGATTCACTTCTATCAAACTAAGGATCTCTTTGGTTGATATACCTTTCTTCCCCACTAATGGTCTGCTTCTTTCGGTGGGGTCGGGTTAGGCCCCGGAGCAGACGTTGGGTATATCGGTTCACTGATCTAATGTTAATGGTTGTAAACCGTTCAGTTTTTGTTCTATTTTCCTTATGTTTTTGTTATTTTCTTTCATGTTATTCCCTTGGATATGATGTGAATCTCTTAAAAGTGACATTAGGGAAACTGGAGGGCATTGGTTACGAGTTAAGGAGGGGCAAGGTACCTGCAGTTCTAGTACATAGGTCAATATGGGGTTAAAACTCTATTATAATAATGTTCGGGGACTGAACTCCCCGTTCCGCAGATCTCAACTGTGGTCTGACCTGCTGAGATCTGGATGCGACGTCGCCCTAATACAAGAAACCCATTTGTTGGAGGCTGATACACACAGATGTAACCACCGACGGTTTCCTCATGTGTTTCATTCACCAGCTATTAGGAAACGGAAAGCTGGATCCCTGATATGTGTTGGAGCCTCTGTCGCATTTACCTATCAGCAGTGTATTAAGGATAGTGCGGGCGCTATGTGATATTACTATGCATGTTAGATGGGGCTCAATATACAATTGTGTCGGTCTACGCTCCTAATATTAGGCAGAAGTCGTTTCTTCACAAACTGTTTAAGAAAGTTCAGAAGGTGGCGAGGGGTTCCGTGGTCCTCGGCGGGATTTTAATATCCCGGTCGACGCCGAGCTGGATTGCCGTTCTTCATCACGTGGCAAGAGAGAGGATTTGAAAAATCACTGCGATATTCTCCATTTCATGACATTTGGAGATATCAGCATGGAGGAGAGAGAGACTACACCCATATCTCTTCTGCGCATTCTTCCCAATCCCGTATAGATTACTTCTTGGTGTCTAGGGACATGCTACATCGGGTGCTCAGGACGGATATCGGTTGTGCGACCTGGTCGGACCATGCTCCTGTCTCGCTAGTGGTGGATAACGGCATACCTGCCCCCGCCCCTCAATGGAGGCTCAACCCTTTCTTGCTTAAAAGCAAGGACAGGATCGCGGAATATCAAACCTGTTTAGAAGAATACCTTAAGTTCAATGAATCAACTGAAATGTCCCCGGCCACCATATGGCTAGCTCATAAGGCTTATATGAGAGGGGTTCTGTTGAAATCTGCTGCACGGTTGAAACGATTAAGAGAACGGGAGGTGACCAGTGCCTTGAACCAACTCGAGACTGCTAGTATGTTATACACAAACTGCCCTTCAGTGTCTAACTTAGAAATAGTAAATAGCAAGCGTCGATTACTTCGATCTCTCCTACTGTACCAGCATGAAAAAACTCTTAGTAGGCTTAAGATGTCGTTCTACCACATGGGAGACAGGGCTGGTGCGCTCCTGGCAAGGAGACTTAAACGCAGGGTTGCGGATAACAGAATAGAAAAACTGTCATACAAGCAGTCAGTGGTAACCCATCCCCAAGAAATAGCGAATACCTTTGCCTCCTACTATGCTGCCCTGTATAACCTAAAAGATGACGCCTCTACTCCTCATCCTTCCAGAGAGGACATTACTTCCTTTCTGGATCCTATCTCCCTCCCCAATCTCTCACCATCTCAATTAGCTAAGCTGAATGAGCCGATCACAGACTCCGAAATTATGACCGCCATTAAATCTGCTCCGCTGGGGAAAGCTCCTGGGCCGGACGGCTTTATAATAGGTTATTACAGAACCTTTCAGGAGCTTTTAGTCCCCCGACTTACAAACCTTTATAATGGGTTTATGTCAACAGGGGTTATCCCCGAAATGCTGAAGGCAACAGTTGTAACCTTGCCCAAACCGGGTAAAAACCCAGATGAGCCGGCTAACTATCGCCCCATCTCTTTACTAAACGTTGATTTAAAGTTATATGCCAAGGTGCTGGCTCTACGTCTTAATCCTCTCTTACCTAGTCTAATAAACCCAGATCAGGTTGGCTTCGTTGAGGGAAGACAGTGTAGAGATGGCACCAGACGCATGCTGGATTTGGTTCAATTGGCTGAGAGATCCAGAAA
Organism: Bufotes viridis; assembly: GCA_033119425.1. Lineage (NCBI taxonomy): Eukaryota > Metazoa > Chordata > Amphibia > Anura > Bufonidae > Bufotes > Bufotes viridis. The sequence continues at coordinate 248,811,803 of CM065592.1, read as the reverse complement.
TCCCACAGTGTTCGCTTCACTGGACGCCTGAAAAGCGTTTGACAGGGTCCACTGGGGATTCCTGGACCAGGTTCTCTGTAAATTTGGTCTGAGAGGTCCAATTCACTCTGCGATTATGGGCCTTTACACCTGCCCGTCTGCCTCGGTATTGGCCTCAGGTTTCCTCTCGGCACCTTTCGCAATTACCAACGGGACGAGGCAGGGGTGTCCACTCTCCCCCTGATATTCACGATGGTTATCGAACCCCTGGCTGCACTGATAAGAAGCTGCCCGCAGATTACCGGCATTAATGTTGGGGACTCAGCGCATGTTATTGGATTATATGCAGACGATGTGATACTGGTCTTAACTAACCCAGAAGAGTCTCTAATAGCGGTCTCCCAGATACTGGAATCTTATGCCAGCTGCTCTTACTATAAGTTGAATGCTAAAAAAACGAATGTACTGTCATTTTACACCCCCAGTATGAGAGACCGTATCCAACAGAGGCACATGTTTAATTGGGCGGGGTCCTCCATTACGTATCTGGGAGTTGAATTGTCAACTTCTATCCCAGATATTGTTGATATTAACCTCTCCAAACTGAGGGCTTCCCTCAAAAGGACTACGCCTCAATGGCCCAGGTGAACCTCTCTTGGATAGCTCGCATCAGTGCAGCTAAAATGATGGCTTTACCGAAAATTCTATATGCGCTTCGGTGTTTGCCGGTTCTGATAGCGAGGGGTAGAATTGCTAACCTGCAGACGGATATGTTGCAATTTATCTGGAACCGCCGCCGACCTAGAATAGCTAAATCGGCACTGTATCTTCCAACGAAATTGGGAGGCCTAGGTGTACCGAACCTTTATAATTATTACTTGGCCAACCTAGCAGAACAGGCACTGGAGTGGTGGTCCCCTACTTCCCCACAGAAATGGTTAGCAATTGAAGAACATTACACTAAAAGCGGATCATTAAAATCTTGCTTGGCAGCGTACAGTTTGGGAGGATGTTGGGGTGATGCACCACTTCATACCATGCAGGCTACCACACACATATGGTCCTACTTGCTCAAGGCTAAGAAGCTCCCCATACACCCCACACTAGTATTCCTTTAAGGTCGCTGGAATATCTTATACCCAACCTATCCCTTAAGGAATGGGCGGCACAGGGTATCCGTTCTGTTGGGCAATTGTATGTAGATTCTCAGGTGGTAGATTTTGAATATCTGCACCGGCAGTACCAACTTCCTAATTCAAGGTTCTACCAATTCCTTCAGATTAGACATTTCTTGGCTACTTTGAAAGGTGCCTCGCTCGCCTCGATCACAGGCACGATCTCCAAGTTTTTACTAGACGGCACGGGTAAGAGACCTAGGCTCTCCACCTTCTATTCCATCATAGGAGTGAGTGATACGGGAGTAAATTACCCTATATGTCTCGTTGGGAGGAGGAATTAGGGATAGAGTTTTCCACCTCTAGATGGCAAAAAGCGTTCTATTGGACATGCAGAAGCACTAGATGCATCAACCATGTAGAACAGGCGAGGAAGGTTCAGTTGAGATGGTACCTAACGCCTAACAGAATTACACATATGGCCCCACATTATTCCCCTTTGTGCTGGAGGAGCTGTGGACAGGTGGGGACCCCGTATCATATGTGGTGGACCTGCCCTGTGGTCAGACCCTTCTGGGACGAGGTAACACACCTGCTGCGGGAAGTTACTGCTAGTACTGTATCAATACCACCGGAAATGGCCCTCCTAGGCATAGATTTGGTGGATATTCCAGGGGACCATAGATGGGTGGTTTCACATGTTCTATGTGCAGCAAGAAATATTATAGCGAGGAAGTGGAAACAGGCGGTCCGACCCTCGCTGCCAGATCTGGTACATTCGGTGAACTTTCATATGCACTGTGAGGTGATGTTTGCACCCGATATCAAGGCCAGGATTAAAGCCCATAATCAATGGCTGCCATGGCTGTCTAGCAACTATGCGACCGCGTTGCCGCACTATATTGAATGATTATGAACACATATGGGGCGATTGTGCGAATTGGGGGATGAGATGGGAAGAGGGGATGGAAATGTATATTGTATGGATCATTGTAAATGCTATTGCATTAACGGTCTGCCTTATGAATGTCATGTTATAAAGGTATGCCCTGTTAATGTGCTTGTTTCTCTAGTATGTATGTATCCCTATGTCGCTACTGCATCTTATTATATCCAAGGATTTACTGTATGTATTCTCAACTGTATTTTTATGATTTATCTTTATGATATATTCAATAAAAATTATTGAAAGTAAATGAAAAGTGTAAGTTGATAAATCTGGCCTAACCAGAGCCTGTCATGAAATGCAGTGCAATCTGGATCATATTGTTGAGGAGAAGGAGTTATGCAGTCTGATAAATAGTTTTATGGGTTTAAGGATTTAGGAAAACTTGTAAATGTCCTCTCTTTCTGAGCTCAATACCAGATTGGGCCATCTTAGTCATTGAGAGGTCCCAGAAAGAGAAGGGTTAATGCCACTGGACCAAAGAGGAGCGAACACCCAAATCTGTGCATTAGCCTTTGGAAGCACTTGACTTTGAGAAGGGTATGTAGAATAAGGCAACTCCCTGGTAAGGCCCAGGAAACAGAGTGTGATGGCTGCAAGCAGGCCAGATTCCAGGCTTTATGCTGCCAGAGGCAAAAATCCTACCTCTCCCTCCTTATTAGTAAAGACATATTTGCATGGACATTACATACAGTCCTACGAAACATACAGGTTAATACAGAGCACTATATACCTCCTTTGTCCAGTGATGCCTTCTCTAATATAGATGTTCTCCTTCTCAGATTTTTCAGCCACATCTCGTCTCTGCAGAGTTTGACACAGGCATCTTAGATTCCTCACTTTTCGATCATCCCCCTCCCCCCTTCTCTCCTTTGCTTTTTTGCTTTAGTGCACCAAGTATTTTAAAGGCCTCTCCGTATTGTAGTATATACATTGCCCCTCTGTATTGGTAGTATATATAATGCCCCCTCCGTATGTGTAGTATATATATAATGGCCCCCTTTGTATTATTAGTATATATAATGGCCCCCTGTTGTGGTAGTATATACAATGCCCCCTCTGTTTTCATAGTATATATAATGCCCTCTCTGTATTGGTAGTGTATATATAATACCTCCTCTGTATTGGTAGTGTATATATAATGGCCAACTCTGTATTGATAGTATATATCTAATGCCCCCTCTGCAGTGGTGGTATATATAATGGCCCCCTCTGCAGTGGAAGTATATATAATGGCCCCCTCTGCAGTGGAAGTATATATAATGGCTGTCTCTGCAATCTACACCAGCTCTCTAGCTGTTGTAGATCGCTGTTTTGGCACACAGACCAGCAAAGATGCGCAACAATTATTAAGAGCTGGGGCATTTTTTCGTCTTATGGAAATTGGCATGAAATTATGCTTTTTTTTCAAGCTGTATTTTGTGGTGGTGCTTTTTAGTCACATGTTTACTTGTGTTTATTTCCAGACCTTTTTTTCTATAGAGTAGAAATTGGGTGAAAAAAAAAATCACCACACCCAAAGCATGCTACAATTTGAAAAAAAAAAGTCAAGGGAGAATAGAAATACCCGGAAACTGCCTCAAAATGCCACTAAAAACTGCTGTGTTTGTCAGGTGTTTTATCATTTCTATTGACCAACATTTAACATCTGGCTACATATTTCTTTTTGGTTTTAAAATGAAAATGGCAACAAAAAATGCATAATTTTAAAAATAAAATAAAACATCTACATGTGCAACCCCCATAACATGTTATAAAACACTGTTAATAGAAAGCCCTTTCAAATGGTTAGCAAGTGTGAACATTGCAGAATACAGAGTGCTGTGTCAGTCTTAGTATAGTGCTCAAAATCTGAGACATTTGCATAAATTGGCAGTAATAAAGATGTTCTGTCATAGCTGACATCAACTACAAAAAAATATTTACATCAGTTGGGTCAGTGAAAAAAATCCCGGGAGCATGCACTACTTTGATGCAGACAAGCACGTCCATTGAAGTGTATGGAGCTGTGAAAAATCACTGACAATACGGATGACATTCGTGTTTGGTCCGGGTTTCACTGACTATTGGTAGGAGATGCTCTGGAAATAAATTTTTAGCTGAGCAGTGTCCATGTAATACAGACACAAGGAGCAAACACGGATCCTTCAAGTACATCTCCAGAGACGGGCAGATTTTCCCCAGATGTCAAACGGACAGAGAAATGTGAGGCCTTAGGGCTCATGCACACGGCCATAGTTGGTCCGTTCCGTGCATTGGGGACCGCAATTTGCAGTCCCCAATGCACGGACAAATTCCGTACGGCCGCTGGGATGAATCCAGACCCTTTCAACTTGAATGGGTCTGCATTCGCCCGTTCCGCAAAAAGATAGGAGATCTTTTTGCAGTACAGAAGTACGGAACAGAACCCCAAAGAAGCACTCCGTAGTGTTTCGTTCCGTGATTCCGTTCCGCATCTCCGGATTTGCAGACCCATTGAAGTGAACTGGTCTGCATCCGTGATGCGGAATGCACACGGAACGGTGCCCGTGTATTGCGGATCCGCAAATGTGTTCTGCAATACGGCAATGGGCAGCATACGTTCGTGTGCATGAACCCTTAGCCTCTGTTTTTGTTACAAGACTTTCCTTTCAGCGTGTGAAAATGTTTATATATGATTATGATCAGGCTTAGACTGGCCCACTGGGGTACAGGTGAATCCCACCGGTGGGCCCCTGAGCAAGCTGAGCCCCTTGTCTTCCACCCCCTGCATACATGGCATATAACACAGTAGACTTACTGCACTACATATAGATAGGCAGTGTACAGCACCTAAACCAGTGTAAGTTGATACTCCAAAAATTAGCAACAACGGGAATTAATTATATCCATATGTCTTTATTTTAACAAAATCATAAAAACAATAATTAAAATTTTCTGGTGGTCATGGAAAATTAAGGACAAATCGCCCTGACAGGATACGTGGGTCACTTATATCCCATCACAAAGTTATTAGGCTGCCTGTATACAAGTATAACATTCATATTCTTATATAATAAAGTGCAGAGTGCAAAAAGACCTCTGTCACTCCACAGATCAAACTAGCAGGGGGTATATCAATCACAGTGTTCAATATTATAATACCATACCGGCCACGCGTCCAACGCCCCAACGTACGTTTCGCCTAATGCTTCCTTAGGGGGTGAGAGTGTAAGGTCATAGTAAAAACTGTGTCGGATATTTAAGAAACTACCCAGCTTATTATGATAGACAAGTTCATGTGACTGATATGACATAGGTACAGAGGCAGGACAGCCAGTGTCCTCCTTTCTCAGGGACCTTCCTTCTCAAAGTTTCTGCTGGGACCCCATAATCAAATATCTAGTCAGCTAATTAATCCATACCCCCTGAGCAAAAGGGTACCTGAGATTGTGACTTTGGGGTTTTCATAAACTGTAAGCCATAATCATCCAAATTATAACAAATAAAGGCTTGAAATATCTCGCTTTTAAAGTAATGAGTCTATCTCATATATTAGTTTCACCTTTTATGTTGCATTACTGAAATAAATGAACTTTGCACGATATTCTAATTTTTCAAGTTTCACCTGTATATTACATTTGTCTGTGAAATGATAGATTTGCACACTAGATGAATTGAGTTCAGTTTCTTATTTACCACAGCCTTTGCATGTTACAGTAGCTATCTCACAAAGATAGTTTTGTAAATAGATTGTTTATAATTAAATGCAACCCATCATTAATTTTTATATTAAAATGCTTACATTACCACATATTCCAAGAATAATTAGTATAGCGCCAACTGCTGTTTTATTGAAAAGTCTTTTTCTGTGTCCTGCTCAACAAATGTGCCTAGGTAAATAAGCATGCTTAGTCTTGCTTCTCTTTGTGATCCTTCAGGTATTTAGAAGTATCTTTGGTGTGGTGATTCAGCTACTTCGGAAACTGCATAGTTTTCCATGCTTGTCAGAGAAGATCTAAGTAAAACTGCTTTAAAATGTATTATTTGCATTCAATTAGATAGTCTGCCCTTATATTATTTTATTTTTGTTATCTTAGAAGAGATACACTAAGTGGACAAAAGTATCTACACATTACACCTACAGAAGCTTTTATGACACCCCGTTCTAAATCCTTATAGCGTCAGGTGAGTCCGTCAGGCTGTTCCGGCGGGTGAACAGCCTGTTGGATTCGTCCTGCCGCTAGTTCACGTGTGCCCCCGGACTGCCGCTCCGTCCCCATTGACTATAATGGGGACAGGGGAGGAGTCCGGTGGCAGAATGGCAGCGCATGGCGTGAGGCCACCAGACTAAAAGTACGACATGCAGTGAACAGAAAAAAGGGTTAAAATGTCCAATTTGCCATTTTTTCATCGCTTCTCTTACACAAATTTTTTTTATTAAATGTTATCAAAAAGTCACACACACTGCAAAATGGTATCAATAAAAACTACAGATTGTCCTGCAAAAAATGAGCCCCACATAGCAAAAGTTATGGGGGTCAGAATATGGTGATATAAATATATATATATTTTTTAAAGTTTACATTTATTTTTACACTATTTAATCATAAAAAAACTATACATATGTGGTATCGATGTAATCATACTGACCCAGAGAATAAAGGGCACTGGTCAGTTTTGCTGCAAACGGTACGCCGTGGGAACAAAACCCATAAAACAGTGGAGGAATTGCGTTTTTTTTCCCTATTCCACCCTATCTGGAATTGTTTTCCCACTTCTCGCCACATTAAATTGTGGCATTAGAAAGTACAACTTGTCCCGCAAAAAAAAAGCCCACATACAGCTATGTCAATTGAAAAATAAAAAAGTTCTGGCTCAAGGAAGATAGGGAAGAAAAATGGAAACACAAAAACGAAAAAAACCTCCGGTATCCTAAGGTTTAAGACTAGAGGTATGTTCTGATACTCTTGGTCATATAGGGGCATATTTATTAAGACCAGCATTTTATACGCCGGTCTTAAAAAACCTCTAAACTGGAGGCACTGGCCTCTTCATAACTTTGGTGCATCCAGTGACAGTCTATATGCAAGATGGCTTCCTTGCTGTCTTACATTTAGACCATTTCCTACGCCTAAAACAAGCATAGAAAATTCTAGCAGTAACCATGATTGCATTAAGAAATAATATAGAATTGGGAGCTTTGTTTTTTGATGATTTTATTATTAATTAGTTGTCCTTTTTTTTTATTATTTGCAATCGCACCAAAACCTGTTAGGAAGCTCGAGACTACTTTGAAAATCCCTAGGTCTACAAAAAGACTTACCAATTAACCTGAAAAACAGAAGTACTGAAGAGGATTACACACACTCAACTGTACTTCAGATCTGTTCTTCATACAATAACTTCATCATATTGGTAACTCAGAGGGCACATTGAAGATTTTGTTTTCCAGGATGCAGCTAGGGTCAGCCTAACAAAGATTAATGAACATCCTGACACCCTCTTCAATAGTGCTTTGCTGGCCTTAAAAATACTCAGCTTTATTCTGACACATGGCTCTGCCTGTATTGGTGGCAATCTTATATTCATTTAAATCTATTTGTTGTTTAACCCCATGCACACTCACTCTTGCTTTTTTCAGCATAATTTATGCACAAGCAATTATTATAATAGCATGCTTACATAAGCCTCTCAATGGTTACAGCAGGTTACATGCTTTGTAATGTATTATTAGGTGTTATATTATGGTATGAAACACTCTCTGCTGACTGGAAGCCCAGACGGGACCTGCTCTTCAGCGTGATGACGTCTTGCAGGTCCTGTCATGAGCTTCCAGTGAATAGAGAGTGTTCACTGCGGCGCCACCAAATAGAGGAGAGTGAGTTCTTTTTTTTTTTTCTTAACACCAGTGAGGAGGGGGTAAAGCCTGTACAAATCAGCACAAAAGAGAGAAGAATAAAAAGAGGCGGCACTCACCACATACTTGCGTCTTCTTTATTAATGAAAGTACAAAATAGTAAGACAGGCTGGGGCGGGCAGCTATACGGAGTGTTGAGCAGGAAAATAACAACTTTGTGTTTAACAATCAATGGTACAAACAATTGTCGGGCACCGCGATGGGTACCCCGGTGTCCTGCACTTTTGCTAACATTTTCTTAGCGGTGTTTGAGGAAAGATACATATTCAATACTGCTAATCCTTTTGCTGGTCATATTAAGACGTATTTCCGCTATGTGGATGATATTTTTGTGAATTGGCAAGGCTCCGAACAGGTTTGTGACGAATTTGTCCAGTACATGAATGATAATACAATGAACATGCTGTTTACCTCCGTGGTAGGTGGGCACAGCTTAGAGTTCTTAGATGTAAAAGTGGAAATAATAGACGGGACTCTTGCCACATCTTGTTATCGGAAGCCAACCGCAACAAATTCGTTGCTACACTATCACAGTTATCATCCTCCTAGCTTACGCAACTCCATACCCTATGGCCAGTTTGTTAGACTGAGGAGGATTAACAACATAGAAGAAGTATTCCAGGTTCAAGCGAGGGACTTAAGTGACAGATTGCGGCAGAGAGGATACCCAGACAATGTCATCAAATCTGCATTTAGGCGGGCCTCTAAACTAGATAGAGTTAGTTTGTTGAGGAATAGAAAAAAACAACTAAACAGACAACAAGAGGAGAGATTCACATTTGTATTTCAATACAGTCCAGCATGTAATATCATTAAGGAAGTAATAGAACAAAATTGGGATATACTAAAAGACGAGGAGGGATTGCAGTGTTGCAGCAAAGAAACCCAGAATCACCTATAAACGCTGTCGGACTATAGGTGACAGTGTGGTAGTCAGCAGGTTCGTGGAATATAAAGAAAAAAGAAAGGCGCGCGATTGGCTGAGTGACATGAAACCTAGTGGGAATTATAGCTGTGGCGATTGTAATTTTTGCCAGTACATTAAACGTACCAAATACCTTAATCTCGGTGGCAGTGAGTTTTTTGTCACTCAACTAATCACGTGCAGAACCACGTTTGTGGTCTATGTCATTTTATGCTCCTGTGGAGCGTTCTATATAGGTAAGACGATTCGACCGATGTATGAGCGCTTCAGGGAGCACATAAACTCGATTAGAACAGGAGTTGGTCGCACACGTTTGATTGATCATGTTAGGGATAAACATCAGAGCAATGTGTCTTGCCTCAAATTTGCTGGGATTGAAACAGTTAATCCAGCAGAGCAGGGAGGTGATAGACATCGCTGCCTCTTGCAACGAGAAGCAGCGTGCATTATCAGAACGAACGCAACTGGTCCTCTGGGATTAAATGAAAAGAATGAATTACATGTCTTTTTGTGAGAACAGTTTATGTATAATATGTGAATTTACTTAAATATTATGCGATTATTAATTGTTTGATGTTGGAGTTTTTATTGTACAGGTGATGAGTGTGGGCGTATCCTGTTTTGCTTTGCAAGGTGTGCTCACCGGCAATCAGGACGGACGCCTTCTTATGATGCGCAAACTGTGCGCTACCTTTAGTATTGGCCAGAAGAGGCGCCACTAGGCGCGAAACGGCCGTCGCTTTTTCCTGCTAAACACTCTGTATAGCTGCCCGCCCCAGCCTGTCTTACTATTTTTTACTTTCATTAATAAAGAAGACGCAAGTATGTGGTGAGTGCCGCCTCTTTTTATTCTTCTCTCTTTTGTGCTCCAAGTGACTATATGCATCTTTGGCTGAGCACCACGTTTTCATGTGAATTGTGACGCACGAGACCAGTGACGCAGTGCCGCTCATTCGTGCATTCTCATTATTTGTTCCTGTACAAATCAGCGCTCCACATTGGAAGCGTTCATTAGTAACAGTCCTCACAGGAAAATACCGGTAATTAATATTGCCGGTAAAAAAAAAAATTACTGGCACCAGCAGGGCCACTAAAATACCGTCCGGATGGCAACCCTAGGCTTAAGGTCAGCATTTTGGGTGCCAGGGAATGTTCCATAGAACCCATGGGACTGAGAATAGAAAAGAACTATTGAGAAAGTTGAGCATACAAAGAGGAGGGTGTATGGAAGAAGTCTGTAGAGGTAATGCACATTTTATGGCTTTTACCAGCACTTGGTTTGGTAAAGAAAGCCTTCCAGTCACGCCAGTGTGATAGATTGTGCTTGTCTTATGTCTAGAATTCCCACTACGGCATGCAGACCCTATTTTTGTGAGTATTTCCACCCCAGGCTAGATTGGAGTGTAGAAAAGTCTGATAGAGGCTTCACCTTAAAGAGACTGCACCTTAAAATGGACCTGAAGATAACTCTCATGATTCAGCCAGGAATCTATTAGAACTGCTTAAGGGCAGTGCATACATTTTATGGAAGATTACAGGTATAAAGGAAAACTGGTTAGTCGCCCACAGCAATTAGATTTCACTTTTCCTTTTTTCAGAACTCCTTTGGAGAATGTGAAGAGGAATCTGATAGGTTGCCATGAGCAATTAAACCAGTATTCCTTTGCACCTATTTTGATAAATCCTCTGTGCTTACTCATTCAACTGGATAACTTGGCCCTTTTTGCTGTTTCCTGCCATGCACCTCACTACTACCAACATAAAGGCCCCCCCCCTTCCCACAGGCAGTAGGGCTGTGCCTTGGGGAACAGGTGTGTCCTCTTTTCATTGTGCACAGCCCAGGGAGCAGGACAGCTGCAAATGTAACACCACCATTCTCATTCTCCTTTTGCTAAACGTCGTTTCCGCGCATCGCCGGATCCGACGTTTAGCTTCTTTTCAATGGTTACTATGGCAGCCAGGATGCTAAAGTCCTGGTTGCCATAGTAAAGAGTAGGGGGAGCGGGGGAGCGGCATACTTCCGTGCGGCTCCCGGGACGCTCCAGGATGACGTCAGGGCGCCCCAGTGCATAGATCACGTGATCGCATGGATCACGTGATCCATGCGCCGGGCGCTCTGACGTCATTCAGAGCGCCCGGAGCCGCACGGAATGTAGCATGCCGCTCCCCACTGCTACTATGGCAACCAGGACGCTAGTAGCGTCCTGGCTGCCATAGTAACACAGAAAGCATTTTGAAGACTGATCAGTCTTCAAATGCTTTCAGTTCACTTGCGTTGTGCCGGATCCGGCGTGCATTCCGGCGATAGAAGTGCACGCCGGATCTTCACAACGCAAGTGTGAAAGAGGCCTTATATTGATGACCTATCCTGATTCCTGAAGATAGGTCATCAATTTAAAATTCCCGGATAACTCCTTTAATACTCCCAGTTGTAAACCTTTCCTTTCCTAGTTTTTCAACCTCTAACTTAAATTGAGGGATAGGATCACTAGGGAGTTTAAAGTAAGTGTAAAAGTCAGACATTAATAGGTTTTGACATTTATGCAATGGCTTATCCAAAACAAAAGCTCCCCCCAATCCCTGCCATTGTGTACCTGCCAGATAACAATATGATGAAGCTATTTTAATTCCCAAAGTGTAGAACTCTCATAATTAGTAAGATTCTCAATAGTATTAACATATACTGACTAGGAATATAAAGTAGTGAGTTCCTCCATCAGCTCCTGGAAACTAACCAGTGCCTGGAAACAGGACTGTACTGGGTAGTAGGCATGATAGCTAACAAAAAAAAAATCATATATAAGGACGGATATACTCCTAAGAGCTTGTTCACACGAATGTGCCGTGTTTTGCAGTCCGCAAATCACAGATGCCGCCCGTGTGCCTTCCGCAATTTGCGGAACAGAATGGACGGCCCTTAATAGAAATGCCTATTCTTGTCCGCAAAACGGACAAGAATTGGACATAACATAATTTTTGCGGGGGCCATGGAACGGAGCAACAGAAAATGCAGCTCGGATGTGGAACCAAACCACGGTCATGTGAATGAGCCCTAGAGATTCAGTTTACAAACTCTGGAGATTAGATAACACCACCTGACCAACAAAGGTAACACACTAGATACATCATTGGGCTTTTTAACATTCAATTTGTCAACCACATCAGTTCCACTTCACTCAGTTTGTGCTGGAATAAAACATTGAAACACATTTAACCCTTTCAGGACCCTGCCATATTTTACCTTAAGGACCAGGCCGTTTTTATGGAAATTTGACATGTGTCACTTTATGTGGTAATAACTTTTACTTATCCAAGCCATTCTGAGAATGTTTTCTTGTGACACATTGTACTTCATGATAGTGGTAAATTTCAGTCAACATTTTTCATTTTTATTTTTATTTTAATCCCAAATTTACCAAAAAATTTGAAGAATTAGCAACTTTCAAAATTTCAATTTCTCTGCTTTTAAAACAGATAGTGATACCTCATATAATAGTACTATTACTTTACATTTCCCATATGTCTACTCTATGTTTGGATCATTTTGTGAATGCGATTTTATTTTTTGGAGATGTTAGAAGGCTTAGAAGTTTAGAAGCAAATCTTGAAATTTTTCTGAAAATTTACAAAACCCACTTTAAGGACCAGTTCAGTTATGAAGTCACTGTGGGGCATACATAATAAAAATCACCCATAAATGGCCCCATTTTAGAAACTACACCCATCAAGGTATTCAAAACTGATTTTACAAACTTTGTTAACCCTTTAGGTATTCTACAAGAATTTTGGCAGATTTTCCATTTTAATCCATTTTTTCCTGTAACAAAGAAAGGGTTTACAGCCAAACAAAACTCAATATTTATTACCCTGATTCTGTAGTTTACAAAAATACCCAATTTGTGATCGTAGACTGCTGTTTGGGCACACTGCAGGGCACAAAAGAAAAAGAGCGCCATATGGTTTTTGGAGGGCAGATTTCCCTGGGATAATTTTAAGTTGCACATGTCACATTTGAAGACCCCCTTCAGGTGCAGACACATTAGTGAAACCAAGCCTAAGTGCATTTTTTTAATTAATTTTGTTTAGACCTTCTTGCCATTGTCCACAAAAATTTCTTGCCATCCTGTGATGATTTTACATCTATACCTATGTTACTCTCATGGGCTTAGTTGTCCCCACTCATTATGCAAACAGCTTTATGACTTGTTTTGGAGAAGATCATATATTAAAAAATCTACTTTGTTCAATACTGTTTTCTTGGTATTATTCTACTGATGATGCATTCTTCATATGGGAGTTGCGGATCGGTCGGAGCACACAAAAAACTATTCGATACCCTTGTACAGACCATCTTTGTTTACCATCATGGATGTCCATGAACATTACCTTGAATCCAAGGAACCATACCAATATTGCAAATTGCATTCTAATTGTATATACTTACTCCCTTTGAGTAAAATTCAACAATTAGGAAACAATGACCATTATTGCAATAGCATTGAAGTCCAAAGAAAATTAGGAACCAATATAGGTAATATAGGCACATTCCCTATCATTAATTGGCCTCTGTACCAATGTACCATATTCAATCAGACCTCAGATCAGACCCCAATTCCTTCTTAGACCTCAGATCAGACCCCCATTTCTCTTCAGACCTCAGATTAGACCCCAAACTCCATCAGACCTCAGATTAGACCACCAAGCTCCATCAGACAAAATTAACTTACCTCTCCTGCTTCCTGGTCTTCTTCTGGCCTCATGCTGTACTGTGACATGACTGCACAGCATCAGGTCATAGTGCGCGCCTACATGCACTGCATCCTGATTCTGTACGCGGTCAAGGCACAGTGCAGAGAAGGGCCTGGCATAAAACCAGCGTGGCACTTCACTCACCGCTCCCCCTGCATACTAATGACCGCTTCCATAATGGACGCAAACATTAGCATTCACACATAAGACACACTGCCATTTACCCACACTTCTGGGGTGGGGTGCGTCTTATAGTCAGAAAAATATAGTATTTTAAGGGGTTATGCCATGATTGGTGAACAAAATATAAATTAGACATATAGACTAAAACAATAGTCTCTAATGAAGTGAGAACCAGCCCTGTACCTCACATGGATCCAGGGCTCCCCCCATTCGTTGCTCCAAATACTATGCTAGATTCTCTTCAGGCTGGCAGCCCAGAGCCATAGATCTGGCTGGTGGCATCTGAAAGAGATCTCAGTGGGTAGACATGCACATAACTATAAAGATTAAACACCAGGGGGCGGCATCACCATAACAATGACGTAAACAGAATATCTCACAAATTGAGCATTTGGCAACTAAGTATAATACCAAAGTAATACCAGTTAATGGTGGCACAACCCCTTTATGGAGCGACAGTCATCCATTTACAGACAAGCAAGAACTCCTCTATTAAATAAATATATATACATGTTCCAAAAATGTCATTTACTCCATCAAATGTCCTTGCGATCTTATTGCTAGTCACAAATTTACGATTAGCTAGAGAAACATATATATTTTTTAAAATTTGTTCCCTAAGGTAGTAGCATAGAAGGTTAAGAGAGCGGTCATGATGGAAAGCATAATCCTTTTCATAGCCCACTTTTCAATAACTTTAGACTTTCTCCTATTGGCATGGCTCCTAAAAATAAACCTGGTACAAATAGAATTATTTCCTGCTGGTCGGCCCCTGAATGACAGTATTTCTTGCTCCACTTTTGATCAGACAGATGTTATATGGTTTGCGCCTGATGCATTAATAAAAAAAACTGACATAAAGCTGCTCCATTATTCACCCCTAATGTTTTAACTCTTAAAGGGGTATTCCAATGATACAAACATATTCTCTATCGAAGAGATAGAGGATATGTATCTGATAGGTGAAGGAGTGACTTCTGGGACCACCACTGATCACTAGAAGGTGGGGTCCAATGTCCCTGTATGAATGGACAGGCAGGTTGAGCATGCACACTACTGATACATTCACTCTATGTGGGACTGCCAGAGATACAAAATTCTCGATTATTTTCCAGACCCAAAATCTGCGCTCTACACACATTTATTTCTAGCAGCTCTACATCTAATACACATCAGAGTGGCCTAATGAGCCATGTATTGAGTTGCTCCACAGCATTCAGGGAGATTTCTTTTATAGTCAAATCATTATTTGCTCCAATCAAAACTAATGGTCTGGAAATGCCCATGAAGAGGTCCTCTGTACTTTGGGACTAGTGAAGATCAACCAAACAGGCCAAATTTAATTTAATTTGACGACTTCTGCTTTATGTAAAAGGTGATGCAGTACTAGGATCTTGCAAGTGGAGGAAATATGTAGATAAACACAATAGGGGGAAATTATAATATACGGGTGCAGGGTAATTTCACTGTTCACCCCTT
Organism: Bufotes viridis; assembly: GCA_033119425.1. Lineage (NCBI taxonomy): Eukaryota > Metazoa > Chordata > Amphibia > Anura > Bufonidae > Bufotes > Bufotes viridis. The sequence goes on along the minus strand of CM065592.1, from coordinate 248,796,549 downwards.
TAGATAAGCACAATGGGGGGAATTTATAATAGACAGGTGCAGGGTAATTTCACTGTTTACCCCTTTAGATAAGCACAATGGGGGATTTATAATAGACTGTTGCAGGGTAATTTCACTGTTTATCCCTTTATATAAACACAATGGGGGGAATTTATAATAGACAGGTGCAGAGTAATTTTGCTGTTCACCCCTTTAGATAAGCACAATGGGGGAATTTATCATAGACAGGTGCAGAGTAATTTCACTGTTCACCCCTCCTTTAGATAAGCACAATGGGGGGAATTTATAATATACAGGGGCAGGGTAATTTCACAGTTCCTCCCTTTAGATAAGCACAATGGGGAGAATTTATAATATACAGGGGCAGGGTAATATCACTGTTCACCCATTGTTCACCCCTTTAGATAAGCACAATGGGAAATTTATAATAGACTCTTCAAACAGCTAAATGTTGGGGGTGTCGGAAGTAAAAAAAAACCTTCTTTCCATTTCATCCACCATGACGGCTACAGATGAGATTGACCCCTTGACCTCAGTAGGGGCAGGATACACAGAGATGGAGAGTTCAAAAGCCCCAACCCACTCTCTCCCTTCAGTGTTTCCTGTCCCTACGGGAGCATTGCACAGAGAGGCCTCCCTAAGGGGAGGTGAAGAGTTTCTTATTTTTATTTATGGTGTACCTTTTTCCTTAAAGGAACGGGAGGTTGGTTTTCCAATCTTCTCTTTTGCCCTCCTGCGACGGCTGCTAAAGCTGGGCAGAGAAAATTTGGGGTGACTCTCGTCCCTGATATCAGGGGCCTGCTTTTCACTCCTTGCTGTGCGGTCTCCCTTCCCTTTGGTGAGGAAGCAGACTGGAGAGAGAGCGGGACGCTGCACACCCAAGGGGGTGTGTGGCCAGGATACATCTCCCTGTTTCCTGGCGAGGCCGGAAGGGGCGGAGCTTGATGCACGTGTGGAGACGCGTCAATGCGCCCGAGACGCAGGCTGGTGATGTCAGACGCTGCTCCAGATTTAAAAAAAGAGGCAATTTTGACAAACACTGTCTCCATTGACTCCTGCAGCATGTCAGCTCCAGAGGCTCCTGGAAGCCACATGGACAATGCAGACCTTCAGGCACTCCTGTGAGTTCAGCTGAGGGGAAATCTGCAAATCTCTTGCTTTTTTTTTTTGCTTTTTTTTTTTTTAGAATGTTACCTTCTGATACCTGCTTGCTCTTCTCTTGTAGGGAGCGAAAGAAACAAAAATCAAACAAAAATATTATAAGTGTGCCACTTGTGAAAAAAAAAAAAAACTCCCGGAAAGCTATAAAAAAAACTTTGCAAATCTTGCATTAGTGATCTTTTGAAAGGAAGATGAACCATCTATCCTTATGGAAGTAAAGCCCATGATTCGTAATGAAATCAAATCTTCCCTGGCCTCCCTTATGCCGGTTCCTACTACGCCTCCTGCCAAAAAACCAAGGTTATCAGTTCAATCCTCCTCTGATACAGAGGACATGGACAAAGAGGAGTCCATCTCTAGACATGATATTGAGGTCAGAGGGTGAAATTGTTGAAGACGATAAAAAGTACTATTTTTCCTTAGAGGAAATGGGGGAACTACTAAGGGCAGTAAGGGCTACCATGGGTATCTTAGATATCCAAAAACTTCGATAAGGATGAGATTTTTGGGGATTACGTGCGAAAAAATCTAAAGCATTTTCCATTAATGAAAATATTAAGGATATGATCCTCGATGAATGGACAGGTCTGGAAAAAGATTAGGGATCTCCAAAGAGTTTAGAAATAGACTACTCTTTGATCCGTCTGAAACTAAGATCTTTAATGAGACCCCAAAAATTGATATACAGGTGCCAAAAGTTGTTAAAAAAACTGCCCTACCATTCATCACAGTTACGGGATCCCATGGAACGAAAGGTCCTTTTGAGAAAATGCTGGGAAGCCTCCATATTTGGGGTAAAGACAAACATAGCGGCAACTTCTGTGGCTAGGGCTATGTATTTCTGGCTCAGTGAGTTAGAAAATCACATAAAGAATAAAACTCCTAGGGAACAAATTGTATACTCCATTCCCCTTCTTAGGTCCGAAACTGCATTTCTGGCAGCCGCTTCTGCAGAATCAGTAAGTTTGCGGCTAAAGATGAGGCTCTTTCAAACTCAGCCAGACAAGCACCATGGATATAATGGGGTGGGGAGGGGGGTAATAGGACCTCCAAGGCGATTGTGCTCCATCGCTTTTTCAGGAGAATGTGTCTTCGGCCTTGTACTAGATAAAATCTTAAAATAAGCTGCCGATTAAAAGAAAGGGTTTCCGGAAGAGAGTAAAAGGAAACTTTTTCGTCCCTTCAGTTCGCAGCCCAGACCCTATAGGGGAAAAGGAAAAACAGGGCGCTGGAGTTATCAGAAAGGAGGCAAAGGTAGGGGTTTCCTCCTTAATCCCCAAAGTAAGCAGAACGAAAAACAATGATGCCCGAGTAAGAGGGAGGTTAAGGAATTTTCTGACCCACTGAGAATCTGTAACATCAAAATACCTGTGCTTTAGACATCAGGGAAAACGGTTACAAAATAAAATTTTCCTCAACTCCTCCAAGTAAATTTCAGTCCCTTTCCCACAGTCCCACCATTTTATCAAAAATATGGCAAGGTGTTCTAAACTTAAAAAAGATCAGGTGTAGTAAAAAATGTACCAGAAATAGAGAGGGGGAAAAGCTTCTATTCAAGGTTATTCCTAGTCCAAAAACCAGACAGATCTTTCCGTACCATCATAAACTTAAAAGATCTAAACAGATCGATTTCGTCTATCACCCCACTAATCAAAAAAGGAGCCTATATGACATCAATCTGAAAGACGCCTATTATCATGTTCCTATCTATCTCAACTCACAAAAATATCTCAGATTTGCACTAAAAGACGACGAGGGCCCAATGCTTCATTTCCAATTCTTCGCCCTTCCATTCAGCATTTCCTCAGCACCAAGGATCTTCACAAAACTGGTTGTAGAGATGATATCGTCTCTCAGACAAAAAGGACTATTAATCTTCCCACACTTGGACTATTTCCTTATAGTAGGAAACTCACAATTAGAAGCAATCAGACAAACAGACTATTTTTTGCCAAAAATTTCGGACTTGGGTTGGTTAATAAACATAAAGTCCTCCTTGATCCCGTCATCCAACAGGAAGTTTTTAGGAGTAACGTTAGATTCAATATCCCAAACATCATTTCTCCCACAGGAAAAAATAGAGACTATCCAGGAAAGAATAAAATATTTCCAATCTCAAAACCAGTGCTCTATCAGAAGCAGTAGCTTGGTGTCAGGCTCACACCAGGATTACTTAAACCAGGATTCTAGGGTGATGGAACAAAAAACAGTCGTCCCTAGACAGGAAGATAATCATTCCATACCAAGTAGAGTCAGATTTAAATTGGTGGAAGAAAAAGATAAATCTATCAAAAGGCGTCTTCTGGCTGAAAGAACCAGAGATACAAATCATGACAGACGCAAGCAGTACAGGTTGGGAAGCAAAAGTAGCTTCCTCAACTTGGCAGGGAAAGTGGTCAGAGGAAATGAAAAACAAATCCTCAAATTACAGAGAGCTGCGAGTGGTCTGGGAGACTCTAAAAGTAACTCAAAACCTTTTATGCAGAAAACATATAAAAATATTTTTGGACAATACTACGGCTGTCGCTTATTTAAGATATCAGGGGGGTACAAGGTACCTAAGTTTAAAACTTTTAGCGGAAAATATTTTTTTCTGGGCAGAAAAAAATGTTCTATCCATTATAACGGTTCATCTCAGGGGATCAGAAAATCTAAAGGCGGATTTCTTGAGCAGAAAAACCCTAGACCCTGGGGAATGGTCTTTAAATCCAAGAATCTTTCAGAAAATTTCTGAAAAATGGGGCCAGCCGTAAATAGACGCTGTTCCTTAGATCCCAGAGAAAGGTCATGGGCAGTAAACGCCTTTTCAATAAAATGGACATCAGATCTAGCATGTGCATTTCCTCCCTGGACTCTAATACCTCTAGTTCTACAGAAAATTCTAACAGACCCAGTAATGATGATATTAATAACCCCCTACTGGCCCAAAAGAAGCTGGTTCCCCATTCTAAAGAAAATAGATCTGGGGGAGCCTCGGGTAATGCCGTTTCAAAAGGACATTCTGTTTTTAGGGCCCAATCCTTTATAAGAATCCCGGTCTTTTCAAACTGTCAGTCTGGATCTTGAGAGCGAGGTCTTAAGAAGTAAGGGGCTCTTGGACAAGGTTATTTGTACATTAAAGGCCAGTAGAAAAAAGGTTACCACAGCTATCTACTGTACCTAAAAATCAGGAAGAGGTACGGTAGTTAGTTGTGTGAAGACTCTCCGAATATGTCCTCCCCATGTATTCAAAAATTGTTTCGATTTTCTTAAGAAAGGACTAGACCTTTGCCTTAGACGAAGTACCCTGAAGTCCAGATTTCCGCCTTGGGGGCATTCTATGATACAAATCTAACCGATCATAGATGGTTGAGAAGATTTAAAAGAGCAGCATCTTAGACTTAGACATCATTAACTCCTAAAGTTCTTCAATGGGATTTAAATTTAGTCGTAAGGGGGTTTAAAAAATTGCCTTTTGCCCCTATCCCGGACATTTCTATTAAACATCTTTCCTTTAAAATAACTTTCTTAATAGCCATAACAGGCCCTCTCCTGCCGAGAACCTTATATTTTAATTTTTCCCAACAGGATAGTGCTAAAGTTAGACCTGGGGTTCCCTCCAAAGGTGGTCTCTGACTTCCGTACGGACCAGAAAATCATCTTACCGTCATTCTATAGTGACCCACAAAACCCTACAGAAGGACTATTCCATATTTTAGACGTAAAAGGAAACTATTATCCAGTACCAGTGCCATCCACTAAAGCTTTTAGGAAAGATGACAATTTTTTGATTCAGTTCGCAGGTTGCAATAAAGGGAAGAAGCTTTCCAAAGCATCCATAGGTCGCTGGATAAAAACCACTATATCCTGCTGTTACTCCCTAATGGGTCTTACATGTCCTACTAAAATAAAAGGCCATTCCACCAGAGCGATGGCTTCTTCATGGGCAGAAAAAGCTGGTTTATCTCTTGATAAGATATGTTGGTGCACTACACGGTCTAGTCTAAATACGTTCATAAAACATTATCGAATAAATATCTCTGCTTCTACAGATCTGACCTTCGGCCAAAAAATTCTGCAAGCAGTAACGTAAAAATCTGTTAGTTCTCATCTGTAGCCGTCATGGTGGATGAAATGGAAAACAGTAATTAGACTTACGGGTAATTCTGTTTCCTTGAATCCACCATGACAGCTCGTATATTCCCTACCTTAATTATACTGATAATAAGTATGAAGTAATACTTATATATATATATATATATATACATTTTTGAGTGTATATACTTTTTTGATAGTGTTATATACTTGAAAGCACCCGGTAATTTGTAAACACTGAAGGGAGAGAGTGGGTGGGGCTTTTGAACCCTCTCTCTCTGTGTATTCCTGCCCCTACAGAGGTCAAGTGGTCGATCTCATTTGTAGCCGTCATGGTGGATTCAAGGAAACAGAATTACCTGTAAGTCTAATTATGGTTTTCCTCAATCTGATATTGATAGGTCATCAATATCATGAAACTGGACAACCACTTTAAGACAGGGCAAAAAAGGTGTCTAAAACACTTTATAAATTTAGTGCAAGGTATGCATGACAGTTTTGTTTTCCCTGAATCCTCAACCAAACTGAATGGAGTTTAACATTACAGTATCTGAAAAATACAATGGCAAAAAAGGGCTAGAAATGTAATCAGAAGAAGCAAGTGACATCTCCATAGATGAAGCTAAGTCTATTGGAGTATCACGCCATAACATGCTAGGCTATTTGTGTTGTGTTACATGTGGATTTTGTTGGGGATTTAGTTGTGAATTTCATCAAGCGCACTGGCTGAAATCCATGGCACAAATCCACAGCAGATGGAGAGTTCTGTGGTATTAAAAATCTGTACCATGTGTGGAATCCACTGTGGAATTTTTACACAATAAGTCAAGGGGATTCTTTAAATCTCATATACTTACATTGTACTGTACTTTGTTCAATTCCACAAAATAACCAATATGTGAACATGGCTTTAATCTGATTCAGCTGTAATTTCAACATGATGAATATTTAGGGACATTTCCTTCTTAGTAATGTTTCTCCTGACAAGTTTATAACTTCTTGCAGCTGCCTATTAGCAGATTTACAGATACCCTGCACTCACCCCTATGGAGTTATTAGTGAGTGTGTAATAATAATTCCTATTGTTTGATGGGGGCAAATGCCATTTACAGTGCCTTGTAAAAGTATTCACCCCCTAACTGTTTTTCCGGTTTTGTTGTATTCCAGCCAAAATAAAAATGATTTGATTTACACATTATGACTACTACTTTGAAGGGGATAATAATTTGACTGTGCCACAAGAAATAATTAAAGGGGCTCTCCAGGATTTTAATATTGATGATCTATCCTCAGGATAGGTCATCAATATCAGATCGGTGGGGGTGTCTGATACCAGTCACCCCCGTCGACCAGCTGTATGAAGGAAAGTCGCTTGCAGTGTGCACCTGCTGTCTCCTTTCTCTCTTCCTGCTTGCTGTCAGCATAGCAGCGGGGAGCACGAAGAGAGACAGGAGACAGCATGTGGACACTGCACACGCCTTTCTTCATACAGCTGATCGACGGGAGTGATGGGAATCGGACCCCAGTCGATCTGATGTTGATGACGTATGCTGAGGATAGGTCATCAATATTAAAAGACCAGAGAACCCCTTTAAGAAAAACAGACATTTAATGTGTAGCCCTGAAAAAATACTTTGTGGAGTCAACTTTCGCTGCAGTTTCACATACAAGTGTCTTGGGGTATGTCCCTATTAGCTTGGCACACCTGGACACTGGGATTTTTGCCAATTTTGCCAGTTGAACAGTGCTCAAGTTCCTGGGTAAAGCAGTCTTTAGGTAATGTCACCAATTCTCAACTGGATTGAGGTCTGGGCTTTGAGTAGGCCATTCCGAGACATTTAGGGATCATTTATTATACTGAAATATGCCTAAATTAGGCGTATTTCCGGTGCAGATGGCAGCACACCAGGTCTAAAATTGTGGGCGTGGTGTGGGCGGGGAAGGAGACGAGTCGACAGGCCAGTCTCATTCATCATTTTCATCGCCTGTTTTAGGCATAGAAAATGGTCTATATGGAAGCTGTCTTACATTTAGAACTGCCGCTTGATGTGCTGAAGTTATGAAGAGGCCGGCGCCTCTTCATAACTCCGGCGGATCCACCGCCAGATATAGGGGTTATTAAGACTGGCATTTAAAACACTGGTCTTAATGAATGTGCCCGTATTGTTTTGCCTCAAACCACTTCAGTGCACCTTTAGCAGTACATTTAAGGACATTGTCCTGCTGGAAGATGAACCTCCATCCCAGCCTCAAATCTCTGGCAGGCTGAAACAGGTTTTTCTCCAGATTTGCACGTATTTTTCTTCTCCAACACCATGATTTACTGGGGGAATGGTGTTCTTGAGGTGATGGAAAGTGTTCAGTTTGCGCCATATATAACATGCTCCATGATGGCCAAAAAGTTTAGTTTTAGGGCCCATTTACATGACAGTATATTTCTGTCCATATCGGTTCAGAATTTTTGTGGATCGGATGCAGAACCATTCATTTCAATGACGCCGCAAAAAATGCGGACAGCACACTGTGTGCTGTCTGCATCCGTATGTCCATTCTGTGGCCCCGCATATAGAACATGTCCTATTCCTGCCGGTATTTGCTGACAAGTATAGGCATTACTATCATGGAGAAGGATTTTCCTTTCTGCAAAATGCAGAACGCAAAAGGCCGGTATCCATGTCTTGCGATATCCATGTCGTGTGAGTCCTTAATATCATGTGACCAGATAACCTTCAATGTGTTTGGGGAATATACCACAAGCTGTTTTGTAAATTCTACGCAGGTTATTGGGGTTTTCTTTCAGCCATTGCTTTTTTTTCTTGGCACACTTCCCTAGAGCCCCATTCTGGAGTTTGAAGGAAATGTGTCACCAAGATTTTTTTCCTCTAGTTAAAACCAGATAGCAACACATATCCTTTTTTTCTAATTGCAGATTTTTTCAATTCTATTTCTTGAACATGATTATGGCGGCTACCATTTTGCTTGAACTGTTCTTAACAACACTTAGAAAGCATTAAGAAGCCCCATGGGCCATAGACACAATGGTCAGGAGAGAACATGATAATAAGATTTGTAACTGCAGTAAAGTTATTTGTACAGACTAAGAAGTGGCACCAATTATTAGGCTTAGTGGCCAGAGCGAAAACTCCAGAATTTCATGTTTTTTTGTTTAAATATAGTGTAATGGAAAATAAAAAAATAAACACCAAAAATTCTTTACAAATGTTAAACATAAAAAAAGTGGTTTAAACAATTGGTCATTTCCTGACAACACATTCCTTTATGGCTTTTAGTTGTTAAATAGACTACCATCTCCATTGTGGATCTTTGGAGCTCCTTCAGTGTTATAGTGTCTGTTGAAGCTCTGATTAATGCCCTCCTTTACAATCTGTAAGTTTTGGTGGCTAGCCTTCTCTTGTCAGGTTTGTAGTTGTGCCATATGATTTCCATTTTGTTATTATGGATTTATTGATGCATTAAGGGATGTTCAAGGTTTGGGATTTTTTTTTTAAACCAACCCTGATCTATGCTTCTCCACAACTTTGTCTCTGACCTGCTTGGAGAGCTCATTGCTTTATATGTTGCTCGCTTACTAGTCTAACAGAGTGAGGAGCCTTTCAGAGCAGGTGTATTTATACTCACATTATGTGAAAGATCGTATGATAATTTTATTGCACACACGGGGACCCACAAAAAAGCTAGAACATGTCCTATTCTTGTCTGTTTTGCGGTCAGGATAGGACATTTCTACTGAAGTAAAAAAGAAAATGGCAGCATGCACATGGCCAGGATCCCCACTTTGTGGACCACAAAACAGATACGGTCGTGTGCATGAGCCCTAATTAGAAGACTGACTAAAGGATAACGATTATTCAAAACGCGTTGGAGCTATTTTGACACTCCTCGATACCTGTAACTCAGTTTAGTGATGTCACGAAGCGCTCTGGTTTGAGCGCGAGTTAGCGAGTTTAACATGGAGAAGTGCCACCGGCCAGGGCACGCTCATCTTCATGAGATTATATAGGGCTCTCTAACTCACCCTGAACACAAGTACCAGCATATTAAAGGAGGATTGGCATGCACAAAAAAGTGACAGCAAGTTTCAATAAAGATACATTCAGTGCCTTTCAAAAGTATTCACCCCCCTTGACCTTTTTTGTATTTTGGTGCCTCACAACCTGGAATTAACATGGATTGTTTAAGGATTTACATCATTTAATTTACAGAACATGCCCCCAACTTTGAAGATTTTTTTTTTTTTTTTAATGTGAAGCAAACAACAAATAGGACAAAATAACATAAAGTCAATACTTTGTAGAGCAACCTTTTGCGGCAATCACAGCTCCAAGTCGCTTTGGATAAGTCTCTATGAGCTTGCCACATCTTACCACTGGGATTTTTGCCCATTCCTCCTCTCAAAACTGCTCCAGCTCCTTCAAGTTGGATGGTTTGCGCTTGTGAACAGCAATCTTTAAGTCTGACCACAGATTTTCTATTGGATTGAGATCTAGGCTTTGACTAGGCCATTCCAACACATTTACATGTCTCCCTTAAACCACTCCAGTGTTGCTTTAGCAGTGTGTTTGGGGTCATTGCCCTGCTGGAAGGTGAACCTCCGTCCTAGCCTCAAATCCCGCACAGAGTGGTACAGGTTTTGCTCAAGAATATCCCTGTATTTAGCATTATCCATCTTTCCCTCAACTCTGACCAGTTTCCCAGTCCCAGCTGCTGAAAACATCCCCCAGCATGATGCTGCCACCACCATGTTTCACTGTGGATGGTGTTCTTTGGGTGATGTGATGTGTTGGGGTTGCGGCAGACATAACGTTTTCTTTAATGGCCGAAAAGTTCAATTTTAGTCTCATCAGCCCAGAGCACCTTCCTCCATACATTTTGGGAGTCTCCCACATGCCTTTTCGCAAACTCACAACGTGCCTCTTTGTTTTTTGCTGAAAGTAATGGCTTTCTTCTGGCCACTCTGCCATAAAGCCCAACTATATGGAGCGTACGGCTTATTGTCGTCCTATGTACAGATACTCCAGTCTCTGCTGTGGAACTCTGCAGCTCCTCCAGGGTTACCTTAGGTCTCTGTGCTGCCTCTCTGATTAATGCCCTCCTTGCCCGGTCAGTGAGTTTTGCGCGGGGGGGGGGGGGGAAGGGGGCGTCTCTTGGCAGGTTTGATGGTGCTCCTGGGGATCATCAAAGATTTGGATATTTTTTTATAACCTAACCCTAACTTTTACTTCTCAACAACATTTTCCCTACTTGTTTGGAGAGTTCCTTGGTCTTTATGGCAGTGTTTGGTTAGTGATGACTCTTACTGTAGCAGCCTCAGGGGCCTTTCAAAAAAGGTGTGTATATGTAATGACAGCTCATGTGACACTTAGATTGCACACAGGTGGACATCATTTCACTAATTATGTGACTTATGAAAGTAATGGGTTGCACCAGACGTTTTTATGGGCTTCCTAAAAAAGAGGGTGAATACATACGCACATGCCAATTTTCTATTTTTAAGCAATAGTTTTATTTATATATTTTTCTCATTTTACTTCACCAACTTAGACTATTGTATTCTGGTCCATCACATAAAATTCAGATTAGCAAAACATTGAATACTGAATACTAGGTGAATACTTTTGCAAGGCACTGTACATACATATTTGGATCGAGGCTGTGAATGCATGTTTACTTCTGCTTATGGTATTGTAGGAGGTGTGGGAAATTGTCGTGCAGGACCATACTATTGATATTGACCTTAGAGGTCAATCGGTTGGGCCCACATGAGAAAAGCCACATAAAAAAATTTGATTGACACATTACAACATTTTAATTAAGCAGATCAGATTTCATGCACATTTTTGAGGCACTAAGAACATGTGACCTTTGAACTTGGCAAGTTGCAAGGAAAAGGAAGCACTACCATTTTGTGGCCATGATGTTATTAAGGGTCCATTCACACGTCCGCAAAATGGGTCCGCATCCGTTCCACAATTTTGAGGAACGGGTGCGGACCCATTAATTTTCAATGGGGCCGGAATGGATGCAGACAGCACACCATGTCCTGCCAGCAACATCATCATTTCCGGATCTGCACTTCCGCATCCGCAATAGCAGACAAGAATAGGCATTTTCTATTATAGTGCAGGCCATGTGCACATGGCTGGTGTCCGTGTTTTGCGGATCCGCAAAACACTTACGGACGCGTGAATGGAGCCTTATTAAGGAATACACAGCAAACTTGACATAATTGCAGGATAGATATGGAGGTATCATTTTAATTTCTGATTTTTCCATCAGCAAAAATTATGGACATTTAAGGGGGCTATCCAAGTTCTCAAACAGCCCCCCATGTGCCCCTCACAGTTAGTATACTTACCCCGCTTCCCGCGCCGCCCCTGTTCCCCACACCACCGCTGCTGCTTTTCCCTGTACACGGATGAAAACATCCGCTGTCAGGGGAGAGCAGCCAATGGCAGGCAGGGACGAGTCTCACTAGCGTCACCCGCGATTCTAGGGAGGCTTTTTCCCGTTCCTGCCTGCCATTGGCTGCTCCCCCTGACACCGTATGTTTTCATCTGTGTACAGGGAGAAGCAGCAGCGGCCGTGCAGGGTAAGTATATTACCTGTGAGGGGCCTGGCACATGGGGGGGGGGCTGTTTGAGAACTTGGAAAACCCCTTTAAAGACTAGGATATAATGGTACTGTTTCTGTGCATTTCCGCCCAAAATCCACACCAAAAACTGCATATGTTACTTGTGTTTTAGTGCAGCTTTGATGCAGTTTTGCCGCAGATCTCACCCTTGCATTGCAAAGAGTGAAATCCACAGCAAAAATCTTGCAAACAATTCACATATTGCAGATTTTAAAATCCACACGGCATATCAATTTCTGCACAAAGGTAAAGTGTATATTAGATTTCTGTAATCTCATACAGTTTGCTGGTACTGTATTACACTGTGCAGGTAGCCTTAATGTTCATTTTGTATGAAAATGAAGTATCAGAGAGGTATGCGGTGGAGCCAAGTAAAATATATTTTTGGCTTCAGCTCCATGGAACTTTTTTTGTAGTGCAACTGAATGATTGCATACAACTCAATGTATTCTTCTGGACTGTACTTCAGAAATCAATACATTCAGTAACAAAAAACTGCTTGCCTCCAAAAAAAAAAAGGCACCAATTCATGGTGAAACTGCATGGTTTTAGGCAAAGTGACCACTACATAGTGGTTCACTGCAATATTGCCATTTATCTGCCTTCATTTATTTTACTTACTCATATAGCACCAACATATGTCACAATGTAAATTAGTATATTTTTGGAGTGTGGAGGAAACACATGTAAATGCAGGGAGAACATACAAACTCCATGCAGATATTGTCCTTGGTCAGATTCAAACCTAGGACCCCAGCACTGAGACACCGTGCTGCCAAGAGACATGATATTCTTTCCTATAAGCAATGGTTTCCAGGAGAGAACAGCACCATAGTGCGGTATGCACTGGAGCATGCATTGGAGCATGTCACCATTTCTAATGCATGAGAAGGAATCCTTAGAGTAAAATGTAAGATATGAAATAGGCCCATAGAAGTCTCACATGTACTTTTGTGGTACAGGTCAATCGTCTGGATCTAACTAAAAGGACCCTAAAAGGTTGATGCATTATACGGCAGATTCACAAATGAAAGTGAGATTTACCTGCTTGTAGATTTTATCTGCAATGACTTGTACACAATAAAAAGTAAACATGGGAAGGAAATCTCCGCAGGGAATTCTGCTTGTGATAATAAAATACGGTATCTTGTATACATTATTCATATTTGGCTTTATGCGCACAATTAGATGCTATGCAGTTCGGTATTCTGGTAACATGCTGGTATTTTAGTCTTTTGTATGAGTTAAATGCTTGTTATCGTTAAATCTCATTTTAATGCCCTGCTGTGACAAGCTCTTCGCAGTTGAGGTCCACTTGATATATCGTGTCTTATAGGGGTTTGGCCATGATTGATGTAAAAAATTTAAATCAGACATCATATAGTACATGAAATACCTTTCTAACAAAGCTGGTACCAGCCCTATACCGCACATGGGTCCAGAGATCTCCACATTCACTACTCCAATTGATACCTCCCTGTAACTGCCGCAGCTTCTTACAGAACATATGGCTGGTGGCAGTTGAAGATTTAAACTGAGCACGTTCAACCAGCTCATTGAGATGGACAAAAAAATAAGGAACATAAACAGCAGGTGGCGCTACCTACTGAATAGCTCACTGGCTATACAAAATTATTAATTACATGCAATTACAAAAAAATCAGATCTAGGTGCTTGTTTGAAAAATGTAGAATATGCTCCGTGACACAACCTCTTTAAGTTTGAATGTTAAACGTATAATTTTAAGAAATGAAAGGGGATTCCTAGTAAATATTGTTCACTTCTATAGCCTTAAAATGTGCAGGATGGCATACAGACTTCTGACATATGGAGCAACAGCTGTCTACATGTTACTTGCAGACATTACATATAAGTATTTAATCAGCTGTGTCCTCTGGAATTGAAAGAGTTAAAAATTCCAAACGCTGCAACAGATTGTTATTGGGCTTGTTAATCCTTCTTCCTCTCGTCCTTCAGGCAGTACTGAATAGGTATTGCGGTTTTGCTTCAAATTAGGATGGAAGAAATCAATTAAAAATAGCCACTCCTGGTTCAGTTGCCCCAACATATCCCCCCTGATACAAGAAAGGGGAGTGTTTTAATTTCTTCTGTTCTAATTAGGCTTCCTGCTGCTAGCTACTAGCTAATGGCTCCTGTTATTCCCTCCGGTCTGGGGAGAGGTGCTGCTACCCTAGGAGGTTTTAACTAGCACTGTTGTCTGTTTGGTCGGCTCCACCTGCTTGTGGCTGGGAATGTAAGTGCCGCTTACCTCGGCTTTCTAGGGGGAGGGCCGGCATCTGATAATGTTCTCTGCGCAGGCGCAGTGTAGTCCGTGCCCTTGTGGCTATTTAAACTGGCCTACTGCATTCACACGCTTGCACTTGCCAGGCACCTGAGTCCTGTAGCTGTTAAGGTATTTTTATCTTGCAGCAAGGGATTAATCACTGGGAGGTCCTCTCTTTTCCATTGTGCCTTATAAAACAGTAATATTTTTTTCTGTTTCAGATGGCCAGTGTTTCTCAGGGGAAAAAAAGAAAATCCAGACACAGGCTGTGTACCGAATGTCAACAGCATCTATCTCAAGATGCAATGAATGATATCTGCAGCCAATGTGCTGAGCACGTTTCAGCCAGTGAAGATCTCTCTGGTACCTCTGGGTTCTTCCACTGGTTTCAAGAAAAACTAAATAAGACTTGAAGAAATTCTGGAAAAAATAAACAAAAAATAACATAAAAAGCAGTCTCCCACTTTCTTCTAGTGGTTAAGTACTTTCAGGAGGGGAGATAATTTCTAGTGACTCTGACCATGATATATCAGAAGATTTCTTCCTGTTCCACGAGGACTTTGGATCAATGTTTCATGCCATGTATAAAATTGGATCCTAAAGAGTCTGAAGATTGGAATCTCCACCTAAAGTAGACATTCCTGTAGCTAAACTAGCCCAAAAAAAATCAGCTTTTCCAGCTGATGAATCTTCCCTTCTTAAAGGTCCTCCTGACAGAAAAGCAGATTCCCTTTTACGCAGAAATTATCACCTCTCTGCTTCACTTTGTAAGGCTTTGCAGTTCTAGTCTAAGAGCTCTTAGACTTTGGTTAAAGGGGTTGTCTCATCTTGCTGTCATCTCAAGTTAGTGAAACGACATAGCTTGCTGTGCTACGCTGCTTTCATAGCTCTCATGCACTGCAGGGCTCTGCTGTTTCCTGGCCAGCTGGTGGTTGGGACTTTCTCATCTAGTCTTAGTAACGGCGAGATAAGAACCCCTTTATATCACATAGGATGTGACCTTTTGGGTGGCACCTCTAGGGAAATTTTTTTGGAAGACCTTTCATCCCTTAAACTAGCTAGTGAATTCTTCTGTGACTACCCCTTGGACATGCTAAGATTATCAGCGAAAAATATGATGCTTTCGAACTCTGCAGTGCCTTGTGGATGAAATCTTGGGAAGGTAATGTTCTTTACCTTTTCATCCATCAAGGTTTTTTGGAAAAATTAAAAGAATTTCTAAAAAAAGAAGGGATTTCTTTTCTACAACCTCCTAGTAAACTGAAAACTAAAAATTTCTGGAATCAGATATGAAGAATTTTTTTGTTCCAACAGAGAAGGCAGGAATTCCTGACCAGGAAGAGAAAACTTCAACTCTTTCTCTTTTAAGAAAATTAGAAAAAAAGAATTCTGATGCCGGTCTGACCCCGTAATGGTAGTCCCTGGTAGGCAGCAGGTAGGCAGGATTTCATCTTCATTGGCTCAGCGTTACCTCTGCCACCTGGGTTAACTCAACAATAAAAGAAGGTTATTCTGTAGAATTTGATCACAAAACACCAGACAAGTTTGCTGCTGTGTCATCCAAAAAAACTCACGTTATGGATGTCTTAACAGAGTTTCTACAAAAGAAAGCTCTAGAAGAAGTTCCAGAATTAGAAAAAGGAGTATATTCACCAGTGTTCGCAGCTCGTAGCTTTTTTCTTTCACAATTACAGGCAAACCGTGTAAAGATACAGCCGTACAATCTGTTCGGCGTGTATTCTATAAACAAGGGGGTACCAGATCTCTACCCTAACCAAACAAATGGCATAGGATAATTTCCTTAGCAGAGAAGAATATCCAGGATCTTCAGGCTGTTCATATAAGGGGAGATCAGAACGTCAAAGTGGATCATCTGAGTCACAATCTCGTCAAACCAGGAGAATGGGCTTTCAACCCCCAGATTTTTCGGCATTTAACCAGTTGGTTTGCAGTGCCTCAGATGGCAACCAGGCAAAAGTTGAAATTGCCAATGTTTTGCTCTCTTTACAGGACAGATCACCCTTATGAAGTGGATGAACTATCACTCTAATAGAGCAACCTATTCATCTACATCTTCCCTCCATTTCCTCTGATCCAGAGAATTCTATCCAGATTGAAAGTGGAGAGTCCCCATGCGATCCTTATATTACCTTTTGGCCTTGCAGAGTGTGGTTTCTGCTACTAATGAATCTGTCCAAAAGAGAATTCTGGAAGCTACCAACTTCGCAAGATCTCCTGTGTCAGGGGACCCTCTTCATCCATGTTCTCAGAGGTTACAACTTACAGCATGGAGATTGTAGATTTTCTAGAGCAATTTTTTTTTTTATCAAAGACTACCCCTAAGGTAGTTAACACATTATTATCAGCAAAAAGACCAGCTACCATAAAATCGTATAGCAGAGTGTGGAAAAATGTTTCTGCTTGATGCAATGAAAGGTCTGTATCATCTCGTCAACTATCTGATATACTTTACTTCCTGCAAGAAGGATTTGATAAAGGACTTAAAAGCTATGTACACCTGGGGCATTTTTTTAAAATTATTATTGCATTGTACTCATTATGAGCTACAAATCCTTTTTCTATTGGTCTTGATTAAAAATATGGAATTTTTTTCTGTACAGAGCTAAGACGCTCTAGTAGCAGCCTGTGGATTTTCTCTTTTTTCCATCATTTGGGTTGCTGACGGGGTTACTTATCTCTGCTCCCTGACCTTATAAACAAACACTCATTGAAGCTCCATCCTGATCTTACTGATAAGTATGTGGCTTAAATAAGTGTTTACGATCTCTTAGTAATTTACAGATAAGGGTTATTAGGTGACTGGCACAAAGTGAAAGTAGGATGCTCACAGCTAGAAAAACAGTTAACCTTTTGTGACAGAACGGCTCAATATTTTTAATAAAGACCAATTGAAAAAATGTTTTTTTAGCCCAACATTAGTAAAATGCAATCATAAAGAAATTGTACCCAAAGGTGTAGATAGCCTTTAAAGAGGTTATCCAAGACTAACAAATGCTCCCCCATATATGCCCTGCCCCTGATTCTACTTACCTGGCTCCCTGCCCTGCTCCTGGTTCCCGCACAGCCGCAGCTGCTTCTCATCGTGCGCAGATGAAAACATCTGGTGTCAAGAGGGGAGTAGGCAATGGCAGGCGGTGAAGGGGAAGGAGCCTCCATAGCGTCACCCACTAGATGAAATCTCTGCGACCTACAAAGCTTCAGGTCTGCCATCACCTCTACAGATGTCTACATGATAAATGTCATTTGCTGAAGTGAAACAATCCCTTTAACTCCACGGTACCAATATTTAATACTAGATAATATCATGCCGCTGTGAGGTTGCTGGAAATAGGTCTGTGATACAGGTAAATATGATCATCAGATACATATTCTGCCTTGTTCAGAGCGACAGTAGTGTTACCTGCAAATACAGTTTTGTGCCTGTAAGAGACATCACTGACTGGTCACTCCTTTTTAGCTATGTTAGGTTCACTAAGGTGTCAAAATTTTAGACAAGAAATTAATTTTTTTTTGCTATTGCACCTGGCAAACTCAGCATGAACAAAATTCTTTAAAATGCTAAAATACTACTTCTACTATATAGATAGCTTTACAAGCCTAGAAGTGAATAAAGATAAAATTATCCGGCTATTTGACAGTAAGTCACGTATAATTGAATACCTTTACTGAATCAAGTGTGTAGTCTTCTTTGTTACTGTTATCGCACATCGTGCCTGTTACTGTTATCAAATCTGTATTTGAACTACTGCCAGATATACTGTACAGCAATCCACATTTATTCCAAAGTTCTCTGCTGCCATCAAGTGCTTACATTGGATTATGCCGCTTTACTCCTGTAAATAGAGCAAATTGATTTCTAAATGAAAGTGACAAAAATAAAGATAAAGAACTATTCAGTAATTGCAAAGCTGACTCTATCACTGGGGACGCATTCTTATAGATCCATCATAATGTACATAGTTAAGAGATATCAGTAGGATTACTTGTAGGCCATTTACTTACATGGCTGTAAAAATGATGTATTTTGAGATAACAGGGTCAAATCGTATTAGAAGGAACTAGTAAAACATTTCCAGTTTCTTTTGTTCACACATCCCAGTTTTACAGCAATGCATTTCCCATTAACTTATTTCTTTGTCTAAAATGGGAAGCAGATTTTTTTTTGTTTTATTAAATTTAAAAGGCCAAACTGGAGAGAGCATAAAGAAAAGTTCTACACCTGACAAGAATAAGGCATTAGTAGTGGGAGTGTGCCCAGATATTATGGGCCCATAGTAAAACTTGGTAAGGGCCCTCCTGTAAGATTTCTAAAAAAGAAATTTTTTATTATTTTATTCAAATTAATATTTTATTATTCATGAAGGATACTTTACTTGACTTTATCTTTCTGAATGTCATGAGGGGAAATTTATCAAGCCTTTAACTCCAGAATTCTGGCTTCAAAAGCCACAAAATAGAGTTTGGGCTTCTTTGTGCAAAAATTTTTGTGACAGTTTTACACCACACTAGAACTGGGGGTTATAACTACAACCTTTAAAAAGTCCCTAAATTACTTTACTCATATTTCTTAATGTCTTTACACCAGACATCTGCCATAAATACTGTACTTATTAGATAAATGTCCCCATATACCTATAAAACACTGTATCCATTATATCCTAAAACTAGTTGCCTGCAGCCCAGTGGCATAGCATGTGCTGCCGCCACCCAGCCCAAAACCTAGAATTGCTCCTCGTGACCAGTGGGCACATGCCTTTTCATAGAACCACACCCCAGGGCATACCAAGGCACAATATTTCCAATAAAAAGACTATATAAGTGACAAATACCACAAACATGTATTTTCACCTCTTAGTGACTTCATATTCCACCATGCTGACACTGCATATAATACAATATAAGATCGATATTACCACCGTACAGTGACCATATGGTGGGAGATACTCAGTCCTACACAAGTGCATACACAATCAATGCAATGTACATGTGAGTCGCACAGCTAATTCAATTCTATGGTAGACCTGATATACTGCGATCCCTGTGGTCCTGTAGCCATAGCCAATACTTCCTCTTCATTAACTCTTTAAAGGGGTTATCTCATCTTGTGTTTCCACTATGAGAATGAACTATGTGTTGATCTCAGGTGACTGGGCTTGCAGTCAATGGGAGCTACATAAACAGCAGGAACAAGCTATACTATTTCTTTAACTACCAAGTTACTTTGTGTTTGCAATGCGGTTTCCGTCCCTCTCCCTTCCACGACCCATAACTTTTTCATACTTTTCTGTTTACACAGTATGAGGGTTTATTTTTGTGTGACAAGCTTTATTTTTTAATTGCAGCAGTTAATTCCCTATGTCTTGTATTGAAAAAGTGGAAAAAATTTATTTTTCTGGTGAAAAAAAACGCATTCCCACCATGTTTTTTTCTGGTTTTGTTTTTATGGCGTTCACAATGTGCTAAAATTTACTTGAGATTGTCATTCGACCCACAGAATAAGTTTATTGTGATGACAACCTTACTCTACGGGTCAGTGTTATTATGGCAATACCAAATTTATATAGTTTTTATTGGGTTTTATTACTATCAAAATTTTCTTATCACCACCATATTCTGATAGGGATATTTTTTTTATCTTTTGTCTACAGAGCCATGCAAAGGCTTGTTTTTCATGGGATGAGCTCTATTTTTAAATTTTGGGGGACATATAATTTTTTTTATCACTTTTTGCTACTTTTTGTGGGAGGGCCAAGGTAACTAAAAAATGGCAAATCACACATTCTTCAGTTATGGCATTAAGCACGTAGGAAAAACATTTTTATAGTTTAATTGTTTAGACATTGAAACATGTAAATTGTTTGAATATTTGGCAATACGTAACCACTTAGATGCCACAGTCGCTATTGACCACGGGGTTAAATTACCAGGATCAGTATCATCTCTGATCCCAGTCATTGCGGCCAAGGTGCTGCCTGTGTTTCACTATAACATCAGGTATTACGAAAAAGTTAAATAATCCATTGCCAACACCCATTTAGGCTCCATGTCCAGGCTTGAACAGCCCTACTGAGAGTAGTACAATTAAAATTTCCAGTGAGACTGTCAGTGGGGTTTGCCGGGGCATGGGGCCTAAATAAGGGTTGACAATGAATTATTATGGAGGATTATTACTGTGGGGGCCTAAGTGCAGTCTGCTACAAAGCAGGCCTATGGAAATTTTAATAGTATTACTCTCTGTGCCTACCCCACCAAGGCCACCCACAATAATAATTCTCCATTATTAAGCCTGGTCCTGTCCCACTCCCAATACGCCACTGCTGCAGCCACCACTAAGTGCATAGGAATTTATACAGCTACCAGTGACGTCCATGAAAGCTGCTAAATTCTCTATGCACTGAGCTCTCCCTAGTGGCAAAGGCAGGAAAATGCTGTTTTATGTCATTAAATAGGTGTTTAGTCTTTTTCCACTGTAAGTAAGCCACTGTCTCATAATTGGTAGGTACAAACTTATCCTCTATACATAGAATAGGGATATGTATCTGATTGGCAGTGGTTTAACCAATGAAATTGCCAGCATTCACAAGAACAAGAAAAAATACATTTAAAAAATATAATTATTAAAAACTGGAAGGGAAGTGCCATTTCATTTTATTTATAGGACATAAGCTTTTAATCTGCCCCTTGAAAAATATATTCCAGGGTATAAGAGCATGTCCCAAGTGTAGCTTTCTGGGGGCCATGTTATATCATACATTTTGTGAGTGCCTGCCGATAATGTGCTTTTGGAAACAAATTGGTTTGGTTCTTTATCAGATAGTGGGTATCACAATTGAACAACCTCCTTCTACATATTTAGGTACCAGATACAAGTCTCTTCACAGGTTCCGCAGTGGTTCCACATAAGAATATAGTACACATAATATTACGTGCAACCATGAACTGTAGATCCATACCTGACCAACTAACAGGGGAATGTTGATGGAATCATTGTAGAAACTCATGTACTTTGAGAAACGGGGTGTTTAAAAAGACACAAGGAGAATGCATAAAATGTTTCATAAATAGTGGGGGCCCTAAAGTAGGGAATATCAAAGTAGGAAAGACAGGATCTGTCCTACCTGATCCCCACCGCTGGGTTCCAGCTCCATTGCTTGGATCTGCATGTCCCAGGTCTACCCTTGTCAACATCTAGTTTTACACTGGTCAAGTGACTGCTGCAGCCAATGATTGGCAACAGCGGTGATGGAGATGTTTATTAGACTATCACAAGTGTTTGGGATTTGATGTATAAAAAGATAAATTTAATACAATATTTAAAAAAATCAAGGGTCCTGTGTACTTGTTATGAATAGGAGCAGCTCGTTGAGCATGCACCTTTTGCTTCACTGAATCTCTATGGGACTGCTGGAGACAGCCAAGTGTTGTACATGGCCAACACCAGCAGTCCCATAGAGAAATAATGTTCTGTTTTAGTATCTTGCATTGTGTATTGGTATGCTCCTCTCTTCTCCTCCCCCCTCTGTTTCAGCTTCTAGTTAGTTCAGCCTAGCCACTCCTTGTTTTCCCTGTCATGCATTGCTGTTAGTGTTTGCTCAGATTTCTGAAGGGGAATCTTCATCTTCTTAGCTAGGAGTTTATTGTTGGCATAATTCTTTTACCATATGGATTCCCTGCAACATCTTGTAATACAATCTCCGGATTAAAAAGCTTATTGATTAACTCCTGGGTGTCTGATGGGTAAACTGTAAGGGGAGAATATCTGATTCAACAAGTCACCTCAGTGCGCATAGGAGGGTGCTCTCTCACAGATGCGTGATCGTATAAAGCTGACATTTCGAAACGCCACAATGAATGTAACAGCAGCATTCATACAGGGACCAGGTACCCCGTTCTTGTGCTTGGTGGAGTTCTTAGCAGATGGGCTCCCTCAGATCAGAAGCTTATCTTCAGACAAACCCTTTAACTATGCCCTTGGAACGTAAAAAGATTGTCAGTATTAAAGTTACAAAGAGAGCATTCTTTATTTTATAATGTGGGAAATAGAAGCTTAAAGAAGTGGGAAAAATCTGAAGCTGTATGGAAAGTCAATTCTTGGTCACCATGTGAAACAAATGTAACAGGCGTCCAATCTGTACTGCAGCCATTTGATTTGTAAGTGCTAGAGTAAGGCTTTGAAAGATGAATACAGTAGAAGGGTCTGTATAATAGACAGATTGGGGAGGAAAGAAAATGGTGTTCCATTAAACTGCAGAGAAGGCAATTTCAAAGCTTTTGCCAGAAGGGTATCATGCAATTTGGGATTTTACAGGCAACTGATGATGCCCTTAGCATTGTGGGGTCTGTATTTTTTTTTTGGCCATAAAAAACAAAAAAAATCTTGTGTAGACACAGAAATTTAAAAAAAAAAATCACCTTAGTGTCAGGATGTCCTCTGTAGTGCACGAAACTAGTGAGAGCTGCAGCGTGGCAGGATAGAGCAGACGGAGCCACATAGTACTACAGGTATTTCTACTACCTTATTTGTACTCAAAAATGTATCACTGTACAATCGTGGCCAAAATTAGTTTTCACAAAGTTTGCTGCAAAACTGCTTTTGGATCTTTGTTTTAGTTGTTTCTGTGATGTAGTGAAATATAATTACACACACTTCATATGTTTCAAAGGCTTTTATCGAAAATTACATGACATTTATGCAAAGAGTCAGTATTTGCAGTGTTGGCCCTTCTTTTTCAGGACCTCTGCAATTCGACTGGGCATGCTCTCAATCAACTTCTGGGCCAATTCCTGACTGATAGCAACCCATTCTTTCATAATCACTTCTTGGAGTTTGTGCCCAAAAAAAATCATGACTTTTCCAGCTGATGAATCTTCCCTTCTTAAAGGTCCTCTGACAGAAAAGCAGATTCCCTTTTAGCAGAAATTATCACCTCTCTGCTTCACTTTGTAAGGCTTTGCAGTTCTAGTCTAAGAGCTCTTAGACTTTGGTTAAAGAGGTTGTCTCATCTTGCTGTCATCTCAAGTTAATTGAAACGACATAGCTTGCTGTGCTACGCTGCTTTCATAGCTCTCATGCACTGCAGGGCTCTGCTGTTTCCTGGCGAGCTGGTGGTTGGGACTGTCTCATGTCGTCTTAGTAACGGCGAGATAAGAACCCCTTTATATCACATAGGATGTGACCTTTTGGGTGGCACCTCTAGGGAAATTTTTTTGGAAGACCTTTCATCCCTTAAACTAGCTAGTGAATTCTTCTGTGACTACCCCTTGGACATGCTAAGATTATCAGCGAAAAATATGATTCTTTCGAACTCTGCAGTGCCTTGTGGATGAAATCTTGGGAAGGTAATGTTTTTACCTTTTTCATCCATCAAGGTTTTTTGGAAAAATTAAAAGAATTTCTAAAAAAAGAAGGGATTTCTTTTCTACAACCTCCTAGTAAACTGAAAACTAAAAATTTCTGGAATCAGATATGAAGAATTTTTTTGTTCCAACAGAGAATGCAGGAATTCCTGACCAGGAAGAGAAAACTTCAACTCTTTCTCTTTTAAGAAAATTAGAAAAAGAATTCTGATGCCGGTCTGACCCCGTAATGGTAGTCCCTGGTAGGCACCAGGTAGGCAGGATTTCATCTTCATTGGCTCAGCGTTACCTCTGCCACCTGGGTTAACTCAACAATAAAAGAAGGTTATTCTGTAGAATTTGATCACAAAACACCAGACAAGTTTGCTGCTGTGTCATCCAAAAAACTCACGTTATGGATGTCTTAACAGAGTTTCTACAAAGAAAGCTCTAGAAGAAGTTCCAGAATTAGAAAAAGGAGTATATTCACCAGTGTTGCGGCTCGTAGCTTTTTCTTCCACAATTAAAGGCAAACCGTGTAAAGATACAGCCGTACAATCTGTTCGGCGTGTATTCTATAAACAAGGGGGTACCAGATCTCTACCCTAACCAAACAAATGGCATAGGATAATTTCCTTAGCAGAGAAGAATATCCAGGATCTTCAGGCTGTTCATATAAGGGGAGATCAGAACGTCAAAGTGGATCATCTGAGTCACAATCTCGTCAAACCAGGAGAATGGGCTCTCAACCCCCAGATTTTTCGGCATTTAACCAGTTGGTTTGCAGTGCCTCAGATGGCAACCAGGCAAAAGTTGAAATTGCCAATGTTTTGCTCTCTTTACAGGACAGATCACCCTTATGAAGTGGATGAACTATCACTCTAATAGAGCAACCTATTCATCTACATCTTCCCTCCATTTCCTCTGATCCAGAGAATTCTATCCAGATTGAAAGTGGAGAGTCCCCATGCGATCCTTATATTACCTTTTTGGCCTTGCAGAGTGTGGTTTCTGCTACTAATGAATCTGTCCAAAAGAGAATTCTGGAAGCTACCAACTTCGCAAGATCTCCTGTGTCAGGGGACCCCTCTTCATCCATGTTCTCAGAGGTTACAACTTACAGCATGGAGATTGTAGATTTTCTAGAGCAATTTTTTTTTTTATCAAAGACTACCCCCTAAGGTAGTTAACACATTATTATCAGCAAAAAGACCAGCTACCATAAAATCGTATAGCAGAGTGTGGAAAAATGTTTCTGCTTGATGCAATGAAAGGTCTGTATCATCTCGTCAACTATCTGATATACTTTACTTCCTGCAAGAAGGATTTGATAAAGGACTTAAAAGCTATGTACACCTGGGGCATTTTTTTAAAAATGATTATTGCATTGTACTCATTATGAGCTACAAATCCTTTTCTATTGGTCTTGATTAAAAATATGGAATTTTTTTCTGTACAGAGCTAAGACGCTCTAGTAGCAGCCTGAGGATTTTCTCTTTTTCCATCATTTGGGTTGCTGACGGGGCTACTTATCTCTGCTCCCTGACCTTATAAACAAACACTCATTGAAGCTCCATCCTGATCTTACTGATAAGTATGTGGCTTAAATAAGTGTTTACGATCTCTTAGTAATTTACAGATAAGGGTTATTAGGTGACTGGCACAAAGTGAAAGTAGGATGCTCACAGCTAGAAAAACAGTTAACCTTTTGTGACAGAACGGCTCAATATTTTTAATAAAGACCAATTGAAAAAAATGTTTTTTTAGCCCAACATTAGTAAAATGCAATCATAAAGAAATTGTACCCAAAGGTGTAGATAGCCTTTAAAGAGGTTATCCAAGACTAACAAATGCTCCCCCATATATGCCCGGCCCCTGATTCTACTTACCTGGCTCCCTGCCCTGCTCCGGGTTCCCGCACAGCCGCAGCTGCTTCTCCCCGTGCGCAGATGAAAACATCTGGTGTCAAGAGGGGAGTAGGCAATGGCAGGCGGTGAAGGGGAAGGAGCCTCCATAGCGTCACCCACTAGATGAAATCTCTGCGACCTACAAAGCTTCAGGTCTGCCATCACCTCTACAGATGTCTACATGATAAATGTCATTTGCTGAAGTGAAACAATCCCTTTAACTCCATGGTACCAATATTTAATACTAGATAACATCATGTCGCTGTGAGATTGCTGGAAAAAGGTCTGTGATACAGGTAAATATGATCATCAGATACATATTCTGCCTTGTTCAGAGCGACAGTAGTGTTACCTGCAAATACAGTTTTGTGCCTCTAAGAGACATCACTGACTGGTCACTCCTCTTTAGCTATGTTAGGTTCACTAATGTGTCAAAATTTTAGCCAAGAAATTAAAATTTTTTTGCTATTCCACCTGGCAAATTCAGCATGAACAAAATTCTTTAAAATGCTAAAATACTACTTCTACTATATAGATAGCTTTACAAGCCTAGAAGTGAATAAAGATAAAATTATCCGGCTATTTGACAGTAAGTCACGTATAATTGAATACCTTTACTGAATCAAGTGTGTAGTCTTCTTTGTTACTGTTATCGCACATCGTGCCTGTTACTGTTATCAAATCTGTATTTGAACTACTGCCAGATATACTGTACAGCAATCCACATTTATTCCAAAGTTCTCTGCTGCCATCAAGTGCTTACATTGGATTATGCCGCTTTACTCCTGTAAATAGAGCAAATTGATTTCTAAATGAAAGTGACAAAAATAAAGATAAAGAACTATTCAGTAATTGCAAAGCTGACTCTATCACTGGGGACGCATTCTTATAGATCCATCATAATGTACATAGTTAAGAGATACCAGTAGGATTACTTGTAGGCCATTTATTCACATGGCTGTAAAAATGATGTATTTTGAGATAACAGGGTCAAATCGTATTAGAAGGAACTAGTAAAAACATTTTCAGTTTCTTTGTTCACACATCCCAGTTTTACAGCAATGCATTTCCCATTAACTTATTTCTTTGTCTAAAATGGGAAGCAGATTTTTTTTTTTGTTTTATTAAATTTAAAAGGCCAAACTGGAGAGAGCATAAAGAAAAGTTCACACCTGACAAGAATAAGGCATTAGTAGTGGGAGTGTGCCCAGATATTATGGGCCCATAGTAAAACTTGGTAAGGGCCCTCCTGTAAGATTTCTAAAAAAAAGATTTTTTATTATTTTATTCAAATTAATATTTTATTATTCATGAAGGATACTTTACTTGACTTTATCTTTCTGAATGTCATGAGGGAAATTTATCAAGCCTTTAACTCCAGAATTCTGGCTTCAAAAAGCCACAAAATAGAGTTTGGGCTTCTTTGTGCAAAAATTTTTGTGACAGTTTTACACCACACTAGAACTGGGGGATTATAACTACAACCTTTTAAAAAGTCCCTAAATTACTTTACTCATATTTCTTAATGTCTTTACACCAGACATCTGCCATAAATACTGTACATAAATATAAATGATAAATGATAAATGTCCCCCATATACCTATAAAACACTGTATCCATTATATCCTAAAACTAGTTGCCTGCAGCCCAGTGGCATAGCATGTGTTGCCACCACCCAGCCCAAACCTAGAATTGCTCCCCGTGACCAGTGGGCACATGCCTTTTCATAGAACCACACCCCAGGGCATACCAAGGCCAATATTACCAATAAAAAGACTATATAAGTGACAAATACCATAAACATGTATTTTCACCTCTTAGTGACTTCATATTCCACCATGCTGACACTGCATATAATACAATATAAGATCGATATTACCACCGTACAGTGACCATATGGTGGGAGATACCAGTCCTACACAAGTGCATACACAATCAATGCAATGTACATGTAAGTCGCACAGCAACCCAATTCTATGGTAGACCTGATATACTGCGATCCCTGTGGTCCTGTAGCCATAGCCAATACTTCCTCTTCATTAACTCTTTAAAGGGGTTATCTCATCTTGTGTTTCCACTATGAGAATGAACTATGTGTTGACCTCAGGTGACTGGGCTTGCAGTCAATGGGAGCTACATAAACAGCAGGAAAAGCTATACTATTTATTTAACTACCAAGTTACTTTGTGTTTGCAATGCGGTTTCCGTCCCTCTCCCTTCCATGACCCATAACTTTTTTCTACCTTTCTGTTTACACAGTCTGAGGGTTTATTTTTGTGTGACAAGCTTTATTTTTTAATTGCAGCAGTTAATTCCCTATGTCTTGTATTCCCACCATGTTTTTTTTCAGTTTTGTTTTTATGGCGTTCACGATGTGCTAAAATTTACTTGAGATTGTCATTCGACCCACAGAATAAGCTAATTGTGATGACAACCTTACGGGTCAGTGTTATTATGGCAATACCAAATTTATATAGTTTTTATTGGGTTTTATTACTTTTAAGAAAAATACAAACCTCTCAAAAAAAGTCGAAATTTTCTTAACATCACCATATTCTGACACGGATAATTTTTTTATGTTTTGTCTACAGAGCCATGCAAAGGCTTGTTTTTCGTGGGATGAGCTCTATTTTTTCATTTCTCAATCGATACAATTCACACCTGAGGCCGACTATTTCCTCAGATAATAAGTTCTTTTCATGTGAGATGACATTAATGCTAAAGGTGTAACTTTTGACATTAAATAATAATACACAGATATTATAAAAACATGCAGATTTTATTAGTTACACGATTATAAACAAATAGGTATATAAACACAATTATATATGCCAAGGAATATATATGGCAATGATATATGAAGCATTACAAGCTTATCATAAGTAAATAAACAATGATATATGCCAATTAATATATATGGCATTGATATCAGGCACTAGAAGCTTCACAATAAGTAAATAAACACATGTGGGTAAGAGCAGCTTGTCACATTATAACAAAGCTATTTGGTTAGGATATCAAAACAAGAAGTTACATTATATACATTACTCCTGTTCAGAGGCGTGTCTAATCCTAGACATCTATATGGAATGATAAATACATTCCCCACCCCTCTCTAACCAAACTAAAATACACCTCACATGTAGTAATGGGCAAATCCATTCAAGTATATAACTTAGAAGATAGTAGTCAAATCCTAGACTACTTTTAATACTTCTGTCAATACTACTTTCATATCTGTATAACCTGGTAAGACTATTAAGACAACAGAAATTGGAAGAACTTGGAACAAATCTTCCAGTGGGAATTTATCATCTAGCTTGGCGAAGAATGCTACTATCCATATATCTCCGCATATATATATGCAATCATTTAATACTCTGATAAATTATGAAACTTGATTCTTCTGCAGGTAGAATGAAGGCTCACAATTATTCTATATCTAAGACTACATCTCATATAAAGAGATGATAAATAAATTAATAAGTTCGCCAACATAGATGCTATGATTTTACCCACATTATCTAAATAGTCTTAATAAATTGAAACATCATTCTTTGTGTTTCTTACCAAGTCCTAGCAGGAATCTCACTTCTGCTCCTAGGAAAGCTGGATGGTCCATCACCATGGCTTTCATCTTGGGTGTTGGCTCCTGGAATGTTGGAATGCTATGCTTCCTCCTTTGTTTCTTAGCTTCTCTCCTTCTTCCTCTCTTTTTTTCTCCTCTCTTTTCTGATGCTGATCTATCTAGGGTAATTATCTCCCTTGTAATCTAACATTACCACCCCCTGGATTAGTATTCTCCAATCAATTGAGGGGGTGTAAACATAAGTAATAAGATCCTATGAGATCATGTTTACCCATAATGCAACTATGGAGGATGGTGTAGCGATATCCATCTGTCTCCGGATGGCACTGTTGTGCAAGCTATTAACACCATACCATGAAGAGTTAACTAGGGTATTTTTGCATCATATAACTTTGACCTTTGTCATCGTAAATTCGGCGATAAGGATTAGTTTAGACAACTTTGAAACAACTAAAGACAGACCTCTAGGCGTCTCTCTGTTGATCTATGGACCATAATGATATGAATGGGCCTTGTTCTCTTCAGACGGACATGTCTGGAGAATCCAGTGTACTCCCTTACAGATAAGACCACATTTGTGGCAATAACTTTTTAAAATATAATGTTCTTTGTATTCAGTATTCAGTAAACTTTTACACAGACTGAACTCTGTGTTACCTCATGTTGGCCTGTTTCAGCCATACAGCAAAACTTTGTAACTTTGGTTCAGTCTGTCTCTTAAAAACAATGAGCATCAATTTTGAATATAATATGACCAGGTATCAATATATATACCTATGAAAATGCCTGACACTAAGCAGACAGAAGACAGATCGCCAGGGGTTGGGGGCCTGTTGGGGGTGCTAGAATTTGAACCCAAGCGATAACATGGATGGGGGTTTAGATAGTAAACAGACAGCTGACGTGGGGGCGGGGCTAAGCAGAAGATCGCCGCCGATGGGAGGGGGTGTTTGCTGGGGGTGACACCATTTTCTACCGCACCAGGTGACACCAGCCCTAGCAACGCCACTGGGGCCCGGCGGCTGCCCACTCAGTATAGAGAAAAGGAGATCAGCTGTGCTGCGGCTGTGCCGTGCGCAGCAGCGCAGCAGCGCAGCACAAGTGATCTACTCTACAGCAGACTGTCAGCACTGCAGTCTGCAGTACAATACAAATCATTTATAGTAAACCACAGTCCAGTTCTTCCAGGCACTGGCAGTCACTCCGTGCCGTTCGCTTACTTTACATGTACGTCCGTGACGTCAGGGGCAGGGGCAGGGCCCGGCAGCCGGAGCAGAAGAGGAGAGGAGGGGCTGGCCATGGCGTCCTGTGCGGCGCAGAGGCGCGCCGCGGTGACGTCAGTGAGTCGTGATGTTATGTTACTGACGTCTTCAATGATTTTTGCGGCCTGCCTGCGCCTCACACAGAGTAGACAGACAGTCAGAGCACCGTCCGCACCATCCACGTGACGCGCCCACTTCCAAGTTCCCCTCCTGGTTCCTGCCCTGCCTGCTGTTTAGGCCCAGATGTGCTGCAGCAGCCTGCAAGTGAAGTTGTTCAAGTAAAGTAGTAGTAAAGTTTACTAAAGTAGTAGTACTACTGTGACAATTGATTTCTTCACTAGTAATCACAAAAGGCTGGCCTGGTTATTGTGTATGGACTGGACTCAGTGAGAAGAACTGTTATGGGGAGATATGTGGATGACATGCATCATAAGTTGCTATATAGTGTCATCCATAGATCCCCCATAGCAGTGCCCTCCCCATAACAGTGCCATCCTCAGATCCATCCATAACTGTCATCTACAGGTCCCCGATAACAGTGACCTCCATAGATCCCCCCATAGCAGTGCCCTCCCCATAACAGTGCCATCCTCAGATCCACCCATAACTGTCATCTACAGGTCCCCCATAACAGTGACCTCCATAGATCCCCCCCATAGCAGTGTCCTCCACAGTTTCCCCATAACAGTGTAATCCACAGATCCCCCATAACTGTGTGTCATCCTCAGATCCCCCATAACTGTGTGTCATCCACAGATCCCCCATAACTGTGTGTCATCCACAGATCCCCCATAACAGTGTCATCCACAGATCCCCCATAACAGTGACCTCCACAGATCCCCCATAACAGTGTCATCCACAGATCCCCCATAACAGTGTCATCCACAGATCCCCCATAACAGTGCCATCCACAGATCCCCATAACAGTGTATCATCCCCTGATCCCCATAACAGTGCTATTTTCATATCGAATTGCCTATTTAGGATTTGTAATGCTTTGGTTTTGTTTATTTATGATTTTGTAATGCACCTGTCTTGGTTTGTGCATTTATTTATTGTGCACAGTTTGGTTTTTGTATTCGTTATTTATGTTGCACTTCTAATTAAATAAATTATTGTGCAGGATATGGGTGTGACTGGAGGCGGGACATGGGAGTGGCTGGAGGCGGGATGTGGGTGTGGCCTGGAAGGGGGCCCTTGATTTATTTTGCCCAGGGGCCCTGAGGGTTCTCAGTCCGCCCCTGAATAAATGGCTAACAAACCTGTACCTTTGTCAAATTTAAAAGAATAAGGAAGAACTGTACCTATGACAATGTGTTTCAGAAACATGCAAAACTCAATGTGATTTTTGGGAAAAGAAAACTCCCACCCCCACACATAATATTGAAGATGTTTACAAGAGAACCAGTTTATTGGATCAACTCCATTGTCTACAACTGAGGGTCCAAGGGACGAAGGAAGAGAAAAGGACCACCTTGCTTAGTCAAAAGAAGAATATTTTACGGAAGCATTGGCCTCTAAGTAATGATCCCCATCTGAATAAAGTACTTCCTCCAGCACTCACAATCACATATAAACATGCCCCTACTATAAAGACTATCCTGGCTCCCAGTAGGTAGAGGTAACATATGACAAAATAGAATACCGTGAACAATACCATTGGAAGCTATCGCTGTGGAGCTTCCAAATGTGTCTGTTGTACATCGAACTATTGAATTTTTAACAAAGACTACTAATCAAAGTTTTAAGTTTAAACATTTTCTTACTTGTAAAATAGAATTTGCGATCTACTTGATTAAGTGAGATTGTGGATTGCAGTATGTAGCCCGCACCACCCAGAAACTGCACGACAGACTTAAGCAACATCGTCACAATATAAAGAAGAAATATTTGAAGCATGGAGAAAGTAGGCATTGTGGTCTCAAACATTAAGGAGACTGAGACCCCAAAAGAATTTCACCAGTCGATCATGCCCGTGAGGATACCTACCATAGGTTTGCAGTTCTGAAGAATAGAGAAATCTTTTGGATCTACAAGTTGCGCACTGAGATCAGAGACCATCCTGTAAGAATTAACACAGAAAAGGAAGTCCATTAGCCATCATTTATTTATTGCCTCTTTAGTTCCTTTAATAAATAGATTAGGTTGACTTTTAATTATTTTACAGTAGTATTCCATTACCAATAGAATTTTAATGGTTTTCTGTTATATTGATAATAGCAAACTGTATCCTTGTACAACTATAACCAATTTTCCTTCATTTCCACATTTCAGGTAAATGTTGTCCCCTTGTGGTCTCAATTGGCAATTTAGCCTATAAATTCCTCAATAGATTACTAATAGATTTCTTCACAAGTGATTAACTCCTTAGCATGCAGCAGTTATATTGTTTAGTTCCAGTGTGTACATTTAGACTGAGACCTCGTTATATTACTTTACCTCTTAGATATTGGAGGTTTTTGCGCTTTCGTTTTTCTTTCCTGTGTTCCCAGAGCCCTAACTTTTTTATTTTTCCTTTCACGTAGCCGTATGAGGGCTTGTTTTTTGCAGAACAAATTGCACTTTTTAATGTCATCATTTAATATGGTATACAATGTAGTGGGAAGCGGGAAAAATTCCAAATGGAATAAGAAAAAAAACACCATTCCTCCACAGTTTTATGGGTTTTGTCTCTACGGCATTCTCTATGCTGAAAAAACTGACCTGTGCCCTTCATTCTCTGAATCAGTAAGATTACAACAATGCCACATATGTGTAGCTTTTTTTGTGTTTTAATACTGAAAAAAATAAAAACGTAAAAAAAAAATTCCTTTTCATCACCATATTCAGACCCCCATAACTTTTTTATGTTGTCTACTGAGCTGTGTGTGGGTTCATTTTTCGCAGGATGATCTGTAGTATTTTACGGATACCATTTTGGAGTGTGTAACTTTTGATCTCATTTCATAAAATTTTTTGGGGGGAAGAGAAGCGATAAAAAATGGCGAATCAGCCATACTTTTTTCCAGTACACCATTCACCATATGGGATAAATATTTTTATATTTTAACAGCATGGGAATGCGCCCATAGTGTACAGGAGACGCGCAAGTCACAGCGGGAGAGCCGGGATCGCGCTGCTAAAGGAGGTATACCACGCATGCGCGGGCTGTACGAGCGCAGTCCCGGCAACTTTAGCTACTGTCAGTTATGGAGCAGAGGGGTGGGGTTAGGGCAGGGAAGGCAGACCTGGAGTTAAGGAGGCCGCTGCCCCCTTGACTTCTATCTTGACTTCTGCAAGGATTTTAAAAGGCGATTTTTAGATGATTTTAAATATAGGAAAAGCACAGGAAACACTGTTGGAAACATCTTGTGGGGCACTATCAGGTACTGTTCATGGTTTATGAAGTCAATTCCAGGTGACAGGTTCACTTTAAGTTTAGACCCCTAAATGTGTAATGTGATTCCTTTTAGAATTTTTTAACAAGAACTTTTTGTTCAATGCTAAGACCAGTATAACAAATATATGAACACACATGGGCAGAGTGGAGACGAGCCTACTATGAAGAGGCCATACACATATGCCAAGCATTTACAGTTCCTAAAACATTATGACACTACCAAAAGCCACTTTGCGTACCATTGTGTCAGAACATAGAAAAAACTGCAACACTCTTGATCTTCAATCAACTTGTAGATTTATTAGCACCAAACACACAGCAACGTTTCGACTGCAATTAGTCATTTTTCAAGCTCATTGCAGTCGAAACGTTGCTGTGTTTTTGGTGCTAATAAATCTACAAGTGGATTGAAGATCAAGAGTGCTGTGGTTTTTTCTATGTTTTGGATCTTTGAGGGGTCCCTGGGGTCCGGACCTGACATCGCGAGCACCGCCGCCGTTTAATGGATTGAGAAGTGATCAGTAAGTGGTGCTGTCCTTATCTACCATTGTACATACCATTGTGTCAGTACAGTGTAGTGGTTAGGTAAAGGGGGTACTGACATCATTGCTCTAAAACTATTATTAATTTTACATTTTGTTTCTAATCACCGGTCCAGTGACAATTTGATGGACAATCTGAAAAAAAAATGGAGGAGGAATAGGAGGCAGAGGAAGTGGAGAAACTAGATTTGGTAGCAAATTCATCTGAGCAGCCAATGGTTCAAGATCAGCACACAACTGAGAAACCCACCACACTGTCGACTGCCAGCTCAGTGCATCATACCACCAATCGTCGGAGGCGCCACCTGCCCTCTAGTGGTACGGTACAGGATGCTTCCAGGGCCCAAGTTAATGAGCAAGTGGTGGAGTATCTTGTCACAGAACATGTTTTTTGCCAGTTAAAACCGGATAGCAACACATATCCTTTTTTCTACTCTGTTGTTATTTCCGATTGCAGATTTCTAATTCTTTTTCCTGAACATAATTGTAGAGGCAGCCACCTTGCCTGAGCTCTTTTAACAGAATTTAGAAAGCATTTAGAAACATTAGGAAAATTGCTTCATGGCAGCCCCATAGACACAATGGTCTGGAGGGGACCTTATTGACTTCTATGGGAGTTTTCTAGGCATGCTCTGTGATCTGTGCACAAGTCATTATACAAGGAAAGAAAAGACTGACAATCATCAATTGTGAATGGAGGATCATCTTTTACTTGTCATTCTAAACCTGCCTGTAATGATAGCACCTCTGTGTGTAGATAAGCAGATAACTGCAATTAAGTGATCTGTACTACTATTCGGCATAGTGGCCATAGGACAACTGCAGAATTTGATGGGTTTATATATATATATATACACACACACGTAAAGTTAAAAGCATCACCAAAAAATCCTTAAAAATGTTAAACATGATTTTTAAACTATGGGTCATTTTCTGCTGACACATTTCCTTTAAGGCCTTCTTAAGATCTCTGACACCACTCTTAAGACGGATCAATGAAGTGGTATGTTATCAGGCCCAAACTGTATTGGAGGAGGATGTACCACCAAATGATCCCTCCTCCATACTGTGTGCTGTGAAATTGTCGTGTTCAGCAGGATAAGGCCCTCTTTCCATCTTGCTTATCTTCTCCACACATGCAGTATTGGCGTTGGAACCATGCATGTAGTATTGGGAGATACTGTAGGACTACCAGTTTTGGCTCCATAACTTACCGCCTTCCCTTTTCCAGGTACATCTAGATTTAGGCTCCTCAAAGTGGTCAATATGGACATCCTTCACACCTGTCCTACAGTCATGTTGAACAAGCACCTCCATTGGATTCCAGTCAAGGTGGACAGGAAGTGTCTGAAAACACATTTGATGGACTTAGAATTTTATTTAAAAATTGCTTCACGTGTGCTTGTGCCAAGTTGTTGTTTTCTTTTATCTACTTTTATCTAATTTTTTTATTTATTTACCTCTGTGTCAGGTCTTTCCTTGGGGGATTAAGAGGTACTTTTAAGGTGGGAGGTGGAGCTATCTTGACCAAAGGAGCCATTTTTTGAAGGAGAAAGCAGTAGGAAAAATTAAGGTTGTTTGTGCCTCCAAAAATGGATGGCCTCAACTTAATATTGACATATGCAAGCTGAACTGTCGATTTGGATATGTTATTCTCACATAGCAGGGCAGGGGGAGTTAAGGAGATAGGTTTGGAAGAAAATACATAATGGACATTGAAAGATGTGTCTGCTGCATATAATCCTCACAAGGATATTGTTGACCTATCCTCAGGATAGATCATCAATATCAGATAGGTGGCATTCCAAATACTGGTAACCCCTCCAAACAGATATATGATGAATGGGACAAGCAGTTGTCATTCAACTATACCGCATAAAGAAGTGGGACAACATGCAGGTAATTTGGAAGAGGAAATAGTGCTCACAGGTGCACTGATGTATCATCATACAACTATTTGGCATGGTTGACGGGAATGGGACAACCCCTTTAAAAATACTTTATTTGAAAATAATAGTACAACCTCAATGAGCTATTAGTATTAGTATATTTTGCCAAAATTTCAAAAAACTGCCAACATTTCCATCCATCCTAAAATTGGAGTATGAAAATGATATTGGAACAATTCACCAATTTATGAATTATCCATATAAAAAGGAAAATTATTTTTTTGGGCAAAAATACCTTAAGCTTGCAACCCGATTCAAGGGTCCTGATTGTCTTGCAAGTGTGAAGTAGAACAAGAAAAGTCAGCCAATACCATTCAATGTATAAAACAACTGAAAGGTGGCATGAAGCAGGATGTGCTCAACCCAGGATGCAGTTGTGCATATATATATACAGGGGAGCAGATCCTGCACTTGTGGCCCGTTGCTAATGGCGATCCCCAGCAAAAATGCATACGGTGGAGGATGCCCGCAGCGGACCACAAGTACCACAATAGACATCCTACACGAGATGGCAATGGTGTGGATGTGATAAACAATATAACAATATAGCGTATAACAAATGACAAGACAGGTGCACACTGCGGTCTTACTAAGCCCTCAAACTGATGTTAAAATTGAGAGATTGGCCAACATATCCTGCTGTGAAGGACATGTCTAAGCCCGAGCACAACGCCAAGGTTTCTTAAGTAGCTCGGGTTTAGACATGTCCTCCACAGCAGGATATGTTGACCAATCTCTCAATTTTAACATCAGTTTGAGGGCTTAGTAAGACCGCAGTGTGCACCTGTCTTGTCATTTGTTATTGCAATACCATTCAATGGTCACAACAACCCAATCGGATGTGAGTCATGAAGTAGTTTGCACAGAAGTCCCAAATCTCCAGGCTAGAAAATACAGGTCTTCAAAGCAGTGCAAGTGTTCAAATAAATAGCTGGGGTAGGGAAACTGTGGTCAAGATCAGCATCCACTGAGGCATTCCTGCATTAGGGTGAAATTACGGAAGACACAAGTCTTTATGAGCCAGTCCACCTTATACAGATCCATTATACATTTTGTTATATATATATATATATATATATATATATATTTATTTATTTTTTTAATTTTTTTTTACAGTAAAAGCTCTTAAAAAGAAATGGTACTCATATTGGGACCAGTTCAGAAGAGAGCTAAATCAAAGACAATAAAGCGGTGATGGATCTTGGGACAGAAAAAACTTATTTATACAGTATACATCACAGCTTTAATTTTTGAACCCTATCATTAAATAGGGACCATAAGTAAATAACTTATTTGTTTTATTTATATTTTCATATTAAAGATATTGTTTATTGTTAAATGATTAGCAAACTTTGCAAGTGTTCAAATAAATAGCTGGGGTAGGGAAACTGTGGTCAAGATCAGCATCCACTGAGGCATTCCTGCATTAGGGTGAAATTACGGAAGACACAAGTCTTTATGAGCCAGTCCACCTTATACAGATCCATTATACATTTTGTTATATATATATATATATATAAATATATATATATATATATTTTTTTTTTTTTACAGTAAAAGCTCTTAAAAAGAAATGGTACTCATGTTGGGACCAGTTCAGAAGAGAGCTAAATCAAAGACAATAAAGCGGTGATGGATCTCTGGACAAAAAAAAATTATTTATACAGTATACATCACAGCTTTAATTTTTGAACCCTATCATTAAATAGGGACCATAAGTAAATAACGTATTTGTTTTATTAATATTTTTATATTAAAGATATTGTTTATTGTTAAATGATTAGTAAACTTTCAAATAAAAAAAAATGGAGGTGCGAACAGTTATGTAAGTACAGCACTATTATCTTACTCGATACTGCTACTTACTTACCTCCCCCCACCTTACTTACTAAAATAACTACTAATTAATAAAATCCGACCAAGGACAACATCTGCATGGATTTTCTATGTTCCCTATATGTTTGGGTAGGTTTCCTCCGGGTTCTTCGGTTTCCTCCCACACTCCAAAGACATACTGATAGGGAACTTAGATTGTGAGTTCCACAGGGGACAGCTTGATACTAATATCAGTAAAGCACTGTGGACTACGTTAGCGCTATATAAGTGCGCAAAATAAATTAATAAAATACTTCTTACTTGAAGATGTCCGTGAACATGGCCATAATAAATTAATAGGTGAAAGAGGCCTAATGGTGCTGCAATACCCAGACTAATATTTTTATTATTTTTTACAGCACTGTGGACTATCTTTCTGAGACTGCCGATTCTGATTCAAGACCACCAGAAATCCCTCCAAATGCAGGCATCACAACCTCAAACGCCTTCAGATTTGACCCAGGAGGCTACTGGATCGCAGGCAATGGAGGAGGAACGCCAAGAAAGAGCAACAGAGCGCACCCCTGTTTCCCTCACACCACAGAGCCATTCATCAGGCAGACAAAGGAGGCACCCTCAGTTAGATTTCAATGTGGATATTCGAGGCCTGATTGATTCACGGGTGCTTAAATATCTAAAATCGGAATCATACTGACAGTAAGGAGGAAGCAGCGTTAAAAAGCCTTGCTCCTTACTTACATTGTGTGCCTGATGAATAGTAAACTCGATGCATATCGGTTTTGGCCTATTTGCAGGGCCAAACGAGCCACAACAAGTATTACATTGCGTGGTGCTTGCGCGAGTTAGGGTGTTAAACTGGGCACCATCTCATACTCCGGCTCATTTTCCTTCACATAATCCATTGATTGTTCGACATTATGGGGGTGAATATTTGGCTCTAGTCAAACCGTTGGCCCTAGTCAAAGAGCCAACCCTCCAGGCCCATTTACAAAGGAATTGTATGAGTTGTAAATGTTTCATACACATTATGATTCCCCATTGTGGCCCATACGCAGTACAGTGTTCTCCTGTGGCCCCCACACCGCCATATTCCATTGCGCACTGCCGGATTCCCATTCACTATAATGGAATGCGGCTGCTTTTCTGTCATTTATGCTAGCTTTTGGCTGAACAAAGAATGCTTCATGTAGCATTTTTTGTCTGGCCATTAGCCAGCATGTAAGCCGGATTCAGTCAACTCCAGCAGTCTGTTCCTCTGCTGGACAGATTGCCGGAGTTCAAAATGCAGATATGAACCTGGCCTTAAGGCTGGGAACACACCTAGGCGTTTCTGAATCGCGCGTATGACGCACGTTTTACGCGCGTTTTTGTAACTAAGAAATGCGCGTCATACGCGCGATTCAGTGATTCTCCCCTATGGCAACATTGTCCATAGGCGCGTTAAAACGCCCCAAAGAAGCTCATGTACTTGTTTGGGCATTGGGCGTTTTACAGCGCGTTCAAACGCGCTGTAAAACGCACAAATGTGAATCATGCCCATAGGGAAGCATGGCTTTTCACATGTTGTGCGTTTTACAGCGCGTTTGAACGCGCTGTAAAACGCTTAGGTGTGTGCCTAGGGTAAAGGGGTCCTCTGGGAATGACTTAAAATGGGCGTCGGCAACCTGTCCTAGAATGTGAGGATGAATGCTTGCCCCCACTTGGGTGAGGGGACGGGACCTCACTACACATTATGCTCTGGCATTTCCATATACTACACATTGGTGAGCATTCTTGTCAGCTTGCACAGCCATGATAGCATGCCATAGGCAGGATCACATCATTACCATCTGTTGTAGAGGTAGCTCTGTGAGTGAAGGCAACTATCCTTGCTCACATTCTAGGAAAGGCTTCTAGCGACCATTTTAAATCATTCCTGGAGAACCCCTTTAAGCCCTATGGAACTATGGGCCCTGGGCTGTGTGAAAAATGTGGGCCCCACCCATCTAACATGTAGACATGGTAACAGAACCATGCTTACTCCAGACATATGACAATATATATATGTAATGTAAAGTGAATTTGAAAGATTTGAGAATGAATAAGCTTACTCAGGCTACGCGAATAAATATATTTACTAAATGATTAAATATACGATAACACAAACAAATCACATACAGAATATTAAAAAGTAAATAAACATCACTAGCCTAAATGGGGTGGAGACTCCTTCGATCATGTTATAACCCATGACTGTCTACCCCGTAATAACACATGACCGATGCCCCAGGGTGTACAAGAGAATTGGGTAAGTCATACTCACATCCTACCTAGAATAGAGGGTGGTGGAGTCTGCTAAGTGAATGTGTGTCAGAATGTTTTTACCTGTTAGCCCCTCCTCCAGTGTTCAGCATGCATGTCTCTGAGATCGCCTAGGAATGTGGTGTTATCAGCACAATGGGGGATGGGTACTATCTCTAACTCACTTCATTACAAGGGAAACTTATAAACTATTACACAAAGTATTAAAAAGAATTAAAGGGGAGAACCAATCAGTCACTTAAAAATACCCTTACAATGCAATGGACAGTGTGAGTATATAGATGTACTGTATGTGCAGAGTGTGTGTGAAGATATATGTCCAGTGTGAGAGTATAAAAATATATGTCAGTTTGTGTTATAAATATATATGAATAGCTACAAAACCAATAATCCAGTTGCTGGGCTGTAGTGTACATAAGGACCATTTAGGCCTATGCTCTTGATAGGTCATCATCAGTACGGCTGCTTTCAGAAGAGCAAGTTGTACACTCTGGACTTGCTCTCTTCCAGCTCTGCCAGAGTCGCATAGCATTATATTGATTTATGATGCTATGTGACCCTTACAGTTCTGGAATGTATTGTATAACAGTACTGACCGCTACACTTAGAAGCAGAGAGGTAGAAACATCGGGATAAGAAGGAGGAGGTGGCGCCAGGTTCGTGCTCCTCACACAGAAGGTCCTGAGGCTAGCATCAGCACGTTATAAGTATTAGGGCTCATGCACATGCACAACGTATTTTTATCCATTCTGTTTTTTTGTGGCCCGTATGCAGGACCATTAATTTCAATTGGACCACAATAAAACTGAAATGATTCAGTGTGCATTCCATGTCCATATGTCCGCATGTCCGTTCCGCAAAAAAATAAAACATGTCCTATTCTTGTCCATTTTGTGGATAAGGACAGGCATTGTTACAATGAACCCTCAAAAAAAAAACAGATGCAACATGAACGTCACCCGTTTTTTTGGGGGACCCGTGTTTTGCGGGCCGCAAAATCACTGGCGTAACTAGAGTTCTATGGGCCCCAGGGCAAACTTTGAATTGGGCCCCCCACACTATAGGTTTGAATGCGTTTTAGTTTTTAACCCCGTCTATATATATTTCATTTTTGCTTAGTATATATCATGATTTTGCCCCCCAGGGGCTGGGGGTGCATGGGACACACAGGGGCTGGGGCTGCTGGGGGTGCACAGCACATGGGCTGCTGCAGGGGGTGCACTGCACAGGGGGCTGGGGTGCACAGCACAGGGGCTGGGGGTGCAGGGAATGCGGCGGGTGCAGGCTGAGCTCAGCCCAGTGGCAGGTCTTATTGCATAACAGAATAATGTTCAGCTACTGCAGATCACTGGGGAGGGACGGGCTGAATGAAATGTATCAAGTCTGGCTGCTGGGCCTGTCGGAATGGGGCTGGCATGGGCTGCTTGGCTACTGCTCCCGGCTCTGTTGCACCGGGCCCTCTTTCACCTGCAATGTCTGGACTTCAAGCCCTCGTTCCGCCTGCCACACAAGTTCACCTTCTGTGTCCAGTACAAGGATTTTGGCTGCTGCGACTTGCGTGATCCCGCGAGAACCGGCGCTGAGGTCACGGGTTTCGGAGAATCATCTCAGCAAGAGGCACAGCACCGGAGGGGGTGGGGCGCCACCGGCCAGGCACAGGGGCCTGGACTGGCCATAAAATTACTTGCGGCAAGTTGCCGGCCCGCATTGGTCAGCAAAAAAAAAAGGGTGACGCCCGTGTTGCATCCGTTTTTTTGTGAATCCATTGTAGCAATGCATGTCCTTGCCAAAAAAATAGATATAGATAAGAATAGGACATTAAATTCCTGCTCATTCTGGGGTTTGAAGCCTTCTCTCAATGATTATAAATAAAGAAATAGCTGTCAATCACTGGTAGGGCTGCACAAAACTACACTACTCACAAAAGGTTAGGGATATTTGGATTTTGGATGAAAATTATGGAAAGCGTAAAAACTTCACGCTATTGTGATATCATATCATGAAAGGAAGGCATGCAATGGTGATTTCCTCATCTCAAACAAATTTATCGAAATAAAGGCAATAACAGTGGTGGGTATACCCCCCACAAAAAATGTCATATGTGGCCTTGAGCCTTAATTACAGCTTGAAAACGACGTCTCATGCTGTTCACAAGTCAACTTATTGTCGGCTGAGGTATGGCATTCCATTCTTCTTGAAGGGACGGCCCTCAGGTCATTGAGGTTCTGGGGTACAGAGTTACGAGCCTCTACACGGCGACTCAGCTGATCCCATAGATTTTCAATGGGATTCAGGTCTGGGGAAAGTGCAGGCCACTCCATTTGAGGGACCCCAGTCTCCAGCAGCCGTTCAATGATGCGACCTCGGTGAGCTGGCGCATTGTCGTCCAGGAAGATGAAATTAGGCCTGTGTTGTTCATGCAGAGGCAACATGACTGGATTAATGATGTTATTCAAGTAGTAGGGGCTTGTTACTGTACAATTGAAAAAGTGTAGGGCAGTTCTGTATCACCACCAAAGGCTTGTCTGGTGACAACAATGGCTGATGCATAGCACTCTCCTTGATGTCTCCAACATCGTTAGAGGCCATCATTTCAGCTCAGCGTGAATCGACTTTCATCAGTGAACAGTACTGAGGCCCACTGGTCCCTTGTCCAGTGTAGATACACCATGGCCCATACAAGACGATAACGCCTGTGCCTGATGATGTGGTCAGGTACCCTTGCAGGTCGTCTACCACACATATCACGCTGCTGTAAGAGGTTTCAAATGGTCTGACATGAAACTTGGTGCCTTTCACCTCTCTTAAATGTGCCTGGAGTTATGTGGTACTCATCATCCAGTTCCGCATGGCATTGTTCACAATAAAGCGGTCATCAATGTGGGATGTGGCCAAAGGACATCCACTTCTATGCCTTTCTGTGACTCTTCCAGTCTCTCTGTATCTCTGCTGCAACCTGCTGATGACTCTACAGTTGTGTTCAAAATTATTCAACCCCCACTGAAATTGAGTGTTTTGGCCAGTTTGACATTGATTTTGATCATTTCAGTCATCTTGTTTACAATTAAATCAAGGAGGCACTTGTAAGTCAGACAAATATAACATAACATTTATAATGAAATAACCACAAATGTCTTTTCTGTGCTCACATCATTATCAGTTTTATTCAACCCCCAAGTGACATTCAATCTTAGTACTTAGTACAACATCCTTTTCCAGTTATAATAGCTTTTAAACG
This sequence comes from Bufotes viridis, assembly GCA_033119425.1. Lineage (NCBI taxonomy): Eukaryota > Metazoa > Chordata > Amphibia > Anura > Bufonidae > Bufotes > Bufotes viridis. The sequence continues at coordinate 248,753,017 of CM065592.1, read as the reverse complement.
TGAAGCATAGCTTGACACAAGTGTCTTGCAGCGATCTACGGGTATCTTCGCCCATTCTTCATGGGCAAAAGCCTCCAGTTCAGTCACATTCTTAGGCTTGCGCGCTGCAAATGCTTTCTTTAAGTCCCACCAGAGGTTCTCAATCGGATTTAAGTCTGGTGACTGCGATGGCCACTTCAAAATGTCCCAGCCTTTAATCTGCAACCATGCTCTAGTGAACTTGGAGGTATGCTTGAGATCATTGTCCTGTTGAAAGGTCCAACGTCTCCCAAGCCTCAGGTTTGTGACGGACTGCATCACATTCTCATCCAATATCTTCTGGTACTGAAGAGAATTCATGGTACCTTGCACATGCTGAAACTTCCCTGTACCTGTAGAAGCAAAACAGCCCCAAAACATGATTGACCCCCAGCCATGCTTCACAGTAGGCAAGGTGTTCTTTTCTTCATAGGCCTTGTTCTTCCTCCTCCAAACATAGTGTTGATCCATGGGCCCAAACAGTTCTAATTTTGTTTCATAACTCTACAGAACACTATCCCAAAACTTTTGTGGTTTGTCCACATGACTTTTGGCATACTGCAGTCGACTCTTCTTATTCTTTGGAGACAGCAAGGGGGTGCGCCTGGGAGTTCTGGCATGGAGGCCTTCATTACGCAGTGTGCGCCTTATTGTCTGAGCTGAAACTTCAGTACCCGCATCTGACAAATCTTTTTTCAGTTCCTCAGCAGTCACACGGGGACTTTTCTCCACTTTGCGCTTCAGGTAGCGCACAGCAGTCGAAGTCAGCATCTTCTTTCTGCCACGACCAGGTAGCGTTTCAAGAGTGCCCTTTGCCTTGAATTTGAGAATGATGATTCCTATGGTGTCTTTTGGTATGTTTAACATCTTTGCAATCTTCTTATAGCCATTGCCCTTCCTGTGAAGAGAAATCACCTCTTCTCTTGTCTTCCTGGACCATTCCCTTGACTTCACCATGTTTGTAAACACACCAGTAAATGTCTAGAAGGAGCTGAGTATCACAGTCATTTTAAATCTGCCTAATTGGTGCTTATTATACTTGATTGCTGTTCCTTGACATCCACAGGTGTTTTCAATACCTGATCGAAAACACTTGAATGAACCTCTGTTTTTAAGAGGGGTCGTCTTTAAGGGGTTGAATAATTGTGTCAATGAAGAAATCACCAAAAAAACATTTAATACTGTATTACAAAAACAATTGATGTCATTTTAGTTGCATTTGGTTCTTTAAAAAATTCTTGTAAGATTTCATTCTGAACATAATTACAAATGTACAATAGATTCCCTAAAACCCTTTACAGCATTGGGGGTTGAATAATTTTGAACACAACTGTATATGACACTATAAGCTTAGTGGCCACTTCCGTCTAAAAACATCCTGCTTGAAGCCTCGCAATGGCGAGGGTATTGTCGATCAATTGTGAGGTGTCGTCTTGGTCTCATGATGTTAAAATGTGAAGAGCTTGATGAGAAGGACTGTTTAAATACAAATTCTAATTGAACCAGAAAATTTATTGTGCGATTCATGGATCAAAAACCTGTTGTGAATTTTCCCATTAAGCTCCTTGTTAGAGAACAGCACATTGTGCAAAAAGACTGAGACATTGAACAGTTGGACATGTGCATTCAAAAGATTGAAGAAGGTCACATTAAGTTCACCTGTAAAGGTTTGCGTGCATTTTAGGTTCATCCTGAAATTTCACCCACAAGCCACAAATATCCCTTTTTGTTTGTAGTGTATATATAAAATTGGCATTGCATTGTGGTGATGCTTGGATTTGATTTATAAAAAGATTTAAAAAAAACAAGAGTGCCCTTAAAATTGTTTACAAACGGTAATGCAATTTTACATTGCCTTCAATGGTTTGAGAATAGCAGGATTTGACAGTTTCTCCTTCTAGCTCACTCTGCTGTCACTGGAAGTTAACAAGTAAAGTATTTGCTTTTCTCTTCCGATAATATAAGTTGCTACACATTTACACTGACACATCAGTATCGGTTATTATACAGGTACAGCAAAATTGAGCACATGGACTGGCTTGCAAGCTGTAACATTTCCAGGATTATATCACTAATGTAAAGTACATAGTGCATAGTTAATACAGTTGAAAAAAACATAAATTCATCAAGTTCAACCAAGGGATAGGTGGGGATGTGAATTTTAGAAAAGGCAAGTTAAAATAAAGATATACCCTTACTTGACGGTCCCCGGTGGTGCTTATTCAGTTCTTCTTTTTCACTATGTGCCCCCGTTTGTCCGCAGTGCCCCCTGCAATATTTCCCGCCTTCTATGCTAATGAGCCATACGGCTCAACTGGGCGGGCCTGCAAAAGTTCTCCCGGGCGTGTCTTTCTTCTCCCTGGCACAGAGCGCATCCAATCAGGGCGCTCCGCTCTTAGCCATGGAGAAGAAGCTCCAGTTCTCGCGAGATTCCTGAGAAGTGGAGCGATTTCATCCATCCTGAGCCGGCGCCATCTTGGATTCCCGCAGCGAGCATTCACGCAGCTCCGATGCTCGCTGCGGGAATCCAAGTGCATTTCTGTACTTGCTGTAATAAACCCATACTGTCGTACCACAAAGCACGTTTGCATACAAGGCTGAAGAAGCTGTTTTATAATTTTTGGGGTGACATACTGCATTTCTGTATTTGGGGAATAAACCCATACTGTTTTGCCACAGAGCACGTTTGCATAGAATGCTGAAAAAACTGGTCTAAAATTTTGCAGTGAAAAGAATAGATTTTAGACAACTGTAAAGAGTTGTCAATAGTTGACACACTCATGACATAAACTTTATTCCTCTATGCGTCAATCTTGGTGTAGTGATGACTGTGCTCGTGCGCACGTTTGGGAGATTGCAGGCAATGGCCGTTTTTCAAAGCCTATGGTCGTGCTGAGATAGTTCAATGACAGTTAAGTGACCCAGAAAACAATGATTCTGCAGTGTGGGCCCATTGTTGGCCTAGTAGGCTTTAATGATCACCTTAGATGATCACAAAGAAAAATAATGTTTTTTCTATGAAAAATTATCCAGCCGATCGCTTTTGGTCTGTTCACAATGAAGCAACGACCTTATCATCTGGTGTGTGCCAACATTGCCAACACACTCACAGAGGTGATCGCTTCATTGTGATACGCAAGCACCTTCACCACAACAAGGTAACGATCACGAAGGGGAATTGACACATGTATGTGCCTTTTTTTGTTTTGTTTTTACAGCCACAGTGCAGCACCAGAGGCCAGAAAAATTAGGCATGTACACATGCCTAAAAAGCTAGGTATTGTTGCAGCCGCATGATGTTGATGTTTTCCAGGCAGAAAGTGTACTAAAACATTGCAGCTTGAACCCTAGTTGGTGGCGGAGAAGTCACGCAAGTCATCCGGCATGCAGAGATTAAATAAAGCAGCGTTGGGACCATTTTTAGCCCAAGGCATCTCATCAGGCCTTTTTAGTCAAATGTATCCCCACTGTCAGTCCCTTCGGTATCCACGCCTCATTCATCCTAATAAAGGTGAGGTAATCCAGACTTTTTTTACCTAGGCGACTTCTCTTGTCAGTGACAATACCTCCTGCTGCGATGAAGGTCCTTTCTGACAGGACACTTGAAGCGGGGCAGGCCAGAAGTTCTATCGCAAATTAGGATAGCTCAGGCCACAGGTCAAGCCTGCACACCCAGTAGTCAAGGGGTTCATCGCTCCTCAAAGTGTCGATATCTGCAATTAAGGCGAGGTAGTCTGCTACCTGTCGGTCGAGTCGTTCTCTGAGGGTGGACCCTGAAGGGCTGTGGCGATGCGTAGGACTTAAAAAGCTCTGCATGTCCTCCATCAACAACACGTCTGTATAGCGTCCTGTCTTTGCCGGCGTGGTCGTGGTAGGAGGAGGATTACTTTCACCTCTTCCCCTGTTAGATTCCCGTTGTGCTCTGACATCACCCTTATACGCTGTGTAAAGCATACTTTTTAAAACTTGTTTTGGAACTGCTGCATCCTTTCCGACTTCCGGTAATTCAGTAACACTTCAGCCACTTTCTGCTTATACCGGGGGTCTAGTAGCGTGGCCACCCAGTACAGGTCATTCTCCTTTAGCCTTTTTATACAAGGGTCCCTCAACAGGCATGACTGCATGAAAGACCCCATTTGCACAAGGTTGGATGCCGAGCTACTCATCTCCCGTTCCTCGTCCTCACTGATCTCATTGAAGGTCTGTTCTTCCCCCCAGCCACGTGCAACACCACGGTTTCCAGATAGGTGACAACAACAAGCACCCTGGGATGCCTGCTGTGGTTGGTCTTCCTCCTACTCAAAGCCACATTCCTCCTCTGACTCCTCTTCCTCAGACTCCGCTTCCAGCGTTGCCGCAGGTCCAGCAAGTGATGATGATAAGGCTGTTTCTGGTGGTGATGGTGACCACAACTCTTCCTCTTCATGCTCATCTACGGCCTGATCTAGCACTCTTCGCAGGACACGCTCCAGGAAGAAAACAAATGGGATGAGGTCGCTGATGGTGCCTTCGGTGCGACTGACTAGGTTTGTCACCTCCTCAAAAGGACGCATGAGCCTACAGGCATTGTGCATGAGCGTCCAGTAACGTGGCAAAAAATACCCAGCTCCGCAGAGGCTGTCCTAGCACCCCGGTCATACAAATACTCATTGACGGCTTTTTCTTGTTGGACCAGGCAGTCGAACATTAGTAGTGTTGAATTCCAACGTGTCGGGCTGTCGCAAATCAAGCGCCCCACTGGCATGTTGTTTCGCCGCTGAATATCGGAAAAGTTTGCCATGGCCGTGTAGGAACGCCTGAAATGGCCACACACCTTCCTGGCCTGCTTGAGGACGTCCTGTAAGCCTGGGTACTTATACACAAAGCATTGTACGATTAGATTCAACACATGTGCCATGCACGGCACATGTGTCAACTTGCCCAAATTCAATGCCGCCAACAGATTGCTTCCGTTGTCACACACCACTTTGCCGATCTCCAGTTGGTGTGGGGTCAGCCACTGATCCACCTGTGCATTCAGGGCGGACAGGAGTGCTGGTCCGGTGTGATTCTCTGCTTTCAGGCAAGTCAACCCCAAGACGGCGTGACACTGTCGTATCCGGGATGTGGAATAGCCCCCGGGGAGCTGGAGGGGTGCAGTTGATGTGGAGCAGGACGCAGCAGCAGAAGAGGATTCAGCCGAGAAGTTTAGCGAAGAGGATGGAGTAGGAGGAGTAGAGGAGGTGGCAGCAGGCCTGCCTGCAAGTCGTGGCGGTGTCACCAACTCCGCTGCAGAGACACGCATTCCATGCTTGGCAGCAGTCAGCAGGTTTACCCAATGCGCAGTGTACGTGATATACCTGCCCTGACCGTGCTTTGCAGACCAGGTATCAGTGGTCAGATGGACCCTTGCCCCAACACTGTGTGCCAGACATGCCATGACTTCATTTTCCACAATAGAGTATAGGTCGGGATTGCCTTTTGTGAAAAAAATTTCGGCCGGGTACCTTCCACTGCGGTGTCCCAATAGCTACAAATTTTTTGAAGGCCTCAGACTCCACCAGTTTGTATGGTAAAAGCTGGCGGGCTAAGAGTTCCAACAAGCCAGCTGTCAGATGCCGGGCAAGGGGGTGACTCTGTGACATTGGCTTCTTACGCTCAAACATTTCCTTGACAGACACCTGACTGTGGGCAGATGAGCAGGAACTGCTGAAGGTGAGAGGCGGAGTGGTGGTTGGTTGAGAGGGGGCAGGGAGGACATGCAGTGGTTGACGTGGCTGAAGATGCTGGACCAGGAGGAGCATGGTGGCTTTGAGTTTGTGTGCTGCTTGTACTCATGTGTTGATCCCATAGGCGTTTGTGATGTGAGATCATGTGCCTTCCCAAAGCAATTGTACCTAGGTGGGTGTTGGACTTCCCACGACTCAGTGGCACAGGTTGAAAATGGCATCGCTGTTATCAGAGGCAGACACACCAAAAAAATGCCACACTGCTGAGCTTTGCAATGACAGCATTCTGGTAGTGGCAACAGCATGCGTTGATTGGCGTGCTGTCTGGCTGACCCCGGGTGCCAACACATGCTGTCTGACTGTGCCACTAGCTCCTTGCGACGGCCTCCTCCTCCTTCCAACTCGTCTCCTCCTCCTCTCGGTCTCCCCATCTGAACTTTCCCCCTGTTCTACTTCTCTTCGAGCAGGCACCCACGTGACATCCACTGACACATCGTCATCAACCGCTTCACTTGTATCTGACAACTCAGCAAAGGAAGCAGCAGCGGGTACAACATCATCATCATCACACCGTACGTCCATGTGTGTAATGCTGCCTGACTGAGACATATCTCTGTTATCTACATCCTCTGGCAATAATGGTTGCGCATAACTCATTTCTTCCAACTGATGTTTAAATAACTCTTCTGAATGATCAAGTGAAGCGGCTGTGGTGCTAGTGTTGGTGGTGGCGGCGGGCGGGCAGAAGTAACTTGAGAAGTGCCCGAAGCTGAGCTGGAGGAGGATGGTGCGTCAAGGTTCCGAGCGGAAGCTGTAGAAGATCTGGGTGTCCTGTGTAAGCCAGTCAACTATGTCCTCAGAATTTTTCGAGTTCAGGGTATGTGGCCTCAGAACACTGGGCATTATTCTAGGGCCAAAGGAAATCACAGCACCACGACGGCCCCTGCGGGGTGGCCTGTCTCTGCCTGTCATTTTTTTTTTATTAGTGGTACTATGCGTGCAACGTACTGTGCCACCCGATATGAGTGGTGGGCACTGGCAGTGGGCACAGTACAGTCTGTGTGGGCCTGACACACACTGGCAGTGGCAGGCAACTGAAATGATATTAAAGGGTAAAAATTAAATGACTTTTTTATCTGCAAGGTACTGTGCCACCCTATATGAGTGGTGTGCACACAGTACAGTCTGTGGGCCTGCGGCCTCTCACACACGGGCAGGCAACTGCAATATAATATATATGTAAAAAAAAAAAGAAAGCAGACTGATGTACCAGCCCTAAAAATGGCTTTTTGTGGTGCTGTTAGGACGCTGTCCTTACAGCAGATGAGTCTTTGAGGACTGGAGTGAAGACAGAACACTAGTAGCGAACGCTTTCCCTAGAATCCCTATATTAATTCAGCAACAGCAGCACTCTCCTTGCTCTAACTAACACTGCAGCTTCAGAATGAATCTAAGATGGATGCTGTCCTTGCTTTTTGATAGGAGGTGGGAGGGTCTGGGAGGGAGGGTATGCTGATTGGCTGGAATGTGTCTGCTGACTGTGAAGTACAGGGTCAAAGTTTGCTTAATGATGATGTATAGGGGGCGGACCGAACATCGCATATGTTCGCCTGCCGCTGCGAACGCGAACACACAATATTCGCCGGGAACTGTTCGCCAGCGAATAGTTCGGGACATCTCTATTCATGGATGGTGAAAAAATCATATTTTTTAAGGCCAGGAATTACCTTTGCGGCCTTTGCTGCATATGTGCCAGGGACAATAATATAGTTAATCCGTCTGGGAGTTCAGGGGTTGACATATTCCAATTTTTTGCTGTCAAGTAACCCTGCTCTGCATAGGTGACAGTGACCGAAAATGCAGAAAATATTCTTTTAAATTGTTGGGTAAAATATTACCTTTTTTGCCGGGTACAAACCCTTGCTCTGAAAAGGTGACAGGGACCGAAAATTAAAAAAATATTTTTTTAAATTGTTGGGTGCAATATTACAATTTTTGCCGTGAATAAACCCCTCCTCTGCCGGGGGCCAGGGGCCTATATTTTTAAAAATTGTCTCTTCCATTGGTGGGTGACATTAACCCCGTTTTGCCGTGAATTAACTCCTTCTCTGCCTCTGTGCCAGGGGCCTACATTTATAAAAATTGCCTGTTCCATTGGTGGGTGACATGAACCCTGTTTTGCGGAAATTAACCCCTCCTCTGCCTGGGTGCCAGGGGCCTACATTTTTAAAAATCGTCTGTTCCATTGGTGGGTGACATTAACCCTGTTTTGCCATGAATTAACCCCTCCTCTGCCTGGGTGCCAGGGGCCTACATTTCTAAAAATCGCCTGTTCTATTGGTGGGTGACATGAACCCTGTTTTGCGGAAATTAACCCCTCCTCTGCCTGGGTGCCAGGGGCCTACATTTTTAAAAATCGTCTGTTCCATTGGTGGGTGACATTAACCCCGTTTTGCCGTAAATAAACCCCTCCTGCCTGGGTGCCAGGGGCCTACATTTAAAAAAATCATCTGTTCCATTGGTGGGTGATATGAACCCTGTTTTGCAGGTGAAAAACCCTGCTGTGCATTGCTAACAGGGAACCAAATTTGGTAAAAACATCTGTTAATGATCGAAAGATGCGTGACTACAAACGCACGCTGGTAGACACGCTGCCGATGGCATTCCCACCTGACGTCTCCTCAACCTCCTGCTCCACATCCATTTCCTCCTCCTAGATCAAGATTTTTATTTTTAATTTTTATTTATTTAATTTTATTTTAAGTCATTTTCCTATCCACATTTGTTTGCAGGGCACTTACCCACATTTTGCTGCCTTTTGCAGCCCTCTAACCCTTTCCAGAACTTTTTTACAGCCATTTTAGTGCCCAAAAGTTTGGGTCCCCATTGACTTCAATGGGGTTCGGGTTCAGGGTCAAGTCCGGGTTAAGTTCGGATCCCGAACTTTTGTGAAGTTTGGCCGAATCCTAACTTCCAGGTGTCCGCTCAACTCTACACAAGATCTAACATCACTTTGACAGCACATGTATTACTTGTAACACCCACTAGAGGTCAGCAGTTGACTTACAAATACTGTTATTGCATTGGATTTTGTTGACTTATTTTTATTCAGACTATTAAAAATATTTAATACTAAGAATTAAAGCACACCCAAAGGAATTGTAAGCCAATGATCATCAAAAAATGGAACAACAGCCCCTATATATCAATACCATGCATAACATAATCCACTCATGCCTGTGGCAAAAAAATATATTTATGTGCCAATTAAAAATTACCAAACCGCATGAAATATAAATATAATTTATTGACACAATTTATAAATCACAGTACATACATAAAACCAAGTGCAAGGAAAAAGGCGACATCCACATCAGGAGACACAAATGGTGACTCAATCCCACCTGTACATAATAATAAGGTGCAAATGCATAGTGCATATAAGTATCCGACATATATCATATACAGAGTCTATTTACCCATTATGTGTCTCCTCTGGGAGCCCCGACGTGCGTTTCAGTGGACCTTCGTTCTTGTTATTCGGGTGCAAGTTCTGTTTGATACAGCCATTAACAGGGTTTATTACAAATAAATATTTCTACGTCTTATTTGCCCTTTTGCGGTGCAGTTATATGTTCTAAAGTATTTTTTGGCTTGAATTAGTGGGGAAAAAGAGGGTTTATTAGCCATTGTGTGGTGAAGTGAGAAAATTACAGCCCTATTTGGCATGTATTAGTGGCAAAAAAATATATATTTTTAGCCGTTCAGCGGTGCAGCTATATGTTCTAAAGCCCTTTTTTGGCGTGTATTAGTGGCAAAAAAATATATATTTGCCTTTCAGCTGTGCAGTTATATGTTCTAAAGCCCCATTTTAGCGTGTATTGGTGGCACACAAAAAAGTATTTGCAGTTGTGTGATGAAGTGAGAAAATTAAAGGGAACCTTGAAATCGGCTTTTAAACTGTTGAAAGTACCTTATAGTGCCCCATAGTTCTGTCCTAAAGCACTTTTGCGTCCTTTTCCACGATTTAAATTCATTGAGAAATCGCTATTTTATTCCTCTGCTGCCCCATGCTTCAAGTCATGCTTGAAGTCAAGGGGGCAGCGGCCTGGGCATCTGCAATCCAGCTCTCCCCGCCTCCCTGTGCCTTGATTGACACGCCACATTTTCATCCCGGTTCCGGCTCTTACACTCAGCCGGCTTCACTCTCGCCACTGCGTATGCGCCCACCGCCCTGTCAGACTCGCGCCCGCGCTCAGCATCTGGAGGTGACTGGGCGGAGCGTGACCACTGTGCCTAGCCTCTGTGGCGTCCCTGTGATCACGCTCTCTATGACGTAGCTTAGACGATGCCGGGCACGGACGCAAGTCTGACAGGGCGGTGGGCGCATGCGCGGTGGCGAGAGTGAAGCCGGCTGAGTGTACGAGCCGGACTTGGGATCGCGCTACAGCAGCCCATTACTGCGCATGCGGGGTGAGAGCGCGGTCCGGGCATGGAAATGTGGCGTGTCAATCAAGGCGCAGGGAGGCGGGGAGAGCTGGATTGCAGACGCCCAGGCCGCTGCCCCCTTGACTTCAAGCATGACTTGAAGCACGGGGCAGCAGAGGAATAAAATAGCGATTTCTCAATTAATTTAAATCGTGAAAAAGGGCGCAAAAGTGCTTTAGGACACGACTATGGTGCACTATAAGGTACTTTCATCAGTTTAAAAGCCGATTTCGAGGTGACAGGTTCCCTTTAAAGCCCTTTTTGGCATGTATTAGTGGCAAAAAAATATATATTTGCCTTTCAGCTGTGCAGTTATATGTTCTAAAGCCCCTTTTTAGCGTGTATTGGTGGCACACAAAAAAGTATTTGCCGTTGTGTGGTTAAGTGAGAAAATAACAGCCCTTTTTGGCGTGTATTAGTGGCACAAAAAACATTATTTGCCGTTCAGCAGTGCAGTTATATGTTCTAAAGCCCTTTTTGGCACATATGAGTGTTACAAAAATATATATTATTTGCCGTTCAGCGGTGCAGTTATATGTTCTAAAGCCCCTTTTTAGCGTGTATTGGTGGCACACAAAAAAGTATTTGCCGTTGTGTGGTGAAGTGAGAAAATAACAGCCCTTTTTGGCATGTATTAGTGGCACAAAAAACATTATTTGCCGTTCAGCAGTGCAGTTATATGTTCTAAAGCCCTTTTTGGCACATATGAGTGTTACAAAAATATATATTATTTGCCGTTCAGCGGTGCAGTTATATGTTCTAAAGCCCTTTTTAGCGTGTATTAGTGGCAAACAAATATATTATTTGCCGTTCAGCGGTGCAGTTATATGTTCTAAAGCCCTTTATTGGCATGTATTAGAGGCAAAAAAATATATATTTGCCGTTCAGCGGTGCAGTTATATGTTCTAAAGCCCTTTTTAGCGTGTATTAGTGGCAAAAAAATATATTTGACGTTCAGCGGTGCAGTTATATGTTCTAAAGCCCTTTTAACGTGTATTAGTGGCAAAAAATATATATATTTGCCGTTCAGCTGTGCAGTTATATGTTCTAAAGCCCCTTTTTGGCGTGTATTAGTGGCACACAAAAATATTTGCCGTTGTGTGGTGAAGTGAGAAAATTACAGCCCTTTTTGGCGTGTATTAGTGGCACAAAAAACATAATATTTGCCATTCAGTGGTGCAGTTATATGTTCTAAAGCCCTTTTTGGCACGTATGAGTGGCACAAAAATATATATTATTTGCCGTTCAGCGGTGCAGTTATATGTTCTGAAGCCCTTTCCCGTATTGTGTGCAAAATATATATTTTTGCCATTCGGTGGTGCAGTTATATGTTCTAAAGCCTTTTGTGGAGTGTATAACTGGAAAAAGTATAGGCCTATTTGCTGTTCAGCGGTGCAGTTATATGTTCTAAAGCCCATTTTTGGCGTGTATTAGTGGCACACAAAATATATTTGCTGTCGTCAGCTGGTGAAGTGATATAATCTACAGCCCTTTTTGGCGTGTATTAGTGGCACAAAAAACATAATATTTGCCATTCAGTGGTGCAGTTATATGTTCTAAATGCCCTTTTTGGCATGTAATTGTGGCACAAAAATATGTATTATTTGCTGTTCAGCGGTGCAATTATATGTACTAAAGCCCTTTTTGGCATGTATTAATGGCAAAAATATATATATTATTTGCCATTCGGTGATGCAGTTATATGTTCTAAAGCCTTGTGTGGAGTGTATAAGTGGAAAAAAAGTAAGGGCCTATATGCTGTTCAGCAGTGCAGTTATATGTTCTAAAGCCCTTTTTGGCGTGTATTAGTGGTACAAAAAAAAGGATTTGCTGTTGTGTGTTGAAGTGAGAAAATTACAGCCCTTTTTGGTGTGTATTAGTGGCAAAAAATATATATTTGCAGTTCAGTGGTGCAGTCCTGCGACAGTGTCCACCTCTGCCTCCTCATCCTCCACCGTGTCCTCAGCCTCCACTGCAGGACAATTCACAGTGCCCTTCCAGCATACCACATGTGCAGGGCACAGCGGTTTCACGCTGTTCTTACCTGGTTTGCCTGGGTGAATGGAGTCACACAGGGGAGGAACTGCGGACAGGAGTACTCCTCTGTGTAACTTCGATGTCAGCCAGTGTCAGCTCATTCGTGACACCTGCCGTTTGCTCAGGCCCTTTGAGGAGGCAACGTTATTTGTCAGTCGCCAGGACTACGGGATGAACAACCTCATTCCACTGTTTTATGTCCTGGAAAAGATGTTGGTAAATCTGGCTGGTCAGGGGACTGGACACGTGGTGCCCAGATCTCACGGCAACATAAGCCCTGTGGGGGCTGAACTGGAGGAAGAGTAGGACATTGGAGCACAAGCAATGTGTAGCGAAATGGGTAGTTTTTCTACACAGGTGACAGAAGAGGAGGAGAAGGAGCAGCCAGAGGAGCTACAGGGCGATGATGAAGAGGAGGCAGAGGACCCAGACACACCGTGGCAGTATGCAGTTGAGATGGAGGCAATGAGTCCCTTCGAGTCACTTGCACAAATGACCCGATGCATGCTCACTTGCTTGCTTAGTGACAGCCGAATTGTCACTATTTGGCAGAGGGATGACTTCTGGCTCTCCACCTTGTTAGACCCTCGCTACCGGTCCAAAATGGGGGCCTTTTTTACACCCACTGAGAGGGAGGACAAACTGAACTACTATAGAGACATCCTATGTAGTCAGTTGGCCGCTGCCTATCTGCGCCATCGTCCTTTCTCTCACAGGTCTGACCAGGTGGGCACTTTGCGCTCAAGTTCCTCTGCCATGGCTGCTGTGGCAGGGTGGGGGAGGTAGAAGCAGTTTCAGCTCCATCAGCAGCAACTTGGACCTAGATTCGCTGATGAGCAGCTTTCTTTACCCACCTAGTGAAGAAACTATTTACCAGCAGCAGCTAGACCTGGAGCAGGACCTGAACCAGCAGGTGGTGGCATACTTGGACAGCACCCTGCCACCCCACACTGAAGATCTGCTGGACTACTAGGCAGCCAAAATCACTGAAAAACCAATAATGTCTAAATCCTTGCAAGAACAGACAGGGATATCACTAAATTCAAGAATCTAAAACGTAACTTGTATTACATCCAATAAAATGATATCACTCGGATCCAAAAAGATCCTATACAAACACCGCAGAAAGCTATGACCAAAATCCACGTGGGCTCAAGCAGTGGGATGAGTACTCCGGGAGACTGTGTGAAAAATATAACACTGTCCCTGATCTCACCCTCTAACTTACTCCGCCTGGGGACGCACCTTGATGGTAGATGCTCTCCGTCCTCGTGCCTAGGGCTGCACTTTCCTTATTCTGTCCTTAGCCTACACTTGGACAATATTCACTATATATCAGTAAAGCCAGTCCCAGAATGCACACATACAAAGCCAGTCCCGATGCGTTTCCTCCTCCTGATGAGCAGAGGATTCATCAGGGGATTAGACCAAAAAGGTTAAACCGCAAAAATATAGATACAATGGAACCAGATCCACAGATAGTTATTAAATGGTTAGGGTCAAAGAGTGAGTATATTCTCAATAGTCACACTTACATAAGACCAAACATTGTGAGGGGTAAAAGGTTGTACAAACTCCCCCACACAAGACAAAAATGTCGACATGGCCAAGAATGACCCCAGTAATCTAGCACAGATGTCAAAGCTGGCTTAGAGAGGTCAAAAGATGGAGGTCACCCAGAAGTAAGGCACTGTTAAAATAAGTGAAAGGGTATTCAATATAACAATAGAATAGTATACTGCAAAGCTGGATAAAGCCATAGATAGTATACAAATTCTGCAGCTTCTCATAAATCATGAAAAATCTCATACAATTCTGTTGAATATTGTGATCAACAGTGCTGGATAACACCATCTGTTGTTATAAGGCCACCAGATACACAGAGGGTAGCATGGTAATAGAGTTATCCTACCATTATGCTGGGTGTTGCCAGATGAGTCATATACTCACAGACCCGATGTGTGGATCAACAGATGTAGTTCCTGGGGCAGATGATAGCTCCAACCATGTTCCAAACTGAGCCACATTTAAAGCGGATGGGTGGGGACTTGTTTAACACTCATCAGGGATGGGAGTGCCCTCATAGGTGAATTGATATGTCCATCAAGAGTAATACTTGTTTGAAGAAAAAATACATGGGGTGACAGCACCATTGTAGGTAAATACCCAAAGTCCATATAGTGGCGGTGCCTGCGATGTTAGGACCTGACCATTGGTCCCCAATACGATACCAAACAAGAAAGGATCGTGGCACTCCTTCGTCTGTAGAAAATGTTCTTTATTCCACCCAAAGTGCGACGTTTCGACTTTAATCAAGTCTTTATCAAGCATACACAATTGAGTAAGTGACAGATATATATACCCCACCCCCAGACATCATTGGTGAGTGGGAGGAAAACACCCTCCCTCTTCCTGTGACATCATCATGTAAAAGTAGTACACAATATAAAAATGAATATGTAACATAAGAGCATCAGGGTTAAATCCAACCATGACATGAAAGTCTCGCTGATTAAAAAATCATAGCGCAGCGATATATAAGTAAACATAAGCAATAGCCTTGTCTACTCCTTCCGGGTCAGGAGTTCAATTATCTTCATAGCAGGTCACGTGTCCACACGCATCAGAGATGATGTCACTGCCACTCCGATCATGTGACCATCACATGACTGCACATAGTAAACATGTCATTCAGGATTTTAACACAGTTTCTGTTATCAAAAATGATCGCCCGATCTCCGTGCCATATCATGATCAAGTTCATCCAAGGACCGGTAAAGAGGTGGGTGAATGCCATCACACAGAGACACAATGATCTCATATATAATGAATCAATGACAGATGTCAGTCAATAAAGCACTCTTCATACATGGAGAGAAAAGACCCATGGAGCAATCAGGACTTGCTGAAACATTGATGTAAAAAGAGCTTATGCGGATATACATGTATAAATACATATATCTCTCTCTAGCTCACGCCCTACAGGGTGGGAAAACCAAGACATACTTTTTCTCATGCACGACCCATTCGGATATTCAATCGGCATGTCTGCAGCCTTAAATCAGCCGTCTTGGCAATGATCACATCGCCTATGGCAGCTTGGGACCGCTAGCAGATGCCTGTATCATTCCGATGCCATTCATTAAACACACATATCATTAGGTTACCCCCATTTATATCTCCGGGCGTATTTAGCAAGTCAATCATAATGGTCCAGGGCCTGAATCTCCCATTGTAGCAACCATAGGGACATTACCGCTATCATAGGTGTGCATGGTGACATCAATCCATCAAGTAAGCAGGGACTGCACCCATCCACCCCATCCAACCGGACCACGGAGGAACCTAGAAGAAATGACAATAGAGGGGTTAAAAACGAATATATACATAAAGCAAACATCCAAAGTGGTAAGTCAAAAAGGGTCCCAATTTTGAAATCGCGGTTCAGCCCTTTTGGTTCCAATGTATCCAATTCATAAATCCATTTAAGCTCAAGTTTCTTTAAGAGCTTCTCGCGATCTCCCCCTCTCAGTAGTGGAGGTACACCATCTATTATCCTGAACCTAAGTTGGGCTACATTGTGTCGCTGTTTAAAAAAATGTGTAGGGACTGGAAGTTCACCATCACATGTAGTGGGATTGATGGCCTGTTTTTCAAAGAGCTTCCGAATGGTGTAGCGATGCTGGTTGAGTCTCAGCCGACAAGCTTGTGTTGTCTCCCCTACTGGAACACAGAGGTGTTCCAGACACCTCCATTAATGTCCTATAGAAGGTCCAAAAATCTGGGTGATAGACTGTCACGTTCAGTTATAACTACGGACAAGATAGACAGAAAGACCAAAAAGGGTTGCTTCCCTTGCTATAATTGCTGCAATTGCAATAGCATGCTGAAAGGTGATTCGTTTGGACATCCTCGCACAGGTCAGAAGTATGTGATTAAGAACACCTACACCTGTGCGTCCGATTTTGTCATCTACATACTGTAGTGCCCGTGTGGCCTGTTGTATGTAGGGGAGACAACACAAGCTTGTCGGCTGAGACTCAACCAGCATCGCTACACCATTCGGAAGCTCTTTGAAAAACAGGCCATCAATCCCACTACATGTGATGGTGAACTTCCGGTCCCTACACATTTTTTAAACAGCGACACAATGTAGCCCAACTTAGGTTCAGGATAATAGATGGTGTACCTCCACTACTGAGAGGGGAGATCGCGAGAAGCTCTTAAAGAAACTTGAGCTTAAATGGATTTATGAATTGGATACATTGGAACCAAAAGGGCTGAACCGCGATTTCAAAATTGGGACCCTCTTTGACTTACCACTTTGGATGTTTGCTTTATGTATATATTCGTTTTTAACCCCTCTATTGTCATTTCTTCTAGGTTCCTCCGTGGTCCGGTTGGATGGGGTGGATGGGTGCAGTCCCTGCTTACTTGATGGATTGATGTCACCATGCACACCTATGATAGCGGTAATGTCCCTATGGTTGCTACAATGGGAGATTCAGGCCCTGGACCATTATGATTGACTTGCTAAATACGCCCGGAGATATAAATGGGGGTAACCTAATGATATGTGTGTTTAATGAATGGCATCGAATGATACAGGCATCTGCTAGCGGTCCCAAGCTGCCATAGGCGATGTGATCATTGCCAAGGCGGCTGATTTAAGGCTGCAGACATGCCGATTGTAATATCCGAATGGGTCGTGCATGAGAAAAAGTATGTCTTGGTTTTCCCACCCTGTAGGGCGTGAGCTAGAGAGAGATATATGTATTTATACATGTATATCCGCATAAGCTCTTTTACATCAATGTTTCAGCAAGTCCTGATTGCTCCATGGGTCTTTTCTCTCCATGTATGAAGAGTGCTTTATTGACTGACATCTGTCATTGATTCATTATATATGAGATCATTGTGTCTCTGTGTGATGGCATTCACCCACCTCTTTACCGGTCCTTGGATGAACTTGATCATGATATGGCACGGAGATCGGGCGATCATTTTTGATAACAGAAACTGTGTTAAAATCCTGAATGACATGTTTACTATGTGCAGTCATGTGATGGTCACATGATCGGAGTGGCAGTGACATCATCTCTGATGCGTGTGGACACGTGACCTGCTATGAAGATAATTGAACTCCTGACCCGGAAGGAATAGACAAGGCTATTGCTTATGTTTACTTATATATCGCTGCGCTACGATTTTTGATCAGCGAGACTTTCATGACATGGTTGGATTTAACCCTGATGCTCTTATGTTACATTTTCATTTTTATATTGTGTACTACTTTTACATGATGATGTCACAGGAAGAGGGAGGGTGTTTTCCTCCCACTCACCAATGATGTCTGGGGGTGGGGTATATATATCTGTCACTTACTCAATTGTGTATGCTTGATAAAGACTTGATTAAAGTCGAAACGTCGCACTTTAAGGTGGAATAAAGAACATTTTCTACAGACGAAGGAGTGCCGCGATGCTTTCTTGTTTGGTAGTAATACTTGTTTAACACTTATCAGGGCCTGATAGGTGGACTCAACCGTCTCTCAGGGATGGGAGTACTCTCATAGGTGAATTGATATGTCCATTAAGAGTAATACTTATCACTAGAGTCCGTCCAGGCCCACTATACGGCTGCTGAATAAAACCAGACCCACCCCCTAAACACACCTTCACTCCCCAACAAGCTTAATGCGTGCCAAGCCTTGGTTCTAACAAGGCATGTGGACAAGCAGGGGAGGAGGTGTCCATAGACCTAAATGACAGGACACGCCCACTCCACCATCGCGTACACTCCAGAATCAGTGTGAAGCCCACGACACCTCAAAACAAAGGGCGCCAATCACAGGATTAAAGGTGTGCACTACACGGACTAGACTAAGGCACGGGAGGCGTGCCTAACCTTCCCCCAGAATGGATGTGGGACATATCAATATAGATGCTCCCAAACAAAACAAACGATGCGGTGAACTAATACTAAATTTATAGAAGATACTAATGTGCAAATGAATACAGTTATGTACCTTCATATTATAAGGTATAAAACATATTAATGATGGAAATACTCAGTGGTTTACGATCTAACAAGTCCCTGGCGGTGTTGGGCATGTGAAATGGCTATGGACCAGTCTGTCTCTGAGGGATCTCCCCCGCCTAAATGTGATACCGGGCCTAGGTGGGAGAGCATCAGCTACATCTGGGTCCATAAGTAAAATGGGCCAATATTTCTAAAGTATCTCCCTAATCCGTCCATTTTCCACATCAAATGTGGAGATAATTCTGATGACTTCCTTTTCCGAGACGGATCTCTTTGGTACTAGGAGGGAACTTCTATCTATCGCAGTCCTTCGCTTTTTGAAATGCGTCTCTCAATACCTTTTGTGGGTAGCCCCTGGCCTTAAACCGATCCTGTAACTTCCTGGATTCATGATGGAAATGTTCCAGATCTGAACAATTTTTCCTAACTCTTAGGAATTGACCTCGTAGTATCCCCTTTTTTAGATTTCTTGGATGGAATCTGTCCCAGTGCAATAAGCTTGCAGTGGACTTCCTATAAAGAGTAGTAACCAGTTTGTTCATTTGTTTGGTCACCTTCACATCCAAGAAGGTAAGCGTATCAGAATAAAATTCAAAGGTGAATGATAGACCCACCTCATTTGTATTGAGGAACTGCATGAAAGATTTGAACTGGTCCAAATCAAAATTCCACACCAGAAACACATCGTCCATATACCTGGCCCAGAAGACGATTCTATCACACCACCAGGGTTGGCTATCTGGGAAGACCACTTTGAACTTCCACCAGTCCAGGAGGAGATTTGCATAGGTCGGAGCACACGGACTCCCCATTGCGGTCCCCCTGAGCTGGTAGAAGAACTTGGCATAAAAAAGAAAGTAGTTGTGTGTCAGGACAAATTCTAGCAATGTGAGAACAAACTCATTGTGTGCATTGAAGCAAACCGCCCAAGTCTTTAAATATTCAGCTGTTGCCAGCAAGTCCTTCGAATGGGGAATGGAGTTATACAATGATTCAACATCTATACTAGCAAGGAAACACGATGGCTCTATATTGATGGTCTCGATTTTTCTCCAAAAGTCCATCGTGTCCCTTGTGTATGATGGTAGTGCTGACACAAATGGCTTCAAGATCTTATCAATGTAGATCCCGCTGTTTTGTATGATGGAATTGACCCCAGACACTATTGGGCGACCTTATAACGGTGAGGTCCCCTTATGAATTCTGGGGAGCCCGTAAAATGTTGCAATCTGGGGTGATTTTGGTTTTAAAAAAAAGAGTATTCAGCCTCACCAATAATTTTATTAGTGAGTGCTTTATTAAGAATACTCATCAGATCTTTCAGAAACAAATCAGTGGGGTCAGATGGCAACACATGATAACACTTACGATCACTCAGTAGCTGTTCACACATTAGCCTATACTGATCTACGTCTAGCACTACCAGATTCCCACCTTTATAGACAGGTTTTATCACTACTGACATTTCCTGTTCCAAACTGAGTATGGCTTTTACTTCTGATCCAGATAAAAAAAAAAAAATAACGGTGTTACAGGATTTATCTGTTTAATTTCAGCAATCGTCATTTGTAGGAATATGTAAATATGATCGTAGTTGATCGGTGGAGGCAGCCGGTTACTTTTAAGACGCAGATCGGTAAAGGGACCCTGTCCTGGTGTTCTCGCACCCTCCTTCCACAATTCCATGAAAACCTTTAGGTCCTTAAATTCATCTTCATGGATGCCCAGTTGTTCGCAGGTGGACTTATTACTCGTTTTCATAAATTTATGCCACTTAAGTTTCCTAGCAAAAAAATGGAGGTCTTTAACCCAGATAAATGGATTGAACTTGGTGGTGGGTACAAAGGATAATCCTTTTTTCAATACTGAGATCTCACTGGGGCTCAGTGTGCGAAATGAAAGATTTACTATCTGTAGCTCATTCTGTATCGCTAGTCCTTCCCTGTTCCCGTCCGATCCCGGAGTTGGTAGGGAGTTCCTTGTGATAAAAAATCTCCCCCCCCATATACCAGATGTAGAGGACCCAAAAGATGAAGTAGAGGAAGATTCGTCTCCCCTTCCTCTCTGGCCCCCCGACCTTGGCCATCTCCTATTTTCTGGTCGACTTCTTCCTCTCTGACCTCTCCTATTGATTCTCCCTCTCAATTGGTGGAGTTCCTTATCAGAAATATCGTATTCTAATGACGATACCTCTGAGTCAGAGGGAGGGAGAGGTTGTTTAGTCTCAAGTTGGTATGCTCTATTTTCCCTGAACTCTCTCAGGTCCCTGTTGAACTGCCAATGTTTGCGTTCTTTAATGAGTCCTTGGAACCTTTTAACAGCACTTTGTAGAGAGGACTCACATCAGTTGAAGTCTGCGTCAGTTTTGAATGACAGGGCGATATCAATCAGCTCTTTCAGACTAGTCGATAATTTCTCAAACTATGCTTTCTCCTCCTCAAGGAGGATACTCATCAATCTGAGAGAGCTATTGGTCAACTCCTTTTCCCAGGCTTCAAGCAGACCATCAGAACATATGCGTGCCGCCGGGGAAATAGAGATACAGAGTCCTTTTGGGATAATCCTGTGCTCCAAGTAGCTTTCCCACCAGTACTTGATATTGTTTTTGTACTCTGTATACAGATTTGAAAGGGCCAATTTGCATGTCACTGAATTTGATAACCCTGGAATATCCTTGTCGGAAAAAATGTCTTTCGCCACCTTAATCAAAACCTCCGTATACAGTGTACCAGACAGGAATCCAGCCATTGAAAAAAGACCAAAATCACTGAGAAACCAATAATGTCTAAATCCTTGCAAGAACAGACAGGGATATCACTAAAGGCAAGAATCTAAAACGTAAATTTTAATACATCCAATAAAATCATATCACTCGGATCCAAAAAGATCCTATACAAACACTGCAGAAAGCTATCACCAAAATCCACGCCGGGAGACTGTGTGAAAAATATAACACTGCCCCTGATCTCACCCTCTAACCTGCTCCACCCGGGGACGCACCTATATAATATTTCCCCCTCGTCCTCGTGCCTAGGGCTGCACTTTCCTTATTCTGTCCTTAGCCTAAACTTGGACAATATTCACTATATATCAGTATATAGCCAGTCCCAGAATGCACACATACAAAGCCAGTCCTGAAGCATTTCCTCCTCCTGAAGGGCAGAGGATTCATCAGTGGATTAGACCAAAAAGGTTAAACGGCAAAAATATAGATATAATGGAACCAGATCCACAGATAGTTATTAAATGGTTAGGGTAAAAGAGTGAGTATATGCTCAATAGTCACACTCACATAAGACCAAACATTGTGAGGGGTAAAAGGTTTTACAAACTCCCCCACACAAGAAAAAAATGTTGACACGGCCAAGAATGACCCCAGTAATCTAGCACAGATGTCAAAGCTGGAGGTCACCCAGCAGTAAGTCACTGTTAAAATAAGTGAAACGGTATTCAATATAACAATACAATAGTATACTGCAAAGCTGGATAAAGCCATAGATAGTATACAAATTCTGCAGCTTCTCATAAATCATGAAAAATCTCATACAATTCTGTTGAATATTGTGATCAACAGTGCTGGATAACACCATCTGTTGTTATAAGGCCACCAGATACACAGAGGGTAGCATGGTAATAGAGTTATCCTACCATTATGCTGGGTGTTGCCAGATGAGTCATATACTCACAGACCCGATGTGTGGATCAACAGATGTAGTTCCTGGGGCAGATGATAGCTCCAACCATGTTCCAAACTGAGCCACATTTAAAGCGGATGGGTGGGGACTTGTTTAACACTCATCAGGGATGGGAGTGCCCTCATAGGTGAATTAATATGTCCATCAAGAGTAATACTTGTTAAACACTTATCAGGGCCTGATAGGTGGACTCAACTGTCTCTCAGGGATAGGAGTACTCTCATAGGTGAATTGATATGTCCATTAAGAGTAATACTTATCACTAGAGTCCGTCCAGGCCCACTATAAGGCTGCTGGATAAAACCAGACCCACCCCCTAAACACACCTTCACTCCCCAACAAGCTTAATGCGTGCCAAGCCTCGGTTCTAACAAGGCATGTGGACAAGCAGGGGAGGAGATGTCCATAGACCTAAATGACAGGCCACGCTCACTCTGCCGGTGCGTACACTCCAGAATCAGTGTAAGGGTCCATTCACACGTCCGTGTGTGTTTTGCGGATCCACGGATCCGCGGATCCGCAAAACACGGACATCGGCGATGTGCGTTCCGCAATTTGCGGACCGCACATCGCCGGCACTCTCATAGAAAATGCCTTTTCTTGTCCGCAATTGTGGACAAGAATAGGACATGTTCTATTTTTTTCGGGAACGCAATTGCGGACCCAGCCGGGACATCGTCTGTCCCCATTGAAATGAATGGGTCCGCAATTCCGTTCCGCAAATGCGGAACAGAATTGCGGACGTGTGAATGGACCCTAAAGTGCACGACATCTAATAGAATAAGGAACGTGCAGCCCTAGGCACAAGGACGGGGAGCATCTACCCTCAAGATGCGTCCCCGGGCGGAGCAGGTTAGAGGGTGAGATCAGGGGCAGTGTTATATTTTTCACACAGTATCCCGGAATACTCATCCCACTGCTTGAGCCCACGTGGATTTTGGTGAAAGCTTTCTGCAGTGTTTGTATAGGATCTTTTTGGATCCGAGTTATATGATTTTATTAGATGTAATAAAAGTTATGTTTTAGATTGTTGCATTCAGTGATATCCCTACTAGGCAGCCAAACTGTATTTGTGGCCGCAACTGGCAGAGTTTGCACCTGGAAAAGCTGTCCTGCCCGTCCAGTAGTGTGGCATCAGAGCGGGTGTTTAGTGCGACAGGAGCCATAGTTACCCCAAGAAGAACTCTCCTGTCCACCCAAAATGTGGAGAGACTGACCTTTGTAAGGCGTGGATCAGCCAGGATTTCCACCCACCAATGCCTGATGCATCAGACTAGATCATCCATGGTGCCACACCAACACTTTAATAAAAGAGACCGGTTTCTTCTGGCTACCTGCCTCAGCTACAATTCTGATGCTGCCACCTGCCTGATGCCACACATCTGATGCCAAGTGCTCTTTATTTCACCCACCATCTTCAGCTGGTACTGTTATTGCCACCCACTTCCCCACTCTGTCAACGGGTCACTCTGTGGTCTCCTGATGATGCTGCGCCCTCACCACTCAGGTCTCCTGATGCTGTTGCTGCCACCTCCACTCTGTCATTGTGCCTAATGCTGTAGATGAGATGACTGTATTTAAATTAGTATAACAACAGTCCTACACATGACTACCGTACATTGAGGGAAATAGTCAACATATCCCACATCATAACTCAGTGAGAGTCAATAGACAAGCAGCATACTACAGAGTATTAAGATAACATTTATATATATATATATATATATATGTATATATACACACATGTTAGTAAATAAAAAATATAAAGGTAGTTCTTTAAACCAGCTAGGCATAAGAGGTTAAATACCCATAAGCCCTATTATGCTGCACTGTCTAAAGACTCTCACAGAGGTAACATTATTGTGTGGACATAAATCACAAAGCAAAATATACTATAAGTGACTAATCTGTGAAATATGTAAACACACTTATTGGCAGTGATCCCAAAGTGCCCGTATGGCAGACATCCTCGATGCGCATCCTGACGAAGCTAGTGTAGCAAAACACGTGTCAAGGGTGTCTGCCGTACGGGGCACTTTGGGATCACCGTCAATAAGGGTTTTTTACATATTTCACTGATCTAGACTAGTCATTTATAGTATATTTTGCTTTGTGATTTTTGTCCACACAATAATGTTACCTCTGTGAGAGTCTTTAGTCAGTGCAGCATAATAGGGCTTATGGGTATTTAACCTCTTTAACCTCTTATGCCTGGTTATATTACATCGTTGGTTTAAATAACTACCTTTATATTTTTTATGTACTAATATGTATATATATAAAAAAAAATTATCTGGATACTCTGTAGCATGCTGCTTGTCTATTGACTTTCACTGAGTTATGATGTTGGACATGTCGACTATTTCCCTTAATGTAGTCATGTGTGGGACTGTTGTTGTACTCATTTAAATACAGTCATCTCTATTACTATCCCATTGGTCTTGTCCAGATTGCCCGGTATTGGCTAATTTTCTATAGCATACATCTTGGGACTTTTTGGCCATATTTAATATTTATAATATTATTTTTGAGATTAATAAACTCTACTTTCCTATTATGGTCTATTATTTATCTTTGTCTGGGGCTATTGGTATTGATATATGTGTTTGTTTAATTTAGTGAGACCCCTTTTTCTATTTTCGTTTATTAGTTATTATTGAGGTTTGATCGGTATTTCTACAGTGGTAACTTGATACAGAACAAACCGTTACAAAAAAAAACGATCTGTCATTGACTTACAATGATTTTAATGCTGGATCCGGTTTGTTCCATTTTAATTTAATACAACCGCATACAAACGTAATGGATGCACAGTGTTGTATTAAATTAAACGGGTCCAGTTTTTACAGGTTTTGAGATCCTCTGCAGCAGATGTGAAAGCAGCCTTAGTACATTAACTTGTCAGAGACAAAAAAAAAAAAGGGAATTGGGAATTAATTTTTGCTTGATCTACAGCCAAAGAAATACAAAGATGGTGGAAATGGGTATTGGACTGCTTCGTAAGAGACCTAACTGTGGAGTCCCATCAGGGCCGGCATCAGCACCCAGGCAAATGCCGGGGCCCACTGCTCCTGGAGTAGCCCCCATGTGCCCACTCACTCCTGCAGCTGTGTCCTGGTCTTCATTAAACTGCCTGTTCTGAATTCTAGGGCAGCTTACCCCAGCAATGCAGACAATTTTCGCCATGTGCACTGCTGAGGTAGGCTACCCCAGAACAGGGTAGATGGAGTTTCCCACAGGGCTAAAGGACCTTCCTGATGTCATCCGCCCATGTTACCAGTGGGAGGACCCGGAGGAGCAGAGAGCTGTGTTCCTGTACAGACAGGAGCCTGGCTGGAATATGGTGAGACCTAGCTGTGTATGTCTGTCTCTGTGTGTGTCTGTCTGTCCTCATGTGTGTGTGTCTGTCTGTTCCTGTGTGCGTGTGTGTCTGTCTGTCCCATTGTGTGTGAGTCTCAGTCTGTCCCTGTGTGTGTGTGTGTGTGTGTGTGTGTCTGTCCCTGTGTGTGTGTGTGTGTGTGTGTCTGCCTGTCCCTATGTGTGTGCCCCTGTGTGTGTCTAAGGCATTGCTTAGACTCCATACCACAGTCAAGCCAGTGCCTAATGGGTTACAGTTTAGACCACCTGTCCCTGTGTGTTTGTCAGTCCATGTGTGTGTGTGTGTCTGTCGCTGTGTGTGTGTCTGTTCCTGTGTGTGTCTGTCCCTGTGTGTGTGTATGTCCCTGTGTGTGTATGTCCCTGTGTGTGTGTGTGTGTGTGTCCATCCCTGTGTGTGTATATGTCTTTCCCTGTGTGTGTGTGTTTCTGTCCCTGTGTGTGTATGTCTTTCCCTGTGTGTGTGTGTGTCTTTCCCTGTGTGGGTGTCTCCCTTTGTGTGTGTGTCTCCCTGTGTGTGGGTGTCTCTCTCTCCCTGAGTGTGTCTCTCCCTGTGTGTGTGTGTCTCTCCCTGTGTGTCACCATCACTATGCACACAGTGATCCTATGCCTTGACGCAGCTGCATCAGGACGTTCTGTGCGGGGCAAGAAGTAGAAGATGGAAGAGGAGGCAGCGCCGCTAGCATGGAGTCCGTGGGTGAGGCACTGGGAGGCACACTAAGGACGTAGGTAACACTACCACATGATCTACACTAGTGTTATCTGTGGTTTTACATAGGACTGCAGGTATGTAACACTACCACATTATCAGCACTAGTGTTATCTGTGGTTTTACATAGGACTGCAGGTAACACTACCACATTATCAGAACTAGTGTTATCTGTGGTTTTACATTGGACTGCAGGTAACACTAACACATTATTAGCACTAGTGTTATCTGTGGTTTTACATAGGACTGCAGGTAACACTACCACATTATTAGCACTAGTGTCATCTGTGGTTTTACATAGGACTTCAGGTAACACTAACACATTATTAGCACTAGTTTTATCTGTGGTTTTACATAGGACTGCAGGTAATACTACTACATTTTCTGTACTCAGATAGCCATGACTGTGTTATCTGTGCTGTTACATAGGACTGCAGGTGATATCTACTATATTATCTGTACTCGGAGAGTTATCACTGTGTAAGGGGGCCTACTGAGATTTTATCGCCCAAGGGCCCACATGAACCTGGTGCCGGCCCTGAGTCCCACGCACCAAGTTGCGCTGCATCCTCAGGGAAACCATCCATAGCTTCAGCAGACATTTAGTATTGCTAGCAATAGAAAAAAGAGGCACACACGTTTCAAATATCTTTAAAAACATCTAATGAAACACTGGGCTGTAGAAGTATCTATCAATATTCAAAGTCTTTTATAATAAAGTGTTATTGTCATTTCCATACCTTTCTCTTCGATAGTGACATTAGATTTAGTTCATTTTTAGATTAGAGCATTTTGTAAGAACAACAGATATGAATAGGTCAGACAAAAATCATTGACAGTTGGAAGCTTTCAAGCAAAGACACTGCCACAGCAATAAGCACCATGCTGTCAGCAAAACATTACAAACATTACTGCCAGTATATACCAGTTGATTTTTTTTTTTTAGAATTGTGTCGACTGTCACAAAGTCGTTCAAAATCCCAATACAAAGAGCACTTTAGCGATACAATATCCTCCCTGTATTCAATATTTAAACAGGACTCTAAGGCCCCATTCACTCGTCCGTAGTTGGTTGCGGATCCACAAATTGCGCAACACACCATGCAGGCACTCCCCATAGAGATGCCTATTCTTGTCCGCAGGCTGCGGTCAAGAATTAGAACATGCTCTACCTTTTGCTGCCGGATGTTTCGGGGCCGAAACCCGGAAGTTCGGGGCCGCGGCTCCGCAAATGCGGATGCGGAGAGCACACAGTGTGCTCTCCGCATCACATCCGGCCCCATTCACAATGAATGGGTCCGCATCCATTCCGCAGAATTGCTGAATGGATGCGGACAAAATTGCGGACGTGTGAATGGGGCCTTAGGCTCCATACAGATGACGGCCATTATAAACAGACACGCTGTGAGTTTCTCATGGCCATTTTGCATCCATGTTTTTTTTTTGTAAATACCCCAACCCCTGCAGTGCCTTCAGTTTATATTATACACCTCCACAGAGCCCCCAGTATAAAAAATAGCCAACATATTGTCCCCAGTAAGGCCTCATGCACATGGCCGTTGTTTTGGTCCGCGTCCGAGCCGCATATTTTGTGGCTCGGGCACAGACCCATTCACTTCAATGGGGCCGCAAAAGATGCTCCGTTGCTCTGTTCCGTTTACACATGTGGTGTAAAAACTGCAGATTTTCTGCAGCAGAATTGCATACAGAAAATCTGCAGCATTTAGGGTACTTTCACACTTGCGTTAGTGTGATCCGGCAGGTAGTTTCGTAGTCGGAGCTGCCTGCCGGATCCGCCCTTCAGTGTGACAACTGACAGCATTTGTAGACGGATCCGGGTGCGGATCCGTCTACAAATGCATTGCAAGAACGGATCCGTCCCTCCGCTTGTCATGCGGATGGACGGATCCGTCCTTCAGTTGTTTCTCAATGCCGGATCCAGCACTAATACAAGTCAATGTAAATGAATGCCGGATCCGACATTCCGGCGACTGATCAGGCATTTTGGACGGACATAATACCGCAGCATGCGGTAGGGATAGCAGGGAGAGCGGAGCTCATGAATATGGGGACTCATTTGGCATGCGCTGGAGTAAATTAAAGAAAGTGACCCAGCATTTTGCTAAGGGGATCTGTCACTAGTTTATGTTGTCCTTAGCTAGGAAACCATAAAACTGGTGACGAAACGCATCACATTGCTATTATATGGCAATAAACACTAAATACATTAAATCTACAAGTGTGTGCCAGTCTTTCATCATTACTGTCTGCACAGGATACCTCCCCTAGGACACGAGCACCAAGCCATTGCACACCGGAGTGCAGACTGGTTCACACAGAAAACTTATAGGAGATGGACATAAAAAGGATTCAAAACACATATAGTCTATTATTCAGCTTTTTTTTGTGTGTCCTGACCAACTGGCCTTAAGTAAAAAAAATAATTGACTACTTAGTCGCTCAGTGAATGGATTCTATGAAATCATCAGCAGGGCTTCTTCACTTGTGGGGAGCTGCTATTTTTGGCACTCCCATAGAAGTGAATGAAGGGCGGCCTCGCTTGCGCAGTGCACCCTCGCTCACTTTGGGGTCCCTGTTTTAGAGATAGGTGCAGGCCCCAGAGGATTTCCTAGCAGTGTGCCCCCAATGTATGAGATGGTGAAGTAGGCTAAAAGTCTAAGGGTACAACCACATGTGGTGTAAAAACGGCAGATTTTCTGCAGCAGAATTGCATACAGAAAATCTGCAGCATTTAGGGTACTTTCACACTGCGGTATTATGTCCGGCCAAAACGCCTGACAGTGACTGAACGGAAAGCATACTGATGCAAACTGAACGGATTTCTATTCATTCAGATTGCATGGGGATATGCCTGATCAGTTCTTTTCCGGCATAGAGCCCTTTTGACGGAACTCTATGCCGGAAAAGAATAACGCAAGTGTAAAAGTACCCTTACTGTGGTACCATTATGGATAAGATTTTAAAAATTCTCTTCCCCATGCTTTGAAAAGTTTCCACAATGAAATCTGCACATAACTTTACATTCAATTTGAAATTTGCAGCATGTCAAGCAGACTGGGAACTTAAAACGAATTTGTCACCAGTAGAGTTGAGCGAACTTGTATTTTAAGTTCGGCGTCCAAAGTTCAGGTTCGGATTATTGAAGAATCCCGTTATGGATTCCGCTACCACGGACCATAACGGAATTTGGAATCCATAAGGGGATTCTTCAATGAACCCGAACGCTGAACTTAAAAAAACAAGTTTGCGCAACCGTCTTTCACTGCTCACTTCCTTCTTGTGCTCCACACAGAGCACAGAAGTTCTGCCCCTCATGTCACATGATCATTATACTAGGCCTTTTACCACCTCTTATTCAATCCAGTAGTGAGCCACGCCCCCTGCACTGATCACATGATGGTGATGTCACCCCAGGTCCTTAGTGTTGTCCAAGGTTCGGGTTCATCGAAGAATCCCCTCATGGATTCAAAATTCCATTATGGTCCTTGTTAGCGGAATCCATAACGGGATTCTTCCATAACCCGAACCTGAACTTTGGACGCCGAACCTAAAATACAAGTTCACTCAACTCTAGTCACCAGTTTTATTCTGCTAGTTTCTTACAGCTCCAGCGCTCGTCAACGAGACCCCACATTCATTAGATCACAGCTCTTCCCGCCAACCTGCCTCTAAATGACAGTTTTTTTCCATATGAATCAGCAGCAGGTGGGCAGGGAGAGCGGAGCTCATGAATATGGGGACTCGTTTGGCATGTGCTGGAGCTGAGTAAATTAAAGAAAGTGACCCAGCATTTTGCTAAGGGGATCTGTCACTAGTTTATGTTGTCCTTAGCTAGGAAACCATAAAACTGGTGACAGATTTTTTTTAAAGTGGCCCTAGAAAATAATGAGAAAGGGTACCCACCTGACAACACACATATATTTCCTGAAACCCAGAAAAGCACAGTAGGCTCATTCTCTACAAATCACAAGAAAATTTGGGATGAATTTCAAATACGCTCATCTCTAGTCCCAATACTTTTGTCCAGATAGTGTATGTTAGTTGCTGTTAAAAGTGGCACAATCTAGTAATAAGGCATTATTTGTGACAAGTATGCTAAAAAAAAAAAAATCACACACTGTTGTATTGTATCTTTACAAGTACAAAGATAAAGTATATAAGGGTACGACCACACAGCTTAAATTTAAAGGGGTTGGCCACTCTGTTAGCACTTATTAAAACTATAAAGAAAGTAGGAAGATATTACACTTAGGGCTTGTTCACACGAACATGCCGTGTTTTGCGGTCCGCAAAACACGGAAGCTGCCCGTGTGCCTTCGCAATTTGCGGGACGGAACGGACAGCCCTTTATAGAAATGCCTATTCTTGTCCACAAACCAGACAAGAATAGGACATGACATAATTTTTGTGGGGCCACGGAACGGAGCAACGGAGTGTGATGTCCGAATCTTTTGCGGCCCTATTGAAGTGAATGGGTTCGCACCCGAGACGCAAAAAAGAGGCTCGGATGCGGAACCAAACCACGGTCGTGTGCATGAACCCTTACTAATATATCTTCTTAAGCAGATCTGCCTGGTTTCCTTGCTATTGGCAGCCACGCCCCCTCCTGTCCTGTTCTCACAGCTGCCTGTCTCCTCCATCCCTGCACGTGCCATTGAGGAGCTACCTTGTCCATGCCTGAAGGAGTGTGCCGCTGTCTGGGTCCTAAAGCACCCTGCTTGTATCAGAGGTGCTTTCCTTCTGTGACTGGCACTCCTGGCTGTCCAGGACTGGCAGGGGCTTAGCAGGGACACTTAAAAGCTAAAGCTGAAATAAAGAAACTTGTGAAGGAGGAAGGGAAGCTGTGATTAGGGTGGCCAGATGTCGGGTTTTAGGCCAGACAGTCCGGTTTTCTGGCTCCCTGTCCTCCATCCGGCGCAGTGCCTGGACGGACACAAAGATGTCCTCCCTTTTAGTAGCTCACGCTCAGACAATGCAGCTTGCGCTGTGTGCGCGTGAGCTGCAGCAACTGACTGAGGCTCCTCTCACCCCCAGTTAGTCACTAGAGCCACAGACATGGCTGACTAAGGGGGAGAGAAGCACCCCGGCTGCCCCCAGCTCACCTTCCATGCGGAAAGTTCTTTCCTCTCCTCCCCGGCCGACAACGGGGGCATGACTTCACGGATGTGGGGGCGTGGCTTTACGGTGACGGGGGCGTAGTTCATCTTTGGGGGCATGGTCGGTGGGGCCTGGCTTTCTTGGGTGAAGCCAGTGGCCACCCTAGCTGTGATGGCTGATCTGACTGCAGGCTCTGCCCCCTCTGTTTCCCCTGTACTGAGAGGATCCTGCCAACATGTGAGGATGTAGCAGAGCCAGGGAAGCGCTGTGGACCACAAACTGTGAGCAATCCCAGTGTCTGTCCTGTTTATGGCCCCTCTGCTCTGTGTTCTTATCACAGACATGATATTACAGCC
The DNA here is from genome assembly GCA_033119425.1 of Bufotes viridis. Lineage (NCBI taxonomy): Eukaryota > Metazoa > Chordata > Amphibia > Anura > Bufonidae > Bufotes > Bufotes viridis. The sequence goes on along the minus strand of CM065592.1, from coordinate 248,721,471 downwards.
AGACCAACAGTTCAGGAGCTGTTAGTATGGCTGAGGTCAGTGATAGCAGCAGCAGTCACTGGTCTCACCATCAATAAATGTGTGCCCTCTCCTTCCTGCACTCTGTATATGGTGATATGTGACCTCCACCACTGCATATAGAGATCCGTGACCCCCTTTACACTGTATACAGTGATCCAGCTTAGGGTAGCCCACGAGTGCCACCGAAAGTCCGCTCCGGCCCCATTCACTTTAATGGGGACAAGTCGGAGATGCGGCCGCAGCACGGCAAACATGCCAAGAGGCGGGCAGACAAAAAACGCAGCGTGCTGGGCATCAGTGAATGTGAACAGGGCCGGCGCGGTCTTCCAGCGGCACTCGTGGACTAGCGTTAGCACGGATCCGGCAGGGGAACAGTCTGCCTGACCCTGCTAACGCTAGTGTGAAAGTAGCCTTAGTCGTGAGATGCTCCTCCTATATGAACAGATCAATTTGTACAATTTTATTCATCAGAGCTCTTGTGCAACAAAGATCTTTCCCCCCTCAACAGCCCCCCTCCTATGGCAGTCCATGCACCTAAACAGAAATCTATGACAGCTCAGAGCTGCCGTGGATTTCTGGCTTCATTTGAGTCAGAAAACTGGCAAAAATTAACATAAATGTGTTGGGGCAACTGGTCACGCCCCCTCCTGGCCATTGCCACACTGCTTTTTTTTTTTTTTAAGGCACAGTTTAAATGTCGCAAACAAACTTTTTAACACCACTTTTCAGAAACAAAGGAAGTGATAAACCTCCCTCTCTATCCATTCTGTTCATGGCTTACATCCAATGGTGCAACTAGAAATGACTAGGCCCTACAGCAAGTTTATGAACAGGGCACCCCCCCGAGCCCCCCCCCCCCCAGTAACATATGTATGACATTAGCATCATATTCCTGTGTGCTGCAGGAACTGGGGCAGATTTCCTATTGCTATGTCTGTACAGCAGTTATTCACTGATGACTGAGTTATTGATATTATCTAAGGGGCTCTTGTCTCTATGGAAACACAGGTGGGCGGGTATGTCATGTGACTGCTCCTCTGAATGCGCTTGCTGCAATGCATGCTGGGATTTTTACTTTCACTTTGCCGCTGCTCCTCCCACACAGCCGGTCTGAGGAGCTCCTCCAGGGAGGCATGTCATGGTGAACTAGAAAAGTGATATATAGCCAGTACATGTCACATGATAGAAATACTTCATGGTTTGGGCTATTGTCTAGGGCACTTTGGATTTTTGATACTTAGGATGGCCAACCCCTTTAAGTAATGAAGACGACACTGTTAATAGCTGCGCAGGATTGAAGTTGCGGCGTGGCCATTAACAATATAGACCGACTATATAGTGCGGTCTTTATTAGTTAAATGAAAGGGAGCTGCGGGCTCGCTGGCTACGCGGTTCTTGACCGCAGCAGGGATGCAACCCGACCGTATCACGGCCGCTCCGTGTGTCCGTACCCTAACGCTCTGAAATATATTTCACCATTGTGTTACTGCAGCATTCACAATGGGTATTGGCACCACTTTCAGCCTAGTAGCACGTTTTGCATTTGACAATATACAATAGTATCAGTCTTGTGGGTGACATTCAATCAAGTGTTTAAAAGGATGTTCTAGGATATTTTTAATGATATCATTTGGACATTGCCGGTGCCTTCTCAAACAGCCGATCGGCAGGGATTTCGGGTGTCAGGCCCCCCCTGATCAGATACTGATGACCCATCCAGAGGCTAGGCTCATCAGTAAAAATATTTCAGAAAATCACTGTAAGTGGTCTTTTGCCAGAGAAATGTAAAGTAATTTTAATGTTGGATATATAGAGATGATTTTTGCAGTTAGGCTAGTTCCACACTAGAGGCAGCCTTCTCGGGCAGGCTGTTTCAGCGGCTGAACAGCCTGCCAGATCCATGCTGCCGCTAGTGTACCTATGCCGCCGGAGGTCCGCTCTGGCCCCATTTACTGCAATGGGGTGGGCAAACATGTCATAGTTTTATTCTGACTGCCTCGCCGCATGTTTGCCGCACTGCCGCCGGAACTCCGGCCCGCCCACATTATAGTCAAAGGGGCTGGAGCCGACATCCGGCGGCATGCGTACACTAGCGGCAGCACGGATCCAGCAGGCTGTTCACCCGCCGGAACAGCCTGCCGCTAGTTTGAAACTAGCCTAAACTTGCTCAGCACTGCAGCATGAAAATGCTCTCTGTCTGTCCTATTGAAGCAGCTTGGAAGAAACCTTTACCGGATACAAGAAAGTCAAATACCCCTAGTATCTAGCAGTGGGGACACTTAAATGCATCTGTCGACATAGTTCATATCAGCCTGGAATCTCTTTGATATAAAGGTAATCTACTTGACATCTCTCGAGGAAAAAGCAGGGGCCTTGGGCAGATTCCATAGATGCAGTGAAGGAGACATCAAGAGGGCGAATTTCAAAGGACACTGAATTTGCAGCTGTGGAATCACGTAATTATTAATATGACTTGTTCAGTGGAGTGCCAACAAATGGGTGATAGAACTACGGCTGTCAATAATTTGTCAATGCTTCACAATATATAAGTCCTAACATATCTATGACAAGTCAGTGGAGGAAAATGCAATCATTACTGGTAGAGATGAGCGAATCGTCTTTGGACGAAACATCCGAAGTCGATTTGCATAAAACTTTGTTTCAATACTGTACGGAGCGAGCGCTCCATACAGTATTAGAATGTATTGGCTCCGATGAGCCGAAGTTATTACTTCGCGAAGTCTCGCGAGAATTCGCATAATAACTTCAGAAATTGATTTAGACTGTAAAAAAACATTTCCCGAACATTTTCTTATAAATCTATAGGACAGCAAGTGTTCACTCTATCAAACTAAAAGCATTTCGATTGAAAAATGAACCTCTCTTGTGTAGAAGAATGGACATAAGAAATACATCACACCAAATGTACATATTAATAACTTGAATAAGTGGATGGAAAAACTTAAATACCCCGTCAGAAGCCAACCAACCTTTTCTAACAACTGTCTGTTCTTGATAAAGGGGATCTGGAGTTATTCCATAGCAGCACACTCAAGGTACAACCCAACAGAGTGACAATGGTGACAAGAGTCCCCAGGTCTTAACCATAACTGTAATGGAAGGCAAGAACAGCCTCTACTCCAAAATTATGACGCTAATCTGGCAAAACAAACTCCTTACAAAAATAAGAAAGAAGGTCTGGTTTGGAAAAAACCCTGCAGGAGCCAAAACTGCAGTAGTTTCTAAAAGATATAATGAAGGATAGGCTGCTCTTAACTATGGGAGTGAGAGAATTTCAGTGAGAGTCTTAAAGGGAATCGTTGGCTTTTAATGTTACTCTAATTTTTAAAGGTTACGGACACCTTTGGAGACATTTTTATTAACTTACCGCATTATTCACCCTATAAGACGCATTTTTTCCCCTCAAAGTGGGGGGAAAATGTCACTGCGTCTTAAGGGGCAAATACTAATCTGCGCTTCAATTATGGAAGCACTCATTAGTACCGGAGTAAAGGGAAGCGGTGAAGGCTCTGTACTATTTATATTGGGGATGTTATCTGAGACCTGATTGGGGGTCATTCACATTGGGGTCTGAGCTGAGGTCTGATTGTGGGTCTGATCTGAGGTCTGATTGAGGGTCTAATTAACATTGGGGGCCTGATTGGGGCTGTGAGCTGTGGTCTGATTAACAGTGGGAGTCTGATTAGGGCTGTGACCTGAGGTCTAATGAAAAATATTTTTTTCTTGTTGTCCTCCTCTAAAACCTAGGTGCGTTTTATTGGCTAGTGCATCTTTTAGGAGGAAAAAAACAGTATATTTTGCTCTAAAAGAAAACATTTTTGTAATAGGTTTATACGTGTCACAGTACATAGCAAGCTGCAGAATGCTGTTTACAGCCATATTCATTCTGAAGGCTCTGTCTCTCCTTTCCTGAACAATTTACTAAGCTGATTTCTAGTCAAATCAAAGTTCAGCTTTGTGAAATTTGTCATTCGCTGTTCCTTTTGTGCATAGTCATAACTAAAGATGAGCAACGTATTCAATTATTTGATTCGGCTGCTTCGCCGAATTACTTAATCACAAAGCACATTTCTTTGGAAGTAGTGGGGGCAATGACAGGGAGCGGCTACTGCACCACTCCCCGTTATTGTACCCCTCAGATGCCATGTTTATAGATGATTGCGGCATCTGATGCAATAATCAGGTGTAAAAAAAAATAATAATCATACTTACCTTATCCATTTTCTTGCGATGGGCTAGCCGCCGCCATCTTTCTTAAAGATCTAGCAAGAAATCTTGTGCGTCATCATGTCTTGCGAGATCTTCAGACAAGATGTTAGCGGCTGGCCCAGATGAGTTGGATGAGTTAAGTATGTTTTTTTTTTTCAACACTATTTCAGGGAAAATCGATTCGCTACCACGAAGCACGAGGAAATTCAGCTTTGTGACAAATCAAATTTTCCCTGAAATTCGTAGACTTCGATTCGCTCAACACTAGTCATAACTGATATCTGTGAAAAAAAGCAATATTAGGCTAAATGCACACGACAGTTGTTTTTTGCTGTCCGCAAATCGGGATCCGCAAAAAAAACTGATGGTCCATCAGTTTTTTTTGGAGGATTCCTTTGTTTTCACAGATCCCCTGTAATAAATGCCTATCCTCGTCCACAAATGAGAAAAAAGTAGGACATGCAGTACTTTTTTTGCTGAAGGGAAACACGGACAACGGACGCGGAACACAAACGGATGAACGGTCAGCATTTTTTTGCTGACCCATTGAAATGAATGGGTTTCTTTCCTATCCGCAAAAAAAACTGAAACGGAAGCCGAGAAAAACAACTGTCGTGTGCATTTAGCCTTAATAAAGTATAAATCTCATTGAATTAAGTTCATGAACATAAGTTCAATGCTTAGAATTAAATCAAAAATTTCAGTAGTGCATTACTCTAATGCAGGGTTTCTCAACTCCAGTCCTCAGGACCCACCTACCAGCCATGTTTTCAGGATTTCCTTAGTATTGAGCAGGTGATATTATTAGTGTCCATTCATCAGGACTTACCCCAGGTATTCATTCTGTGGGATATTCTCAAATCCTGACCGGTAGGTGGGTCCCCAAGACTGGAGTTGAGAAACCCTGCTCTAATGCATGCACCTGTATTTTTACCATGCTGGAAGCGGGCCAGATCCCTGCCAGATCCCATTATAACCAATAGGCTCCGGGGGTAAACGGCAGTATCCAGCTATGCTGGATACAGTGAACGCCAGATGTGAAAATAGCCTAACTTGCAGAAAATATTGATGCTGATCACCAAAATGCATATTAAACAATGACAATTATCTGTTTACAGCAGTAAAAAATTATGCCGCTGTGCCCATGCCTTTCCTAATAAATAAAAAAGCTGTGTCTGATGCTCATTCTGGCATGCTACTGATGTAGTCCCAGTTTGCGATAAGCTTCACATGGTGTTCCTTCACACCGCAGGGAATTCAGGAAAAAAAGTCTATATTTAGAAGTGTAGAGGAAGAGCAACTAAGCGTAAGGCAGCTTCAGTACAGAGATGATTGCCATACAGTGCTACCCGCAAAGAAATGCTACACTGTTCACAGAAGTAGGACACTGAACAACATTTGCAGGAGACATGAGGTCACAAGATGGAACCACAGTGACTTATTGGAGACTATTCAAGACCAAAGTTATAAAATGGAGTGTAGCATATCAGATATTCCAAGGGTCAGATACAGCTGTCCTGAATTCTTTGGCTGCTTCATCATTTCATGGTGATTTGCATAGATTTTGACACAACCTATCTGGGACCTGCTGAACCAAAAATGTGAATTGCTGTCTGTTAGCCCTGCACTGTGTGCCTGTGAAGCTGCTCCTTCACGGGTGCCGAGCTCCCTCACTCCCTTCTGCAGCTGTGCGCCGTGCTGACAAGCGCAGGCAGCAGGTAGCTTAAACTGTTGTATCTGCGCCCTGTGCCGGAGCTTCCTTCCCTGCTGGCCCCAGTACAGCTGTGTGTCTCTGGCATCCTCCTTCCTGCTTAGAGTCCTGTACTGTTTGTTAGGGTGTGATAGGGCGTGTCTCACTTCCTTTTGTGAGGCAGCATGTGCACACTCTCTATCTCCCCAGTCTATGGCTGGGTTGCAGGATGTATTTGAAGGCGCTTCCTGCCTCAAGAAGGAGCCTGAGCAATCTTGGTCACTAGCTAGTCTAGTCCCTTGTGTGAAGGTGTTTGGTAAGTTTCTGTCTGGTACCAGGTAACTGTCCTAATGGCCCAAGCCTATCCTTACCATCAGAGGCTCTAGTGAAGACCAGGTAGTTACTTAGTCAGACCCTCCAGGTTATAGCCGGTCAGTGGAGCAGTGGGTCCGCAACCGCTTGCCTAACACTGTCTACATGTACATCACTGCCGGCCAATCAATTGTGTCAGTGGTGACTTGTGTATCTCAGGAGTAGCATGCCATTCCTGCACAGGTCACCGCTAAAGTAGCAGAGATGGAAGCTCAGTGCAGTATCTGTAGTGCTATTGACAGATAAGCCCCCTTATTTTTTTACTTTGGCACCATGGCCTGCCAAATTACCATATGTTCCTGGTGTCGGACAATCCCTTTAACATAAAACTTCATATAATAATTTTATGAGGACATGTTACCTTCAAGGCTATTAGATGCACCAAATTGTAAAGAAATATAGTTTTCATACATCGATGATTACTACTGTCTAGAGTGAAAAGAAGTACACTCTGTGAACTCTATATAGTTAAAAATATCAGCTTTATTGTTCATCATAAGAAAAAATGACACTTATTTGACAAAGACAAAAAACACCACTGGCCAAGACACCTAGTAGGGCCAAAAATAACACAGTTGGACCAATGCCGATACACCATAAAATGCAGGTAGCATAAGTAACAAGGCCACAATGGAGAGATACAGATATACAGACCCAGTAGGTGCCATAAACACCAGCCCCAACACGTGTTTTGCGTTGCTTCCTCAGGTGGACCCTAACACTAGCAGATGACATGGCTCGCCAAACCATTACTGGCTATGGAAACTTCAAACTGAACCTCAAGCAACTTGGATTGTGTGCCTCTCCACTCTTCCTCCAGACTCTGGGACCTTTATTTTATTATAAAATGGACCACTAAGCAACAATATAGTCCTTTCTCTCATTAGCCTAGGTAAGACACTTCTTACATTGTCTCTGAGTCATGAGTGGCTTAACACACGTTGTAGCCCATGTCCTGTATACATTAAAATGTTTTTTGTGTCCTGTATACATGTGTGTGTGGTGCCTCTTGAAGAAGTGACTCCAGCCGCAGTCCACTCCTTGTGAATCTCCTCCAAATTCTTGATTGTCCCTTTCTTGAAAATCCTTTCAAGGCTGTAGTTATCCTGTTGCTTGTGCAACCTTTTCTACCACCCTTTTTCCTTCTACTCAACTTTCCATTAGTATGCTTGGACAAAGTACTCTCAGAACTGTCTTACCCATGATTGTGCAGCCCACTGAACTATACTGAGAGATCATTTAAAGGCTTGGGAAACCTTTGCAGGTGTTTTGTGTTGATTATCTTATTAGAGTCTATATGAATGTGACATCATGAATCTACAATATTGAATTTTTTTCCACTATATTCTAATTCTCTGAGATACTGCCTTTTGGGTTTTCCTCAAATATATGTTTATTGAGAAGTTTTAAAAGAAATTTTTATACAAAGAGTAAGAAAGCAGGAAGAATAGACAAAGTCAACATGCTTGACAGTAGTTAAGTACATTCAACATTAGTTTTAAGTCTAGTTTGTTGCAAAGTCATGATGTTATATAAATTGTTGTAGCAAGACAAAATAGTACATCAATATAAAAGAGCTATATATGTGTATAATGTTGCCTTTTGGGTTTTCATTAGTTCTAAGCCTTATTCGTCGACATTAAAAGAAGTAGATCACTGTGTATAATGAATCTATATATTAGTTCACTTTTTTAATAGAATTACAGAAATAAATTAACCTTTTGATGATTTTTTAATTTATTGAGATGCAGTAGCAAATGTAAATAAAAACAGAATGCAATGATTTTCAAATCTCACAGATCCATGTTTTATTCACAATAGAACACAGAACACATATCAGATGTTGAAAGTGAGATCTTTTACCATTATGGCAGCAATGCATCATAAAAGTTGGGACAGGACCATGTCTACCATTGTGTAGCATCACGTCATCAACATTCTATCAACATCCAAGAAGTCAGGGACCAATCGCTGGAGTTTTTGAAGAGGAATGTTGTCCTCGTCTTCACTGATATAGGATTCTGCTACTCAACAGTCAATCTTTGCTGGATTTTTTATTTCATGATGTTTTCTATTGGTGAAAAGTCTGGACTGCAAGCAGGCCTGTTTAGTACCTAGACTATTCTCGTACGAAGCCATAGTGTAGTGATGGATGCAGTATGTGGTTTGGTTTAGCATTGTCTTGCTGAAATATATAAGTACTTTCCTCAAAAAAAACATTGTGCCGGGGGGATGAATATGAGATTAATTTGTCTCTGTATTTGTATGCCTTTCAGTATGCTTTCCTTCTCTTTTTGGCCAGAAAAACCTATTTTTCTCTCTCCTATTACTGGTACTTCTACAGACAGACTAGGACAATATTCACACTAATAGGCTCCGGTGGCAGCAGTGGGATTGCCGTTTGTACTGGACTAAGTGCAATTGTATAGTCAGTATATGGCAGGAAGAGGACGTGCCAGAAGATTTATATGCATTCATTCTCCTAGACGATCTCAGCATACCAAGCAGACTAAACGTTCAAGAAGGGCAGAAAAACTCTCTCAGCAGCTCAAGCTACACCTGTATCTGAGATGGAAGGTACTCAGTCTGAGATGGATGAACCTATGATTCCTGAGGAGGGTGCTGGGAATGGGACTGCTCCACCTGTAAGTTCAACTACTCCAAAAAGTATGGTGGAACTCCTTTCATGGGTCCAGACATTATGAAATAAGTAGGAGGTTGTGTAGGGAATAATTCATGGATGTAATATCGCTTACTAGTGTGTCTGTCCGGCGCTGCGTTCCCTCTCTGAGGCCCTCGTTCACTTTGCCCACCTGATATGCTGATGAATAGCATCAGTACAGAGAGGAGGAGACTGCCCTGTTTCTCAATGGGAGTCTCCTTCTCCCTGTTTGTAGCACGGTTCAATCACAGCTGAGAGCGTCACAGCCAGGGAGAAGGTAAGCTTTTTTTTCTCCCTGGCTATGACTAGAATGCTTTTGGGACACCATGTCACATTTGCAGAGACCCAGAGGTACTTGAACAGTGAAAACCCCTCAAAAGTGACCCCATTTTGAAAACTACACCTCTCAAGGACTTTATCTAGGGGTGCAGTGATTGTTTTGGCCCCACAGGTGTTTCACAGAAATTATCAACACTGAGCAATAAAACTAAAAAATTACATTTTTTGCAATAAAATGTAGCATTAGCTCCACATTTTTCTGTTTCACAAGAAATTCAAAGATCAAATACACCACGTAGTTTGTTACACATTTTCTCCCGAATATGGCAATACCCTATATGTGGTCATAAACTGCTGTATGGGCACACAACAAGCTTTACTAGACAAATGCAGATGCTTTGAGGTGAACCCCCAAAAAATTAAACCAGCTTGAAGTGACCCCATTTTGGAGATTACACCCTCAAGGAATTCATCTAGGGGTATAGCAAGAACTTTTGGTTTGTGGAAAGTGACTCCCCTCATGGTATTCATCTAGGGGTATAGTAAGAATTTTTGGTTTCTGAGGTAAGGCAAATCATCTCTCATATATTCATTTGTCTCACCCAGCTATGCAAGCAGGGTGAAAGAGACCCTCCCTCTAGTACTTTTCCTGTTGCCGACAATATACTGAGTATTGTGGGAATATCTACGCACCATTCCATAAAATATAGTCCCAAAAAAGCTTATCAAAACCTCAGAAAAAAATGCTGAGGCAAATCATCTCTTCTATATTCATTTGTCTCACCCAGCTATGCAAGCAGGGTGAAAGAGACCCTCCCTCTAGTACTTTTCCAGTTGCCAACAATATACTGAGTATTGTGGAAATATCTGTGAGTTTTCTTTTGTGGTTGCAATAATATTATAATTTGTTAGCTATGGTGCTGGTCAGTTAAATAAAAAAAGATAATGACCAGTATGTGTGGCATGAGGGGAAGATATAGAGTAAAAAAAAATTTTTCAATCCAAGGAAGTACAGTTGTGTTCAAAATTATTCAACCCCCAATGCTGTAAAGGGTTTTGGGGAATTTAGTGTACATTTGTAATTGTGTTCAGAATGAAATCTTACAAGGACTTTTTAAAGAACCAAATGCAACTAAAATGACATCAATTGTTTTTGTAATACAATATTAAATGTTTTTTTTGTGATTTCTTCATTGACACAATTATTCAACCCCTTAAAGACTACGACTCTTAAGAACAGAGGTTCATTCAAGTGTTTTCGATCAGGTATGGAAAACACCTCTGGATGTCAAGGAGCAGCAATCAAGCATAATAAGCACCAATTAGGCAGATGTAAAATGACTTTGATACTCAGCTCCTTCTAGACATTTACTGGTGTGTTTACAAACATGGTAAGTCAAGAGAATGGTCCAGGAAGACAAGAGAAGAGGTGATTTCTCTTCACAGGAAGGGCAATGGCTATAAGAAGATTGCAAAGATGTTAAACATACCAAGAGACACCATTGGAAGCATCATTCGCAAATTCAAGGCAAAGGGCACTGTTAAAACGCTACCTTGTCGTGGCAGAAAGAAGATGCTGACTTCGACTGCTGTGCGCTACCTGAAGCGCAAAGTGGAGAAAAGTCCCCGTGTGACTGCTGAGGAACTGAAAAAAGATTTGTCAGATGCGGGTACTGAAGTTTCAGCTCAGACAATAAGGCGCACACTGCGTCATGAAGGCCTCCATGCCAGAACTCCCAGGCGCACCCCCTTGCTGTCTCCAAAGAATAAGAAGAGTCGACTGCAGTATGCCAAAAGTCATGTGGACAAACCACAAAAGTTTTGGGATAGTGTTCTGTGGACTGATGAAACAAAATTAGAACTGTTTGGGCCCATGGATCAACGCTATGTTTGGAGGAGGAAGAACAAGGCCTATGAAGAAAAGAACACCTTGCCTACTGTGAAGCATGGCAGGGGGTCAATCATGCTTTGGGGCTGTTTTGCTTCTACAGGTACAGGGAAGTTTCAGCGTGTGCAAGGTACCATGAATTCTCTTCAGTACCAGGAGATATTGGATGAAAATGTGATGCAGTCCGTCACAAACCTGAGGCTTGGGAGACACTGGACCTTTCAACAGGACAATGATCCCAAGCATACCTCCAAGTCCACTAGAGCATGGTTGCAGATTAAAGGCTGGAACATTTTGAAGTGGCCATCGCAGTCACCAGACTTAAATCCGATTGAGAACCTCTGGTGGGACTTAACCACTTGAAGACCACAGGTTTATACCCCCCTAGTGACCAGGCCCTTTTTTACAAATCCGCACTACACTACTTTCACCGTTTATTGCTCGGTCATACAACTTACCACCCAAATGAATTTTACCTCCTTTTCTTCTCACTAATAGAGCTTTGATTTGGTGCTATTTCATTCTTGCTGACATTTTTACTTTTTTTGATATTTTACTTTTTTTGGCGAAATTTTTTCAAAAAAATGACATTTTTCACTTTCTGTTGGAAAATTTGCCAAATAAAACTACATTTCTCTATACATTTTTCACTAAATGTATTGTTCTACATGTCTTTGATAAAAAAAAATTCTATAAGTGTATATTTATTGGTCTGGGTAAAAGTTATAGCGTTTACAAACTATGGTGCAAAAAAGTGAATTTCCGCAATTTGACTTTCTGAGCGCCTGTCCTGTTTCCTGACGTGCTACAATGCCCAGACAGTAGAAACACCCCATAAATGACCTCATTTCGGAAAGTAGACACCCTAAGGTATTTACTGAGGGGCATAGTGAGTTCATGGAAGTTTTTATTTTTTGTCACAAGTTAGCGGAAATTGTTTTTTTGTTTTTTTCAAAAATTTCATTTTTCGCTAACTTGTGACAAAAATAAAAACTTCCATGAACTCACTATGCCTATCAGCGAATACCTTAGGGTGTCTACTTTCCGGAATGGGGTCACTTGTGGGGTATTTTTACTGCCCTGGCATTTTAGGGGCCCCTAAACGTCAGAAGCAGTTTGGAATCCAAATGCGTAAAAATGTCCTGTGAAATCCTAAAGGTACTCATTGATTTAGGGCCCCTTTGCGCATTTGGATGCAAAAGTGGCACACATATGGTATCGCCGTACTCAGGAAAGTAGAGCAATGTAGCTTTGGGTGTATTTTTACATATGCCCATGCTGGTGTGAAAATATCTCTGTAAATGACAACTTTTTCCATTTTTTATACAAAGTTGTCCATTTACAGAGATATTTCTCTCACCCAGCATGGGTATATGTAAAAATACACCCCAAAACACATTGCCCTACTTCTCCTGAGTACGGCGATACCACATGTGTGACACTTTTTGCAGCCAAGGTGCACAAAGGGGCCCTAAATCCAATGAATACCATTAGGATTTCACAGGACATTTTTACGCATTTGGATTCCAAACTACTTCTCGCTTTAAGGGCCCCTAAAATGCCAGGGCAGTATAAATACCACACAAGTGACCCCATTTCGGAAAGTAGACACCCTAAGGTATTCGCTGAGGGGCATAGTGAGTTCATGGAAGTTTTTATTTTTTGGCACAAGTTAGCGGAAATTGATTTTTTTTTTTTTTTTACAAAGTCTCATATTTCACTAACTTGTGACAAAAATAAACTTTTACATGAACTCACCATACCCCTCACGGAATACCTTGGGGTGTCTTCTTTCTAAAATGGGGTCACTTGTGGGGTATTTATACTGTCCTGGCATATTAGGGGCCCCTAAACGTCAGAAGCAGTTTGGAATCCAAATGCGTAAAAATGTCCTGTGAAATCCTAAAGGTACTCATTGATTTAGGGTCCCTTTGTGCATTTGGCTGCAAAGTGGCACACATGTGGTATCGCTGCTCAGGAGAAGTAGGGCAATGTAGTTTGTGGTGTATTTTTACATATACTCCATGCTGGGTGTAAAATATCTCTGCAAATGACAACTTTTTCCATTTTTTTATACAAAGTTGTCCATTTACAGAGATTTTTCTCTCACCCAGCATGGGTATATGTAAAAATACACCCTAAAAACACATTGCCCTACTTCTCCTGAGTACGGCAATACCACATGTGTGCCACTTTTTTGCAGCCAAGGTGCGCAAAGGGGCCCAAATTCCAACGAGTTCCTTTAGGATTTCACAGGACATTTTTACGCATTTGGATTCCAAACTGCTTCTGACGTTTAGGGGCCCCTAATATGCCAGGACAGTATAAATGCCACACAAGTGACCCCATTTCGGAAAGTAGACACCCTAAGGTATTCGCTGAGTGGCATAGTGAGTTTATGGAAGTTTTTATTTTTGGCACAAGTTAGCGGAAATGTTTTTTTGTTTTTTTTTTACAAAGTCTTATATTCCACTAACTTGTGACAAAAATAAACTTTTACATGAACTCACCATACCCTCACAGAATACCTTGGGGTGTCTTCTTTCTAAAATGGGGTCACTTGTGGGGTATTTATACTGTCCTGGCATATTAGGGGCCCCTAAACGTCAGAAGCAGTTTGGAATCCAAATGCGTAAAAATGTCCTGTGAAATTCTAAAGGTACTCATTGAATTTGGCCCTTTGCATTTGCTGCAAAAGTGTCACACATAGTGATCGCTGCATTAGGAGAAGTGAGCAAGTGTTTGGGGTGTATTTTTACATATACCCATACTGGGTGTGAAAATATCTCTTTAAATGACAACTTTTTCCATTTTTTTATACAAAGTTGTCCATTTACAGAGATATTTGTCTCACCCAGCATGGGTATATGTAAAAATACACCCTAAAACACATTGCCCTACTTCTCCTGAGTACGGCGATACCACATGTGTGCCACTTTTTGCAGCCAAGGTGCGCAAAGGGGCCCTAAATCCAATGAGTACCTTTTAGGAGGGCATTTTTACGCATTTTTCTTCTCTCGCTTTAGGGCCCCTAAAATGCCAGGTCAGTATAAATACCCCACATGTGACCCCATTTTAGAAAGAGGACACCCCAAGGTATTCTGTGAGGGGCATGGCGAGTTCATATTTTTTTTTTTTCGCACAAGTCAGCGGAATTTGATTTTTTTAGTTTTTCTCACAAAGTCTCCCTTTCCGCTAACTTGTGACAAAAAGTTCAATCTTTCATGGACTCAATATGCCCTCAGCGAATACCTTGGGGTGTCTTCTTTCCAAAATGGGGTCACATGTGGGGTTTTTGTACTGCCCTGGCATTTGAGGGTCTCCGCAATCATTACATGTATGGCCAGCATTAGGAGTTTCTGCTATTCTCCTTATATGGAGCATACAGGTAATGAGATTTTTTCCGTTCAGCCTCTGGGCTGAAAGAAAAATGAACGGCACAGATTTCCTCATTCGCATCGATTGATGTGGATGAAAAATCTCTGCCAAAAATATGCAAGAAGAAAAAGGGGCCTGGCGATTGCCAGGACATAGGGGCTCCGCCCAAACATCCATACCCACTTCAGCTCCTATGTCCTGGCAAACGTGATTTCTCCATTCACATCGATCAATCGATCGGTGTGGAGGAAGACATCTTTGCCAGATTTTTTGATACAAAGTGTTTGCCAAAGCATATGAACTCCAACACCTCTCCTCAGCTCATATGCCTGGGCAAACGTACCTGTACTGCAGAGGAGAAATCTCGCCTTGCAGCGCCGCAAACACCGACTTCACGTGTCTTCTGATAGCAGCGCAATGCTTCTCTCAGAATGCACATCAGTGCTGCAGCTGGCTCTTTGCTTGATCCACCTAGAAGGTAAAAAAAAAAGAAAGAAAAACCAGGCAGCAACGCAATAATTTTATTAACATTAACTTTATAGAACATTAGAAACCGAACGTTAACTTAAACATTTGAAACATAACTTGAACTTTTTGCTTACCTGTGGATTTTTTTTTGTTTTTTTACTTTAGGTCTCATGCACACGGCCGTGAAACTCCGTGCATGGACCGTTGTATCTCGGCCTGGCAGCCATCTGACAGCAGGAGTGCACGGCGTCACTGGTTGCTATGACGCCGTGCGCTCCTGCTGTCAGATGGATGCCAGGCCAGGATACCACGGGTCCATGCACGGCGTGTTCCACGGCCGTGTGCATGAGGCCTTAGAGGATAAACCTCTCCTTCCCCGTGGGACAATGTGCAAAGCACAAATCACCCAGAGCTGTGGCGAAGTACATTATGCACTTTGTCCCAGGTGAAAGGAGAGGTTTGCAGCAGCTCTGTGTGAAAGGGCCTCAGACACGAGCGCAGCCACGCATGGTGATCGCAGAGGAGCGCCTGGCCTGACTTCTCCCGCACAGACGGAGTCGCATAGCATCATATTGATTTATGATGCTATGTAACCTTACAGTTCTGAAATGCATTGGATAGCACTGGCAGCAGCAGTATGCCAGTGCTATCCAATGCATTCCAGAACTGTAAGGGTTACATAGCATCATAAATCAATATGATGCTATGCGACCCCGTCTGTTTTTGAGAAGTCAGGACGGGCGCTCCTTTGCGATCACCATGCGTGAGCAACGCTCGTGTGCAAGGACCCTAAGACTCTTGTGTGCCTGGCCTGTGTCTTGCAATCCCTATGCTAATAATGTACCTGGGTGTGATACTTATGGAAGCACTCCCTATGCATAGGGCAGGCTGGTCAGGACAGTCAGGACAAAAACGGTGGTGTCACGCCTTAGTCCACTCCTGCTACAGACACGACATCTTTTTCTTGGGGAACGGTGGCTTGGGGTACCAGGGAAGACACTGGGGAAGTGTCTCTCATGTAGCCGGCTCACTACATCGGGGACTTGGGGCACAGAACCTCCTGGATACAGGAGTTCCGAAATGATCTCTTCCTGGAATTTAAGGAAGGATCCCGTTCTCCCAGCCTTACTGTAGAGAACGTAACTGTTATATATGGCCAATTGAATCAAATATACAGACACCTTTTTATACCAGCGTCTGGTGCGTCGGGAAACTAAATATGGAGCCAACATTTGGTCATTGAAGTCCACCCTCCCATGTGGAGATTATAATCGTGGACTGAGAGGGGCTTTTCAATGACTCCTGTCGCCCGCTCTATTTGGACAGTCGTGTCTGCGTGAATGGTGGACAGAAGGTAAACGTCCCTCTTGTCCCGCCACTTCACCGCGAGCAGTTCTTGGTCACACAAGGCAGCCCTCTCCCCGTGCAAGTCGGGTATTAATGAGCCGTTGGGGAAGCCCCGGCGACTAGGCCGCGCGGTGCCACAGCATTGGATTCCGACTAGATGTAAGTGCCGAAAGAGGGCCACACTTGTGTAAAAATTGTCCACGTATAAGTGGTACCCTTGCAGACTAAGGGTGACACCAAGTCCCAGACAATCTTGCCACTGCACCCCAGGTAGTCAGGGCATCCGACCGGCTCCAGTTTTGAGTCTTTTCCCTCATAGACCCTAAAACGATATGTATAGCCTGTGGCCCTTTCACAGAGCTTATACATTTTGACCCCGCACCGGGCGCGCTTGCTGGGGATGTACTGTTTGATGCCAAGGCGCCCGGTGAATTGTACGAGGGACTCGTCTATGCAGATGTTCTGACTGGGGGTATACGCATCTGCAAATTTAGATGACAAATGGTCTATGAGGGGCCGAATTTTATGGAGCCGGTCATAAGCAGGGTGGCCTCTTGGATGACAGGTTTCATTGTCGGTGAAATGCATAAAGCGCATGATGACCTCAAACCGTGCCCTGGACATTGCAGCAGAGTACATGGGCATGTAATGTATTGGGTCTTTAGACCAATATGACCGCAATACATTTTTTTAGTTATGCCCATGCTGAGGGTAAGGCCCAAAAATGTTTTAAATTCGGAAACGGTGACTGGTTTCCACCGGAAAGGCTGGGCATAGAAGCTTTCCGGATTGGCGGTTATATATTGTGTGGCGATCGGTTGGTTTCTGCCACAACTAAGTCGTAGAGATCCGCGGTGAAGAACAGCTCAAAAATTCAAGGGCCGATCTGAAATTGGCTGTCTCCATGCGAACTCCTGACTGGGCGGTGAAAGGGGGCAATACGGGTGCGGCGGAAGGAGGGGATTGCCAATTAGGGTTTGCCAGCACCTCTGGGAGACTAAGGGGTCTACGGGCCTGAGAACGCGGTGGCTGCGACGGGGGAGTTAGTGCACGTGCCACCGTACCAGCAACTGCCCTTCTGGTGCTCGCCACTTCACCAGGGAATACGGCAGTGCTGGTAGAAGGTCCAGGATGTGCTGCGCTGCCGGTGTATGCCGCACCATCAAAAAGGTCAGCGCTAGCACCACTCTGCTGCATATGAGGCTCATCACGCGGGATATGCGAAACACTGACATGGGGTCGGGTACGCCTGACCGTAGCAGGGACCTCAACCTCGTCATCTTCGCTAGCGGTTAGAGTGCCACTGCTGTCTACAGGTTCATATTCTGAACCACTGGATTCAGCGGGTGAAGCGTCCCCATCGCTTTCATCCATCACGGCCAGAATCCTGTAGGCCTCTTCAGCGGAATACCCCTTTTTGCCATTTTGGAGTAACTAAATTTAGGGGTATTCCTCTGAGACTACCCAGGAAAAAGAGCACACCTACCTAGTAAAAGGGAGTGCTTATGAAGTAACGCTGCGATCGCTAATAAAGATCCAATAACTCAAAAGTGATCTTTTATAGCGGTGCAGCGATTTTACTGTGTTTTTGCAGTGATCAGAAAAAAAAATTCTGTCACTGCGGTGGGCGGACTGAACGCAAGTGTGCGCACAAGATCAGGCCTGATCAGGCGAACAATGCGTTTTTTATAGAGCCTAAAGTGACCCTACTGATATAGATCTGATTGCGATCAGTCTTGATCACTTACAGATACTATATTAGTATTAGTGCTGATAAGCTGACAGTGATGACGCTAATCAGCGACTAATAAGTGACTGTGCGGTGCGGTGGGCTGGGCGCTAACTACCTAACAAGTAGCTAACTACCTGACGGTGATTAGGGACCCTTATAGGGGGTGATCTATGACAGGGGGTGACAGAGGGTGATCAGGGGGTTTATATGGGTAATCAGTGGCTACTAAGGGGCTACTAAGGGGTTAATAACTGACAAAGGGGGGGGGTATGTAATGTATGTGTGGTGATTTGGTGTACTTACTGAGCTGCTTGTGTCCTCTGGTGGTGGATCCAGCAAAAGGGATCACCAGAGGACCAAGCAGGACTTATATCAGACGCTATTTTGTAAATAGCGCCTGATATCTGATTTTAATAGGTCGATTTAAAAAATTACAGCCTGCCAGCCAATGATCGCGGCTGGCAGGCTGTAGTTTCACTTCTCCTCTGTGCGTCACAGTGAACGCGCGCGCGTGCGCGCGCGCGTTCATGTGAAATCTCGGGTCTCACGAGATGACGCCGATAGGCGGCAGTGAGACCTGAGAGAGCCGCCGCGCTGACGCCCATCGGCGTTAGCGTGGCGGCAAGTGGTTAAAGAAAGCAGTTGCAGCGCGCAAGCCTAAGAATGTGACTGAACCGGAGTCTTTTGCCCATAAAGAATGGGCGAAGATACCCGTAGATCGCTGCAAGACACTTGTGTCAAGCTATGCTTCACGTTTAAAAGCTGTTGTAAAGGATGTTGTACTAAGTACTAAGATTGAATGTCACTTGGGGGTTGAATAAAACTGATAATGATGTGAGCACAGAAAAGACATTTGTGGTTATTTCATTATAAATGTTATGTTATATTTGTCTGACTTACAAGTGCCTCTTTGATTTTATTGTAAACAAGATGACTGAAATGATCAAAATCAATGTCAAACTGGCCAAAACATTCAATTTCAGTGGGGGTTGAATAGTTTTGAACACAACTGTGGGCTCATAATACCTGACAATCAGATCAGAGAGGAGGATAAGGGAGATTTTTAGCTCAGTGTTCTGTGTGCTCAGGATTTAGTGTGTACTAATGGGACAGCGGCCATTTTATTTCTCCCAATGATTGCTCAAGAGACTAATCGAGCCATAATAACTAGTGAAAGGTATTTGGGAATATATTTATAATAAAGTAATATATAAGTATTTTCATTTCTTAATTCCTGGAGAACCCCTTGATTGCGACACAATCACATATGAAACAATGGTATGATAAATCTGCTAATAATAAATATTTTACTGTTACTGCCAACTGCAGATAATAAACTTCTAGCAAGGTTGCAGGGACCATTTGAAGTCCTGTGCCAGACTAGCCCTGTATATTATGAAATCTCTATGCTTGGCAGAATTCAAGAGAAGAAAATCATCCATGCCAATCAACTTTAAAAATGGTTTGCTTGTACTATTTCTATCAGAATGTCACCCAAATATTTTTGAGCACGCTTACTCTGTATTGTCTCCTAGAGAGAGGTAAGGAACTTTATGATGATCAGAACAAAAAGTTAACTAATTTGGTCAGAAATAGAAAGGGAGGTCGAAAATATGCTAAAATTAGAAGTAATTGTGCCATCCTGTAGTCCCTGATGCGCTCCAATTGTGATTGTACCAAAGAAAAATGGGGACATGAGACTCTGTATTGATTTTAGAAAGCTTAACCAGATTTCCAAATTTGATACATCATATGCCCCATGTTGATGATCTGATTTCTAGGTTGGGGTAAGCCCAACATATTTCCACTTTTGATCTGACCACGGGCTTTTGTCAGATACCACTTGAATTCCCATGAAAAAATCGCTTTTGACAGTCCATAAGCATTATTTCAATTTACACACATGCGTTTTGGCTTACATAATGCCCCTGCTACCTTTCCAAGGTTAATGGAGACCATGATTAAACCATAAATGATCATACGCTAGTCAGACCACACATGGAGTACTGTGTACAGTTCTGGGCTCCTGTGAACAAGGCAGACATAGCAGAGCTGGAGAGGGTTCAGAGGAGGGCAACTAAAGTAATAACTGGGGCAACTACAGTACCCTGAAAGATTATCAAAATTAGGGTTATTCACTTTAGAAAAAATACGACTGAGGTGAGATCTAATAACTATGTATAAAAATATCAGGGGTCAGTACAGAGATCTCTCCCATCATCTATTTATCCCCTGGACTGTGACTGTGACGAGGGGACATCCTCTGCGTCTGGAGGAAAGAAGGTTTGTACACAAACATAGAAAAAGATTCTTCACTGTAAGAGCAGTGAGACTATGGAACTCTCTGCCTGAGGAGGTGGTGATGGTGAGTACAATAAAGGAATTCAAGAGGGGACTGGATGTATTTCTGGAGTGTAATAATATTACAGACTATAGCTACTGGGTCGTAGGTGGTGACCAGAAATTCTAAGATCAAAGAAAGCAGTAAAGGACTCCCCAGTTCCGAAAACAATGGTCAGTTTTGGGACTGGCTGGCTATTACCACCAATTTATTCCAAATGTTTCCCATTTAGCAGCTTCACTAAGTGATCTTACTAAGAAAAACAAGGAGGAACCTTGTTGAGTGGACATTTGATTGAGAACATGCATTTAACAGCATAAAAGACACTTTGTATTGCACCTATATTGAGTAATCCAAACTATTCTCTACCTTTTCAAGTTCAGGTTGATGCATCTGAGAGAGGTATTTGGGCTGATTTATATCAAATCCAGTATGGAGAAGAACATCCTATTCTTGACATAAGTAGAAAATTATTCGCCAGGGAATAGAAATTAGGGATTGACTGATATTGATTATTTAGAGCCGATACCGATAATCTGTGAACTTTCAGGCCGATAGCCGATAATTTATACCGATATTCTGTGCAAATCTGCTGTTAAATGAAGAGATGCCATTATATACCGTATATATATATATAATGTTGGATATATAGATTAGATTAAATATTTATACTTAATATTTTGGTGGGGGGGTTTTACTTTTTTTTTATTTTATTTTTATAACTATTTCCCCCCTTAGGGGCTAGAACGTAGGATGTTTTAATCCCTTGTCCTATTCACCCTAATATAGCTCTATTAGGGTGAATAGGATCTCACACTCTCCCTGCTGCCCTGTGCATAATACACACAGCAGCAGGGAGCTGACCATGGCAGCCAAGGCTTCAGTAGCGTCCTGGCTGCCATGGTAATATTTTGGTGCACCAGGATTACACTGCTGGGGCTCCGATCATAAGCTGCCACTGACACCAATGAAGAGGAGGGGAGAGGGGATCCTGTAGCCACTGGGGTGGGGTTGGGGGATTCAATATTATTATAGGATTCAATAACTTGTTTAGCCATGGTAAATACAGTATTCTTAAAGGGGTTGTCTGGCCGTTAACATTGATGACCTATCCTCACAACACTTGGCACCCCTGCCAATCAGTTGTGAGATGAGGAGGCGGTGCTCCGTACTAGTACAACATCCTCATCATTACACTACGTCTTGTCTCCAGTGGAGCGGTGGCTTGGTGTAATTACATGCACTTGCTCCAGTGACTGGATTCCACCCAGGATGCAGGAATTGTAGACTAGGCAGCAGTTATTGTTCGATATGTGAAAAATGAAGACATCCAAGAACAACTTATCTCCATTCTTCCTGTTACAGATGCATCTGGTAGACGGTAGAGGATTTAATTAATTGTTGATGGCTAACTTTAAAGAGCTTGGGCTTGACTACCATAACATTTCTGGCGAATCATTTGATGGTGCTGCAAACATGCGGAGCTCCTATGTAGGCCTATGAGCACAAATTGCAAAAATAGTGCCTGATTCCATTTATATCTAGTGTTACAGCCATACCCTAAATCTTTGCATTTCTGATTGTTGTGACGTCCTTGAAGCCGAAAATTTCTTTGGACTTTTAAATTGCATGGCGTCTTTTATTGGAAATTCTCACAAACGGATGAACATATGGGCAGAACAACTACAAAAAAGGCAGGGTAAAGAAAAACTTTTAAGATTGCAGAAAATTGGTGAAACAAGATGGTGAGCAAAAGAGAAGGCTCTTAATTGGTTGTTTGAAGAAAAGCAATCTGAGGCAACGTATGAAATGCTGTGTGAGTTTAAGACCATTTTAACAGCACATGCTTTTCTTCCTTTTTTTGATGTGATTGATCCGGATTCAAAATATTTGCAAACTAGTGACAATAATACTAGACAATAATAGACAATAATAATAATGCGGACATGTTCTATTTTTTTGCGAAACGGATATGAGAACATAAGGAAACGGAATGCATACAGAGTAAATTCCGCTTTTTTTGGGGGGGGAACCCATTGAAAAAAAAAACGGAATGGACACGGAAAGTAAATACATCCGTGTGCATGAGCCCTAAGGTGTAGAAACATCTCAAAGATGATCAAGAAAAATGAGAGGCCTGGCCCCAGAGCTAGATTCCAAGTGTTCAAGTATCACAGAAAACGGTCATGCAAAATGTTTTAACTTTTTAATAAATTTGCAAAAAAATCTAAAATTATATTTTCACTTTCCTAACATCTGGTATAGAGTGCAGATGATGGGGAGAAACTTTTTAATTATTTATTTATTTTAATTTTAGCCCAAAGCTGCATCATAACAAATGTAAAAAAAAACAAAAAACAGAAAGTGTCTGGAGACTTTCCAAATGTATTTTATCCCAAACGTGGCCCTTGTGTGCAACATGACTGAAACACAGGCCTTGGGAAAGAAGGCTACCTTATGGATTTTAATTTTTTGTATTTCGATGTTTTACAGATATCCTATTAGTTTTGCAGAGGCCTTAAGCTGCAAAATCATTAGAAATACCCCCCAAGTCCCTATTTTCATCTAGGGATGTTGTGACTGCTGTTTGGGCACACAGCAGGACTCAAAAGGGGAGAATGCCATATTGCTTTTATATGGCATATTTTGCGGTTTTTCAGCAACATGTCACATTTGTAAAGCCCAGAGATACTAGTAAAGTGAAATTAAAAAAAAACAAAAGTGACTCAATTTTGGAAACATCTCTCAAGAAATTCATCTACAGTAGGGTTGTAGTGATTGTTTTGAAGACACATGTTCAGATGTGGATGTGAATGTTAATGCATGAATGCAAGTGAAAAAAAAGTTTTCAATTTGTGGGACAACCCCTTTAAATAAAAGTATATTTCTATATATTGGGGGCCATTTTCTGAAATTTTATTCAAGAAAAGACTGTGTAGGAAACCATATAATTACATCTAAGACAGTAAATTTCATGAGTAACTGAATAAAATGTAAAACCTCCACAGTGATAAAAAACAGAATGATAATTGCTACATAAAAGTATAAAACAATTGAACACGACAAACTGATGACTGTCAAATATAATTGTGAAACTATTATGTGTATTTGACAGTCTGATGAGTTATGACTGATAACAAGTCATATGCACATGACCGTACACGTTTCAGCCACTAAAATGAGTACGACGCAGCATTCTGTAGACTGTAGAACTCTTTATGGGGTGTCTAATAGACACATGGGGGGTGGGTCATGTATGACTAGATATATGCCACTTTTGCACTCCATGGTGTGGCAGAATCTACAACTTATTCCGTGCTCACACCAGGTCTAAAAAAGTGGGCGTGCCGAGGGCAGGGAGCTGCAGGAATGTCTCATTTACCATTTTCTACGCCTGGCTTAGTCATAGAAAATGGTCTAAATGTAAGACAGCTAGGAAGCTGCCTTACATTTAGAAGCGTCGGTGGATCTGCTGAAGTTATGTAGAGGCCGGCGCCTCTACATACAGTATCTCACAAAAGTGAGTACACCCCTCATGTTTTTGTAAATATTTTATTCTTTATATTTTTTCATGGGACAACACTGAAGATATGACACTTTGATACAATGTAAAGTAGTCAGTGTACAGCTTGTATTACAGTGGTGTGCCCTCAAAATAACTCAACACATAGCCATTAATGTCTAAATCGCTGGCAACAAAAGTGAGTACACCCCTAAGTGAAAATGGCCAAATTGTGCTCAAATAGGCATTTTCCTATGCCCGGTGTCATGTGACTCGTTAGTGTAAGGGTACTTTTACATTAGCGTTAGAGGAATCTGGCAGGCGGATCTGTGTTTCCGGAACACTTGGTACCGGATCCGACATTAATACATTTCAATGGAAAATGATGCCGAAAACTTTGGCCAGAGAAAAAACGCAGCATGCTGCGGTATTTTTTCCAGCCAAATACCGTAAAAGGGACAGAACGTAAGACATTCTGATGCATACTAAACGGATTGCTTTCCATTCAGAATGCATTAGGATAAACTGATGCGTTTTTTTTCCGGTATTGAGCCCTTATGATGGAACTCAATACCGGAAAACTTTAGCGCTAGTGTGAAAGTACCGTTAGTTAGGTACAAGATCTCCGGTATGAATGGGAGCATGTGTGTTAAATTTGATGTTAACACTCTCTCATACTGGTCACTGGAAGTTCTCATGGTATCCTATGGCAAAGGACTCTCTGAAGATCTGAAAAAAAGAATTGTTGCTGTACATGAAGATGGCCTAGGGCTATAAGAAGAATGCCAACACCCTGAAACTGAGCTGCAGCATGGTGGCCAAGACCATACAGAGGCTTAACAAAACAGATTCCACTCAGAACATGCCTCGCCATGGTCAACCAAAAAAGTTGAAAAGTCAAGTGCACGTGCTCAGCATCATATCCAGAGGTTGTCTGTTCAAAATAGACGTATGAATACTGTCAGCATTGCTGCAGAGGTTAAAGGGGTGGGGAGGCCAGCCTGTCAGTGCTCAGACCATACACCGCATGCTGCATTAAATTGGTCTGCATGGCCAGAAGGAAGCCTCTTCTAAAGATGATGCGCAAGAAAGCCCCGCAGTTTGCTAAAGACAAGAAGACTAAGGACATGGATTAATGGAACCATGTCCTGTGGTCTGGTGAGACCAAGATAAACTTATTTGGTTCAGATGGTGTCAAGCAGATCCTTAATAAATGTGCCCCATTAATTTTGAGAGAAAAATTATATTAATTTGTCTATGGGACCAGACCCATTTATTATAGAAGTAAGGAATATACAAGCTGCATAAACCAGTCACCAGCCAAGGGTAGAACATTGAACAAAGCAGAGTGGAGAGATGTCTGTTATTAGGTTGGGGGCCACAAACAGTAGTCAATGCCAAAACATGTATTGCAAACTGTGAATGTTAGGAGTGAGTCTAGTGGCTTAGGGTAATGACGGTGAGGGAACTGTTATATATTTTTAAGTACAGGGTAGATTCAAATAATATAAAATCATTTAGAGCTTTCAATATATATTCTCTACAGAAGGGCTTCACTACTGCAGTGTGACTGCTTGATAACCATACTATAGGCCATATCAAACCCACAGTGCCCAATTGAAAAGTCCTAAAGCAGCAGAGGGGTAGACGTAGAGTCTCAAAGTTCCCAGTGTGGCCTGTACTTACAACACAACTAATGGCAAGTGCTTTTTCACACTGTTATCAGCAGATGGTGCCAAGATGCTGCTTATTGCAAGGTACAAAATTGGCATTATTTTAACACTAACATCATGGATTCCATGATAGATAGGAAGGATCTGTTTTGCAATGGGATTTGTGATTAGTCTTGCTCTGTTCACCTATGCTTTGTAGCAGATTCGGTCAGATTTTTAAATCCATACATCTTTATTATACAGATTAAAAACAGTAAATATATATATATTAAATACATGGCAGCAGCTGGACAGAAGAGAGTCACATCAAAAATATGTACACATCAAGGGCATATAGCCACAATGCAATCAAACACTACAGTATACAGAGCCCAGGATAAATAATGCCCATCCTGATCACTGGTAAATAAATACCTAGAAGGTTCAAACTACTGACAAAAGTAGAATAGGTTAATCTCCAAAACATTGCATGACCAGAAAAACAGGCACGTATATTGGGTATTGCGTTTAGTGGGATAACAATTTTGCTTTATCTAAGCTATTTTAGAACATCAACCGAGAAGCTGTTTATTACAATATACACTATACAAACAAAAGTACTGAGATGCCTACACATTACACCCACAAGAGATTTTATGGCATCTCATTCTCAATCCACAATGCACTAATATGGAGTTAGTCGCTCCTTTGCAGCTAAAACAACTTCTACTCTTTGAGAAGGCTGTCAGAGTGTGAATTTTGGACAATTCATCCAGAAGAGCATTTGTGAGTCAGACCCAGATGTTGGATGAGAGGGCCTGGCTCACTAGCTCCATCCTAGTTCATCCAAAAGGTGTTCAAAGGGGTTGAGGTCAGGGCTCTTTGTAGGTCAGTAGGCGTGGGATTTAGCCACTTGAGGAGGAGGATAAGCAGCAGACACTGGGCGGGCCGTCTGGGTGAAAGAGGGCGTGGACACTTAGAAAGATGAGCTTGCGGCCTGGGCACCGCCGTTATGACGCAGCCCCTGGGAACCTTCAGCTGTGATTGACAGCTGCAATAAAAGTCATTTTATGAAGATAGGTAAGCTGTGAAACAATGCGGTAAGAGGCTTTTTAATGGGGGGCAATTTAGAACAGGAAGATGTGAGTACTGAAAAATGGTGTTTGGGGGGTGAAAGACTCCCTTTAAGATTTCCCTTCACTGAAACTAAGAGGTTTAGACCCTGAAAAACAACCCTATAACATTATCCCTCTTCCATCACATCTTACAGTTGGCACAATGAAGCCAGGCAGGTAACTTTCTCCTGGCATTCACCAAACCCAGGCTCATCCATCAGACTGCCAGATAGAGAAGCATCATTCTTCACTCCACTCACAGCAAGTTTCCACTGCTCCAGAGCCCAGTGGTAGTGTGCTTTACACTAATCCATCCAACACTTGGCAGTGTGCTGATGTAAGACTTGCATGAGGAAGCTGACCCATAGAAACCCATGCCATGGAGCTCCTGACACACAGGTTTTGTGCTGACTTTAATACCAGAGGAAGTTGGAAACTCGGCATATAAGCTTAAACCTACGCCAGCTCCCCTGATTTAATCCATTTTCTACGCCAAAACCGGCATAAAAAATTATGAGATGGACCACCCTCTCGGCACTGGCATTAGCGGCACAGAATTAAGGAAAGTCGCAGATTTTGCCACAGCAAAACACCTTTGCGACAGAATCTGTGCTTATATACGCCAATTATATTGGTTGATAAATGATCCCCTTTGTGCCTCGACACTCACTGACCCCGTTCTGTAACTTTACATAGTAACATAGTATATAAGACCGAAAAAAGACATCTGTCCATCCAGTTCGGCCTGTTTCCTACAAGTTGATCCAGAGGAAGGCAAAAATCCCCTGTGAGGCAGAAGCCAATTTTCCTCACTTAAGGGAAAAAAATTCCTTCCTGACTCCAATCAGTAAATCAGAATAACTCCCCGGATCAACGACTCCTCTCTAGTAGCTATAGCCTGTAATATTATTACGCTCCAGAAATACTTCCAGGCCCCTCTTGAACTCTTTTGGTGAACTCACCATCACCACCTCCTGGCAGAGAGTTCCATAGTCTCACTGCTGTTACCGTAAAGAATCCTTTTCTATGTTTGTGTACAAAACTTCTTTCCTCCAGTCACGGTCCTGGGGATAAATAGATGATGGGAGAGATCTCTATACTGACCCCTGGTCTGCCATTTCATGGCTGAGTTGCTGTGGCTCCTGAATGCTTCCACGGAATGATAATACCACTCAAAGCTGATGGTGGAATACCTAGGAGGGAAGAAATCATAAACTGACTTGTTACAATGGTAGCATTCTATTAGAGTATCGCGCTGGAATTCAGTGAGCTCTATAGAACGAGACATTCTTTCACAAAGAATGCATGGCTAGGTGCTGGAGTTTATTCACCTGTGGTAACTCCCACAGGCCACAATGGTAATTCAATCGATTGTTCAAGTCCCCGAAGAAGACTTAATATATTTGGTAAAAGGTTTTTAAAAATATAAAAAAATATGTAAATATAAAAATTCAAATAATCCCCCTTTCCCCATAATAAAAATAAACAATAAAAAATAAAGATAAGTTGCACTGCCGATCAAAACACCAATACTATTAAAATATAAATGTATTTATTAGGGATGTCCCGATACCATTTTTTTAAGACTAATACTTGTATTTAGGTACTCACCGATACCAATTATAACAATGAAATAAATAACACATTTATTTTGTGACCACTGACCAACCAAAAGTCCAAAAACAGAACTATAACATTGTTTAAGTACAAGAGGCAGTGTATCAACTATCAACTATTTTTGTAATATAAGTGGAGTTTTTTTTTTAAGGAACAGAAGCATTTCTGCATGGTCAGCTAGAAGTCTGTTTCTGCCTTCGGTCAGAATGTGAGACACGGAGCTGAACAGTCTTTCACTTTCCACACTACTGCATGGGGCTGAAAAATACCTTTGCGCCATTACAGCCAAAGCTGAAAAACGTATTTTTTTTAATGCCCGGTATTTAAGTGGACTAGTTGAGCGTGGCACAGTGTTCTCCTCTAGGTATCGTAGCAGCTGAACTGTAGCAGCTTTTGGAGTGATGCTCTCAGATATAGAGGGATGCTCATCTGCTATTTCCTGAAAAACACAGTCAGGCCGGTACTCGGCTTGTCATGGTGTGGTTTTTTGACAGCTGGTTCTTCCTCAAGCGTGGCTGTATCTGCCGAAAGCTTTTGAAGTTCAACAACAAACATTTCTTTGACCTGCCTGGCGCTGTCAGCATTGAAAAAGAATCGATCTTTATACCTAGAATAAAAAAATACATCCATTAAATACATCATTCCCCCCCACACAACATTTATGAGCAAATTAAAGCTTCATTTTTTTTAAATAATGATTTAAATAACAAAGAGTTAGAAATAACATCTGACGCAAAAGCATCCGCAGAACTCACTTGACGTGTCAGCTCTTCAAAGGGAGCCAAGATGAGTAATACTTTCTCCATTAGATTCCAGTGGTTTGCAGGGAAGGTGGCAGGAAGCTCATGCTGACATATATACTCCTAGTGCTCGTCTCTGCTCATTCAATGACTGCAGCATGTAAAACGTGCTGTTCCAACGAGTCTGCACGTCTTGTTGAAGTCTTTTAATTGGTTGACCAAGCTGCTGTTGAATATCTTGTAAGCGAGAGTATGCCAGGTTTGAATGTTTGAAGTGGCCAACTATTTGGCGCCCAATTTCCAGAGCATCAGCAATGCTGCGCTGTGCTAACAGACTCTCTGAGACAGCCAGCTGCAGTGTATATGCCACACAGGAAATACTGCAAAGTCCAGCTTCATCCATGCCTTTTATCATCTTTTTGGCACTGTCATGGACCCCACAACATGAACAGAACTTTTCGGAATTGCCCAAGTCTCAAGCATTTCCTGAAGGATGTTTGCTATTGCTTGACCAGTGTGAGAGCCTTGAAATGCCTTCGCATGGAGCATAACTATCCACTGCGCTGTTAAGCTAATTAAAGACACTGGACTCACACTGCACCTCCACATGTCAGTAGTGAAGCTGATGGCATTCTTGTTCACCTGCAAAATGCTGGTAACATGCTTTTTAACTCTGTCATGTATTTGTGTATTTACATCAGCGACTGGGAATCTCGTACTTCGGCTCTAAAACATTAACAAATCTTCGAAAAACCCATGTTATCCACTATTGACTGGTTGATCATCAAGAATAATAAACTGAGTAAGCGCCTCCGTTATTTTTATAGCTCTTGGGTTATCTCTTTAAAAATTTTCTCGTCTTGCTAGGGTTTCCTCCAGTGTTGGCTGCCGAACACTGCTGGTAGAAACAGCAGCAAATTCTCCATGCTCATTTGCATGTTTTTAGGTGTTTTATAAGATTGCTAGTATAATCTGAGCTAACTTTTGCACCTCCTCTCGATATCTTTACAGAACAAAGATTGCATTCTGCCATGCGTGGGTTGTCTTCACAAATTTTAAAATGCTTCCACACTGCTGACATTTTGCTGGCGGCTCTCTGCACTGAAAGGATGCAATAAATAACTTTATTCACCTTTTTGGTGGTAATGTTTTTACAGCAAATTTCAATTTAATTTGGTCATTGGGAGAGATTTATCAAACCTTGTACAAAGAAACAGCGGTGCAGTTGCTGATAGCAATGAAAAAAATTAAAGCTGGAATTAGGTTGCTATGGAGAACTGCTTTACTTTTCCTTTGTACAAGGGTTAATAAATGGGCATACACCAATGTGCCTTGAGCTGTTGCTTTTGGCTGTGCCAGCATGCTGGGAGTTGTAGTTTTGCAACAGCTGGAGGCACACTGGTTGGGAAACACTGGCATATAAGGAGGTGAATGGGAATATGAAGGGAGAGAATGGGCATATAACAGTGTTTCCCAACCAGCGTGCATCCAGTTGTTGCAAAACTACAACTCCCAGCATGCCCGGAGGTGTAGTTTTGCAACAGCTGGAGGCACACTGGTTGGGAATCACTATTATATACATATCTAGAAGGGGCAAAGTACTGTATTAAAACATAACTTTTAATGATAACTCAAACCGATAAAATATCGCCCCACAAAACATATAAGACATCTCATAAAGCCATATATACCATTGACCTCCTGATATAGTGGTGCATACAATATGCAAGACCCTGTTTGTCCCTACTTGGCCTGTTGCACCCTATATAAATGTAATCACGAGGTCCAAAAAACCCTGCAAGGGGTGGCCACATGCCGGAACCTAACCCTACTTATCGGTCCCTATATAGGAATGGTAGGAGTCAGGGGTCAAAAAGCACAAAAAATCAAAAAGATGTAGCCAGCTAAGCAGAACATAAACAGGTGAGCTGAAAAAACACATAAAGGTGCAGTGACAGCGTCCCAACGCGTTTCCTCACTCTCCACACCTATGACTCACCGAGCACTAGATTCATCAGGGGACGCTAGGCTCATTAATTCAAAACATTATCAAGACAATAGCCTGTACATCATAAACAAGTGACCATGTCTAATAACAAAGATATACAAAGGATATAAACTCCATCGGACAGATGGGAAGGTACAGCGTATGGCAGTAACCTCCTGAGGGACACAATCCTGTTAAGAAGGGAGCCCAAAAATAGATGTCAACCTACCAGACTCAAATAAATTCATGAAACAAAGTTAAGTTCACATAGCAGTCAGTCAGGGATGGTACAGGTATACTCACTGAAGGTAAGGTGGATAGAGGAGTCCACCCTCATACACCAACTGCGCGCCTTGTTCCGGCGTCACTACACCAATTTTCGAGTCCCTGACTAGCTCAATGTTAGTCTGGTTTAAATAGGGGCATGTACATCCGCGCATGCGCATAATAATCGCATATGATCGCTCCTGCGCACGTTTATTCACTGGACGCCGAAATCGTAAGCCACATGGTCGGCCCGCACATAATCGCGTCATACCGCGTGACTACCATACTTCCGGTCGCGCGTCACGCTGAAGGGAGGAGAGCCGGGTAGGGAGCCGCCCATCCCATAATTAAAATAGAAGGCAGCAGTCACCTCATGTGGGGATGGAGGGAGGAGCGGAACGCCCAAAAGGCTAACCGCTACAACCCACTCCATCCTATAACACTATTAGCGTATGTCAAAATCGCGCTGACATCCGCACATATAGTAGGGCATTTAACTGTCGGTTCAAAACACCAGGGTGGACAAACAAATTAATTATATACATTGTGTCACATCTAATTAAGGATCATAGTTCATGGGAAGAAAAGTACTGGGAATTCTTCATTGCCCCAGAGTGAGTCACACAAAAGGGCTAAAGTTAAGTTGTTCATTTAAGCCGAGGGGGCTGGTGGTGTTCAATCTGAAGATCCACCAGGTCTCCCTCTGAAGTATCTTCCTGTCCCAATCGCCGCCCCGCACTGATTTATGTACCCGTTCTATCCCCATGAAGGACACTGCAGACAAGCGACCTCCATGGTGGGTGTGTACATGGCAGGCAATGGGGGTATCTTTGTTATTTTTAATATCCCCCACGTGTTTACCTACACGTCTCCGCAACTCTCTGAATGTCTTGCCCACGTGCCAGCATGCTGGGAGTTGTAGTTTCGCAACAGCTGGAGGCACACTGGTTGGGAAACACTGGCAGATAAGGAGGTGAATGGGAATATGAAGGGAGAGAATGGGCATATAACAGTGTTTCCCAACCAGCGTGCATCCAGTTGTTGCAAAACTACAACTCCCAGCATGCCCGGAAGTGTAGTTTTGCAACAACTGGAGGCACACTGGTTGGGAATCACTATTATATGCCAATCCCCCCACCTTATTTTACATTCACTGTTTGAACATTAAATGGAGAGAAATTAACTGAATTTCTCCTCCATTTCATGCACCATACCCACCTGGCCTGCTGTAATCCTTCTCATGCGGATGCACCAGAGTACTGGGAGGAAGTGGCTTTAACTTCCTCCGAAAGCTAGGCAACCGCACGGGACTTGTGAGCCGTCGCACAAAATTTCCGCCGCCCCGCTGATCGGCTGGCAGCGCCGACGCACGGAAGCTGACACAGGACTCGCCGCCGCCGTCCCCACCGCTGATCATCTGGGACACGGGACCCACGGGACATCAGGTAACGGCAGTAGTATCAGCGACATTTGCACCAGTACAAGTACCTATCCAAAAAGTATAATATTAAAAATATGAAGACAAAGTGATCAAAAAGTCACATATATTCCAAAATGGTATCAATATAAACTACAGATCACCCCACCAATATTTTGAGCCCCCACTTAGAACCCCCACCCCACCGTGATCTCGTACTAAGGGGATTCCATGGCAGCAAGAAGCAGGGCCAAACAGAAGGCTTGTCAATTTTAGACTGGCATTTAAGAAACTGCAATATTGTAGTGGATAATATTGGATCACATGGTCAAATCCCCTGGTGGAACTAAAGAAAATGTAAAAAATAAGGTCAATAAAATGTCTAAAAATATTATTAAAAATGGAATTAAATAATTGATAAAAATTTTGCATCTACCCCAAAATAGTACCAATGAAAACTACAGCTCTTCCCATTAAAAACAAGACCTCACATAGCCTTGTCAGAGAAATAACTTCAAAAGTTATAGCACTCAAAATGGATTAAACCCTTCCTGATGCAGTGGGGTTTTTTTTCAAATTTTGGAGCCATAACTTTTTACATTTTTCCGTTCACATGGCTGTATGATGGCTTTTTTTGTGGGACAAGTTGTACTTTCTAATTGCACCATTTAACCAGCTCCGGACCGCCTCAGGCAGAATCGCGTGATTTTGGCGGCCCGGTCATTCACGAGAGGCGAGATTTCCTGTGAACGCGCGCGCGCTCACAAGATCGCGTCGGGAAGAAGTTTATTTACAGCCTGCCAGCGCTGATCATGCGCTGGCAGGCTGTAGATGTTAAAAAAAATGGCATCTGAATGGCATATCAGACGCTGTTTTGTAAACAGCGTCTGATATGCCTGCTCCTCTGGTGGTTCCTTTTGCTTGAGACCACCAGAGCACACAGGCAGCTATGTAAGTGCACCAATCACCACACACCAACACCCCTGTCACTGGTTAACTCCTTGATCACCCCATGTCACCCCCCTGATCACAATTGCGGACAAGAATTGGTCATGCTCTATCTTTTGCGGAGCTGCGGCCGGATGTTTCGGGGCCGAAACCCGGAAGTTCGTGGCCGCAGCTCTGCAAATGCTGATGCGGAGAGTACATAGCGTGCTCTTCACATCACCGCCGGCCCCATTCACACTGAATGGGTCCGCATCTATTCCGCAGAATAGATGCGAACATTTTTGCGGACGGGTGAATGGGGCCTTACTTCGCAAGCACTCCTATGTCCTTTCCCCTCTTTTTTTTTTGCACATTTTTTGGCAGGGATTTTTTCATCCACATTGATCGATGCAAATGAAGAAATCTGTGCCGTTCATTTTTTTTTTCAGCCCAGAGGCTGAACGGAAAAAAAAATCTCATTACCCGTATGCTCAATATAAGGAGAATAGAAGAAACTCCTAATGCTGGCCATACATGTAATGATTATGGAGACCCTCAAATGCCAGGGCAGTACAAACACCTCACATGTGACCCCATTTTGGAAAGAAGACACCCCAAGGTATTCGCTGAGGGGCATATTGAGTCCATGAAAGATTAAACTTTTTGTCACAAGTTAGCAGAAAGGGAGACTTTGTGAGGAAAAAGAAAAAAGTAAATTTCCGCTAACTTGTGCCAAAAAAAAATCTTCTATGAACTCGCCATGCCCCTCACGGAATACCTTGGGGTGTCTTCTTTCCAAAATGGGGTCACATGTGCGGTATTTATACTGCCCTGGCATTTTAGGGGCCCTAAAGCGTGAGAAGAAGTCTGGAATCCAAATGCGTAAAAATGCCCT
Source organism: Bufotes viridis (assembly GCA_033119425.1). Lineage (NCBI taxonomy): Eukaryota > Metazoa > Chordata > Amphibia > Anura > Bufonidae > Bufotes > Bufotes viridis. The sequence goes on along the minus strand of CM065592.1, from coordinate 248,686,944 downwards.
CCTAAAAGGTACTCATTGGAATTAGGGCCCCTTTGCGCATCTTGGCTGCAAAAAAGTGTAACTAATGTGGTATCGCCGTACTCAGGAGAAGTAGGGCAATGTGTTTTGGGGTGTATTTTTACATATACTCATGCTGGGTGAGAGAAATATCTCTGTAAATAACAACTTTTTACATGTGTGCCACTTTTTTGCAGCATAGGTGCGTAAAGGGGTGTAAAGTACTCGAGCTTTTTTTGGGGCGTTTTTCGCGCGTTTTGTGATTGACACCACAGTAGTCAATCACAAGAACGCGCGTAGGAACGCGTGTTTCCTATTTGCAAAAACGCGCTGAAATACGCGTGACTAAAACGCGCGTTATAAGAACGCTCAGGTCTGAACCCAGGGTTAGGCTTTACAGGGTTGCTCACAATTTAGCCCCGCCCAAAATGCCAGAACAGTAAACACACCCCACAAATGACCCCATTTCTGAAAGTAGACACCACAAGGTATTCACTGAAGGGCATAGTGAGTCCGTGGGTGATTTATTTATTTTTTTTTTGCCAGAAGTTAGCAGAAATGGAAACTTTATTATTATTTTTTCTTCAGAAAGTGTCATTTTCCGCTAACTTAAAAAAAATGAAATCATACATGAACTCACCATGCCCCTCCGCGAATACTTTGGGGTGTCTTCTTTCTAAAATGGGATCATTTGGGGGGTATTTATACTTTCCTGACATTCTAGCACCTGAAGAAACATGACAGGTGCTCAGAAAGTCAGAGCTGCTTCAAAATGCCGAAATTCACTTTTTTGAACCATAGTTTGTAAACGCTATAACTTTTACCCAAACCAATAAATATACACTTATTGCATTTTTTTTTATCAAAGACATGTAGAACAAAAAATTTTGAGAAAAATGTATATAGAAATGTAGTTTTTTAAAAAAAAATTCCAACAGAAAGCGAAAAATGCAAATCTTTTGCAAAATTTTGGTAATTTTTTATTAATATCAAAAAATGTTAGCAGCAATGAAATACCACCAAATGAAAGCTCTATTAGTGAGGAGAAAAGGAGGTAAAATTTATTTGGGTGGTAAGTTGTATGACGGAGCAATAAACGGGTAAAGTAGTGTAGTGCAGAATTGTAAAAAGTGGTCTGGTCATTAATGGGGGTTTAAGCTAGGGGGGCTGAGGTGGTTAAACCCTCTAAAGCAGGGTTGCACAATCTTTTCTGGTTGGGGGACACATTGTCAGCCTGAACCAATTTTAAGGGCCGAAAATAAAACGTAAAGGGGTATTACCAACTGAAATACTGTATTTTTGGCATATTGAACATACAATATATACTATAAATGTCTAGTTACAGTTCTAGGACTCCCATCTAATAGGAGAATACATGAAAGATACATGTAAGAAGCCATAAGCCATAGACCTACATGTCTTTTACCAGATGTTCGGGGGCCGCACAGAATGGTATCGAGGGCCGCATGTGGTCCCCGGGCCGCAGGTTGTGCACCCCTGCTCTAAAGACTGGGCCTATTTTCAGTTTGAATTTTTCCTCCCCACGTTACAATAGCCATTACTTTTCCGTTCACAGAGCCATAGCTTTTTTTTTTGTGCGGACAAGATGCATTTTTTTAATGCCACCATTTAATTTATCATGTCTTGTATTGGAAGACGGTGAAAAAAAATTCTGTGGGGTAAAACTGAAAAAAATAAAATAAAATTCCGACATCACAGCGTTCACTGTGCACTAAAAATGACATGACATCCAAACTTGTAGTTTTATTTTAATTACTTAAGAAAGAATTTTTCAAATATCAAAATTACTAAAAAATATTAAATCGCGTATTTTTTTATATTTTACTAGTTCAGAAGTTTTCAGACATGGCAATACCTAATATGTTAGACTTTTTTTTATTGTTTATATATAAAATTGTGATGATTAGGGTGATTTAAACTTTTATGTAATAACTATAGCCCCCTTGGGGGGAGGGGGGGGGGAAGAACCTGGGATCTTTTGATCTCTTGTCTTATTCATCCTAATAGAGATCTATTAGGGTGAACAGGATTCTAACAATGTCTCTGCCGAGCTGCGTTTCCTGCACAGAGCAGCAGGGAGCTTACCATGGCAGCTATGGAAGGATTCAGGAGAGTCCAGGTTGCCATGGTAACCAATCGGCGCCCCTCAATTTCACTGCAGGGGCTGCATTCGGAAGACAGAGCCGCATCCCTCTGCTTGACTCCACAGATGCCGCAATCAATAATGAACGCAGCATCTGAAAGGTTAAGCGACGGGGATCCGCTGTCTCCCATCATTGCAGCCTGCACCCACTGCGGATGGAGCGGGCTTACCGCAGCAGTCAGCTCCATACAATTGTAGGTGCATAGTGCCATACCGTACATGTACGGCATTATGCGTTAAGGGGTTAAAGACCCAACATCTAACATATGAGAAGGGGCTAAAAAAATTATGGTATGGTGTGGTAAATTTGTGCTTCAGCAGTAACACATAAAAAACTATTTAGATTTGGTATGGCTGCATTTGTACCAACCCCCAAAATAAGGGTCCATTCACACGTCCGTATCTGTTTTGCAGATCCGCAAAACATGGACACCGGCAATGTGCAATCCGCAATTTGCGGACCGCACATAGCCAGCACTACAATACAAAATGCTTTTTCTTGTGCGCAATTGCGGACAAGAATAGAACATGTTCTATTTTTTTCAGGAACGGAATTGCGGATCCAGAAAAAACGGATCCAGAAAAACGGATGGGGATCTCGAAAATGCGGATCTGCATCCGTTTCAGCCCCATTGAAAATGAATGGGTCCTGAAATAGCGGAACGGATGCGGACACAAATTACGGACGTGTGAATGGAGCCTAAAGTTTACATGCCACTTATACCACAGGGTAATTTACATGGTAAATTGCCCCATAATGCTGACACTGAAAATGGCAATCCTTCCTGCAAAAGACAAGCCCTCAAATAGCTACCTAAGAAAGAAAAAAAACTAAAAAAAGGTTACAACTTTTGGAATGCGGAGGGGAATTAAAAAACGCTGCTGCCTGACGGCCAAAACCGGTTAATGAAACGGTAACATGTCGGTAATACAGCCAGTCAGTAGCAGAACGCAAGTAACGCGCGCGGTCAATGTCCACTGAGGCAGCTCAGATAATGGCCGCCGCCTCACGCTGTCAAGCGCCTCTCCGTGTGTTTGTCCCCGCCCACACGTCAGAGGAGACCGCCCTCTACCCCTCGGGGTGGAGCTTCGCTGCTATGGCGCGCCGTTGCCATGGTAGCGCAGACGCTCTCTACAGCCGGGAGCTCCCTGCTCCCCGCTCACCCCGTCAAGTGTCCTGCTCAGCTGCCCTGCACATCGGCCACCAGTGGGCCACACTAGGAGGACAGGCAGGAGAGAGACGCTACAGCAGGGGACAAAAGGCACAGTAAGGTACGGTGGAAGAAGGGAGTTTCTGGATACCTGGACTACCCCTTTAAATACCCCTCTGCACATAGTCCACCATCCATGAACATACACATATACATGAATCTGCTAAATTGTATGTGACAGAGCACACATCCCTCCATGTCTGCCCCCCTTATTTCTCTGCTCATTCATTGGATGTTCATCCTGACTGTGCCTGTGTGGAGGGAGGGGGAGTGGAAGCAGTGCTTGCCTCAGTCACTGTGCACAGGCACATCCCTCAGGCTGCACATCAGCACATTGCTCTTTCCTAATTCATATACTATTGTGGCTGTCTTGCCTCTGGGGTGTAATCACCATCTCACCCTCCCTGACTGTTTCCTAGGGGGGAGGTCAAAAGGATTGGAAGACGTGAAGATGGCGACAGGGATGAGCTGGCATCAGCAACAGCATTACTACGGCGGAGGGGCTTCTACCAGTACTGCCAAGTTCGTGCCCTCCTCTCCGGGGGTGATGGCACATCAAGCTGGGCTGAGTATGGAGTACACTGCAGAACTGCACCTAAAGATGAGCAAGAAGATCGCGCAGCTGACTAAGGTAAGCAGAAGGGGTTAATGCCGCTGGAATGCATAGTAGCGTCGGCCTCTACGGCGCTGCCACCTAATGCCATTCATGAATGGTGTGCTGATATCATCCTGACCCTGCTGATGAATGATTGCCGTGTTTCCTTGTGCAGTGAGAATATCTGTGGACAGGAGTTCATCATAGTAAGTGTGAACTTGTCCCAATCATTTATTATATGAGACGTCTCTACTAGCGGCGTGCCATATCGCTTGGGTTTTTTGCCTTTTTGCCTGTCTCTGGAAATAACTTCTATCTAGGGCGATATTTGCCACTGGAAGTCTTGCGTCAGTAACGGCACTGAGTGATGCCAACTGAGCGATGGGATAATCCACCCATCCGCAACGCAAGTCACATGTATAACAGTTGTGTACATCTAAGGCTCCATTCACACGTCCACAATTTGCGGAACAGAATTGCGGACCCATTAATTTCAATGGGGCCAGATGATGTCCCGCCCGGGACTTCTTGGTCCGCAATCGCATTCCCCAAAAAAAATAGAACATGTCCTATTCTTGTTCGCAATTGTGGACAAGAAAAGGCATTTTCTATATAGTGCCGGCGATGTGCGGTCCGCAAATTGCGGAACGCACATCACCAATGTCCATGTTTTTTCTTGTGGACGTGTGAATGGAGCCTAACACTGACTAGTGTTCCGAGTGTTTTATATCATCAATGTCAGATCAGCAGGGGTCCGACACCCAGGACCTAGCCTTTCTGCTGCCTGAGGCAAAAACTGAAACGGCGCCCCCCCCCCCCAATCCCAGTTTCTTAACCTAACCCCTTTGCCACAATGAAAGCGCTCATTGCCCCCTCTTGCCCCTACCTGGTGCTGCCTGGGGCGATCGCCTCACCTGGCCTAATTGGTGGTGTACCCCTGCCGATCAGCTGTTTGACGAGGTCGCAGTACTAGGTCAGCGCTGCTCCTTTCTCACAGCTTACCAAGTACAGCGCCGTACATTGTATAGCGGCTCTGTTTAGTATTACAACACAGCTATTTACTTGAATGGGATTGAGCTGCGCCTAGGTCATGTGACCGATGAACGTGACGTCAGCAGTGCCGCGTCCTCCCTAGGGGATGCCAGGAGTCAGACCTCGGTATAAAACACTTGGACAACCCCTTTAACTATATAAATCTATCCACAGGACATATGATAAATGATCTCTAGGGGTCTGACCCCTGGGACCCCCAGAGTCTCCTGTGTGAATGGCTGATCGCTGTACTTGGCCGTCTCTCAGTTCTCTAGAAATTAATAGATTGGCGGTTACGCATGCGCAACAAATCTCCATTCACACAGGGACTCCCATTCTCATAGGTGCTCGGTTATCACCTATGATAACGCCTTTATAGAAATGTATACCAGGCGGTATTGTTTTTACTCTATTCACTTGTTTTTATAGTCGACTACGCTTTGGAATACAGGTGAAGCCCAACATATACCGGTCAGCCGTATGCGAGACACGCTTTTGGCATTCATTGAGTGTCTATGCACGTGGTGGTGTAAATGCTAGGAGATTCTTCAGACGTATAAGCAGATAGCGCCCCAGAGACGTGGTGTGAATTGAGGCGAAATGGAATTGTGCTAATGGAGCAGAGAATTAGGGAGAATTGAAGTCTCTCTGTGGAATACACTGCAGATTACAGGCTTTCACAGCAGACCATTCACAGACTATAGATCTCCCTACTTAATGACCCATTAGTAGAGCAACCGCTGGGATGTTTGAAATCTGCAAAATGCTTTGCGTCATTTTATTGCTGTGGAGCAAATCCGGAAATATCGTTATGAGTTCATGCACACGACTATGATCGTCCCAGGAAACACGGTCCATGTGTCTGCCAGATCTCCCCTGATGAACTCACTGTATCTTAAGTGTTTTATGATATCAGATTGTGGAATCCAGTCCTCCTTGCTGGTGTTTTTTTTTCCTGGCTGCAGCAGTGACATTCTGTACACACCAGGTCACCGCTGCAGCCAATCACTGGCTTCGGCAGTCACATCCCATATACTGTTGAGGCCGGTGATTGGCTGCACGGTGACAAGGTGTGTACGGATGATGTCAGTACTGCAGGACCGGAGAGAAGGGGTGTTACGTTTGGAGTATGTTTTTGGAGCGTGGGAGGAAACCCACAAAACGCAGGGACAACACACAAACTCCATGCAGATGTTGTCCTTGGTCAGATTTGAACCGAATGCTAACCACGGAGCTACCGGGATGCCCTGTCTATATTCTCTATTACGGCATATGGACATCATGGTGGGGCTCTGCTTTATGAGTCATTGTATTACACGACCATTCATCTAAATAGTCACCATGTAATACTACATTTCGCCTGCAGGGGAAAAGCCTGCGGAGTCTCCTGGCCAAGTCAGCTGTGGTGTCTTGAGCGGGATCGGGGGCGTTGCCCCAAGGGCTGCCTTTTGAGTCGATTGATCTCATGTACGTGCCGAGCCTCCCATCTCTTCCTGACACTAGAATATTGCAGCAGATGAGTCCGGGGAGAGCTCTGTGTGATACACCCGGCTTCTCCGCTGGAATGCTGAGTACACAGGAGACCAGTTCCTGCCTGTCCTTAATCAGGGAAGATGGAGACTTGTGTGCTGATAAACAGGCTTTCATCGTGTGGTCATGCAGCGTGCACAAGCGTTGGATTATACGCCGTATATCTCCGCACAGTTATAGGAATCTTGGGGAGACGGGCGCTGATTTGTATAACTGCACATTAGCCAGAAGGGAAATCTTCGCCGTCTTCCCATCCAGGCTCAGCTCAGGGGGCTCTTACTCAAAGGCACAAATTATGCCGGCAGTGGAAGGAAACCCAGACTAATCGAGAAATGGTAATATATGTAAAGCTGAAGCGGCTGATTTATCCATATACCGGTCCACCACCTCATTAATATTACTGTATGTGGTTAAATATAGACCCGTATTAGATTGGACGAGCGCCCTTCACATTCTGACATCATCCTGTCAGACACTATGACCTAGATATATCAAGGGTACTAAGCGTTAGCCCTTATTAACTCCGCGCAGGAGCGATGGCAGACCGCATCTTAAAGAGTCCTCCTCTGGTATCCACCACCTCTGCCGCACTTCATTCCACTGGACTCTTGTAGTATAGCAGGTAATGCCATGAATCTGGATGACAGTATGCAGACCAAGGGGTGTCATTCATTACCCCGTAGTGTCTGTCACTAAACACTATGAAAATGCATACATAGGCCTTCAGAGGCAAAGAAAGATTTATCAAACTGGTGTAAAGTAGACCTGGCTTAGTTGTCCATATCAACCAATCAGATTCCACCTTTCATTTTCCAAAGGAGCTGTGAGAAATGAAAGGTGGAATCTGATTGGTTGCTATGGGCAACTCCGCCAGTTCTACTTTACACCAGTTTGATAAATGTACCCCATAGTTTACATGCTACTTATTATAGCGTCACTTACTGATGGCATCAGTTCTGAGAATTAGAAGATAGATAGATAGATAGCTAGATAGATAGATAGATAGGAGATATTAGATCAGGGCTTGACAAATTTCCTTTGAATCTAGGAGCCAGCTAAAAAAGTTAGGAGCCAGGCGGAGCCGCGTCATAAAGCCCACAATAGATGCCCCCATAGTGCTCCCCCCCCCCCCCACTTCTCTATAGAGCCCCCCAATAATGCATGCCAGTACATAGGGCCCCCAATAGATGCCCCCATAGTGTTCCTACCCCTGTTTTCCATAGTGCCCCCCATAATGTGCGAGTATATAGGGCCCCCCATAATGCTTCCCCTTTTCAATAGGTTATATGACACGTCAGATGCTGCCACCGTCTAAGTGATCGCCACTTGCGGCCGCCATGACATGTGGAAACCCTTACAAGGATTACAGGGTCCAGAGGGGAGGGCAGAGGGGTCCGGAGGGGAGGGCAGAGGGGTCCGGAGGGGAGGGCAGAGGGGTCCGGAGGAGAGGGCAGAGGGGTCCGGAGGAGAGGGCAGAGGGGTCCGGAGGAGAGGGCAGAGGGGTCCGTCTTGTGAATCTCTTCCCACCCTTGTCATTATCTTTCCCCCCCCTTGTCATTCACTTTCTCTCCCCCTTGTCATTCACTTTCTCTCACCACCACCCCCCCCCCTTGTCATTCACTTTCTTTCACCCCCCCCTTGTCATTCATTTCCCCCCCTTGTCACTCACTTTCTCCCTCCCCCCCTTGTCACTCACTTTCTCCCTCACCCCCTTGTCATTCACTTTCTCCCCCACCCCTTGTCATTCACTTTCAACCCCCGTTTGTCATTCACTTTCTCCCCACCCTTTGTCATTCACTTTCTCCCTCCCCCTTTGTCATTCACTTTCTCCCCCTCCTTTGTCATTCACTTTCTCCAAACCCCCCTCCTTGTCATTCACTTTCTCCCCCTTCCTCCCCTGCCTCTAGTGTAGCATCCCACGGGTACAGGTATAGTTTCCTGTACCCGGGCGGACTGACAGGAAGTGCACACTGTGTGCGCACTTCATGTCAGTCCGGCCGGGTACAGGAGACAGATGCTCCTGTACCGCGGACCATACAGGGCTCGGCCACGCTACAATGAGGGACTGACAGGAGGGAGCGCTGAGCGCTTCCCTCCTGTCAGTCCCTCTCTTCATGCTGTGCCCGGGCGGTGCGCCCTCATGGACGCGCCAGCCCGGGCAGTGCTGCAGCCGCCTGAGGCTCTATACCGAGCGCTCGGGCGGCTGCAGCATGAAGGGGGCCGGCGCTCCTAGTCCGCGCCGGCCCTGCGCCTGGCCACCTGACAGAACGGGCTGACAAATACCCAGGCGCCAGGACCAAATTCCTGGTCGCCATGGCGACCTGGCGCCTGGGATTTGTCGAGCCCTGTATTAGATAGATATATAGGAGATAGATAGATAGATAGATAGATAGGAGATATTAGATAGATAGATAGATAGATAGATAATAGGAGATATTAGATAGATAGATAGATAGATAGATAGATAGATAGATAGATAGATAGAATATAAATACTTATACTAAATGTTAGATTTGTTACATGATTGTGCTATAAATTTGATATATTTAGAGGAGAGCGATTAACTATTGGTTGACCATTAAAGAAGAAATAAAAGGTGGAATCTGGTGGCAACTCAGCCAGTTCTACTTTACACCAGTTTGATAAATCTCCCCCATAGTTTACACACTACTTATTATAGCGTCACCTACTGATGGCATCAATTCTGAGAATATGGAGAATTAGATCTTATATATAATAGATAGATAGATAGATAGATAGATAGATAGATAGATAGGAGGACGATACACAAGCTGGCAGTATACCAGAGCCTGCAGAGGGAGTACAAACTGGCCCCATATCTTGACCGACAGATCCTTAGCCGGTACAGACTGAGCACCCACAGCCTGCTTATCGAATCTGTGCGTCACCGACATAGGTACATGCCCAGGGAGAGCATATTGTGCCAGCAGTGCGACCAGGAGGCTGTGGAGGATGAGGCTCACTTCCTGCTGCGGTTCCCCAAATACTCAGCAGTGAGGGACTCTCACCTCAGGAGACTGTCTGATCTCTGCCCAGACTTCACCTCCATAGAGGAGGAAGAGAGACTCCCCATACTGCTGGGGGAAGAGGAGAACACAGCGGCCATAGCAGTACAGTATATTACTGCCTGTCATAGACTGCAAGGAGCCTGAAATACCATGGACTCCTATATCCCCACCCTGGATGTGTCCCCATCCCCCAAGCTTACCCTATACCCCCATACTAGATGTGTCCCCATACCCCAACCCTACACAATTATTTCCCACTTGCTTTGGCAATGCTAAAATGTATTTAATCCTGCCAATAAAGCTGATTTAATTAGATAGATAGATAGATAGATAGATAGATAGATAGAAGATATTAGATAGATATATGATAGATATTAGATAGATAGTATATGAATACTTATACTAAATGTTAGATTTGTTACATGATTGTGCTATAAATTGTATATATTTAGAGGAGAGCGATTAACTATTGGTTGACCATTAAAGAATTTAGCGGGGGAGATTTATCAAACTGATGTAAAGTAGAACTGGCTTAGTTGCACATAGCAACCAATCAGATTCCACCTTTCATTTTTCAAAGGAACTTAAAAATAAAAGGTGGAATCTTATTGGTTGCTCTGGACAACTAAGCCAGTTCTACTTTAGACCAGTTTGATAAATCTCCTTCAACATTTTTAAAAAGGCTCAGAATGGTGTGAAATAATAAAAAAGCCAGTGTCGGACTGGGGTGCCTAAGGTCCACCAGTAAAATAAATTTTGTGGGCCCATTGTAAAGCTACATGCAGATATTACCTGCTTACACAGCAGCAGCAGTAGCAGGACACTACAAGATGCTGGATTATGGGGGTTGCTGCAGTGACTTCCCCTAGGAAAGAGGATACTGGCTGGCCTGCCTCTGTACCTAGAGGTCTCCTCCACCACCCAATGTGTGTGTAATAATAAACTGGGCTGTTTATTAAATAATATACCCAATTTTATACAAACGTAGGCTGGTATCTGTAAGTAGTGCAGTCTACTGTGCCATGTGCCTCTTATGTAGGGGATGGGGGGGACTAAGCGCCCACCTTGCTCAGGGGCCCAACGGCAGGGGCAAATTTCCTGGTGGGCTAATGCACAGGGAGCCACCCAAGCCCCCATCCCTGCTGCTGTGGGAATCAGGTACTCATGTACCCAGCCAGTGACATGCCCTCCTGAATTCAACTATGTCCCTCATCTCACCTCCTAAGCCCCCTGCTCTATATCTTAATCAGAGACAACTGGAAGAGAAGGAGAAAGGCCGCTATTGATGGTCATCTCAGAGGGACAGCTTTTGGGGCAATATATTGTGCGGCACTGTGGTATGTGGTATTCTGCGCTATGATATTGCTGTCCCCCCTACTTTTGTTGCGGCCCTTCTTGTCAATTTAGACCCTCCTACAACATGGGGCCACTTTTAAGTATTTTTTTTCCAGGGCCACTTTAGGTTTCCAATCCGCCCCTGCCCACCGGGGATTCACCTGTTCCCCTGTGGGCCAGTCTGAGTCTGAAAGAAGCCATACTCACTTTACCGATCCTTTGCTTCCTCTGTTCTGATGACTTCTGGTTCCCCTGCCGGTTTGTAGTCCCTCTCCAAACACAGGAAATGACCGCTCAGCCAAGCACTGGCCTCAGAGCTGTCCTGCAAGAGTGACTGACCACATTGTCGAGAGGAACCAGGAAGCAGAGACCAGTGGGAAACCAGGAAGAATCAGAATGGGACAGTGGGGCATTAGTGGATGTGTATGTTTGTTATCTTACACCATTTTGAGCCTTTTAAAAATATTGTAATTGTTCAGACTTCTTTAATATATAGAGACAATGTCCAAACAGAGTATCACAATAAAAAAAAAAAAACTACATTCACAGGTTCTTATTAGAATAAGAAGAATAAGTATCATCAGACTTATTTCCGCCTTAATTGAGCCCACATTGTGGGACAGTACCATTGCTTGGTATGAAGAATGTACTTTCTAAAATGCAAATCATCAGAACGTGTTTAGTGCAGACATTGAACATTTGAGAACGCTGAGAGATTTCAGCTCTGAAGCCTCCATATTTGTAAATGTAGTTCTTTGCTATAATACATGCTGTAACTCAAGAGCACGGAAGTTTAAGGAGTACAATGTATTTATAAATTCAAGTTACTGAACTATGTGTAAATTAATTTTTTGTGTAAACTTAAAATTAATTTGTTTTAATGAACAGAAATTATTTCATCATACATTGGCTGAAAGGGCTGAGCATATATTTGCTGTATTCATGTTGACCATGGCTGCTGAGTCACATTGATCTATCTATCCACATATGTATCATATGCTATGTTCTAAAAGGCTTATATTTATCTGAAAACAGTGATAACTAGCAGGGCTTCCCATCTCCACAGCCCTGATTTTGACATGCTGTTATTGTATAATAGGTAGGTTATGGAAAGTATACATCTGGTCTAGCAGAATATATATCTGGCAACTGACAAGCATTTTAAAGCAGGGCTCCATAGTAATAGTTGTACATCACTCCATGTGCCGCCATGGCATGGACATGAGTACAACCTCCATGCCATGTACAGTCGTGGCCAAAAGTTTTGAGAATGACACAAATATTAGTTTTCACAAAGTTTGCTGCTAAACTGCATTTAGATCTTTGTTTCAGTTGTTTCTGTGATGTAGTAATTACACGCACTTCATACGTTTCAAAGGCTTTTATCGACAATTACATGACATTTATGCAGAGTCAGTATTTGCAGTGTTGGCCCTTCTTTTTCAGGACCTCTGCAATTCGACTGGGCATGCTCTCAATCAACTTCTAATCACTTCTTGGAATTTGTCAGAATTAGTGGGTTTTTGTTTGTCCACCCGCCTCTTGAGGATTGACCACAAGTTCTCAATGGGATTAAGATCTGGGGAGTTTCCAGGCCATGGACCCAAAATGTCAACGTTTTGGTCCCCGAACCACTTAGTTATCACTTTTGCCTTATGACACGGAGCTCCATCGTGCTGGAAAATGCATTGTTCTTCACCAAACGGTTGTTGGATTGTTGGAAGAAGTTGCTGTTGGAGGGTGTTTTGGTACCATTCTTTATTCATGGCTGTGTTTTTTTGAAAAATTGTGAGTGAGCCCACTCCCTTGGATGAGAAGCAACCCCACACATGAATGGTCTCAGGATGCTTTACTGTTGGCATGACACAGGACTGATGGTAGCGCTCACCTTTTCTTCTCTGGATAAGCCTTTTTCCTGATGCCCCAAACAATCGGAAAGAGGCTTCATCGGAGAATATGACTTTGCCCCAGTCCTCAGCAGTCCATTCACCATACTTTCTGCAGAAGATCAATCTGTCCCTGATTTTTTTTTTGGAGAGAAGTGGCTTCTTTGCTGCCCTTCTTGACACCAGGCCATTTTCCAAAAGTCTTCGCCTCACTGTGCATGCAGATGCGCTCACACCTGCCTGCTGCCATTCCTGAGCAAGCTCTGCACTGGTGGCACTCCGATCCCGCAGCTGAATCCTCTTTAGGAGACGATCCTGGCGCTTGCTAGACTTCTTGGATGCCCTGAAGCCTTCTTAACAAGAATTGAACCTCTTTCCTTGAAGTTCTTGATGATCCTTTAAATTGTTGATTGAGGTGCAATCTTAGTAGCCACAATATCCTTGTCTGTGAAGCCATTTTTATGCAACGCAATGATGGCTGCACGCGTTTCTCTGCAGGTCACCATGGTTAACAATGGAAGAACAATGATTTCAAGCATCACCCTCCTTTTAACATGTCAAGTCTGCCATTTTAACCCAATCAGCCTGACATAATGATCTCCAGCCTTGTGCTCGTCAACATTCTCACCTGAGTTAACAAGACGATTACTGAAATGAGAAGACATAACAGTGTTGATTGACATATTTACATATGCTATATTATTGTAGTTGGCTTTTACATATATACACTTTGATAGTATTGCTTTTTTCATTGTAAGATATATATATATATATATATATATATATATATATAATTTATTTATTTTAATATGCAATTTTGTATCGAGGTACGCATTTTTGTAATGTAACCTTCCACCATAAATGCTGTTAATACCATCAAAGTCTTTTTAAATACTGCACTGTCTGTTGTCATGTTGAAGATCGGTACAATATTGAAACAAATTGGCCCCGATTTCCTGATCCTGTAGATGGTGTAAACTTAGACAGGCAGTCTAGACCTGCACCAGATTAATTACAGGGGCTCTGGCTGGGTGATAAATCTGGTGAAGGAATAGACTCCAGCGAACCACAGTGAGAGCTATTATCCACAAATGGAGAAAACATGGAACAGTGGTGAACCTTCCCAGGAGTGGCCGGCCTACAAAAATTACTCCAAGAGCCCAACGACAACTCATCCAGGAGGTCACAAAAGAACCTAGAACAACATCTAAAGCACTGCAGGCCTCATTTGCCTCAGTTAAGGTCATTTTTCATGATTCAACAATAAGAAAGAGACCAGGTAAAAATTGGGAGAGTTCCAAGCCGAAAACCACTGCTGACCAAAAAGAACACGAAGGCCTGTCTCCCATTTGCCAAAAAACATCTTGATAATCCCCAAGCCTTATGGGAAAATATTCTGTGGACTGACAAGAGAAAAGTAGAACTTTTTAGACGGTATGCATCCCACTAGATCTGGCGTAAAACGAACACAGCATTTCAGAAAAAGAACATCATACCAACAGTCAAACATGGTGGTGGTAGGGTGATGGTCTGGGCTGCTTTGCTGCTTCAGGACCTGGATGACTTGCTGTGATTGATGGAACCATGAATTCTGCTCTCTACCAGAAAGTTCAGTTTGTGAACTTAATCTCAAACGTACTTGGGTTCTGAAGCAAGACAATGATCCGAAGCACACCAGCAAGTCCACATCTGGAAAAAAAACTAAATGAAGGTTTTGGAGTGGGCTATTTAAAGTCTAGACTTAAACCCGATTGAGATGTTATGGTATGACCTTAAACAGGCCGTTCATGCTCAAAAATTATCCAATGTGGCTGAATTAAAACAATTCTGCAAAGAAGAGTGAGCAAACTTCCTCCACAGAGATGTGAAAGACTCATTGCCAGTTATCACAAACGCCTGATTGCATTGTTTATGAATAAAATCATAATTTAAAAACTGTATTTTTGTATTTACTCAGGCTATCTTTGTCTGATATTCAAATTTGTTTGATAATGTGAAACATTTAAGTGTGACAAATGTGCAAAAACTAAAGAAATCTGTGAGGGGGCGCAAATATTTTTTCACAGGACCCTATGTAGACTTTTAAAAAATATATATTTTGAGTACTTTCCATGCCATGTGCATGAGAAGGGTACCCCTATGATGTAAAACCTCAGCTACGCATTCTCTAGGGTCCCCAGAATAGGAGACACCTTAATATACCGTAAGTAGAATGCAAATTTATATGCAGATCAAAATATTACCTAAAAAACAACCTGCCTCAGCAATGAACACAATACTGTAGCTTATAAGCACTGGTTCAACTATGAATGACGGCTAAAATGTTCGAAAAACCAAACCAAAGTGCAATCATTTTTGTGTGAATTTGTGTTAGTGATAACCAGCACTCGTACGGTTAATTGAATGCAGACTGTTGCAGTGAGCACTGAGGCAGATCTGGGAGCAGATGATGAGATTGAGTTTGACACTGTTTGCTCTTCTATAATTACAAGGATATTGTTTCCTTGCTGTTGATAAGCGTTGGATTGGCCAATGTTTCAATTAAATGACTTATTCAGTTCAACGTGTAGCAGGTTAGAAGATAATGATTTGGTAATTCTGTCTGTGGATTCCCATGATATACAGCACCCAGTAAGTGCATAGCAAAGAGTGATGATTGCTTCTCTAATGAGTCATTGCATTGCAGCTTGCTGCTCATGGACACACCAGGGATAACCAGAAATGAGGCATTGATGCAAAGACTTCATTCCAAGAATGAAAAGAAGGATAATTGGACAGGTAAACGACAAAATATTAAAGGGAATCCGTCCCCACGTATAAAGGACCTGGACCGATTCCATAGCGTTCTATAGGCTTGTATTAGGTTTGTGAACACTGGTGTACCGCCCATAGAGGCAGACCACACCGTTGCTATGGGGCCCGCGGCACTGGAGGGCCTGGAGCACAGAGAAGGCCCCGCCCACACCATTTGGCCCCACCCACTCACTATTTTACGTCAAAAATGAATTAATATGCGGCAGAGGCGGGCCCAGGCCCGGCGCTTTTTTTTCTGCATGCTCTTCAAACCCCCCCTCCTTCCCACGCTGCCAGCCCAGTGTGCAGTCTGAGTGTAGGAGGCGGGAGAATCAGGGTGGGGCAGGTTGACCTCAAAGTGTGACACAGGAAAGTGTGCCTGTATGAGACTGCCCTCCCCCCAGGTCCACTATGATGAGCCTCCCCAACTGGGCCCAATGCCTCCCAAAATGGCTGGGGGGTAGGGGGGAAGAGGAGGAAAGCATACTGGCTTCTATGAGCCCCCCCCCCCCTTCCTGAGTCCTCTATGATCCCGCCAATGCCCCCCAAAATGCCCAGCAAGGCGTTAGAAGGGTTAACCCCTAATGTCCCCCCAAAATGTACGAATACGTACGAATGTGGGGGGTGGCAGTGGAGGAGCCAGAACAGGAGGTGGGATAGGCCACGGGTGGTTAGTGGGCGGGGTTAGGGGCCCAATTCAGATTCTTGCTATGGGGCCCACTGACTTCTATGTACGCCCCTGTTTGTGAATATGTCACTCTCTAAAATGGCACGCTTGGCATAATAGAAAAATTGTAGCAGGTCACTGCTGCGGCCAATGATTGGCTGCGGGGGTCAGGTGTGACCCTGTCAACAAGACGTTGATTCCAAGAGACGTAGTAGCTGCGGAGGAGGCCGTGGAATGATGGAGTTGGGACCCAGTGAACCCCACCGCTGGTCCAACCAGTCTGAAGGGGTCTGATAAAAATGTTACAGTTAGATGACACCTTTAAAGGGGTTATCCAGTCCCTATAATGACCCCCAGAATGCCCCGTGCCCCTCTGCTAGAGCATACTTACCTGTTCCCCAGCACCCGTGTCCCTCCGGATCCCTGGACGACTGCAGCTGAATCTCCCCGTTGCGCAGATCAAAATATTCCGGTGACAGGGAGAGCAGCCAATAGCAGGCCGCGCCGGTGACCAGCCTCCTTAGCATTGCAGGTGACACAAGATACAGTGGCAGCCGTACAGGGATCCGGAGGGAGGCGGGAGTTGGGGAGCAGATAAGTATGCTCTAGAGGAGGGGACGCCGCATTCTGGAAATCATTATAGGGATTGGATAATCCCTTTAATTCTGAAAGCTCTTTGCTCCCTTAGGCCCTATTCACACGTCCGCAATGTTCGCACATATTTGCGGAACGGGTGCGGACCCATTCATTTTGAATGGGGACGTGATGGATGCGGAGAGAACACACTGTGCTCTCTGCATGCGCATTTGCGGAGCGCGCCGACAATCTTCCGGCCGGCGGCCCCGCAATAATACAGAGCATGTCCTATTCTTGCCCGCAATTGCGGACAAGTATAGGCATCTCTATAGGGCTGGTGACAAGGTGTGCTGCGGATCCGCAGCATGCTACGGACATGTGAATTAGGCCTTAAGCTTCATGCAGATGTCGGTGGAACACGGTCCGTGAGATACCGGACTGGCATTCTACTAAGTGCAGGAGTGCACAGTGTCATTAGTTGATATGATCTATACGAGTGTATTACTGTACAGCAGCGGCGGTACAAAGCGCACGGCGTCATAGCAACCAATGACGCCGTGCGCTCCTTCACTCAGCAGGATGCCAGTCCGGTATCTCACGGACCGCGTTCCACGGACGTCTGCATGAGGCTTTAGGCTGGCTTCGCATCTGCACTTTTAATTCCGGCAGCATGTTCTGATGGAAGAACAGACTGCCAGAATTTACTGTATCCGGCGTATATGTCTGCTTTCTACCAGACAAAAAAATGCTACATTTTTTGTCCAGCCGAAAGCTGGCATATATGGCTGAAAGCTGCCAAATCCCTGCCAGATGCCAGTTAATGGAGAACTGGCAGTGCATGGTGGTATCCGGCTTTGCCAGATACAGTAAACTCCAGCAGTCCGTTCATCCGCCAGAACAGACTGCCTGAGTTTAAAAGCGCAGATGTGAACCCAGCCTTAGGCCTCGTGTACACGACCGTTGTTGTGGTCCGCCTCCGAGCCACATATTTTGCGGCTCGGGCGCGGACCCATTCACTTCAATGGGGCCGCAAAAGATGCGGACAGCACTCCGTGTGCTGTCCGCATCCGTTGCTCCGTTCCGTGCCCCCGCAAAAAAAAATACAGTATGTCCTATTCTTGTCCGTTTTGCAGACAAGAATAGGCATTTCTACAATGGGCCGCGTTCCGTTCCGCAAATTGCGGAACGGAACGTGGAGCAGCTTCTGTGTTTTGCGGATCGCAAAACACCAAGGCCGTGTGCATGAGGCCTTACAGGTAATGTTCCCTGTGTTTAAATGGCAGAGGAAGTACGGTATCTAAAATGGACCTATTAACAGTATGTAGTGCAGAGTGCGTGCAGGGCAGAGCAGTAGGTCAGTGTTGGGCAGCTTCAGCTAGTAACTGCATAGCATGTTCAGGGATCTATATTTGCCTAGAGTTTCCTTTAAAGGATAATTTTTCTTCATGATGAGGCAAATGTATAAAATATAGTCCCCAAAGAAATAGTTTTTCCTTTTTGTTATCCGTTGCTGTCACATTTTTCTGCTTGCCTCTTGATTCATGTAATTATCACTATTTTGGTTGCAGAGAGCATGTATTTAATTAATAATAGATATTGCCGGGAAGACAAATGTGTGTAATTTAAAATGTTTATCATGTATTTTATTTTTCAGTTTCTAATTATATTTCTGAATAGCATTGGACATTATGCCAGGGGAGGTTTTCAAGAACTGGCAGCCTGGCCACTGATTCACATTTTGGCTCTCTACCTCTTTAGATGTGTCAATATCAATTTGATATGTATTAAAAATTCAATCTATTTGGGATTTCTGGGCTCCCCACAGTCGTTTTTCACCCTGCTCCAGCTATAGCCTATCAACATGACATGTGACTGCTGCAGCCAATTACTGACCTCAGTGGTGACTATATATCGGCACAGGAGTGGCAGGAGATTGAGTATTTCTAATTTTATTATTTTATTGCATTATAAGCTTTTCGTATAAAAATTAGTGGGACTGGGCAACCCCTTTATTATCTACAAGCCTGCATGGCCATATAAACTAAACATGTTCCTTATTTTTCCTTCCTCCCATGTCCCTGCCGAAGCCCAGAAGTTCGGGGCCGTGCTCCGCAAATGCGGAAGCGGAGAGAACATAGTGTGCTCTCCGCTTCACGTCCGGCCCTATAGAGAATGAATGGGTCCGCACCCGTTCCTCAGAATTGCAGAGTGGACGCGGACCCTTTTGCAGACGTGTGAATGGGGCCTAAAGCTGTAAGTTGGACGTCTGTAAACTCGCAGTTGGACCAGGACACTTGTGTGAAATACAGATGCATTATATGTCCGTAATACACTTGTTTAGACCCGGCCTTACTCCCCATCTGGTTTCCTGCAACGTTCAGGGCAGTACAGGTTTTTTACAGGCTTATTAAAACGTGTATTGAATTAGGATTGCACCAGGTATAGAAGTCTCTATACATTTTTCAATACTTTGATACCCAGTTCGGTTCAGTACTGACTTTGGCATTTTTGAGTAGAACTCTGTGGGGTAGCGGAAGTGAGAGTGGAGAGAGAGCGCTGGGAGGAGTTATCATTGACAACCCTGAGGAGGGAAGAGACCAGGACCTGCTTCCACCCTCATGTGAGACCACTGAGCTGCTGATAAGAACATCCCACTGGCAGCAGAGCTTACAGGACGAGCACTCGGGGCTGGGCCATGCCCCCTGTGTGCCCGCAGCTGGTGCCTTCTGCACTGCACCATTTTCTGTAACTTTGACCTTCATGTATTCCCAGTGGTCTCCATTCACATGATATATAAGATATTGAGGTCCAAAATGTAGATGATATGAGGTGACTCCCTGTAGTACACTGTAATATACTTCTTCTGGTATCACTTCTCTCCATGTGGTGAGAAACTGAAGGGAATGGGATGTTTAGCATAGTGCAGAATTTTGGAGAGCTGGGGGTAAGTGAGCAGGGGGTGTGGTAGGAGAAGAGCCCCAGTGTAACCCCCCCCCCCCATGTGGGGTGCCTGCAGCTTCTGCCCTACCTGAGCCGCATTCTTCAGGTCCAGTACTGTTAAAAGCTGAATTTTTGGTCCCCACTGATCAAAAGGTGATTTAAGTCAATCAAGCAGCCATGATTTACTAGGAGGAGTGCAGTTTAAAAACTTTTAGAGAGCAGATTTCACCAAAAACTGGTTAAAACTGATAAATAAATGCAGGCCATTGTTCTTAGCTTTCTGCTGAATGAGAAGTGAGAATTAGGCCCCATTCACACGTCCGCAATTCCGTTCCGCATTTTGCGGAACGTAATTGCGGACCCATTAATTCCTATGGGGTCACTCTATGTCCCGCCCGGGTCTGCAATTGCGGTTCCGCACTTCCGGGTCCGCAATCGCGTTCCCGAAAAAAATAGAACATGTCCTATTCTTGTCTGCAATTGCGGACAAGAAAAGGCATTTTCTATATAGTGCCGGCGATGTGCGGTCCGCAAATTGCGGAACGCACAACGCCGATGTCCATGTTTTCCGGATCCGCGGACCCGTGGATCCGCAAAATACTTGCGGACGTGTGAATGGAGCCTTATTCCTGGGACATGCTTCTCTGAATTATATTCTTCATTCTGTTGTCAATGGAAACTTCATAAGACAAGAAATATACCGTAAGTCAAAATCTCAACCTAGTCAAACATACTGTTTAGTATGTTGCCTTCTTTTAGAGGCAAGTTTTAAAAAAAAGTTCCATTTTGCCAATAGATTTCTATCATGAAAAATGTTTCAAGATGAACACACAGCCGTTAGAGAATTTAATGCAAGTTGCACATGTTAGAACATGTTCACTAAACCTAAAACATCCTAAACAAAATATAAATATGGCAGTTACAGCCAAAAAGTTTACTTCAGTTTTTATGGTGGCAATTTACATTAATTCTAGATTGTTATGAAGAGTGATCCAATAAATTGCAATTAATTGCAGTCATTCCTTGCCATTAAAATTAGCTTAATCACAAACACTATTTCATTTCCACTGCATTTCAGCCCCGCCAGAAAATGACCTGCTAACATTATTTCAGTGGTATTCTTGTTAGCATAAGAGAAAGTATTGACAAGGCAGCTGATATCACTGAATTACAAGAGCAGATTGGTGGCTTTAAAAGTCCTGCTTGAAATCATTGTTTTCTTCTGTTAACCGTGGTTACCTTCAAGGAAACACTTGCAGTCATCATTGCTTTGCATCAAAAGTGCTTCACAGGCAAGGACATTGCTGCTTGGAAGACTGCACCTAAATAAGCTATTTATTGGATCATCAAGAACTTCAAGGAGAGAAGTTCATTACTTTGATGAACTCTTCAGGGTGCACAAGAGAGTCTAGCAAGTGCCACAACCATCTCCTAAGGAGGATTCAGCTAGAGGGACGGGCCATCACAGACAGCGGGTACCATAGAGAGGGATATTATTACATTTCACTGTATCAAAAAACCCTCTAAAACTTAACTTTTAATGATCATACAGATAAAAAATAAAAAAAACAACCCGCAGATTAAGTATTGAATAAGCAAAAATAAATCATGCCTACGGGCATATGTGGGAATTAAAAGATAAGCTAAAAGCATATCCAGTAGCAGTATCAATTCTGGTGCATCTTAGCACATATGTTGACGTGCAGCTTCAACCAAGCAAGTCGGTTAACTTTTATTAGTCATGATTCAGTTGTACCGGGTATCAACTGAAGAATAGTCAATTTTATAGACGAGGTCGGGAGATAGAACTGTCCCTATATTTCCCCTGCGGCTACCCCTACCTGAAAGTAGAGCACCTGCCCCGAAATGGGCGACCCCACTTTTTCATGGCTAAACCGTCTGAAGTCATCTGTAAGGCCCTGGATGAGCACTTCATAAACTTTGTAAAAAAAAAAACAAAAAACTTTCCCAACGCATTTCCCCAATATTTGTTATCATTGGGTCTTCAGGGGACCAAAGTAAGAAGGTGGATAAAGTAATCATGATGGCATCCTGATAATAATTGATGCACTAAGCATCATAAAGTGCTGATATATATACTCACTGAGGGATCAGGGTGCCCCAGACAAAATTTGCGCAGTCTCTTGACTCAAGTATGTAGCGAATGCTGGTGATAATAATGGTAATAGTAATGCGGCCACTTTCTACATACGTCACTTCCAGCTGGCGGAGCGCATACTTTCAGCTCCTATCTCTGTGCCGGAAGTGACGAATCTAAGGTCTCGCAAGATCAGTTTCTTGGTTACTCAGAAGTAGGGGGCATGTATTACGACTAGATGTTAATGTTTTTCAAGCTGGAATACTAAACCATACTCCGTCCCTATAGGTATTTACCAAGGATTACTGACAACGTTCCAGATAGGGGGTGTGTTGGCAGATTATTGATGCACCACCGGGTCGGGTCACCACCAATGCAGAGCTTGCTCAGATATGCCAGCAGACAGGTGTGAGTTCATCTGCATGCACACTGAGGCAAAGCCTTTTGAAGGATAAACTGGTGTCAAAAAGGGCAGCAAAGACACCACTTCTCTCCCAAAAAAAATATCAAGGACAGACTGACATTCTGCAGAAATTACAGGGATTGGATTGCAGAGGACTGGGGTAAAGTTCTTTTCTCTGATGAAGCCCCTTTTAGACTGGGACATCAGAAAAAATTATTGTCCGGAGAAGAAAATGTGAGTGCGGCGTCATGTCAACAGTAAAGTATCCTGAGACCATTGAGGTGTGTTGCTGTTTCTCTGCCAAGGGAGTGAGCTCATGCACAATTTTGCCTAAGAGCACTGCCATGAATAAAGAATAGTATCAAAACATCCTCCAAGAGCAACTTCTCCCAGTGATTCAGGAGCAATTTTGTGATAAACGATGTTTTTTCCAGCATGATGACACACCATGACACAAAGCAAAGAAGATGTTGACATTTTGGCTCTATGGCCAGGAAACTAACCAGATCTCAATCCTCAAAAAGCAGGTGGACAAACAAAAACACAGAAATTGTGATTAACTCCAAGCAACTCCAGTGTGTATTATTCAATTATTTCTAGCTTATGCCAGCTCCAATGGCATGCAGCTCATGTTCAATGCACAGATGGCCTCATCTCTCTGCACATGCGCCGGATACCGCTGTAGTTGCTTGCTTGGCAGGGCTGTATGACCGCTTACATAGGTAGCGCCTACTACTTTATTACTTTATTTTTTCCTACATGTTGAAGTGTGAAATCATCCCATATAACGCTATTGTGGCGGTTTAGGGGCTTCTTATGTAATGATAGGTTCCTTTAAATTGTAGTGTATTATTTCAACACTCATTGACTGCTATGCTATAACAGAGTTTGCCTCTTTCTCTCTTCGATAATGTGCAATGTAATTTAGCTGTAGTAGTTATATAAGTGCCCTTGATTTTTAGCGTTTGGCTAAAAGCTCGCATAAGTACTGTATGCTTGTGTGTGCCAGGAAAGTCTTAATTCAAAGCTACTTGGAAATTTCAATAACATGCTGAATTTTCATGTGGGATTTACCATGACATGTACGAAAGGATTTCGTTCCCACACAGAACTAGGCTTTTATAAAGTATTTAACTCTTTTGCAGTTAAATATGAAATATTTATCACAGAATTGGAAGAGGAAAGAGTAGTCAAACACAGATGCTTCGTAAAATATGATGGCAGACTGATTTTTGCGTGAGGAATGAATAAATTGAAGAGCCACATGGCAAAGTAGTGATTTTGTGCTGAGCAAAATGTCTCAATGCATATTTTGGAGGTATTAGTTTGTCGTAGTCATGCCCCTTGAATACATCAGCCCAATTTCAAAACTTTAAAAGGCTAACCAAAACAGTAAATGCAGAATTCACAGACCTACAGAGCCATTTGGATCCATCTTTCAGACCCGGAATTGTGACTGTGGCCTCTACATGCTGTTCTGAATATTATTTCAGCGCTGACGTTCAAACTATTTC
The DNA here is from genome assembly GCA_033119425.1 of Bufotes viridis. NCBI lineage: Eukaryota > Metazoa > Chordata > Amphibia > Anura > Bufonidae > Bufotes > Bufotes viridis. Next base: position 248,663,174 of record CM065592.1, on the reverse strand, counting down.
CTCTGTTTGTAGAACTACTTGTGTTATTGTCTACTGAATAGGCTTCTTCAGAGTCTCCAGGCTTTGACTCCTTGGTTTGTTTCTGAATTAACTCCTTGTCTACTGAGCTACTCATTCTTCTGTTATTTCTGCACTGACATTCAAACAGTTTCCTCTATTTGTAGAACTACTTGTGGTTGAATGTCTACATCGCTATCTTTTAAATACTGGAAAAGCGCCATGCTCCACTTGTTCTATCATACTGTCATGAACACTTCCATGCATTACCCAAATGAAATCACCATACAGTGCCCAAATAAAACTGGCTACTTAAAGGGATTGTCTGCTTTTTACTGTTGATAAGCTAACCTCAGGATAGATCAGCCATCTCAGATCTGCGGGGATCCAATTCCCAGCACAAAATCCCCCCCCCTGCCGATCAGCTGTATGAAAAGAAGGCAGCGCTCATGTGAGCACTACCTTCTCTGCTCTGTTTACCTGCTCGCCTCAGCAATTGCAGTGATGAGCAGATGTAATTACGACGGTGGGGCAATGTCGACGGCGAGAACAGAGCAGAGGATGCAGCGATTGCATGATCGGCGGGGGTGCCAGGAGTCGGACCCCAACGACCTGATATTGATGACCTACCCTGAGCATAGGTCATCAATAGGAAAAAGCCCTTTAAAGGAAATCTGTCAGCAGCAACCTCCCTGCTTGACTGTTTGCATAGCCACATAGCTGTGGTTCCCCTGATTAAAATGCTGTTTTTCTTTTGTTAGTTCGAGGCTTCATTTCTGAGTTATGATACTTTTTATTTTGCTTTGACAATGATCACATCCAGTGTTCTTAAAGAACCTTTTATGTTCTGAAAATGAATGGAATGTCTCAGTCCCTGCAGTTGAACATACATGTCATTAGTGACACGTCTAGACATTTACCCCAAAGTCTGAAACATACCTAAAATGTAATCATGTAGCGTAGCTCCTTGTCACCATCCTGCATACTTTTTTTTGCCAAAAGCCCATTTATTTGCATCCTACAACTGCCCATATGAGAGCACCAAACATAGACCAACGTTTGGCTGGCCATGCATATGAGATAGCTATCAGCTCAACGCGTGTTCAGACAACACCTACATGTATGTCTCCTGACCACTTTTTCCATACACATACATGGTCGACAGGGTTTTGTCCGATCTCAGTTTTTCATGGCCGAGTTGGGAATAACCCATAGTAAGGGCTCGACTGGGTAAATAGTTATGAAAATGGCGAGGAGCGCTTACTGTGAGTACAACTCCTGTAAAGTGCATGTGTTCTCAATAGAAAAAGTGCAGAAGGCTGCTGTAATACACCTCGGCTTATCTGACTGAGAACAAAAAGATTTTGAATGATAAAATCCAACTTGCCTGACCCTGCTCTCCCCTTACATCTGTTGTCAAAGAGTGTTGGGAGACCCCCAAACACATTAGATAGTCGACTGGACCTGTCAAATTCAACGCATTCTGCCCACATACATCTAATGTATATGACCAGCTTAAAGGGATATTACGGTTATATAAAGTTATCTCCTATCTAGAAATAGGAGGATATCTATTTAGATTGTTAAAGCCCTACCACTGGGATCCCACCAATCATGAGAACAGGGTTATCCATACCCTGTGGAGCCCCCTGAAATTAATGGAGTTACCGGTCGGGCATGTACGCAACAGCTCCATTAATTTCTATGGGAGTTCCAAAGATAGCTGAGTATAGCATTAGGATCCCCACTTTATATAACTGGAATACTCCTTTAACCTCTACCTCCCAGTATAATCAGATAATGTCTACTCTTGCTGGCAACAGTCTCTGTAGACCACTATACCTTTAATGTAGAGGTGTCTAGCGCTTGATCAGGCTCACTATTACAGCACCGGCTTTGCTGCTGCTGTGTATACTCTGGCCAGCGGTCCCGACTCTGGTCTGGCTGCTGGGTCTGCTCTGTCTCTTCACGCAGGCTGCCGCATGCTTGCCAGCAAAGCCTTATCTCTTCTTTTGCAGTTAAATAGGAAATATTTATCACAGAATTTGAAGAGTAAACAAACACAGATGCTTCATAAAATATGACGGCAGACTTTTTAGAACAGGCATGCTCAACCTGCGGCCCTCCAGCTGTTGCAAAACTACAACTCCCAGCATGCACGAACAGCTTAGAGGTATCAGCCTACAGCAGGGCATTGTGGGAGTTGTAGTTTCACAACAGCTGGAGGGCCGCAGGTTGAGCATGCCTGTTTTAGAAAATAATGTTTAGCTGTGGAATGAATGAGAGAAATTGAATTAAAAGAATTCAACAGCCACACCCTAATCCTCAAATTGGGGTACTTAAGCCACCTTCTCCTGTGGGAGGGTGCTTGAGCAATAGGATTCCTAGCTTGCTGATGTTCTGTTAAGGTCTGCTTGTTAACCAATGTACTGACTTTCTGTCCCTTTAGTGTATTCTGATCCTCCATTGCCTGACCTGACCTGTTCCTGACCTCCGTATTGTTCCTACACTGCCTGCCCTGACCTTAGATCGGTTACCGTATTGCATGTACTCCGTTAGTCCTGACCTCAGCTTGTGCATGACTACAATTTTTCCTGACCCCTTGCAACTGTGTCCTGCAACTCTGTCAATCACATAAAGACTACTCCAAGAGGTAGTGGCTTGATGGTTCCCTTGCAGCAAAGTCCAGATCCCCGTATAGGGCTAAAGGGTGAATACCAGGGGACTGCCAGGATAACACCCTTAGGTTTAGCCCACAGTCAAATCTGTTGGTTGACGCAGTGGTTTCACACTCACTGCAGTGACATTCACTTTTATGATTTAACCACCTACCCTCAATTTTCTAACTATTGTTTTACATTTGTGGTAAATATGGATAGAATTGTTGGTCCTGAATAGATAGCTGACATTTTTCTCTTTTATTTTAATGTCCATATATTTCCTCTGGCCATTACAAACATTTAAAGAAAGGTCTTCATATCAAGCATCTCATATTATGATCATATCATTTACTTGTTTTGGCAGCACCACTATTCTGATTCATAACTTTATCTGCTTGGTTATCAAGCAGATGGCAAGGAAAAGTCACTGGAGTTTTACAAGAAAAGAATCCAAGAAAAATACTCATGTCAGGAACATACCCAGCCATGTTCTAGTGTACAGCTGTTCCAGGAGGGTTGCCACGCTTATCAGCCAGGGCCAATCAGGTCCCTGACTAGGTGGGGGAGGTAAATAGGCACTTACTGCTTGTCAGTGCTTGTGATTCTTTGATTCCTGGCTCCAATCTGTTCTTTGTGGTCAGAGCAGTGCTACATTTCTGTGGACCTTTATGTGTATTGACCATGGTTTGTTTCTGGATTTACTGTCTACAGATTAGGTTTCTTCAGATTCTCCTGGCTTTGACTCCTTGGCTTGTTTCTGAATTAACTCCTTGTCTACTGATTAGGCTTTGACTGATTCTTCTATTCTGATTTCCTGCTACTCCCTGGCATCTGGTAGGTCTGTTGCCTGTGAGCTTGCACCTGTTTTCTGACACCATACTCCATAGCTGTAACCTGGGTCCCAGAAGGCTCTGGTAAACACCTTGGGGTAGCCTACTATCTGCTAACGGGAGTGGTGAAGTAAAATAAATTTACAATTTACTGGTGATGGTCCCGGACGGAGACCCCGTATTGTTTTCTTACCTCTGTATTGATGTAGTATGAAATTGGAGGTATATGCACAATAGTATAAATAAATTATTAGGTAGGGCATCCACTAATAACGGTACTGTAGAGGTACTGTAGAGGCAAAACTGTTAGGAATATTAGGAATGTCTGGATCATATGTTCTATGGACAATAGGATCCATTAATCAATTTTGGGACCTGTATATGGATTTGGGACCCTAATGATCCATTTAAGGCTTGCTTTACTGTTTTATTGATACTGATTAATATTTGGCAACAGTTTTTAATATTTTTGTGAAAATAAACTTTTGAGGTGAATCTAATAGTTTATTTTATATCAAACCGTTTTGCCTCTACAGTACCGATATTAGTGGGTGCCCTACCTATTTATTTATTTATACTCTTACTTTAGATTTGGTGTATCTATTGGCAGGTGCACCACTATTTGGCACTATACCACACCAGTGCGACACTTTTGCTTTAATCTTTTCTATATACACAATAGTGCCATGTTACAATTGCAAATATAATTCATATGTTTGGATGTATGTAATTATGTATGTATATATTTCATGTTACCTTTTTTCCAGAAATCATGGTTTTCTCTACACATAAGGAACAAAATGATGTGTATTTGTATGAATTTCCAATGCTCTCCTTTCTTGACTATTAAGCGGGTTAGATTTTATATAGCATCTGTCGGCAGCAAATAAATAGAATGGTATAAACCTGAAATACAATTTATTAGTGCTGAAACTATGAAAGTGCCATGGATGACAGGAAGCTTGACCTCAAGGGGCAATGTGTTTCAGCTCATATTAATCTTCTGAACAAGCTTCTCCCTCTCTCCTGTGTACTTACTGCTGATCTAGATGTTCATCTGCAAGATTGAATTTCATGTCTACCTTCATTAAATTTTTTTTACTCTTGTCCCTTTAATATGACAAATAACCTACTTTTCTGCCCTATTCTCTCAGTCTGCTTCTCCACATTTGCTGCTCAGTCCGATACTTTCTTGTTTGTGAAAAGTCAGCAATTTACAGCAGCGTTATAGCATTAGCATAAAATCATTTTTTGGTAGTCTTTGAAGAGATATATATTTTAAGTATGCAATTTCTTTTTCAACTTAGTCAACAAATATCGTATCCTAACACATATGTTACATACAAAGCTTTGCTTAGTAGGATATTCAGTAATGCAGAAAAAAAGGGCTTTGCGGTCTACCTCCGTGCTGTACATTTACAATGATGTATGGGAAATTTCTTCTAATCTACTCCGCCACCATTCCTTATTTATAGACACTGAGATGATTTTACATAAATAAATATAGCTTTTTAGACTATGGGGCAGATTTACTAATCCTATAGATGGCATAAACTTAGACAAAAGTGTCTATCTGTGCACCACATTTACCTGAGCCTGATCCTCTGTGATAAATCTGGTGTAGGTCTAGACAATCTAAGGCCTGTTTCTCACCGCCGACACACCTTCCAGCATGCTGTTTCGGCATAGAATGCCAGGAATTGGTTGGACAAAAACTGCTGCATACCGTTTCTTGGCATATTTGCCAGATTTTGTCCAGAGCACCTCCGGACCCCATTATAGTTAATGGGGCAAGACGGCATTCTGGCAGTGTCCGGCAATGCTGGATCAGGCAGGCTGTTCCCAGTAAACACAAGTATGCAACTAGCCTTACTCTATACTAATTATTGGTTGACTTAGGCCTCATGCACACAACCATATTTTTGTTACGCATCCAATCTGCATTGTATGTGGCTCGCACAAGGACCTATTCATCTCTATGGGGCCACAAAAAATGTGGACTGGGCATGGATGTCATCCATGTGCTGTCCACATCCGTACGGCTGTTCCGCTAATTGTGGAACATTTTGTGGACTAGAATAGACAGTTTAATTAGAAAAATGCGCCATGCACATGGCTGGTATCTGTATTTTGCAGACTGCAAAATACATACGGTCGTGTGCATAAGGCCTTAGTCCGAGACAGATTATTATGCCAGAATTGTGGCACAGTTTTGGTGACCAGAAATCCATGACCTAAACTGCAGATTTCAATTGTAGATTCAGATATTGCAAAGCAATGAGTAAAATCCATGGACATCCAGAAGAATCCTGGACTGATAGGCCATGTTGCAGGTTTTCTCCTATGCAGAGGCATTGCTAGGGTCTGAAAACATCCGAGGCACAAGCCCACTGTGTTGAAATTTGCATAATAAGAATCAACATCAGCCCCCATTTGCCTCTCCTTAGCCCCCATATGCCTCTCTTCAGCCCACATATGCCTCTCTTCAGCCCCCATATGCTTCTCTTCAGCCCCAATATGCCTCAATCAGCCTCATAAGTAAAATAAATAAAAAACACTTACCTTTCCTGCTCCGGACGCTGCCACTCCTCACCATCCGCACTCGGTCTTCCGCCTCTTCAGTCTGTGCTTTGAACCGGCGCGCACAGTGTGAGATCACAGCGAGACCTCACATGTGTGCAGCCTTTATAGCTGAGAGCCGAGGACCAGGAAGTGGTGAGTATAGATCTTTTACCGCTTCCCGGTCCTCATTGAATTTGTGGGCAGTGGCCAGCGGGGCTCAAGAGGCAGCTGCCTTGGGCCCCCCAGGAGCAACTGGCCCCGTGGCCCTGGCAAGGTTGGGGGCAGTGGTAGTTTGATTCAGGGCCCTGGACCCGGATAAAAAGCCCTGGCGACGCCCCTGCTCCTATGCATATGTATGAAGTTTTGTTGAAACCTCGCTGTCCTTTATTTGTAGATTTCAATCTTAAAAAGGGGTTGTCACACAAAAAATATTCAACAGTTTTCAAACCAGCACCTGGATCTGAATACTTTCATAGTTGTACATAATTAAAAATGTATTATAGCTGCTGAGTTATTTATGCGCCACCTGTTATTTGCTCTTTTTCTTATTTCTCTGTCCTGCTCACTGAGATGAAAGCACATGCTCAGTTCCATCCTTCAACTGCCACCTGCTGCAGCAGAAAGGACACTCCTCGTGAGAAAGGATATGCCCACTGAGCAGACAGCTTGAAATAAATCTAGCAAAAAACAAATTGGAGCAATGAATGGGGGTGCATGGCTGGTTGTAGAAAGAGGCTGTCATGTCGTCATGGGAAAACCCCTTTAACCAAAACCCCAAGCATTAACTTATGTTCAGCATCTACTGTAAAATACAGGTAACGAACTGGGAAAAGCGGAACTTTGAAATTGGTGTCCAAGGATTGGTATATAGACAATCCCACATGAACTGATGAGGATTGTTGTACCAAGTTGGAGCTGCTCCCCAATGTAGCTTAACCCTTTCCTCTTTGCTGCTGCATGTTTATGATGATGGTGATTATTCACTAATGATCTGAGGATTGTTGCACGGTGTGTCCATTTACACTGAGAGAGTTGAACTAGGCTCATTTATCTGCGGTTTTCATACTGTATGTGACTGAGTGATCATTTGGGCGCATACACTATGAGCTGCCGACAACTCATGATTTTTATGCCTGCAAAAAGATCCGACCAACAACACTTTAAGCTGCCGACCATATTTACACATGGCAATGATTATTTCAAAGTGCAGTTTTTCACCCATATAAGGGTACTTTCACACTAGCGTTTTTCTTTTCCGGTATTGAGTTCCGTCGTCAGGGCTCAATACCGGAAAAAAACGCTTCAGTTTTATCCTAATGCATTCTGAATGGATAGAAATCCATTCAGGATGCATCAGGATGTCTTCAGTTCAGTCACTGTACGGCGTTTTGGACAGAGAAAATACCGTAGTAAATAACTGCTTGCCGGATCCCTCTGCCGCAAGTGTGAAAGTACCATAATTGGACCAAGAGCGAGCAGCTTGAGCTGAATTACAGTTGGGTCGGCCTGAGCTGTTCCTTATGAGTACCTAGTAGGGAATACCTGTGCTTGCCTATGCACAGACATAATGTACTAATGTAATTAAAGTGCACCAGTCAATGACAGGTCAGCTATAAATGTCTGGCAGATACCCCTAATTAGTAAGTGCAGTTGCACCTTTTGTAAGTAGAGGGCAGTGCAGATATGACAGGCGTGCTTCTATTTCTCCTGAACCTTTCACAAACTGTAAAAAAGTTTCTAGTAAATACTCTACTGTCTAAATCAGGGATCCATCTCCTGTTGCCACGTGCAGCCCACAATGCCATTCCATGCAGAGCCCTGACCATCTGGCCACGCACCTGCTTGTCTGTGTCGGAGAGGAGTTGTCCAAGGACACAGTGCACTCTGTGGCCATCTCTGGGACCCCCCCGTATACTGGCAGAATGGAGGTCATCTGATGCACGTGTGGTCCTGGAGTATAAGTGTCACGGATGATGTTGCAGATGGCTGGAACTTATAAATAAACGACTGACTGGCTTGATCCCAAACTAAGGAGCATATAGGTGAGCCCTATAAAACCCTAAGAGCTCTCCCTAACTGCTACACCCATGCAAAGGCCTCAATGGTAGACGATTGCATGCCCACGAACCTAAGGCTGTGTGACACCTGAAAAATTTATAATAGCCAGGGGACACCCTCCACTGCACTGCACTCCCTGCACTGAACACGGACGGAGTCAGGGTCACCTAGAATCAAGCCAGCAAGGAAACACAATAGGGCCCTATTCACACGTCCGCAATCTACGTCCGCACCCGTTCCGCAAATTTGCGGAACGGGTGCGGACCCATTCATTTTGAATGGGGACGTGATGGATGCGGAGAGCACACACTGTGCTCTCCGCATCCGCATTTGCGGAGCGCGCCGCCGATCTTCCGGACGGCGGCTCCGCAAAAAAGTAGAGCATGTCCTATTCTTGCCCGCAATTGCGGACAAGTATAGGCATCTCTATAGGGCCGGTGGCAAGGTGTTTTGCGGATCCGCAAAACACAACGGACGTGTGAATAAGGCCTAAAGGGAAAATACTTTTCTGAGCAAACAGCAGCAGCAGCAGCCTCCAGCAGTGAACACTTCATCCAGGAAGTAGTATAAACCGCAAAGTGAGGCAGCATGGGAGGGAATATAAAGGAAGACAATTAGTCTAAATAAGGAAAGGAAATTTGCTGACAAAGTGAGACCAAAACAAAGAACGTCATACAAAAGGTAGGGAGAACGTCTGTCTGACCTTCTCACAGAACTGGCGGTGACAATAAGGAGTAAATGAAGCGGAGAGGCGGCCATTCATTGTAGTTTTTGGGAGTGATGACTCGTCTGATTCGGCAACTCAACCGATGCCCATTCTCCTCATAGGTGGGTGTCCTGGAGCTGGAACCGCCAGGCATTAGACATTTATGGCATATACAACTTTTGATATGTCATAAAGGTTTGAGATGATAATGCCATTTTACATTTTATTGCAGCCCTTGGGATTGATTCAGCCTGACAGCATAGTCCTCAGACTAGAAAAGGTTGTGCATCCCTGATCTAAATAAATAATGATTTATCTGTTTGGACTAGGAAAAGTTAGAGAGTTGGCGGATATGTAGTCCCCTCACACGGCTAGGTGCTGACTGTCCCTGTATCGGCTGCTCACAGTTGTCCTGGCACTTGGCATAAAGGCTATGCCACTAATGTGCCCCATCTGCAATTGCTTTTAGAAAAGAAGTGCTCTTTTCTGTTCAGTGCTGATCTTTAATACTATTTTACTAGGCCCCAGTATTGGAGATGATCAGGCGTGAATGATACTGTATTGTTACAGATTCTATTCATATGCAGAACGGCAGGAATGCCACTTATCCTCGTAGAGGAAGGTCATATGTTCTGAGCTGTTATATAAGAGCAGCCATGCTTCTCCTCAGCCGCCATGAGTCACTGTCTTTCATATCTTTTATCAGGTTGATGCGAAACTGTTTAGCCAAAACCACTGGAAATGAATTACACGAATATTCTTGTAAAAACAGATGTTATCCACATAGCCCTGCATTTCAGTAGCATTACATTACAAGGGCAAACCTCAGGAACTTGATTCATTTAACGCCTGGACCTGTCGCCTCTCCTGACATGTCTGTGTCAGCAGCTACTTGCATTCCTCATGTAATAACAATTCTGGAGCATCTATTCTTATAACTGTTATTTCTTCTATAAATTATGATTGGGGGTGTGTCCCTGCATAGTCTAACACTGGCTGCACTGATTGGATAATGTCAGACTACATTGGGGCAGGCCCCCCACTGTTAGTACCCAGCTGTATCTACATTGCTAACAACTCATTAATACACTTCTATTAGGAATAGTAAAGGAACGGTACAACATAGAGCGATGGGAATAGATGCCCTCTCTACAACTGACGCACCCTCTCCACTTTCATAGACAGGGCCAGGCAGTGTAAGGCCCCTTTCACACAGGCGTGATTTCCGCCCGTGTGCTTTCCATCATGGAAGCAGGTGATTGGACCATGTGACCCAGTGACATCACTGAAGGTCCTTCACCCCCCGCCCAGCTGAAGACAGAACAGGAGACCGGCAGCTACGCGATCAAATGGAGGAGGTGAGTTTGTTTTTTTATTATTTTTAACCCTCTATTGCCCTTTTTACTTTGCATTCTCTATTGAGAATGCTATTATTTTCATTTATAACCATGTTATAAGGGAAAATAATAAAATATACAGAATACTCACCCGAAACCGGACTTCAGTGATGAAGTCCGGCTTCGGGTCTGGGTACCAAACATGCCGATTTTTCCCACGCGTGCAAAACGCATTAAAATGCTTTGCACTTGCGCGGAAAAATCGTGCATTTTCCTGCAACGCACCCGCCTCTTATCCGGGCGTCAAACGTGACGCCTGTGTGAAAGAGGCCTAAACATCATCATGCCTGGCCCTGTCAATCAATGTGGAGAGGGTGCAGCAGTTGTAGAGAAAGCAGAGTCTCTAGGTGTAACAGCAACGCCCCCATTGCTCCTAGGGGCTCATTTGCATATATTAAAACATCAGTTTTCTCGGCGATGCGGACACATATGAACATGGGACCAACACAGATAACTTCAGCTGCCAAGTGCACATCCAGCAGGTCACCCAGCTTCATAGATATAAATCTGCCAACAGGTGCCCTTAAATGAGTGAATGTTTTTGTGTTTTTTCTTTTTGTTAAATAATTTAATGAATCTTTTTCCTTCCTTTTTTGTAGTCTCATTAGGGAACTTGAACTTGTGATCCATTGATCACCCGTAGGATCATCTGCAATACTTTTGTATTGCACTGTATTGTACCTGTCAGTCTAACACGACAGGCTGCCTATTAGACCCTGGGGTAATGGGAGTGGCAGTCACTCTGACAAACCCTTGGATGCTGCAGTTACTGACTGTGGCATCTAAGAGGTTAAACATGGTTCAGTGATATCTCCCAGCCATTGTAGCAGAACTCCAGCCTAGTCCCTAAAAAAAGTATGCGTTTAACACATGATTATTTTTACTGGATACCATTGTATGGAATAGCGCAGTAGTCTTGTTAAATCCATACTTTTTTTTTCTTTACAGTGGAACCCTATGGGTGTCGGAGGTCACAGCTGCTGTATGGCACCCATCAGAGGCCTCCTTTATAGAACATGCATTAAACACTAAAATCTGATGTGAACATAGCCACATGTGTTCTTGTAGCCTAAGGCATCATGAATTGGCCATATCAGATTTTCAGTCTGCAAAAAATGGTTTGTTAAAAAACCAATAGCTTCCATTTGCATTACATTTTCTCCTCACTCCTACCAATTGAAATAAAACACAGACAAGAATCAGACGTATGGTGAGATCCTTGGATAGGACACATGGATCCATGAAAAACCGCCAGATGTGTGAATAGCCCCATTGGCTTGTATTGATCCGTGTGTCATCTAGTAAGAAATAGCACATGAATGTAACATACGATCATGTGCATAACTTTGCTCTAACTTTGCATCTAGAGCTAACCTTTACAAACAGCGAAACGCATTGCGAGAGTATCCTGCCCCACCATGTACAGCTTCCAATGTAATCAGACAATTAAAAAAGTGAATAAAGCTCAAAATCCTTCTAATAGCTTTTATTTCCATACACACAAATGCATTGGGAACACTACACGTTCTATTCCAAATCAAAACATGAAGAAAAATATATCAAATTTGTGTTGTTCCTCTAAAAAAAATTTTTTAAAAGTGAATATTAGACTGTTCAAAAAATCGCAGTGTTTTGTATTCTTCTTTAAAAACTCAGACTCACACTATATAAACTGAAAAATGTTTGAAGATTGTGCTTTCCTTTGAATCACTTAACTAATATTTAGTTGTATAACCACTGCTCCTGAGAACTGCTGGACATCTGTTGCATGGAGTCCACCAACTTCTGGCCCCTGTGAACAGGTATTCCAGCCCAGGATGATTGGACTACATTCGACAATTCTTCTCTATTTCTTGGTTTTGCCTCAGAAACTGCATTTTTGATGTCCCCCCACAAGTTTTCTATTGGATTAAGATCCGGGGATTGGACTGGCCACTCCATAACGTCAATCTTGTTGGTCTGGAACCAAGATGTTGCACGTTTACTGGTGTGTTTGGGGTCATTGTCTTGTTGGAACACCCATTTCAAGGGCATTTCCTCTTTAGCATAAAGCAGCATGACCTCTTCAAGTATTCTGATGTATTCAAACTGATTCATGATCCCTGGTATGCAATAATTAGGCCCAACAAAGTAGTATGAGAAACATCCCCATAGCATGATGCTTGCGCCACCATGGTATCAGAAACATCCCCATATCATGATGCTTGCGCCACCCTGCTTCACCATCTTCACAGTGTACTGTGGCTTGAATTCAGTGTTTGGGGGTCGCCTGACAAACTGTCTTCGGCCACTAGACCCAAAAAGAACAATCTTACTTTTATCAGTCCACAAAATGCTGCGCCATTTCTCTTTAGGCCAGTCAATGTGCTCTTTGGCAAATTGTAACCTCTTCAGCACATGTCTTTTTTTCGACAGTGTGACTTTGTAACAGTACTCACAGGTAACTTTAGACCAGGGATGCCCAACCTGTGGCCCTCCAGCTGTTGCAAAACTACATCTCCCAGCATGCCTGGACAGCCTACAGCGATCAGCCTACAGCAGGAAATGATGGGAGTTGTAGTTTTACAACAGCTGGAGGGCCACAGGTTGAGCATCCCTTCTTTAGACCTTCTTTGATCTTCCTGAAGCTAATTGTTGGCTGAGTCCTTGCCATTTTGGCTATTCTTCTATCCATTCGAATGGTAGTTTTTCTCTTTCTTCCACGTCTTTCAGGTTTTGGTTGCCATTTGAAAGCATTTGCGATCATTTTAGCTGAGCAGCCTATCATTTTCTGCAATTCTTTATATGTTTTCCCCTCTCGAATCAACTTTTTAATCAAGGTACGCTGTTCTTATGAACAATGTCTGGAACTACCCATTTTCCTCAGAATTTCACAGAATTTGTACAACATTTGCTGCCTTCCTTCCTTAAATAAGGGCAATAATTGCCACCTGTTTTTCAAAGAATGAATGACCTCACTAATTGAACTCCACACTGCTATTATTTTGAACATGCCCCTTTCAATTAGTGATCCAATTACACAGAATCAGCAGCATGCATGTCATGACTATTGGGTCTGTTGGATTTCTACTACTCTACTACACCTGCTAGTAAATTATTTGCCATGTAGAAATATCATTTCTACCAAAAACAGTGATTGATCAGGTTAGTGATGTCTGACTGCTATTATTTTGAACACAACTGTATATCTTATTAAATGGGATGGATCATATGACGTAGAATTTACTGTGCGTCCAGCATTAGGGTCCATTCACACATCCGCAAAATGGGTCCGAATCCGTTCCGCAACATTGCGGAATGGATCCGGACCCATTCATTTTCAATGGGGCCGGAAAAGATGGATAGCACACAGTGTGGTGTCTGCATCCGCACTTCCGTTACGCAAAAAAATAGAACATGTCCTTTATATTTAAAGTGTCGGCCATGTGTAGTCCGCAAAATGCGAAACGCACATGTCCGATGTCCGTGTTTTGCGGATCCGCAATTTGCGGACCGCAAAACACTTGTGGACATGCGAATGGACCCTTAACAGGATTTGGGCTAAAGGGGTTTTCCCATCTCATACAATGGGGGCATATCGCTAGAGTATGCCCCGATTGTCTAACAGGTGCGGGTCCCACCTCTGGGACCCACACCTACACCAAGAACGGAGCCCTGAAGTGGTGGAGAGCACACTGCGCATGTACAGCTGCTCTCCCTTCACTTCTATGGGGCCTCCTAAAATAGCTTAGCACTGGCTCGGCTATCTCCGTCGGCCCCATAGAAATGAATAGCGGTGGCCGTGCAAGCGTGGAGCGCTCCCATTCACTACTACGGGGAGAATGCTTGATGGCCGGACCCAGGGAAAACAGGGGTCCTCCGGCCAACACATTCCCCGCTCTGTTCTTGTTGTAGGTGCGAGTACCAGAGGTGGGACCCACACCTATCAGACAATGGGGCATATCCTAGCGATAGGCCCCCATTATCTCAGATGGGAATACCCCTTTAAAGGATATTGGTTGTATTGGGCTGTATTTGTTAGACCAGATCAGTGAAAGATAAATACAGGGCTATACGGTGACATATCATGCAACATAGTGAAGGTAAACATGGTTACACTGTGACCCAGAAGTTGATATGACACATAAGTCACCATAAATTTAGTAGGTTTGAATCTCTGGTGACTTGTCGATGGTGGTCATGGAAATTTGTGGTTTGTGACATGACCACATTTACTTTCATTACGTTGTTTGGGAGTCATATGCAATTCCGGTTTTGTAGACAATTAAGCAGCTACACTTTTGTAGAGTAAGGCAGCAGTCACATCACCGCTAATGATTTCCGTCATTCTTCTCCATTATAGGAGTAGAACTAAATGTGCTGCATCTGGAACATAATTAAACTAAATGGTACCAAACAGAACCCATTGACTATAATAAAATCCAGCATGTATCCATTAGGGAGTCCATCATTTTACTGGACAAAATAGTCCTCCAACCCTTTGGCAACATACAGCTAGGGTAGAGGCAAAACACTGTACAATGACAAAAGTCACCCTGATTTTGGACTATTATCAGGGGTGCACCTAGCCTTTCTGCTGCCTGAGGTGAAAACTGAAACGACTGGCTCAGGAAGCTCAGTAATGATGACACCGGCCTCCTGGAACTAGGACTAAAGCCTATTAGAGGAAACGGTGGCCCAGGGAGACATCACTGCTGTTGCAGCATTTATCTGTATTGTTTAGAAGGAAACACGGGGCCTCTCCTGTATGGACAATACGCAAGATGCACGTGTCTGAACTGACTCACCCTAGTCAGAAGAGGCAGGCGTATAGGAAACTAGGAAGACAGGCACTCTATATCAGGTCACCAGCAGATATCAACAAAAGACAAGGATAGTATAGGTATGTTAAAAAAAAAAACTATATTTATTTTAGTAGTAGTAATGATAAAAAAAAACGTATTTCAATATAGGTCACTCCCAATGTACAGGGAGAGAGGAATAGTAGTGAAAAATTGGATAAAAAGGTAAGAATTAAATGGGGATAGGAAAAAAGATAAAAAAGAGGGGGCTATGAAAAAATGATGGTGTTAAAATGATATTAAAACACACTGTATTGGGCTATATGTCCAGAGAAAAAAAATAATAATAATGATAAAATATTGTAAAAGTATAGTTAATGCTCTGGGATGAGTTCAGTGGAAAAAAGTAAAGCAGCAGCCTTCCAGACCCAATGTATAAGTATATGCAGCTATGTGAAAGTGATTTTCATTTATGCGAAAATAATTTTCAGGGAACCAGTGCCTGGTGGCGTCCCACTGAAAATTGGCTCACTGGGCACTGTTACCTTTCCTCGAAGATCGCAGGTGGGTACTTGGTGTGGCTGGCAGCGTGATTGCAGGAGGATGCGATGATCGCGAGAAGCTGCTGTTTGCGGAGAGGACCGTCGACACGAATGTTGCGCTCTTTTTCCTTCAATCAGAGGGCTGTTGGCTGTGTCTGGCATTCTTGCCACGTGCGGTAATTTTTTCGCGCACTTTTAGTTCCCGGTATTGTCGGTGGGTGGATGCAGCCTGATGGTGCAGGGCAGATTAAAAGCGCTTCCCAGGGCTTGAGAAACATACGTGTTTCGAAGGATTGCAGCCTTCTTCATCTGTATTGCTGTGCTGAGTACAGCAATGCAGTTGAATATGTAGAGATGAGCGTTTCCACAATGAAAGCGCTCATTGCCCATGACCCTTCTGCTGTCCCTTTCGCCCCTACCTGGTGCTGACTCAGGCGATCCATTCACCTGGCCTCATTGGTGGTGCACCCCTGACTAATATCTACAGTAATACATGAGTAGTACTGCAGATAAGGAGTCCACATCACAGTTTTTTTATTTTCCTGCCGTTCCCCTTTCCCTCAATGTCAGCAACCAAAGCTGCGCTGAAATACACAGTCCAAACTGCAGTACTGTTCTAACATAATGAAGAGGACTCATGTGTGCAGCAGTCCTGACAATGCATTTCAGTGCAGCTCTGAGCACTGACAGCAGGGAACAGCAGTCAAATAATGATCCATAATCCAGGTGACAGATTCCCTTTAAGAACGTCATGTAGGAAGTATCAGACCTAAACTAGACACTATTTTAGTAAGTAATACTATTACCTGGAACAGGAGAGTTTCTGGGATCAGACCTAAGTAACACTGCAAAGGGAACTGTTCTGCATATCAGTGAGCTCAATAAGGCTAGTTTCACATATGGCATATATTCCGGCAGAGAACAGCCTGCCGGAATTCTCTGAATCCGGCACTGCTGGATGCAAACTGAATGTTTGCCGGCCCCATTAAGTACAGGGTGGCCCATGAAAAAGTAGCCCGCCTCCAGTGATAGAATGACAAGTTGAACGAGTGAGTGGATTGTTTTTTTAAATTACCCACAAGTCATAAAAGATGCTGAAAGTGCTCTCTCACATCTACTGTATGCATCTTTGGGCACGTTGGATTATGTTCGCAGCTCTTCAACAGCGATTCCGCAGAAGAAAAAAAACATGCCGCACCTCACGGAACTCACTGGACTGGTCCATGAACTGTTTACGGAGAAGAGAACTGTGAGCAAGGAGTTATGGCCACCACGTTCCCCAGACTTGTTCTTATGTGATTTTTATCTGTGGAGAAATGTAAAACAGAAAGTGTCCGCTAACAATCCACATCTCCTGGATGAGCTCAAGTGAAACATCACAAACAGTATCCGCAGCATCACAAGCAGTATCAGCCAACATAATCCGACGTGCCCAAAGATGCAGAGACATGAATGGCGACCACATTCAGCATCTCCTGTGACTTGTGGGTGATTAAAAATTAAACAATCCACTTGCTCATTCATCTTGTCATACTATCGCTAGAGGCGGCTACTTTTTCTTGGGCCATCCTGGATAGTGGGGTCTGATGGAGATCCTGCCGCATTTTGGCAAAAATGCAGAGAATCAGCCAAACACAAACCGCTGCGGTTTGCAGTTTGTGTTTGGCCGATTCCCAGCATGATCTGCCTTATGAGATGGCCTGATCTACTTGCCGCGGATGTGGAACTAGCCTAAGGAGTAGGGTTGTTTCAGGTATCGAAGTTCGATACCCAATCGATACTTTTCTCTGGTATTGAGATCGATACCAGGATTAGAATTTTATTGATACTGGGCTGTGCCACTGCACAGCCCAGTATCAGAGAACGTGGCTGCACTGCTGTCAGTGCGGCCATGTTCTCCTCGGCAGCACGGGGAGAAGGAGGCAGTCTCTCCCGCCCCCTGTGCTGCCGCTGCCAATGAGGAGAGACGGGAGGAGGAGGGGCGGGCACACTGGCCACCAATGAGGAGTAACGTTTCATATATAAATGCAGGCAGGAGCAAACACATTGCCGACACCTGCCTGTGACCCAGCGCTGCGATCCGCGGCAGTTAACCCCTCATTTATATATGAAACGTTACTCCTCCCCCCCCCTCCCCAGTATTAAAACATTAGTAGCTAGTGTGCCCCCCCCTGTCCCCAGTATTACAGACATTGGTGGCCAGTGCGCCTCCCCAGCCCCCCCCCAGTATTAATATCATTGGTGGCAGTGGCCACAGGATCCCCTCCGATCGGTTACCATGGCAACCAGGACGCTACTGAAGTCCTGGCTGCCATAGTCAGCTCCCTGCTGCTGTGTGCACTGGGCAGCAGGGACAGTGTGAAGTCCTATTCACCCTGATAGAGCTGTATCAGGGTGAATAGGATGAAAAGATCCCAGGTTCTAGCCCCTAAGTTAACCCCTTAAGGACCGGGGGTTTTGGGATTTTTGCGTTTTTGTTTTGCGCTCCCTGCCTTCCAAAAGCCATAACATTTTTATATTTCCGCTCACATAGCCATATGACGGCTTATTTTTTGCGGGACAAGTTGTACTTTTTAACGCTACCATTTATTTTTGCATGTGATGTAGTGGGAAACGGGAAAAAAATTCCAAATGGGGTGAAATTGCAAAAAAAAAGCAATTTCACCACAGTTTTACGGGTTTTTAAATTACAACGTTCGATTTGCGATAAAACTGACTGGTTAATTTTATTCTTCAGGTCAGTACGAATCCGGCAATACCTAATATGTATAGTTTTTCTTGTGTTTTGATAGTGAAAAAAAATTAAAAGTGGGAATTTTTTATTTTATTTTTTGTCGCCATGTTTTGACCCCTATAACTTTTTTGTAATTATGCGTATGGAGCAGTGTAGGGGCTCATTTTTTGTGGGCAATCTGAACTTTTAATTGATACCATTATGGGGTGCGTATGATGTTTTGATCACTTTTTATTCATTTTTTTAGGAAATTGAAGCGTCCAAAAATGGCGAATTAGCCATTTGGACGCTTTCTTTCCGTTTTTATGTTTACCGTATGGTGAATATTTTTAATATTATTATAGTATGGGCGTTTTCGCACATTGCGACACCCATTATGTGTAATTTTTTTATTTTTTTATTTATTTTATTTTTATTTTGGGGAAAGGGGGTGATTTGAATTTTTATATTTTTTTATTTAATTTTTATTTTTTAAACTTTTTTTTTTTTTTTTACTACTTTCTTATAGTTCCCATAGGGAACTATAAGATGCAATCATCAGATTGTTATTCTCATATATTCCAATGCAATAGCATTGGAATATATGAGAAAATCGCATATTTCCTATGGAGCCTATTACAGTCATAGGCTCCATAGGAATACTGTGTAGTACCCTAGGTTTCATTCACAGAAACCTAGGGTACTACATGTATGCTCCGGCTCCCCTTGTGGCCATCAGGAGCCGAGCAAAACCGAAAGTGAAACTTTCGGTTTTTGCGCGATCAGATGCCGTGGGTCAGGATTGACCACGGCATCTGAGGGGTTAAATGTCCGCGATCGGCATCGCTGCCGGTCGCGGACATGAGCTGCGGGTGTCAGCTTGATGAATCAAGCTTTTACCTGCAGCTCGGGCGCCCGCTCCGTGCGGGAGCGGGCGCCATCTTTAAAGTGTGGACGAAGGGCGTACATGTACGCCCTTCGTCCTTAAGAGGTTAATAAATAAACTGTAAAAATAATAAACAAAAGTAAAAAAAAAGTTCACCAAAATATTAAGTATAAATCACCCCATTTACCAATTTTACATATAAAATATATAAACAATAAATAAATAAAATATTACATATTGCCGCGTCTCAAAAGTCCAAACTATTAAAAAATCCTCTTTTATGCGGTGAACGCCGTAAAAGAAAAAAAAATGCACGATTCGCCATTTTCTTTTAGTCGCCTTGTCCCCCCAAAAAATAGGATAGGACTGTTGTATTATGAGCCGGCGGTTCCATAAAATGTGGAATGCACGCGGCTTTTTTTGCCGTTTTATTTTTTTCGCGTGGTATCGAGTATCGCAATACTTTTTTATGGTATCGATACCGAATCAGAATTTTGGTACCGAAACAACTCTACTAAGGAGTGCTCCTGCCTGAGACCAGAGAGTCTCTAGAATCAGATCTGAATAAAAGTGGAAAGGGAATTGTTGTACATCTCAGCTAGCTCAGTAAGTAGTGCTTCTTCCCGAAACAATAGAGTTTGTTGCATTTAAAGGGGTTGTGCACTTTTTTCTTTATTATTTTTAATCTATTGATGGGTCATCAATATTAGATTGGCAGGAGAGATGACTCCCGGCACCCCTGCCGATCAACTGTTTAAAGAGACCACAGTGCTCAAATTACGTCACCCCATTCTCTTCAGGTGAATAAGAAGAAGCTGTCCCATTGAATATATAGAGAAGTAATAAACCAGAGGCCATGCTATGCAGGACCTGCCTCATTCCCACACCAAAATCTGCAGAGAATTGCACTTTTATGGTGATTTCATCAGAACTCTCTTAAGAAATTTCTTGTCACAGTATGTGCAATTCATTGGCATTCATAACCTGGAACAAAAGCTAGCTAATACTGTTCCAGATAGTGCAAATCAAATGATCACAGCACTCATCTATTATCTGTCTCTCTCTAGGTGCTCGCCTAAATTCGTTCTTAGCTCCACCTCAGGAAACTTGCATCAGTATAGATATACAATTCGACAGCACTCCAAGATTGAAGGTGAAATAATCAGTGATTAATTCAGCCGGACATAATGATGTGTAATTAATTCAGGGTTATATGTAGCCCTACATCAGGCCTGGTATATAGGCACAATCCTGTAGACCCCAGCGCCGGCATCTACAGGATTGTGCCGATATACCAGGCCTGATGAAGGGCTACATATAGCCCGAAACGTTGCCTGAATTGATCACACACCATTATGTCCGGCTGAATAAATCACTGATTATTTCACCTTCAATCTTGGAGTGCTGTCGAATTGAAATACTTTTCCAGATAACTTCCCCCTACTGCTGGGGAGCGGGATCAGCCATCTTGTTCTCTAGCCCCAGAATGGAAAGCTGGAGGCATGTATGTTGAATTTTCTCTTAGTTGTCTTCTTGTGTACTTTTCTTGTGCATGTTTTCTAGTTGAGTGCTGATACCAATGTCTACCATAGGCACACAGCCTTCTTACTTGACCTGATCAATGGACATGCAGCATTGCCACCACCTACATTGTATACGCAATGGGTCCGTCGTGTCACTAGGATGTGCCATCACGTTCTGATCATGAGAGGCTGGCTGACTACTGGGACCTCCACAACTCTTAGGATGTAAGGGTCACAGTGATGGTATCCTGTTACACACCCTTCAAAGTTGCACTTGGCCCCCAGTAGTGCCGAGAACTACTGCACAGCCCCTTTCACTTGAAAGAAGCTGAATTCTCAGTATTCACTATTCTCCCAGAGGAGAAATGTATTTAAGCAGAATAGTCCTGATTGGAATGACTTAGTTATCAGAAAGACTTGTTATTAAAATTACTTGCGCAATCATCACATATTATAATAGCCAAAAGAAACTTACAAGTTTGTCAGATGCAATGACTGTCTCATCACAGTTCATTAAGGAAGAAAATGTAAAGCAAACTAAAGTTGCAAGTCGTTTTCCAAGAAGCTGCAAGTAGGGGAATTCTTTTTGTGTAGTCCCTGTTTTTGACCCAAGTCCCTCTTTGATCCTTAAATGTCCCTCTCTTTGACCTGGGGAATTAATGCGTAAATGTGCATTAATAAATTTACTATATTGTTCCTTACTAAAGTGTCTGTATGGTTTCTACATGTATATTAGACCATAACTCCATTATTTGGTGCAATTTGGACCTTAAAATATCTATAATCTGATGAATTTACCTGTATATGCTAATATTTAAATGGATATTGAAGCTCAAGAAAAATATTGTCCCAGGGGCTCCACATGCTGTAAAAAATATAAGAACTTACAGTCAACTAACCGATTCCCAGCTACTGCAGTTGTGACGGAGCGCCTTCAATGGAGGTTGACCATGTGACTGCTATGGGGCCTGAGGGTAGAGAGGGCCCAGCGCTGAACTAGTTCTCTGCTAATTACAAACAATTTACATGCAGCCACCACTAGAGGGAGCCCAATGCAAACAGCTTTCATGTCAGTGAACTGTAACTGCATAAATTCCTGTGCACAGAGCTCCCCCTAGTGGTGGCTGCAGTCAGCCAGCTTTGTAATAGATGAAATCAGGAAATGTATCAATGTATTTATGCCAGACGTGAGTACATTGAGAAATATGGTGGTCACAATGAGTGCTATATTTATGAAGCACCTGTTTCACTTTACTGGCATAGAAGTCAGATACAGTGAGTGTCTTTTTTGTTCCAATTTTTTAATAAAAATGTCATCAGCTTAATAAAAACACATGTAAATTCTGCATTACCTAGAAGTGATTAATGCATGTGTGCCTGGAAACTGGGTGGCCAGGAGCCCATACTAAGTTTTGCTATAGGGCCCTATGTTCATATAACATATAATTGTACTTCAACTATAGAATAATTACTCCAGGCCACTTTTTTTTTTTTGCTATTGTACCATTTGTCTTAATTTAAAAAAAAAGTAAATTCTGCCCATTACCCCTGAGGAAGCCAGTTGTCTGGCGAAACATGTCGAGGGGCAGCTTTTAGGTTTGTAGATCTGTTCCTTGTTCTCCGTTATTTCAAGCTAGCTTGCTAGTCAAAGAGGATTCATAAGTCCAGATCTCTTAGCGCTAGTGAAGGGCTGGGAGGACTACAATCAAACACTGGAGTCAGGGAACAGTTTATTTTTAAAACACATTTGTTTTGCTCACAGTAGCTATTTCACATACGAATAAAAGTTATGTTTTATTATAATCTGGGTCAAGCTTGGTAATAAAAAAAACTATACAGTGGACGTAACTGGAAGCACAAGATTCAGGACACTGTGTAGTGGCCGTGCCGGGGTACTGCAACTCGGCTCGCATTCATCTGGAAACTACAAGAGCCTTCTGTCCATTGTTCAGTACAGTTCCTGACGCCAGCGGCTGCCCGAAACATTGGATTGGTGAAGGTGCTGGGTGCCAGAACCTACTAATCTGATAATGATGACATCAATATTTACATACTGGAAAACCTCTTTACGAGTGCTTTCACACTTGCGTTTTTACTTTCCGGCGTAGAGATCCGTCGTCGGGTCTCTATGCCAGAAAGATACTGATCAGGATTATCCCCATGCATTCTGAATGGAGAGAAATCCGTTCAGGATGCATCAGGATGTCTTCCGTTCAGTATGCGAATGTTTTTTGGACGTTGACAAATCCGCAGCATGCTGTGGATTTGTCTCTGTCCAAAAATCCAGAAGACATGCTGTAACACCGGATCCGGAACTAATGCCCATTGAAGTGCATTGATCCGGAATTAAGCTAAACGTCGTTTCAGCGCATCGCCGGATCCGACGCTTAGCTCTGCGCATGCGCAGCAGCATTTCCGATCGGTTACCATGGCAGCCAGGACGCTACTGAAGTCCTGGCTGCCATGGTAAGTACTCCGCAGCAATGTACTTACCTGCGCTGCAGTCCCGCGGCGCTCCTTCTTGATGTCACAGGTCCGGGCGGCGCATTGACCTATGCACCGCAGGGACCTGTGACGTCATGAAGGAGCGCCCGACGGCAGCAGCGCAGGTAAGTACACTGCTGCGGAGTACCATGGAAGCCAGGACTTCAGTAGCGTCCTGGTTGCCATTGTAACCTGAAAGCATTTCGAAGATTGATCAGGATCCTGATCAGTCTTCAAATGCTTTCAGGCGACTTGCGTTCTGACGGATCCAACGGGACGGAAGTGCCCGCCGGATCCTCAAAACGCAAGTGTGAAAGGACCCTAATTTAGCTCACAACTAAAAATATATCAACTTTAATTTCAAATAATAAGAAACCCCTGAAAAAGGAATAAAATGTATTTATACTTACGCGGCTAATTATGTCAAGAGTCCTAAGGCCCCTTTCACACGAGCAAGTTTTCCGCGCGGTTGCAATGCGTGACGTGAACGCATAGCACCCGCACTGAATCCTGACCCATTCATTTCAATGGCTCTGTGTACATGAGCGTTGTTTTCCACGCATCACTTCTGCGTTGCGTGAAAATCGCAGCATGTTCTATATTCTGCTTTTTTTCACGCAGCTCTAGCCACAGAAGTGAATGGGGCTGCGGGAAAAACGCCTTGCATCCGCAAGCAAGTGCGGATGCAATGCGTTTTTCACTGATGGTTGCTAGGAGATGTTTGTAAACCTTCAGTTTTTTATCACGCATGTGAAAAACACATCAAAACGCATTGCACCCGTGCGGAATAAACAACTGAACGCAATCGCAGGCAAAACTGAATGGCTTTGCCTGCGAAATCGCACAGTTTTCACTGAACGCATCTGCAACGCATCTGGACCTAATCCGGACACGCTCGTGTGAAAGAGGCCAAAGAGTTCTTTAGGCATATGTGTGCATTATATTTATATACCCAAGTCAATTCAGTTGATTTTTTAAACTACAGTCTTTCTTTGTAGTTTTGTAGCTAATTCCTCTTTCATTTCCTATGGATGAAACTGATTAAGGGCTCATGCACACAAATGTATTTTCTTTCTGTGTCCGTTCCGGGTTTTTTGCGGACCGTATGCGGAACCATTCATTTTAATGGGTCCACAAAAAAAAAACAAAGGTACATCCTTGTGTCCTATTATTGTCCGCATTACAGACAGGGATAGTACTGTTCTATTAGGGGCCAGCTGTTCCATTCCACAAAATACGGAAAGCACAAGGACGTCATCCGTAATTTTTGCGGACTGCAAAATACATATGGTCGTGTGCATGAGCCCCAAGGCTATATTCATATGATGCAGTCAAGTCGCTGTTTTTGCACAAATAGACAGATTTATGAAAACTGTCTAAAAGAAAACTGTCTGTGTTGCCCATAGCAACCGATCACAGCAGAGCTCTGATTTTTCAAGAGCAAAATATGAAAAGAAAGAAGTACTGTGATTGATTGCTATGGGCAACAAAGACCATTTTTCTTTTAAGAGTTTTAAAAATCTCTTCCATAATGCCACAAAAAAACTAATAACTGCACTGTTTGAATATGCCCTTAAAAATGTTTGGTGGATTTTGTCTACACCATATGTGTTTTTCCCTACTTGCTGTATAATGCTCATTTCCTACGCATGTCATATGAGCTTTGAGAGTGGGTTCATTACTGCTATTTAAAACAGTGATTTCCTAGCAATTCCCACATTTTTGGCACAATAATGAGATTTTTTTTTCACGTGGTCAACCATTATTATATTGTAGTTAACAAAAGTAAACTCCCAACTGATTAAAAAAGGGAGATTTGGAAATGGACATAATAAAGAGAAGTGAACATGGAGAAATCGTTCCGTTTAGCGTTGCTACGAGGGTGAATGGATGCGAATGAATTCCTGTTGATAGCACAGCCTTGTTAATCTTTCACACACACAACACAGAAATGTAATCTATGGCTCGCAGCTGTTTCACTCCGCGTCCTCAATAATCGCCCACAGATCACTGTTTATGATGAAAATATTTCGGAGGTTCTGAATGTAATATGGAAATATGGAACACAAAGATTTTATACACTGCGATGTATATATGAGGTTTCAGCAAGACAGTTGGAGCCCCTTTTAGGCCTTATGCACACAACCGTTTTTTTATGCTGTCCGCAAAAAGGGGTTCCGTTGTTCAGTGATCCGTGTCCGTTTTTGCCTTCCGTTGTGTTTCCGTGTGTCTTGCGTTTTTTTTATCGGACATGACCCAAAAGATTTTACCAAAAGACAGGCTGACAATTTTTCCCAAGTGCCTGCCAAGGGATCCGCAAAAAAAACGGACACGGAACGCGGATGACACACGGATGGCCATCCGCATTTTTTCACGGACCCATTGACTTGAATGGGTCCGTGAACTGTTTTTCACGGACAAGAATAGGACAGGTTATATTTTTTTGACGGACTGGAATCACGGACGCGGAGGACAAACGGTGCATTTGCCAAGGTTTCCACGGACCCATTGAAAACCAATGGGTCCGCAGAAAATTACGAAAAACGGAGCAACGGACACGGAATCAAACAACGGTCGTGTGCATGGAGCCTTAGGCAGTTAAAGGGGTTTTCCAGGCTCCAGATATCGATGAATTTTCCTCAGCATTAATATCTGATCGGTAAATGTCTGACACCTTGCACCTCCACTGATCAGCTGTTTCCTGGTGCTCGGAGGCCTCATGCACACGAAAGTGCCGGGCCCGTGCTGCGGACCGCAAATTGCAATGTACTGGCACCGACCGTGGGGCCGTTGCATGCGGATCGCGGACCCATTCACTTTCAATTGGGTCCTTGATCCGCATCCGACAGTCTACACCACAAAAAAGTAGTGCACGCACTATGTTTTTTGCGGAGTGGAGGCTTGGACAGAAAACCGACGAAAGTACTTCGTGGGGCTTCCGATCCTTGCCTCTGTTTCGCACTGCACCGCTTCTCCTGGATAGCGGACCCATTCAAGTGAAAGGGTCCGCACCTGTGATGCGGGGTGCACCCAGCCGCTGCCTGTGTACTGCGGGCCCGCTGTTTGCCAGCCGAAATACGGCCACGGCCAGACAACGGCTGTGTGCATGAGCCCTGAACGGAAAAGAAAGCTCTGCTCCATTCAAAGCATAGTGGCTGTGTTGGATTACTGCATTCACTTCAATGGGAGCTGGCACTACACTTGTTTCATTCAAATTGTTCATTCCAGCACCAGGAAACAGCTGACCGGTAAATTTCGTTTATTGAAGGGGTTATCCGATAGAACAAATGCCACCCACAACGCCTGGGCTTGAACAGCTAATTGGCAAGATAAGTGGGGGTGCCCCGCCGATCAATTAATGATTGCCTATCCTAAGGATGGATTATCACTTAGTAAAGGCTGGACAACCCTTTTAAAGTGTATCTGAGGTATTGTTCTAAAGCAGGGGAGGAAGGGGTTAACAAGAGCTAATGGCATTGCTTCCTGGAAGATGCAGGTGCTTGATTGTCTCATGTGAGCTGCTGCCCACCCACAGAAAGGGAAGAAAGTCCTCAAGATAACCACATAAGATAGTAAAAAAGAGTTTTACATTTGTGGAATAACCCTTTTAACTAATTAAAGGGATGTAGTGCCCTATCTGAGTGCCGCTGCATAAACGGTACTTTCACATTAGCATTAAAGTTTTCCGGTATTGAGTTCCGTCCTAGGGCTCAATACCAGAAAAAAAACGCTTCAGTTTTATCCTAATGCATTCTGAATGGAAAGCAGTCCGTTCAGTATGCATCAGGATGTCTTCAGTTCAGTCACTTCTCCGGCGAAAATTCCGGAACACTTGCTGGAATGCCGGATCCGGCATTATTTTCCATTGAAATGTATTAATGCCGGATCCGGTACCAAGTGTTCCGGAAAAACAGATCCGGTTTTCTGGTCTGCGCATGCGCAGACCTTTAAAAGTGTGAAGAAGGTAAATACCAGATCCGTTTTTTCGGATGACACCGGAGAGACAGATCCGGTATTTCAATGCATTTGTCAGACGGATCCGCTTCCGGAAACAAATAGTATCCGTTTGCACACTGATTTCCGGATTCCTCTAACGCTAGTGTGCAAGTACCCTACCTACCCTTAGCAAAACACGGGGTTACTTCTTGAATTGACGCAGTCATTTTACTAAAATCTGTATTGAACATCTCCAGCACAAGCTGATTTCTGGAGTCCACTCCATGCAGTGTACCAGTTTTGGAGTCTTCGTATTAGGCCTCTTTCACACGAAGGTTTTTTAGCGAGTGTACGGGCCGTATACGGTCCGTATACAGAACCATTCATTTTAATGGTTCCGCAAAAAAAAACGGAAGGTACTCCGTATGCATTCCGTTTCCGCATTTCCGTATTTCCGTTCTGTTCAAAGATAGAACATGTCCTATAATTGTCCGCATCACGGACAAGGATAGGACTGTTCTATTAGGGGCCAGATGTTCTGTTTTTCTTTGTGGATCAGTTTTTTGCAGGGGGTCAGAGGGGGAGTCAGGAGCTCAAGAATATGAGGACTCTCAAGTGCATGCTGTGGATTGAACAGTTCTAGCTAAGGGGATCTGTCACCAGGTTAAGATGCCCTATGGCAGCATAAAGCTGGAGGCAACACATGTTTATTCAGCACTTTTAACCTATGTGTTATCCGTAGTTTACAGCAATTCTTTATTCCATCTTGGTTTGTAGCATTCAAGATAAAATGATGTTCCTACCAGCACAGCTACACAGTCTCGGCCCAATGTCAGATAACTCACAGGGGCTTTCAATGAATGCAGTTCAATGTGGTACAGGTAGGATTGCCATCTGGCAACTGAAATAGCAGTTCTGCGAAGGCCAAGCTTTAAATTGAGTTTGGAAGCTGCAAAGCTCAAACGTTTGAAGTTGATCTTATATAAAGGATTCCTTATCCAGTCTATTTCAAATTGGGGCAAGAGATTACATAGAGAAATGATTAAAGCTGTCCGCAATAAAAAAAAAAATCTAAATGTAGAAATCAGACTCAATTTTTAATACTTCTAAGCTAATTCTGAAACCTGGACGACCATGTAGCAGTTACGCAGACTGAGCCAGATGGCAGCTTCATCCCCCAGCCTTCCAACAGAGAAAAGGCTACATTAATTTATTTCAATGAGCTATCAATTCTCTTCCACTAGGAGAAAAAACAAATTAAAACGTCCTTAGGACAGCCTGGATGGAAAATATACACACACCAACAAATAAATAGAAATTAAGGCCACAAATGAAAAATGTTAAGCTTGTTAAGATAAGTAGACAAAGAAAAACTGGTAAATACAAAATTTTAATTTTGAAAATTATCACCATTCATCAACAATAACAAATAAAATTTATGGCGTTGACACATCACGCATCCTCATCCAACAGGGGAACATGGAGAATTCAGGACAGGAACACCAGGTGATTCGGGTTTTGTATTCTAGCAGTGTAATTTGTTACACGTTAACACAATTGCATCCATATATCTTGAACCTTTTCACATTTTGGGAACCTGGTCATGTGGTCTCAAGTCTGACTGCAATCAAATCCCTCCTGGCAGCTCTCAGGCCTCTCCCCTCCCCGCACTCCTCTGTATATGGGCTCATGCACGCGGCCGTTGCCCTGCCGTGGCCGTATTGCAGCGCGCATACGACGGGGCACAGGGGGAAATACACGGGGCACCGGCCGTGTGCATTCCGCATCATGGATGCGGACCCATTCACTTGAATGGGTTCACGATCCGCATGTGGCTGGCTCATGGTCGTGCCCGTGCATTGCGGACCGCAATCTGCGGTCCGCAGCACAGGCCCAACCGGCACACGGCCGTGGGCATGAGCCCTATCCCTGTATACCGTTAAAGATATATGGGGTCATTTATTAAGACCAGCATTTTACATGCCCCCTTTTTTTAGACCTGACGTGAACGGGGAAAAGTCTCATATTCGGCCGCAAACCCCCTTTGTGACCAAATCTTCAAAAGATATACGGCAAAATTGGCATTCAGCAAACGGCACTTATTATGTAGAGAAAGTTAATACAAGCCACTTACTAATGTATTGTAACTGTCAATATTGCTTCCTTTGCTGGCTGGATTCATTTTCCCATCACATTAAATACTTCTCACTTCCATGGTTACAACCTGTCAGGGACGTTCCCACGACAGGTGGCAGGAGATCGGTGAGACTGGCAACACGTGGTTTGATCTGACATGTTTTCCGTTTGAATCAAATGACGCCTGTGTTGTTTCCGGTGCTTGCCACACCTTCTTTCCCCAGGTGTGGCTATTAGGGTCCATTCACACATCCGTAAGTGTTTTGCGGATCCACAAAACACGGAACACACATGGCCATAAAAAAGGGCCAATTCTTGTCCGCAATTGTGGACAAGAATAGGACATGTGGAATTTTTTTGCAGAAATGCAGAACAGTGTGCTGTCCGCATATTTTGCGGCCTCATTGAAAATAAATGAGTCCGCACCCGTTCCTGCAAAATTGTGGAACGTATGCGGACCCATTTTGCGGACGTGTGAATGGACCTGTATGGTCATTTAACCTTCTCTATTTATTGTTGTTTCTCCCACTATGCTATGCGGTTTATAGCTTCTGTTGGAGTTATGGATAGCTGCTGTGTGGATCTCGGCTGAGTTCCTGGTGCTGCCATAGCCACTTGAAGTTAAGTGTTTTCTTTCTCTTTTGTATTTTGTTTGGGTTATTTTGTGTCTTGCATTTCCCTGTCATTTGTATTAAGGCCCGAGAGAGACTCCTGTTCGTCCTTCCTTTTGGAGGAACAGTGTCTGAGTCCTGACATTAGTACCAGGGTCCTATAGGGTGAGTTGGGACACTAGGTATTCCTGTGTATGAACTCACCTACCTCTAGGGTCTGTTCATACTATTAGTTAGTCAGGACTTTGATTAAGGTTTTACTAGGAGGTGTCCATCTCCTTTCCCTAGTTTCCAGGTCTTATTCCCTCACCCCTTTTTCTCCTGTTCGGTGTGGTGTTTCCCTGCCACACCCGAACGTGACACAACCACCCTGAAATCCAGCAGAGGTGGATGTGCTTGCATTCTATAGGGAAAAAGTGCCATCCTATGCACTCCTATGGTCCTGGCCTCCAGAGAGGCCAGTGCTTTTTTCTACATTGCGGAAGCACAGCCACCAATGCTGGATTGCAGGGTGGTCGTAACCATGAAAATGAGAAGTATATACTGTGATGGAAAAATGAATCCAGCCAGCAAAGAAAGCAATATGGACAATCACAATACATTAGTAAGTGCCTTGTATTAACTTTCTCTACATGATAAATGCTATTTGCTAAATCCACATTACAGGTCAATTTCCGGGATAGCACTTGTTAAAATCTTATCCACTTAATTGTATTCCTCTGAAGATTTTGCCATCTGGTATGAGCAGCGGTATCCTTAGGGTACGACCACATGGTCAGGTTTTTGCATGCCATTTTTGAGGCCAATATCAGGAGTGGATCATAAAAGGAGAGAAAGTATAAAGGACAAACACAACTTCTCTTTTTATTCACTCCTGGTTTTAGCTTCCAAAACTGCATGCAGAAACCTGACCACGTGGTTGTAGCCTTACAGTTGAGATGTAAGATGTCTGACAGCAGACTGCTATTTCCAGCTGCAACGAGGGTAATGTTAAATGATGTTGTTCTGTAAATGGAGAAAGGAAAGTCGTTGTACAGGTAATTTAGATTTTATATACAGTGCCTTGAAAAAGCATTCATAACCCTTGAACGTTTCCACATTTTTCCTCTTACAACTAAAATCCTTTAATGTATTTTTTTGGGCTTTTATGTGATAGACCAACACAAAGTTGCAAGTATGTGTGAAGTGAAAACAAAATGATACATGGTTTTCAAAAATTTTTAATAAATACAAATCTGAAAAGTGTGGTGTTCATTTATATACAGCCCCCTGTACTCTGATACCGCTAAATAAAATCCAGTGTGAACAATTGCCTTCAGAAGTCACCTAATCAGTAAATAGAGTCCACCTGTGTGTAATTTATTCTCAGTGTAACTACAGCTGTTCTGTGAAGGCCTCAGAGGTTTATTAGAGAAAATTAGTGATCAAAAGCATTATGATAAACAAGGAACACACTACACAGGTCAGGGATAGAAGAAAGTGCTCTGGCCAAATGAGACCAAAGTTGAACTAACACTGCACATCACCCTGAACATAGCATCCCTACTGTGAAACATGGTGGTGGCAGCATCACAATGTGGAGATGTTTTTTTTCAGCAAGGACAGGGAAGCTGGTCAGAGTTGATGGGAAGATGGATGGAGCTAAATACAGGCCAATCCTGGAGGAAAACTTGGTAGAGGCCAGAAAAGAATTGAGGTTGCGGCAGAGGTACACCTTCCAGCAGGACAACAACTGTAAACACACAGCCAGAGCTACAATGGAATGGTTTAGATCAAAGCATATTCATGTGTTAGAATGGCCCAAAGTCCAGCTCTAAATCCCATTGAGAAACTATGGCAAGATTTGAAAATTGCTGTTCACAGACGCTCTCCATCCAATCTGACTGGGCTTCAGCTATTTTGCAAAGAAGAATGGGCAAATATTTCGGCCTCTAGATGTGAAAATCTGGAAGAAACATACCCCAAAAGCCTTGCAGCTGTAATTGCAGCAAAATGTGGTCCTACAAAGTATTGACTCACTGGGGCTGAATATAAATTCACGCCACACTTTCCAGATTTTTATTTATTACAAATTTGGAAAACCATGTATAATTTTATTTTCACTTCACACATGCTTACTACTTTGTGTTGGTCTATCACATAAAATCCCAATAAAATAGATTTGTTTGTGGGTGTAAAATGAAAAAATGTGGAATAGTTCAAGCGGTAGGAATACTTTAAGGTACTGTAGATTTGAAGCAACCCTCCATTCAAGAGACACAATTTGATATGTGATGATATGTGATGGGGAGTAGGGTTTAATATTACCTGTGCTCCATCAGAAGCTGTAGCCAAAGTAGAGGCAGTAGAACATTAGCTTCTCACGGACCCCTGGAACCATCTGTGACTGGTTGGATGCTTCAGGGGACACAAAGAGTGAGTACAATGCTGACTTTGTCAACACTCATCTATCCAGTATCGGAATGGGGTATGTCTCAGACTATCAACGGGTTGTCTAGGAAGCTGAAGGACATTTGGTGACCACAGAGAGGACTCTAAAACTCAGATCCACAGCAGAGGGGTTCAAAAGGAGGGCACCAAGTAATATTATACCCTATTCCCTATAATATATCAAATTTTGTCCCTGGACCGGAGGGTTGCTTTACACTTAAAAGCAGAAAGTTGAGACCTAAAACAAGCACTAGCAACAAACATATAGGAAAGTCTCTTTGGTGTTTTATTCACAGTGTAGTTAATTGAGAAAGGTATTCTTTACAAGTTGGAAAGTCGCAAAGCAGAAAAGCTAATCACACCTGTGAGCATCTGAAAATGGCCACCACATGGCATTTTTCTAAACCTTTTCTGGTTTACAAAAGACTGCATTCACATTGCGCCTGATCCCCAGAAGAATACTGATGTCACTTCAGCATTGTTCTTATTGAGAAGCAGATTGAGAGCCCTTACCCAGGTAGCTCAGCTGCCAGTGAACACGTAACCTTGTTGGTACAGCTAATATTGTCTATTAAAATGTGCGAGAAACAGTTACAAATTAGTTTGTGAAATGAGGCATGCTGCTTACGTAGCAGTTAGCAAAATGGTAGGGGACACAGCTACAGAAAATATGGGCTGCTATTAGTATTTGCTCACAGGTTTGTGCACATTGTAGATGGGATTAAATTATGAACATTTCATGCACTGCTAGTTATCACGCTTACTTTGCACTGTTGCATTTACTTCTGTACTGTTAGTTTTTGGAAGCCAAAATCAAGAGTGGATCATAGAAGAACAGAAAGTATGACGGACAGATATGACTTCTGTTTTTTTAATTCTCTTCTGGGTTTGACTTCCAAAACTGCATCCAGAAACCTGAACGTGTGGCCCTACCCAAATTCCCAAAAGAAAAATGCATTGATGCACCAAATAAGACACATTTGTATGATCATTAGTATCCACTTGACTAAAATACACATTGCACGTGTAAGGTTTGCCCAGGGCCCACCAATAAAAAAAATATTGGACTTGCTCTCATATGACTTGGCAAGTGGTAATAAAATATTTATTTCAGGTCATGTGGCAGATATGTGCCCCCCTTTTATGGTAACATTTATAGATGACCTCTGGTGCGTAATGTCAGTGGTGTGCTGTGCCCAATGGGCCTGTACCCAAACTTGTAGCCACTGTGTCTGTTCATTTGGTGCAACAGTGTAGAAATGTGAATGTTTTTTCCATTTCAGCCTTGTATACTGTATATATGTACATGTTGTAAATGCATTGCAGTGTTTCACCTTGGCCGCTAGATTCCCCCTGTTGCAGCAGCAGCCAGGAGGATATGATGCAGGAGGCTTCTAGACTGGAATTGCGTTCAGTGTGTTACGAGCCACCAGCACATTGTGACACAGTGGGGATATGTCTTAGAACTAATGTAACCCTGAAGACTTAAAGGGGTTGTCTGGCCTAGAAGCCTAGGTGGGCAATAAAATAAAAAAAAACTACTTGTCCATGGTCCCGCCGTTCCTGCACCGCTGTCTCATTTCTGGCTGGGCTCTAGAACTGGCTGAGAATGGGGCAACATTTCACGAATGGCAGGACTCCAAACAGGTCTGTATTTTTATTTTATTTTTATTGCCCATAGGTTAGGACCATTGGGTTTCTCAGCAACTAGGCCAGACAACCCCTTTAAAGCAGCTTCCATCAGCAGGGCCAACTGTTCAGTGGTATATTGTTAAACTATATCTTATGGACTGAGAACTGTGCCTATATGAAAGGAAATTTAAATATATGCAAATGAGCCTCTAGGAGTAACGCGAGCGTTGTCGTCTCTGCAACTCCCACCCTTCCCTCCACTTTGCTTGCCTGTTAAGGGTCCTTTCACACTTGCGTTCTGAGGATCCGGCAGGCACTTCCGTCCTGCCGGATCCGTCAGAACGCAAGTCACCTGAAGCATTAGAAGACTGATCAGGATCCTGATCAGTCTTCGAATTGCTTTCAGGTTACTATGGCAGCCAGGACGCTACTAGCGTCCTGGTTGCCATAGTAGAAGCGAGGAGCGGGGAGCGGCATACCACATTCCGTGCGGCTCGGGCGCTCCTGAATGACGTCAGAGCGCCCCATGCGCATGGATCACGTGATCCATGCGATCACGTGATCCATGCACTGGGCGCCCTGGCGTCATCCTGGAGCGCCCGGGAGCCGCACGGAATGTAAGTATGCCGCTCCCCGCTCCTGCTACATTTTACCATGGTAACCAGGACTTTAGCGTCCTGGCTGCCATGGTAACCAGTCACAAAAGCTAAATGTCGGATCCGGCAATGCGCCGAAACGGCGTTTAGCTTAAGGTCGGATCCGGATTAATGCCTTTCAATGGGCATTAATTCCGGATCCGGCCTTGCGGCAAGTGTTCCGGATTTTTGGACGGAACAAAAAGCGCAGCATGCTGCGGTATTTGCTGCGTCCAAAAAACGTTCCGGTCCTGAACTGAAGTCATCCTGATGCATCCTGAACGGATTTCTCTCCATTCAGAATGCATGGGGATGATCCTGATCAGGATTTTTCCGGCATAGAGACCCGACGACGGATCTCTATGCCGGAAAAGAAGAACGCAGGTGTGAAAGGGGCCTTAATCAAAGTGCAGAAGTAACAGCAGTTGCAGAGAGAGCTGAGTCTCTATGAGTAATGCCAACACCCCCATTGCTCCTAGAGTCTTATTTGCATATATCAAA
Organism: Bufotes viridis; assembly: GCA_033119425.1. NCBI lineage: Eukaryota > Metazoa > Chordata > Amphibia > Anura > Bufonidae > Bufotes > Bufotes viridis. The sequence continues at coordinate 248,628,154 of CM065592.1, read as the reverse complement.
AGATCATTTCTCTCAGCAGTGTGGGCACATATGAACATGGGACCAGCACAGACACCTTAAGTTGCCAAGCACTCATTCAACAAGTCAGTCAGTTTCATAGGTACCAATCTGCTGAAAGATGCCCTTTTCAGTAACTGCCAAGCATTATTGCCTAATAAGAAAACACCAAAAATCAGTGCCTCCTGTAACAGAATTATGATCTTCAAGTGTAATGATTTTTGGCATCTACGTGTTTTTGCTTTATCGTAAGATATTTCTGTCTAGAAAAAATTATTTTATTTTTGTCATTTAAAGGGGTTGTGTCATCTTATACATTGGTGGCATATCACTAGAACCTCTAGGACCCACTCCTATCTCCAAAACGGGAGGCCCAAAGCAAAGGAGAACATGTGATCTCCGTTCATTTCTATGGGAGTTATGAAGATAGCCGAGTGAGTGCTCTCAGCTATTTTTGGAAGTCCCATAGAAAGTAATGGAGAGCACACTGCGCATGCACGGCCACCTCTCCATTCACGTCTATAAGATTACTGAAAATAGCCAAGCCAGCTCTAAACTGTTTTCGCAATTTGCATAGAAATGGGATCACCTACAGTTGTCTTCAAAATTATTCAACCCCCAATGCTGTAAAGGGTTTTAGGGAATTTAGTGTACATTTGTAATTGTGTTCAGAATGAAATCTTACAAGAACTTTTAAAAGAACCAAATGCAACTAAAATGACATCAATTGTTTTTGTAATACAGTATTAAATGTTTTTTTTGTGATTTCTTCATTGACACAATTATTCAACCCCTTAAAGACGACCACTCTTAAGAACAGAGGTTCATTCAAGTGTTTTCGATCAGGTATTGAAAACACCTGAGGATGTCAAGGAGCAGCAATCAAGCATAATAAGCACCAATTAGGCAGATGTAAAATGACTGTGATACTCAGCTCCTTCTAGACATTTACTGGTGTGTTTACAAACATGGTGAAGTCAAGAGAATGGTCCAGGAAGACAAGAGAAGAGGTGATTTCTCTTCACAGGAAGGGCAATGGATATAAGAAGATTGCAAAGATGTTAACATACCAAGAGACACCATAGGTGGCAGAAAGAAGATCAGACTTTGACTGCTTTGCGCTACCTGAAGCGCAAAGTGTTGAAAAGTCCCCGTGTGACTGCTGAGGAACTGAAAAAAGATTTGTCAGATGCGGGTACTGAAGTTTCAGCTCAGACAATAAGGCGCACACTGTGTAATGAAGGCCTCCATGCCAGAACTCCCAGGCGCACCCCCTTGGTGTCTCCAAAGAATAGGAAGAGTCGACTGCAGTATGCCAAAAGTCATGTGGACAAACGACAAAAGTTTTGGGATAGTGTTCTGTGGACTGATGAAACAAAATTAGAACTGTTTGGGCCCATGGATCAACGCTATGTTTGGAGGAAGAAGAACAAGGCCTATGAAGAAAAGAACACCTTGCCTACTGTGAAGCATGGGGGGTCAATCATGCTTTGGGGCTGTTTTTGTTCTACAGGTACAGGGAAGCTTCAGCGTGTGCAAGGTACCATGAATTCTCTTCAGTACCAGGAGATATTGGATGAAAATGTGATGCAGTCCGTCACAAACCTGAGGCTTGGTAAACGTTGGACCTTTCAACAGGACAATGATCCCAAGCATACCTCCAAGTCCACTAGAGCATGGTTGCAGATTAAAGGTTGGAACATTTTGAAGTGGCCATCGCCAGTCACCAGACTTAAATCCGATTGAGAACCTCTGGTGGGACTTAAAGAAAGCAGTTGCAGCGCGCAAGCCTAAGAATGTGACTGAACCGGAGTCTTTTGCCCATAAAGAATGGGCGAAGATACCCGTAGATCGCTGCAAGACACTTGTGTCAAGCTATGCTTCACGTTTAAAAGCTGTTATAACTGGAAAAGGATGTTGTACTAAGTACTAAGATTGAATGTCACTTGGGGGTTGAATAAAACTGATAATGATGTGAGCACAGAAAAGACATTTGTGGTTATTTCATTATAAATGTTATGTTATATTTGTCTGACTTACAAGTGCCTCTTTGATTTAATTGTAAACAAGATGACTGAAATGATCAAAATCAATGTCAAACTGGCCAAAACACTCAATTTCAGTGGGGGTTGAATAATTTTGAACACAACTGTATCTGACATTGGTGGCATATCATGCAATACGTCCAGACTTCTAGCTCTCAAACATCCAGACTCATATAGCTGCGGAAAGTTTTTTTTTCATAGGATCTCAATACCAGAAAAAAACACTTCCGTTTGGTCTCCATTCATTGTCAATAGGGACAAATCGTAACTGAACAGAACAAAATGCTCCAAAATGCATTCCATTCCATTTGGTTGCGTTCCCATACCAGAGAGCAAACCGGTTTTCTTTCCGTCATGGGATGTGGAGTAAGACGGATCTGTCATGTCCCACAATGCAAGTCAATGGAGACTAATCCGTTCATAATGGATGCAGATGGTTGTATTATCAGTAACTGAAGCGTTTTTGCTGAGCCCTGCCGGATCCAGCAAAACGCTAGTGTGAAAGTAGCCTAATGCACGTCGCTTGCACAGACGTCTGTGATCTCACTAATATGAAGCATACGAACCACCTCCACTGCCGTGTTTGTCGCGCCAGAACTGATAGAACTTGTTGACACCTATATTTTGCGTGGACGTCCACCTCTTGGTTTTGGAATGGATGGACAGACTTCATTTCGTATTCTTTCCAGCTGTCATGGCACTCACATGATGCAGTTTGGCAATTTTCTTGGCCGAGATACCGCTATAGATGAGCTGGATGATGCCGTTTCTCTATTTGTGACCTTTCGCTTGGGAATCAACCTAAGAACACACTGAGCTATTAGAGAATGTGAGAACAGGTTGTAATTTGTAGTATACAAGAAGAAAAAGATTGTTCCACCACCAGGAGCAAAACAGTAACAGTGCAGTTACGTGACAAGAATCTGCATAACTAATCATATGCTAAATAATTACAAGTCCAATTTATGTATGAGATAGCCAAGATGATTGTCTATAAAATGATGGTAGTCTCATGTTCGAAGCTGTAGTGGATGGTGAGATATGGACCCTGAAAGTCAAAAGTTAAAAACATTGTTACTAGAGATGAGTGAACTTCAAAAATTAGTTCGGCGTTCGAGTTGGGGTAATCGCCGCATCCCGTTATGGATTCCACTACCGCGGACTATCCCGGCATATGGAATCCATAAGGGGTGGCTTCCACGAACCCGAACTTTGGAAAAGCCGAAGGACCTGGGGTGACGTCACCGTCATGTGATCAGTGCAGGGGGCGTGGCTCAGCACTGGATTTGACGTCACCCCAGGTCCTTTGGCTTTTCCAAAGTTCGGGTTCGTGGAAGCCGCCCCTTATGGATTCCATATGCCGGGATAGTCCGCAGTAGTGGAATCCATAACGGGATGCGGCGATTACCCCCAACCCGAACGCCGAACTAATTTTTGAAGTTCGCTCATCTCTAATTGTTACCCTTTTGCTCATCAGTGTATATTAAGCAAATTGCTTTCAATTGTCTAATTGGTATAAACACACATCATTTATAGATTGTGGGAAGATTCCTGGAAAAACATGTTGAAATTAAGTTTAGGAGACCTATCAGTTCTGAAAGGACTTAAAGGAAAGAAAAAAACCAGAAGCAGATATTTGCTGTAATGTGAATAAATCCTCTAGACTGCGTCCCAAGCTCTTGCTTGAGGCAGGTCTCGGCACTGCTATTAATGTCTTGTCTTATAAATGTACTTTAATACAGTGTAAAACGCTTTCTGTTATGTCCATGGTTTATTTATGCAGTCTAATGGTAAGCCCTGACTTAGTTTTTTTCCTTAACTACTTCATGACTTCTGAGGTTCTGTATGGTTTACAAAACTCAATAAAAACAAACGACTTGGGGGGGTCACATGTTGCCCATGTTGCCTTTATGTGCTGCCCACAACAGCCTGGGCAATTAGAACACCCATGTGTCTACCGTGGATTACACAGGAAAACTTTGTAGGCCTGCAACTTGACCTGTCATTGATGTTTTTTGATAAATCTAATGGTGGCTTAAGTAAATGCTACCCATTCCCACCACCCCCCTGCCAAGCTTTGTCTGCAGTCAACACCATTAGCATGGACAACTGGCTGTTACCATATCCCTTGTCAAAGGGCCACGTCCCTAAACCGTGACAGTGTTTGATCATTGCTGACAGTAGCAACCACTTGTCCACTAGACCTGGGCCGCGTGCAGACTTTTTGTGGCATACATGGGTTTACTGTTATCCACAGCTGTCGTAAATTTGATCTGCAATCTCATATATCTGTTTCAAACCAAGAAAATAAAGACACAGTGCAGACCAGCCTACAGCTTTAAAGGGCATCTGTTTAATTGATACTGTCCATCAATGATACATGTACCACTTACAGTAACCCACAGTAAGTACAGTGGTTTGGTGTTTCTTGACTGGTCTGCTTACTGTGGATGTCAGGGTGGCAGTTCAGTAGCCCTGATCTGATGTTCCTGCTGCACTTGCTTGTGTTTGCAGCTGGGCACTGTGTGTGGTAGGATGCCAAACTCCCACTCATTGAGTTAGTAATCTGTATGATGTTACAGTTGTGCAGTACAGGATAATGAATACTTAGCTTTCCTTGGCTTTCACCCTGCCAGGCCCGGATAATGTAGACAGTGCCTACGGACAGAGTTCCAGCACTGCATATCTAGTCCCCAGGGCCTCCGATCCCCATCAGACTGGAAGGGATGACATCATGTTCATCATTCACGTGACCACTCAGCCAATAACTGGCCTCAGCGGTCATGTGTGCATGAACGACACGTGACCACTTAGGCTATTGATTGGCTGAGTGGACATGACATCATCACTGTCGATCCGATGGGGACTGGAAGCCCTGGGAACTAGTCCCACCATGATCAAGCTCAACACGGCAGCTTCTGTCATGAATAGAAGCCGCAATGCACATTTGAACAAGTGAAATACTCAAAATGTTCATTGATTGTTATAAGTTTTGACTTGATCCATTTTGTATATTTTTTTAATGGTTTATAGGGACATGTGTTGAAACACCAGACTTTTTTTTAAATAGATGAAAAATAACTAAAGAGAGCTGTCTGAAATGTTTTACAAAGTTTAATTGTTTATCTCGTGGAAGAAAAGTTCAAATTTTTTTGAAATATTTCAGCAATTTTGTCCTTTGCATTCTGCATCTCTAATTTTCAGTTGTCTCTGAGCTGGTGGTTGGAGACTAACTGCTTATAATGTCTCCCCATAGAGTATACTTTGAGACAGGAGATTCTGCTCCCTAACTCTCTTGCTCACTCGGAATCACCATATAATGGCCTTTCATACGCCACTGATTATTACCTGATGAACGAGTGTTCCACTCGCTCATAGGGTAATAGGATCATTATGCAGTCACTTAAATCATTGTTTGCCAGCAGCAGATCGTGCCATTAAAAACAGTACTCTGCTGCTGGCAAACAATAATTATGTATGGGCACTAGCGATGGTGGTCTCCTCCACTGATGGGCAGGCAGTTGTTAGGAAGGAACACTTCCTTCCTGACAAACGTCTGCTCCATCGTATCATGTAAAGGGGCCTTTAGCTGCTGAATCATGTCTATACTATCTGCCCTATCTCTGAACTTCCTCTCTCCTTCTTCCCTCCCCTCTCCCTAGGCTTTTACGGGAAAATGTAATCTGATACTTCAGTAAGCAGGCAGCCTGTCTTTGTCTCACAATACGGATTTCTCACAAATGCCAAACAGTAAGTTAGTTTAGAAAACGGGAGAGGAAGAAAATAACTGATAGCTGTAGAGCAATGCAGTTTTCTCAGAAAAGATTTATTACAAAGTTTTTTATATTTGCCTGTATTATTGATTTATGCAAAGTTGTTCGAAAGTACAGTGACTACTTAAAGCGGATATCCTTTGGCACCTACTATACACTGCCCGTAACCAGAATAAAATACATAAAATACTGTAGTAGGTTCATGTGCCTCTGCATGGCTTTCTGAAAAGTTCTATACAAAGTTAAAACTGTGTAAACTAAGCATCCATTGAACATCACACTGAATCACAAATGTTTCACCTGCTCAGCAGCAGCAGAAAAAAACTGTCAAATAGAGACAAAAAAGAAAGTAAAATACTGAAGTGATAAAGTAGAGAGTGGTAAGAGTGAATCATGGTTAAATGTGACGAGGTTTGCTGTCAGAAGCATCGGACTTCGAGCATAGAAACATTTTGCTTGTGTTCCATTTTATCATAAGTTCTAGTATCTTTGCCGCCATTGAAAATGAAAGCGCACCCACTTAATGTTTTATTTCTCAGAGCCTAAATAACAACTGTGTTGTCATCACTAACCTCTATTACCAAGCATTTAACCTTTGCCGAAAGCTAAAAAAACAACATATTTCAGTATATTCCCAGACTCCGTTAAAAGGGTTGTCCCACCTGAAACATTTATTATAGGTAGGATATGCCATAAATGTCCAGTAGGTGCACGTCCCACCTCTTAGATCCACTCCTGTCTCAGGAACTAGGCCTTGAGGTAAACCTAGAGCACACCGCACATGCATGGCATCAGGGGCGTAGCTAAAGGCCCATGGGCCCTGGTGCAAGAGTTCAGCTTGGGCCCCCCTTTTCCTAAGTGCTTTGTGGATAGAGGCAGGAAAGTACATAGCCTTCATGCTGCCTGAGGTGAAAATTGAAATGCCCCCCCCCCCATGCCAAATTCTTGACCTAACCCCTTCCCTCTAGCTAGAGGACTAAGGCCTCATGCACACGACCGTATGTGTTTTGCAGTCCGCAAATTGCGGATCCGCAAAAAAAACGGATGACGTTCCGTATGGCACCCGTTTTTTTTACGGATCCGTTATTTTTGCGGATCCATTGTAATAATGCCTATTCTTGTCCACAAACTAGAAAAAATAGGACATGCTCTATTTTTTTGCAGAACGGAAGACATACAGAAACGGAATGCACACGGAGTATCTTCCGTTTTTTTTGCGGACCCATTAAAATGAATGGTTCCGCATATGGTCCGCAAAAAAAACGGAATGGACAAGGAAAGAAAATACGTTCGTGTGCATGAGGCCTAACTTGTACATTGAACTGCTACCTCTGTATCCCCTATATCTACGCCCTCTGCACATTGTCCCCTTCATTCACTTCCATGGGACTTCCCAGGATAGCTGAGCCAGCACTAGGCTATTTTCTAAAGTCCCATAGCGGTGGATGAAGAGGTGGCCACACATGCGTGGCTTGCTCTCTGTTCAGTTTAGGGCCATAGTTTTTGAGATAGAAGTGGGTCCCAGAGGTGGATGCCCTATTGATATGCTATGTCCTAGATTTGAATACCCCTTTAACTCAGATCTTAAATGGGTTGTCCATAAAGACAACCTTTGTCCATATGGCCTATTAGATCATATGGACATCATAGAGAGGTATTTGGGACCCAGACAATCTTTTGTAGTACATGGACAGCCATTCATCTGAGAAGTCTATATGTCATACTATCGATCACTACAAAGGAAATGTCTGGCTTGCCACTGTTTGCCTGGGGTGCCTGGAGCAGCGGTGACATTTGGGAAGAGTATGTCTCTATTGAGACAACCCTTTTAAAATTAGCCAGCTCTGAATAGAATTAATCACATATATCCACTACACAAAAGTCTGACTTAAAGGGTTATTTTGTAATTAAACACATTTATGATATATCCATATACCTGTGTTTTTTTTCTGTTGCTCAACAGAGCATGGCAGCAGAGAGGAGAAGAAGTCAGGAGAGTTTGTCTCAACTTTCCATTATAGTTTGTGGGACATAGGGAAACAACCACTGGGCCCTGCTGATCAGACATTTATAGTATATCCTACAGATAAACTATACATATCTTTCATTGGAATACCCCTTTATGTGTAAGATCACAACCGAACAAATCTGATTTAGCAATGCAGAGCGGAAAGTACAGAAAGCATTTGTATAACGACCGTGTACATGGAGTCCTCTCAACGGATGTTATTGCTGCTGAGTTAAGTACAGTATATAGAACATTTTTCAAAGTGCAACCATTAATTTTTTCATTGAAATATTGACACTCAAAAGCACTAATATATGCTGAAGAAAGACTGAGTAAAATGCTATTATTTCAATTACTGACTAAACTATGGTATTTACTGAAAGCCCTAGTGGATAAAAAGGTAGAAAGTGATAACATAAATTATACCTTTTTCATCTACTCTGCCCATCACAACAGGAATCTCGTTATATGCAGCTTGTATAGAACATAATATATTAGCCAACACATAGGAATAATGAAGAGTGCGATAAGTAGCTGGCACTTTCTTCCTGCAATGCGCAGCCCTGTAACTGGGTCATGTTCACGCACCTGCACCCAACTTCTTAAAGAGCCAGTATGTGCCAAGAGACCATGACACCAGCCAATGCCTGTTTGTCCCAGGCTATGAGGTCATTAAATTTGCTTGTTCCTAACCCTTACAGTGACAACTCAATATGTTTTCCTGACCTTGCTGCCATCTCTGTTGCCTACTTAGATCTTTTCCTGCCTACACTTACTCTTGAACTCCACCTGCCTCAACCCCAACTCCGTCTGACCATGACTCCTGTCTAATGCACCGCAGTTTGGAAACTCCACTTTGTATATCAGACATTGCTAATGGTGACTACATCAGGGGTAGTGATGTGGGGATTTCCCATGAGAAAGTCTATACCTCCTTGCTGGGGTTAAGGGTGAAGAATACCCTTCTCCAGTGGTATCCGCCACAAGCACACTGCGCAGATGAAGCTGATTATGGTGTACCTTGCTTCACTGAGCACTGGGCACATCCAGGCACATGAAATGGGGTTCCATGGCCGAGCAGCTCACATAAGCTTAAAGGGGTTTTCTGGTAAAAATGATATTTTAACAAGTTCCTGCAGTATGGCCCCTGAAACAAAGGATTCATACTTACCTGCTCCACACCGCTCCAGTGTCCCGTGCTGCTTCCGCCCTCTCAATCTTCCGGTGTCGGCACAGTTTACATCTGGCTGGCTATGGGCATGCACTGCTCCAACCAATGACTGGCTTCAGTGATGATGTGGCCACAAACAGCACGTCACCGCTGAAGCCAGTTATTAGCTGGATGTAAACAGTCCATGACTGAAGGATGGAGATAACTAAGTCAGTATGGAGGACAGTAGTGACATGGGGCAAATAAGTATGAATCTTTTGTTTCAGGGCCATGCTCCAGGAACTTGTTAAAAAAACCTCTTTAAGATCACCATACGGAAAACTGAGTGCCAGCTGAATTGTCATAAACAATGCCACCACTGGAGCAGTATGATGGAAGAATCTGGGCTTGCCATATGCCTGGAGAATGCTAGCCACCAGAATGAATAGTCCTTATTGTAACGTATGGCAGGGGAGACCTATTGGTATGAAGCTGTTTCTCAGTGTTTTGTTTAGACCTCTTATCCCTAGTCAAGGGAAATATTACTGTTATAGCAGACTAATACATTCTAAACAGTTTATGACAATTATATGTTTCCAACTTTGTTGAAACCATATAATTGCTTGATAGTTGGTTTAACAAGGTTGGTATAGAGAAACTTGAGTAGACTACGTAGAAACTGAACTTAGCCCATCAAAAAACTTTGAGATATGGTTATGAGCTTGAACTTTTCGTCCAACATCAGTGCTTGACCCTTTCAACTCACCTTTTGGCTGAATTGGCACTAATTCTCACAAACTCTCTAAAATCTTGTGGAAAGATTTCCCAGAAGAGTGGAGGCTGTTATAGCTTCAAATATGCACCCAACTCTATAATAACACAAATGGTTTTGTAATGTGATCTAGGACAACCTCACCTCAGATGTTAACACCTGGTGTCCACATACTTTTGGCCATATAGTGTATATTGAGTGATAACATGTAGAACTGTATTTCTAATTTTCTGATCTTATGCTGTAAAGTCAATTAGTAACGCTCTGCATTGAAGATCTTGAGAGTCCTGTGCAGATGCCATCATGTAAATAATCATACATGCATATACCAGTAGGCACTTCCGTAGCTGTTGATAATTTATTCTGGTGCTCTATTAGCAGTGAATTTTTCATTTTATGCTTAGCATTGTGACACATGAAATGTTACTCCCTGCCAGTACTTATCATTCATTTCTTTTGCTCTGCTGATTCTTCAAGATGGAAGACCCTTGTATACAAGCGAGAAGCTTTGAAGGGAAAGAAATTAAAGAAAACAAACTACATCCATTTACATATTCAGTGTAATGCAGTTCAAAGTAGAAGATAATTCAGTAACCTTTCATAGTCTGTTGGATTTTTCATGTAGCTTTGTTTGAAATCTCGTTTTGAATTATGTATTTCTGATATTATGAATTTGAGCAGCATCAGCTTTCCAAGTTTCAAATTATTCATTTTCTTACATGTTTGTGTGTCAAGTAACAGGTTTATTTATGGATCCTATTTGTTTCTTTGGGCATGAAACAAAAGGTTCAATGCTCATTTTCTCATCAAATGGCAGATACAGGGACATTTCATTTCCTCTGTATTTGCCTAAAGTGCTGTAGGATGCAGAACATTTAGCAAGATCAGACAGTGAACTGGCTGCAGGGAAGGTGCGGGGGGTTTGACTTCCCAGCCACTGCCATGCTCTACCTGAAGACGATACCTAGTTGTAGAGGGAGCAGTTCTACTGGAATTAAGCGACATTGAATAATACGGTTCATAGTAAATGATCCAAAACAGAGGCACAACTTAAAGAAAATGTTTAATCGTTAAATGACCTATTGTCTAAATCAAGATTTTATGTTTTTTGGTTTTTAAATTGTATTTTTATTATTGCAAAAAATCTAAAATCCTGTCGTTTTCGCAGTGGGACTAAGCCTTATAATATGTTGACACTTCCTGTTATGAACTGATCACAGATTTAGCAGTCATGACGTTATTATTACAGGCAGGATTACAATGAAAGATAACACCTATATATAGATAGCACAGACTCTATTCACAGTATATGATGGTCGCAATTTATCTACTCCCTACAGACCCCTGCGTGGGTCACACAGCTTGCCTAGAAAACTCTTTCATAGATGTCAGTGAGGTCCCATCCAGACTATTGTGACCATTGTGGTTGATGTGGCTGCTGTAAAGCATATCTCAAAATGCTGCTAAGAACAACACAGGCAGAATGGCAGCCCCCATAGAAAATAGAATTTAAAAAATGTACAATCGGAAAATAAAAGCAGAAGAAAAAAGAATGTGTTGCTACACAATATAGATAACACATTCCCTTTAAGTTAATATACATTGACTAGTCATAACATAAAAATACTGGCTTAATATTAGGTAGGCTTCCTTCATTCCACCAAAACAGCTCCAAGTCATGGTAAGAACTTCACAAGAACTTTGATGGCATCTGGCTCCAAGACATAAGTAATGCACACACACCCACAAGATGTAAAAGAAAACAAGATTCATGACACCAAACCACCTTCTATGGCTCCATGGTTCAGTTGAGATACTTACCTACGTGCCCATTGTAGCTGGATTTGGGCAGTGGACAGGGATCAGCATGGCTGTTCTGATTGGTCTCTAGCTATGCAGTCCTGTAATCATCAAACGGTGAACTGTGCCTTCTGCCTATCATAGACGGCAATTTGCAGTTTGTACTATAGCAGCTTTTCTAAAGGTTTGGACCAGATGGACTATGCTTCACTCTGGAGCTGTTCAATACACAGCACGTGACAAAGAGTCCTCGTATTCATGTGCTTCCGGCTCTCTTCCTTGCCCCACTGCAGCTTTTTTCCTAACCAGCATGTGGGGAGACTTGTTAGCTCTTGTGTTTAGCTCCACTACTATCAACATAGTTGGTGACCTTATAGTTATACTGGTGGATCTTTTATGCCATGGTGGAGTCTAATGACATATCCAAGTAAAGTTGAAAGGGCTTTGGTGCTGAGGGCTGTTGGTTTGTGGCTTTCTTCTGTTTTAGTGCTTAGATTAGGTACAAAGCTCAGTCACTCCCCAAGTCGCAAGCTTTTTAGTACACAATGCGCATTGATTAGTACTTACGTTCATGTGGACCCGGGTCGCCCGGCCCTTTCCCCGCCACTGATTTCTATATTTTCTCCTATAGCAATTAGTGCAGTCAGTGAGCGAGCAAGGTTTTCATGAATACAGGACTCATTGGCTGTGTATTGAACAGTTCCAATGCTAGAGCTGTTCAGTACAGATTTTTACTGGGTCAGTTAAAAAAAGTGACCTAGCGTTTTGCTAAGGAGATATGTCACCAGTTTATGCTGCCCAAGGTTAGGGTAGCATAAAAGTGGGTACAGATTCCCTTTTAAAAGTATGGATAAAAATTTACGCCAGAGATAGTGCTTTGTCAGTAGCCAAGAAATGGTGATGTACAGTAGGAAAACAGGTTATGTAAGCAAAGGGAGAAGAGTAGTAGAAAAGTGAAAAGTATTTAAATGGGGATGAAAGCAATAGTTCAAATGAAAAGGAGTTGCCACCCACATCTAAAAGTTTCTATGACCTGTTAAAGTGTCTTTGTAGAAGTTGACATTGTATATTCAATCCAATAAAATGTTAGTATACAGACATAAATATGTCTTTAATTCTACAATACGCTATGATGGTGGATCAGGATTCTTCCAAATTGCAGTAATGCAAGTGTCAAATGCACTCACGAAATAGGAGTTTCTTGTAGATATAGGCTTATGAAATAGACTCTAACAAGCTAATCCGGAGTGACAGCTCACAGAAGATGTGTCCTCTATAAAAGAAAGATGAGGTGGAATAGGAAAAGGAAGAGCCTGAATGAGTCACAGTAGTGATGGTAAATTTTTAATTTCAAAAATGCTGAAACAGCCAGACCACAGGAAGACTACCTTATTCAACTAGCTCTGGTCAAATTTAATAAAAATAGATGTCAACAATGTCCTTTGGTTTTAACATTTCTAGATACTGGGTGCTAGGCCTCAGAGGAAGATGGATGTTTATCACTTTCAAATTACCTAAATATATTTTGAAATTTAACCACTATCAGCGTTTGCATTATCATTAGATTTAGGAATAAAACCAAAGAATAAATAAAGAAGAACAGAAGAACTTTTTGTGTAGTTGGTGACCTTGTTGTTGTCCTGGTGTATACCATGGTGGAGTCTAATGACATATGAAAAAGGTTCTAATGTTAAAGTTGATGCTGTGAGCAGACATGTCTTCTTATTACTTTGTGGCTTTCTTATATTTTAGTGCTTGTCTCACCTTTTTCAGGGAGAAAGATTAAGTACAAAACTCAGTCACTCCCCAAGTTGCAAGTGCTGACCTCATCTTTCCAGCCCTTGAACTCTGTATTTTGTAATACACTGATATGTATGTTTTTGTGTGCCTTAGGCTAACCAGTGGTTTCAACTACTATAACAAGGTAGTTTCCAGATTTTGAAGATGTATAATAGTTTGAGGCTGTGCAGCTGTACAGCCCTGAGAGATACCAGTAGGGGCTGGGAAGTTTTCCATCATCCAGTGGACAAAAGAGGGAAGGTTGGCTGGTCCCAATATTACCTAGACCATTCTTCTGTCACCTTGGGCAAGTTAACTTACCTTCGTTTTCCATAAAGCCCGTTCAGTGCTTCTGACTATGTGCTGCCTAGTAAGCCAGTACTTTCTTTTCTATCCAAGAAAAAGTCTTTTACCAGAAAGGGTCATTCTTCCAATTGTGCAGATCAAGAGTGGAGTGTTTCACAAAAAAGTAGGTTATGACCGGAGAGTAACATGAATAATCCTCTGTTACCTCAGTTATGTTGTATAGTGACAGTTCCCCCCCCCCTTATATTATGTTATATATGTTAATATGATAGATAAGAACCATGACCAAATGAGCATAAAAACCTTACCATAAAACAATTGTTTTATTTCTTCAAAATCTTTGTATATGAAATGTGAGATGTGGACCGATATCAGGATTTCTTTTACAGACCTAAAATTTTTTTAATGTATTACATGAATAAACACAAATATTCCCCATAATCCTATGGTCTAATACTTTTATGAGAGAACACGATGGTGGCAAAGAAAAAAAACCTTTGTCTCTTTCCATGTAGTGTAATCTTCTTGGAGCCAATTTAGGGACTCTATAAATATCAATCTATATTGCCTGGCTACTGAGTACCTTATTAGACATGCAGTAATCTGTGGACCCCTATACCTCTATACTCACTACAATTTCATCTTTCCTTTGTTATTGTGTTTCGTAAAAAAATGAAATACATATTGAAATGCATCTCTATGAATGTTAGTAAGTCTAGTAATGATTATTTTGACTATTATGTGGTACTTACTGAAAAAGAAAAATGCATCTCACGCCTTCTTTCATATGTTATTGTATTTCATGTTCATAATTCTGTATATTTTTATTGATTGTCAGGTCATATATGCCTTAAATACTAGGAATGATGAGCATGAATCAGGAGTACAAGCCATTAAAGAAGCCCATGAAGAAGAAATTCAGCAAATTCTTGCTGAAACCAGGGAAAAGATATTACAATATAGAAATAAAGTGTCAGAGGAAACGGAGCTTAAAAGAAAAATACAAGCACTGGAAGAATCCTTAGAGGAACATAAAAAGATGAAACACCAAGCGCTTACTGAATTTGAAGTTTATAAACATCGAGTAGAAGATATGCAACTTTGTGCAGAAGCCCAACATGTGCAGAGAGTTGTTACCATGTCCCGAGAGGTGGAGGAGATAAGGAAGAGGTTTGAGGAGAGGATACGGAGTTTCATGCAACTTCAGGTCCAGTTTGAGAAAGACAAACGCACTGCCCTTGAAGAATTGAGAGCAACTCATAGATTAGAAATTCAGGATCTCCTGAAAGCTCAACACAGTCAAAATGCTACGTTAAATAAGGGCCAGGAAACACTTGAGGAAATGCATCGATTACAAGTGGAAGAATTGAATATAAAGTTGGAAGACCTACGTCTGGAGAGGAAAAAGTTAGTAGAAGATTATGAAGGGAAGTTGAGTAAAGCTCAGGCTTTCTACGAACATGAATTGGAAGCTTTGAAAAGGTCTCAGCACTTCACTGCTGAGAGTTTGCATGCCTGTAAGCAGAAAGAAGCAGAACTGAAGCGAGAATTTCAAACTCAAGAAGCTGTCTTACAAAAGAACCTTGGGATCCTTAAAACTGAATTCCAGGTTGTACAGGAAGAAGCAGGGAGTCTTAGAGAAAAGTGCCAAAAACTGCAAGCTTCTCTGGCTACAGCAGAGAACAATGTTCAGGTAAGAAATACACTGCTAGTGCTACTTTCTTAGATTCTAGACTTATCAGATAAAACTACTTTTGGCATAGTATATAATGGTCTACATTGCATAAATATAACAGCAAAAGTAATCACTAAACTAATGCCTCAGTATTATAGGATAATGCTGAGAATTATTACTTCACTACTACTGGTTCATTGAATAGCTGTCCATGCTGCCATGTCTTGAAGGTTTCTTACTAGCATTGGGGAATATCTTCTACTGTCTGGATCTTTTCCTTTGGAAATGAAGACCAAAGAAGGTCCATAAAAAAATTGTGGAAAAATGTAACTGCCTCCTGTCACGAACCAGCGGGTGTGAACCCACTGTGCCATGTGTCCTACTTCCTCTAAGGGCGTCGTCTAAGTGAACCCCTCGATCTTCACAGTACCCCTGATGGTGAGGATAGACTTTCCCGAGGGGAACACCAGGTCGCTACCTCTTGAGGAGGATAGGCACACGAGGCAGCTGGTCCAGGTGGACCAGGAGGTACCTGAGAAAAGTACCAGAGGTACAGGCATTGTCAGCAGGCTGAGTCTTAACCAGGAACAACAGTGCAGAACTAAAGAATGAGGCAGAGACGAAGTCAGACAGGCAATAGGTCAGAGCAGGCGGCACAGGTACAGGTCAGGCAAACCGGGTCGGCAAAGGGAGAGTCAAGGCAAGCAGGCAGAGATCAAACAGGTAGCAAAGTCCAGGAATACAAGTACGAGTTAGGAACACAAGCGGATATCAGGAACCTTAGCAGGACACAAGGACCTTGACACTGAGGCATCTGGGAAGGGGCTGAGCCATTTATATATGTGTAGGAGAGCTAGGATTGGTTTGCGAGGTCACATGATCCAACCCATAAAACAGAGGAAGTAACACGCACCGGCTCTTAAGGAGATGCTGCAGGAAACAAGCAGCAAGCATGCTGTGGCCAGGGCTGAAAGGAAACACTAGCAGTAGATCACCACTGAACACGGCGCCCAGGACCGCGGCGGTAAGCAGGGGAACAGCGGCGCACATCAGCCACTGTTACAACTCCTTTGCTTCATCTTCTGATATTTTGTTTTGTTCAGGGGGATGTTTCCTTGTCATCTTCTTAGAACTGTTCCAGTTTTTAGTAAAAAGTTATAAAAATAAAACACAATGCAGATGTGCCCATACATAATCGATTGATTACAAGGAAAAAAACATAGGAGACATTATCTAAATCCTAAGTGTATTGCCCTTGAGGTGTGTGCATAGGCATGTGCTAGAAATTTTTTTGTATGATATTGTGTGTCCCAATGGTATTATTAGTTTACTTATTTATATAGCTCCAACATATTCTGCAACGCTGTACAGAAATTGTCAACGCTCACATTGGTAGCTGTAATTAGGGTTCACAATCTAAATTCCAAATTACCGGTAACCTATCAGAATGTTTTTGGTGTGTGTGGGCAGAGTACCTGGAGGAAACCCAAACATGGCAACAACCTAGAAACTATGTACCGGTAGATGTTGCCCTTGGCTAGATTTGACTCAGCTCTGCAAGGATAACCACCAAGCCACCATGCTGTTCTACGATAGTTTAATAGATGCAATCACTGTAAGTAAATATAGTGTTTCTCCAGGCATATTATGTTTGCTTAAATTTAGTGAAAATGTTGAGAATCAAGCTGATATTGCAGGGCCTATGGAAGTACATTAATTGACAAGCTTGATAAATGCTTCCAGCTAGCACTTGTTTGTTTCTAGGGTGATAGATTAAGTCACTGCCACCTTATGATGGAGTTTGCCATTTATTGCTGTAGGATTGAACAGACTCTCTGTCACGACTACATTCTGTTATATATTTCATAAATTTTATATGTCCCCTTAGGTCCTCCAAAAACAGCTGGAAAATGTGAAGCAGGAGGAGATGTCTTTACTTAGCAAACAGAAGGACATGGAAAGTGAGCTAGCAGCTGCTCGGGAGCGACTACAGCAGCAGGCTACAGAACTTGTGTTAAAAGCAAGTGGGTGTTTGGTTTTTATTTTTTATTAATTATTTTATTTTTATATACTGGAACCACATAAAATCCATAGACTGACACACACATAGTTGATGATTTTATCTTTTTATTATATTATACATGAAATAATACTACTAGGGCTTGTTCACATCAGAGTCAGAGGCCACATTTCCTTCAAAAATGTCAAGGACTTTTTTAGACCAGTAAAAAAAACTGCTGTCCCGAACAAAAACCAAATGGACCCCATTATTGTCTGTTTAGCTCCATTTGGTTCACTTATGTGCTGAAGCGGCACTTCCATTATTTTTGTTCATCTGCTCCTTTAATAGAGCAGAACAATGGAAATTGTTGATGCTGCTGTGGACCTCGCTTTGCAAATGTTTCCATATGCACACAAGTGTTGACCAGTGAAGATGAGAAGCGCCACTTTTACCTAGGTCTTCTTATGGTTTGGTACCTAGATCTCATAATGAGTAATAATTCTAGGAAAAGATGACCCTAGCAGATTGGACCCACTCTTTAGCTGATATACTGACTTGACCCAAAAAATTACCAGCTCGGGCTGTGTCTTAACATCCAGTGTTTTCTTTAAGCAGTTTTAAAACCAAAGCCATGAGTGGATTCAAAAAGAGGATAACGCAGCTCTCCTTTATATGTTTCCTACATTTATGATCCACTCTTGACTTCAAAAACTGCATAAAAAACCTGGACATATATTTACATTTTTTCTTTTCTATTAAGACAACCCCTTTAGGCACATATGAACTGGTAAAAAACTTTTACTAATAAAATTGGTGTTTTTTTTTTTTTTTTTTTTTTTACAGGTCACATTGGAATGCTGCAAGCTACACAGATGACACAAGAAGCCACCATACAAGACCTGGAATCTGAAAAAGCTAGGATAAAGGAAAAAATTGTTAGACTAGAAGAAGAACGGGCTATGCTGCAAAGTAAAAATCAAAACCTTGATGAACGCCAAAGGCAGCAGATCCTTGCACTGGAAAAGGTTAGATCTGCATGCATTACATGTTAATAAACTACAGGCTTTGTTAGTTACAGTTGTCTAACACATCATGACTCAATACAGTACATCTTTGTTCAGACATAACTGTGCTTGGAAAGGGTCATTGACGCTTGTCCAGTTTATTCATTTCAGAATATGATATGTCGCTGTACTATATGAACTACTGGACTAAGTTGTTAATAGTGGGTAATTATAGTATCATTTTTTAGGATGTACGTTTGACATCACAAGCCCAATTCATCACCCCTCCATCACCATGCTTGACAGTTGGTATGAGGTGTTTGTGCTGATATGCTGTTTTTGTTTTTTCCCAATAAGGCACCATGCATTATGGCCAAATGTCTCCACTTTAGTCTCTTCTGTACAAAGTACATTGTTCCACAAGTCTTTGCAAACGCCATTTTCTTTTTAGGAAGACAAGGCTTTCTTCCTGGCAACTTTTCTAAACAGGACATACTTGTTCAGTCTTTTTCTAATTGTACTGTCATGACCTTGAATATTTAATCTGCTAACCAAGACCTGTAAAGTCTTCAATGTAGCTCGTTTTTTTGCAGTCTCCCTGAGCGTTTTACGGCCTGACCTTGGGTTGAATTTGCTGGAACGCCCACTCCCAGGAATATTGTCAATTGTCTCGAATAAATAATCTTTCTCACTGAGAATGGCCATCCCAGATCGACAGGCAGCAACAACTGGTTCTCTTAGATCATTGCCGATGTCTTTCCTCCTCGGCATTGGGTTAACACAAACTTGAAAGCTCCAGACCAGCAAGCTGCTAAAACTTCTGCTTTTATAGAGGTGGTCAAACTTGCTGCTGATCAGTTAAATAATGGCATTTCATTAGCAGCACCTCGTTTCTACTTACCCTCCTAATTCCTATGATTGTAGTATGGGGGTGTACTTAATTTTCCACACATAGCTTCTGAATTTTGGCCTAGTTGTTATTAAATTAATAATTACACTGTTTAATTTGTCATGTGTTATTGTTCATCTGAGATTGTATCTACCTAGTTTGAAAGGGTTTTTTCAAGTTCCTTATATTGATGAGCTGTCCCCCTATCATTAATATCTAATTGGTGAGGATCTGGCATCCACATGAACTAGCAGTTTGAATAAAACAGGAAGAGACTAGCTCTCCATCTTTCTATCTGTCTATCTATCAACTATCATGAGCCATTTATAATATGGTGGCTTCTTATACAAGGTGTTTCAAATTGCTGGACCTGATTTTAAAGCAATATATTTCACAGCTGAAACATGTTAAAAGATGAAAACATAAACCATTTTATATCTTCCCAATGTTTCCTCTGCAGTGTGTTATCACCCTGTTGTCATCCCCTTTTCCCCCTTCCCCGTTTTCTCAAACTGTTGGTGCCAACGATGAATGCTCTTTGGCATCGGCAGATCAAAACTGCTAAACTGCAGAACACAAAACACCTTGTGTGGTGGGGACATCATTTTGTGACTGACGGTTCATGGTTGCAGAGAAAAAGATATTTCAAATCGGGTCCATCTTTTTGTAACATCCTGTATATTAGAAGGACTGTTGGGCCCCTATAACACCATGGCGCCAGAGTTTCCTCTCTACCTATCCTTCAACTAGTATTCTGTAACTAATAATGAGTGTTTTGTTTAGTTTTTTCCTGCATATTATGTACACATTTTCTGTAATGTCGAATATAACTATGAAATATGTCAGTAATTACCGGGATTTCAGTTACCTAAAAAAAAAAAACATTTAAAAAACAGGTCATGGAAAATTCAATACAACCCCATTTTAAGTTTTACTATAGAGTCCCTTGGTCACTTTTTCTGTTTCCATTATCCTTTCTGTGCTGCGCTGCTTTTTCCATTTTTCTTTGTGCTGTGACATCACTACGTTATTTCTGTACTATGACATCATAGGTGCATTATACTTGCATTTGGAACCACTAATTCCGGTGTTGCAACGTCACTGTATAGATTATCCCTGTACAGTGCATTACGCCAAAGTTGTGACATCAGTGTGTGTACTATCCCTATACTGTGACTTCACAGTATACATTATCCCTGTATTGTGTTTCATCACCATGTGCAGTATCCCTGCACTTTGATATGACTGTGTGCCTTAGCCCTGTGCATTTGGGAGGCTAATCATAAGTGTTTCTGAACATGTTGCTGAAAGTTGTCATGGTAAAAAGGCGCCCCATTCAAAGTTTTGCTACTGGTCCCCATCGTTACTTGTTACGCCCCTGCGGAGCTGATGACCAGTCATTGCAGGGAATAATCATTTTAAGCTCCTGAAGGCATTTGTACGAATGTCTAGCTTAATGTTTCACTGAGAGATCACCAAACTACATCTCCACACTCTAATAGAGGGGTCTTTACATTTCATTTACTACCTGAGAAATTATGTACAATATACATTTTTTTTAAACCTGTAAATCTCATATAATCACTGCATAAGTCTTTGTTGTTTGCTAGTGACTGTGCGCTGATATATTGTGAAGCAGCAGTAATCATATCACTTTTCTCTACTTGTCCGTTAATGTGTTGTAAAATGTTTCAGTCTATGTTAATGCTCCGACATTGCCTATTACGGCGCTTCTTACATTTGCCTCTGAATTATTAATATTGTTCAGTTTACAGATGTAGAGACACTAATCTATGTGTAGTCTTAATGGAATTCAGTACAATCAAGTCGCCCTATCCAAAATAAACCCGTGCACTGAAGGTTTTCTGTGCTGCCTAGCCATGTTGCTTTCCAGTATGGAAAGATAAGGAACCTGTTCCTGGTTTTGGCTTACAAATACTGATCCAAAATACTGAAATATGGAAGTGTGTGTATATGAGATGTCTTTAATTTGGATTTTGATGCTTTCTTTTGCACTGATTTTTGGAATCAAAGAAAACCGCAAAAATTGTTGTAAAATATGTCTTGGTGTTGGCATAATTTAAACAGCATTTGTCCTCATGATCAACCCTATTAAGCCAGGCATACTACCTGGTAGGGTTGATTGTGGTGAATTAAATGAGCCTTTTATGTCTGCAATTGAATATGCTGTTGCAGAGAAATTCCTACTTTTACTTTTTAGGCAAATTAGGTGCTTAGAGCACTGAGGGGCAGGCCTAACTACTCAAAGCACCTCTTTATCTCCTCTTCTCCCCCATTGCCACTCTACTTCATGCCTTGATTGACACGGCCAGGCATCGTCACTATTAAGATGTTTGGCCCTGAAATCTCAACCATGTGCCAGCAAGATTTCAAACAGCGCATGTGCAGTGCAGCTCATGAGGCTCTCCTTGCTCTGAGCTCTGCACTGCACATGCACTGATTGAAATCTTGCCTGCACATGTGTGAGATTTCAGGGCCAGGCATCTGAATACTGAGGATGTCTGGCCTTGTCAATCAGGACATGAGGGGGAGAGGTGATGGGTGAGCGGAGAAAGTGAAGCAGTGCTCTTAGGGGTTAGGTCGACCCCTTGGTGCTTCGAGCACCTTCTTTGCACAAGTATAAAAGTAGGAATTTTGCTGCAATGATATATCCGAATGCAGCAATAAAGGGCTCATTTAATTCTGCTTTAATTCTCATTTAATGCCTGCTTTAATAGGGTTGATCATTGTGACAGATGTTCTTTAAAAAATCTCAGCCAAAAGAAAGTTTCAAAATCACAGAAAGTGGCTCATGCACGTAAATCCCTAGCGCATGTTCATCTACCAACAGTATTTAACAGTTTGTACATACAATGAATACATATACCGGTAAGTTTAAAGTGGTGAAGCATTTTATGGGAAATGTTTAATGTATTATATGTAGCAAATGCATTTAAACACATCTGAATTGTATAACTATTCTAGAAATCCAGACAACCCCAATAGCAGCTCCTAATATGGAGTCTCAGATACCTGAACCCCCTATGTTACAGATGCATAAAACAGGATGCGACAGGGCTGTTGCAATGAAAAACGTAGGGGTTAAATTTAAAAGCATTCAAGCATAATGAGAGCCTAACGTGCAGCCAGGTGCAGAAATTACAACAGAATTGTTCATTAGTGAATTAGTAATTAATGAATCATCTGCTCCCAACCTTTTATATAAATATCTCCAACTGAAAGAGTGCTATAATGATAGCAGGACACAAAAATTTGGAAACGTGTCATGCTCCAGTTACACCTCGACTTTTCTCAGCAGTTTTAGTTGATTTTTAGGGTACATCTAAATGTAGCGGCAGGCTGCATACGTCCGAGCCGCATCCACTCATGGCAGCCAATAGATACATGGCCTAACCACAAAGTCACGCGTCCGTTGGCCGTTGTGGGCGTTGGTGGTTTGGCTGCATGGATTTTGGGTGCGGCAAAAAAATGCATTAAAAAACATTCATTTATGCTGCCTTTCCTTCCAGCAAAGGAAAAAAATACCAAATAGCGAAACTAAATTACATTAATGACTAAATAGAGTTACTTTAATATAATCTAAGTCTGCTCTGTGTTTTTCCTTTGCTAGAAGAAAATGCATCATACGGGCAGGTATGTTGTTGCCAAAACTGCATGTTTTTTGGTGCGTTTTTTTTGCCGCACAGCTGCGACGTGGGGCAGCACCCTCACTGCATTCTGAATGCATCTTTGTCGATGCAGTAACAGCATGTAGTCAACCAAACGCAGTTTTAACTGCATCACAACTGCACCGTGGGGCAGAATCCTAGGGGTAAGGCCATACGGTCAGGTTACTGCATGCAGTTTTGAAAGTCAAAACAAGGAGTAAATTCAAAAGATCTGAGAAGATATATCTGTCATTTATATTTTTCACTGATGATTCTGGCTTCCAAAACTGCATCAGAAAACCTGACTTTGTGCCTGTACCATAAGGCTCTTTTCATTACGTCAAAACCTTGATTGGCCATGACATTAAAATTATTTGCACTTGCACCCAGTTTATCAGATAAAGCCACTTTCTGAGAGGTCTGCAGCTACACAGTCCCCTAAGCTTCAAGCTGCAATTCATTGTGTGTTCTGACACATTTCTGTCATAACCAACATCAGCTTCAGATTTGCTGTACAGAAGCTCTTATGTGGGATTAGAACAGATGGGCTAACCTTCACTCCCCAAGCACACCAATGAGTAGGTGCCCATCACTCGGGTTCATTGAGTGTCCTTACTAGGACCATTTGTTGTAGGTATTAAGCTAGTTTCACACTAGCGGCAGGGGAGTCTGTCAGGCTGTTCCGGCGGGTGAACAGCCTATCGGATCCTTCCTGACGCTAGTTCGCGTGTGCCCCCGGACTCCCACTCCGTCCCCATTGAATATAATGCACGGCAGCGCACGGTGAGAAGCCGCCGGACTAAAAGTACAACATGCTGTTCACTCGTCGGAACAGCCTGACGGACTCCCTTGCCGCTAGTGTGAAAATAGCCTTAACCACTGACAAGACCTGGCACTCTGGAGATGCTTTAACCCAGTCATCTAATCACAATTTGGCCCTTCCCGAGTCAACTAGTCCATTATTCCTTCTTCCAACATGCTGTATCATGCTGTTAAGTTTTTGAAGCCAAAATCAGGAGTGGATCATAAAAGTATAGAAAGTATTACGGAAAGATACAACTTCTGGATAGGTCATCAGTATCTGATGGGGGTCCCCACGATCAGCTGTTTGAGAAGGCACTGGTGCTCACAGTAGCGCCACGGCCTTCTTTTAGCTTTTCCTAGGCCAAGTGACAACACATTCATCGGTCACATGGTTTAGTTGCAGCTCATCCCCATAGAAGTGAATGGGGCTGAGCTGCAATACCAATCATAGTCGCTATACAATGTACGGTTCTGTGTTTGGTAAGCACGGAAAAGGCAGCGGTGCTCACAGGAGAGCAGCTGCCTTCTCAAACAGCTGATTGGCAGGGGTTCTGGGTGTCGGACCCCCAACGAGATGACAGGTCATCATTTATAAAATCTTGGAAAACCCTTTTAAGTTTAAGTATTTGTGTTAGATGATTATGGACTGTTTAGGTATCAGTAATTCTGCTGATATAACTGTGGCACTTTATCTGTGATTTTAATAAATTTGCAATTTTCTATCTCTCCTCAAATTTTAAAGGGGTTTCTAAGATAAGTTAAAAAAAGAGGAAACAGGCAGTGTATGGTATAAAATAGGAAAATAAGCATTACTTATCTGTTGAATTTCCCACGGCTCCAGCTCTGCCATTCTGGTCCTCCCTGCTGGTCGGTGTTTACAGGAAGGCTGCTTGACTGCTAATGAGTCTGACCACTGCAGCAAATCTCTAGCCTCAACAGTGTACCTCTGAGGCCACTGACTAGCTGCCACGGTCACATGTTGTTGATGTGACATCAGTGATGAAGCCCTAGTGTGGAGGACGAGAATGGTGGTACTGGAGCTGTGGGCAGTTCAACATGTTTTGCCTCTGCACTCACAGTACCCCAGAGCAGGGGGTATCTGCAAAACAGTTTTATTTTTTAATGGTATGTAATTTGTGGTTGTACCACGAATCAACCTGGCTCAGCCCTCATAGGAGTTTAGATGTTGACTGGCCCCACCCCTTACCTTTAGAAAGTATCTAGTCTGTAGTTTAAGAGAAGAAGGAAGCAAATTTTATGTGCTCATTCTTTTTTGAGCCTTACGTTCCAGAGACTAACAGATCTTTGCAAGATCTACAGCAGAAGACAGAGGAAGAAAAAAGGGAAACTTGGAATATGCATGGTCAAGCATAGGAGTTAGTAAGGTAATCTGTCACAACAGGCATTCAGATCTTCCTGCAGTGGGCCCAGCTACCATCAGACAGGAGCCCCAGAATCAGGATGTCCCCCGAGGGAAGAAAGAGTGTGCCCTCCTTTCACTGAATGGCCCTAGGGAGCAGCTTTTTAAAGACAGCCGTCATGATTGATTGTGACAGCTTCGGCTCCTCACTCGTCACTGCAAAACTATGCTCCCAATTCCATGGCTAAAATCTGAAGGGTATATTCCATGTGTGAACACACTCTTAGAGCTCACAGGGAACTGGAGTTTACAATTAGTCCATACCAAGGTGGTTAAAAGTCAGAAATTTTTAATCAGTTTGGAGCCAACCAAGATATGTTAATGGATTTTCTATCTGATGTCTACGTTTCAATTTACAATGCCTGAAGGAGAAATGGAGAATTCAGAATTTCACCTGACATTTTATGTATCTCGACTGTCATTTTTTTTTTCATTTTCTAACAGTTCTCTAATAAATCATGTATGGCAAGTCATAGAAAGGAAATTAAATTATACATTTCTGAATCCTAGCCAGACAAACAATGAAAAGCAAAATGTGTTAGTTTTCTGCAGTTGATTGATAGGTCTAAAGATTGATATATGGACGAGCAATTGCATAATGTGTTTGTCTTGTTTAATTCTTTGCAGAAGATCAATGAAGCGAAGCAAAATCAACGTGAATGTTATGAGAAAGAGCTGATTAACCTGCGCATCAAATTTGAGGAGGAGACTGTACAGCTAAAAGAGGCCCATGCAAAGACGTTAGAGGAGATGTCATGGAAACATCAAGCAGCGCTCGAGGCAGCACAAACCTCTACAAATAAGGAGAAGAAGAAGCTACAGATGGTGAGTCACAGTAAACACAGACACAACACTTAATTGAATGCTGCTATTTCTAAGCTGGCAGTGCAATGTTTATTTGCCAGATTTTCAAGCAAATGTTCATCTTTAGACAATAATTTACAGTTTACACGTTATTCTACATAAAATATTGAGTAAATAAATTCAATTAATTAACTCAATAAATAAATCAGAAAATTACATAAACAAGTCCCGTAGATTAGGTAAATACAATAAATTAAGTAAATTGCAAATACATTACTTTACTTATGCAGAAGTGATCAGTAACAACTTGTATTAGCCAAAAACTGCATTCACAATTCTGCAGAGCTCAAATCTCTCTTTGTTGCCAAATGTCATTAAATTTACGGACAAACTTTTAGGTAGTGTCCTTAAAGCATACCTGAGTTTTCAAAAAGAAAGTTTTATTAATGGCTCTGCTTCATTGTAGAATCACTGTGAAAGAACAGGTCTTTTTTGACCTTCCCTAATGTCTTTCTCAGCCACATTATTCCCTGTTTCAGCTGCACAGCTAGATGCATTTCTCTCACAAGCAGCAGGTATCCTTTTCTATGAAATCTGCCAGTATTGTATGCAGTGACCTTACTTCCCTTACCCACTATATTTGTTTTCTTCTAGCAAGCTTAGAAAGCTGATAAGGAGGGAGTGATCAGACTTAGGGTGCATTCACCACAAGTTTTTGCCAACCAAGTAATGTATACGTTGGAAAAAAAGAAAACAAAAGCATAGCACAACGCGCTTTTCGATCCTGCAGAGTCCAGTAATAAACATACGTTAACTTATATGTTTTTTTACAATAGAACCCTATGGTGATAGATGTCAGTATATGGCATCTGTCTGTGGCAACCATTAATGTATACTTTTTTTGTATGCATTGAACAGATGGCAATAATTTTATGGAACCTAGCCTTACAGGTACATAGGAGCTTCTCTGCTCTTCAAAAGCTGGGTAGAGGCAGTGCTTCTATCAGGCTCATGAGCTAGCTCTGACACATTTTCTGTAAACCGTCTGTTACTAGAGACGGATGTAGCCTAACAACAGGCAGCAGACTGCAAATTAAGTGGAAGTGAGACCCCTAGTGGCCATGACATTACAGCTCTTTTCAGGTGGATGCAGGCATATTTTTAGTGATTTAGAAATTTGCTAATTGCACCATTCTCTATTAAGTTAAATTGTATGAAAGTACAGAGACTCTTAAAATGGTTTGTCTGAGAGAAATGAAAATCTAGGACAAGCCCTAAAATTATTTAAAATAAAAAAAAGTTTTACTCGCCCCTACTGCTGAGGACAGTGATTGGCTGCAGTGCTTACTTTCCATATTCCAGCATGTCGCTGGGCACATCACCAACACTGTGACATGAGATACCATAGAAAACATTTTATTGATGACAATGCCTGTCTGTATTGGGAAACCTCCCAGAGAAATATCTTTTCCCCTCTGTTGACAAAGGGATAATCATGAGGGGATGGGTCTCCTTATAAAGCATTTGATCACTGGGGCATACTGTACCATTATTATTTTTAAAAGGGTTATTGGAAAAGTTAATGGCTGGGTCCGTGGGCTGAAATGCTGATGATCGAAAGTGGTAGAGTCTCAAGCATTTGTAAAAGCCTCTTTTGAGGAGGAAGTTTTCACAATTTGTTTTATTAGTAAAATTATCCCTTGCAATTCATGAGAAGTTGATGTCCTATTTTTTATTCTGTATAACAAATAAAGTTATCTATCTATCTATTGTAAGTGAGGTTGGTTTACCTGAAGGAGAGGGATTAACTGGAAACCAAAGAAAGGAAGGGATGTTTATGGGACCTACAGTGTTTAAATTACCAGAAACCCATTTCTTGTTAGTACTGTATTAGAGAGCCTCCAATGTCTGTATTATAGAGCCAGCAATGAGAGCCACCAACGACAGCTCAGGGGGAGGGCATGGCTTTTCTGCTGTAATTGATGGCAGTTGAAGGATGGAACTGAGCATGTGCGTCCACCTAAGTGAGGTGGACAGAGAATTTAGAAAACAGCAGGTGGCGCTATACAGATCGATTTCAGTGAATAACTCAGTGGCTGTACTGTATTTTTAATTATGTGCAATTACAAAAGTATTCAGATCCAGGTGCTGGTTTGCAAAACGTTGAATATTTTTTTGTTGGCGAACCACTTTAATGAGATTTTCAAACTTCAAGTGCACTCACCACAGAAATTGACCTGCAGCGCAGCTTTTAATATCCACAGTATGTCATAGTTTGTGCAGCTTCACAGCTGATGTACTGTGGTTTCCCTATAGACTTCAATGGGATTGTTAAAATATGCAGAAAATCCACTGACAATTTGGTCCGGATTTTGATGCATTTCAGCAGTGGATTTATGTGCCTTTTTCATTTAATTTTTCACGTGGCTTTCATGTGAATTTTCCACAAACAAATCAGCACTGTGTGCATTTACCAGTATAATATAAGGAGATGCGTGGGCAGCCCAGACCACTTTTATTTATTAGTGCCGACCTCGGGAGTTTGTTTTGCCAAATATATGGCATTACAAATTTCTAAATATGAGGATGTAAACTGAGCTAAGACGTTACAGAAATAATAATTTGGGGTAGAATCATAATTTTTACAGTGTGGTCGAACCATGTTTTTAGAGATTTTGATAAAATGAAAGAGTTAAATTGAGAAAGTGATAGGTTAACACAATGGAGTTTAGAAGAGGGATGGTTTCTCTTTAAGATGCCTTGATGCACCAAAATGGAAAATAGAAGAGTGTTTACTAGTTATTATTTTTTTTAATCAGGAACTTCAGCAGCAATATGAAAAGGAGAGACTGGGTTTGGAAGAGGATAAAAGTCAATTGAGGCAACAACTTGAAAGCTTAAAGGAAGAGCTGACGAACAAGCTGGCGACCGCCAATCAGGAGGTAAGTCAGTCACACATCGCAATTCTAATTATTCAGCGGCATTAATCTTGGTTAAGCCTCGTTTGTGTTCAATAATATTAAGACGTGACCGGTAATGGGAACAGACATGGCACTGTGAGTGATTGCTCATGTGTATCTGTGTCTTGTGCTACTTCATGTCACCACTTTCTCCTACTTATATGCTTCTTATAATTTACAGGAACCGCATTACTATGAAAACTTTCCGTTAGAAATAGTTGCGCAAATCCTAAATATACTGTATAGGTTTAATTGATGGAATGTGGAATAATCAAGGCCTGACCATTTAAAGGGAATGTAGCTTCAAAAATTTTATAAAGCAGGGGCTTGTACAGGATTAGAAAAACCTTAAGAGCTTCACCTGGTCATGGGATGAGTCTGATATAGATCAGGTCCCTTGAAATGATTGAGGCCGACCAGCAAAAACATTGTATACCGCAAGTTCTTTTTTCATTTTTTTTCTTAGGTGCCATGGTTAACATTGACAGGATAGTTAATTAGACATAGAGGAGTGGTTAGATGAGCATCATTTCACTCTTATTTCTGGAAAAAGGATAGACTCTCCCGCCATATATAACAGTCGGAGAGCAAATATGCTGTTACATCAACCTGCTCTAATTCGGGGGCAGGACTAGAGCCACATTCTTTGTCTTGAGTGTTCGGCTCATCTCGCACATTGGTGGCATCTTGCTAGGATATGCCACCAAAGTCAGATTGGTGCAGGTCCCACCTCTGGGACCTGCACCTATCTCTAGAGCTGGACCACCAAAGTGAATGAGGGCACACCTCACAACTGCGGCCACCCTCCATTCACTTCTATTGAAGTGCCAAAAATAGTAGCGCATCAGCTCTTTTCGGAACTCCCATAAAGGTGAATAGAGAGGTGGCGGTGCACTCTCTATTCACTTCTATGGGAGTTCTGTTTGGAACTTCCATAGAAGTGAAGGGAGAGCAGGTCACCCATGCGCGGTGTGCTCTACTTCGCTTTAGAGTCCCCAGTTTAGAAATAGATGCAGGTCCCAGACATGGGACCCACACCTATCTGACATTGTTTGCATATCCTAGCTATTAGAGATGTCACGAACTATTCGCCGGCGAACATAGCTTGTTTGCGCCCGCTGCGGCAGGCGAACATATGCGATGTTTGCGTTCGCCCCTATACTTTATCATTGAGCAAACTTTGACCCTGTACCTCACAGTCAGCAGACACATTCCAGCCAATCAGCATACCCTCCCTCCCAGACCCACCCACCTCCTATCTAAACGCAAGGACAGCATCCATCTTAGATTAGTTTTGAAGCTGCAGTGTTAGTAATTGTAAATCGCAATGCGATTAATATAACCTGTATTATTCGCATTGCGATTACAACTTAGAGCTGAGTTCCTAATGGTTGTACTGCTAGAATATAACGAAGATTGAGAATATAGCACTATATTCTCAATCTTCGTTATATTCTAGCAATACAACAACCATTAGGAACTCAGATCTAAGTTATAATCGCAATGCGAATAATACAGGTTATATTATTCGCATTGCGAATCCAACTTCTATAATGCACTATTCATAGATATAGCACTGTATTCGTTACTATTCCTACTATCCCACCATTAACAAACTTGCCAAAGTTGTAATCTCAAAGCGATAATACTTACAATTATTAATCGCTTTGCGAATCCATTTGATGCCTCTATTTCATTGTATATGACGGTTGACTACCACCAACGTTCTGCTGCCTCCGAGGCAAGATATCTGAACCCCCCAGGGGCCATTTGGGCGTTTTTGATAGAAAACGCATCTGCGTTTTTATAATTTTTTTATTTTTTATTTTATTTTTTTTGTGTATTTTGCCACATTTGGTTGCATATTTACATTTGGTATAGGAAAATATGGTAGTCTAGATCATGTGTCTATACCAAAACCTAGGATCATTGTTTGACAGCATATTTTCTAAGCCATGTATCTGAATATAGATGTAATGATCTAGACTACCATATTTGCCTATACCAAATGTAAATATGCAACCAAATGTGGCAAAATACACAAAAAAATAAATAAATAAAAAAATTATATAAACGCAGATGCGTTTTTGATGCTTTTTCTATTAAAAACGCCCAAATGGCCCCTGGGGGGTTCAGATATTTTGCCTCGGAGGCAGCAGAACGTTGGTGGTAGTCATAGTCAACCGTCATATACAATCAAATAGAGGCATCAAATGGATTCGCAAAGCGATTAATAATTGTAAGTATTATTGCTTTGAGAAATTGAGATGACAACTTTGGCGAGTTTGCTAATGGTGGTATAGTAGGAAGTAACAAATACAGTGCTATATCTATGAATAGTGCATTATAGAAGTTGGATTCGCAATGAGATTAATATAACCTGTATTATTCGCATTGCGATTACAACTTAGATCTGAGTTCCTAATGGTTGTATTGCTAGAATATAACGAAGATTGAGAATATAGCGCTATATTCTCAATCTTCGTTATATTCTAGCAATACAACCATTGGGAACTCAGCTCTAAATTGAATTCGCAATGCGATTATTGCAGGTTATATTAATCGCATTGTGAATTCACCTTGCCACACTCTGCGTCAACTACGTAATTTTCCATGGCAGTTTTGCTATGGATCCCCCTCCGGCATGCCACAGTCCAGGTGTTAGTCCCCTTGAAACAACTTTTCCATCACTATTGTGGCCAGAAGGAGTCCCTGTGGGTTTTAAAATTCACCTGTCTATTGAAGTCTATGGCGGTTTGCCCTGTTCGCACATTCGCGAACGGAAAATTTTATGTTCGCGACATCTCTACTAGCTATATGCCAGCAATGTGTGAGATGGACAACCCGTTTAATCAGGTAGTTAGACAGCATACCATCTGCTACTGGCTGAGACAGGTCAATGTTCGGCTCAGCTGGAGACCAGTGGGAACACAATCAAAATTTTAACCCCCTGGATAAACCTTTTAATAAAGTACAAAATAACAAGTCAAATAGTGACAAACGATGACACATTTTTATTGTACAGAAGCACAAAGCCGTTATTTCCAGTGATTTTCATTGTAAGTGTTCTCTTTTGTTACATGCTATTTGCTTGTAAGCAGACAGAAGACCTTTTCTTTTCAGGATTCATTGCCTTGGAAAATACAGTCTTGCCCTCAGTATGTTAACTTCTCGACTGCTCGGCTATGATTCACTGCTGTCCATGTGCTGCCGTGCTGCTGTTACAATGGAAATGAAAATGGTACATTTAGTATCATTTTCCAAACATCTGAATAACAATAGTCATCCCTTTAAAAGCCGGCATATCAGCAGAGATCTCTCTTCTGTACGGTAAAGTAATGACCCAGGAGGACATGAAAAGAGAAACGCCATTTGTGCTAGCCTAGAGAGAGAACCTGAAAAGACACTTTGAGAGTTAGACTAGGGCTACACAACGGCATGTGTCGCGTGACATTTTGTTGCACCAGTGTCGCGCGACAATTTTTATAATGATAGTCTATGGTGTCGCACTGCGACACGACAGTAGCAAAAAATCCATCCAAGATGGATTTTTCTGCGACTGTCGCGTCGCAGTCGCATCATGTCGCAGTGCAACACCAAAGACTGTCATTATGGAAATTGTCCCACGACATTGGTGCGATATCAATGTCACGCGACACATGTTGCAGTGTAATTGTGTCCTATGTGTCGCGCGACTTATTGTCGCGCAACACTTGTCGTTGTGTAGCCCTAGCCTTAAACCTGACACATAGTTAATATACTGCATTCCGTCACATACAGCCTATGTAAAGCATGGCATCTGACAAGCAGCAAGGTGCTGATGGTGGCAGGGTCCCAGCAAGAATGCTTATGGCTGGCAGTAATAGGTAACTATTAGGGCTCCTGCACATGACCGTATCCACTTTTGCGGTCTGCAAATCACGGATACCGCCATTTTGTTTCCTGCAGAAATGTCCTATCCTTGTCTGCAAAGCGGACAAGAATAAGACGTTCTATTTTTTGCTAGGCCGCGGAACAGACTTACAGATGCAAACAACACATCTTTTGCGGCCCCATTGAGATGAATTGGTCCTCATCTGATCCACGAAAAATTCAGATTGAATGAGGACCAAAACTACGGCCGTGTGCATGAGCCCTTATTGAAAGGATTTTTCAAGATTGGGCAAAATTTGCCTAGAAATTCAGCAGTCTGCATTACCTCAGTGGGAATCCATGCTGCCTTTTAATATATCCGTGGATTTAGTTCCACATATTTCAAAACCACAAGAATGTATCTGCACGCAGATTAGCCCCATTAATCCAACCTACAAATCTGCTGCGGAAAACCAAGGGCCAGTTTAGGATTTATGGTGTGGATTTTGTGTTGGATTTCCGGACCTGTTATTTCTCTTGTGTGAACAAATCCTTATAAATGATTTACTGAAATGGTTTGATGGTGTAATGAGGATTACAGGGATTATACTCCATGTGCTGGGATACTAGGTTTGGGATATTTAGAGACTGTTTTTATGTATACTTTACAATGCAAATTAATGCCATAAACTTGAATAAACTTGATTAACAATGACCACAAATGCTGTACCAAGTCACTGGCCACTGGCCTCAGTGGCCCCAAAAAAGATGTATAACGTTAGAAAACCCGAGGGCGGAACCAAGTAGGGGATGAAATAACAATATCTATTCACATGTATATCCTGTAATTGTACAATAGTATAGGAGGGGGACATCTACCCAGATCCTCAAATAACACAACAAAATCAGGCGTCCTTTACATCTTTTTTGGCGCTGGGGCGGCTGGAGTGGTTAATTATACCACCAGGGGGATTGACGTTACATAATGCAGATTACATCTGTATATGCGGGAGAATCATACCCGCGAAGGAACCACCAGCCAGTGTGTTTGAACTAAATATAAGTACCTATTTATACTTGATATTGATTGGTATCTGCGTCAGATTGTATATATTGGCCCCCTAAGGAACCCTAATAAGGGGGAAATGTGTCAGGGTAATAAGTGTTTTTATGTGCCCTA
Organism: Bufotes viridis; assembly: GCA_033119425.1. Classification (NCBI taxonomy): domain Eukaryota; kingdom Metazoa; phylum Chordata; class Amphibia; order Anura; family Bufonidae; genus Bufotes; species Bufotes viridis. Next base: position 248,594,266 of record CM065592.1, on the reverse strand, counting down.
AAGCTTAGGGACATACAGGGATAGTAGGGATAGGCACGGGGACAGAGTAATCCCACCATCAGGGGTTATCTCCGGGCACAGGTGAGGTAAGGGTATGCATAGGGCTGGAGGCAGGGCATTATCATTTCTATAAAGGACCCACCCATCATACCCTACACTAAGTATCCACCGTCTGTGCTTTCTATCTCTACCTGCTGTAAGTGGGGAGTGATAATCACCCCTGTACCCTGTACAGATACAGGATTATTGGTCGCCGTTCTGTTCTCATCTTAAACCATTGTTGCATGTACTCAGTATTATTTTGGGAAAATATTTACGGCAACTATAGTATATAATCAGGTGTATTTTTTATATGGGAAGGATCGTAGAGGGGTAGAATTTGACCACCGCCGGTCGAATGAATTGATTACAGGGCAGAGTACCCTGTTTTTAAATATGATGAAATAAAACTGAGTTTTTTAGGCGTCCTATTTTTTGTTGTTTTTTCAGAGTATCTAAATACATTGCCATAAACTTGAATTGACACCATTTAATTTATGATGAATTATAGAATACTATATTTTATCAGGTTTTTAATCTCAGGCGACCATAGATGAGGTGCATTCTGAAATTCATAGACTGAGAGAAAGGGGAACCCAGGTTGGTTAGGAGGAGAGATCAGGCGCTATACATTTCTAGGATGAATCTTTGACCCTTTGACGATATCTCTATAACTGCTAAAATGGCTTCTGTAAAGAGGTCAACTACCTAACTGGCTGATATAGGCAGAAAACATTGAAAGAACAAGAAGACTTCTCGAGAACGGTTTTAGAGTAATGTTTTTTGAATAATTAGTTATTAGGCGACTCAATACTAATAGGAATTCAGTTGTGTTTTGTATATGGGAATGCAAGGGTAATTTTTCTACTAGTGTAACTTTAAGTTTTATCCTTTCTTTCAAGAGCAAAACTACTTGTGTTATCTCAATCTACGAACCTACCCAAACCTAATATTTCCCTCTCAGTGTGTGGCACATAATGCCTAGACAGCACGCCCGCTGTCTCGGGTTATGTTTGACACTGATCTTTCCTTCACAACCTAAATTCAATCTCTCGGCCGCTTAATGCCACCTGCATCTCAAAACATCTCTAGAATTCACCCTTTTCTTGCTGTGTAATGTATGATTTTGTTTGTACACCTTCTGATTGTAAAGCACTGTGGAATATGCTGGCGCTATTATTGATAACTGAGAAGCGGTTACAGTTTTTCCTACCCACATCTGCCTACCTATTATTACTATTACAGTCTTTCCTATCCTACCCTATACATAGTGGCAGGTGCATGTACCAATGGTTGGCTAGGCTTACCCTTTACAGATTTGATTACTGCTTATATGCACAAAATAGACTAAATAAATAAGCTATTTGCAGTTCAAAAAACATTGTGTCCACCCCATTCCTTATTCAAAAATAAATTTACAGTATTTAGTTTTTTTTTAATCCTCGGAATTATGATAAAGCAAATTACTAGGTGGCAAATCAGTAAAGTGAGGAGTCAAGATGTTCTACTAAATAGTGATATGATTCCATGGTATATATTTACATACTGTATACACAATACACATATATATATATATATATATATATATATATATAGGAACCACTGTGTTTCTGTTTTAATTTTTCCTAATTCTTATGTTTTTCTATTGGCTTGATATCACATGATCAGCTGCCTTGAAATTACCAGCTTTCAAGAAATAAAATTTATTTTGTGTTACACACAATGCCTAACAGACTATCATACACATTTTTTTTCCAAGGCTGATCATCTTGCTCCATTTATCTTGGGAGTTTCGAGGTAAGAGGAAAAGTAAAGGAGGACACATCTGTACAGTATTTTGGCTACAGTTTAAAGTGCTATACTATCTTACTAGAAATGCTTCCCCGACTGGAAAAAAATGAGCCAGCTTTAAAGTTGGACATATTCCTTGTATACTTTGGGATGGCTTATGGATAGTGTTTTCTTTTATAGGACAATGTTTAACATGAAAATAACATTTTATTTTATTTTTTTACAAAATAGATTTGCCGTCTTCAAGACTTGGTGAAAAAAAGTGAACAAGGACTTGGTTCAGCAGAATGTCACATCACAAGTCTTAAGGATGCCCAAGACAGGCTTCAGAATGAGTTGGATGTGACAAGAGAGCGACTGAGGGAGACAAGCGATTCCTTGTTTGCTGTTCAGGTAACTGTTACAAACATGTATAAGGTCTGGGTCCCAATGTTTTAGATTGATTTGGCTGTAGATTCAAAAAAATTGCAAATGATCTCTAATGATATCTTACTAAATCCACTGAATGTATAAATTGACAAATTATGCTGCAAATACATTTTAACATGTGTATTGTTACCCAGGAACAATAATGATTCTCCTTCACACAAATGTGGTTCTGTTTTCAGTTTACCTCAGTTTCTCAGTAGTCTATTAAAACTTGAAAGCCTCAAATATGGCTGCACTTCCTGGTCAAAAAAATGTCTACTATAACAAAAAAAGGGGCAGATTTATCAAACTGGTGTAAAGTAGAACTGGCTTTGTTGCCCAGAGCAACCAATTAGATTCCACCTTTCATTTTTACAGCTCCTTTGGAAAATGAAAGGTGGAATCTGATTGGTTGCAATCGGCAACTTAGCTAGTTCTACTTTACACCAAGAACAACACATAGCCTCCAACAAATTACAAGGACATGTCTAATGCATACAGCATAAAGTCTACAAACATGTTCTCTGACGGAACAAGAAAACACCATGGGAGGGGAGTCAGGAAGCACTGATAAACTATAAGGAAAAAAAATAGAATATGTAAAAAACTAATAAAATTTGCCAAACTAGAGACCGAGAGACTAATTGCCAAAGAGAGTAAAACGAACCCTAAAATGTTCTTCAATTATATAAATAGTAAAAAATATAAATCTGAAGGAGTCGGCCCCCTACATAGCAATGAGGGGGGTGTTGCAGAGAGCGACGAGGATAAAGCAAAACTATTAAATATTTTTTTCTCTACTATATTCACTGAGGAAAATAAACTGTCAGATGAAATGCAAAATGTAAAAGTAAATCCCCCATTAAAAGTGCCCTGTCTGACCCAGGAAGAAGTACAACAGCGACTTAAAAAGATTAAAATAGACAAATCGCCAGGACCGGATGGCATACACCCCCGTATTCTAAGGGAATTAAGTGATGTCATAGCCAGACCATTATTTCTGATATTTACGGACTCTATAATAACAGGGAATGTTCCACAGGATTGGCGCATAGCAAATGTGGTGCCAATATTCAAAAAGGGTCCAAAAACAGAGCCTGGAAATTATAGGCCGGTAAGTTTAACATCTGTTGTTGGTAAACTGTTTGAAGGGTTTCTAAGAGATGCTATTTTGGAGTATCTCAATAAAAATAAGCAAATAACGCCATATCAGCATGGCTTCATGAGGGATCAGTCATGCCAAACAAATTTAATCAGCTTCTATGAGGAGGTAAGTTCTAGACTTGACAGCGGCGAATCAATGGATGTCGTATATCTGGACTTCTCCAAAGCATTTGACACCGTACCTCATAAAAGGTTAGTATATAAAATGAGGATGCTCGGACTGGGAGAAAATGTCTGTATGTGGGTAAGTAACTGGCTGAGTGACAGAAAACAGAGGGTGGTTATTAACAGTAGATACTCAGATTGGGTCACTGTAACTAGTGGGGTACCTCAGGGGTCAGTATTGGGCCCTATTCTCTTCAATATATTTATTAATGATCTTGTAGAAGGCCTGCACAGTAAAATATCTATTTTTGCAGATGACACTAAACTGTGTAAAGTAATTAACACTGAAGAGGACAGTTTTCTGCTACAGAGGGATCTGGATAGATTGGAGGCTTGGGCAGAAAAATGGCAGATGAGGTTTAACACTGAAAAATGTAAAGTTATGCACATGGGAAGGAATAATGCAAGTCACCCGTACATATTAAATGGTAAAACACTCGGTAACACTGACATGGAAAAGGATCTAGGAATTTTAATAAACAGCAAATTAAGCTGCAAAAACCAGTGTCAGGCAGCTACTGCCAAGGCCAATAAGATAATGGGTTGCATCAAAAGGGGCATAGACGCCCGTGATGAGAACATAGTCCTACCACTTTACAAATCACTAGTAAGACCACACATGGAGTACAGTGTACAGTTCTGGGCTCCTGTGAACAAGACAGACATAGCAGAGCTGGAAAGGGTTCAGAGGAGGGCAACTAAAGTAATAACTGTAATGAGGGATCTACAGTACCCTGAAAGGTTATCAAAATTAGGGTTATTCACTTTAGAAAAAAGACGACTGAGGGGAGATCTAATAACTATGTATAAATATATCAGGGGTCAGTACAGAGATTTGTCCCATCATCTATTTATCCCCAGGACTGTGACTGTGACAAGGGGACATCCTCTGCGTCTGGAGGAAAGAAGGTTTGTACACAAACATAGAAAAGGATTCTTTACGGTAAGAGCAGTGAGACTATGGAACTCTCTGCCTGAGGAGGTGGTGATGGTAAGTACAATAAAGGAATTCAAGAGGGGCCTGGATGTATTTCTGGAGCGTAATAATATTACAGGCTACAGCTACTAGAGAGGGGTCGTTGATCCAGGGAGTTATTCCGATTGCCTGATTGGAGTCGGGAAGGAATTTTTTTCCCCATAAGTGAGGAAAATTGGCTTCTGCCTCACAGGGGTTTTTTGCCTTCCTCTGGATCAACTTGTAGGAAACAGGCCGAACTGGATGGACAAATGTCTTTTTTCGGTCTTATATACTATGTTACTATGTTACTATGTTACCATGCCCAGTACGATATATCATAACAATGTCAAATTTATTCAGTACAAAATCAAAAACACATGATTAAAAACATACATGGGGTAAAGAATATTAGAAATGGGTAACAATGACCACAAATGCTGTACCAAGTCACTGGCCACTGCCCTTAGTACCCCCAGAAAACCCCAGGGCGGAACCAAGTGGGGGGATAAAATACCGTATATACTCGAGTATAAGCCGAGTTTTTCGGCACAAAATTTGTGCCGAAAAACCCGAACTCGGCTTATACTCGAGTCATAAATTGAAACTGAAGAGCGGAGTGGGAGGAGGAACGGGGGAGGAGCTGGGGTGGGCATTTGCGGCAGGGCCGATGCGCTCACTGCGCTCCGGCCCCACCGCTCATGTATAGTTTTTAAATTTGATTATACTATACACTTATTCTTACTATAATTCTTGCCCCCTCTGTACCTCATTACATGCGGCAGGCGGGCAGTGAATACTTCAGGCCGGGCGGACGAGAGCAGCGTGACTTGCTGATGTCACGTGCCTGCCCGGCCTGCTTAATGAATGAAGCAGGCGGCGCAGGCACGTGACGTCAGTCACACTGCGCTCGTTCTCCTGCCCGGCCTGAAGTATTCACTGCCCGACTGCCGCATGTAATGAGGTACAGAGGGGGCAAGAATTATAGTAAGAATAAGTGTATAGTGTAATCAAATTTAAAAACTATACATGAGCGGTAATGGGATGGGGGGATGTGGATGGCACTGTTATGGGATGAGGGGATGTGAATGGCACTGTTATGCGATGGGGGGATGTGGATGGCACTGTTATGGGATGGGGATGTGGATGGCACTGTTATAGGATGGGGGATCTGTGGATGCCATCCACAGCCCCCCATCCCATAAGTGCCATCCACAGCCCCCATCCCATAACAGTGTCATCCACATCCCCTCATCCCATAAGTGCCATCAACATCCCCCTTCCCATAACAGTGTCATCCACATCCCCTCATCCCATAAGTGCCATCCACATCCCCCTTCCCATAACAGTGTCATCCACATCCCCTCATCCCATAAGTGCCATCCACAGCTCCCCCATCCCATAACAGTGTCATCCACAGATCCCCATAACAGTTCGTCATCCACAGATCCTCCCATAACAGTGCGTCATCCACAGATCCCCCCATAACAGTGCGTCATCTACAGATCCCCCCATAACAGTGCGTCATCCACAGATCCCCCCATAACAGTGCGTCATCCACAGATCCCCCATAACAGTGCGTCATCCACAGATCCCCCCATAACAGTGCGTCATCCACAGATCCCCCCATAACAGTGCGTCATCCACAGATCCCCCCCATAACAGTGCGTCATCCACAGATCCCCCATAACAGTGACATCCATTTCCACCTCGGCTTATACTCGAGTCACTACTTTTCCCAGTTTTTTGGGGGTAAAATTAGGGGGGTCGGCTTATACTCGGGTCGGCTTATACTCGAGTATATACGGTAACAATATCTATTCACATAAATATCCTCTAATTGTACAATAGTATAGGAGGGGGACGTCCACCCAGATCCTCAAATAACACAACAAAATCAAGCGAATAGAAAAGAAATACACCCACAGGAACCACCACAAAATACACCCAAAGGAACCACCTGTAAAGATGATTGAGGGAAGTGAACCCAAAATTGGCCAGAAAAAGCCTCGACGCGTGTTTCACTTGCTCAGCTTTTTTAGGATATCAAAGATTCTCTAAAAGGTACGTCATTTTATACAGGGAGTTTTCGGCAAAAACAACACAGTTAGTTAATACATGACGTGTTCCACCAGGTGATACATAACGTGTCATCGCGACAACGCATACAGCGTGAGGGGGAGGGGACCGCAGGCCAGGGATGGCACTGAACAGGACCTTTAATCATTATAAAATGACAGAGGATAATCTCAAATCTGTGATACGATAAATATGAACAAAAATGACACATAATAATACAGTTCAGAACAGGCATTATGCGCAAACAAGCATAACAATTAAAGTGACAGTATTAACCTACTATTAAAAACAACTAAAGTGACAGCGCATAACTACGGTAAATAAAAAAATAGTTTTCCAAAATTTGGTTTTCCAATACAGTTACTTAATCATATATAGATGTACAATGTTCTAAAATGCTAAACTTGTGAATTCATAAAAATTACAATACCGTTACATAATCATATTTGAAAGTGCAAAGTGCATAAAGTGCTAAAATACATAACTTGTGTATTCATAAAAGTCCATATAATCAGAATCATAAATATTGTTGTCTTCAATTCACTATTTTTAATGGTTCTGTCTCATATCTAATATAGATTTCCAAAAGATCTCTACCAGGCCCTGTGTCAAAAATCCACCATTCAGCAGTACATCTGAGCGGCGGTCTGTGTACTGTGCGGCGGTCCAGTATTCCAAACTATCAAACACACCATAACCCAGCATATTCCCATCACAAAATGACATCAGAAATCAAAATTTTAATACTAGAAAAATAAAACAAGAACACAATACTAGATATAAGGAGAATTATCAACGGCTTCACCCAATACAGAGTATAGAGGGAGGTGCACAGCTGCAAAGTTCCACCCAAAAAAACTAGAAACTGGAAAAATAGTGTAATTAAAGCGGCGGCACACTCCACATGTGGGAACTCACAATTGAATAGTATTAAAATAACATTTATTTCGTACATCTATTAAAACAAATTACCCTCATGTGAAATCTGATATGTATACAATATTCTGCTAAACAACACCCTGTACTAATATATCAGACATGTGGTAACTAGTCCATTACTCGTAATATTGGATTGGTCTTAACTCCTTTGGACTTGTCCACATATTGTACGGTAGATGGTATTAGTCAAACTGGTATTGAGCGGTATGTGGTTATCTCACCATGCTCCTGCGGCATATAATCAGTTGGTTTTTATATTCCGCATTAGGATTGCTGCGTTATGTTGTACTTAATGGCCAAATGTCTGATGCAATGTCTGCTATACAGATATGTTATATGCAGACCTCCGGACTCTTGCCTGACCGGTTCCACTTTCCTTGTAGCTCCGCTTAGTTATATAGGCTGTTTGCCCGGTATGTATAGGCCGAATGCCCCTTACCTTCAGATGCTCTCCTCCGTTCACCCGCGGCGTCCCGCGTGGTGTTCGAGTCTCAGACGCGGCGTCCCACGTGACCCGGGGAGGGAGTAGCTGGGGCTGTCTCTGTCTTTGCCACGGAGCTTCCCGGGTCCTAATGCTTGGCTGCGCAGCTCTAAGGGTCCTGATGCTCAGCGGTTTCTATTGCTGGAATAACCGCGCTGTAAAACTTCCAAAGAGTGCAATGAGTCCACTTGTTCTTATAAATCCACAGGCATTAGTCCTCTACAGTTGAGCCCAAACGCGTTTCGGGGGTAGCCCCCTTCCTCAGTGGTCACTTTGAAGTTCCAAGTCTTCTGTAGCTGAAGCTGCCACTTATTCATAAAGCAAGGACAATGTGCATTAACTTGGAGCCATTAACAGAATGCTACTTGCATTTCCTGTTGACCTTACTAAACACTAATATGACATAACAATAAAAAAACGCATCATAAAAAGGGTTTGAAGCTGGGGGCCTCATTTAGCCCCAGAGGAGTCACTGTATCTAGCAATACCATCCATCTCATCTCTTTCTAGGGGAGACATTTTTTAATATCCTCTCCCCTCCCCTAATCCCTAATCTCACTCGATCAATACCCTTGAAATAAATCCCTTTTGGGTTGCTACCAAAGACCTCTCAAAAATATTTTGCAATGCGTTTTAGTTTTTTACGTTTTTCCTGATCGGTGACCTCACCTGCCACTTTTATATCTTGCATGTGCTCCAAGATTCTCACCTTCAAGATTGTACATTTATATATGATTATTTAACTGTATTGGAAAATCATGTTTTGAAAAACTATTTTTTTATCTAGTTATGCACTGTCACTTTGTTTTTAATACTAGGTTAATACTTTCACTTTAAAATTGTTATGCTGGTTATCCCTGGTCTGCACTGTATTATTATGTGTAATTTTTGTCCATATCAATCGTATCACAAATTTGAGATTATCTTCTGTCACTTTATAATGATATATGCAATGCCATGCGATTGGTTTTCAATGGATTCCCTGGCTCTGATGTCTCCCTGTTTGGAGTTTTGATGGGTTTTTGAATTCCTTGTTTACCTGTTTTAAGGCAACGGGATCCAATGCGCCTGACAGGTTGGTGGAGCGCGCCATTAGGGTGCACTGGGTGGCCGTGTCGCTTGGGGGCTGACAGGATCCCTGGCAGTTTCCTTGGCCTGCGGTCCACCCCTCCCACTGTCGCGTTGTTGCAATGACACGGTACATATCACCCAGTGGAACGCGCCATGTATTTACCAACTGTGTTGTTTTAGGCTCCAACTCCCTGTATAAAATGACATAACTTTTGGAGAATCTTTGACCTCCTGACGAAGCTGAGGAAGAGAAACACACGTTGAGGCGTTTTTTGGCCATTTTTGGGTTCACTTCCCTGATTCTGTTGGGTTATTTTAGGATCTAGGTGGACATCCCCCTCCTATACTATTGTACAATTACTTACAGGCTATTTATGTGAATAGATGTTGTTATTTTATCCCACCACTTGGTCCCGTCCTGGAGTTTTCTGACATGTTATACATCTTTTTCGGGGGTACTGAGGCCAGTGGCCAGTGACTTGGTACAGCATTTGTGGTCATTGTTTCCCATTTCTGATGTTATTTATCCTATTTATGTTTTTAATCATGTGGTTTTGATTCTACTTTACACCAGTTTGATAAATCTCCCCCAAAATGTCTGTATCTGTGAAAGTTAACGAAAATCATAGAAAGTCGTCTTCTGCTCTAGCTTTAACTTTTTAGTGGGTGGTCTTTAACCTGTTGTAACTCCATGTTTTATGAGACACAACTATTCTTACTACGAATACTTGAAGAAGTTAGGAATATCAGAAACAAAAAATAAACCCTTGCACTGTGTGTGGATGTCTTGGGTGAAAAAGTTATTTTTCAAATGGGAAATAGAAATGTTGTGATATTGTATAATACGACTGCTGTGGAGCCTGGCCCTTAAATTCCTCTCATTCTGACATAAAAACACTGCATTTTCACACAGCTGCCACTAGGTGTAGCCCCAGTGGCGGCTGCAGACAGCCAGATTTGTAATGTCTTATGTGAAGGGAAGCACTTAAAAGTTGCATAAAATGGGTGAGGCTTTTTTTATTGCAGTTTTTTTTTTTTCAGCAAAATTTCTTCAGCTCAATGGAGAAAAAGGTAAATTCACCAGAAATCTAGGGCATTGCTTTTAGCATTCTTCATTGCCTGGGAATGTGTGACACACGCGTAATGGCAAACTGGGTGGGGCAGTGGGTGCATAGGGGGCCCTATGAGATTTTTCTACACCCCTGTATGTATATATACAGTACTATGCAAATGTTTTAGGCAGGTGTGGAAAAAAAAATGTGCAAAGTAAGAATGCTTTCAAAAATAGAAATGTTAATAGTTTATATTTATCAATTAACAAAATTCTAATTGAATTAATTCTCTTAATTCTAAATCCAATCAATTTTTGGCATGACCATCATTTGCCTTAAAAACAGCATACATTTTTCTAGGTACATTTGCACACAGTTGTTGAGGTAACTCGGCAGGGAATTTGTTTCAAACATCTTGAAGGATTAACCACAGATCTTCTGTGAATGTAGGCTTGCTCAAATCCTTTTATCTCTCCATTTAATCCCAGACAGACTCGATGATGTTGAAATCAGGGCTCTGTGCGGGCAATATAATAACTCCAGGACTCTTTGCTCTTCTTTACACTGAATATAGTTCTTAGTCACATTGGCTGCATGTTTGGGGTAGTTTTCGTGCTGCAGAATAAATTTGGAGCTTATCATGTACCTGATGGTACTGCATGATCAATAAATATCTGCCTGTATTTCTAAACATGGAGAACACCAGACCCTAGATAACAATCTATGTTGCTAGTACCTCCAGTGTTGTATATGCTCTACTAGATAGGCAGTACAGTGTGTAAAACATAACTTTTATTGAAAATTCTGGCTAGTTGTCCATCGACTAAACCCTATGACTGGTAACGTTGGAGCACCTGCCATGAAAAGAGTCACCAAAGCCAGCACAGGAACCTTAATCCTCCCCTGACTAATATAACCCTAGCACTAGACCTTCCGATGCTGTGGCTCTTCAGGGAAAAAAATGCCCATGGCTAGTCAGGAGAGGTTTAGGTTCCTGTGCAGGCTGTGATCACTATTTTCAGGGCAGGTACTCCAATTTTACCAGTGATAGGGTTTAGTCAATGGACACCTAGCCAGAATCTCCAATACAAGTTAAGTTTTAAACAAGAATTCTCTTGTTTATTAACTTAGCATTTTGTTAATAAATAAAAATAAGCTATCAACACTATTTTTGAAAGCAGCATTTTTTTCACACCATCCTAAAACGTTGGAACAGTACTGTATTTGATATACTCTTTATATTACAGTGTGATAATATGTAGTTTTATGTGCATTTCCCATGCTTTACAGTCCTGATTGCATTTTACATGACATAAATAATTTGTAGTTTATCTTAATGTAGAATCCACTGATTCAAGCAAGGAAAGGTTTGTTGTGTTGATAAGAAACAGTCTAGTCTAGCTGACTTCTTCATTACAGCTGTAATAACTTGCACAAAGATCATTAGATCTGGTTGTTATTTGTCCCCAAGGAACGAAAAACATCTTGCTAACAAGCCCAGAGAACCCTTCAACTAGCATTATGCTAATCATGTTCTTGCAGAGTATCCAAAGAGTTTTGATGAATCCAGAATACTAAATAGTCACAGCATTAACCAATGCAGAGAATTTCAGATGTAAAGGTCCCTTTACCCTGAATGATGTACAAGCAGATTGTCGTGAAGGAAGCATTTCTTCCTGAAAATCTGCTGATCGCTAGTGGAGGAGACCGGAGCATGATCTCCTCCAGCCCCTCCAGAGTATGGGGTGGAGCGATTGCTAATGCCATCGCTCTTCCCCATGCAGACCTATTGTTTTCCTGCAGAAGATCGTGTTTACATAGCACAATCTGCTACTAAGAAGCACGTTTTTTTATGATCCAAGCAACGCTCGTTTATCGGGTAATATGCGGTGCATTTACACCGCCATATCATTGCTAATGAGAGTTACTATGAACGCTCTTTAGCGACGATCTGTTCAATTCTTGGCCCGTGTAAAGGGCCCTTTATTAGGTTGTGTTTAACCATGAATTTCAATTCTTGATTCTTTGGTTCTCCCAGGAAATAAGCCACCGCCAGAGGTGTCTGGCAGCAGCTTTCTCCTCTCTCCCCATTGAAACACATACACACTCAAACGTGTTTGTGTATGGGTGAGTCAGAAGACAGCTATTGAAGGCATATGAACACCTTTAGGGATAGGCTATCAATGTCAGACCAGTGGGGCCAACTCTCAGCACTTGAACGGGAAAAAGTTGTACAGTATGGAGCAAGGTTAACCACTGCCCCTTCAAGCAGCTGATCAGTGGGGATGCCAAGAGTTGAACCTAAGGAGTAGCCATAAATTTTAATCTGGATAATCCTTTTAATGTTTATAATGATTATTTCTGATTGCCTAGCAATCAATCTAACCTAGGAATGTTCAGAGCTATGACTACATTTCATTGATCAAGATACTTTACTTATTGCCTTTAACAATCAGAGAAGGATCCCGTGTATAGGAAGTGGTTTTTATGAGGAAATTGGCATTATTATGTAGCTTCATTAAGAGCCTGTAAACTACTTCTGTTTGGCATTGCTGTGTATAAATTGCTGAAAGGGGTTGTCCAGCTGATTAAAATTGAAAAAAGCGCTGCATGATGTAAAATAATAAAATGAGTCATACTCACCTGACCAGTCTCCCGCCACTCATGTACTGATCCTTCATGAATCCCCCCCTATTTCCTGGTTTGTCTCAACACACAGGAAATGACTGTTCAGCCAATCACTGGCTGCAGTGGTACTCTGCCTCAGCCAGCGATTGGCAAGTGGTTGTTTCTTGTGTGTCTAGAGTGACCATGATGTAGGAACCAGCGGCAGGCTGTTCTGGCATAAAAAATTCACCGATTTTGCCAAAAGTCCAGTTTGAAACACAATCTGTGACTTTTTAGCTTTTTCTGACCCCATTGCTACTTCTTCAAGAATTGGTCAGGTCACGGGTGGGAGAAACGAGTTGGGCAGGACTTCTGAGGCCCAACTCATTTAACAACATGTGCTCCATAATCCTGGTGCAAATGACACCAGAAATCTGCTCCTGGATGTAGTAGATTTCAGCAGAAGATGCAACACTTTATTAAGTGGCATTCCCCTCTTATTACCTTGGTCAACTCTTCCTTCAGCTTGGTTTAAGACTGGCATGTAAAATACTGCCTGAATGTAAGCTTGTATTGGTGAGCCAGGCAGTAGCTCCTGTATATGAATATGAAAGCCTCCAAAAACAAGACCACATGAAAACCCATTAAAGGGCATGTTTCTGTTGCCCCCTACTTATTAAATGGGTTCCTTAACAATAAGCTGATTACAAAGTGACCTTTGCCTTGACCCTCAGTGATCAACTGTTATATGTGAAGACTCAGACAAGTGCTCAGTTTACTTGCAGGAACACCACAGGCAAAATTAAACATTACCCAATACCCATTTAAAACAACAAATTTTTTTTTTTAAATGCAGGATAGGACAGGTCCTCCAAAGCAAGAGATGCTTTAGTAAATGCTCTTCACCCTGGCCAGAGTTGAGGGTTCTGAATAGGGGACCCCGATCTGTTCTATCAGAATTTGTTAATAGGGCGTATGGGAGCTGTTTTTATAAACTAGACAATGCCCTGAAAGAGTAGGCCTTTCATTCCCAACCTTATTACCACAGAAGAACCCCTAAGAAATGTCTCCATTTACACCTCAGCCCCAAGCGCTCACTGCCTTGATCCAGGCTGCTAGAAGAGTGGTTCTGGCCAGGCGTTGAAGTGCAGGATAGAAAGGGGGCAGGCGGGATTGCCGACAATATTCAACTAAATTCAGCAATGGACTCGCCCCAGTGACTTCAATAAGACAATATTCATGACGTCAGGTACATTTTTAAGTTGTTTTTTCACACAAATACACTGATTATGAACTTCAAGACAACCTTTTTAGGAACCATGGCAGTGTGACCAGTGTGCTCATGTGATTAGCTCAATAGGGCCATTCTGGTGACAGGTTGCCTTTAAATGTAATCTTCAGTTTGAAGTTAGTGTCTATTAATTTCTGTAGAGTGAGCTGGAAAAGGAGAGACTGCAACATGAAGCTATCATTTCTGACATGCGGGAAGAGGAAAGATTAAAGATTGAGAAGGTTGCCCGTGATCTGGAACTGAAATGGACTGAATCCCTCAGGTATATTATTAAAATATAGGGAAGTCAGAAAATGTTAATCTTTCCTGTAAATCTTTATGGATATATATTCCTTTGTGCTGCATTTTTAAGGCAAGAATGTAACAAGTTACGGGAAGAGCTGAGGGTGCAGCATGAGGAGGACAAGAAGTCTGCTCTGGCCCAACTAACGCAGCTCAAGGAGCGGGAAATACACACTGCTAAGGATAACTGGCAGAAGAAAGTGGAGGATCTGCTTGAGCAGGTACAGAGATCGTTATCTACAGTATATCTTATATAGTCAATTAAAGTGATTTCTATATCTTTGTGAAGGTTCTCATTCATCCAGGTCTTGGTATCTCAGCAGTAATAAGTTGGAGCAACTTGTTTTTTTTTCTTTAAGAGATTTCAGCAGTCATCTGACTGGCTTTCTCAATTAGAATGGCTTGCTTCTCATAAAGTCATTCTACTTGAGAAAACCAGTTGGATGACTAGCGAAATGTCATACAAGTGCAGTTGCTCTGACTTATTATTACTGATATGATTTCTATATCTGGATTCCTTTTTCTAGCCTATAAACATATCCAACGAAACGTGGCTTTCCTACTTGTGAAAGTTCTCCTCCTTGCTCCTTGCAATCAATGAATTGAGAAAAGAGCAGTCATTTCTGCTCTGTATGTACGGTACACACACATACAAATGATAAGGGTCATTTACTATTCTTATTTCAAAATATGACTTGACTATACCTTAAAGTGGAAGCTTTGTTTTGATTTATTTTTAATATTGTGTAGGAACAGGGATGCTATGTAACGTTTATGTAATGTACTTGATTAGGGAAAATGTTTCTTTCTACTAGAAAACCGAGTGTAAGGCCCCTTTCACACGGGCGAGTTTTCCGCGCGGGTGCAATGCGTGAGGAGGACGCACTGCACCTGCACTGAATCCGGACCCATTCATTTCTATGGGGCTGTGCACATGAGTGGTGATTTTCACGCATCACTTCTGCGTTAGGTAAAATAATGCCGCGTGCCCACAGGCTCAGCCTGATGCGCCCGTACGGACTGCTTGGATGCTTCTTCTCTAGCGAAGTGCCGGCGCATGCGCACTACGCTAGAAGAAGCTGATGCCAGCAGTTCGTGCACATCAGGCTCAGCTCAGGCTCCTGTGCGCACGTGCGGCATCTCACAGCGGGAAGAGGGGGAGGGAGGGAGAGGCGGCACAGAGAAGTAGAAGGCGGTTCAGAACTCTAAGAAGGTGGCGCTGGGCACCAACGGCAATGGCTGCAGCCGTGCACCCTGCATCCCTGGACCTCCCCTTGGGCACCTTATTTTTATGACTGACAGGTTAGTAAAACCATTTTTTTTTGGCAAAACTAACCTACAGATCGCATTTATAAGCCCACATTAGGAATCATAAAGAGACCCTGAGCATGAGCATATGTTTAGCTCAAAGGGGTGAAAACTGGTGACAGAATCCCTTTAAGTCAGTTCATGAGTACATATTTTCTTATACGGTATACTGGACCACAATTATGTCTTCTTAAGCTATGTTCACATACAACAGGTTAGCTGCCAACATGGACAATACCCAAGGGGCAATACCCAAAGCACTGAATGCTCCCATCTTAGTCCCTCTGGTTTAGCATAATAGCTGTCAGATGGACGGTCATTTACACGCCCCTTGTCCCCTTCCTTCCCCACTAGTTACTGGCTTTCTTTTTTTATAATATATACTCCAAATCTTTACCAGTCACCTGTCTAATCTATTATCCACTGTAAAAATCTATTCCTTTGTGACCAGTGTCATTTTCTCATCAATGCATTAATGTGGTGGGCCAGTTTGTATAAATATGTTGCAATAGCTCCTACTCTAATTTTGTTATGATATACTTGGTGTGAGATTTGGTGGGGGTGGCGTGATTTATCCAGTTCATCGCTTTCTGTGCTGTCCCTTGACGGATCTTTTTCTGCACTTGTGCTAAACTTATTGCAGAAAAGAATCCACCCGGGGATGGCCAAGAAAGAGGCGACATGGGTGAATGACGTAATTGCTGCCACCTTGCACCCCATGGATGCAGCAGCCATGGATTGCAGATAATCACACAGCCCACTGGGGTAAGTTATGACATATATATGGATGTCATACAAAATAGATTAGGTTACTGCAACATATTTTTACAAATTGTTCAACCCCTTTAAAAAGAGGCGCCCGTTTCATCTGAACACCTAAAGCATCAGCAGCAGATTGCGGTTCAGCGGATTCTTAGCACTTGCTGTTTTCATTTCATTTTCAACGGACATCCTGCGTGACTCTTCCATGACTGGGGCACTTTAAGAAAAGCAGTGACACAAAGCTTCTCATCTATCCCCAGAAGTGATTGAGAAAAATAGTTAATAACTAGTCATTCAGAACTTCAGAGAACATGGGTTTTTAATTAGTTTGTGGTGTCCAATAATTATTATGAAGAAACTGAGAACATTATGCTTGTTTAATCTTTTATGTCTTAGAAATATGTTTTGAAGATTAGAAGGAACAAGTATTTTGCAGTCATAGCAACCCATGAATAGATTAACCGACTTCAAATGCAACTTTATAACACGCTTAGGCTAAAAATATCAGTTTTTGAAGAAGCACCATTTCTGAGCTATAAATTAACTGTTTTAAGAGAAAACAGTGATGAAATTATTCTTGTATCTGTCACGTAATGTGCTTAGGAGACTATCAATCCTTTTACCAAATACACAGTCGAGTCACATTATTATGACTAATATCCAGAGTAACCTCTGTGTGCAGCAATGACAACAGCGAGACGGGCTTGGGGTGACTCAATAAGGTCCTGACCTGGTAGGTTGTCACAGGTACCTGGAGCCATGCTGACCTCAGTGCATCCCACAGCTGATGGACGGTGCGTGGGGTAGGATCCATAGGCCGAACACAAAAATCAAGGTGGTCCCACAGATGGTCAATTGGGTGCAAGTCTAGGGAATTAGGGGGCCAGAGTAGTACTTGGAAGTCTTGGTCATGCTCTTCCACACAGTTTTAGACATTTCAAGACATGTGATATGTTGCAGTGTTTTGCTGGAAGATCCCATCGGCTCCAGTGAAGACAATTAGCATGTATGGGTGTACGTGATCTGCAAGGATGCATTCATACCCTAATCTGTATAAAGCGTCTTTCACATGGATGAGTGGGTCCAGAGAATACCAGGAAAACATTCCCCAGACCATAACGCTGCCACCACCAGTTTACGTTCTTCCAGCAATGGGTGCAGGGGGTTTGTTCTCTGAGGTTTCTCACCGGACACGCCAACGTCCATCCGTTCGATGAAGCAGAAAACGTGACTCATCAGAGAAGGCAACCGTTTGCCAATCAGAGGAGGTCCAATTCTGATACTGCAGCAAAAATGAAAGCCTTTTCTGCTGATGCAACTTCTTTAGCAGAGGTGCAGTGACAATCTGTCTGCTTCAGAGCTCTATACATTGTAGAGTTCACTGAACTATTGTGTTAGACACATGTCTGGTAGCCCCCTAGTTCATTTTAGTGGTGAGCTGCTCCACTGTAGAGTCTCAGTCCTCCCTCTCGTATCTTCGTAGCCAACATTCACCTCTCACTGTGCAGTTTCAGAAATACTATTGCAATTCTGATAAATGGACCCTTTTACCCATGAGAGCATCAAGGGATATGTGTGCAGACAGCCTATCATCTATAACCCAATAAGCCAGCTCGCAACATGTGACTTCCTTCATGAGCTAGGTGCTACCAACATTGAAAGTAGGAAGTGGTCATAATAATGTGACTCGACTGTGTACTAACTATATGATAAATGCATCATTCTACAGTATACCTATAATGCTTCTTAAGAGCAGCAAATACAGCGTGCTTTTCTATTAGCAAGCCAGTCATCAAAAGGAATTCTCTGTCAGCCTATTTTATAGTAGTATGTGTCTTCTGTCATAGTTGCTACATAGACAGAATATAGACTGTCAACTTCAACCTGTATTCTGCTGACAGATTATAGACTGTCAACTTCAACCTGTATTCTGCTGACAGATTATAGACTGTCAACTTCAACCTATATTCTGCTGACAGATTATAGACTGTCAACTTCAACCTGTATTCTGCTGACAGATCCCCAAAGTATTAGGTCTATTTAAAATGCTAGCAGCTTTTCTGCTGTACTTATGGCATTGCTCCCCATGAAAAGATACTGGGGGAGATTTATCAAACTGGTGTAAAGTAGAACTGGTTTAGTTGCCCATAGCAACCAATCAGATTCCACCTTTCATTTTCCAAAGGAGCTGCGAAAAATGAAACATGGAATCTGATTGGTTGTTATGGACAACTCAGCCAGTTCTACTTTCCAGCCAGTTTGATAAATGTCCCCCATTATGATAAAAAGAATATAGTAAGGATTTCCTAATAGAGAGATTTATCTATCAAGGAAACCCATCCTCAAAAAAAAAAGCCTTTTCAGCCTGGCTGCTGAAAACCCCGCAATGGGTAGACGCAGTTTGACAGCAATAATGTAGCATTATATGGTGCCCATTCAAATAAATGGGTGACCGTGTAATACGTGATCATGGTGAGGGATTGTCTCCACCGATGGAAGTTATTTCCATATGTGTCCAGTGCTGCGATATATGGCAGGGCTATATAATTAACAAGAAACAAATAGTAGTAGTATTATAGCAGAATAATGTGGAGTAGTACATACTCAAGAAATCCCAGAAAAGAGCACAGTTGTGAGGTTTGCTGCTGTAGGAACTATTGTGTAAGTGAATAGCTTTATGGTCACACTTATTATGCAGAGCACTGTACACCCTTTTGACATGTTTTGTTTGGATTCATTACTGTTATGTAGTATTTACTGTTATGTGTGAGGAACTGGAGCTCCGTCGTATTTTACACACTGTGGTAAGGTGCAGGGTGCCGTTGTGGATGGCAGGTATGTGTCACCGAGGTTCATAGCCTCGGTGAGGTAAGAGCCGTATTTTGTTGATGTCAGCAGCAGCTAGTGCTACTGACATAGTTGTAAATAGCATGGCTGCAAAGCCGATCCGGGCCGGCTCTTACCGGGAGCAGCTAAAGTGTAGGGTGGGTGGCTGCTCCCCACGATCCAGTCCGGGTTTTGGGCTGGGTATAAAACACAGCCAGCAGCTGTGGCTGGGGCTGTGATTGTCCTGGAGCTGCTGCTAGTCCTGTGGAGCTCTCTGGGCTGGAAGCAAAAACCCAGCAAGGAGACGTGCAGTCGACCTGGAAGCCTGAAGGAGGGTTATCCCACGGCTGGGCCGACCGCCAGGTGCGAACGCGCACCTAACATCTCACAGGTGATTGAACCTGGTTTTGGACTCTTTGGTTTTGCCTTTTTTCTGTTTGCTGCGTGTGAATGAACACCAAGAGACTGTTTACCATTTCGTTTGTGCAAGTGTGAATAAAACACTGTCTATTGCACGTACTGGACTCCTTGTTTTGCCTCTGTACTGCACCCGCACCGTTATCTACCAGAGCAACTCCCCACATTTGGTGTCGGATGCGGGCATGCGCAGTGAGGCTGGCGTGAACGCCGAAGTTTGTTTTTGCTGGGCACGACTGGATGTCCTATATTCGGCCGGCAAAGTTGCAGCCTGTGGTCCCTGACAAAATGGAGGCGGCTGTGAAAGCCCTCATAGAGGCTAACGTGCAGCAGCGGGAGACCAACCAGCTACTGCTGCAGCACGTGATGGCATTGCAAGCTGCAGGAGCGTCCCGCCACGTCCACGATGCCCGGAAAGCTGTCCGTGCAGCGATCCCTAAGATGACCCCTCGGATGATGTGGAGACCTATCTGGCGGTGTTCGAGAAGGTGGCCGTGAGGGAGAAATTACCCCGAGAACAGTGGGCAGAGGTCGTCGCTCCGTTCCTGGCGTCTGGACCCCAGCAAGTATTTTTGACCTCCCCGATGACCAAGCAGCTGAGTACCCGACCGTGAAAGGTGAGATCCTGGCAAGACTGGGGGTGAACGTGTTAGTCCGGGCTCAGCGGGTCCACCAGTGGAACTTTAATACGGCTGAACCCGCCAGGCCGCAGTATTATGAGTTGCTGCACAGGTTGCAAAAGTGGCTGCAGCCTGAGGTTCTGAATCCGGCTGCTATGCTGGACCGTCTGCTGGCTGACATCTTCTGGAGGGCCTTGCCGTACCCCCTGCAGCACTGGATCGGCCAGGTGTCACCCACTAATGCCTTGGACATGGTCGACCTGGTCGAGCGCTATGAGGCCACAAAAACCTTGAAAGGGGGTGTTGTTGGGAGGGGGCAGGTCAAACCCCGGAGGTCTCCCATCCAGTCCCGACGACTCGTACCCGAGAAACCTGCTCGGGGTGTACTGTAGACCCGGCCCCGATAGTCTGCTGGCGGTGTCACGATCCTGGCCATGTGAGGGCCGACTGTCCACAGTGGGGAGAACCCATGGAGACCAATTATGGGTACCGGGCTTCCATGTATGCCCGGAGACTGTGTGCGACCGGCACCCCCGAGACAATAGACAATCGTCATCTGTGCCAGGTGCAAGTCGGTGATAATCTTGCAGTGGCGCTGCTGGACTCAGGGAGCCTAGTAACCCTGGTAAGTGCTGCCCTGGTACAGCCCTCCCAGTATACGGGCCGGAAAGTTGGGGTGGTGTGCATACACGGAGACTTAAAGGACTATCCCACGGCTGTAATGTCTCTGTCCACGGCGGCCGGCACATGGACTTGTGAAGTGGCGATCTCCGCCAAGCTACCGTATGAACTAATAATTGGGAGAGACTTCCCTGGTTTTCCGTCACTATGGCCTGAGGTGAAAGTGACTAATAGCCCTGAGACAGGGGTAACCCTAGCAGAGTGGCCTGGTTCCTGTGGGAGGCCAGAGCCCTGGGAGCCCAAGTCCGAAGGGCCTGCGGTAGGGGTGACCACCACTTCTGTGATAGAGGGGAGACACCCCCACTGAGTGTAATGGTGGGAGACATGGAGGACTTGCCACCAGGTCCTGAGTTGGCAGACCTCCACGTCTCCGGAGATAATTTTGGGACCGCCCAACACCGGGACCAAACCCTAACCAGGGCCTGGGAGAATGTGCTGGAAATTGATGGTAAACCCCAGAAACCAGGGGCTGAGATAATATTTCCCGCTTTGTTGTTCACCAAGAAATGTTATATCGGGTGAACCAAATCCGGGGTGAACCTGTTGAACAATTGGTGGTGCCCACAGCGTACCGCAAGCTTGTCATGGAGCTTGCCCACCAACATGTTCTTGGGGGACACTTGGGGTGGCAGAAAACCCAGGACCGCATACTGCAGCGGTTTTATTGGCCCAGTGTGTT
Organism: Bufotes viridis; assembly: GCA_033119425.1. Classification (NCBI taxonomy): domain Eukaryota; kingdom Metazoa; phylum Chordata; class Amphibia; order Anura; family Bufonidae; genus Bufotes; species Bufotes viridis. Next base: position 248,572,649 of record CM065592.1, on the reverse strand, counting down.
CAAGGAGGTAGAAAATTATTGTAAGTCCTGTCCCACCTGTCAGATAAATAGCCCCCAGCCACATTTCCGTAGTCCTCTGGTACCTCTTCCAATTATTGAGGTCCCGTTTGAGCGAATCGCTATGGATCTAATTGGGCCTGTACCAAAGTCTGCCAGGGGCCACCAACACATTCTGGTAGTTCTCGACTATGCCACTCGGTATCCGGAGGCGGTGCCTCTGCGACATACCTCAGCTAAGCTCATTGCCAAAGAGTTAATGGAAATGTTTTCCCGTGTGGGCCTGCCAAAAGAGGTTCTGACAGACCAAGGGACCCCTTTTATGTCCAAGGTTATGAGGGAACTGTGTAAATTGTTGCGTATAAAGCAGTTACGGACGTCCGTTTACCATCCGCAAGCGGACGGTCTTGTCGAGAGGTTTAACCAAACTTTAAAAAATATGTTAAAAAGGGTGGTGTCTAGAGATGGGAAGGACTGGGATCTGCTTCTGCCCTATCTCATGTTCGCAGTGCGAGAGGTGCCCCAGGCCTCTACTGGGTTCTCGCCCTTCGAACTGCTTTATGGCAGACACCCTCGGGGCCTGTTGGATATCGCCAAGGAAGTGTGGGAACAACAGCCTGTCCCCCACAAAAGTGTCATTGAGTATGTCACCCAGATGCAGGAACGGATGGAAAGGGTGTTGCCGCTGGTCCGGGAGCATATGGAGGCAGCGCAACAAGCCCAAAGTAGGGTGTACAATCGTCAGGCTCGGGTACGGGGCTTCAATCCGGGAGATCGGGTTTTGGTTCTGGTACCCACCCTTGACAGCAAATTCCTAGCTAGGTGGCAGGGCCCCTATGAGGTGATCGAGAAGATAGGGAAGTAAATTACAAAGTACACCAGCCAGGGCGGCGCAAGCCGGAGCAGGTGTACCACGTGAATTTACTAAAGCCGTGGAAAGATAGGGACACGGCCGGCGACCACAGCCCCCGGCCAGGGCTTCTAGGGAAAAGGGTCCAGCCCCACAGTTCGAGGCCTGCGAGCGGTAGCCACGGTAAAAATTGCAGACAGCCTGTCTTCCAAACAAGTTCAGGAAGTCAGGGAGTTCATCAGTCGGAACACGGATGTATTCTCGGACCTCCCTGGCCGCACGTCTCTCATCCAACATGACATTGTCACTGAGCCTCAGGCCAAGATCCGGTTAAAACCATACCGGGTACCCGAGGCTCGGCGACGGGCCATCGCGGAGGAAGTGCAATTAATGTTGAAGCTTGATGTCATTGAGGAGTCGAAAAGTGAGTGGGCCAGTCCCATAGTCCTAATACCCAAGCCGGATGGGACGTTGCGGTTCTGCAACGATTTTCGCAAGTTAAATGAAGTGTCCAAGTTTGATGCGTATCCCATGCCCGGGTAGACGAGCTTGTTGAAAATTTAGGGCAAGCCCGTTATTTTTCTGTGCTAGACCTCACTAAAGGATACTGGCAAGTACCCTTAACGGAGGCGGCCAAGGAAAAAACCGCTTTTGTTACCCGCAGGGCCTGTATCATTACAAGGTGTTACCCTTTGGCCTGCATGGCGCCCCGCCACCTTCCAAAGGTTAATGGACGTTGTGCTGCGACCGCACCGTCGGTACGCTCGGCCTACTTAGATGATGTAATCATCCACAGCACCGACTGGGAAAGCCATTTGCCCAAAGTGCAGGCGGTAGTGGATGCCCTGAGGAAAGCTGGACTAACCGCCAATCCAAAGAAGTGTGCGATTGGGTTGGAAGAGACCAAATATCTGGGATATGTTATTGGGCGGGGAGTCATCAAGCCGCAGGTAACTAAGGTAGAGGCCATACGTAACTGGCCCCGACCGGTCACTACCAGGCAGGTAAAGTCCTTCCTGGGAATTGTAGGGTACTACATGCGGTTTGTGCCCCACTTTGCCACAATAGCAGCGCCGTTGACAGACCTGTTGAAGGGGCGAAAGTCTGGGAAGGTTAGCTGGAGTGAGAAGGCGGAGGAGGCTTTCTCCGCGTTGAAGTCGGCCCTGTGTGGGTCCCCGGTTTTGGTGACACCCGACTTCAACAGGGAGTTTGTCGTACAGACCGACGCCTCGGAGGTAGGCCTCGGTGCTGTACTGTCTCAGGAGGTCAACGGGGAAGAACATCCCGTTGTCTTCCTGAGCCGTAAGCTCAGTCCCGCCGAGACCAGGTATAGCATAGTGGAGAGGGAGTGCCTGGCTATCAAGTGGGCACTCGAATCTCTCCGCTACTACCTGTTAGGGAGGAGGTTCCGTCTGGTGACCGACCATTCCCCTCTCAAGTGGATGAGCCAGGCCAAGGAGAGGAATGCTCGGGTCACCAGGTGGTTCCTATCCCTGCAGAACTTCAAGTTCTCCGTGGAACATAGGGCAGGCCGCTTGCAGGGTAATGCAGATGCCCTTTCCGCGTCCACTGCCTCACATGTGTCCACCCCTCAGGGTTGAACAAAGGGGGTATGTGGTAAGGTGCAGGGTGCCGTTGTGGATGGCAGGTATGTGTCACCGAGGTTCATAGCCTCGGTGAGGTAAGAGCCGTATTTTGTTGATGTCAGCAGCAGCTAGTGCTACTGACATAGTTGTAAATAGCATGGCTGCAAAGCCGATCCGGGCCGGCTCTTACCGGGAGCAGCTAAAGTGTAGGGTGGGTGGCTGCTCCCCACGATCCAGTCCGGGTTTTGGGCTGGGTATAAAACACAGCCAGCAGCTGTGTCTGGGGCTGTGATTGTCCTGGAGCTGCTGCTAGTCCTGTGGAGCTCTCTGGGCTGGAAGCAAAAACCCAGCAAGGAGACGTGCAGTCGACCTCGAAGCCTGAAGGAGGGTTATCCCACGGCTGGGCCGACCGCCAGGTGCGAACGCGGTGCTAACATCTCACAGGTGATTGAACCTGGTTTTGGACTCTTTGGTTTTGCCTTTTTTCTGTTTGCTGCGTGTGAATGAACACCAAGAGACTGTTTACCATTTCGTTTGTGCAAGTGTGAATAAAACACTGTCTATTGCACGTACTGGACTCCTTGTTTTGCCTCTGTACTGCACCCGCACCGTTATCTACCAGAGCAACTCCCCACAACACTCTTCTGCTGTATTTAGTGATATCAGGAGAGGTTGATTTTTGTTATGGCCTTTATGATTAGGACAAAAATCCATGTAGTCCTCTATTGCGTCAGAATTAATAAAAGAGTAGCTCCAAATCAATCTCCATCTCTTCAAAAAATGACACTGCGTTGTAAGAGAAGACGTGAAAGGGTTCAGTAGAGTTGAGTGTATGAATGTATCAGGGCTGACAGCTTATAAAAAAGTAATGGATCAGAAGAAGGTAAAAATGGTCCTTTTTTACTTAAAGGGCTATTCCCTTCCCAAACATTTATGGCATGTCCACAGGATACACTTGCTCAGCTGTTTCATTAACTGACATACAAGTGAATGGAGAGAGCCTTGCACATGTATGGCCACCTGTTCATTCTCTTTTTGGATATGGAGGTCTCACCAGGTGGGACAGGGGGTCATGGGACCCCAATTCTGAATATAGTTTTCCCAGAGTTGGGACCTGCATCTATAATCTATATAATATTCTCCTGAATATGGCGACTCCTAATATGTGGAGGTGACAGAAAATGGCTGTTTTGGCATAGTTTTTCAGTTGTTTTTTTTGGGCGCACATCTGAGAATGTGAATGTGATTATTTATAGAGCAGGTAGTTACAGACGCAGCTATACCAAATATGTTTATTTTTGAAGAGCCACTTTTTTTATGGCGATGGTCTTAAGTGGGGCTAATTTTTTGCGGATCAGGTGACATTTTCATTGGTAACATTGTGGCGTACATACTGTATGATTTTTTTTTTGATTACTCGATATTGTGTTTTTTGAGAGGTAACCCAAAAAAATGGCTGTTTTGGCACCTTTGGTATTTTTTTTACGGAGTTTATCAACTTATGGAGTAGATCATGTGATATTTGCATATTAGACCCAACCATAGCAGCCATCGGCATCCCTCGAAGAAATGAGCCAGTGGGGTGAGAGAGCTTTGACCGTGGCATCTATAGGGTTAATCCACTAGCATCTGTGTTTTCAGTGATGCCGGCAAATTGGCCCGTGTCAAAGATTGAGCGAGCACAGCTCCCTGCCGGCTGTGCCATATATGTATGTTGAAGGTCCAGAAGGAGTAATCCATTCTGCCCTTGTACATTTCTTCTTCAGGATTACAGATATTTGCTGTCTAACCTCTTGAAGAAATCATTAAACAGATGTACAGTGGTGTTTGTGAACTCTTCAGAATTTTTCTATATTTCTAAGTCCTAATAAAAGATACATATAACCAGTTCAAGCAAATGAGACAAAAATATTAGACGTGGTCATTTATTTATTGAGGAAAATGGTTTTATGCTTTCTGTATCTGGTGTGACTCCCCTTATGCTATTATAATTGTAACTAAATATTTCCAGTAATTGTTGTTTAGTCCTGCACATCAGCTTGGAGGAAGTTTAGTCCATTGCACTATATAAAACAGCTTCAACTCTCTTACGTTGATGGGTTTCTTCTCATGAACACAACATTTCTATCTGATTAAGGTCAGAACTTTGACTTGGCCATTCCAAAACTTTGTTAATTCAGAATTCATTGTTCCATCAATGATGACAAGCTGTCCTGGCCGAGAAGCAGCAAAAAACCAGGCCCAAACCATGATACTACCACAACAGTGTTTCACAGATGGGATGAGGTTTTTATGCTGGAATGCAGTGCTTTCCTTTCTCGAAACATAACGCTTCTTATTTAAACCAAACATTCTTCCAATAGCCTTCTTTCTTGTCCAGGTGATCTTTAGCAAACTGCAGATAGGCAGCAGTGTTCTTTTTCAAGGGCAGTGGCTTTCTCCTTGCAATTCTGTCATGCACACCATCATTGTTCACCCCCTGATGGTGGACTCATGAACATTAACATCAGCAAATGTGAGAAAGGCCTTTACTAGATTAGAGGTTACTTTGTTTCTTTGTGAACTGCGAACTTTAACATGACTTGCTCTTGGTGTGATCTTTGTTGGTCGGCCACTCCTGGGGAAGTCCAATTACAGTTCTGACTAGTCAACCGTCAGTCAGATAACAGGCACAGTGGAGTAAGAAGAAAATAAGTAGCACAGAAAAACCACCACTAAAACGTAACTTTTAATGTCAAGATAATATAAAATCCCTTGGTACCACCTCCTACCAAAAGATTATTATAATATTATATAAGAGATTAAGAAAAATAAAATATCCCTACCCCTATTAAACCCTGCCTAAGAACGGAATGGCCGCCCCGATAGGGGCGATCTCGTGTCTGGAACCTCCTAGTCACCCTAGTCAGTCCCTGACACAGAGAAAGATCCCATCACCAAGATCACATGATATTCTTGTCCATAAGTCAGGATGGGTGTCAATTTTATCTCCCAGGCCAATCAGCTAATTAAACTTGCAGCTGCCTTTTTAAAGGGGGTCATTTCTGTTGAGACATCCCCTTTTAAAAAAACAAAACAAAAAAAAACACAGTGATTTTTGTCCACTTTTTTGGAGCAAGACACACAGCAGATGTTACATGCTGACTAATCAGAAATTATAAAACACCCATGGGTGGACTGGGAGCTTAAAGTGGCCCTGGAAAGAACCTAAAAGTGACCCCATGTTTTAGACGGGTCGGTCCAAATTGACAGAAAGTGGGGAAACACAAGTAGGCGGGGACAACAGAAATAGGGCGGTGTCTGCAATACTGTAGCACAAAATACCACCCCAGCAGAACCAAATAGCACAGTGCAGCACAAAATAACACCCCAGCAGAACCAAATAACACAGTGCAGCAGAAAATACTGCCTCAACAGAAGCACATGCCACAGTGCTGCACAAAATACTGCCACCCTCACCACAGTATTCACCTGTTGGCCATTGTCCAGGTGCATAAGTACCTGATGTTCCTACCCTTAATTAATGCTGAAAGAATCAGATTATATACCCAGTCGGCAGCCGTGAGGAGGGCTTGGGTGGCCCCCTGGGTATCGGCTCACCAGGAAATTTCCCTATATGGTCTATGGCCGGTCCACTCCTGAAAACACCTTTTAAACACTGCTTTTTTGTAGTGCCATTTTAAGTTTCCTTGCAATTTTTTTTTTTTTTTTTTTGCTCCCATGTCTTTTTTTTTAAATCGCACCATGCTTTGGGTGTGGAGTTTTTTCTTGGTGCTTTTCCATATACTTCTCTACACGAAAAAAGTGTTTAGAAAGAAACACAAGCAAAACATTGTGTGACTATAAAAATGCCACACCAGAAAAAGCTTGTAAAAATGGATGACTTTCACTGTGTTTTTTACAAGTCAAAAAATAGCCGTTAAGGGTATATTCACCTGCATAAATTGATAAATAAGTCTTGCAGTCAGTTCACACACTAAGCGTTGCGCCACCCACAGAGATCTGTCAGTCCCGAAACAGTTCAAATCATTTTAAAGGGTATGCGCTGCTCTAAATTCAGTAACAAAGATGGTGAAAAAGGAACTGGAAAATCAACGTATATTCACGTGCAGTAGAGTTGTTCAAGTCAGTTCCATTCATCTGAATAAGGCTGCTTTGGTGTCAAGCACATGGATTTCTGCCGATGAATGGGGCAGTTGTAGAGATAGGGTTTGTGTACATATGAAATGTATTCATCTGTTCATTCATGTGAACTGAGTTTGCAGAAATCCATGCATGTGCCGCAGAATTAAAGGGGTTGTCCAACCCTCAGGATAGGTCATCACTAGATGATTGGCAGAGTCCGACACCTCGCACCCCTGCTGACCATCTGTTCTGTGTAGCTCCGTCACCAAAAGAGTACTGTCTACACTGCAGTACACAGCGCTCACAACTGCAGCGCTACTCCAGTTGTGTGAGTGTGAGCAGTATAAGGGCCTCTTCACATCTTGTTTTTGTTGTACGTGAAGCGGATACATTTGTAAAAAGTCTATGTGCCCATAGACTATAATTGGGCAAACATATTCCAAAAGTGCATACTTGTCATTGTTTACATTTCTGCACATTTTTTTTTATTTTTGCAGGTTAGAATAACTGAGCATACCACGCATTTTAGTCCTTCAAAAAAGACAATAAACAATGGAAGACGGATAGACAATATGTTTCCATCTGTCAAATGTATCTGGGTTTTTTTTTCCAGATAATGCCTTCAAATTTTCAAATCTTTATTTAAAAAAAAATTCACTAAAATATGTACGTTTTTGTTAAAAAATGGACACAAACGTATTGACACATATGCCCATCCGTCAAACGTAAAATTGCATACGTCTGTCTACTTTTTTTCACTCTATGTCTAAACGTATTTGCCTGATGTTCAGCAAAAACAAGATGTCAACAGCCCCTAACACGGGCTGAAATGCCACAAGCCATTAACCCTTTATTGCCCCATCACAGTTGCAGCAATCAGTAGCCATAATGGTCCATAAAAGGTTCATATTAAGCCTTTTATGACAGATAGCTTTGTGTGTGTGTGTCAATTTTAGTGTCACCGCTACATTGTAAGAATAATCACCAATTACGCATCTTTTACGTACGTAACATATATCATGCGTGTGTTTTCTGTGCAATTATTACTGTTCTCTCTGTGTTATGTTGCCTATGTGCCCCCCCCCCCCCTTTTTCTCCTTCGAGTTTTCCTGAATGTTTCCCTTTATTACTGTGATCTTCTTTTCATAGCGGCACTCTCTGGGTGAAGCATTACATAAGTCCATCAGTAATGTAAGTCAGCTTCCTATACGGCATTCACATGGAGGCATGCTTGCGTCATCATTGTGCACTGCAGCTTCTCTACAGATTGCTTGCTGCCATTCAGTAGTTAACTGTCCAAATGCACAGCACTGCCCTTAATCTGTGTCCATTGAACTATTGGAAATCAATCCCAATGAAAGTGGATCAGCAGCCGAGGAAGGTATGGATTGTACAACAGCCTAAGAGACCTTACAATCCCATTATCCTGCTTTCGCAGTTGTAAGTTCAGCATTTGCTTTGTGATGTTAGAAGGCTGGCTACGTTCAGGGCTTGCTAGAAAGCATGATGAGGATTTTGCATAATCTGTATAATTGATAGTGGTACACAATACACGTAAAGCTTTATTGCCGTAAGTGACTACTGCGTAGGATCAGTGTCTTGCCTTCATAGCCAAGGCTGATACCTGTCAAGCATGACATATAGTAGTGTTCGCTGCAGTTAATGCATGTTCTGCTTCGTATATACAGTGTATTAAATGCATTATGTAATATTGTGAGGACGAAACCATACAGCAAGACACAAGATCAACTGGTACAGTGAGAAAATACAGTATAGGAAAACTTCTAGGAACTGGAGAAGCCTAAGGTCATTCTGACCTTATCGTCCGAGACTTTGCTGTGAGACGGGGCTTGAGTCAGCAATTACTGTATGTTCTTTCATGGTGTCTAATCCAATAAAGAGCCTACAAAACAGACAAAATTGACAGAAGAGATTTCATAATTGTATCACTAAAAAAATGTTCAGACTAGCAGGACAACCAATTAAATTCTATTAAGTGAAGCTTTTTTTGATAAGCTGCCATCTTTGCTATGCTCAATCCTCTTATGTAGAGACTTCCAACCATTTTGGCTGATGGAAAACAAAATATGCTGTCTAGGGAAAATTCTTGCTTTTCGTGGGATTTCATTTTTGTGACAAATTGGTTCTGTAGTGCTGCCAGCTAGTGGAAGTCTGGCATTGATAAATAGACATCTCTCAAATGCTCATTTGTACCAGTCAATTCTCTTTGCAATTCTTATTGTCATTTATTTTCTATCACACAGTTTTGTCTCATTAAATTCTATTTTAGAGGGAAAAAGTTTACGTCTGTGTGTTATTTCTCTAATATGGAGCATTCTGCTGAATTATTATTTGTGATGATGGTGTTAACAGTCCAGATGCACCAAGTCTATGCTATCAACATCTTCTTGCACAGTTTAACACACTCCATTGTTCCATGTTGTCAACTATTTCAGGATTCGGAGAGGCTGACTGGAAACATGGAAAAATGTCTGCCGCATATTTCCCTCTTTAACTCACATATTTCCAATTCCAAGAGACCCCAGAAATATTAAACTGCTTATCTTTAAATGACAGCAACTTTTTTAATACTTTAATCAGCTTTCTACTTTTGGTGGCTTTCAGTACTTGGTATCAGTGGAGCTCGGCTCCTGTTTCCAACATCTCTCCCACCTGTCTCTCAGTGTTAAAGATAGCAGCAGAGAGGGGGAAGATGTTGTAAACAGCAGATCAGAGTGTGGAGAGAGGGGGAAAACATCCAAAGAGGACACCTCACACAGGCTGTAAATAGGGTGGAAAGCACCCACAAAGAAGTTTCCAGGGGTAGAATCACATAGAATCAAGCTGTGTATGAGTGTAGAGAGGAAGCAGAGGACCCATACCGACTGCAATCTCTGCAGGACGGAGGTGCGGGAGGAACATATACTCCTCAGCGGCCCAGTGACTGACAACACAAGTGAGAGCAGATACCTCATTAGCTATAAACGGAGAAATCAGCCCCGGAATAACAGTGTGCTGATATTGTAGTGTTAGTGAAAGCAGCAGCATCCTGGACATACAGACTGCACTTCCAAAGGCCATTATTTGGAGGGACTCATACACATGAGAGAAATCTGAAATTAGGAGCAGGTTGTAAATTGAATACCTGGTCTGAAAATTAAGGAATAAATATTGCAGCCTAATATATGTAAAACTATTTTTCCCATCTGAGTTTTTTTTTTTTGCTTAGGCTTGTGGCTGTAACAGGCCAATTCGGCCAACAGCTATGTCTCCCGACCCCCCCATACACATATATGTTTGGTTTGCAGAACATGTATGTGTATTTAATGGGGAGAGAAAAGGAAGCTGGTGTCAGACAGTTGTGATGGCAACTTAGTTCCTGGGAGATTAAAAAGATTGGGCAAACAAATTAATTTCTCCTGAGCCTTCACTCCCTTCACATCATTTGTCAGGGGAGAGACGGGAACTCCTCACATACCATAGCTTGTTGGCTGAGCCTGCCATTCTCTGTGGGGTCAGACGACAAAACACTAATGTCTATAAGGGTCTTCAGGTAGCAAAGCAGACCTACAGATTTTAGTTATGTATTATTGTCTTAGGCCCCTTGTACTTTACCTTTAAGAGGTCTGCTCCCTTTTTGATCAAGAGAAGCATCAGATTTTTATGTTTCCTAGCTGTCTTACATTTAGACTACTTTCTACGCCTAAAACAGGCATATAAATTATTAAATGAGACAGGCCTGCCAGCCCTTCCCTGCCAATGCAACGCCAACCGTTTTTAGACCTGGCGTGAGTGGGAGAAGTCGCAGATTGCGGCGCAATCTGCGCCACAAATATGCCTAATTTAGGCAGTATTTCTGTTTGATAAATGACCCCCTTTATATTTATAACTGTGTTCACTGGTCATTCACTAGACAGGGGGCTGTGGGTCTACACAGTTTTACTCAAGAGAGAAACTAGACTGTCATTCCCTAAGTGTTTCTTCCAAACAAAGCTGAGGCAAACCATTTAGAGCCAAAAAGGCTTGACAGCCAATGGAAGCCAAAGGGGAACCTTCACTTCAAGGCCTCAGCTTCACTGCAACTTTTTGTAGCAAGACTGATTGATTTTAACTGTAGCTGTCACTGAGTAGTTAAAATCAATCAGTCGTGCTGCAAAAAAGTGTAGCCAAGGCCTAAAAAGTACTGTAGCCTTTTGTTCTAGTAGTAGTTGGTGGTTTGGTAATGTTGCTAGAATTGCTATTTATGGACATGTATTACACAGAATGAGAAGTGCATATTTTTTCTTTATATATACCGTATATACCCACTTCACAACTTCACATATGTGCAGTATATACTTACCATAGATTTCTATCATTACTTGCACGAAATTGATAAATTAAGCAAAGCTTCACATCCGAGCTCAGAAGAAAAGAACGGCTGGTTCAGCAGTAAAATGTTGATTTTAATAGCCATAACTTATATAGCTCTCACTTCAGTAAAAATAGCAGCAATGAAAGTATTATTTTGGATTCTAATATAGTTAATCCACTGGTTGCTGACAGAAGATGAGCTCTGAAAAGAAAAAGTAATGCTCATTTATATGTAAATGTACAGCTGCAATCACAGCATACTTTTCTCCACTTATTCCGTCATTTAGGTTGTTTTTTTTTTTTGTCTGAATATCTTTTTGCTGTGCGTTAGATCTCCTTGCTGAAGCAGAACCTTGAGATGCAGCTGTGCCAGTCCCAGAATGCTCTGCAGCAGCTGCAGTCACAGTTTGGTCAAGAGCGACAGCGTCTTACCCGAGAGCTCCAAGAGTTGGAGGAGGAACATCAGCAGAGGCAGAAGTCACTGCAGGAAGCCCACATGTTGGCGTTCCAAAGTATGGAGGATGCAAAGGATCAAGAACAGAAAGCAAGTGCCACTTACAAGAATTTACTCCTTTTTATGGGTTTTTATTTAGCTTAGTCCTTCAATACTACCTCCACGGCACAACCCCTGGGGGTTTCCTATACTCTGTGTCAGGGATGCTCAAGCTGCGGCCCTCCAGCTGTTGCAAAACTACAACTCCCACGATGCCCTTCTGTAGGATGATAGCTGTAGGCCGTCAGGGAAGGATGGGAGTTGTAGTTTTGCAACAGCTGGAGGGCCGCAGCTTGAGTATGCCTGCTCTATGTTATTCTATGGTATTATTCTGGCAGGGAGTGCACCGATAGTCTAGTAGTTACCATAATTCTATATTATTACAGATAGGCATGAAAACATTTAGTTTACAACTATGTAATAAAGTGTTGGCAAAAACTAGAATTATTCAACTTGAATAGCCTGGGATTTAGATACATATGAATAACCTGACATGTCATTAAAGCATAGTCATGTAAGCATTGGCGGTACAGTGCTTGCTTTTACGTATATGTCAGTTGGTCTCTGCTAAATGCAGTCATTTCAAAAGGAAATTCACTTTTATAAAACACTCCCAATTTTACTTGAATAGGCTCATGTTCACTGACAGGATGCATGGTTTTAGTAGAAGATTGCTTTCCTAGTAGTGGAGCACTCTGTTCTGCTCTTCGAGATAATTTGTCCAATTTTCTTGTCTCGTCTCTTTATGTGCAATTTATCTTTCAGCTCAAGATGCATACGGGTTATTTTCTCCTGCTGTATATCTTTATTCTGCTTCACAGGATCTGGAAGATCGTTTACATCAAAAATACTCTGAGGAGCTGCAGTCTGTGAAAGATGCCCACAAACAAGTCATGGACATGCTGCGACTGGAGATGAAACAGGAGCTTCAAACCCTCCGCTTTGAGCTGGAAGACGAAGGCAAAGCCATGCTAGGTATTTTCTCCTGTTTTAGATGTGACAAAACTTTTCTTTTATGATGACACGTTGCATGTTTTGTACTAAAGCCATCAAAGGAAGCGATGGATTTCCCATTGAAGCTATAAAGCAAGATTTAAAGGGGCTGTCTGAGATAACGTATGGTATTGCTGCTAAACTGTAATACTAGGCACAGCCATTGGACAAGAATGAAACTTTCTCGAAGGAAAAAGGGGACTCTTTTTTGTAAGCACAGAAGACATAGCGTCCTGTCGTAGTTTAGTGCTACTAATACTGCAAAATGCATTGGTTTTGCCAAGGCCACAGCATTTGGCCATGACTTTGCAGTAGTTGTTGCAATAAGCCACTATTTGACTGCTATACACTTGGCGTGCCCATGCTGTGCAACCAAAACCTCCTATAGTCTTACTGTGAATTGGTGGTTCTCTTACACAGTTTTGAATGTGCTTCAAATATCCAAGCTATGTGGGTCAAAACTGCGGATATTTGTAGTACAACAGTTATGTGTACGGGCACGTTTAGGGTGGAAAAATTCACTGCTGAATCCATGGCAGAAACCCGAGGCTGACACTCTGGTTTCTGCCTTGATTTTGCATTTTTGAATGTAGCAGATCCAACCTCGCCTTTAGCCTCATTCCGTTCAGGCTAATTCATGAGTGGACACCCACCACGGTTTCCAGCAGTGTCCACAAGGCAACCACACCAAGAACAGACATATCCTTTCTTGCTGCAGTCTGGAAATAATCTGCGCCTGCAGACTCCTATTAAAAACTGTAGCAGCTAGTTTCCGCGTGGATTCTGTCCAGCATTTGGCTCAGAAATCGGAGTTCAGCTTCAACCAGCTGTTCATTAGACCAGCACAGGGTTTTTAGAAAACATTCGCTATTGGCTTGTTGAATCTGGACCTGAACTTTTTGTCTATGGCTACCCTTACAGGTAATGTTGACTTGACGTTCCCCACACACCTCTTTACACAGAATAACAGATCCAGTAACTAATACAGCCATAGAAAGTGTGATCATTGAGGACAAATATGACTTAGTGATTTGTGAATAATGATATCATCTCCAAAAAATATAGCTGACCCAATGTTGTATATAATTGCTTGCTTTGCAGCATCCTTGCGCTCTGAACTCAATCACCAGCATGCAGCAGCCATTGACCAGTTGAGGAATCATCACCATCAGGAGTTGGAAGCTTCTGCAGCTGAGCTTGAGAGGCATAAAGAGTTCAGCAGACATCAGGTATCACATACTATTATTCCAGAAGGATATAATAAAGCTACTATGAGTATTTTCAGTATAAGGCTAAGTTAATCATGTTAGATCATGGCTTCCGTTTTTTATATCTTTTGCTGTTAGTAACATAATACCATGCAATACTGTACTATACTACATGTTGTACTATACAGTTAGGTCCATATATATTTGGACGGAGACAACATTTTTCAAATTTTTGTTCTGTACATTACCACAATGGATTTTTAACAAAACAATTCAGATGCAGTTGAAGTTCAGACTGTCAACTTTAATTCAGTGGGTTGAAAAAAATGATTGCATAAAAATGTGATGAACTAAAGATTTTTTAAACTCAATCCCTTCATTCAGGGGCTCAAAAGTAATTGGACAAATTAAATAATTGTAAATAAAATGTTATTTCTAATACTTGGTTGAAAACCCTTTGTTGGCAATGACTGCCTGAAATCTTGAACTCACGGACATCACATACGCTGCGTTTCCTCCTTTTTAACGCTCTGCCAGGCCTTCACTGCAGTGGTTTTTAGTTGCTGTTTGTGGGCCTTTCTGAAGTTTAGTCTTTAACCAGTACAGGACCGCCTAACGCAGGGATGCGTCCTGCGGGCGGTCCTGTAGCTCTGAGATGACGCGTCGGCGCGTCATCTCGTGAGAGCCGAGACTTCCTGTGAATGTGCGCGCGTTCACAGAGAAGCGCGTCTCGGCAGTTAGGCTACAGCCTGCCAGCGATGATCCATCGCTGGCAGGCTGTAGATGCGAATTATATCGCATCAAACAGCTATATCAGACGCTGTTTTATGAACAGCGTCTGATATAGCTGCTACCTGGTCCTCTGGTGGTCCCAATTTCTGGGATCGACCACCAGAGGACCAGGTAACACTGTAAAGTTGCACCAAACACTACACTAACCCCCCCCCCCCTCACCTATTAACCCCTTGATCACCCCATCTAGACCCCCTGATCACCCCCTGTCATTGATCACACCCTTGTAAGGCTCCATTCAGACGTCCATATGTGTTTTGCGGATCCGTGGATTCACGGATCCGCGGATCCGATCCGCAGATCCGATCCGCAGATCCTCAAAACACGGACACCGGCAATGTGCTTTCCGCATTTTGCAGATCCGCACATTGCCAGAACTATATAGAAAATGCTTTTCTTGTCCGCAATTGCGGACAAGAATAGGACATGTTCTATATTTTTGCGGAACGGAAGTGCAGACTCGAAGCGCGGATCCGTAATTCGGATCCGAGCGGGACAAAGTCTGTCCCCATAGAAATGAATGGGTCCGCAATTCCGTTCCGCAAACAGAATTTCGGACGTGTGAATGGGGCATAAGGGTCCCCTATCACCGCCAGTTAGCTACTTGTTAGGTAGCTAGCGCCCAGCCCACCGCACCGCAGTCACTGATTTTGGCACAGATTTTTTCATCCACATTGACCGATGCGAATGAAAAAATCCGTGCCGTTCATTTTTTTTTTTTTCAGAGCAGAGGTTGAACGGAAAAAGAAAATCTCATTACCCGTATGCTCAATATAAGGAGAATCACAGAAACTCCTAATGCTGGCCATACGTGTAATTATTGCGGAGACCCTCAAATGCCAGGACAGTATAAATACCCCACATGTGACCCCATTTTAGAAAGAAGACACCCCAAGGTATTCGCTGAGGGGTATGGCGAGCTCATGCAAAAAAAATTTTTTTTTGTCACAAGTTAGTGGAATATGAGACTGTAAAAAAAAAAAAAAAAAAAAAATCAATTTCCGCTAACTTGTGCCAAATTATTTTTTTTCTGTGAACTCGCCATACCCCTCACAGAATACCTTGGGGTGTCTTCTTTCCACAATGGGGTCACATGTGGGGTATTTATACTGCCCTGGCATTATAGGGGTCCTAAAGCGTGAGAAGAAAAATGCGTAAAAATGCCCTCCTAAAAGGTACTCATTGGAATTTGGGCCCCTTTGCGCATCTTGCCTGCAAAAAAGTGTCACACATGTGGTATCGCCGTACTCAGGAGAAGTAGGGCGATGTGTTTTGGGATGTATTTTTACATATACCCATGCTGGGTGAGAGAAATATCTCTGTATATTGACAACTTTGAATAAAAAAATGTAAAAAGTTGTCGTTTACAGCGATATTTCTCACACGCAGCATGGGTATATGTAATAATACACCCCAAAACACATTGCCCTACTTCTCCTGAGTACGGCGATACCACATGTGTGACACTTTTTTGCAGGCAAGATGCGCAAAGGGGCCCTAAAACCAATGAGTACCTTTAGGATTTCACAGGCCATTTTTATGCATTTGGATTCTCACACTTTAGGGGCCCTAAAATGCCAGGGCAGTATAAATACCCCACATGTGACCCCATTTTGGAAAGAAGACACCCCAAGGTATTCCGTGAGGGGCATGGTGAGTCCACAGAATTTTTATTTTTTGGCACAAGTCAGCGGAAATTTTTAATTTTTTTTTTTTAATTTTGTTTTTACAAAGTCTCATATTCCACTAACTTGTGACAAAAATAAAATTTTACATGAACTCACCATACCCCTCACAGAATACCTTGGGGTGTCTTCTTTCCAAAATGGGGTCACATGTGGGGTATTTATACTGTCCTGGCATTTTAGGGGCCCCTAAAGCGTGAGAAGAAGTCTGGAATCCAAATGCGTAAAAATGCTGTGTGAAATCCTAAAGGTACTCATTAGTTTTAGGGCCCTTTGCATCCAGGCTGCAAAAGTGGCACACATGTGGTATCGCCGTACTCAGGAGAAGTAGGGCAATGTGTTTTGGGGTGTATTTTTATATATACCCATACTTTGTGTGAAAAATATCTCTGTAACGACAACTTTTAAAAATTTTATACAAAGTTGACAATTTACAGAGATATTTCTCTCACTCAACATGGGTGTATATGTAATACACCCTAAAACACATTGCCCTACTTCTCCTGAGTACGGCGATACCACATGAGTGACACTTTTTGCAGCCTGAGTGCGCAAAGGACCCAAATTCCAACGAGTACCTTTAGGTTTTACATGACGGCTCACAATTTAGCCCCGCCCAAAATGCCAGAACAGTAAACACACCCCACAAATGACCCCATTTCGGAAAGTAGACACCCCAAGGTATTCACTGAGGGGCATAGTGAGTCCGTCTGAGATTTTTTTTTTTTTTGCCAGAAGTTATCAGAAATTGAAACTTTTTTTTTTTTTTTTTCTCAGAAAGTGTCATTTTCCGCTAACTTGTGAAAAAAATGAAATGATACATGAACTCACCATGCCCCTCCACGAATACTTTGGGGTGTCTTCTATCTAAAATGGTGTCATTTGGGGGGTATTTATACTATCCTGACATTCTAGCACCTGAAGAAACATGACAGGCGCTCAGAAAGTCAGAGCTGCTTCAAAATGCCGAAATTCACTTTTTTGCACCATAGTTTGTAAACGCTATAACTTTTACCCAAGCCAATAAATATACACTTATTGGACTTTTTTTTTTATCAAAGACATGTAGAACAATAAATTTAGAGAAAAATTTATATAGAAATGTAGTTTTTTTTGAAAAATTTTACAACAGAAAGTGAAAAATGTCATTTTTTTGCAAAAATGTCGTTAAATTTGTATTAATGGCAAAAAAAGTAAAAATGTCAGCAACAATGAAATACCACCAAATGAAAGCTCTATTAGTGAGAAGAAAAGGAGGTAAAATTCATTTGGGTGGTAAGTTGTATGGCCGAGCAATAAACGGTGAAAGTAGTGTAGTGCAGAATTGTAAAAAGTGGCCTGGTCATTAAGGGTGTTTAAGCTAGGGGGGCTGAAGCAGTTAACAAGTGAAATGCATGCTCTATTGGGTTCAGAACAGGTGACTGACTTGGCCATTAAAGAATATTCCACTTCTTTGCTTTAATAAACTCCTGGGTTTCTTTGGCTTTATGTTTTGGGTCATTGTCCATCTGTATTATGAAACACCAACCAATCAGTTTGGCTGCATTTGGCTGGATTTGAGCACACAGTATGTCTCTGAAAACCCCAGAATTCATCTGGCTGCTTCTGTCCTGTGTCACATCATCAATAAACACTAGGGACCCAGTGCCAATGGCAGCCACGCATGCCCAAGCCATCACACTGCCTCCGCCGTGTTTCACAGATGATGTGGTATGCTTTGGATCATGAGCTGTACTATGCTTCTGCCATACTTTTTTCTTTCCATCATTCTGGTAGAGGTTGATCTTTGTTTTATCTGTACAAAGAATGTTCTTCCAGAAGTTTGTTGGTTTTGTAAGATGTTCTTTAGCAAAGTCCAATCTAACCTTCTTATTCTTGAGGATTTTGAGTGGCTTGCACCGTGCAGTGAACCCTCTGTAGTTACTTTCATGCAGTCTTCTCTTCATGGTAGATTTGTATATTGATACGCCTATATCCTGGAGAGTGGTGGTCACTTGGCTGGGTGTTGTGAAGGGGTCTCTCTTCACCATTGTAATTATTCTGCAATTATCCACCACTGTTGTCTTACGGGGATGTCCAGGTCTTTTTGCATTGTTGAGGTCACCAGTGCTTTCTTTCTTTCTCACGATGTACCAAACTGTAGATGTTGCCACTCCTAATAGTGTAGCAATTTCTCGGATGGGTTTTTTCTGTTTTCACAAATGAAGGATGGCTTGTTTCACCTGCATGGAGAGCTCCTTTGACCGTATGTTTACTTCTCAGCAAAATCTTCAAAATGCAAGCACCACACCTCAAATCAACTCCAGGCCTTTTATGTGATTGATTGAGAATGTAATAATGAATACTTTTGGTCCCTTTAAAAACAGGGTGCCACATGTAAAGGAGCTGAATCTCCTAAACCCTTCATCCAATTTTAATGTGGATACCCTCAAATGAAAGCTAAAAGTCTGGACTTTATGTCCATTATATAACTTGAGGAAGGCTGGACGAGCCGAAACGCGCCCTGTGATATTTGTTTTGTATGGAATAAAAGCAAACTTGTTACGAATACGCCTGCTGGGATTTATCCAATGTTTCATTATATAACTATAACTTGATTATGTTTTAGTAAACAGGTAATAAAAACTACATTTCTGTCGGTGTCCAAATATATATGGACCTAACTGTATGTATACTGTACATATCTTGATTTAGATAATTAAATATGGTTATAGATAGGCACTCTTCACCTGGAATAACTCAGAGACTTGAATATCCTTAAATACTATTTAATGTACGTACCCTAAAAAAATTTTTAAATATATTGCCCCAAAATTTATTTGTAATTTCTTCAAATATATATAATAAAATAAAGATCAATTAAAACAAGATACAGTAAAATACATCACTTATAAAGCCAGTAAAACCAACATGCTCCTTTCTACACCAACATCCAATATGGCTATATAAATGACTGCTGCTATTATATATGGTTGTCACATATGTGATATGGCTGTTGGCTATATATAGCTGTCTTATGGTATATTATAATGTAGTGTGTATTCCAGCCATATATCTCTATAATTTTGCCTTCAAAATCTGTTGGTACTGTTTAAGTTCAAATAGTCCGCATTTGTGATTGTGTATTTGCACATATAGTTTTGTTCACTGATGAGAGTTTAAATAATATTGGTGCCGCTTGTATTATGCCCACAATTTCTTTTATTCACCTTTAGCCACTTACCTCCACCTCTCTCAGCTGCTCACCAACAGTGAGTACATAAACTTCATGATTACTGAATATATTATCAATGAAGGGATGCTAACAAACTAAAGGCGAATAAAAGAAATTGTGGGCATAATACAAGCGGCACTAATATTATTTAAACTCTCATCAGTGAACAAAACTATATGTGCAAATAGCACATTCACAAATGCGGACTATTTGAACTTAAACAGTACCAAAAGATTTTGAAGGCAAAATTATAGAGATATATGGCTGGAATACACACTACATTATAATATACAAGTTATATATAGCCAACAGCCATATCGCATACTGTATGTGACAACCATATATAATAGCAGCAGTCATTTATATAGCCATATTGAATATTGGTGTAGAAAGGAGCATGTTGGTTTTACTGGCTTTATAAGTGATGTATTTTATTGTATCTTGTATTAATTGATCTTTATTTTATTATATATGTTTGAAGAAATTACAAATCAATTTTAGGGCGATATTTTTTTTTTTTTTAGGGAAAGTACATTAAATAGTATTTAAGGATATTCAAGTCTCTAAGTTATTCCAGGTAAGGAGTGCCTATCTATAACTATATTTAATTATTTAATTAATTTTATACTGACGGGGTGAAGTCACACAGATAGAGCACCTTATCGAGTGTAGCTAGAGGGTAAGATACTTCAGATCTAATTTTTTATTTTCCCACTGCACTCCATTCCCCCACTGTCAGCACTCAAAACTGTATTGAAATACACAGTCCAGACTGTAGTGCCATGCTAACATAATGTGCACAGCAGACCTGACAACGTATTTAAGCACTGACTTTGGGGGAACAAGGGGCAGTAGGAAAGTAAAAAAATACTGATCTAGACACCTTATCTGCAGTAATACTCATTAGAGTTGGTCCACTTTTGGATTCTTCCAAATCTTTTAGTTTTGTGTGCCATATTGTTAGAGGTCCTGATCACCTTACCCGTAATAGAATGTATGAGCTCCTCTGAGGCTGCATTAAAATGGCCACCGGCCATGGAAGCATTAAAAGAATTGCTTTTTAGAGCACACTATCTTTTCTTATAGGAATCTGAGTATTTCGGACGAATAGCAGAACTTGAGAAACAGCTCAAGCATCAAGAGCAACATGTTTCCAGTCTAAACAAGGAGCTGCTGATACTACATGAGAGCATTAACACGCTGACTAAAGAGCTGGAATTCAAGGGAAAAGAGATCCTCCGAATACGCAGTGAAGCCAATCAACAAATAAGGTACCGTATATTGCACGATTTCCCCTATATAGGTGGATATTAAATGGTGTCCTTACTTTTCAAGATTCAACATAACAGTGACATTGGACCCCTAGTGATTGTAGTTCTCCATGCAGTCATGTTTTACTTGACGAATCTGATACCTGCTTCTTGGAAACCTGCATGCAGCAGAACATGATGGTGTCTGATGGGAGTAAGAGATACCTGCAGTATCAGGCTAGAGAGGGAATGTTTGTAGTCTATGACCATGGAGAACCATAGTTCTGCATAGCAGCTGAGACACAAAACTGTAGGATATTTTTAAACAAGCAGTTTCATTTTTAGTTAAGATGCATCAGGGCAATACAAAGAAGCTTTAAAAGGTGGAAATCGCCATTAAATGGGTGATGTGGCTTAAAAAATATTTTGGAATATTAAAGAATTGTAAGTTAATAGAAAGGGTCTCCTGTTCTGGATTATCGTTTCTATGAGTGGAGAGAAATTCAGCACTTGTTCCTGTGATTACGTATAAATTACAGCTGATTTCTAGAGGTTCCAGCACAAATACCCTCTGTGATCAGTATTTTGTTTAAAGTTATAGTCCACAGCGGATCGCTTTTGTAGACAGATACTGTAGAGCACAACAAGTAGTGTAAAATCTATTACAACTAACTGAATGGAAGTTAGTCAGTATTTTGTCAAAGGGCATCTGTCAGCAGATTTGTACCTATGAAACTGGCTGACCTGTTACATGTGCGCTTGGCAGCTGAAGGCATCTGTGTTGGTCCCATGTTCATATGTGCCCGCATTGCTGAGAAAAATGAAGCTTTAACATATGCAGATGAGGCTCTAGGAGCAATGGGGGCGTTACTGTTACACCTAAAGGCTCAGCTCACTCTGCAACTGCTGCGCCCTCTGCACTTTGATTGACAGCACCAGGCAGTGAAAACATCATCACGCCTTGCCCAGTCAATCAGAGAGCATGGCAGTTGCAGAAAGAGCAACTCTAGGTGTAACAGCAATGCCCCCGTTACTCCTAGAGGCTCATTTGCATATATTAAAATATAATTTTTCTCAGCAATGCGGACACATATGACCATGGGACCAACACAGATGACTTCAGCTGCCAAGCGCTCATGTAACCGGTCAGCCAGTTTCAGATGTCCTAATAAGCAATACAATGAAAGGGTTATTGTTGGATTCTCTACATCACTGCTTCTCAAACTGTGAGGACGGCTTCACTGGTGAGGTACCCCCTAGTTGTTGAAGAGGCACAGATGTAGAGGAAGTTCTGAGATGAATGATCTTATGCTACTCTGCCCTTTTCTGGCCGTATCATTTAGTTTTGAAAGGTCTTCAAGCAATGGCGAGGACCAGGAATCACCATGTTCTGTATAGTGAGGTTCTAGTAGAAAAAGTTTGAGAAGCCGAGTTCTGCATGAAGCTGTAAACAATGCAGCCTTTTTATCACTTAAATACATGTTTCGGAACAGTTGGGTGCAACGACTGTAAAAGAATATTCTACACTGTTGGATTTTCAGAGTACTACTTTACTAAATCTACATATGCATAGCTTATGGAAGAGAGATGTTGGTTTATATCCTATGAGGGGAATTAATAATATTATATATAACAGTTAAACAGGTTGTCCTATTGAGATAAATTATTAACTGTTTATATGGCTATCCCATAGAGTTGAATGGAGCATAGGCCCCCATTCTCATGATCGACAGAGGACCCTAGCAGTGAGAACTCTGCCAATAAAACACCTATTCCCTATTAAATTGTCTTAATGGGACAACCCTTTTAATTAATAATGCTTTTGCAAAAATGTTAAGTGTACACATATTGAATTTTTTTGAAAAAAGGACACATGAGCAAGACTTAAACCAGAAACACGAGGAAGACATCAATGACTTAACTGCAGCCCACATCCGAGAGAAGCAAGTTTTAATGGCAGATTTTGCAAAGACACAAGCAATGCTCGTGGAAAAAAATTCTGCCTTGCAAGTTTTGTAAGTTCAAGTAAACAAAGATACGTTTTAGAAAATTGCCATTAGTGCAGCTTTTCTCCTTTTCTTACAATTAACTTCTTCATTTCAATGCTAACCACTACTAACCAGTTTTGCTGTGCCTTGGTTTAGCAACTAATATGAGTTAACATAAAGAGCTGCTATGAAGGCCTAGAATATGGAACCATGGACATGTTGTGTAGTAGTATCATGAGCAAGCAGAAATCTGATGTTAGTTCCTACTACTGTTGCAGTGGTAGATGGGACAGGCAGAGTTTGTAATGGACTCCATTAAAGGTAATGGGGACTTAGCTCAGCCCCCTTTTTCTCTGAACTTCCAGTTTTGTGATGTCATGCTGGTGCACCCGGTCGGTCTCCAGCCTAAGATGGTGGAGACAGGAAAAAAATGGCCTCCTTTCTGCCTGTAAGATTTTATCAAAGCTGCTTGCCTTTGCAGCTTGTAAACAGTATTGCAGGCATATCTAACAGGGACATTTTAATACTTGTATTTAATTACATTGTATGTGTTTTGAAGTTTACAATTCCTTTAACATTCCAGATAACTCCTGTTAGAAAGCTTAACGCAAATGGCATTTATCATGTACACAAAGTTAATACAAGGCACTTACTAATGTATTGTGATTGTCCATATTGCCTCCTTTGCTGGCTTGATTCATTTTTTCATCACATTATACACTGCTTGTTTCCAGGGGTTACAGCCACCGCCGCAGCGCAGATACAAGGTGACTGGATCGGTAGCTGCTGCACATTCATGCATGTGCAAAAACGACCACCGTTGCTGGATTACAGGGTGCTAGTAACTCATGGAAAGTGTTTAATGCAATGGAAAAATTAATGAAGCCAGCAAAATAGGCAAGATGGACAATCATAAGTGTCTTGTATTAACTATACCCACATGATAAATGCCATTTGCTGAAGTGAGACATCCCCTTTAAATATAGGCAAACGTCCAGGGCGCATAATTAAAACCTAAAATGTTACTAGGTTTGGTCCTTATATATATATGCAAATATAAAGCAGGCAAAGTTATTGCTGAAGCCACACAATTCGAGCCATTAATTCCATAATTTTTTTAGAAAATGTCTCTAGTGTTTATGTCTGCGCACAAAAATCTGGCTGCTGTCCAAGCAATTAGAGAAGCTGCTCACGCTTCTGAGCGGGCAATCAACCATCAGAGGAGATGGGATCTTTTTGTTGCACATCTTCGGTCTTGATTTTCTTGCCTTCCAGTAGACTATTGATTTGGTTGTTATTTCTGATATGATGGAAGGCCTGTCATATTTATTTCTCTCAGTAGAGAATGGATGTTGGCCATTTAAAGGAGCAGCTTGCAGAAGGCCTGGCTTATGGAAGAGAGATGATAATGTCATTCCTACATATGTTTGGAGATGTTTTTGGAGGGTTTTGGAACTAGAGATGATTTCTGGCATAAAGGAGTGATCAAGGCAGAAGACTACTTTTTGTGTATCTCTTCCACTATTTACTACTAGATAATAGGAACGATTAATATAAGAATTTAAAGTGGAAAGTAAAGCTGAAACAGGAGCAGTTGCCTGCCCATCCCAGCTCCAAGGTCTCAAGTCCCCTTTAGATTGCCTGATGTTCGGGCAGATTATCCCTAAAAAGCGTTTGTAGGAACGCTTGTTAGCGATAATCTGCCAGTGTTAAGGTGCTGCAGATTACTCGATGAATGAGCAAAACAACAATTTATTGGGTAATAGTGTGGACCCTTAAATCATTGCTTGTGGGCAGCAGATTGTGGTGTCTAAACAGCCTCTGCTGCCGGCAAACAATGATTCTCTATGGGATGAGCGATGGCATTAGCGATCATTCCTCCTCAAACTGTGAAGGAGATCATGCAGAAGTCTCCTCCACTGATAAGCAGGCAATTGCATGGCCCCAGCTGACTGCAAGCAGTTTCTGGGAGGCCTCTTTCTCAATGGATCCCATTCATTATAATAGGGTCTGATGGGTTTCAGGCATGAGTGCCGCCATTCTGCCAGACAAATTACTGCTAAATGTGGCCTCCACCCTCCGAGAAATTTGGTTGAAAGGAGCTGGCATAGATGTATGAGCAAGTAAAAGGGCCAGCCACTTGAGGTCACATCTTGCCTGATTACTTCGCCTTGCTTTCCCTCTCATTAGTCTTCAGATGTTACCAATCACGAGACCACAAGAGATCATCAATCTTACAATGTTCAGCCCTTTACAGAAATGTGAACGATAACCCAACACCAATGGGGAAGGTAGGCGCAACCCTCAGTCATGTGATGAAGGCTCATATCATCATAGCACATGAAGTAACTATATAACTTCCTGTGTCATGTGACTGAGGGCTGTATCGGCACAATTGACCAAGTTTCCATGTGAAGCTATATTAGTGCTTTCTTTTAAGGTGATAGGTGTCAGAAGATGTATTGCTTTCTGCCGGGATAACCCTTTCACAAGGTTTCACTGAGATTTATGGATGGTGGGACCCAGGTTTGGTTCATGTGTCTAATTTGCAGATAACAAAATGGTACAGTACAAATGGGTATGGACTTATCAGTTCTAGTTCTTGTTCTCCAGGCCATGATAAACTAAATAAAGAGAGACTGTGTTGTATTATCTATTAAAGGTTAACAGAAATGGAAGAAAAATACCTGAACAGAGAGTCAAGACCAGAGGACCTGCAGGTCATCTCTGAATTAAAGGAGATGATTGCAGAACGGGACCAGCTTATCAAGAAACTGATTGTGAGACGTTTTCCTGGGCGTTTTTTATTGTTCTTAAACTAAACAGTTTGAAAGTGTTTACCACCAAGACCCATTGTCATTAACAATTCAGTGATCTTTAAATAACTGGAGCCTCATAAATAATAGCTGCCTCGATCAATTATTAAACCAGGCGGCATTTACAAATGAACAATTTATGCTTAAAATATTAATACTTGATGTGTTTGAAAGCAATTATCTGAACGTGCAAAACTGCATGAAAGAAGCACAGTCAGAATGACACTTTCATTTTTTTTGCAGGAAGACAAGAAGTTCTACCAACTGGAACTAGTGAACCGAGAGACCAACTTTAACAAAGTCTTTAATGCAAGTCCTAACGTTGGCATTATCAATCCTCTAGTAAAGGTATGTCATACAATGGATATTGCATAGGTCTCGTGCCCACATATATAAATTACATTACCATCAGTTACAATCTAGGATTAATGGGGTATTCCCATCTCAGACAATGGGGGCATATCGCTTAGATATGCCCCCATTGTCTGATAGGTGCGGGTCCCACTGCTGGGACCCGCACCTATATCGAGAACGGAGCGGGGAGAGCTGTGGCTGGAGGACCCCAGATTTCCGGGGTCCATCCACCACCAAGCTCTGCTCCCATAGAAGTGAATGGGAGCTTACCGCGCATGCGCGGCCCAAGCTCCTGTTCATTTCTATGGGTCTGACGGAAATAGCCAAGCCAGCGCTCGGCTATATTCGCCGGCCCCGTAGAAAATGAATGGAGGGCGGCTGTGCATGCGCAGTGCCGCCCTCCTTCACTTTCGGGGCTCCATTCTCGATATAGGTGCGGGTCCTAGCGGTGAGAAAACCGCTTTAACCCCTTTAAGTCATTTGTACCAAAACAAAATTGGTAGCTGCAGTGATTTTTTTCACTTCTTCGTCTCTGCATTTCACCATTTTTTTTTTCCATTGGCATAGCCGTATGAGGGCTTGTTTTTAAGCAGGACAAGCTGAATTTTTAGGGTGAGTTCACATCACGCTTTATGCCTTTTATACATATACGTTAGAAAAAAAAGAATACAAAAAACGTATGGCGACAGTCTGAGGCATCCGTTTAAGGCCTCATGCACACGGCCGTTGTTCGGGTCCGCGTCCCAGCCGCATATTTCGCGGCTCGGCCGCGGACCCATTCACTTCAATGGGGCCGCAAAAGATGCGGACAGCACTCCGTGTGCTGTCCGCATCCGTTGCTCCGTTCCGTGCCCCCGCAAAAAAATATAGCATGTCCTATTCTTGTCCGTTTTGCGGACAAGAATAGGCATTTCTATAATGGGCCGCGTTCAGCTTCCGTGTTTTGCGGATCCGCGGTTTGTGGACCGCAAAACACCAACAATCGTGTGCATGTAGCCTTAGGTATACTTTTTTTGTATACATTAAATGGATGGGAAAAACGTGATGTGAACCTACCTTAATTAAAAACGAAAAGGGGGGGTTTTCAGTCAGCACTCCCTGTATGCAGGTGCACGTAGATTATGGCAGTTATACATACAAACACAAAAATATAACAGCACTCAGCAACTAGAGATCTGCCCAAGATGGGAGCTGTAAGAGGACATTAGTGATATAGCATGCAAACAGAGCCACTGATTTTGGGGTACTTCTGATGTATTGTATAACTTTTAAAATATTCTTAAGAGTGAAGGGGTGAAAAAAACAATGCAATTTCCACATTGTTTTACGGTTTTGGTTTTACAGTATAATAAAAAATTAAAGGTGGAATCTGATTGGTTGCTATAAGCAACTAAGCCAGTTCTACTTTACACCAGTTTGATAAATCTCCCTCTTAGTTTTCATTATGTTTTGCTACATTTAAAAAAATTAAAAACCTTTAAAAAAAGTGTGAATATGTGTCGCCATATTCACATCCATAACTTTTTCATGGGTGTGGGAGAACTCATTTTTTGTATGGTGAGCTATAATATGTGTTGATACCATTTTGAACTTTTGATTATTTTTTATTCAAATTTTTGGGGAAGCAAGGTTACTAAAGAATAACGATCATTCAGGCATTTGGAATTTTTCCGGGGTTCACTGCACATTTTTTGGATGCAGCTATACCAACTATATTTCTCGTTTTTATATGACGATATTTTTTTTGCATTTTATTTAGTCCTGTCAGGATACTTGATGAATTGTTCTATACTCTGTAATACTTCGGTATTACAGTGTATAAGGATATTTAGTTGTGTATATACTGTGGGCATTCGCTCTGGTAGGCAGGTTGGCCGACACAGTAGAAAGGTAAATCACTCTTTAGTGTTTATTCACACTTATAACATATGACAACAGTCACTTTTCAGGCTTGGTGCTTGTTCACACACAGAAAAACAAAATATAGTTCACCGGGTATCCTGGGTGTCAGTTCACACCTGGCTGAATGCTCAGCCTCTGAAAGTCCCCTTGCAGGACTTAAGGCGGCCTGCCCGCCTGACACACGGTCTTCAGACCTCAGCACAGAGCTCTCCAGAGCTCCACTGTCAGAGGACGGTAATCCACACCACCTGACACTGCTGGCTGTTTTTTATAAGCCTGCCAAGACCCGAACTGGACCGTGGGGAGTAGTCACCCACCCAGCACTTTGACTACTCCCAGTACTTTGACTACTCCCCGGATCAGCTATTTACAGCCATACTAAATAGCAAAGTGTCAATCGGCATTAGCTGCCGCTGACACATGAAAATACCGGCTCTTAGTTCACCGAGGCCAGGAACCTCGGTGACCCATACCTACCATCAATGACGACTCCTTGTACCTTCCTACAATACATAGAACATGCACATACAAATGCAAAATAGTACA
Organism: Bufotes viridis; assembly: GCA_033119425.1. NCBI lineage: Eukaryota > Metazoa > Chordata > Amphibia > Anura > Bufonidae > Bufotes > Bufotes viridis. The sequence goes on along the minus strand of CM065592.1, from coordinate 248,544,497 downwards.
CCCCACAGTCTCAACCGAGAATGTGCAGGATTCAAACTTTAGCTTTACCTCACTGTTATATCAGTAATCTCTTCATCCTTATTGAGAACATTAGTATTACAGAACCATGTTTTATAATCTCCAAGCAGAATCACTACTGCGATTGACAGGTTCTATTTAAGATGAGTGTTACTCCTAGTGAACCTAGTAAATAAATCGATGTGCACCCCATGTAATACAAAGAAAATTGATTTGGTCTATTGAAATTCAGTGATAAATACTCATTCACTTCTTTTTTGCTGGATAGCAGAAGGGTACGTTAGGTTCTAAAGGGGGGCCCAGGACAACTTAGACATAAGTGCTTCTCCTGCCATACATTTCACTCTTTCTGGGTTTTGTTCAGCTACTGAAGTTAGGAAAGCTTAAAGGATAACTGTCACATTTAGACCCAAATTTCAGTTTTCATATATGTAGTTACTAATATGATAATATACCTGAATCAATAACTATTAGACTTACTTACCCCTTATTTAATAAGATTCAGCCCTTAGCAACCAGTCTGCATAAAACTGCAACTTCACTATTCTGTTAAGATGGCCGCCCTCAGCCCTGAGGCTAATCCATAGGACGCCTGCAGTGAAGTTAGTGAAGACCAGCACTGTATAGGGGGGTCTTGCAGTGAAGTTCCCAGGTCTGGCTGAAGCCTGTAGTCCTTCTACAAGCTCTCCTCTTATCAGATAAGGCTGTCATTTATACACTGAGCAGCCACATTGTCCAGCACTGCTAAGGGAGTGTCTGCCAAGCACAGGCATGTGGAGAAGTTCACACACACAGCCCAGCACTGTTATCTCCTGTCAGGAAGAACCTGGCTTTTTATACATTCCCTTACAATGCTGACTCACTATCAGTTCCCAGTGCACGCAGCGTGCTCCGTCCTCATCTGGTAGACGGAAGGAGCATAGCAACCTGATTTTATCTCAGGTAACAATAGCCAATACTGGGGACTTTTAGGTGGCTTTTAGGGGTTATTTATTAAACAATCAGAAATTAAAACAGGGCCAACAAGGTAATATTGATCACCAAAATCCAATAGTAAAAAAAAAAAAAATTGGACAGTTATACTTTAAAGGAGGCTGGGCCATTTTCATAGTCTAAATCCCTATGGATTTTTAGAATTCACTGCTCACATGCGTTGGCCTATAAAATCCCTGGAGGTCCAGGGGTTTATAAAATACCTGGTTACCGAGTTGTAAATTCATAGACATTCAGTGATTTACAAAAAATCTCAAGTGGTCTGGTCCATTATAATCCCCCTGGTGGTAACTTGCTTGTGCAAGATCAAGCTATGTCATAGAGCTGCTGTTCGACAATCTCAAGGTAGTCCTGTGCCTATGGTGACAAGTTGCTCAAATAGTGGTCCAAGGGAGTTAAAACATTTTGCCTTTAAAGGGAATCTGTCATGTTGTTGTGCAGTCAGACTTGGTTTACAGCATACATACCTTTAGTATTTCTTTGTGGGTTTTCTATCTTCTTAAAACAAAGTTTATTTTACTTGCAAATTAGGCTGCAAGTTTCTAAGAGCCCAAGCTTGCCCATTTACAGAGCCCACTACCTCCCCATCTGCTGGTGACGTTGGCTGTCTGCTACCTGCCTTGGCCAGCTCTTCAGAGCATATAGTAAGGGCATCAGCCTCATTATACTTACTGCGCATGTGCAACGTCGCTAGCTCAGTCACTGTGAGACCGTGGCGCTCCCAGATTGACAATACCAGTGGTGCTGTGCAGCAAGTATAATGGTAATGTCTTCCATTTTTAACATGTTGCTGCGAATCCATTGTACGAGTGATCCAGGCAATGACTAATTGACCCCATTGCCTTTATTAAGTGGTTCTGTTGTGATTTCTGTCATTTTGACAGGAAGAATAGCCCTGCACACTGAGCTCAGAAGTGAGCTGAAGTTTAGGGGAGTAATATTCTGACTAATTTCCCACAAGGCATCTTAGACTTAGAAAAAAGTGAAATGGAGGGGGGGGGGGGGGCAAGAATAGGAATAGCCAAAAATATTAAGCTAAAATGTAGTTTAGTAAAGAATCCACACTAATTCACATACAGATTGGAAACAATAATAGTCTGCAAATGTAGTTCCCCATGAAGCAGTAACTACTTCTATTAATTAGTTAAGCCTTCACATCTAGGTTATGTTTCCTCTTTAGCTCATTAATCACATCCAGTTAATAAAGTTCACAGTTGGGGAATTAAGAAAGCGCATTGGTGCCATGTGAGTGGTTTCAGCTCTGTGGGTGATATGCGCTAACGTGGGTTTAAGTACATTACTTGTGGCAGGTTGTTAATATAACTACCCACTGCTAGTAGTTCTCTTAGGCAAACTATTGTCAATGGGACATGACATTTAAATTGTTATTTTTGAACTAAAGAATATTTTGTGCATTTATTGTATCAGTGTGGGTTGCAGTTCTAAATCCTGTAAATACTTATTAAACAAATTATTATTAATTTAATAATACATTTTAAACAAATTATTAATGTTTATCCACATACTACAAGCAATACAGTGCTCCCTCAAGTTACAGTATTCATTTATCCTGGGACGGCTGTTGTAAGTTGAAACCATTTTAACTTGAGACCGTAACGACAAAGAAATGAGTGATTCATGGAAAATATTGCTCCCTTAAAGGGGTTTTCCAGGAGTGTCATTTTGATGCACTATCCTTAGAATAGGTCCTTAATTGGTGAATGGCATCCCCACTGATCAGCTTTTTTGAAGCTTCTCTCCTTAGGAAAGGACAGGCCCAGCAGATATCAAAGGATCCTCCACTGAGTCGAGGTTTTGATACATTAGCAGGCTCTGCCATAACATGACCATTAAGAGTTCATCAAAGGACATCCCCAACTAAGGCCTCTTTCACACTTGCGTTCTAAGGATCTGGCGGGCACTTCCGTCCCGCCGGATCCGTCAGAACGCAAGTCGTCTGAAAGCATTTGAAGACTGATCAGGATCCTGATCAGTCTTCGAAATGCTTTCAGGTTACAATGGCAGCCAGGACGCTACTGAAGTCCTGGCTGCCATGGTACTCCGCAGCAGTGTACTTACCTGCGCTGCGGCCGCCGGGTGCTCCTTCATGACGTCACAGGTCCCTGCGGTGCATAGGTCAATGCGCCGCCCGGACCTGTTATGTCATGAAGGAGCGCCCGGAGGCCGCAGCGCAGGTAAGTACACTGCTGCGGAGTACTTACCATGGCAGCCAGGATCTCAGTAGTGTCCTGGCTGCCATGGTAACCGATGGGAGCCCCAGCTTACACTGGGGCCTCGATCGGAACTGCTGCTGTGCATGCGCAGAGCTAAACGTCGGATCCGGCGATGCGCCTAAACAACATTTAGCTTAATTCAGGATCCAGATTAATGCACTTCAATGGGCATTAATTCCGGATCCGGCGTTACGGCATGTCTTCCGGAATTTTGGACAGAGACAAATCCGCAGCATGCTACGGTTTTGTCAACGTCCCAAAAACTTTCAAATACTGAACGGAAGACATCCTGATGCATCCTGAACGGATTTCTCTCCATTCAGGATGCATGGGGATAATCCTGATCAGTATCTTTCCGTCCTAGAGCCCCGAGGACGGAACTCTAGGACGGAAAGCAAAAACGCAGATGTGAAAGGGGCCTAAGAAGTGAAGTAGATCATTTGCCGCTAGTGCCTATCATATTTTGTTAGTAACATACTGTTGTAAGGTTAAAAAAAAAAGAGATCAGGAGGAAGGTGAAACCTGTAAGGCAGAAGCAATTTTCCAAATTGTATGGAAAATGTATTCCCATCTCCAAATCTGGCAAGTAGAAATCCCTGGACCAAAAACCCTTGTCCAAAAATCTAGTAACTATAACATGTAATATTATTTTTCAGAAAGGCATCAGGCGTTTTTTCACTCTTTCAATGAACTTACCATGTCAATTTGCAAATAAACTGTTAGGAATCCATGATAGCAACAAAGTATATTATTGTCAAAATTACTATAGACAGATAGATGATAGATACAAAGCATTCGGAAAGTCTGCAGACTCTTTTTATCACCTTTTGTTATGTTGCGGCCTTGTGCTAAAGTAAAAAACATCATGTTTTTCCCTATAAATCTGCACTCAGTACCCCATAATGACAATGTGAAAACAGAATTTTGACATTTTTGCAAATTTATTAAAAAGGAAAAACAAAAATTTCCCATAGACATAAGTATCCAGACCCTTTGGTATGACACTTGACATTTAGCTCTGGGGGCCTCTCATTTCTCTTGATCTTTTTTGAGATGTTTCTGCACCTTTATTGGAGTCCATATGTAGTAAATTGATTGGACATGATTTTAAAATACAGACCCCTGTCTATATAATGTCTCACAGCTAACAAGGCATATCAGAGCAAAAAACAAGCCATGGGGATGAAAGAACTGCCTGTAGAGCTCAGAGACAAGACTGTGTGGAGGCACAGATTTGGAGAAGGGGACAAAATTCTGCTTCACTGAAAGTTTCCCAAAGCACAATGTCCTCCATAATTCTTAAATGGACTCTTCCTAGAGATGGACACCCACCAAACTAAGTAATCGTGGGAGAAAGACCTTGGTAATAGGGGTGACCAAGAACCCAATGGTCACTCTGGCTGATGTACAAAGATCCTGCGTGCAGATGGGAGAAACTGCCAGAGAGTCAATCATCACCCCAGGACACCACCAATCTGGGCTTTATGTCAGAGGGATTAGATAAACGCCTCTCCTCAGTAAAAGATACATGAACACCTGCCTGGAAAAAAAGCACCTAAAGGACTCTCAGACTGTGACAAACAAGATTCTCTGGTCTAAAACCAAGACTGAATCTTTTTTACCTCAATTCTTAGCGTCATTTATGGAGCAAACAGGCACTGCTCATCACCTGCTCAATGCCATCCCTACAGTGAAGCATGGTGGTGGCAGCATCATGCTATGGAGGTGTTTTTCAGCATCTGGGACAGGGAGAATGGTCAGGGCTGAGGGGAAGCTCAATGGAGTAAAATACCGAAATATTCTTAATGAAAACCTGATCCAGACCTCAGACTGGGATGAATGTTGACTTTCCAAAAAGACTTTAACCCTAAGTACACAGCCAAGGCAACACAGAAGTGGCTAAGGGACATCTCTGTGAATGTCCTTGAGTGGCCGAGCCAGAGCCCTGACTTGAACCCAATTGAACATCTCTAGAGAGACCTGAAAATGGCTGCTCACTGACAGTCCCCATCCAACCTGACAGAGCCTGAGAGGATGTGCAGACAGGAATGTCAGGAAATTCCCAAATCCAAGACAAACAAACAATATATGGCAGCACATTACTATACATGCAAACAATGGAACTATGGGTTAATCTGAATTGCATCATTACTATACCTAATATACATGAAAAATGGAAGCTGTTTGATAACGTGTGTCTGGCCCATCTACCAACGACAAGGTGGCTTTTGCAGATGGGTACCTAACACTAACAGAACTGCCTCTGCTGGGCCTAAGATTCAGACCATCTGTCTTCACTTTCTCATTAAGGGGTATGGAGTGCAGAATGAAAGGGAAAAACTTGATTTCTTTTTTATTTTAGCACAAAGCCACAACATAACAAAATATGAAAGAATCTGAAGACTTTCTGAATGCACCGTATTAGATAGATAGATAGATAGATAGATAGATAGATAGATAGATACTGTAGGTACGAGAAAGAGAGGGAGAAACATTTAGATATATTTAAGATTTTTGAAGTTCTCTTTCTATAGAGATTTAGCCATTTGCCATATTGGCTATGATTTTGCAGCATACATAGACCCCTACAGGGGGACAGCTGTAATTTTATAATGTGCCTCACATCTGTTATTTTCAAAAAACAGCAAAAGAAGAAGAATGATAAGTCCACAAACAGGTTTGTGAGTGCCCCTAACCTAAGTGCTATGGAGACTAGTGGAATGGGAAATGGACATCCAACCCGCCTGGAACCCATTCCAAATTCACCCATCCACGATATTGAGTTCAACAGCAGCAAGCCTCTCCCACAGCCTGTCCCACCCAAAGAGGCCCAAACCTTTTTGAGGTGAGCACTGCCTCGCCAAGTCTAATTTGCCGCTGGTCATGAAAGTGCTGGATTACTGAAATAACCTTGAATTCTTTTTGTTAATTTAATCTGGCATTTGCATCCTCTTTCTAGAGCTCCTTTTTGCACATGCATTTGTTTAACCATTGTGTCATTATTTGCTATGAACCCTAAGTTGCGCATACGTTTTTTTCATTATGCACTTTTAAGGCTTTAGGCACACGACCCTATTTTTCATCTGTGTGCTATTCGCATTTTTGCTGAAAGTACACTGGCTCATTCATTTCTATGGGAGCATGCACACATCATATTTTTTGCGGATCCGTGTGGCTGTTCCGCAAACATGTCCTATTCTGTCTGTATTACAGACAAAAATAGTACTTTCTACTGACAGGATTGAGAAAAATGTGGAATGCACATGGAAGGTATCTATATTCTGCAGATCCGCTCTTTGCGGACCTAAACACAGACAAGGCCGTGTGCATGAACCCTAAGGCTGATGCATGTACATATTTGAATATCTGTTATTAAGCAGTACATTTGGTATATTCAGTGTTAAGTATTTTCTTACAAAAATAGGCAAAGAATTAAAGTAACTTAAAATAAATCCATTGCTTTTATTTAGAATTCTTGAGTAATCTGTGGCTCCTAAAATAACAGCTTTTCCAGTATTTTCTAAGGCTCTAATGCTAAATTAGTGTTACAAATAGACAATTGAATGCATTGGTGCCCTCTAGTGGTGATTGTGAAAATTTACATATTAGAAAGCAGTTAGAAAATACTTGCTACTGAATTGACCGGAGCATGCATATGTATTGTATTTTATGGCATACTGTATGAAGCATGTATATTTCTGTTTCTGCATGTAAATATATATATAAATATATATCCCTGTAATTGATGTCCCTGTGTGCTTCTTTCATACAATGAGACTTTTATAGCACTTTATTGTACCTTCAGCCCGGCATCAAAAATGAAATTCCTTTCCCATGTCTATTAAATGTAAGCTGACAGAACATTTAGACATGCAAATGAACATTTCAATCCTATGTGTTGTTTCACTTGTGTTAGAAAGGATGCATGACACTGCCGGGTAATCTGGGTGTACTGGGCGTACCTGGTCTGCACCTATATTGTGTTTCGTGCTTAGCAGATGAGAACGATATAGTGTTTGTGTAGCATATTGCCATGGGGCATGACCCGGGTAATAATACTTCTAATTTAAAAAGGAGGCTAAAAGAGGAGGTAAAACAGACCAAAGGCATGTGGGATAAATGACCCATTTTACAAGGTCTACATGCTTCCTCAGCATCTGGTAGCTTGTGCTGCTGGGGACTTACAATGTAGTGGATGTGCAGATATGTCACACAGGGACAAGGACAAGAATTCGTATTGATTTTGGCTTTGCTTTCCAACAGATGCTTTATGTTTGCTGATGACTGCTACATTTGCTTTCTTCCCGGCCGTGTGTGATGTGTTTTTTTGACATGTATCCCTTGTAATGTCTTTCTCTTTCTCTCTGGGATTTAGCCCTCCCCAGACTGAGACATCACCAGTGGCATCACCAGATCCACAACGCCAGGAATGGTTTGCCCGATACTTCACTTTCTAAGAGACTGTATTTGATAATGTCTCTCTTTCTATTGTGGCACAGCTTTGATGTGGACTCTTTGTACAAGCATGACCATAACAAATCCTTATGACGTGACCAAGCTTTGCCGTAACTACTGTTTGTTCCAACACTGTGAACGAGAGTGTCTGTCTCCAGTTGGAAATTGCACTGTTCAATAACACTCCGTGTTTGCTTTCCTTCCAGTAAAAACCTCCTTTACATTTTACAAACAGGAAAAAAAAGACGGAATTTTGTAGAATAACTGTGCTACCTCCTTGCCCTATTTTTCCCTTCTTTTTTATTTTCTGCCAAGCATAATTACTTCAGTGCTGGAATAATCCGCACCACATTGCTCTGCACTGATGTTATTGAGATGCCTTCTTAGTAGATCCAGCCGCACGGCTAAAATGTCTAGAAAAGACCATTGTAGTTTCCGTTAAATCCTGTTCAATAGTTTGACACCAGAAATAACAAGGTGCCTGGAGTCAGATTCTCAGCTTCTGATTGGTATGTATATACTATGTATGGCTGTTGTATTCCTATTGTTACAACATCAAACCCTAAGTCCTAGTGTGTTATTTCCTATGGAAGTCACTTTTATTATTCATATATAAAAAGATATTTTTCTTATAAAATGAATGTTTGGTATTGTTATTGGAAAAGCACGTGTCTTGAATTTCTTTACTTGTTTGGATAGATGAATGTAGTATAAAGGTCTTCTTGCAGGACCCACTAGTCAGCGTATGCATTCCTTTCTCGATTGTAGACATTAAAGGTATTTTTCGACCCAATTCAGTGGGCTTTCACTTCTGGGCTAGAATTTAGTACCTTTACAGTACCGATAGCGAGAAATTTACCGCGCGCCCCAGTGCTGCGAGAGAGATGAGTCCGATGAGCCCTCCCTTCCTCCGGCCCCTTGGCTGGCAGGTTTCTTTCATGTTACGCATGTTACACTGTCAGTTATGTGCAGATGGGCAGGACAACTTATCTCATCAGACTCCTCTCTCTTACAGCGCAGAAGAGCGCTGCGAGCTTCGCCCTGTCAGTATTGTAAAAGTGTTGAATACTAGCCAAGAAGTGGCCGCCTAACTCAGCAGTTCTGTCACTATGCTATGCTGGCCTCAGTGAGGGCAGCATATTAAAGGTGACAGGCTCCCTTTAAAATGGGCTGTACCAGGTATCTCCAAACGGAGACCACTGGGGGACCAGAAAAGCTTTGGCATTGGAGCTGCAGGGGAAGTATTAGGTGAGCATTACTTTTGTTATTTTATACCATTGTACACTCTTTGAAAATATTACTTTTTGGACTGCAGAGTTGCTGCTTCCAAAAATGAAAATCCCAAACCACAAAAATCAGGAAAAAACCTCCATAAAAGAGAGGTATATAAAACTTAACCTTGCTAAAAAAATACAATACCAACAGAAAAATACGCCACAAAAATTCTATAAAAACGCTGGAAAAAGTGTCTGCCTCTCTGGTGGCCGGGACCATGGATGCGTGCATAGACCGATGAGGCCAGAGCGTTTTCCTATAGTGTGCAAGCACGGCCACCACTAATGGATTGCAGGGTGGTCGTTACCCCTGGATGTGAGCAGTGTATAATGTGATAAAAAAATGAATCTATGCAGTAAAGGAGGCAATATGGACAATTACAATACATTAGTAAGTTCCATGTATTAAAGGGGTATTCCCATCACAGACAATGGGGGCATATCGCTAGGATATGCCCCTATTGTCTGATAGGTGCGGGTCCCACCTCTGAACAGAGCTGGGAGAGCTGTGGCTGGAGGTCCTCGGATGTCCCAGGGTCCATCCACCACCAAGTGCTGCTCCCATAGAAGTGAATGGGAGTGCACGCCCGGCCCTTGCTCCAATTCATTTCTATGGGGCAGACGGAAATAGCTGAGCCAGCGCTAGTTTTCGTTGGCCCCATAGAAATGAATGGAGGGCGGTTGCGCATGCGCAGTGCGCCCTCTGTTCATTTCCCGGCTCCGTTCTCATTGTAAGTGCCGATTCCAGAGGTGAGACCCGCTCCTATCAGACAATGGGGGCATATCCTAGCGATATGCCCCCATTGTCTGCAATGGGAATACCCCTTTAACTTTGTCTATAAGATAAATGCCAGAAGAAAACCCCTTTAAGGTTCAGACCTCAATTAACAATCTTAAGGCTGGTTTTACATAGGCTTTTGGAAAAAGATGTGTGTGCGTTGTGGGAAAATGCGCCATTTTTCTGCACGACTGAAAAGCGTTTTAATGCGTTTTACACGCACGTGAGAAGAATCGGCATGTTTGGTACACAGACCCGAACCCAGACTTCTTCACAGAAGTTCGGGTTTGGGATCGGTGTTGTGTAGATTTTATTATTTTCCCTTATAACATGGTTATAAGGGAAAATAATAACATTCTTAAGACAGAATGCTTAGCAAAATGTCCATTGAGGGGTTAAAAATAATAAACAAATTTAACTCACCTCATCCATTTGATCGCGGAGCCGATCTCTTCTTCTTTGTACTTTCTTCAGAACCTGACTAAAGGACCTTTGATGACGGCACTGCGCTCATTCCATGGTCCATCACCATGGTGATGGACCATGTGATGAGCGCAGTGATGTCACCACAGGTCCTTTTCTTCAAAAAAGAAACAAGACATGCCAGGCTGCGCATTCAAGTGGATTAAGAGTTTATTAATGGTGTTTTTTTTTAACCCCTCCATCACTATTTTACTAAGCATTCTGTATTAAGAATGCTATTATTTTCCCTTATAACCATGTTATAAGAGAAAATAATAAAGATCGGGTCCCCATCCCGATCGTCTCCTAGCCACCATGCGTGAAAATAGCACTGCATCCGCACTTGCTTGCTGATGCTTGCAATTTTAACGCAGCCACATTCACTTCTATGGGGCCTGCGTTGCGTGAAAAACGCACAATATAGAGCATGCTGTATCACTTGTGCGTTGCGTGAAAATCACGGCTCATGTACACAGCCCCATTGAAGTGAATGGGTCTGGATTCAGTATGGGTGCAATGTGTTCACCTCTCGCATTGCACCCGCGCGGAAAACTCGCCCACGTGAAAGGGGCCTAAGACTTCAGAACATGAATCACCCGGCATTCATTGCTACCTCAATATATTTTGTGACTGTGATTTACATTCTTAGGGGGAAATTTATCATGAGGGGAAAATGTGAAGTCAATTTTGCTTGAGGCTACGTTGGGAGTACTTTATGCCACTCATGTCACTTGATAAATTTGTCTTCTCCTTACACCTAACACTTCTGTCTGGAGAAGCTCCTCCGGTTTTCCTACTCCACCCTCCTCCTGGAGTGAGATTGTGACTTTTTACCAATTTTTTTTTTTTTTAAGTCTTAATGATAAATCTGGAGTGAAATTCATTAGCATAGCTAACTACACCCACTTTCCCACCCTCATTACAAAACTGGAGGGAGTGGTGTTCAAATGCAAAAAGTCACAAAAGTTTGTGCAAGAGCTTTAATTTTGCACAAGCGAGTGCAAAAAGTCGCAAAAGCCCAATATTTGCGACTTGTTCACGTCTAAATTCTGGAGTGAAGGTATGATAAATCAGGGCCTCAGTGTTTTTGTTACAACAGACACTGCATGTCTGTGTTCTCTTGCCAGTGGCTCAAGAGTCACATGTGGCTCCTGAGCAGTTGACAGCTCTGGAAACTATTGTGTACTAGTAGCAACATGGAGGTCACAGCATTACTGGAACTTGGTACTCGGGTCAAAACCATATCACTGGTAACACTAGGGAAAGAACCATACTGGTTATTTTCCATTTTAACACTAACTTTGGCCTGACACCATCTGTTGCAGTTAAAACTGCCGTGCCTTACATCACATCAGAAAGAACATACACGCTAAGCAAGAATTCAGAGAGAGAATACACATTAACAAAAAAACTGAGAAATACCCAAAAACGGATTCAACATAACATGACTTGTTGCACTTCTGGATCTTTGAAATATCTATTGTTGCATGTGTTTTTTGTTTGTTTGCTGTAAAAGGTATTCCTTAAAAACAGGCTCAGAATATTGTTAGGATAAACAAGACATACCTCACACTTCTGTACTGATGCATGCCCGTTCATACATGATTATTCATCATAAAAAGTTAACTATCTTTGTAAATACATTGAATGACTTTAGTGCTGCCGTACTGTCACAAGTTAAAACATATCATATAGCCCAGAGCACCATTTACATTGCTTTAGGTTTCAGAGCTGAAATCTCCTGTAATTCCTTGCTGGTTCAATGTCTCTAAAGAGTTTGCTTTTTTGTATTTGTAAAGAGTTTGTATTTTGTTTTCGGGGAAGTTCAAAGCAGTATACAGTAATCTCAACAGGCAAGTACTATCAACAAGCAAATAGTAACATTTTGAACAGTTCAAAAAATAACATAAAAACATCTATCTATATTATATATTAATGTATATATTAATGTATGTATACAGTGCCTTGAAAAAGTATTAATGCCTCTTCAACTTTACCACATTTTTTTCACATCCCACAAACTTAAAGGGATTATCCAACCCCTATAATGACCCCCCCTCCTGGTATACATTATACTTACCTGCTCCCCGGCACCCGAATCGCTCCTGATCCCTGTGCGGCTGCTGCATCTTCCTGATCAAAAGATCCGGCGACAGGGGGGAGCAACCAATAGCAGGCCGTGAAAGGAACCTGTGCAGGGATCTGGGGCAACGTGGGTGACGGGGAGCAGGTAAGTATAATGTATATGAAGAGCCCAGGCATTGGGGGATCATTATAGGGGCAGGATAACCCCTTTAAAGAGGCTCTGTCAGCATGATCAATCCTATTAAACCAGGCATACTGTTTGGTACGTCTTATCATGCTCATTAAAACAATGGGGAGATTACTCAAACTGGTGTAAAGTAGAACTGGCAGTATGCCTGATTTAATAGGGTTGATCATGCTGACAGAGCCTCTTTAAATGCATTTTATTGCCATTTTATGTGATGGACCAACAAAAAGAAGCAAGTATGTGTGAAGTGAAAAGAAAATGATGCATGGTTTTAAGAAAATGTAATAAATAAAAATGTGACATGTCTTTGTATATAGTCCCCTTTACTCTGATACCCTTAACCCCTTAAGGACATAGGACGTATGGGTACGCCCTAATGTCCGAGTCCTTAAGGACACAGGGTGTACCCATACGTCCTGAAAAAAATCAAATGTATAAAAAAAAACAAAAAACGATAGGAACATGGTTCCTGCTCCAATTGTGCAGCAGGAACCATGTTCAAATGCCGAGGGGGGTCCTGTGACATCCCCCCCCCCCCCTGTATTGGCGATCGCTGAAAACTGCAGGTCAATTCAGACCTGTGGTTTGCAGTGCTTTCATTAGTTTCTGATGCTCATGGTCCGTGACCGCGGGATCAGAAACTACAAACTGTGCATGTTTCTTTTTTTTTTTTTTTTTTGGGCAGACAGGGAGGGCTGGGCAGGCAGGGAGAGCTGACACAGCCAATCCAAGCAGGCTTTGTATGAAGTGTGCACAGAAAATTCAGTACATCGCTTGCTGTGATTGGCTGGTTGTTGTATATTGGGTTGGATTGGCGATTCTGAGGGAAGGCAGGGGGAAGCAGAAGGAGTTTGGAAGAGGGGTAGTCTTATACAGCGAGTATAGCCCAAACCCTATATTTTAAATGGAAAAGGTTGGGGTCGTCTTATACGCCGGAAAATATGGTAGGTATTGCCGCGTAAATATGGTAGGTATTGCCGCGTCTGTAAGAATCTGCTCTATAAAAATAACATATAACCTAACCTCTCATATGAATACAGTCAAAAAAATTAAATAAAAACGGTCCCAAAGCAGCTATTTTTTCAAAATTTTCCATTTTAATCAATTTTTTTCCGGTAACAAAGCAAGGACTAACGGTCAAACAAAACTCTATATTTATTGCCCTGATTCTGTAGTTTACAGAAACACCCAATATGTGGTCGTAAACTGCTGTATGGCTAAATGGCAGGGCACACAAGGAAAGGAACGCCATAGGCCCCTTTCACACGGGCGTTTTCCGCGCGGGTGCAATGCGTGAGGAGGACGCATTGCACCCGCACTGAATCCGGACCCATTCATTTCTATGGGGCTGTGCACATGAGCGGTGATTTTCACGCATCACTTCTGCGTTGCGTGAAAATCGCAGCATGTTCTATATTCTGCGTTTTTCACGCAACGCAGGCCCCATAGAAGTGAATGGGGCTGCGGGAAAATCGCAAGCAAGTGCGGATGCGTTGCGATTTTCCCGCATTGTTGCTTAGCAACGGGACCCAATCTCTATTATTTTCCCTTATAACATGGTTATAAGGGGAAATAATAGCATTCTTAATAAAGAATGCATTGTTAAATGAAGTGGAGGGGGTTAAAAATAATAAAAGTTAACTTACCTTAGCCACTTGATCGCGTAGTCGCGATCTCTCCTCTCTTTCCCTGCAGCATCTAAGATCTAAAGGACCTGTGATGACGTCACATCACATGGTCCAATCACATGGTCCATCACCATAGTAAGATGGACCATGTGATTGGACCATGTGATGTGACATCATTACAGGTCCTGTAGATCTTAGATGCGATCAAGTGGCTAAGGTAAGTTAACTTTTATTATTTTTAACCCCCTCCACTTCATTTTACAATGCATTCTTTATTAAGAATGCTATTATTTCCCCTTATAACCTTATAAGGGGAAATAAACAATTCTCCAGAAGACCCGAAACCGGACTTCAGTGATGAAGTCCGGCTTCGGGTTGGGTACCAAACATGGCGTTTTTTCTCACGCGCGTGCAAAACGCATTACAAACGTTTGCACCCGCGCGGGAAAACGCGCATATTCCCACAACGCACCCGCCTCTTATCCGGGCGTCAAACATGACGCCCGTGTGAAAGGGGCCATATGGTTTTTGGAAGGCAGGTTTTGCTGGACTGTTTTTTTGACACCATGTACCAATTGAAGCCCCCTGATGCTCCCCTAGAGTATAAGCTCCGTAAAAGTGACCCCCATATAAGAAACTACACCCCTTAAGGTATTTAAAACTGATTTTACAAACTTTAACTCTTTAGGTGTTCCTCAAGAGTTTATGGCAAATGGAGAGGAAATTTCTGAATTTCTATTTTTTGTTACCTTGCCTCACAAAAATGTAATATAGAGCAACAAAAAATCATGTGTACCCTAAAAATAGTACCAACAAAACTGCCACCTTATCCAGTAGTTTCCAAAATGGGGTCACTTTTTTTAGAGTTTCTACTCTAGGGGTGCATCAGGGAGGCTTCAATTGGGACATGGTGTTAAAAAACCAGTCTGGCAAAATCTGCCTTCCAAAAACCATATGGCGTTCCTTTCCTTCTATGCCCTGCTGTTTGGCCATACAGCAGTTTACGACCACATATGGGGTGTTTCTGCAAACTACAGAATCAGGGCAATAAATATTGGGTTATATTTGGCTGTTAACCCTTGCTTTGTTCCTGGAAAAATGGATTAAAATGGAAAATTTGCCAAAAAATCAAAATTCAGAAATTTTATGTATATTTGCCATGAACTCTTCTGGAAAACCTAATGGGTTAACAAAGTTTGTAAAATCAGTTGTGAATACCTTCAGGGGTGTAGTTTCTAGAATGGGATCATTTTTGGGTGGTTTCTATTATGTAAAAGGGAATTATTCACTCCTCTCATCTCCGGATCCACCGAAATGCGTGGACAGATGGCGCAGGCACACTGCATTCGGTGAGGCCGCTGCCAGGACCATGCTCGGGTGCTGACAAGTCGAATGCAGTGTTCATGCGCCAGCTGTCTGCGCACTTCGCTGGATCCAGCGATGAGAGGAGTGAATAATTAGCAGTTGGGTGGTGCTGGGCTCCTAGAGAATAGGCGCGGCTGGGCTCCAACGGCCGGAGGGACAGCCCCTTGGGTTCCTTACTGAGGTAATAAGCATATATATGAAAGCGATTTTTTTTTAGCAAAACAACAAGACAGATAGCATTAATACTAGTATATTTTAGTACAAATCGAGAAGACTGATGTGGTGGTGTGAACAGCTCTATTACTAAAATCCAGGTGACAGAATCCCTTTAAATAAAATCCAGTGTGACCAGTTGCCTTCAGAAGTCACCTTATTAGTAAATAGAGTCCACCTGTGTGTAATTTATTCTCAGTATAACTACAGCTGTTCTGTGAAGGCCTCAGAAGTTTGTTAGAGAAAATAAGTGATCAAACAGCATTATGAAAAACAAGGAACACACCAGACAGGTCAGGGATAAAGGTGTAAAGAAATGTTAAGCAGGGTTAGCTTATAAAAATATCCTAAGCTCTGAACATCTCACGGAGCACTGTTCAATCCATTATCTGAAAATAGAAGGAGTATGGCACAACTGGAAACCCACCAAGAAATGGCCGTCCACCTAAATTGACACCTTAGTCAAGAGGCCCATGTTTACTCTGAATATGTTGCAAAGATCCACAGTTCAGGTGGGGAATCTGTCCACAGGACAACTATTAGTCATATACTCCACCAATCTGGCCATTATGGAAGAGTGACAAGAAGAATTTTTGAAAGGAACTCATAAGAAGTCTTGTTTGCAGTTTGCCACAAGCCATATAGGGGACACAACAATCATGTGGAAGAAGATGCTCTGGTCAGTTGAACTTTTTGGCTTAACACAGTGGAAAACTAACACTGCATATCACCCTGAACACACCAATCCCACCGTGAAACATGGTGGTGGCAGCATCATGCTATGGGGATGCTTTTCTTCAGCAGGGAAAGGGAAGCTGGTTAGATGGGAAGATGGATGGAGCTAAATACAGGGCAATCCTGGATGAAAACCTGATAGAGGCTGCACAAGGCTTGAAATTTGGGGCAGAGGTTGACCTTCCAGCAGGACAACAACTATACACATACAGCCAGAGCTACAATAGAAAGGATTAGATCAAAGCATATTCATGTGTTAGAATGGCCCAAAGTCCAGACCTAAATCCCATTGAGAATCTGTGACAAAACTTGAAAATTGCTGTTCACAAATGTTCCATCCAATCTGACTGGGCTTAGAGACCCCGTTACCAAATATTTTTTTGACTTTATTTGGAAAACTATATATGTTGTAATGAAATAATAAAATGTCTAAATACAATTGTTTAAAAAAATTCAAAGTTTTCCATACTAATTGAACTGTGTATGGCACCTGCTCTTCATGTAAATTGCCGACTACTCTGGAAGAGTCACCTCCAGGCAGCTTAACAGGAAACTCCCATCATGCAATAGCTGTGACATAATAGTTTAGAGCTGGATCGCTGGATGAGTGAGATACACAGCAGCTCTCAAACTAATTCATTCACCCAGGGATCCTGCTCTGAGCATCATTGTACAGTGCAGTGTGAAAGTACCAGCACCTGTTACATTTACTTTCTTCCCCTACTCTGCCCTCACCTACTCAGCAAGATCCAGTAGTGTGCAGGGCGGACCTGCAGACATCCTCTCTCTGGAAGAGGAGAGATTCTCTCTGTGCAAGAGTGACTACAGATGCCGACACCCTCTGTACCTGCATGAGGATCTTCCCCCACCTCATGTCTGAAGATATCTGCTCCCTTCATCACATTCCAGTCATTAGTCCCTGCACCTAAGTGTAAGTGTGCAGAAAAGAGTATTATATAGCTGCTTCACATCTATATGAGTGCCTGTATGTATTATGTATATCTTCTGTATTGATCTTTTAATGTACAACTGTGTATGTGTATATTATATATATAATATATATATATATATATGTGTGTGTGTATGTATATATGTGTGTATTAGGGCTGAAACGATTACCCGATTAAATCAAGTAATTCGACACAAAAAAATCCTTGATGCAGAAAGATGTAGGAGCTTTAGAGCGACGCCCCTACAGGAAAGGTAAGTACTGGCGCTGGGTTCATGGCTAGGAGGGGGAGATGATGGCACTGGGGGGCAAGCTGGTGGGACTGGAGGGCAGTTGGTCACACTTAGGGGCAAGCCGGTGGCACTGGGGGGCAGCTGGTGGCAAGCTGGTGACACTGGGGGCAGTTGGTGGCACTGGGGGTCAGCTAGTGGCAGTGCGGGGCAGTTGGTGGCACAGAGGGGCAAGCTGGTGGCATGGGGGACAGCTGGTGGCACTGGGGGCAGCTGGTGGCACTAAGGGGGCAGCTGATGGCACTGGGAGGAGCCTGATGGCCTTGGGGGAGCAGCTGATGGCACTGGGGGGGAGGGGATCTGATGGCACTGGATGGCAGCTGATTGCACTGGGGTGGCAGCTGATGGCACTGGGGAGGAAGCTGATGGCACTGAAGGGGCAGCTGATGGCGCTTTGGGCAAACCTGAGCTACCTGATGGCATGAGGGGCAGCTGATTGCACAAAGCTGTGGGTAAGCCTAAAAGGGGGCACACCCTAATGAGAGACTGAAGAAAGAGGAGAGGGTGGGTGGGGAAACTGGCTGCACGCCCCGCCGCTGAGATAGCGTGGAGTTATAAAGGGGCCTCAGCCCCTCCCACAAATACAGGCTGCAATGACAGCCTTAACTACTTGTGGTCGGGGCGACGGCCCGGTGCGTACAAAGATGGAACCGTAAAATTGGCTGGTTAATGCCGAGAACCAAAGCCGTGGGTAAGCCTAAAAGGGAACAAAAAGAGAGAGACCCACGTACTGCAATACGACGTTATTGGTTAATTACAGAGCAAGTTAGCAAAAGGCATTGCGAATTTCAGATTGCGAATTTGGAATGTATCTAGAAAAACAAGCGGACCTCCACCGCCCCATGCTCCTGATGATATGCGGAGGTACTTGGTGTCTGGAAGCGGCCGAGGCCGCTTCTATGCGAAAAGAGTGGCCGGAGATGGATTTAGTGTCGTAACCCAACCCTGACGCTAAGGAGCGTATGTGCGAAATGAACTGGGAAGTGGACAGTGGACCACCCTTGAATGGTAACAAAGGACTAGCTGGGGATGCCGCCTGAAGCACCGACAATAATTGCTAGAGTGCGCTAACTGGGCACCAATCGTTGTGATAAGCGAAAAACCTGACCCGAGTTGGAGGACCCGTTTGTGAGGTCTTGGTGGAAGGAATGCTGAGTACGAAATGGTCATGGTGCCACAACATATGCTGTTTCTGCAGATGACACCCGCCCCTGTTATTGATGGTGAATTCCCCAGGCCGGAGGAACCCGTAGAAACCTAGGTACATTGCTGCTTTGATGACTGTGCTGATGAAAGGCCCAACAGGATTGCCGTCCAGGACTGAAGACAGCTGCCTGAACATTTCGCTGGACAGGGGTTATCGGACCCGGGGGCTGTTTTTTCTGGCTTTTTCAATGCCCCTGAGTATGGCCTTGATGGCGTGAGCCGTGAAAAAGGAACCTTAGGCCGGGTTGTCTATGGTGAAAAAGTGATGCACACGTGCCAGGTAGAGGCGGATAGTGTTGGGAGAGAGTTTTAGGTTGGAATGGCAGTGGGCTACAAATGCCATCATGAAAGAGATGACCAGCTGCGAATTTCCTGTACAGATTCCAGCCCGTGCGGTAATTCCTGGCAGTGTTGACGGAGAGGCTCTTGTGTAAGAGGTCTTTGGCTTCCGTGATCAAAGAGATTAATCCCACGTTAGATCGCTGAACTCTGGAACTGGAGCCCCTGTTGTATCCACATGTGGAAAGTTCTGGGAAAAAAACATTGAAGTTAAAGCGGGACAGAGCGTCGGCGGCAACATTCCTGGAACCCTGAATGTGGGAGCACTCAATGTGGAAATTGTATACAATCGAAAGCCAAACCAATCTGCACATGAGGGACATGATTTTTGGAGATTTGGCTCTGCCTTTGTGGATGATTTCTACCAAATCCTGACTGTCTGTGACAAACATGACACTTGAGTCTGACCACTGTCGGCCCCAAACCTGTGCCGCTGCCACCAATGGATATAACTCTAATAACGGGGAAGAACGTAGTGCCTCCTGATCTGTGGTGATTTGCGGCGGCCAGTAGCCAGCAAGCCATTGTTCTTAAAAATAGCAGTGAAACCCCTGGACGCGGCCGCATCCGAATAGACGGTGGGGAAGGAAGGGCACCAGGGGGGAATGAACAATCTTACACCATTCCATTTGAACATGAAAGAGTTCCACATGGACAGGTCAGCCATGGCCTGTTGGTCTAAACGAATGATGCTGTCCTGTTCTGGGGCAGAAGGCAGGAGAAGCAACAAGCGCGAAATGAAAGCCCGTCCTTGGGGCATGACTCTCATAGCGAAATTCAGCCTGCCCAGCAACGACCGGAGATCAGTTTCGGTCAGGAGGCAAGATGCTGAGGCTTGTTGATGACGGTCCAGATCTGCAGCAACTTCTCCTCGGGGAGTCTGGTCTCCAACCTAACGGAGTCAAGAATAACCCCGAGGAAGGTGATTAATTTGGATGGTCCTACCGTTTTCCCCTGGGCTACTGGGACTTGTAGTGCGGAAAATATCTTTAACAGGGTGGACAGGTGCTCGACCAGCAGGAAATCATCCAGATAGTGGATGCACATGGGAGTCTCACCGTGTTTGACCAGGATCCAGTGGAGGGCCTGTGCGAGCAGATCAAACGGCCACCGGCTGCTTTTGGAGCCGAAGGTTAGGCGGTTGGCAAAGTAGTACTAGTCCACCCACTTAATACTATAGTATTGCCAAAGTTGGGGAAGGATAGGAAGAAGCTTAAATACGTCTGCTATATCTGTTTTAGACAACCAAGCTCCCCTGCCAGCCCTGAGTATCAACTGTATGGCTTAGTCGATGGAAAAGTATTTCATCGTGAACTCTTCTGATGGAATGAGGGAGTTGATGCTGGGCATGATGGAAGAATGAAGAGCCGAGAGGTCGTAAATTAACCTTTTTTTAATGGAATCCTTTTTTACTACTACACCAATCGGGTTAACTCTCCAATGAACGAAGGGAATTGAATCAAGGGGGCCGATGAGGAACGCTTTGTGTAACTCCCAGTCAATCAACTCCTGCACCGCTGCCGGATCTTGTTTTGCGGAGAGAAGACTGTCACACTCCCAGTTGGACTGAGGTAGGGCCACCAACCCCGTGTGAAAGCCATGTGAAAGACCTGTCACCAAGTGAACTACAAACTGCTGATCATGGTGGTACCTCAGAAGAGCTCCGAGGAGGTCCACATTGACGTCAGTTAGTCATAGTTGCTTGGTGGATCTCTTGGGGCATGTGAACCTGGAGTGGGCCCGGAAACAAACTGTGCAGACATGCAGGGCCCTGCAGCCACTGAACAGGCAATGACCAAAATTGAAATTATTGCATATCTGACTTTTCCCCAAATAGACAATAGGCCTGCCAAACTTGTCCACAGGGGCAGGGCCCCTGAGGGCCCCGGACTGGCCAAGAAGGGCTCTGTCTGATTGGAAAAAACCCGAATTGGGGCACCATTCGGTAGAATGAAAAATGTACTGACAAGATCCACAAATGGGGGCTCTGAGGCCTGCAAAATGTCTGCAGAAAAGCTCCATGTCGAGACTAGCCCAATTTGTGGAAAACTGGAATTGTGCCAGGGTGGCTGCTTCATTGGCAGCAAAGGAACAATGGTAAACGTAGAAGGCGGTGCCGTCATACTTGTGGTCTAAATCGGTGACCCGGTAGAGGTAAGAGTCAAGCTCTTCCCTCCTGTCCGGTTGAGCAGAGCAAATCACATCCCTGTATAGACTGAAAGCTAGCACAAACTCGGGTATAGAAAGCTTCCGATTAAGCGGGCATCTTTGGATTTTAACACCACTGAGACCTCGCCGCAGTCAATCGTTTTGTTCTCATTAGCATCGTGTGACGCTGTTATGATTGATGCCAGGTTGACGTCTTTCCCTGCCAATATCTCCTTCCTAATATTCTCTGGCACGAAGTGGGCAGGGGCGATGGCCGGAGGAGGGAGGGACGAACCTGGGGGACATGACTGAGGTAAGGAGGGGGTTGCCACCGGTACCACTGGCCGAGAGGTGGCGGCTGCCCTGGCTTTGATCTCCATGACCCTGGCCTGGATGTTCGCTACGGAAGAAGCCAGACTTTCCATCGTGGAGTGCAGCTGCGCCAATGAAGTTTGAATGGAGGGTAGCATCGTTTGGTCTACAGAAGGTCCCGGACTGGATACTAAAATTCCATAAAGCTCCGCCTTTCTGGCCGATGTCGGATAGCTGATGCCCCTTCTGTGTAGCTCAGTGACCAACTTTTGAACAGTCCAATTTCCGAGGGATCCCTGGCCAGTTTGCCCGGATGATTGAGACTCTGGGATGGACACAGAATCTTATATATCTGAGGCTTGAGACATGTCGGCCGCACCGAATGAAGAGCCATGGCCGGTAACTACCTGATGATCGAAGCACCTAGTTACAAGAAAAAACCGTGTGGATGGAAGACCATGAGGTGCCCAGGACGAATGCGAAGGAACAACCCTGGTGTGGAGGTAGGAATGCAGGAGGGGGCCACACCTGGGGTGAGGTGGGCCGGCCGGGAACGAGTGGAGGGAATAGGTGAACAGGAGCTGGGGAACTTACCTGGGTATGCCCAAGGACGTGACTGGATCAGGTAACGTGGAGGTTGATACGAACGGCCTGAAGAGGATGATGGACCCACTTGACGAGCCAGAAGAGAAATGGTGGAACCTAAGAGTAGCCGGTGCATATAGGGATATTATGATGAACACAATTACCTGCCTGGCCTGAAAGACGCATGTTGGCAAACACACGCATGGGGATGTCTGAATAGTGGATACATGCATATTTTTTTATTTTTATTTTAAATACAGCCGAGAACACAGCGACCTGGACGTACCAGGTAGGACAACATGCCAACCACGGGTGGCGGACGTGAGGAGACGCCTGAACGCTTCAGGCGAACGTGCAACAAGGACTGATGTACAGAACATAATCACAAGAGGGGGTCAGTCAGCACGTCACTGTATGCAGGTGCACGTAGCTATGGAAAAATACACAAACACAGAAATGCAACAGCACTCTGAAACCAGTACTCTGCCCTGCCTCTATGCTAGAAGTTAACAGAGGCATCAGTGTACATTTTGATCAAAAGGTAATAAGCCACTCGCCACGTCAAGGCCGCCTCTATGAGTGGTCCTAACGCTAAATCCTACCTGTTATGGGCCATGACAGCCACATAGAATCCAGGGAGTGCGAGCCCAGCATGCATGCTAGGATCCACCGTGCTTATTAACCCTTTCTGGTGCCATAAAAGCCTCCATTAGATCCAGGGACGCAGGTACCAACATGCATGCTGAGCCCACTGTGTACTCTTCCTGGAGCCAGATGGTTATTAGCAGGTACTATGAATGCAAGTTTAGTTTTATACTTACTCTGATTAAAACCAGCCTCTAGGGCAAACTAGTCAGGTGTGCACGACTGAAAGGAGGCCGCCACACCTCCAACATATACTAAACAGAAACACATGGGGGGTCAGTCAGCACGTCCCTGTATGCAGGTGCACGTAGCTATGGTAAAATACACAAACACAGAAATGCAACAGCACTCTGCAACCAGCACTCTGCCCTGCCTCTATGCTAGAAGCTATCAGAGGTTGTTAGTGTACATTTTTAACAAAAGGTAATAAGCCACTCGCCACGTCAAGACCGCCTCTATGAGTGGTCCTAACGCTAAATCCTACCTGTTATGGGCCATGGCGGCCACATAGAATCCAGGGAGTGCGGGCCCAGCATGCATGCTAGGATCAACCGTGCTTATTAACCCTTTCTGGTGCCATAACAGCCTCCATTAGATCCTGGGATGCAGGTACCAACATGTATGCTGAGCCCACGTGTACTCTTCCTGGAGCCAGATGGTTACTAGCAGGTTCTATGAATGCAAGTTCTGGCTCCAGGAAGAGTACACAGTGGGCTCAGCATGCATGTTGGTACCTGCATCGATGGATCTAATGGAGGCTGTTATGGCACCAGAAAGGGTTAATAAGCACGGTTGATCCTAGCATGCATGCTGGGTCCGCACTCCCTGGATTCTATGTGGCTGTCATGGCCCATAACAGGTAGGATTTAGTGTTAGGACCACTCATAGGGGCGGCCTTGGCGTGGCGAGTGGCTTATTACCTTTTGATCAAAATGTACACTAACGACCTCTGATAGCTTCTAGCATAGAGGTAGGGCAGAGTGCTGGTTGCAGAGTGCTGTTGCATTTCTGTGTTTGTGATGTACAGAACTGTCCTTGCCAGGTGTTTTTTATTTTTATTTTTTATATGAAAACATGACAGCCAGAGGACACTAACAACTGGACGTACTGAAACAAAAGAGATAGCACAACGAGTTGCAGACATTACGGGCACCTGAAAGCTCCTGGTGTGCATGGAAAAACGAAGACTGACGACACACCTGAACGTGCCAGGTGAAGACGAGACACAGATGTGACGAAAAAATGCTTTGGGCGAACGTGTAACGGTGAATGACAAACAGAATTGTCCATGCTGAAGGTTTTTTGTTTTTTTTTTAATAGCATGACAGCCTGAGGATCAAGAAGATGTACCTGTACCTGACATGTACCTGAACGCTTGAGGTGTACATGGAAAACAAGGACTAACGACACACCAGAACGTAACAAGTGGTGAACACAGACATGGCGGAACGCCTGAATGCTTCAGGTGTACATGGAAAACGAGGACTAACGACACACCTGAACGTACCAGGTGGTGAAGAATACAGACATGGCGAAACGCCTGAAAGCTTCAGGCGGACAAGGACCCCAAGGATTTGATCAGAGACCTGACCATGACGGGAGAAGGAAGGAGTCCTGTGCAAGATGGTGCCCGGGGTGTGACTGGGAGTGGCGAGGATGTGGACAGGGACCAGACCACGGACAGATCTGGTGGAGACCACGCAAACATTAAACAACCGGGATGGAGGACATGATAGATGGCCTACATGTGCGGGGAGACAATGAAGGGAGGAGACCATGTGAGGACCGGAACCATGACCAGGGAGAGACATGACCAGTAGTCGGGTGCCCAAGAGCTGCTTGTAGGAATAACCCTATAATGGCAATAGCTGCCATAACCAAGCAAGATTGAGACAAATAGCAGGATGCCAATGTATCCCGGACGTACCAGGTGACAACTTGAAAATTAAGAGTCTGCAGACACGAGCCTGAAGCTTCCGCTGCCTAGAACCACAGGTCCTAGAACCTGACAACAGAAATGCAAAATATATAATTTTTTTATTTTTTTTATTTTAACACCAACTGCCTGGATAGGGTACTGTTGTGCCTGCAATTGAGCCAGGCACCACCATGCGGCATGGGATTGGCAGTAAAGCGGTCCCTCAGACAAAGCATGGGACTGAGGGACAAAGCAGGGCTGAGAGCAAGAGTCTGCAACCAGGCGTGCAGTCTACCTGGAAGCCTCTGGTGGAAACTTTGCGTGGCCGAGCTAACTGCCAGGTGTGAACTAACACCGACCACTCAGGTGACCTTGCTATGGGACTGATGTTTTTGCCTTGTGTTTTGCCTCGTGTGAACAAGCACTAAGACTGTTTCTGTTTTGCCTTGTGTGAACAAGCACTAAGACTGTTTTTGTGTTGCTGAGTGTGAATAAAACACTTCTGCTTTACCCAGAGAACTGTGTACCTTGCCTCTATACTGCATCCGCAAGCCTGTCTACCAGAGCAATTCCCCACAATATATATATATGTGTGTGTGTGTGTATATATGTGTGTATGTATGTGTATAAATACACTGTATATGTGTATGTATGTGTGTGTGTGTGTGTGTGTGTGTGTGTACCGTATTTTTCGCCCTATAAGACTCACCGGCCCATAAGACACACCTAAGTTTTTGGGGAGGAAAATAAGAAAAAAATATTTTTAACCAAAAGGTGTGTTTTTGGTGTGTTTGGAACTAATGGTGGTCAACACTATTACTGGGGATCTGTGGATGGCACTGTTATGGGGGATCTGGGAATGGCACTGTTATGGGGGATCTGTGATAGACACTGTTATGGGGGATCTGGGGTGGCACTATTATAGGGGATCTGTGGATGACACTGTTATGGGGGATCTGTGGAAGGCACTGATCTGGGGATGGCATTGTTATGGGGGGGGGGGATCTGTAACAGACATTGTTATGTGGGATCTGGGGATGGCACTGTTATGGGGGGGATCTGTGAAGGACACTGTTACAGGGGGGATCTGTGGATAGCACTGTTATGGGGGATCTGTAGATGGCACTGTTATGGGGGATCTGTGGAAGGCACTGTTATGGGGGATCTGTGGATGACGCACTGTTATGGGGGATCTGTGGCTGACACTGTTATGGGGGATCTGTGGCTGACACTGTTATAGGGGATCTGTGGATGCCACTGTTATGGAGGATCTGTGGAGGGCACTGTTATGGGGGATCTGTGGATGGCACTGTTATGGGGGATCTGTGGATGGCACTGTTGTGTCATCCACAGACCCCCCACCCCATACAAGTGCCATCCACAGATCCCCCATCCCATAACAGTGCCACCCACAGACCCCCCACCCCATAACATTGCCATCCACAGACTTCCCCCACCCCTAAACAGTGCCATCCACCGATGTCCCTCATAAACCTGCCATCCACAGATCCCCCTCCCCTGCCGCTCCAGTGCTGCACTATACATTTATAAAATGGCCCCTCATTCAATTAAACATGATTAAACATGCCCCCTCACTTATTACGGTACCTTACATCCTAAAAGCTTATGAATAATGCAGGCAGGCCGGCCGGACAGGCGGCAGCGTGACTCACTGACGTCACATGCCTGCGTCGCCTGCTTCATTCATAAAGTAGGCAGCGCAGGCACGTGACAACAACGAGTCATGCTGCCACCCGCCAAGGCGGCCTCCCCGCATTATTCA
This sequence comes from Bufotes viridis, assembly GCA_033119425.1. Lineage (NCBI taxonomy): Eukaryota > Metazoa > Chordata > Amphibia > Anura > Bufonidae > Bufotes > Bufotes viridis. Next base: position 248,517,895 of record CM065592.1, on the reverse strand, counting down.
TATGCTGTTAGGATGTTTAATCATGTTTAATTGAATGAGGGGACATTTTATAACTATATACTGCAGCACTGTGAGTGGCGGGGCCGGAGCAGCTCCTCCTTCCAGTCCCTCCCCGCTCATACTTAGCAGCCTGCGATGCTGCAGCATTGCAGGCTGCGATGTAAAAATGTCAGCATTCGCCCCATAAGACGCAGGGGCATTTTCCCCCAAAAAGTGCGTCTTATGGGGCGAAAAATACAGTATATATATACTAGCTGAAGGACCCGGCTTCACACAGGTATATTTCATCTTCATTTAATGTTTGTGTGTGTCGTTAAAAGATATTGACAGTATACACTATAACAGTGATATCTACAGTACCCCGCCCCCTTAACAGTGACCTCCACAGCCCTCCACCCCTTAGCACTGCCTCCACCCACAGTGCCCCATCTCCTTAAAATGGGACCTTCACAGCAGCCCACCCCCTTAACTTTGACCTTTACAGCAGCCTGCCCCTTTAACAGTCAGTTCCAGAGCACCCTACCCCCTCGACAGTGAACTCCACAGGGGCCCACCCCCTTAACAGTGGCCTCTACAACACCCGCCCCTACACACTGACCATAGGTTATAGTCCCCTTAACTGTGACCTCACCATTGCTGGCCCACTTAACAGAGACCTCCACAGCGACTGCCCCTTTAATAGTGACTGCCACAGTACTCCACTCCCTTAACAATGACCTCCACTGTACCCAACTCCCTTAACAGTGACCTCACAGTACCCCGCTGCCTTAACAGTGATCTCACAGTACCCCTCTGCCCCTTTAATAGTGGCCTCCTCCCTTAACACTGACCTCCACAGTGCCCGCCCCTTTAACAGTGACCTCCACAGCCACCTTCCCCCTTAACAGTAGCAGCTTCCCCTTTAACAGAGACCTCCACAGCGGCTGCCCCTTTATTAGTGACCTCCAGAGTACCCCGTCTCTTTAACAGTGATTTCCACAATATTGCGCCCCCTTAACAGTGAGCTCCACAGAGCTCTGATCCCTTAAAATGTGACCTCCACAACACCCCGCCCCCTTAACAGTGACCTCTACAGCACCCCGCCCCTTAACACTGACCTCTATAGCGGATCGTCCCTTTAACTGTGACCTCCACCGTTCCTTGCCCCCTTAACAGAGACCTCCACAGCGTTCGCACCTTTAACAATCACCTTCACAGTGGCCTGCCCCTTTAACAGTGACCTCCACAACAACCGCCCCTTTATTAGTGACATTCACAGTACCCCGTCTCCTTAACAGTGATTTCCACAACACCCTGCCCCCTTAACAATAGCCTCTACAGCAATCTGCCCCTTAACACTGACCTTCATAGCGGACTGTCCCCTTAAATGTGACCTCCACAGCAGCCTGCTCATAGGGTGGGTTCTGGTTTTAGGCCCGACAGTCCTGCTTTCAGACTCCCTGTCTTCCGTCCTGCGCAGGGTGTGGACGGACACAGGGATGTCCTTTTCAACAGCTCACTCTCAGACAGCAGCACTCTGCTGTCTGAGCGTGAGCTGAAGGGACAAAAACACACTCCCTCCAACCCCTGCAGACAGAAGTTGATTTTTACCTTTATTATTTCAATCCCCGTCGGCTGGCTGTGGAGTGGGAGGGGGCATGGCCTAACCGAGTTGGGTGCGTGGCTTAGCAAGACCAGGGGCAGGGTTTTTAAGTCCATCTTTTGAGGGTGGCCTGAATAGCCACCCTACCTGCCCCTGAACTGTGACCTCCACAGCACACGAGTGAGTATTCCGCGTGCACATTGCGCCCGCACGGAATCCGGACCAATTCATTTTCAACGCATTAAGGCTACATGCACACAAACGTATTTTTTTCCTGTGTCCGTTACATTTTTTTTGCAGATAGGATGCGGACCCATTCATATCAATGGGTCCGCAAAAAATCCTGACAGCACACCGTGTACTATCCGCATCCGTATGTCCGTTCCATAGCCCCCCCCCCCCCCTCAAAAAATAGAGCATGTCTTATTCTTGTCCATTTTAAGGACAAGGATAAGCATTATTACAATGGATCCGCAAAAAAAACTGATGCCCATTTTTTGCGGATCCGCAATTTGGGGACCGCAAGACATACAGTCGTGTGAATGTAGCCTAAATCGCATTGCACCTGCGCGATAAAAACTGAACATGAATGCAAACCAAACTGAAAGTACTTGCTTGCGAAATCGCACAGTTTTCACTGAACGCATCCGCAACGCATCTAGACCTAATCTGCTCACGCTCGTCTGCAAGGGGCCTAACCGTGTCATCCACAGCGTCCTGCAGCAGTAAAGAAAAATTGATCAGTTGTTATGGAAACGTGGTTTAAAACTGTGTGTATGTGGAGACTAAGGGCCTGCGAACTTCTATTGGCTGAAAAGGGTCATGTGACCAGGCTTCTATTGGCAAATGCATCTTTTGGGAATAACTCAAGAACAGTAAGTGGTAGAGAGCTGAGACCTGGTCTAAAACCTTCCTGGACACCTGATGTACCTGTGTGCCAGATTTCGTGATTGTAAATGCGATTGTGCGGATTCCTTTAGCGGACATACATACACACACACACTCACATACATACACTCAGCTTTATATATTAGATACATATATGTGTATATGTGTGCATATATGCACTGTATATGTGTAAGCATATGTATACTGTATGTGTGTATGTACGAGTATTTGTATACATACTGTATATGTGTGTATATATATATATGCACACTGTATATGAGTATGTATGTGTGTATATGTACGTATGTACAGTTGCAAGAAAAAGTATGTGAACCCTTTGGAATGATATGGATTTCTGGACAAATTGGTCATAAAATGTGATGTTCATCTAAGTCACAGCAATAGACAATCACAGTCTGCTTAAACTAATAACACACAAAGAATTAAATGTTACCATGTTTTTATTGAACACACCATGTAAATATTCACAGTGCAGGTGGAAAAAGTATATGAACCCCTAGATTAATGACATCTCCAAGAGTTAATTGGAGTGAGGTGTCAGCCAACTGGAATCCAATCAAAGAGATGGTTACAGTTGCCCTGCCCTATAAAAAACACACACCAGTTCTGGGTTTGCTTTTCCCAAGAAGCATTACCTTAGATGAATGATGCCTCACACAAAAGAGCTCTCAGAAGACCTACGATTAAGAATTGTTGACTTGCATAAAGCTGGAAAGGGTTATAAATGTATCTCCAAAAGCCTTGCTGTTCATCAGTCCACGGTAAGTCAAATTGTCTATAAATGGAGAAAGTTTAGCACTGCTGCTATTCTCCCTAAGAGTGGCCGTCCTGTAAAGATGACTGCAAGAGCACAGCGCAGACTGCTTAATAAGGTGAAGAAGATCCCTAGAGTGTCATTTAAACACTTACAAAAGTCTCTGGCACATGCTAACATCCCTGTTAGCGAATCTACGATATGTAAAACACTAAACAAGAATGGATTTCATGGGAGGATACCACAGAGGAAGCCACTGCTGTCCAAAAAAACATTGCTGCACGTTTACAGTTTGCACAAGAGCACCTGGATGTTCAACAGAAGTACTGGAAAAATATTCTGTGGACAGCTAAAACTATGAACTCAACCAATGAAGTTGAGTTGTTTGGAAGAAACACACAACAATATGTGCGGAGAAAAAGAGGCACAGCACACCAACATCAAAACCTCATCCCAACTGTGAAGTATGGTGGTGGGGCATCATGGTTTGTGGCTGCTTTGCTGCGTCAGGGCCTGGACGGATTGCTATCATTGAAGGAAAAATGAATTCCCAAGTTTATCAAGACATTTTGCAGGAGAACTTAAGGCCATCTGTCCACCAGATAAAGCTCAACAGAAGATGGGTGTTGCAACAGGACAACGACCCAAAGCATAGAAGTAAATCAACAACAGAATGGCTTAAACAGAAGAAAATACGCCTTCTGGAGTGGCCCAGTCAGAGTCCTGACCTTTACTCGATCGAGATGCTGTAGCATGGCCTCAAGAAAGCGATTCACACCAGTCATCCCAAGAATATCGCTGAACTGAAACAGTTCTGTAAAAAGGAATGGTCAAGAATTACTCCTGACCATTGTGCACGTCAGATCTGCAACTACAGGAAACGTTTGGTTGAAGTTATTGCTGCCAAAGGAGGTTCAACCAGTTATTAAATCCAAGGGTTCACATACTTTTTCCACCTACACTGTGAATGTTTACATGGTGTGTTCAATAAAAACATGGTCACAGGTAAACCATACTCTAAAACTTAGCCTTTATTTGTAATTCTCAATAAAAAGGAGCATATAGATTAACCCAAATAGGCACACTTAGATTACTTAGCACAAAAAACAAAAACAAAGAGGAGTTTCCTCTTCTAAAAGAGTCGATCCTCATAATATTGGGCAAAATTAATGGCAGGGGCCAATATAGTCGCAGATGCTTGGGGGGACTATTCCTAGGTATAACCCTATCTTGATGTAGCCCTGCCTTAAACGGAATGGCCGCCCCGATAGGGGTGATCCTGTATCCGGAACCTCCTGGACTCCCTAGGATGGCCCTGATTGGGATATATAGAACAAGCTGAGGTAGGGTAATCTAAACTTTATCCAAAGAAATAAACGTACCAAAAATAATAAACAATAGCATGAATGCTAGGTACATGTCAACTCTAATAAATCAATAGTAATTTACACGGTAACTTGAAAATACCAGGGTTGTTTAACCCCTTAAGGACATAGGACGTATGGGTACGCCCTAATGTCCGAGTCCTTAAGGACACAGGGCGTACCCATACGTCCTAAATTAAATCCCGTAATTAAAAAAAAAAAAAAAACGCTAGAAACATGGTTCCTGCTGCGATCGTGCAGCAGGAACCATGTTCATATGCCGTGGGGGGGGGCCTGTGACCCCCCGTATCCGCGATCGCTGCAAACCGCAGGTCAATTCAGACCTGCGGTTTGCAGAGCTTTGCGATGTATCGGATCCCTGCGGTCTATGACCGCGGAGATTAGATACTTTAAAATGCCGGGAAATGTTTTTTTTTTATTCCTATAACCTCCCCCCGTGCCCTCATTGTGATGGGCGGTGTGGGGAAGGGGGGGAGGCTTGCGGGCGGTGCGGGAGGCGGTGCGGCAGGCGGTGCGGGGGGCGGGCGGACGCGCGATCCTCTGCCCGCCCCTCCGCTCATTTTCAGGATGGCCATTGCTGACACTCTGCTTGTAACGGCTGACATCCATGCAGGCACGGATGTCAGCCTATTAACCCCTTCCATGTCGCGGTCCGTAGGGACCGCTGTATGGAAGTGGTTAAGAGGGAGGGAGCTGTGTGGGGGGCTGCTGTGCCTGGTGCAGCCCCCCTAGCTCCAGTCCCCAGCTTCCCTCCCTCCCCATCCTCCGCTGCTCTGTTAGAGCAGCGGAGGACGGTAACCATGGCAACCTTCAAAGGCGTCCTGCTTGCCATGGTAACAGAAGTCTGATCAGACTTTTGCTAAAGGCAAAAGTCTGATCAGACTAAGTGTCAAGTAAAAAATACAGTACAGTACATTATATAATGTACTGTACTGTATTATACAGACACCAGATTCACTGGATCTTCAAGAACCAAGTGGGTCTGGGTCCAAAGAAATGTAAATAAAGTGAAAAAAGGTAAAAACAAAAAAACACATTTATCACTAATAAAAAAGAAAAAAAAATACACTAAACATGTTATATATCACCGCGTCCTTAACGACCTGATCTATAAAATGGGTTTGTTACTTTTCCCATACGGTGAAACGTCATTAAAAAAACACAAAAAAACTATGATAAAATAGCAAATTTGCCCACCTTTTTTTCCCAAAAAAGTTAATAAAAGTGATAAAAAAAAGTTGTATCTACACCCAAATGGTACGAATCAAACCGTCACCTTGTCCCGCAAAAAATGATACCTTACCCAAGAAAATCGCCCAAAAAATAAAAAAATTATGGCTCTCAGGCTATGCAGACACTAAAACATGATTTTTTTTTTGTTTCAAAAATATGATTGTGTAAAACCTAAATAAATAAATAAAAAGTAGACATATTAGGTATCACCGCGTCCGTAAGAACCTGAACTATAAAAATAACACATGACCTAACCCCTCAGATGAACACCGCAAAAAAAACTAAAATAAAAAATGTCTTAAAAGCCATTTTTTGTCACCTTACATCACAAAACGTCTAATAGCAAGCGATCAAAAAGTCATATACACTCCAAAATAGTGCCTTTAAAACCGTCATCTCATCCCGCAAAAAATGATACCCTACCTAAGAAAATCGCCCAAAAAAATAAAAAAATTATGGCTCTTAGGCTATGCAGACACTAAAACATGATTTTTTTTTGTTTCAAAAATGATATGATTGTGTAAAACCTAAATAAATAAATAAAAAGTAGACATATTATGTATCGCTGCGTCCATAAGAACCTGAACTATAAAAATAACACATGAACTAACCCCTCAGGTGGACACCGCAAAAAAAAAAATATAAATACTGTAAAAAACAGTTTTTTGTCACCTAACATCACAAAAAGTGTGACAGCAAGCGATCAAAAAGTCATATGCACCCCAAAATAGTGCCATTAAAACCGTCATCTCATCCCGCAAAAAATGAGACCCTATCTAAGATAATTGGACAAAAACTAAAAAAAACTGACTCTTAAACTATGGAGATACTAAAATAGTTTTTTGTTTGTTTAACAAAGGATATTATAGTGTAAAACCTAAATAAATTAAAAAGAGTAGACATATAAGGTATTGCCACGTTCTTAAGAATCTGCTCTATAAAAATAACACATGACCTAACCCCTCAGATGAACACAGTCACAAAAATAAAATAAATACGGTCCCAAAACAGCTATTTTTTCCAAATTTTCCATTTTAATCATTTTTTTTCCAGTAACAAAGCAAGGGTTAACAGTCAAACAAAACTCTATATTTATTGCCCTGATTCTGTAGTTTACAGAAACACCCCATATGTGGTTGTAAACTGCTTTATGGACAAACAGCAGGGCGCAGAAGGAAAGGAACGCCATATGGTTTTTGGAAGGCAGATTTTGACGGACTGGTTTTTTGACACTATGTCACATTTGAAGCTCCTCTGATGCACCCCTAGAGTAGAAACTCCATAAAAGTGATCCCATATAAGAAACTACACCCCTCAAGGTATTCAAAACTGATTTTACAAACTTTATTAACCCTTTAGGTGTTCCTCAAGAGTTTATGGCAAATGGAGATGAATTTTCAGAATTTATATTTTTTATTACCTTGTCTCACAAAAATGTATTATAGAGCAACCAAAAACCATACGTACCCTAAAAATAATACCACCAAAACTGCCACCTTATCCAGTAGTTTCCAAAATGGGGTCACTTTTTTGGAGTTTCTACTCTAGGGGTGCATCAGGGGGGCTTGAAATGGGCCATGGTGTAAATAAACCAGTTCATCAAAATTTGCCTTCCAAAAACCATATGGCGTTCCCTTCCTTCTGTGCCCTGCCGTTTGGTGATACAGCAGTTTACAACCACATATGGGGTGTTTCTGCAAACTATAGAATCAGGAATATAAATATTGGGTTATGTTTGGCTGTTAACCCTTGCTTTGTTCCTGGAAAAAATGGATTCAAATGGAATATTTGCCCAAAAAAAAAATCGAAATTCTGAAATTTTATGTCCATTTCCCATGAACGCTTGTGGAACACCTAAAGGGTTAACAATGTTTGTAAAATCAGTTTTGAATACCTTGAGGGGTGTAGTTTCTAGAATGGGGTCATTTTTGGGTGGTTTCTTTTATGTTTCAGACCTGAACTGGTCCCTAAAAAGTGGGTTTTTGAAATTTTCTGAAAATTTTCAAGATTTGCTTCTAAACGTCAAAGCCTTGTAACGTCCCCAAAAAATAAAATGGCATTACCAAAATGATCCAAACATGAAGTAGACATTTGGGGAAAGTAAAGTAATAACTATTTTTGGAGGTATTACTATGTATTTTAGAAGTGGAGAAATTAAAACTTGAAAATTTGCAAATTTTTCAAAATTTTTGGTAAATTTAGTATTTTTTTATACAAAAAAATGAACTTTTTTGACAAAATGTTAGCAGTTTCATGAAGTACAATATGTGAAGAAATAACAATCTCAGAATGGCCTGGATAAGTAAAAGCGTTTTAAAGTTAAAGTTAATACAAGTGGATCAGTTCAAATGGATGCATGCGGTTGTATTATCTGTAACTGAAGCGTTTCCGACGACGGAACTCTATGCCAGAAAACAAAAACGCAAGTGTTAAAGTACCCTTAGGACTCTTTCACACGGGCGTGATTTCTGTGCGGGTGCAATGCGTGAGGTGGACGCATTGCACCCGCACTGAATCCGGACCCATTCATTTCTATGGGGCTGTGCACATGAGCGGTGATTTTCACGCATCACTTCTGCTTTGCGTGGAAATCGCAGCATGCTCCAGTTTCTGCGTTGTTCACGCAACGCAGGCCCCATAGAAGTGAATGGGGCTGCGGGAAAATCGCAAGCATCCGCAAGCAAGTGCGGATGCGGTGCGATTTTCCCACATGGTTGCTAAGCGACGGGACCCGATCTTCATTATTTTCCCTTATAACATGGTTATAAGGGAAAATAATAGCATTCTTAATAAAGAATGCTTTGTATAATGTTGATTAAGGGGTTAAAAATAAAAAAACCTAACTTACCTTACCTTAGCCACTTGATCGCGATCTGTCTTCTCTCTTCAAGCTTTAGCTGTATTCAAGCTTTAGCTGTATTCTAAAGGACCTGTGATGACGTCACATTACATGGTCCGTGATGGACCATATGATTGGACCATGTGATGTGACGTCATGACGGGTCCTTTAGAATACAGCTAAAACTTGAAGAGAGAAGACAGATCGCCAACTACGCGATCAAGTTGCTAAGGTAAGTTAAGTTTTTTCATTTTTAACCCCTTAATCCTCATTTTACAAAGCATTCTTTATTGAGAATGCTATTATTTTCCCTTATAACCATGTTATAAGGGAAAATAATAAATTCTCCAGAATACTCAACCCGAAACTGGACTTCAGTGATGAAGTCAGGCTTTGGGTCTGGGTACTAAACATGGCGATTTTTCCAACGCGCGTGCAAAACGCATTACAAACGTTTGCACACGGGCGGAAAAATCGAGCATATTCCCGCAACGCACCCGCATCCTATCTGGGCGTCAAACATGACGCCCATGTGAAAGAGGCCTTAGATACACCAAAACTATCATGAGTTATAATGTGCTAATGTATCTGATCCCATGATGTTTGAGACAGTAATTTTTATCCAGTGTCTCGGCCTATAATGTGTGATGCTGGGCTACTAAACCAGTGTATCTACCAATCTAGGGTGATACAGTAGGAGATACATTGCCTTTGCAGCATAGCATTATACATTATAGGCTGAGATACACTGAATAAATCGCCTGCCTCAAATACATGAGTCTAACAGCACAATATCACACATGATAGGGCTACTTATCCAGTATATCTAAGCCTATCTGAGTTATCATACAGTTATATACAGGGGTGGCTGTGAGCGGTGATACTAATAGAAAGCTCTGACTGCTGTGACACAGAGCACACAGGCCTGGAGTGTGGGCGCGAGGCTTGTATGCACAAGATGGCTGCTCCCAGAAGCTGTTTTTTCTCATAACATAATGATTTAATTTACTGTCGTTATGCTTCCAAAGGTATCTTCTTGTGTGTTTAATTATTTGTACTTCATCCTTACTGTAATATAACTTAGTATACTCTGGTGACAGGGTCTTTTTAGGTTATTTTGCTAAATTTCAGCTTCTAGATGTGTAAAGCTGGTAGAGACATACCCAAAAAGACTTACAGCTATAATCTCGGGCGAAAGGTGGTCCTACAAAATATTGACTTGGGGCCGAATACAAAATGTACGCAGCACTTTCCAGATTTTTATTTCTTAATAATGTTGTAAACCATGTATCCTTTTCTTTTCACCTTACACATACTTGCTACTTTGTGTTTGTCTATCACATAAAATCCCAATAAAATACATTTAAGTTTGTGGGTGAACTGTGAAAAAATTGGGAAAAATTCAAGGGGTATGAATACTTTTTAGAGGCACTGTGTATATACTGTATGTGTGTGTGTGTTTATATATCTGTGTGTATATATATATATATATATATATATATATATAACCAAATGCCCTCAAAAACACCACAGAAAAACACTTTATTGGATGTAGAGAACTTATTCATATTCATAGTGCCTAAATTTAACTGCCACATTTTTATTAGCCAAAAGACGACACAGAACAATTGATGTAAATTCTGTATGGGTGAAGTCATTACCATTGATTATGTTCACAAGAGAAACGTCACCACTGAAGAGGTTGGCTGCAGCAGAGCAGGTGACCATGCACATGCCAAAAAGGAAGTAAACAAGCTGCAGACCGTGACATGGACACGTGGGAGCCAGTGCACAAGTCCGGAGCGGTGGGGAGCAGGTACAGTTATGTGCAAAATAATAGCAGTGTGTTTAAAACAAAGGCATATACACAAAGGCACTGGGAGCACTGCACATTCAATTCCGAATAAAAACATGAACAAAATATCAATTTTTAAACTGAAAATGAAGAAAAAGGAATAATAGGCAGTTCAAAATAAATAGAAGTGTTTGTATTTTCAGTTACAAACTCGAATATTTACACCATCAACTGAAATTTATAAACTGCGAACAGATATTCAAGCCCAAGCTGACTGGACTACATTTTACAGTTCTTCTGCATTCTTGGGTTTGGCATCAACAACAACATTTTTTATGTCCCCCCACAAATTCTCAATGGGATTGAGGTCTGGGGTTTGGACTGGCCACTTCATAACATCAATCTTGTTGGTCTGGAACCAGGATGTTGCCCGTTTGCTGGTGTGTTTGGGGTCGTTGTCCTGCTAAAACACCCATTTCAAGGGCATTTCTTCTTCAGCATTAGGCAACATGACCTCTTCCAGTATTATGATATATTCAAACTGGTGCCTGGTATGCGATAAATGGGCCCGACTCCAGAGTATGAGAAACACCCCCAAAGCATTATGCTTGCACCTCAATGTTTTGTAGTCTTCATGGTGTACTGTATTCAGTGTTTATGGGTCGTCTCACAAACTGTCTGCGGCCTTTGGACCCCATAAGAATAATCTTGCCCTCATCTGTCCATATAATTTTGCGCTACTTCTCTATGTGTTCTTTGGCAAACTGTAACCTTTTCAACACATGTCTTTTTCTCAGCAATGGCACTTACAAGGGTTTCTTGCAAATAGTTTGGCTTCACGTAGGTGTCTTTTGATTGTTGCAGTACTCACAGGTAACTAAAGATCTTCTTTGATTTCCCTGGAGCTGATCAACTGGATGCTTCTTTGCCATTCTTGTTATTCTATGATCTAAACGGACGGTAGTATTTCTTTTCCTACCATGTGTTTCGGCTTTTGTTTGCCATTTTATTTGCCAGTTATTTTCTGCACTTCTTTTATGTTTTCCACTCTCCAATCAACTTCTTGATCAAAGTTCTTATTTCTTCGGTACAATGTCTGGAGCGACCCATTTTGTTCACTGAACAAGGGCTAAAACCAGCAAGTACTACATTTACTGCCCTCCTTAAATTGTTTCCCATGTTGTATTATCCTTTCTGCCAAAACAGTAATTAAACACATTATTGATGTTAATATGCTAATATTTTGCACATAACTATGAGTACGAGTCTTTCTCTAGCAGAGGCAGGCTGTGGACAACAGAGGGGAAAATACCTTTAGGTACCAAACTAGGTTGCATCCATAATGCTTTAAAGCAGTTGTGCAGGCCATATATATTGATGACCTATCTTCAGGATAGGTCGTCAATATCAGATTGACAGTCTAACATCCAGCACCCCTGCCAATCAGCTGTTTGAAGAGGAGGCGGTGCTCCATGCGAGTGCCTTTTCCTGCTCATTACACTACGCGTCGTCTCCTCTGGAGCAGTGGCATAATTACAAGTGCATGCTTCATTTTTCAAGACAGCAGGCAGTGTAATGAAGAGGAAGTAGCAATCACATGGAGCGCCACCTCATCTTCAAAAAGCTGATCAGCGAGGGAGCCGGATCCCTGTCTATCAGATACTGATGACCTGGGAAACTGGAAGCTAGCTTCTCTTTTGAAAAGTGGCCAGAATTGTCAGAAGTTGCAAATTATATTGCAAACGTAGCATGTGCCATAGTTTGAAACTTTTTTATTATTATTCACGTTTGTAAAGATATGTGAATAAAAAACTTCTGCATAATACTTTGTTAGCGTTACTTTATGGTTCATACATTTATCGAAAATGTGGGAAAATTTGATATTTTCTAAATTTGTTATGAAAAGATAACCTCATACCCAAAAAAGGTAATAATAAAAAAAAAACTTTGGGGAACATATAACTTTCTGAGATGAGCAAGTCTGCCATTGTTTTTTTCATTATAAACTTAAATGTTACCTTTATTCTATGGGTTTGTACGATTATGACCATACCAAATATGTATAGATTTTGGGGGTCATTTATTAGGCTGGCGTTTTAGACACCCGTCTTACTATCCCTTTAGCTGGCGGTAGATGCGCTGAATTTATGTAGATCTGGTGTGAGTAGGTAAAGTTGAAGATTCCGGAGCGAATAACCTTTCTGCCACAATCTGCAACCGATAAATTCCCTAAAAAGTGGTGTATATCTCTTTGCAAATGATCCCCTTTATGTTCTATTACTTTTGCACAATATAAAGACTTGGGCAGATTTACTAATGCCATACATGCACCAAGTTTATCACAGTGGATCATGCTGGAATGTAAATTTTGCACATTGCTATACACATTTGTCTAACTTTATTTTTCGTTTAGCTTACATTTTTATTAAAGGCTGTGAACATCTTCCACTGCATTTTTTCCATTGCATTATAGTCATTTTGGGATAAAAATCATTTTTTAAATTGGCCTTTACTAAAGATTTTTAACAGTTTTTGTTGCCTTCACATTTAGTGCATCTTCAGACTATTTTGCATTCTGCTTTACATTGAATCCGTCAAGGCGCGTCTCTGATCGCTCAATCTGTAGCCCATATCTGTACTTTCCTGGCAGCTGATAAACACTTGCTCTACTGCAGCCAGACACCTCCTCTGCAAGTCAGAGAAATGTCAGCTCCAGTAAGAGCAGGGCAAGCCAATCAGGTGCTGGTAGTGGGAGACTCGATTATTAGGGGTACAGATAGGGCGATCTGTCACAAAGACCGGAATTGTCAAATGGTGAGTTGACTTCCTGGCGCTCGAGTTTGACATATCGCAGATTGGGTTGATAGATCACTGGGAGGGGCTGGCAAAGATGCAGCAGTCATGGTCCACATTGGAACCAATTTAAAAGAGGAAGGTGGAGCATTCTTAAAAATTATTTTAGGAATTTAGGTCACAAGCTCAGGGAAAGGACCTCAAAGGTAGTGTTGTCCGAAATACTACCTGTACCACAAGCCACACAAGAAAGGCAGCGGGAGATTAGGGAGGTTAACAAGTGGCTCAAGAACTGGTGTAGGAAAGAGGGGTTTGGGTTCCTGGAGAACTGGGCCGACTTCTATGCCAGCTACAGGCTCGATCGTAGGGATGAGCTGCACCTCAATGGAGAAGGCGGAGAAGATGGCTAGAAGGTTTGAGGAGTGTTTAAACTAGGGACTGGGGGGAGGGAAATTACATTATAGGACGGGAAGATAGTGCAGAAGATATGGAACTGGGGGAGGAATGTATGGAGGGACTACAACAGTTCAGAAGGAAAGGTGTAGGGTGAAAAATAAAATATACAAAAACCTCTTAACTGTATGTATACTAATGCCAGAAGTCTGACTAATAAAACTGGGGAACTAGGAGCACTAATGTGAGAGGAGGACTATGTCATAGTGGGAATAACTGAGACATGGCTGGGCTGTTAACATACAGGGTTACAGTCTTTTTAGAAAGGATGGTCAAAACCGGAGAGCGGTGTTGCCTTTATGTAAAGTCCTGTCTAAAGCCCACACTACAGGAAGTTATATGTGAGGGTAATGAACATATGGAGTAACTGTGGGTAGAAATACATGGAGGCAAAAACTATTATAAAATACTGATTGGCAATAACCAAAGACAATTTCCTTTCCCAAATAGTTCAGGACCCGACTATAAGGACGGCCATACTGGACTTAGTACTAAGCAATAGACCTGATGAAACAACAGATGTGCAGGTTGGGGACACCTGGGAAGTAGTGAACACAAAGTAATAACCTTCCAATTATCATTCAAAAGAGTGTTTTTTCATGGAGGCACAAAAAATACTAAACTTCAAAAAAGCTAAATTGGCCTCTAGAGATGAGCGAATGTAATATTTTGAAATTCGTTCACGCTTCGTTTACTGGTAAAAGGTGAATCGCGTTATGGATTCTGTTACCACGAACCATAACGCAATTCTATGATGGAATGTATAACGGAATGCCTTTAGAGGCATTCCGTTATTCATTCCGTCATAATAGAAGTTTATGGGCCGCAAAATGGATCAGTCCTGTTTCCGTTATGCAGGGGAGTCCTCTCCGGCATAATGGAAACGGGACGGATCCGTTTTGCAGCCCATAGGCTTCTATTATGACGGAATGAATAATGGAATGCTTCTGAAGGACAAATCGAATTGCAAACGAATTTCATACCCGGAAATTCGCTTATCTCTATTGGCCTCACTAACTGGGACAATGTCCTCAAAAATAAAAATGTAGCCACAAAATTGAATATTTTTAAAACCATCCTAAACTCTAATTGTGAAAGTCAGCTGCAGCCAGGGCCAATAAGATAACGGGTTGCATCAAAAGGGGCATAGATGCCCGAGAGGAGAACATAGTCCTACCACTTTACAAATCACTGGTCACACCACACATGGAGTACTGTGTACAGTTCTGGGCTCCTGTGAACAAGGCAGACATAGCAGAGCTGGAGAGGGTTCAGAGGAGGGCAACTAAAGTAATAACTGGAATGGGGCAACTACAGTACCCAGAAAGGTTATCAAAATTAGGGTTATTCACCTTAGAAAAAAAACGACTAAGGGGAGATCTAATAACTATGTATAAATATATCAGGGGTCAGTACAGAGATCTGGCCCATCATCTATTTATCCACAGGACTGTGACTGTGACAAGGGGACATCCTCTGCGTCTGGAGGAAAGAAGGTTTGTACACAAACATAGAAAAGGATTCTTTGCAGTAAGAGCAGTGAGACTATGGAACTCTCTGCCTGAGAAGGTGGTGATGGTGAGTTCACTAAAGGAATTCAAGAGGGGACTGGAGGTATTTCTGGAGTGTAATAATATTACAGGCTATAGCTACTAGATATGGGTCCATGATCCAGAGAGTTATTCTGCTTGCCTGATTGGAGTCGGGAGACATATATTAGGCATATGTCAGATGCAGATGGCGTCGCAACTATCTGCAACGTCACCCACTCATGCCAAATCTAAAATTGTGGATGGGGAAGGAGATGGGCCGGAAGCCTATCTCATGTACCATTTTCTACAACTGTTTCAGGCATAGAAAAAGGTCTAAATGTAAGACAGCTCAGAAGCTGTCTTACATTTAGAACTGGCACTGGATACGCCGAAGTTATGGAGAGGCCGGCACCTCTTCATAACTTTGGCAGAACCATCTCCAAATTAGGGCTTTATTAAGACCGGCGTCTAAAACAGTGAATTCACCGCCAGCACAGGGGCTTATTAAGACTGGCAGCTAAAATGCCGGTCTTAATAAATGTGCCCCATGTATTTAAAGCACATTTTATTAGTTTGATAAGAATTTCACTATAATGAATGTTTATGAGCTATCAGGAGTGAGAAACATATGGAATGCACACACAAGGTACTTTGCAGGTCTGTTTTTTGCAGTCTGAAATACGGACACATCTGTGTGCCTGATGCCTTAATGATGTTTAACAAAGATTTTCAGTTTTTTTTTTTCGTTTACTGCTTTTAGAATTTTTTTTTGTATAAATACTCTTTAAACAAGCACTTTTTCTGGTGCTTTTAAATCCTATAGAGTATGCAATGTACTGTATGTGCCACAATTTTGTCTCATTTACACCATGCTAGACTTACATATTTTTATTTTTTTTTAAATCAAGTTCAAATTTATTGAAAATAAACAAAAGTGGTGAACATGACATGTACTGAAGTAATAAAGCGAGCTCCATTTCAAATACAGCTTACAATAGACCGGTAGCATATATGGCGTCTGGAACGAAGGTTGTACAAAACACCAGCCAGATAAAAACAGTACAGTGCCTGTAAATATTACATCAATAACAAAAGCCCACACGTGGGCAAGAAATGAAAAGGAGAAGGACCCACTAATAACACAACCCCCCCCACCCCTGACCGCGCAGAGAGAGATGGACCATCACGCCAAGCATATTCACCTAAGCGAGTAAAAATATAGTCACCAGGGGACCGTCCAGTGTCAAACAGAATGGACCCGGCCAAGCGACATAGTCAGGCCCAATAAGGACATAGACATGATAGTACAGTAGCTCAAGATAAGACAGACAGCTGACGCCGTATACAATCCCTGGTCAAGGCTGATGAAGCCAGATTACCCGACGCCAACCACCCCTGCCAGATGAACAGAAATTTTTGAGGGCATTTACGTTTGACATATACCCCCCTTTCCAAGCGTAACACATCATTCATCCTATGCACATATTCTTCTTTAGAAGGAGGAGTGTCCCGAATCCAATACTTAGCTATCAACACCCGAGCTTGAAACAACATCCTCTGGATACAGATTGATTGTAAGTCATTAAGATCTATAGGATCAAGCAAACCTAACTACATTTAACATTTTTTTTAGACAACTTTTGTGCCTACTTTTTGTCTAGTCCTATTTTACGCCTTGTTTTGTCTCCATCTTAGGCTTCTTTCACACGTTGCAGCACATGTACCCAATTAATTTAATGTGTGTATTTACACATTCATACCATTAAAGCATGCCCTATTTTGTAAGTGATTATGGACTTCTCTAGCACTTTAAAGTCAATGAGGGACATTTACTAAGCTCTTTACGCCACTATTGTGATGTAAAAAAGTTGCAGATTATGGTGCCCGCCATGTGTGTACCATAATTTGCAACTTTTGGAGCTTCTCCACACTTTTTTGAAGTGCCTAGAAAAGGAATGTGGCTTATCAGAGGAGCTTGGCTTCGCACAGCCCACTGCATTTACTATAACTTTTGCCAGAAAGTGCCGGAAGTTATAGCTGAAGCCTACGCCAGCCTGTAGCTGGTGTAGACTTCAGTATCCAGGCGCATCATGGCGCACGGCATGGCAGAGATGCGCCTGATTTGTTAAAAGGCTTCTGCCTCTTAATAAATTAGGTGCATCTCATGCCGGTGCAAGGAGATTGAGACTGGCATATGGATGCACCAGTCTTGATATATCTCCCCCTATGGGTCCATGAAAACTACACACAGAACACAGATGGCATCCACGTTTGGACAAACGGAGAGCAAAGAAAAGACACACAGGATTCTTCACAGATATCTTCACGGATTTACCACTGACCATCTTATCATGATGTCATCATGGACATGAACGTATGAATGAGACCTTAGGCCACTCTCACACAGTCAGTGAATTGGTCAAATTTCTATCAGTGATTGTAAGCCAAAACCAGGATTGGAGCCTCCACAGAGATGAGGTACAAGGCTAGGGCTAGCGACACTTGTCGCGTGACTGCTGACGAGGCCTGGATTGCAGAGTGGCGGTGATCCCATAGAAATGACTGGAGTTGTCGTGACGGTCACAAGAAATTCAACACGGATGGACTTCTTGTGACTGCCATGGGGATCACCGCTATTCTGTGATCCTGGCCACGACAGTTGTCGTACGACCAGTATCGCCGTGTAGCCCTAGCCTAATGAAGAGATCTGCATCTGATCTGTGTTTAGAGACGCACCTAGTTTTGGTTCACAATCACTGATGGAAATCACTGATTAAATCCTGATTGTGTAAAAGCAGCCTTAAACATGTTTCGGACAAAAAATATACAATTTCAAAGGTGGTATAAATGTGGTGTACATTCTGATAGTAAAAAGCCTTGTGGTGCAAATTGTGTTTTCTGTGTTGCATCTTCTTTTTACAACTTTCTAAAGCATCACAGACTTAAAGGGGTTCTCAGGGAATTAATAAAATGAAAATACGTAAATATTACTTTTTTATAAATATATTTCCGAATACCTTTCATTAGTTATAATGGTTTGTTTTGTCTGGGATTAATCATTAGGAGAAATAAAATGGCCACCGTCCTATTAATATACAAAACCTGTCCTAATCCCACAGCAGGACAAGTTACTTCACAACAGTGAGGTAAAGAGCTGCCTCATCCTCCTCTCTGTTCTACTTGTCAGGGATTATGATCCTGAATACAGTTTAATATGATCTTCAGCTGAATCTCTGTATGAATGGAGTTCATGAGGAGACATGAAGTACAGAGAGGATGGACAGGACAGGCTGTGGTAATGTGGGGCTGTGGTAATGGAGACTGCGTACAAGTGCTGCAGCTCATTAGCCAGACCTGCTCATGAACTCAATTCCAACAGAGATTCAGCTAAAGATCTTATCAGCTGTATTCAGGATCATAATCCCCGATAGGTAGAGCCGAGAGGAGGATGAGGCAACTATTTACCTCAGTGTTGTGAAGTAACTTGTCCGGCTGTGTGATAAGAACAGGTTTTGTGTGTACTAATAGGACGGCGGCCATTTTGTTTCTCCTAATTATTGCTCTCTAGACAAAACAAGCCAATATAACTAATGTAAGGTATTTGGTAATATATTTATAATGAAGTAATATTTAAGTATTTTCATTTTCTTAATACCCGGAGAACCCCTTTAAACACATTTAACAATCCTAAACTAATTTGGTGCAAACGAAAAATGGCACAGGCACAATATGAACCTATTTAAATATATCTGCCACACTCTATCTGTAATGAATTTCATAGTTCACTATAGACTTTAATGTAACACCTAACCACATAAAAATGTGAAAAGGGCAGCAAAAAACATGCAAAACTTACAAAAAGATGATGTTTAAATGCAAGCTAAGGGTGGATTCACACATAGGTGCTGTATTTTGTTAGATTATATTATGCACCTGACTATAAGACACTCCCCAGGTTCAGACAACAGAAAATTAATGAATATATTTTGTACTTCCCTGGTGGATTAACGAAGTGGAGGGTTCAAGGTCACTAAATCTGGGGTCTTGCTTGTTTTACTAGATTAATTATTATTTTATTTTTTCATGACATTTTACATATATACAAACAGCTCTGCAGTACACTTATTATACACACACACACACACACACACAGCCTTTTGCATGCACACAGCTCTGCTGTGTATACATACACACACATAACACAGAATTGCAGCATATGCATATATATACACACACACACATACATCCTTAATAAAAACTCACATTTCTTCTCTTCCTGGTCTGGCTCCTCCCACTAATGACATCATTAAAGGCCCTATTACGGCAGTTACTGGATGTTTTCATCTCCTTGACTGCAGCATAGGGACCTTCAGGGTGAAGTGGGCTGTGTTTCTCACATTCCTCTCCATGAGCTGAACTTTCAGCTACCTCTCTTGCCTGAACTGATCAAAACGATCGGTGACGGGCAGGGAGAGAGAGAAGTGTTTCAGATGTACACCTCTCTCCTTGATCCAGCAGAGTGCTCATCATTAAGAAAGCAGTCAGGGAGGTCTGGCACTGCTGTAACACCCTGACTATGGACTATAAGACTTAGGCACTTTTTAGCAAGATTTTTATTGCTACAAAGTGATTCTTATAGCCCCAAAAATTACAGTATTTTGTGGCTGAAGCATTTTCTATAATGTTTTTTAGTGTGGGATAAAACACCTGAGCAAATTTATGTGAAAATCAACCCTAAGGGTGCTGAGAGAATTCATTTTTTGGTATTAAAATCTCTCTATATAGGCCATCCATAGGGACCAGAAATGGTTAAAACACTACCTAGTATTACTTAGGTAGCTTCAATGTTCTAGTGGCCTCCCGATATTTTGATTAAGAGATGGTGGATATATTAGATCCAAAAGCTTGATCTCTCCCTACCTCTACTCTACCCTGGTGCACTGCAGGGGTTAAAGGGGTTTTCAGAGACTTACATATTGATTACCTATCCTTTGGATAGGTCATCGGTATCTGATCGGTGGAGGTCCGACACCTGGGTCCCCTGCCAATCAGCTGTTCGAGAAGACAGCGGTGCTCGCAGTATTGCCACCACCCTCTTCATCTTTCCCTAGGTCAAGTGATGACACGTTCATCAGTCACATGGTCTAAGCGCATCTCATCTCTATTAAAGTGAATGGGGCAATACCGAGCACAGCCACTGTACAATATACAGCGAGAAGGCAGCGGCTCTCACAGGAGCGCCGATGCCTTCTAAGACAGTTGATTGGCGGGGCTCCCGGGTGTGAGTGAGACCCCATGTTTAGATGCTGATGATCTTTTCTGAGAATAGGTCATCAGTATAAAAATCTCAGAAAACCCTTTTAATATTTAGGGAAGGGAAATCTAGTCAAAATCTTAAGGGGTTGGTGGACTTTGTAACATTGAACATTGTAACATTTTTGGCAAAACAACAGCATTGATAGAGCTGGACCAGATACTGAAAATGGATGGAGAGCAGCTCCTTCCTGCGTTACTGGAGAAACATTCCAATGCTTTTCTAGCTCTGGTGAAAGGCTTCTGACTTCCATGATTAACAATCAAAACTTGGCTCAAAAATAACACTCATAGTGTAGCTGTCCATGTGAAAAAACACTAGAAGAAAACTGACACAGCTACTGCTTTTGCTAACCTTGATAACACCAGAGAGGGAACCATTAGACATCATGTCAGGACTGAGATGTTCAGGTATTACTTGTTGAGTCATTCAGTCTCTAGCTTCTATACAGCCTGAGATAGAGCAGTTTGAAAAAGCCTCTTCCATCAGCCGGCTATGATCTCAGCCAACCTGGAGGAAAGGGGCAATGTGAGACATGCTGACGAGCTGCAGGGGGAAGAGAGAGGTATAGATCCTTCTTTCCTTGTATATGAGGAGGGGGGGGGGGTAACATAAACTTCTGTGCATGTTATCAATCCCTCATTAATGTGACAACATAGTTGCTCTCTGATTGTCATAAATGAGGGTCTTTTTTCTAGAAAAAGAGAGGGAAGATAAGTGCTTGCTCCTCTAAACACCCTTTGTGCCTAATTGGGCTGTTTACTGATCTCACAACCCAGATGTTCACCAGCATCAGGATTGCAATGTCAAAACACAAACATCAATAAATTGTCCATATGTATCGTCCTGGCTTTGTGGATATGTGCCCCTCAATAAGACTGCATCCAATAACACGAGATATTTGCACATTTGTGGTTGAATTTTATTTTAAATGACAGAAAAAGGCAAAACTCAAGGGCCATGATTTATTATACCTTCACTACAGAATTCTGGCATCAAAAAGTCCCAAAATAGGGCATTTGCGACTTTTCACACCCATGTGCGCATAATTTTGCGACTTTTTTACATGTGTACACCACTCACTCCAGTTTTGTAAAAATGGGCGTGGTTAGCCATGTTAATGAGTTTCACTCCAGATTTATCATTGGGACTTTTTAAAAAAAGTCCCTAAAAAGTCCCAATTTCACTCCAGTGAGGACCATGCTTATCTTATGCGACTTTTTAATAGAACATGCAACTTTTTTGTAAATATGTGCACCTTTTGTAAAGCCGTTTACTGAAGGTTGAACTGCTGCCATCAAACCACATTTATCACAGTATTAAAGGACCATTAATAAATCTGACTGAGCCAAAAATGACTTTGGACTTATGTGAAATTGGAGTAAGATGGAAGTGTAATGATAAATCTGGCCCAAGGTATGGACAAACAGAGTCAAAAAACACCCTGAGTTTTTAGGGTCCTTTCACACTGGCGTTTTTGTTTTCCGGCATAGAGTTCCGTCCTCTGGTCTCTATGCCGGAAAAATCATGATCAGGATTATCCCAATGCATTCTGAATGGAGATAAATCCATTCAGGATGCATCAGGATCAGTGCATGCTGCGCTTTTTGTTCCGTTCAAAAATCCGGAACACTTGCCGCAAGGCCGGATCCGGAATTAATGCCCATTGAAAGGCATTAATCCGGATCCGGCCTTAAGCTAAACGTTATTTCGGCGCATCGCCGGATCCGACGTTTAGCTTTTTCTCAATGGTTACCATGGCAGCCAGGACGCTAAAGTCCTGGTTGCCATGGTAAAGTGTAGTGGGGAGCAGTATACTTACCATCCTTGCGGCTCCCGGGGCGCTGCAGAGTGACGTCAGGGCGCCCTACACGCATGGATCACGTGATCGCATGGATCACGTGATCCATGCGCATGGGGCGCTCTGACGTCATTCTGGAGCGCCCCGGGAGCCGCACGGACGGTAAGTATACCGCTCCGCACTACTACTATGGCAACCAGGACTTTAATAGGGTCCTGGCTGCCATAGTAACCTGAAAGCATTTCGAAGACTGATCAGGATCCTGATCAGTCTTCTAATGCTTTGAGGCGACTTGCGTTCTGACGGATCCGGCGGGACGGAAGTGCCTGCCGGATCCTCAGAACGCAAGTGTGAAAGGACCCTTACCTGTGCAAACTTATTCATTACTGGGAAAGGTGGCGACTAGGGATGAGCGAATCGACTTCGGACCAAACATCAGAAGTCGATTCACATAAAACTCCGATGAGCCGAAGTTATTACTTTGCAAAGTCAGAAATTGATTTATACTGTAAAAAAACATTTCCCGAACTCGGGTTCGGTTTCAATGTTCTTTTACAGTAAAATTAATTTATGTAGTCGTTATGCAAAGTCTCGCGAGACTTTGTGAAGCAATAACTTCAGTGGCTCATCAGAGCCAATACATTGTAATACTGTATGGAACGCTCGCTCTGTACAGTATCAAAACATAGTTTTATGCAAATCGACTTCTGATGGATTCGCTCATCCCTAGTGGCGACCCTACCCCCACCCAACCTGCCGCCTGATAGCTCAATATTAATGTGTGTAGAAGCTCCATATAAGCTGCGTTATCTGCCTCCATTGAAGATATGCCACAGGAGCTAAGGCATACCTCCATGCTATACAAGCACAGCAGCCATAGCATACCTCCCAACTTTAGAAAATTGCAAAGAGGGACAATGTGTGAGGCTCGCATCACAGCAGTTTTTTTGCATACTAGGCCACGCCTCTAACTCCACCCAAAGCATAATTACTGGAGTCCCTGTGCCAATTTTTTCTTGCGCTTCAATGTCCATATAAATATTAGCACATAAATAATCAGATTATAGATATGTTAAGGTCCAAATTGCACCAAATAATGAAGTTCTATTCTAATATACAGGTAGAAACCATACAGACACTTTAGTAAGGAGCAATTTAGTAAATTTATTAATGCACATTTATGCATTAGAGGCACTTGGGTCAAAAAGAAGGACTGTCCCTCCAAAAGAGGCCCGCTTAGGCAGTATTCCATAGAAATGCTGTAATAGCTTCCACATTTCTTGTCACTGAATACACAGATGACGTCTACAACCTCCTTGGAATCCTGTCAGACAGTAACGAATCAAATTCTCCGTACAGCCCCATACGCTAGCTACCGACCAATCATGTGCCACCCACGTGTCACTATAAACAAGGAAGTATACGTTCCCAAGCTCAGATTCTCATGACTTCGTCACGTGGTCTAAACCTCGTAGGAGCCCACACATTCTAGACTTCACCGTCACTGGGGCATCTAGTTCTGTGAGCTGAGCGGTCGTTTGACAGCAGGCGGATTTTTTTTAAGCGGCTGTTCATGTGCTAATGCTTGTCTGTAATATTTTAAAACTACATTTACCTACACATGTGACTTACAGACACAGCGTTTCCAAGGCGGAGAGCAGCCCGAAAACGAGGCTTGACCCGCGGCGGAGTGCGCATGCGCAGAAAATAGCGCGCTCAATGTGGATGTGTTCAGTATGTGAGAGGGAATTGGGGACGGGTGGCTCTGGGTTTGGGTAAGTGGACGCTGGTTACCGCTCGTACTATGTGTGTCGTCCTTACAGTATGTTCTACAGCATTGTAGCCATGTATAGGAGGCGTGACAAAGTCAGGGCGCAGAATGAGTAGTGAGAGTGTATGGGACCCTGCTTCATGTCAGGGGCTAGATGGGTGGGCAGTGCTGCAGTAAGAGCTTTATTGAGCTGCAGCATTCCTGCACTTAAAGGGGTTCTCCTGTAGCTAGAGCCTCTGTCAGCTAACCTGTGGACAGAAGACACTTTGAGCAGTACTTGCCCCACTGTCTCTTCGCCGATCGTCCGGGATCACGTGGCCGCCTGATTGGCTGTGCGCTGTTCCTCTCATGTCCTGACTCCATGTGCCCGTCTTTCTTCCTGTTCAGCTGCATAATGTACGTGTAACTGAATAGGAATAGAGAAGAGCACATCTGATCGCGGCGTCAGAGGAACGGGCAGTCATATGATCCCAGCTGGGATAGTGGAATCGGCGGGGTAACAGAAGGGTAAGTGCTGTTCAAAGTGTCTTCAGTCCATGGGTTATCAGCTGAAGGTACAGTGTCGGAGGACCCCTTTAATGTAACTAAGCGTCCGCACAGAGCAGAATTGGGGTGATTGAGTGCCACGGTGCGCTCTTCTAGGTGAAACTGATGTTTTTTTTTTTTTGTTTTTTTTTTGCAAAATTGGGTGCCAATTAATCGTTTTGATAACTGCACAGAACTGTATCTGACCGCCGTCCTGGGTCTCTCCATGTGACCATACCCTTAGAGTTTATTCTCACAGTGTGGTCAAATACTGAATTATTGTTGCAGTTAGTGCAAAACCACAGTGTTTAATGGTAATTGCAGCAATAAATCACAATTTGAATGCACTGTGTGAATAAGGACTATGGTGCTCCCTGGTGTTATGATTATGGCTGCAGCAGACATCTATATGTACCACACATGTCTGCCAGTCACCGGCCTTAGCGGTATATGGTATCATACCACTGAGGCCAGTGATTGACTGCAGTGGTCACATGCAATATAAAGGTTTGTCACCACTACAGTCCTGAAACAAAGCCCTAGGGGGAGGATTGGATCTGTGGCACTGAAACAGGGGGGCTCGGGATGGTGGGTATACTGGCAATTAAAAAAATGTAGAATAGCTTCCTTGCAATTTTTATTTGGGCAGCTCCTTTTTTTTTTTTTTTTAAATATTGATGACTTATCTTCAAGACTTTTAAAGAGACAGACCCTGAGCATGGCCCACCCCTGTGCTTCCTTTCCCAGCACACACAGCGTATTGGAATAAGTGAGCGGAAACGTTTTCTGCCGCTGTTTTAGGCTCCATGCATGTTTTCTGCCTCTTCTTCACTCCCACCAAGAAACCGTCTTCTATTTCACTGATCCAGGTTTATCTGAATCCCTGCAATGAATGGATTATCACCGCAAGCAAGGCAGACAATAAAACGTGGAACCCATTTTGTAGTGAAGATGAGAGGACCATGAGAGACAAATCTGAGGTGGGTACGGCCTGTGAGACAATGGAAAGTCTGGCAGCCTTCAATGGGCTGTGTGGATTTCTGTACATTCAGTTCTTTCTTCAGAATGGGGACTCTCCAGCTTTTTACCAAGTTTTGGCTCAAACGCCTCCATACCAGACCTGTGGAGGGAAGTAGGGGTCGGCGATATGCAATATGCACGATATGAATATAGATTTTGCCTATATTGCAGGACCACAATATGACCACAGAGCTTACTTACCTCTCCATGGCTTTCCAGCTCCGCAGTCCGCACCGCACTGGCCAGGGCCTGGAGTGCACACATCGTCAGTGCGCTGGCTAACGCTGTGCGTGACGTCTGGCGTGGGGAGTTGCACCGCATTTTGTAGTAACAGATCCTCTAAGTCAGGCATGCTCAACCTGCGGCCCTCCAGCTGTTGCAAAACTACAACTCCCATCATGCCTTGCTGTAGGCTGTGAGCTGTAGTCTGTCCAGGCATGCTGGGAGTTGTAGTTTTGCAACAGCTGGAGGGCCGCAGGTTGGGCATCCCGGCTCTAAGTCCATGCAGTTGTGTTTTTTTAGGTCTCTTTACCCATAAATAAGAAAGGACAGCATAGATGGCAATGAATATATTGTGAAACGGCAATACTGTCTTAAAGGGAGTCTGTCAGCACATTTGAGCGTATTAGACTAATCAAATCGCGCTATATGTGCCACTCTGAAATTAAAAACGGTACCTTTGTTGTATATAACGGCGTTTTCTTTCAGCCAAAAATGAACTTTGAAGAATATGTAAATGCGGGCTCTCAAGTGCCCAGGGCGGCGTCTCCAGCGTCCAAGCCCCAGGCGGCACCTCCTGCGTTTTAAAGTTCAATCAGAGCCCGCGCCGGGGCATGCGCAGTGTGATGCCTACTCCTGGCACGGCATAGCAGTAGCTTCTGCGCACGCGCCGGCTAACGCCGAGGGGACGCGACATTAACCTAACTAGCCTATTCCTACTTTTATCAGTGCCCCGTTACGCCAAAAATCAAACGTTTATAATATGCTAATGAGGCTCTAGGAGCAGAGGGGGCGTTGCTCCTGCTCCTAGAGCCTCCGTTCTCCCACCTTGGTCTCCTCCCTCCAAGTCCTGATTGACAGGGCCAGGCAGCGCTTGCGTCCATCTGCCAGCCCTGTGCTCTGGTGAAGTCTGGCGCCATTCAGTATTCAGCGCAGGCGCAGTGAGGGAAGGGACGCTTGCTGGCTGCCAGCTATAATCGCTGCGCCTGCGCCGAATACTGAATAGTGCCAGACTTCACCAGAGCACAGGGCTGGCAGATGGACGCAAGCGCTGCCTGGCCCTGTCAATCAGGACGTGGAACAAAACAATAGCTGATCTCAGGGAGACCAGCTACAGAAAACACAGTGGAGCCTCAGTTAAGAGTCTCAACACAGCAATTCGAAGGGCAAAGCTCCCTGGGAAACATGTCTGTAGATGGATAACTGGCTTAGGTTTTCCCCGTCACATCCTTAAAGCTTGTAAAAAAGCGGGATCTTGACATAGGGGCCACTTAATATGGTGGTTTTGGTGATCTCTGTAATGGAGACGCCCCTTTGCTTGGTTTTCCTTCCTTTGAGGGATATCTGGCTTTCATTGTGTTGTAGACCCATAACTGGGGCTCCACATTTATTTTGCATATTTCTGTTTCCCAGGGAACTTTGCACTTCGGATTGCTGTGTTGAGACTCTTAAATGAGGCTCTGCAGTGTTTTTGTGGCTGGTCTCCCTGAGATCAGCTATTGTTGTGTTTGAGTAGTCTCCGAGGCATTGCTCCCGGTTAGCCAGAATCCTACTCCGCACTGATGAGGGGGCAACACCCCGAAACAGCTGTCTGTGGATGGATAACTGGCTTAGGTTTGGTAGAATTATGGCATTTGAAACGTTGTCCAAGTTATAATAAACTTTGCCTTACGCCACGAAATTGTATAAAATGGAAAATAATCCTATACTAACATTATACTGCAAGCTGCAGCCTTTGGCTGGCCTCAGTGTTCTCTTGCCGTATACTACTGAGGCCACTGATAGGCTTCACCTCGACATCACCGCCACAGCAGGAGGAGTACCAGAGGTGTGATCCCAAGAACGGGAGAATTTAGGATGGGTACAGGATTATTTTTTATTTTACACCATTTCCTGTCATGGGACAGTGTTAACTACAACAAGGATAACCTCATTAACCCCTCATTTTTTTTGTTTTTTCTCCAGGGCACGTTATGTTTTTCATTGGCACCAATTTGAGGTACATCTAATGTATTGATTAGCTTTTATTATCTTTTTTGAGGAGGGTGAATGAAATATATATTTTTTGGTCATGTATCTTGCGTTGAACATGATGTCTTTGCTTTATTCTACTGGTTAGTACAAATTATGCGATACCAAATGTAGTCGCACAATGCAGTGAG
Organism: Bufotes viridis; assembly: GCA_033119425.1. Lineage (NCBI taxonomy): Eukaryota > Metazoa > Chordata > Amphibia > Anura > Bufonidae > Bufotes > Bufotes viridis. The sequence goes on along the minus strand of CM065592.1, from coordinate 248,489,808 downwards.
CACAGTAGACCCGCTGTCAGGCAGGGACTCGCAGCATCACAAGTCCTAACGATACTGAGTTTGGGTCAGAGGAGCAATGTTCAGTCCTGGATATGTGGCTGTCACATAGACAGTGTTTCCTAGACCGAATACACTCATGTGAAAAGCCTATGTGTGAATGCTGGGAGTTGTAGTTTCACGACAGCTGGAGTGCCAGTGCTGGTCTATGGGAACCCTGGTGGAAATTAACTTTATAGCCTGCTTACTGTAGAAACCTGGATTGTTTGCCAGTACCAGCACTTCTTGCAGGCGTCCGTCAAGCAGTACAGCACTTGTGAGCTGTAACGTATGCTTGTTAGGTTCCTGGTCCGACCTGTACTGAAGGGTCTACTAGCAGAAAACAGAGGCAGATGCCGATTACATATTTTTAGTCCACATTTTAAGCCCTAAGGGGGTCATTTATGAACAGATATGTGCGTATATATCTGGCACAGATTCTGTCGCACGCCATGGTGCGACATAATCTGCAACTTCTTCCCCACTGACACCAGGTCTAAAAAAAAAAGTGGGCGGGGAAGGGCATGGGCCCGCAGGGCCGTCTGATTCATCTTTTTCTACATCTGGATTAGGCGTAGAAAATGGTCTTAATGTAAGACAGCTAGGAAATTATTACATGTCGAATCGGCGCTGGATACGCCAAAGTTATGTAGAGGCTGATGCCTCTAGCTATACGGGTTATTAAGACCAGCGTCTAAAAAGCCTGTCTTAGTAAACGTGCCCCTAAGTGCCTAAATGTCATTTTATGCTTTATTTGTCCATTTGCGAGAACATTTGAATGTACTGTCGGCGTAGCTGGATGGACCAGTGAAGGGCAGTTTTTTTAAATGACGTGATCTGATTGAGTATCCTCCATTCACCTTGTATACAGATATGAAGCTGCAGTGACGCCTGACTCTTCTCAGTTACAGATGCCGCTGATTCCAGACATGTACCTGCATTCAGAACAAGTAGCCCTGGTGGGCCAGGTGTTTGAATCGTACGTCTTACAGCACCACCAGAAAGACCTAGTACAGATACTTCTGGAAAGTGATGAAGATGCCCATTACCCTGTGGTTGTCAATGCTATGACTCTTTTTGAAACCAACATGGAAGTTGGAGACTATTTCAATGCCTTTCCCACCGAGGTTTTACCAGTGTTTGATAATGCTCTGCGGAGAGCCGCCATGAGCATTATGCTGTCCAACTCACAAGACGGGCTGATCATGAAGCAGCATCTGCATGCAAGGATAACAGGTACAGTACATAGATGTTTCAATTCACCTATCGAGAACCTTTCATCCTACAAACATCCTGGTTTACAGTTCCAGCAAACAAATTGCACTAATTTTATATGGTTTCCCCTGCAGCCCCTCGACAGGTATAGTTTGTGCTCCATAGATAGGGAATCTTAGGGATTTCTGGTTATAAAACTCCATCCAAGTGAACCTGCCCTATCTGAGTTCAGCATATTATGTCATTTTAAGTGCCTATTTTAGGGCATATCTTAAAGGGGTTATCCCACCCCTATAATGACAATACCTCCTAGCCCCCCACTCCCAAAAAATGCACCGGCCCCTCATACAGGTTATACTTACCTGGCACCTGCATCGCTTCTGACAGGGACCAGCATGATGCAGCGACAGCCGTGGGGGGATCAGAAGCTACGCGGGTACCGGGGAGCAGGGCAATTATAACCTATACGAGGGGCCCGGAAATTAGGGCGGGTCATTATATGGGTTGGATAACCCCTTTAAAGGCTAGGTACACTTTTGCAACTATTTATTTCTATTGTCTCAAAACATCTGGAATAAAAAATAAAATCTTGAAATAGGTATCCCCTTTTCCTTTTTCAGTTGTTTTTCTCGGCTTCCGATTCAGTTTTTTTTTTTTGTGGATAGGACAGGTACCCATTCATTTCAATGGGTCAGCAAAAAACTGCTGACAGTTCATCCGTTGTCTGTGTTTCCCTTCAGCAAAAAAAGTGTTTTTCTCATTTGCGGACGAGGATAGGCATTTATTACAAAGGAATCCTCCAAAAAAAACTGATGGTCCATCAGTTTTTTTTTTTTTTTGTGGATCCCAATTTGTGGACAGCAAAAAACAACTGTCGTGTGCACTAAGTCCCATCTCGCCTTGGAAACGGCAAGATGAGACAACTCTTTTAAAGATGTGGCCTAGCTTTTTTTTTTTTTTTTTACTTAAAAGGGTTATCCCAAGCATTTGAATCCTTTTTTTTTTTTCACTTATCTGGAGGACTTGTGAGCGGACAGCAGCTCGCCAAGAACCTGCATCTCCAGGGTGCATTGCAATTAGTTCTTGCTAACCCCTTCTTCCTCTGAATATGAAATAGTTCCTGACATGTGGCCTACATTTACTAATGTGAGTGCACCTAAATAAACAAATATTTTTTTTAAACATTTTATTTACATCTCAGTAGGGGACTTGAATTCCAGTTTATTATGTCAGTAAGGGTCCATTCGCACATCCGCATGAATGGGTCCAGATCCATTCCGCAATTTTGCGAAACGTTTGTGGACCCATTTATTTTCAGTGGGGCTGGAAAAGCTGCAGACAGCACACTATGTGCTGTCCGTATCCGCACTTCAGTTCCGCAAAAAAATAGAACATGTCCCATTCTTGTCCGCAATTGCGGACAAGAATAGGCGTTTTCTGTGAGAGTGCCGGCCATGTGTATTCCGTGTTTTGCGGACCGCAAAGCACTTGCGCAGGTGTGAATGTAACCCTATTGTAATAACTAACATAATGTCTGTTTGGTCCTGCCTTTGGTTTGGGATCTGTACATGACTGACCTAGGCTCCTGGCTGCTGAAGCAACTACTTGGCACACTGCAATCACATCGTGAAGGGGCAGATGCAGTGGGAGAGGGATACTCCTCCTTTCTAACCATTTAGATGCTGCAATCCGCATTGACAGCAGCATCTAAGTGTGGGACCTGCAGTTAAGAGTGGAGGGCCAGCGGTATAACACAGCTCGCACCCGCAAGTGATGGCACAGGCACCGCTCCTTGTTTTTTGTCTGTTACCATGGAGACACATAGCCCCGATAGGAACTTTAGAAACAAAATAGTAGGAGTGTTTTATTTAACACTTATGGGCTTCGTTTTGTATACAATGGGAGAATAAATAAAATTGTTTGTGAATTGAACATAAACCTTAGAGTACTTTCACACTTGCGTTGGTGCGGATCCGTCTGTTTATTTGCACAGACGGATCCGCACCTATAATGCAAACGTTTGCATCCGTTCAGAACGGATCAGTTTGCATTAGTTTTAAAGATCCGGATTTAAACGGATCCATTTTGAATTACATTGAAAGTCAATAGGGAACGGATCCATTTTCAAATGCACCATATTGTGTCATTGAAAACGGATCCGTCCCCATTGACTTACATTGTAATTGAAAACGGATGCGTTAGGCTCCGCCTCTTCAGACGGACACCAAAATGCTGCATGCTGCGTTTTGGTGTCCGTCTCCAAAACGGAATAGAGGCGGAACGGAGCCGAACTGATGCATTCTGAACGGATCCTTATCCATTCAGAATGCATTGGGGCTGAACTGATCCGTTCTGGACCGTTTGTGAGAGCCCTGAAATAGAATCGAAAACGCTAGTGTGAAAGTACCCTAAGCCTTGTCTGATGCTTGGTTTAAAAAAGCTGGACTTGGGGAGATATGTCTGAGGGGTGTCTCTGCCTTCACTCACCCCTTGCATCCTGTGATTGACAAACCTATGCATAGGAAGAGATCTGTCAATCAATCTGGCAAAGGGGTTTTCCAGTGCTTAGATATTGATGGCCTATCAATAACACATAGGTGGGGTCTGGCACCCCTACCAATCAGGTTTTTTGGGCAGCCACTGGAAGCTATATAGTGGACTGAACCGGATGCCCAAGGTTCCATCCGCTGTGTAGTAGCCATGCAGCGATACGGCAGCTCGCCTCCTAATCAAGTGAATGGGATCTGAGTTGCATTATACCAGTGCCAGAAACGACACAGTGTACTGGGCCTTCTATCCACTGTATGCTTTCTGGTGCCGGTGATTTCCCAAAACAGCTGATGGTAAGGGTCATGGGTGGTGGGCTACCATCAATCTAATGTTGAAGACCTTTCCTCAAGGATAGGCATCAGTATCTAAGTCCTGGAAAACCCCTTTAAATATATATTTCTCTTACAATAATGGTTTTAATCTATTCATTAACTTAAAAGTATTAAAATATTTCTGTCCAGGTTTGCCAGTGTGCCCAGAGTTAACAAGAGAGCACATCCCACGCACCAGAGATGCTGGGCACTTTCTGTCGGTCACAGGAACTGTTATCCGGACCAGTTTGGTGAAAGTCCTTGAGTTTGAGCAAGACTTTATGTGCAACAAATGCAAGCACATCACTACAGTCCGGGCTGACTTTGAACAGTGCTACTCATTCTCTCCTCCTGGTTCTTGTACCAATGAAGAAGGCTGCAACTCCAGCAAGTTTTCCTGCCTGTCAGACCTGTCTTCTCCGGCCAGCTGCCGAGATTACCAGGAGATAAAGATTCAAGAGCAGGTGACGGTTTTCCCCTTTTTTTTTTTTTTTTTGGGAAAGATTTAACTATTACTGTAAAAGCATTCTAGGCCTCATTTACGTGACCATATTTTCAACCCGTGTCTGACCTGCATTATTTTTTATTTTATTTTTTTGCTGATCACACCCATTTATTTCTATGGGGCTGCAAAAAATCCAGACAGCACACAGATATCATATGTGTCCTGTCCACATCCGTACTACCGTGCATCAGATTATATTGTTTTGTGGACAGGAATAGATGTTTTGAGAAAGGGACCTGCAAAAAGTACAGGATGCACACGGCCAGTATCCGCATTTTGTGGACTGCAAAACTGGTACGGCTGTGTGAATGTAACCTTACACATTGACCATATCCACATTGACCTACATTTAAATTCTTCCTTCCTCTGGAACATCCAGTGGTTAAAAGGGTTATCCAAGACCTATAATGCCCCCTCACACAGATTGTACTTGCCTCGCTCCCCGGCACCCGTGCCGCTTCTCATGCTGGCGTGGCCGCTGCTGCATCTCCCGCTGATGCTAGGGAGGCTCATTCCTGTCGCGGCCTGCTATTGGCTGCTGCACTCCCGGACACCAGATGTTTTCATCTTTGTGATGGGGAGATGCAGCAGCGGCTGCGCCAGCATCAGAAGCGACGTGGGTGCTGGGGAGCGAGGTAAGTACAATCTGTGTGAGGGGCCCGGGCATATGGGGGGGGGGGGATTTTCTGTCTTGGGTAACCCTTTTAATTACCAGAGGTTCCTGAGAGAAGGTCAGGAGATAAATAAGTTTAATTTCAGTTTCCTAGTTATGCTGCAAAGACACAAACAATTTCTGTCTGTACTTTTACACAGTGATTAAAGGGGTATTCCCATGTCATCACTTCATGATTGATGGGAGTCTGACCTCTGGGGCCCCACCTGTCCAGATAATGAAGGGGACATTGCACTGGTTCTTTGCTGCATTGCCTCGGGATGTGCATTGAACTGCTGCCAACCTCATTCACTTTGGACCATGCCACAGTTCCTTGCACAATGGGTAGAGGGGAACCATTGTGTAGGGAAAAACAGTGAAGGGGATGCAGCACTAAACCGGTAGTACTGCTGCTCCAGTGCAAGTCCCAGTTTTCCACTGGACAGTGGGTGTAATAATGTCTGTAGCCCTGGCTCAGGGATGTTCTGCTACTGGTAATTATATAGGTTAGGCTACTTTCCCCGTTGGCAAGAATGTGCCTCACATTTGTATTTAAATCTGTTTATAGGTCCAGAGGCTCTCGATGGGCTGCATTCCCCGATCGATGATTGTGGTTTTGGAAGATGACCTTGTTGACAGTTGCAAATCTGGTAAGTCTATTAAAAGGGCTTGTCCGAGTTATATGTATATATGTTAATGTTGCTTATAACATTATTAAAAATACATTTGTAATTTACTCACTTCTGCACGGCCGATGCGGGTCACGTGACCCCCGACGTCCTCCACCAGGCTCCTGTGGTGATGTTTCGTGTACAGGCTTATCCCTGCCTTACCCTGGGTTCAGACCTGAGCGTTCTTGAAACGCGCGTTTTACGCGCGTATTTCAGCACGTTTTTGCAAATAGGAAACGCGCGTTCTTGTGATTGACTACTGTGGTGTCAATCACGATATGCGCGACAAACGCCCCCAAAAAAGCTCAAGTAGTTGTTTATGCGTCGGGCGTTTTACAGCGTGTTTAAACGCGCTGTAAAACGCTCAAGTGAAAACCAGGGCCATAGGAAAGCATTGGTTTTCATGTGTTGAGCGTTTTACAGCGCGTTGAACGCACTGTAAAACGCTCAGGTGTGAACTTAGGGTTAGGGAGTGGCCCGGCTCTGTACACGAAACGTCAGAGCCTGTGTGCCCGCCCTCCTCTCTCTCATCTTGCTGCCGCGGCTCCTGCGAGGGATCACACATGCGCGATCCCTACCAGTGCTGGCAGACATGTGAAATCATTTCTGCAGTGAGACACAGCCGATCCCCTGCCATCAAAGCCATCCCCAACAACCAGACAGAAGTAAATCTATGCCCATCAGTGAATAGAGCTAAGGTGAGACTACAAGCCCCAGCACGCACTGGCACAGAATGGTGGGAGTCGTAGCAGCAGCCCATCCTAGAGCTGGAAACCAATGTTCCCTACATGGGGGAGAGAGAGCCTTCGGTGACGTCATGTGATCAGTCACATGACCTGAGGGAGGGCCGTTTGGTAGGACGCTTTGTGTGTCGTGACTGCATTAGTGGTGTGTGTGAGCGTGCGCATTAGGTTGCTGATGCATGCAGAGCTGGTTTTTTAATGTGTGCAGCAAATCTGTGTGTGTCACGTGTGAAAGAAGCCGTGTGTGTAATGTGTGCAGCATATCTTTGCCTAGTTTTGTAGCAGAGCTGTGTGTGTAATCTGAACGGCAAATCCATGTGTAGTGTTTGTATAGCAGTGTGCAATGCGTGCAGCAAATCTATCTGTAGTGGTTGTGTAGCGGGGCTGTGTATGTGTAATGTGTGCAGCAACTGTATGCATAGTGGTTGTGTAGCAGAGCTGTGTATGTGTAATGTGTGCAGCAACTGTATGCATAGTGGTTGTGTAGCAGGGCTGTGTATGTGTAATGTGTGCAGCAACTGTATGCATAGTGGTTGTGTAGCAGAGCTGTTTGTAATGTGTAGTGATTGTGTAGTAGGGCTGTGTGTGTAATGTGTGCATTATATATATATGTTTAGTGTTGTGTGTGCAGTGCTGATTGCATGCATGTATTTGTGTAGCAGAGCTGTGTGTGTAATGTGTGCACCAATTGTATGTATAGTGGTTGTGTGTAACGTGTGCAGCAAATCTGTGTAGTGGTTGTGTAGCAGAGCTGTATGTGTGCTACAAATCTATATAAAGTGGTTGTGTTGCAGAGTATGTGTGTACTAAATCTGTATGTGTTGTGCGTGCAGTGCTGATAATGCATGCATGTGTTTGTGTAGCAGAGCTGTGTGTGTAAGGGTACTTTCACACTAGCGTTTTGGATTCCGTTTCTGAGATCCGTTTCAGGGCTCTCGCAAACGGTCCAAAACGGATCAGTTAAGCCCCAATGCATTCTAAATAGATAAGGATCCATTCAGAATGCATCAGTTCGGCTCCGTTCCGTTTCTATTCTGTTTTGGAGGCGGACACCAAAACGCAGCATGCAGCATTTTGGTGTCTGTCTGAAGATGTGGAGCCGAACGGATCCGTTTTGAATTACAATGTAAGTCAATAGGGACGGATCCGTTGTCAATGACACAATATGGGGCATTTGAAAACGGATCCGTTCCCCATTGACTTTCAATGTAATTCAAAACAGATCCGTTTTGGACTTTGTCATTTTTCTTTAAAACTAATGCAAACGGATCCGTTCTGAACGGATACAAACGTTTTCATTATAGGTGCGGATCCGTCTGTGTAAATAAACAGACGGATCCGCACCAACGCAAGTGTGAAAGTACCCTAATGCGTGCAGAAAATCTGTGAAATGTGGATGTGTAGCAGCACTGTGTGCAATGCTATGGCAACCACTGTAAATGGTGTAAAATAAGATAAGAAACCCAGTTCACCTGCATTATGTTACTTCTAAGAGCTCATTCACACAACCATATGGTCACCGTTCCCGTGTTGCGGACTGCATATATGGTCTGCAATCTACACAGGCACCAGCTGTGTGAATCCCTTTTCACGGTCTGTGATCCACAAAATATGCCAAAAGATAAGACATACACTATATTTTGCCGTATCTTGTACATCACGGAGCAATTCAAGTCATTGCATCGCCATCCGAGACATGCAGTTCACATGTATGGCGACCAACCTTTGCAGACCACTACTTGGGTTCTGCAATACAGACACCACAGCCATACGTGAATGGACCCTTAGGATGGGTTCACATCACAACTTTGTCCTCTATTTAACCCCTTCCAGGCCAGAGCCATGCGTGTGCGGAGCAGCGGGGCGTAACTTGCCGCCCAGCGCAGTAGGGTGCTCTGATTGGGTGGTTGCAGGAGCTGCGCACACTCGATCTATTGTAAAAAATAGGAAAAAAAATAATAATTTGACACATCCGTAACAACCAACTGTTTAAAAATATCACATGATGTACCTCCATCTGGTGAACTTTAAAAAAAAAAAAAGAAAACTACCGGTAAATAAAATCCATCAGGAGGGTCACCATCCACCAGAAACAAACTAACACCGAGCAATCAAAAAATCCTATGTACCACAAAATAGCCCCCACATAATTCATTTTGACAGAAAAATTGAAAACCTATGACTCTCAGAAAATGTAAAAAAGATGTATATATCTATTTTCTGATGAGAGGCATGGAGGTTCATATAAGGGCTGATGAGATGATATATATGTAGATAGAGATATAGATCAGTAAATATATATCTCTATCTACATTTATCGATGGGACAGGAATATCTTCTGACTGTGAGCTAGGGGATGATCATGTGTGTTTGCATGCAAGGTCAGGTTGTGCAGTGCAAGGGGAGGGGCAGGTTAGTCACACCCACAAATATTCATGAGGGAGAGCTTAGTCATTGTTGTTACACGCCCCCACAGCTTTGCTGCAGCATGTAAACAAAGCATGAATAGCAGAACTATGCAATGGTGTAAGTCAGTTTTTTTTTTTTTTTTAAAGAAATCAAGCTTAAGGACCCAGCCTTATTTCACCTTAAGGACTCGGCCATTTTTTGCAAATCTGGGCAGTGTCACTTTATGTGGTGATAACTTTAAACGCGTTTACTTATCCAGGCCATTCTGAGATTGTTTTTCGTCACATATTGTACTTCATGACAGTGGTAAAATGAGTCAAAAATTTCATCTTTATTAATAAAAAAATATAGAATTTACCCAAAATTTTGAAAAATTAGCAATTTTCAAGTTTCAATTTCTCTACTTCTATAATACATAGTAATACCGCCAAAGGAAGTTATTGATTTACATTCCCCATATGTCTACTTCATGTATCGATCATTTTGGGAATGCCATTTCATTTTTGGGGACATTACAAGGTTTAGAAGTTTAGAAGCAAATCTTGAAATTTTCGAATTTTAAACCCACTTTTTAGGGACCAGTTCAGGTCTGAAGTCACTTTGTCAGGCTTCCATAATAGAAACCACCCAAAATGACCCCATTCTAGAAACTATACCCCTCAAGGTATTCAAAACAGATTTTACAAACGTCATTAACCCTTAAGGTTTTCCACAAGAGTTATTGGCTTATTGTGATAAAATTTCAGAATTTCGATTTTTATTATTTTTTTTTTGGGAAAATGCTCCATTTTTTCCGGTAACAAAGCAAGGGTTAACAGCCAAACAAAACTCAATATTTATTGCCCTAATTCTGTAGTTTGCAGAAACACCCCATATGTGGTCGTAAACTGCTGTATGGCCAAACGGCAGGACATAGAAGGAAGGGAACGCCATATGGTTTTTGGAAGGCAGATTTTGCTGGACTGGTTTTTTGACATAATGTCCCATTTGAAGCCCCCCTGATGCACCCCTAGAGTAGAAACTCCATAAAAGTGACTTATGAATTTTTTTTTTTCTGTTACAGCGTTCAACACTTTAAAAAAAAAATGAATAGTTTGGACTTTTTGGGCACGGCGATATGTTTTCTTATTTATTGTTTATATATTTTATATGTAAAATTGGAAAAGGGTTAATTTATACTTAATATTTAGGTGTTTTTTTTATTTACTATTTTTAATTTTTTTACTTTTTATTTAATTACTATTTCCCCCTTAGGTGTAGAACCTGGGCTCTTTACATCCCTTGTCCTATTTACCCTAATAGAGCTCTATCAGGGTGAATAGGATCTCACACTCTCCCTGCTGCCCTGTGCACAGTGCACACAGCAGCAGGGAGCTGACCATGGCAGCCAGGACTTCAGGACCGTGCTGGTTGCCATGGTAACCGATCGGAGCCCCAGCATTACACTGCTGGGGCTCCAATCAGAAGCTGCCACTGCCACTGCCACCAATGATATTAATACTGAAGGGATGGGGAGGAAGGGGGATGGGGAAGGGGCACTATTGCCTAATGTTTCTAACGCCCATTTTCCTTGGGGGACACAGAAGACCTTAGGTATAGCTAAGGTGAGACTACAAGCCCCAGCACGCACTGGCACAGAATGGTGGGAGTCGTAGCAGCAGCCCATCCTAGAGCTGGAAACCAATGTTCCCTACATGGGGAGAGAAGCCTTCGGTGGCGTCATGTGATCAGTCACATGACCTGAGGGAGGAGCCGTTTGGTAGGGCGCTTTGTGTGTCGTGACTGCATTAGTGGTGTGTGTGAGCGTGCGCATTAGGTTGCTGATGCATGCAGAGCTGGTTTTTAATGTGTGCAGCAAATCTGTGTGTGTCACGTGTGAAAGAAGCCGTGTGTGTAATGTGTGCAGCATATCTTTGCCTAGTTTTGTAGCAGAGCTGTGTGTGTAATCTGAGCGGCAAATCCATGTGTAGTGTTTGTATAGCAGTGTGCAATGCGTGCAGCAAATCTATCTGTAGTGGTTGTGTAGCGGGGCTGTGTATGTGTAATGTGTGCAGCAACTGTATGCATAGTGGTTGTGTAGCAGAGCTGTGTATGTGTAATGTGTGCAGCAACTGTATGCATAGTGGTTGTGTAGCAGGGCTGTGTATGTGTAATGTGTGCAGCAACTGTATGCATAGTGGTTGTGTAGCAGAGCTGTTTGTAATGTGTAGTGATTGTGTAGTAGGGCTGTGTGTGTAATGTGTGCATTATATATATATGTTTAGTGTTGTGTGTGCAGTGCTGATTGCATGCATGTATTTGTGTAGCAGAGCTGTGTGTGTAATGTGTGCACCAATTGTATGTATAGTGGTTGTGTGTAACGTGTGCAGCAAATCTGTGTAGTGGTTGTGTAGCAGAGCTGTATGTGTGCTACAAATCTATATAAAGTGGTTGTGTTGCAGAGTATGTGTGTACTAAATCTGTATGTGTTGTGCGTGCAGTGCTGATAATGCATGCATGTGTTTGTGTAGCAGAGCTGTGTGTGTAAGGTACTTTCACACTAGCGTTTTGGATTCCGTTTCTGAGATCCGTTTCAGGGCTCTCACAAGCGGTCCAAAACGGATCAGTTAAGCCCAATGCATTCTAAATGGATAAGGATCCGTTCAGAATGCATCAGTTAGGCTCCGTTCCGCTTCTATTCTGTTTTGAGGCGGACACCAAAGCGCAGCATGCAGCATTTTGGTGTCTGTCTGAAGATGCGGAGCCTAACGGATCCGTTTTGAATTACAATGTAAGTCAATAGGGGCGGATCCGTTGTCAATGACACAATATGGGTGCATTTGAAAGCGGATCCGTTCCCCATTGACTTTCAATGTAATTCAAAACAGATCCGTTTTGGACTTTGTCATTTTCTTTAAAACTAATGCAAGCGGATCCGTTCTGAGCGGATACAAGCGTTTGCATTATAGGTGCGGATCCGTCTGTGTAAATAAACAGACGGATCCGCACTGCACGAAGTGTGAAAGTACCTAATGCGTGCAGAAAATCTGTGAAATGTGGATGTGTAGCAGCACTGTGTTGCAATGCTATGGCAACCACTGTAAATGGTGTAAAATAAGATAAGAAACCCAGTTCACCTGCATTATGTTACTTCTAAGAGCTCATTCACACAACCATATGGTCACCGTTCCCGTGTTGCGGACTGCATATATGGTCTGCAATCTACACAGGCACCAGCTGTGTGAATCCCTTTCACGGTCTGTGATCACAAAAATATGCCAAAAGATAAGACATACACTATATTTTGCCGTATCTTGTACATCACGGAGCAATTCAAGTCATTGCATCGCCATCCGAGACATGCAGTTCACATGTATGGCGACCAACCTTTGCAGACCACTACTTGGGTTCTGCAATACAGACACCACAGCCATACGTGAATGGACCCTTAGGATGGGTTCACATCACAACTTTGTCCTCTATTTAACCCCTTCCAGGCCAGAGCCATACGTGTACGGAGCAGCGGGGCGTAACTTGCCGCCCAGCGCAGTAGGGTGCTCTGATTGGGTGGTTGCAGGAGCTGCGCACACTCGATCTATTGTAAAAAATAGGAAAAAAAATAATAATTTGACACATCCGTAACAACCAACTGTTTAAAAATATCACATGATGTACCTCCATCTGGTGAACTTTAAAAAAAAAAAAAGAAAACTACCGGTAAATAAAATCCATCAGGAGGGTCACCATCCACCAGAAACAAACTAACACCGAGCAATCAAAAAATCCTATGTACCACAAAATAGCCCCCACATAATTCATTTTGACAGAAAAATTGAAAACCTATGACTCTCAGAAAATGTAAAAAAGATGTATATATCTATTTTCTGATGAGAGGCATGGAGGTTCATATAAGGGCTGATGAGATGATATATATGTAGATAGAGATATAGATCAGTAAATATATATCTCTATCTACATTTATCGATGTGACAGGAATATCTTCTGCCTGTGTGAGCTAGGGGATGATCATGTGTGTTTGTATGCAAGGTCAGGCTGTGCAGTGCAGGGGGAGGGGCAGGTTAGTTACACCCACAAATATTCATGAGGGAGAGCTTAGTCATTGTTGTTACACGCCCCCACAGCTTTGCTGCAGCATGTAAACAAAGCATGAATATCAGAACTATGCAAAGGTGTAAGTCTGTTTTTTTTTTTTTTTTTTTTAAAGAAATCAAGCTTAAGGACCCAGCCTTATTTCACCTTAAGGACTCGGCCATTTTTTGCAAATCTGGGCAGTGTCACTTTATGTGGTGATAACTTTAAAACGCGTTTACTTATCCTGGCCATTCTGAGATTGTTTTTTCGTCACATATTGTACTTCATGACAGTGGTAAAATGAGTCGAAAAATTTCATCTTTATTAATAAAAAAATATAGAATTTACCCAAAATTTTGAAAAATTAGCAATTTTCAAGTTTCAATTTCTCTACTTCTATAATACATAGTAATACCGCCAAAGGAAGTTATTGATTTACATTCCCCATATGTCTACTTCATGTATCGATCATTTTGGGAATGCCATTTCATTTTTTGGGGACATTACAAGGTTTAGAAGTTTAGAAGCAAATCTTGAAATTTTCAAAAACCCACTTTTTAGGGACCAGTTCAGGTCTGAAGTCACTTTGTCAGGCTTCCATAATAGAAACCACCCAAAATGACCCCATTCTAGAAACTATACCCCTCAAGGTATTCAAAACAGATTTTACAAACGTCATTAACCCTTAAGGTTTTCCACAAGAGTTATTGGCTTATTGTGATAAAATTTCAGAATTTCGATTTTTATTATTTTTTTTTTGGGAAAATGCTCCATTTTTCCGGTAACAAAGCAAGGGTTAACAGCCAAACAAAACTCAATATTTATTGCCCTAATTCTGTAGTTTGCAGAAACACCCCATATGTGGTCAGTAAACTGCTGTATGGCCAAACGGCAGGACATAGAAGGAAGGGAACGCCATATGGTTTTGGAAGGCAGATTTTGCTGGACTGGTTTTTGACATAATGTCCCATTTGAAGCCCCCCTGATGCACCCCTAGAGTAGAAACTCCATAAAAGTGACTTATGAATTTTTTTTTTTCTGTTACAGCGTTCAACACTTTAAAAAAAAAATGAATAGTTTGGACTTTTTGGGCACGGCGATATGTTTTCTTATTTATTGTTTATATATTTTATATGTAAAATTGGAAAAGGGTTAATTTATACTTAATATTTAGGTGTTTTTTTTATTTACTATTTTTAATTTTTTTACTTTTTATTTAATTACTATTTCCCCCCTTAGGTGTAGAACCTGGGCTCTTTACATCCCTTGTCCTATTTACCCTAATAGAGCTCTATCAGGGTGAATAGGATCTCACACTCTCCCTGCTGCCCTGTGCACAGTGCACACAGCAGCAGGGAGCTGACCATGGCAGCCAGGACTTCAGGACCGTGCTGGTTGCCATGGTAACCGATCGGAGCCCCAGCATTACACTGCTGGGGCTCCAATCAGAAGCTGCCACTGCCACTGCCACCAATGATATTAATACTGAAGGGATGGGGAGGAAGGGGGGATGGGGAAGGGCGCACTGGCCACCAATGTTTCTCGCCCATTTTCCTTGGGGGACACAGAAGACCTTGGGTATAGCTCAGCTCCCTAGGAGGCGTGACACTAAGTAGAAACTGTTAAGCCCCTCCTCCATCAGCTATACCCTCAGCCTGGAGTGAGAGACTGCCAGTTTTTGCTTAGTGTCCAAGGAGGCAAGACACTCCCTGCTCTGCAGGGCTGTTTTCTCCTTGTCATTTTATTTTAGATTTTATTTTATTTTTTCCTTTTCTTCCAGATCATCAGGGATAACAGAGGCGCACTAGACCTCTCTGTTCTCCCGGGGTTGAGCTGCGCCAGTGCCGGTAAAACCGCACTGCTGCCTCCCCACAGAAGGCAAGGTGGATCTGGGCAGCACTAGCTCCCCTACATCCCGCCAGCGTAAGGGTCGCCCGCCCGCCAAGTCCCTCCCCGGCTTCCTGCCACTGCGGTGCCAGTAGCTGAAGGGCGACCCTGCTGGAGCGGACCGAGGGTGAAGACGGCTGATGGTGAGAGTGTGGCTTCTCCAGCCCTCGCCCCCCTCACCCCTCTACTCAGGACCTGGGGGCTCAAAGACATGACTCTGAGGATCCTGCCTGAAGTTCCCTCTCCCCACTCCGGGCGACAGGTGGATCTGGGAGCATAAGGCTCCTCTAATATGGTGCTCCTGACGGATCCCATAGGCCCCCTTATTAGGAGACACCTACCGCTATGCCCTTATGCAGTGTAAAGCATGGTGGACAGGGCAGCAGCCTGGGCTCTGACCCATTTTTGGCTGCACATTTACAGCAGGTCTCTCCTTTAGAACAGGGCACTCCTCTTCCAATGGCTGGGCGCAAGTGCCGTTTCCCCAAGGGGCCCCATGTCTCTTAGGCGGCTTCTGGGGATCACCGTTAACTTGCAATGGCTGGCCTGCCTTGCCGGCCGCAGTGCGCCTCCTGTGTCCACAGACACAACGCACCGCGGGCGCATTGTAGCGCCTCCTTAACCGCCCTCCCCCCCCTTACTCATACCGGGGGAGGCCAAACGGTCGGCCGGGTGATGCAAAGGCCCCGGCTCCGCGGCCTAGTACTAGGCCGCAGTCCAGGCCTCCTTCCTCCGGTCCCTACCTTACCGGCCCGCGGGTTGGGCACCCGCGGCCGGCATGGGCACCCGGGCTGGTATGTACCAGCGGGCGCCTTCAGCCTCCCGATCCAGGTTCCTGCAGGACCCGGCCGACCGTTTCTCATTCAGGTCGGCCGGGCGCCACTAATTTAGGCCCCGGCTTTTGCGGCCTGGTAGGCCACAACTTCCATACTTCCTTGGGGGGGCGGGACCTCCTTCAGGCGCGAGTTTTTCCCGCCGGAGGTTCCTCCTCCCCCAGGGGATCACGACTCCGCCCGCAGGCCGAATCCCGCCGGTTAACCCCTCGGCTACCGGCCATCACCTGGGGCTAGTTCCTATACAGGGGCCTGTATGGTGCCCCCCCCCTTTCTTTCTTGCCTTTCTAAGGCTGTGCCCTATATGTTGGCCCCTTCCTGACTCAGTGGGTTGTGTTTTAAAAAAAAAAAATAAATAAATAAATAAATAAATTTTTAAGGAATGACTGTAGTGTTGGCCGTCTGCACCCCCCTCCATAGGTGGCATGTCGCGTACCACAACTGCGCCAGGTGCAATCCTTGCCCTCTCCCGGGATACGGCCCCTCTCCGGTTACGGTGCTGGCCATGTGCATGACCCCCTTTCTATAGGCGGAACTCTGCAGTCTCACCGGATACAGTGCTGGCCGTGTGCACACCCCCCTTCCATAGGCGGACGCTGCACTCACCGGATACAGTGCTGGCCGTGTGCACGCCCCCCTTCCATAGGCGGACGCTGCACTCTTCTGGATTTGCTGCCGGCCATGTGCATGACCCCCTTCCATAGGCGGAATACTGCACTCTCCCTGACTGCGGGCTGGCCATGTGCATGACCCCCTTCCATAGGCGGAATACTGCACTCTCACCGGATACGGTGCTGGCTATGTGCACGTCCCCCTTCCATAGGCGGACGCTGCACTCTCTCTGGATTCGCCGCCGGCCATGTGCATTACCCCCTTCCATAGGCGGACGCTGCACTCTTCCTGACTGAGGGCTGACCATGTGCATGACCCCCTTCCATAGGCGGAATATTGCATTCTCACCAGATACGGTGCTGGCCATGTGCACGTCCCCCCCTCCTTAGGCAGACGTTGCACTCTCACTGGATTCGCTGCCGGCTAGGTGCATTTCCCCCGTCCATAGACGGAATGCTGCACACTCCATGGAGTCGCTGCCGGCCATGTGCGAACCTCCTTCCATGGGCGGTATGCTGCACTCTCCCCAGTTTCGCTTCCGGCCATGGGCATGCCTCCTTCCTCAGGCGGCATACCACTCCCACGGACTGTGGTTGTTCTCTCGCTGGTGAGTGGCTGTCCATGTGCATGGCCCCCTCCATTGGCGGGGTGCTGGCACTCTCACTGGATGCGATGCTGGCCATGTGCATTACCACCCTTCGGGGCAGACTACTGCATTCTCGTCGTTTACCTTACTGACCATGAGCATACCCTCTTCCATGGGTTAACTGCTCTGGCCTTCTGCATGACCACCCCTCATTCCATGGGCGGTGTGTTGCACACTCGGGGTCCTCGCGGCTGTCCGGCACTTGCTGTGCTGGACTCGTGCATGTCCCCCTTTATTGGCGGAGTAGTTGCTCTCTCACGAAATTTGGTGTTGGGCGGATTATTGTACCGTTACTTAATACTAGGATAACCCTGTGCTTGTCCCCCTTCACTAGGTGGACCTCCTGCGTTCCTGCTAGTTACTGTGCGGCCATGTGCATGATCCCCTTCGGGCGAGATGCGGTATCTCCTACTTCTATGAAGTTAGTACTGGCCCTATGCATCCCCCTCTTTAGTGCGGGCCTTTGCACTCCTGCCACGTGCAATGTTTGCCGGGTACACTCCCCCTTGTCGGGCGGACTGCTTGTGTTCCATGGCATACCGTACTGGTCTTGTGCATCGCTCCCTTCAGGCACTTTGCACTAGGTGGGACTCTGTGGCTGGCCACCTTCGCTAAGTGACTATTTTGCAGTGAGTGAACGTTCTGTGCGCTCTTTGCACGGTTTGAGCCGTGTGGGCCTTCTCCTCCCGTGGAGGTTGGCCTTCTCACTGCTACGGGGCTGCTCGTGCGTATGCTTCCCTTCCTCCTGCGACATACGATGCTAGCCGCAGGCCTTTAGCTCTTCTCTGAGGAGATCATACTGCTCCGCCTGACCCGGGCAGACTCCGCCATGTTCTTTGGCCCTTCTGCCTGGGGAGTGTTTGTGGTTCCTGGATGAGTAACCATTCGTCCTCCCGCTGTCTTACTTTCCTGAGCAAGCGGTCAAATTGAAGAGAGTGCTGTCTGCAGCACCCCTCGAATTCTGCGCTGGCTCTGGCGGGACTACGGTTCCCTCACCTACTACCATTCCTCCTCTTCGGATGCTGTGTAGTAGGAGTCCTTCCTATGGGCACCCGCTGCGCTTTAGTTCCGCTCTGCTGCCTGGTCGGGCTGCCCTCCTCAAAACGGTCACCCATCTTCTCTTGGGTGTTCGATTATTCAGGTCCAGGGACCTCCGCTCTGGGGTCTTCACGCCTTCTGCGAGGCGGTGATCCGGGTGACTCAGAGTAGCGGGTGTTTAGCCTTGAGCTGTCCTACTATGACTTCTGTTACCCACCCCTCCTTTCGGTCGGTGGGTGTTATGCCAGCCTTCGTCTCGACTGCTTCTCGCCGGCTGTGTTTTGGCTCCCGCTCGGGGCATATCCCTCTAGGTGACTCCGCCCGGCCAGGCCTCAGAGGTTCGCTGCCCTCCTCTCGGGGAGAGCATGGTCGTTCACTTGGTCGTTCACTTGGATGGTTCTGGTGATTCCTTGTGGCCTCACACCGTCTCCCTCGCATCGGCCGTACTAGCTGTGCGTCCACTTACCTAGTCTACTGCGTCCTGTCCTCCTGCTGGAGGGCAGATTGCGTTTTCCATTCTGAGCGATGGTCATGCTGTAGACTTACCTTCTCGGTAACGTGGCTTTCAGGCTTGGATCTGGGTCCCTACATTTGGTCCCTGTAGTGTTTTTCAACACTTGCCTTCTATTCCTTGCCATATTCGCCCTTGTCGGGTAGGACGTGGCCTCTAATTCCCGTTTCTGTTAATCCGTCTCTTGGATCTGCGGTGTTGACCTTCCGTCTCAGGGTTGGTTTTCCTTCATCCCTTCCTGATGTTGTCCTTGCCTGAGGACTACCCTTCAGTCAAGATTGTCCTCGGACTTCCCGCCCTGGGTCGGTAAAAACCCTTCCTCTGGTGGCAACATCAACATGGCCTTTGGCCCGTCTTCTCCTGGCATCTGTCGGATGCTGGGGGGACCCTTCAGTTTCCTTCCGTCTGCCCTTCTGCTCCCCCCGCTGCAGGTGGCTGCGGGACGACGTTGCTCGGGGGACGACGGGACCAGTTTTGCTGGACTCTTCTTCTCGTGTTAATGGCCTGTGCCTGATCACGTATTATGGCATGTGGGGTTCTTACCTGGGGTTCTGTGGGAAGCTGGCGTTCCCCCACCTTTCCTTTCTCTCCCCATGGTTCTGTCCCTTCTCCAGTCCGGCCTGGCCCTGGGACTGGGACTCTGTTCCTGAAGGGTCATGCGTCGGCGCTGTCTATCCTCTTCCAGCGTTCCCTGGCCCCTCTTGGGTCTGTCAAGACCTTCTTCCACGGAGTGGCTCATTGGTTCCTCTGTACCGTTCCCCGGTACCGACCTGGGAACTACATCCTGTGCTCTCTGCGCTCCGAGTTTTCCTTGGAGCCGTTACAGGAGTGTTCTCTACTCCTTCTGTTCTGTACAGTTGTGTTTCTTTTGGCCTTCATTTTCGGACGCGTCTCCTTTTGTTCCGAGTCTTCTGTCCTTCCCCAGGACGGGGCTGTTCTCCATCCCGTCACTTCCTTCTGCAGGTGTTACCTGACTTTCATCTCGACAAGGCCATCGTCCTTCCCTTCCCATCCCTGGGAACGGACACTTCACCGATTGGATGTTGTTCGGGCCTTGCAGTTTTACCTGGAGATCACCGTTTTTTTTTTTTTTCGGCGCTCAGACTCTATGTGGTTCCAGGTGGTCCGTGCAACGGTTTGCCGTCCTCCAGGGTGGCATTCGCCCGCTTCATCATAATATCTTTGGCTGAGGTTACCGAACCAAGGGCAGGGTTCTGCCTTCGGTGGCACCGTTCATTCCTCCGGAGCGGTCAATGCCTCCTGAACCGGAGACATTGGGCTTCGGTCGCGCAATTGTGCGAGGTAGCCACCGGGCTTCCTTGTGCGCCTTACTAAGTTTGGCAGGGTGCATACTTGGGCTTTGGCGGTTGCTGCCCTGGGCTGGTGTTGCGGGCGGCAGTTCCTTGATGCCTTTGGGTGCTTCGCCTTGGAGCTGTGGTCCCTCCCTCTTGGACTGCTCTCGGACGTCCCAAGGTCTTCTGTGTCCCCCAAGGAAAATGGGCGAAAACGAGATTTTTGTATAACTTACCAGTAAAATCTCTTTCTCGCTCTTCCTTGGGGGACACAGCACCCACCCATTCATTGTTTTCTCTACACGGTTGGTTTCCAGACTTGGTTTACCCGGTCGGGTAGTTGGCTTGTTGTTTCCACTTGTTGGACATTGCCTTTTCTCACTACTTGGACACGCAACTGGCAGTCTCTCACTCCAGGCTGAGGGTATAGCTGATGGAGGAGGGGCTTAACAGTTTCTACTTAGTGTCACGCCTCCTAGGGAGCTGAGCTATACCCAAGGTCTTCTGTGTCCCCCAAGGAAGAGCGAGAAAGAGATTTTACTGGTAAGTTATACAAAAATCTCGTTTTTTTATACTGTGGACAGGGGGGGCTGAGGGCGCACTGGCCACCAATGATAATAACGTTTCAGATATTACAAACGCAGCATTAGAAACACATTGCCCAGACCCTGCCTCTGATAGAGCGCTGCGATCCGCGGCAATTAACCCCTCAGGTGCCGCACCGCTCTATCAGAGGCAGGGTCTGGGCAATGTGTTTCTAATTCCTGCGTTTGTAATACCTGAAACGTTATTATCATTGGTGGCCAGTGCGCCCTCAGCCCCTCCTCTTCTCTCTCTGTCCATTGGTGGCCAGTGCGCCCTCAGCCCCTCCTCTTCTCTCTCTGTCCATTGGTGGCCAGTGCGCCCTCAGCCCCTCCTCTTCTCTCTCTGTCCATTGGTGGCCAGTGCGCCCTCAGCCCCTCCTCTTCTCTCTCTGTCCATTGGTGGCCAGTGCGCCCTCAGCCCCTCCTCGTCTCTCTCTGTCCATTCGTGACTGTATTCTTAGTTTGGGTTCTTCTAGTTTCGTGGCTAGTCAGAATAGAGAGTCCTCATGAAATCAAATGAATGTACGCCGTAATGTGTATTTGGACTGGCCAAGCATTTGCAGTCTGGGGCTGTCGGGCCAAATGTACCTGTAAACTTTTCACCGTTCTTGGCAAATTCTGATATTCTGCATCATTCTGTTTTCTTTCTTTTTCCCCCAGGTGATGATGTGACTGTGTACGGTGTGGTGATGCAGCGATGGAAACCACTTTACGTGGATGCACGCTGTGACCTTGAGCTTGTGCTGAAGGCCAACTACATCTCTGTAAATAACGAGCAGCCATGTGGTGTAGTCATAAATGAGGAGATCCGAAAAGAATACGAAGAATTTTGGGAAAGGTTCAAGAATAATCCAATAGCAGGTACATTTGAAATGCTTTGTTTCCCGATAGTTGAAACAGTAATAATATTCCTTTTCTCAGATTAGACCTGATAGCATATCCCTCATGGTAAAAATATTTCTTGTGCCCCTCACAGGTCGGAACGAGATCCTAGCTAGCCTGTGCCCGCAGGTCTTTGGTATGTTTGTAGTTAAGCTGGCAGTAGCCATGGTGTTGGCAGGAGGAGTACAGAGGACTGATTCTGCTGGGACGAGAGTGAGAGGTAAGTCTGCAACAGATGCCAATCCATTGAGTACAAAAATAAGCACCTCTGGCAATATTATGGCACATAAAGCCTTGTTGTGATGATAGACTTCAGAACCGTCTCATCATTATCTCCGTATGGACAGGGCCAGTTTTGTCCTTACAGGGTTTGTTTCAGCTTTTGAGCATTTTTCACCTGACCCGCCTCCCAACTGCATGTTGTACCTGTTAGAAAAAAAAATTATCAGCTACCCACCACTCCATTTCGGCTGCCTTTAGCGGTCTTTGTTCCCCAGCCTGTAAACCATCGGACGGACAGGGTCATATGTGCAGCTGCAGCCAATGACTGGCCACAGTGGTGACTTGTCTCCAAGCAGAATATGACCCAGCAGGGAGTTTCTGCTTGGAAATGCGCCACCAATGATGGCAGTCATTGACTGCAGATGCGCACGTGATCCCACCTGCTCGGGAGCCGGGATGGAGTGGCGAGGAGTAGCTGAGTACACTGCAAAGGCAGGCATAAGCAAGACAATCCCTTTACCCTGTGTTCAGACCTGAGCGTTCTTTAAATGCGCGTTTTACAGCGCGTTTTTGCAAATCTGAAACGCGCGTTGTAAGCGCGTTCTTGTGATTGACTACTGTGGTGTCAATCACAATACGCGCGACAAACGCCCCAAAAAAAGCTCAAGTACTTGTTTACGCGTAGGGCGTTTTACAGCGCGTTCGAACGCGCTGTAAAACGCGGAAATGTGAACCAGTCCCATAGGGAAGCATTGGTTTGCATGTGTTGAGCGTTTTACAGCGCGTTCGAACACGCTGTAAAACGCGTAAGTGTGAACTTGGGGTTAAGGACAGGGCCCTATTTTTCAAATCTGGCGTGTCTGGGTGTTAATTTCAGAACTGGTATTTATATAAGTGATTCTGAGATTGTGTTTTTATTTTTTTTGGGGGGATAAATTTTGGAAGATACATTTTGTGTGTTATATATATATATATATATATATATATATATATATATATATATATATCTGAAACGATTACTTGAATTAATCAAGTAACTTGACACAAAAAAAAAATCCTCTGCAAATTTTTTGCATTGAGGACTCATGTATACCATGTGATCACGGAGCGCGAGTGAGGCGCTTGCTGTTACTCACCGCTCCGTGGCACCGCGCTGCACTGTCCTCTTGATGTACACACATAATCAGGATGTAGTGCACATAAGCGCACACTGTTACCTGATGCTATATGATGTCAGGAGGACAGTGCAGCGCGTGAAGAAGAGGAGCTGTGGAGTGTCGGCGGCGCTCCTAGCAGGAAAGATAAGTATTCTATTTCATTGGCGGGGGCAGCTGATGGCGCCGAGAACTGATGGCAGGGGGGCTGATGTTTTTAGAAAGGAAAATGTTCTTATAATTTAGTTTTTTCTTATTAGGGTACTTGATTAATCGTTGGATTAGTTGGTAGAATACTTGCTTACTAAAATAATCGATAGCTGCAGCCCTGTGTGTGTATGTGTATAGATATAATACAGCACCTCCACAATGGCACTGACATGACTGTTTCCCCACCTAGGGACAAGAAACAACATAGAAGCAAGTGTTATAGGGGGTCATTTATTAAACTGGTGTAAAGTAGAACTGGCTTAGTTGCCCATTGCAACCAATCAGATTCCACCGTTCATTTTTCACAGTTCCTTTGGAAAATACTACTACTTTACACCGGTTTGATAAATGACCCTAATAGCCCCCCTATCTTCATCAGTTTCAGTTTTTCAGTGTTAGCTTCACTTGGCAGCATCACCCAGCACTTTGTTCCAGCCTTCCCGGGGAAGAGGAGACAGGCAGAGAACAAAGCCTCCTTCTTTGTATTGGACAATAAGCCCTTCTGTTGAAGGCAGCACCAGGCTTGATGCACTGGCTTTTTGGTTGGTGTCCGACACATGGAACAGGACCAGGTGGTAGCTGCAGACAAGGATTCCCTCTGGGCAGGGAAATCCTTCCCCCCCTACTTCTGGTGACTCCATATCCATGGTTTGTGACATACGGCCGGAGTTATGTAGGCATCGGAGTCATAACTGGTTTTAATGAAGCGGTGTCCTCCATGTCTGACTGCATCAATGCTGCCTCCTCTCTTGGATTCTGTATATCGAGGACCTTGAAAGTCCACAGATCCCAGCAGAAGAGCCCTCAGCCTGACTGGCTTTAATTATGCTTATGTTCACCTGCTGCTTGTATGGTATTACCTGGGCACGTTATTTTAATGCCACCTGTTTCATGTTGATACGTATACCTGATCACTGTGTAGGTGATGCTACTTCTTGTGTCAGTGGTGCGCCCTCTCATTACCTATAGAGAGCCTAATAGTGCCATCTATTTTCTGTTTCAAGTCAGGGAAATATCTTAGGTGATGAGAGCCCTGCTCAGTTCTGCTGCTTCTTAGGTGGCCCTGCAAGGTCACTCAAAAGAACAAGTAGTTTTAAAAGGATTGTCGAAGTATTATATTCAGCACAAGACACATAACTCGGAAAACTTTAAATCTGTTGATACAATGATCTCGGTAATTGACCAGGGTGCAGTAAACTGTGAAAGTGGTGGATGCGGGCCACCACAACTGTATGATTTCAAGGGGTTCTCCAACACTTTGTAAAATTTAGCAAGTGGAAAATTAAAAAATAAACTTACTCTCCTGTTCTCCTCTGATCCTTGCTGGGCCTGTAGCAGTCACGTATGGCATTAATCGTTCCTGGCCTCAGTGGTGACGTGGCTTCATGCACATGATGCCAGTGACTGGCTCTAGTGCCCACATCATCAGTACATGCCCAGCAGGGATTAGAGCAGCAGTGTGGTACATTCCTTAATTGTACACTCCCTAACACATTTTACTAAATCTGGGAAAACTCCTTCAAAGCCTGATCTTGTATCTTCCTGTTTAGCTGCATAACGTACATGCAGCTGAACAGGAAAATACAGTAACAGATCCGGTTGAGTCATCAGCGGAAGAGCCCACAGCCAGTCAGGTGGTCACGTGAGCCCAACCAAGATTGCTGGATAGACAGAGTGACGGAAGGATAGTTAGTGGTGAAACAATTTTCCTTCCACAGGTTGTCTGAAAGCTAGAATTTAGTCAAAGCCCTGGAGACTCCTTTAACTGTATGTATTCATGTGACTTCTATAAAACTTTATATAAAAAAAACGTCAAGCCCAAATTGTTGGACCTAAACAAAGAAGACAGCTACTTTTAGAGTTCTTCCAAATAAATGCATATTTTTTTCCCACCTACAATCACTTAAGGGTCGACACGCCCCTTTCCCCACCCACTCCTCCCTAACCCCTCAGTCCCTCCCAAAGCAACACCCATCGCACGCCCCAAACCACGTCTAATTACCGCCCATTCAACGCCTCTTATTCTGTCAATCATTCTCTGCTGTCGACATCTCTGAATCCAAAACAAGCCCTTATTTTTTGTCGGCACCGTCAATTTTGTGAAATACGGTGCCCATTTTGCGAAGCGCGTCAGAGTATGTCCAAGCATGTTGAAGCCATGTTCGGACATGTCCTAGGACGTTATTTAAGAGTGTCGAAACCATTTTGTCATGTTACGGAAATAACTAAAATCGAAGTCGTATGTGATTTAAGTAAAAATGTCCTTATTTATGACGCATCACGGTACATTTTTCAATAACGCAGTAGGGTAGGCACGTTTGTGCGTAATTAAAGCAACGTATACTTAATTGTTTCATGTGCTTTGTTACAAAGGAACGTACAACACTGTCATTTTCTCTAAAATCACTCGTAAATATTGTTAATACATTTTCAAAAGACATGCCTTTAGCGATACAATGTAAGATATAGATGCAGTAATGCCCGCAGACCGTACTAACGGCGTCCTGTATTTGTCTGTTTTGATACCTTTATAGTCTTAGAATTTTTAGATAAAAACCGGTAATAAATCGCACGGAAATACACCTTTAAATATGTGTCGGGCTTTGATAACGCAGGTAATTTCATAATTATTCATTTTTATTGAAAATCATATAAAACCTCTCTCCTATTGTTTAGTTCAATAACATTTTCATGAACGGAATACACAATCATATTAATAGTATTTAGCGTCGGCTCAGCAAATCTAATTTCAGCTATGAGATTTCCAGTTTTTACTAGAGAGAAATGTCCGCCGATTCTTGATCCGGCGATAAATCAAAAGCGAACAAAGAGTACCCGTTCAAAAATTCTGACCGATCCAAAGCATTGTCAGCCCTTTGTTTCCCCGAAATGTGTACGAGCGACATATATTCACGAACAGCAGAATCGTCTTGAAAGTTAGGCTGAAACGGTTTTGCGGTTTCTGTTGTCCGTCCAAATAGAAGGCGGCATATTTCACATTATAGTGATTGAAACACAAAGGATTTCTTTGGTAATTCCTGGAAAATGATTCGTTGTCCACAAATGCTAGTATTATGGTTTTTGGAATGTTTCCGAGAAAAAGATTCTCATGGTTATATATGCGAGTACCGGCAGGGATGCTATACACTTTAAGCGACACTCGATCGACCGAGTACTTTGCGTTAGCAGTTAACAGAGCGCAATTGTGTCCGACTCTCACAGCGGGCGATACTTGAACTCTTTTGACAAACAGGGAGCGTGCTGTATTTGGACTTTAAAATGGGTCGCCTCGGCAGACATAAGACAGAAGGTGTCTTTGTTTCTGGTCAACTTTATCTTTAGATCTAATCCGTTCAGTATTAATTTAGGCTGATTAAATATATCGGCGTAAATAGGTCCCATTAATTCCACACTTCTAGAACGCGTCGTATACTGAGCTCTCTTGGCGAAACCAACATTACGGCCGTCGAGAGCCCGGTCATCATGATGCCCAGCGGTATCTTTATAGAATAAGTCGGCTGTAAATTGAGCCGCTAAAGTTTGTGAATTATAATTTATTAGAGACTCTATATACGCTCTATACATATAAAGGTTGTTTCCTCTAGAAATCAACGTGTCGCCGAGCGTTATGTCCAATTGATTAAAAAGGCTGGCAATAGGGTAGTTAATAAGGGCTACGCGGGATCCATCGGGTATGGGTGTGTTATCCGGGCTAATGGTTCTGCAAATGACGTGTAACAGAGTGTTATTTAGGTCGGAATAATATTCTCCGCTGCAGAGATGAAGAACTCCAAAGGTTAGTTGTAGGCAATGGTAGCTATCGGTTGTACCTCTACATAAAGTGATTTTTCAATACTCGTCTGCGTAGGCGGTATTTTAAAGATATCCAACTCTAATTTGGCGTGCTCTGCGGATGCGTTGTGTACAAAAGCCATAGCTGTTAATTAGAAGATGTAGCTCGGTGACCAACTTCTTGTTTTCTGGCGGCGTCGTCTCTTAGGCAGCGCTACTTTGTTCATAAAAGGGGGTAGGACGCCGCTGATGCAGCCGCATTTTTTTTTTTTAACGTGTTTTTTGCACAACGCCAGTGCCCCCCTCTGCCTTTGCGTAGGTCTATTTATTAGATCCATAACAGCTGTTGATGCTGTAGCGTCATCTTTAGCGATATTCCTGGCGGTTTTACGAGTTCCACACCTTTCTTGAATTGGGGTGCGACACAACGGAACAGAAATAACCCGAAATAACCCTGCGAGCCCAGAACCGTGCATGAATTCTGCGCCGTGAAAGCCGCCCAAACCATGATTGGCTTGCGCTATGTAATAACGTGTATACACATCCAGGTCGCCGTACACTCTCTGGGACAACGTTGTCACAGCACGAGGTCTAAATTCTAATCGCCCAATAGTTTTCCCGTATTTGAATTAAACAGTTTTAGCTTGATCCGTAAGTATCGATATTGTAATGGTATCAAAGTGTTGTTTGCAGAGAGGTATATAGTATACTTTTGCGTGACTATTTCGCCATTTTTGCCGCCTAACTCCACAGTTCTTAAAAGTTGTACGTCAACAAGTTGATGCTGAATGATATCGGTATAAACAAATATTGTATAGAATCCGGCTTTAACATCTGGACAAATTTTTCTCTTTATAGGTAAAGAATCATTCTCTTTTGCTAAAACGAAATCATCATCCGCGAAATGTTCTAAAATAGGCAAGCCAGATTCGTTGTAGCACAAAACGATGTGCTCCGCGTCCACATTCTTGTTCGAGCGATTGCGCGAGTACCCCATAAGCCCCAATATATTGCCTAACTTTTCACCAGGTATGAACTTGTATTAGCTCGATTTCTTTACATAATCGATTTTGTCAATATCGTCGTATCTTAGACGCAATTGATCAGGCAGTTATGAAGTTTGTTATTAATGGCTTTGATCAGCTCAATCATATTAGGGTAATAACCTGATTTAACAAAAAACTCTGACAGGGTCATTGCGCCAGGCGATGTAGAATACTCCATCGCCGGACCCAAAGGTTTTCCACATATGAGGATACTGAATCTCTACTAACGCCACTTTATAAGGATTGCGAAGATGAATGGCTTTTGCTAATTTAGTGGTGTAATCGATGATGTTTTTTTCGGGGTAAAGTTTGGCGGAAGCGTTGCAGGGTAGTGTAATAAAAAATCATCCGTCTTCCATAGTTTACATGCTCACCCACTGATTTTCTGGAACGCAAGAGTTAAACTTTTCGGGGTAACCGACCCACTTTACAAAATACAGCGTTTTTCCCCTAATGCCGCCATAAGAACCGACAGCTTGTGGCGTGTAGTACTGTTTTCTCAATATTTTGTCGTTTGCAGTCCTCTTAGCAATGTTTTTAAGTACCTGCTATCACCGGTGCCTCCTCGCGGTTTATGCAATTTTATCTAATCAAGATAGTGTATTTATTGTAAAAAGAAAAACAGACTACATTTTTATTTAAAGTCATTTTATGTAAAACAAATAAAACATTGAGATATTACATACAATTACATTTTTATATACTGTCAAAGTAAAATTTACAACGTTAACCAAGACATCTGTATCTGTAAGGCTCCATTCACACGACCGTATGTTGTCCGCAAAAAAAACGGATCCGTGTCCGCAAAAAAACTGATTGCATTCCGTTTTTTTGCTGATCCATAGACTTCAATAGGGCCATGTCCTGATTTTCACTGACAAGTATAGGACATGTTTCTTTTTTTTTGCTGAGCTGCGCAATGGAAGAAAAGTGAATGGGACAGCATCTAATCCGCAAAAAAACGGATCCGTTTTTTTGCGGACAACATACGGTCGTGTGAATGGAGCCTAACAAAGTTATATAAAACAAATAACATTATCAGGCACTACATACAAATACATTCAAAGTAAGTGTTACAACGTTAACCAAGTCGTCTGTAACAAAGGTGGCGTTGTTAGGTAATAAAGAGCCAAGCGTTAAGACCGGTGTTGTTACGAACGATTGCTGATTAAAAGGGGTACGAAGTTCTACGTACAGCTTGAAAAGGTTAACCGGGCGACCCCTTTTTCAAATTATCGTAAAGTTCTCTTGTTCTTGTATTACCGATCACAGTTGATGGTACATTCAGTTCGGCGATGAAGTCCCAACCACGAGGCGTTTTAGACTTAAGCAAACCGTGACTCCGCGTCGCGGTGCAAATCAGGTCGATGATGTTGGATCCTGGTATAACTTGATCTTTGTAAATGAATTCACCCCTAGTCTTCCAGTACGGCTTGTTACCCGATCAGCGCAGTTTGTTCAACAAAAGTTCAGCATTTTCCTATATCTTATATTAACATTGTCAAGTATCTGTTTAACATCTTCTCCGCTAGAAGAGTCATTTGTCAATCGTTGATCAGATTGCGGCTGCATAATCAAAGTTAAAGAGGACCTTTCACTAAGATTTAGGTAGTGAAATACTTACACTACCTTCCTGGGCGGCCCCCGCTGACTTCCAGGCAACATTTTATTTTTCTAAATAACCCCGCGTTCGTGCACTCCGGTCCCCGTTCGTTTTCACTTGTGGGGATTTCTTGTATGAAGCTGGGACTTGTCTTTTGCCTGGGGAGTGGTTTTTCTCTCCCTGGCTGAGCGCTATGATTGGCTGCGCTCACAGCCAGGGAGAGGAAAAACACTCCCCAGGCAAAAGACAGGTCCCCTCCTAGTACAAGGAGTCCCCGCATGTGAAAACTAACAGGGGGTTTTGAAAAAAATAAATGTTGCCTGGACGTCGGCGGAGGCCGCCCAGGAAGGTAGTGTAAGTATTTCACTACCTAAATCTTAGTGAAAGGTCCTATTTAAGGTTGACATTTCTTTACCGGCCTGTTTGTTGAACATCAAGTATCTCTGTAACACAGTAGTGTATCTCTTGATTTTTTTAATCATCTGAAAAGTCATTTCTGTGTAGTATTTCTCTAATTTCTTCATCTAAACGCTGCGTAGCGGTTTGGTGGATGTCTGGTGTTTCTACAGCTGTTTTTTTTTTTTTTTTTAGCCGATCCAACTTGTTTTCAGAAACCAGGAACATTTTCTCCGCATACTCCATTATGACCCGCTGCCTCTATTAGCGATCAAGCTAGTGATTAAAGGTATTGCAAAACCGAGCGAGCGAACCTAAAAAAACGCTGCTCTGGTTCATAATGCGCTTCTTGTCTTTAACAGGGTTTTGTTGTTTTTTTTTGTCACTCTCTAAGAGGTATCTTTCCTTTTAAGGATATTGAGAGCAATCTCACCAATAGCGGATATCAAATCATTACTGGCGCTGCATAATATTGATTTTCGGACAGTCTGTTTTGTTTTGACCAACGCTTTTAAAAGATCCCAATTACGGCAGATCCTGTTCGACATCTTTACAGGAGTGGCGATGCTACCAAGAATGACCGTTGAGATGCGAAATATCACATATTAGAGCTTTTTTATTTGCACAAATACGCCACCGGACGATCTGGCAGGAACAAACCGGTTCTTAGCCATAGTTCCTCGGTCGTGTCAGATCTTAAATCTACGAGTAAAAAGCCGCAAGGCGCGTGTGTAGCATCTTTAAAAGCTTCTAAAAAGAAACGTGTTTTACCAGCGTACATTTGCCAAGCCTACGTAATAACCTGTAATTTATCGGATTCTTAAAAAGGATGGTATTTAGTGTTTAAATGTATGGTCCTGCTTTTCTTACCCTGACAAAAAAAGTTTTGAATGAGAAATATGATGTACGTATTTGGTGAAAGCGTTTTGTATTTCAAGATTTTCGCAAGCCGCCTCCATAAGATCATCAACAACTGCCAAATTTACCTTATCCGGCGGGAATAGATCATCGTCTGTAAAATTTTGCGGTATTTCCTTGATAACCCTTTTTTTTTTTTTTACAAATATCAGATTTTTTAGCTCGTCATACAATCTCTGGCAACATGCATAAAACCAAATGACAATGTCTGGTTTGTGTGACATTAGCGTATCCGCTTGTATTAACAAACGTTTTACAAAAATTTTTATGGCCCTGCTAAAATACAAGATCTTGTCTCTATGTTCCAACGCTTCCTATTTCTGAAAATGCCGTTTTGCTCTACACCTATCTGTTTTCTTTGTATTGGGATCGGGATTGCGTGAGAAATCCAGCACAAGGTCTTTTAAACTGTCAAAATTAACAAGCCGAGAGTTAGCGACATTTAGAATTTTACCCTTAACCTTAAATACGTTTTTGGACCCGCAGATACAAACTCTGTAATGTATGTGTCAGCGGGTATTTCACTAGTTAGTTCACCAAGAAAATCGCCCAATGGCGGATTTCAGTCACCGTCTCTACTCACAAATATGAGTCTGTGTCGTGATAAAGGCAACGTTCTTGCAGTCTGTCTAGGTGTGTATAATTTGAGTCTGGCATAGGCGGTTGTAAAACGGGCTATAAAAATGTTTTTGTTGATCGTGTATCACTCTTTTACATTACGCCAATTGACTACGGCCGTCTCGTCATAGTTGAAATTAACCTCTGAGAGGTCTTCGTACGGTACAAACGCTAATTTGAAAAGCTCGTCAGGATCCGTGACTATACTGATACGCGGCAAGTAAGAACACCCAAAGTTGCCCCACAAAGAGTTTAGGAAAAGTTTTGTAATTTGTCTTTTTGCAGGGTTTACAGCTATTTTGTCAGGCTGCAAACACCTTCTTTTTTTA
This sequence comes from Bufotes viridis, assembly GCA_033119425.1. Classification (NCBI taxonomy): domain Eukaryota; kingdom Metazoa; phylum Chordata; class Amphibia; order Anura; family Bufonidae; genus Bufotes; species Bufotes viridis. Next base: position 248,458,072 of record CM065592.1, on the reverse strand, counting down.
AAACGGCGTCTATGTACGACATTTTTTCAGAGTGGGTTTTACACCAGTTGGGGTAGCCGGAAGCTTCCTGTTTATCCCTGAGGTGTAACTTAATGTACGGGGCAAACAGCTTGTCCGTTGTATTCGGAAAATGACAGATCTTGTAGATCTCAGCGATCCGGTAACCTTTTTCAACCGCTAAAATTAGATCTATGGTGCACCATATACCTGTCAGGGAACGTTCGTCGTAGGTGTGACTGCAAATGTCTTTCTGGGAATTCAAAGCGCATGTATAGCAAAGCAGAAACTTTTGTTTTTTATTTAGTTTTACAGGTTGGACGGGGGGAAAAATTTTATGGATACACCTTAACTTTGGCAATGCCATAGTATTTTTTGATGTGTCCAAAATGATCATAAATGATTTCTGGGTGGCCTTCGGGGTACATCTTAGTTTTATTAACAAAAGACCACAGACTTGTGAAATCGTAATAATGCACTGTTTCACTGGGTTAAACCTTGTGATAAAGTTTAATGGCGTTAGTTTGGCTGCCATAAAGCGAGTCATGAGGGTCCAAAGGTACTGGAAATTTCATTTTAAAGTCTTTGACCCCCTAATCCCCTGCAATCATCTTGCGCCACTCGTGTTCCCACATGACGTGTACTGTAAATCCCTGTCTCTGTAGTTGTCTTTTCCTGACTAAGAAAGAGTGGTACAGCTGACCGTAGGATGATTTAGGAAGGTCATTGCGGTCAAGCTCATTATAGCACACTGGACAGCCATGATAAAAACACCCCTGAAATTCAAAGACTGTGTGTGTATCATTAACCAGCACATAGCCGTCCAAAAAGTATTTTCCCACCTTCTTTTCACTGCCCTTTAAGGCGTGTTGTATAGAAATGCCTTCTGTATGTTCAACGTACGTGAGCCACTGAATAGCGAGTGTGGAAAATCGTTTCTGGGTCTTGTGGTAAATATCAGCAGGAACAATCGCTATGGTTTTTTAGGGAAGAAATTTAAACCGATACATAGCCATGCAGACGGATGCCAATATGATCAATTGAAATGGGTCAATACATTTAGTGACTATTTTGTATTTCTTTTCATGTTTAAAGTATTGCTTTACCCTTTTTTCAGTCATGGCCATAATCGTGTCCCTGTAACACTCGCTAGCCCTTCTCAAGACTTCCACATCCTGCTTACAGTAAGCTTTTAGCTCTTCCTGAAAATTAAAGGTATCATTTTTATGTTTTTCATACCACTCCATGAATTCTTTTTTCTCCCCGGGCATCATGTAATCGACTCCGTAATACCGTACATCGGGTATGGGGCCTATGTAATTTTGGTTTTCTTCCGTATTGAAGAAATGCGGGAAGTGACCCTTGGCTCCTGAAAAACCCATAGCTTCTGGCATCTTACTGAGCTTCATGGGCATGAAATTCGGAGAATCTATAAATCAAATTTTTTAATTATTTAGGGTCTCGCACATTAACGGTCCGTCTTGGTTTATAATGTCAATTTTAAATTTTTCTTTGATCATCTCCTGTACAACAAAATAAGTGTCATAACGACATGCATTATGGGCTATGAGCGTGTAACACGAAAACTCACCGCTGGCAAAGAAGCGTACGAATTCTCTCGTGTAGGTTTTTCCGCTGAATTCCCAGGAATTAGGACTGTATAATGTAGTTGCGTAAATGTAATTGGGAATGTGTAAACCTGTTTCTTGCATACATTCAAATTCGTAAAAAATGCACTTGTCAGTCATTTGATTGGGACTGTAAGGCTGCATGTAACAGACGTGTTCGTCAAATTTGTTCGCCGCAGACGACGCATTTCAGACCGTCCCACTTGTGATCGACGCAGCAGTCTATATATCTATAACAAGATTCGCAAAAAGTTTTTCTCCTACAAAGCGTATTATGGTTAAGTGCCAGATTTCTGTGTGTTTCAAAGCACTGAACTGACCGACAAAATACTTCGCATATCGGACTGTGTACATTATCATTCTGCTCAACGCAATTTGCCTGTTGACACGCTTTGCAAAACTGCCGACAACCGTGTTTGTATTTATGGCTGTATACAGAGCAGCACTTATTGCAAAAAAAGGTGGCCCCAATAAAAGCTTTCACATTTTTAATTCAGTAATAATGCTTTTCATGATGTAATATATAGACCATCTTTTCTCTAGCGGGCGCGTCTGTATGATAATAACGCCACTGACCTCTATTGTGGTACAAAACTTTAATTGTAGTGTTTTAAATATTTTTCAAACACCGCAATATCGCTAAAAGATACCAAACGCTCTTCGGGTATTTGTAAATCTCGATGCAGTTGTTGCGCTTTCTCTAACAACACGGCGTCTCTTACAGATTCACCCTCCAAAATAGCGTACACGCTAGCGGCCAGGCAAATATATTATCGTAGTTGTTAACCACTTCCCGACCGCCTAACGCACAACTGCGTTCTCGCGGCGGTCGGGCTGTTCTGGGGCGCCGCAGAAGTGCGTCATCTCGCGAGATGCGAGATTTCCTGTGAACGTTTACAGAGCGTTCACAGTAGCGCGCGTCTCAGGAGTTTAACTACAGCCTGCCAGCGATGATCCATCGCTGGCAGGCTGTAGATGCGATATAAATCGCATCAAACAAGTATATCAGACGCTGTTTTGTGAACAGCGTCTGATATACCTGCTACCTGGTCCTCTGGTGGTCCCATTTGCTGGGATCGACCACCAGAGGACCAGGTAACTATGTAAAGTTGCACCAAACACTACACTAACTCACCCCCCCCCCTCACCTATTAACCCCTTGTTAACCCCTTGATCACCCCATCTAGACCCCCTGATCACCCCCTGTCATTGATCACACCCCTTGTAAGGCTCCATTCAGACGTCCATATGTGTTTTGCGGATCCGTGGATTCACGGATCCGCGGATCGATCTGCGGATCCACAGATCCTCAAAACACGGACACCGGCAATGTGCTTTCCGCATTTTGCAGATCCGCACATTGCCAGAACTATATAGAAAATGCTTTTCTTGTCCGCAATTGCGGACAAGAATAGGACATGTTCTATATTTTTGCGGAACGGAAGTGCAGACCTGGAAGCGCGGATCCGTAATTCCGGATCCGAGCGGGACAAAGTCTGTCCCCATAGAAATGAATGGGTCCGCAATTCCGTTCCGCAAACAGAATTGCGGACGTGTGAATGGGGCATAAGGGTCCCTTATCACCGCCAGTTAGTTAGCTACTTGTTAGGTAGGTAGCGCCCAGCCCACCGCACCGCAGTCACTGATTTTGGCAGAGATTTTTTCATCCACATTGATTGATGCGAATGAAAAAATCTGTGCCGTTCATTTTTTTTTTTTTCAGCCCAGCGGCTGAACGGAAAAAATAAAAATCTCATTACCCGTATGCTCAATATAAGGAGACCCCTAAAATGCCAGGGCAGTACAAACACCTCACATGTGACCCCATTTTAGAAAGAAGACACCCCAAGGTATTCTGTGAGGGGTATGGTGAGTTCATGTAAAATTTTATTTTTGTCACAAGTTAGTGGAATATGAGACTTTGTAAAAATAAAAATAAAAATCAATTTCCGCTAACTTGTGCCCAAAATTTTTTTTCTGTGAACTCGCCATGCCCCTCACGGAATACCTTGGGGTGTCTTCTTTCACAATGGGGTCACTTGTGGGTATTTATACTGCCCTGGCATTTTAGGGGCCCTAAAGCGTGAGAATCCAAATGCGTAAAAATGCCCTGTGAAATCCTAAAGGTACTCATTGGAATTAGGGCCCCTTTGCGCATCTTGGCTGCAAAAAGTGTCACTCATGTGGTATCGCCGTACTCAGGAGAAGTAGGGCAATGTGTTTTGGGGTGTATTTTTACATATACCCATGCTGGGTGAGAGAAATATCTCTGTAAATGACAACTTTTTAAATTTTTTATTCAAAGTTGTCAATTTACAGAGATATTTCTCTCACCCAGTATGGGTATATATAAAAATACACCCCAAAACACATTGCCCTACTTCTCCTGAGTACGGCGATACCACATAAGTGACACTTTTTGCAGCCAAGATGCAAAGGGCCCAAATTCCAATGAGTACTTTAGGAGGGCATTTTTACGCATTTTCTTCTCACGCTTTAGGGCCCCTAAATGCCAGGGCAGTATAAATACCCCACATGTGACCCCATTTTGGAAAGAAGACACCCCAAGGTATTCGCTGAGGGGCATAGTGAGTCCATGAAAAATTAAACTTTTGTCAAAAGTTAGCGGAAAGGGAGACTTTGTGAGAAAAAACTATAAAAAATCAATTTCCACTAACTTGTGCCAAAAAAAAATTTCTATCAACTCGCCATGCCCCTCATGGAATACCTTGGGCTGTCTTCTTTCCAAAATGGGGTCACATGTGGGGTATTTATACTGCCCTGGCATTTTAGGGGCCCTAAAGCGCGAGAAGAAAAATGCGTAAAATGCCCTCCTAAAAGGTACTCATTGGAATTTGGGCCCTTTGCGCATCTTGGCTGCAAAAGTGTCACACATGTGGTATCGCCGTACTCAGGAGAAGTAGGGCAATGTGTTTTGGGGTGTATTTTTACATATACCCATGCTGGGTGAGAGAAATATCTCTGTAAATTGACAACTTTGAATAAAATTTTTAAAAAGTTGTCATTTACAGAGATATTCTCTCACCCAGCATGGGAATATATAAAAATACACCCCAAAACACATTGCCCTACTTCTCCTGAGTACGGCGATACCACATGAGTGACACTTTTTGCAGCCTGGATAGCAAAGGGGCCCTAAACCAATGAGTACCTTTAGGATTTCACAGGGCATTTTTACGCATTTGGATTCTCACGCTTTAGGTTCCCTAAAATGCCAGGGCAGTATAAATACCCCACATGTGACCCCATTGTGGAAAGAAGACACCCCAAGGTATTCTGTGAGGGGCATGGCGAGTTCACAGATTTTTTTTTGGCACAAGTTAGCGGAAATTGATATATTTTTTTTTATTTTTTTTTTACAAAGTCTCATATTCCACTAACTTGTGACAAAAATAAAATTTTACATGAACTCGCCATACCCCTCACGGAATACCTTGAGGTGTCTTCTTCTAAAATGGGGTCACTTGTGGGGTATTTATACTGCCCTGGCATTTTAGGGGCCCCTAAAGCGTGAGAAGAAGTCTGGAATCCAAATGCGTAAAAATGCCCTGTGAAATTCTAAAGGTACTCATTGAATTAGGGCCTTTTGCACCCAGGCTGCAAAAGTGTCACTCATGTGGTATCGCCGTACTCAGGAGAAGTAGCGCAATGTGTTTTGGGGTGTATTTTTATATATACCCATACTTTGTGTGAAAAATATCTCTGTAAATGACAACTTTTTAATTTTTTTTATACAAAGTTGTCAGTTTACAGAGATATTTCTCTCACCCAACATGGGTATATGTAAAAATACACCCCAAAACACATTGCCTTACTTCTCCTGAGTACGGCGATACCACATGAGTAACACTTTTTTGCAGCCTGGGTGCACAAAGGGGCCCACATTCCAACGAGTACCTTTTAGCTTTTACATGGCTGCTCACAATTTAGCCCCGCCCAAAATGCCAGAACAGTAAACACACCCCACAAATGACCCCATTTCGGAAAGTAGACACCCCAAGGTATTCACTGAGGGGCATAATGAGCCCGTCTGAGATTTTATTTTTTTTTGCCAGAAGTTAGCAGAAATGGAAACTTTATTATATATTTTTTTTTTCCTCAGAAAGTGTCATTTTCCGCTAACTTGTGAAAAAAAATGAAATGATACATGAACTCACCATGCCCCTCCGTGAATACTTTTGGGTGTCTTCTTTCTAAAATGGTGTCATTTGGGGGGTATTTATACTTTCCTGGCATTCTAGCACCTGAAGAAACATGACAGGTGCTCAGAAAGTCAGAGCTGCTTCAAAATGCCGAAATTCACTTTTTTGCACCATAGTTTGTAAACGCTATAACTTTTACCCAAACCAATAAATATACACTTATTGGACTTTTTTTTTATCAAAGACATGTAGAACAATAAATTTAGAGAAAAATTTATATAGAAATGTAGTTTTTTTTGAAAAATTTTACAGCAGAAAGTGAAAAATGTCATTTTTTTGCAAAAATTTCGTTAAATTTGTATTAATGGCAAAAAAAGTAAAAATGTCAGCAACAATGAAATACCACCAAATGAAAGCTCTATTAGTGAGAAGAAAAGGAGGTAAAATTCATTTGGGTGGTAAGTTGCATGACGGAGCAATAAACTGTAAAAGTAGTGTAGTGCGGAATTGTAAAAAGTGGCCTGGTCATTAAGGGTGTTTAAGCTAGGGGGGCTGAAGTGGTTAAAGTCGTACAAATATCGTATTTATGTTCAATAATCCGACTATAAGCGATTACACCCAAGTGCCTCCTGGTACCGTCACGGCGGTTCCTGACAACGATACCGACTAGTTTAAGTGTATTACCCGCTAGGCACTCCGCGTTACTCTGTAAAGCGTTGGTGATGTTGTTCAAAAACGCTCCGGCGCGAAATTCATCTCTAGTATGTTTCTAACGTCTCGCTGCTGTCTAAGCACAGCTGAATAAAATCACCCAGCTCAGCGTCCTGTAAAACGCTATCTATCAAAGCTTGTACAGACGTGTAAGAATGTGCCTTACGTGTTTTGGGCCGCTGCTTTGCTGCTGTTTTATCTCGCATGGCACAACTGTTGCGATATCATCAATCGTATAAATTTTTCTTTTCATTGCTATGATTTAAAAAAGAATGTTAGAAATATAGATGCTGTTTAAAAAAGAATACATTAACGACGCGGATTGCGATTTGTGTGCTTTGCGTTGCTGTTTTATATGGCCTGACGCGGGTGTTGTGAGATTAATAATACCCTGCGGCTCATTCTCCTTTATGTCGTCAGAATTGCTGGTACCAGGGGTCATGGCAGTTGAATACGCCGTATTTTCCATACTCGTAATGCCGTTCGCCTGTCTTAAAATGTCAATGTCCCCTCCCATAATAATAAACATGCATGAAATGTAACAAACACCAACATAACAGCATTATGTAATAAAACATCAATAATTACGCCTACCGTCCATCCGTAATGTCAAGGCGCTGTATCCCGTTTCATATGAATTGGCCTGCTGAGCTGTTGTTGTAACAATGCTTCGTCTGAAATGTGGTGGCTGATGTCGCCGACAAATGACTTCTAAGAAACTTAGATGGCTAGCAGCATTTGCGAGTCGGAAATGAAGTATTCAACCCATGAATTATCTTGGTAAGAATCTATCTAAAACATTTTGAGCGGCGTAAATTGCAATTGTTGCGCAAATTAGTTTATATAAATAGACACATAAGACATATTATCTGGGTAAAATATATATTATATATATATATTCAATAAATCACTACAATTACATATGTATGAAATAATACAGCACTGAAAATATATGGCTCATTAAAATAACGCAAAATCGTTAAAGGGAGTCTTTCACCCCAAATGTGCACTCTCTCACACTAACACCATTGCGTCGATAGCAGTCCCCACATTAAAATTCTTCTTACCATAATGTTGTCCGTTGCATAGTTCTTCTAAAAAACACTTTTATTGTATATGTAAATCGGGGTCTGAAGGTTCCCAGGCCCCACGCTGATTTCCATGTGCAACCACTCCCCTTTCACCTATTTGGCCCCCCCTTTCTCTGGCTGATTACCTCCTTCTCTTCTTCTGAAATGCAGCACCTGCGCCGATGACAGCCCTCTGATGCAGCATCGGCTGGAGCGTGACGTACGGGCCGGCTCATGCGCACTGGATACTCTGAGGCATCTGCCAGTAATGGGTAGTACAGTGCACATTTGGGGTGAAAGACTCCCTTTAAAGGTAATGAGATGTCATTCTTACCTTGCTATTCAAATCTGTGATGTGTTGCTGTATACACAGTGTCTGTTTATGTAGGATTTTTGGATGTGCTAGGACGGACTATTACTGCCCAATTACCGTATTCATAGCCGTGTGTTCCCGCAGCTTGGTGGTCTGGGTGTGTTTTTCCCGTGTCAAGTGAAAGTATCGCTTTAATTATAACGGTCAGCTGCTTTGGTATTGGGAAGAGCTGCTCATACAATAGACTGACTATTGCTCATTGCCGTTCACACATTGCGGTATGTTGTGTGCGGTTTTTCACGTGTCAAGTAAAAGCATCGCTTTAATTATAACGGTCAGCTGCTTTGGTAGGCTTGACAACTGGGTAAAAGATATGAGATGGATAGATAGATGACATGCCATAAAGGTTGAATATCTGTGATAGCTGCAGGGTATGAATTTGAAATTTTTATCTAAAAATGGTAAGACTATAAGGTATCAAAACGGACAAATACAGGACGCCGTTAGTACGGTCTGCGGGCATTACTGCATCTATATCATACATTGTATCGCTAAAGGCATGTCTTTTGAAAATTTATTAAAAATATTTTAATGATTTTAGAAAAAATGACTGTGTTGTACTTTTCTTTGTAACAAAGCGCATAAAACAATTAAGTTTACGTTGCTGTAATTCCGCACAAACGCGCCTACCTAATGCATTATTTAAATATGTACCGCCATGCGTCGTAAATAAAGACATTTTACTTAAATCACATGCGACTTCCATAACACGACAAAATGGTTTCGACACTCTTAAATAACGTCTTAGGACATATCCGAACATGGCTTCAACATGCTCAGACATACTCCAATGCACTTCGCAAAACGGGCACCGTATTTCACAAAGTGGATGCTGCTGACAGAAAAAAAGGGCTTGTTTTGGATTCAGAAATGTCGACTGAGGAGAATGATTGACAGAATAAGGGGCATTGAGTGTGCGGTAATTGGGCGTGCAATAGGCGTCTCTTTGGGAGGGACTGGGAGGGGTTGTGGGAGGAGTGTGTGGGGTTATGGGCGGGGAAAGCAGTGTGTCGACCTGTCCCTTTTAGTTTGACGAGCAGTGGAGCTTCTTACTACCAAGGGTATATTCTCATTTAAGATTTGGGCCAGAATATTCTACAATTGGGGGGGAAAAAAAAAACTGACATATATCCGTGTGAGGTTTGTAAAAGTCATACACGTAACACGGAAAAAACCAACAACATTTCAATCACAGAAATGTCTGCAACATGTGTGAACACACCCTATGGCTACCAGTGCATGTTGCAGATTACGTGCGTTTTTTCCACGCGATTCTCGGGCGCACAAACTGCAGCAATATACAGTACCAGCAGAGTGAATGACATTAGAAAAATCTCATGCACACTTTGCTTCTGAATGGAAATTGCCCTGCTGTGCGGGTTTTGAAATCTGCATCATGGCAGTTCTTTGTGCAAATTTTTAATTTATTTTTTTTGTGTGCGGATTTCACCCATTTTAATGCAAGGGTGAGATCTGCGGAAAATCCACACCAAAAACTGCACGCGTAACTTCCAAAGAATTCAGACACTGCACAGCTGAAAATGAACTTTCTCCTACTAATGGGCTGTAAAACACAGATGGCATCCATGTTTTTCACTGACCCATACCCTATAGTGAGCGTGATGGATCCGTGAACATGAACAAAACAGAGCGTGCTTTCATGCTAAAACACGGTTGTGTGAATGCACATATTAAACACATACAGCACACGTCCGTAAATCACTGACGTGTGAATGAAGCATAGGGAAGGACATATGTTAACGCGCCCAGGAAAGACTATTACTAAGTGCAACAACTGCAGCATTTAATAATGATCAATTGCAGCCTTGCAATATAGTGAACTCTGTGGGATCAGAGGCAGACTAAGGTTAGGTCTACACGACGATATTTGTCGCATGAGAATTTTTATAATGATAGTCTATGGTGTCGCACTGCGACTGCGACACGACAGTCGCAAAAAACCCATACAAAATGGATTTTTTTTCGACTGTTGCGTCGCAGTGCGACACCATAGACTATTATTATAAAAATTGTCGCACAACATTGGTGCGACATCAATGTCCGCAACACATGTAGCAGTGTAGTTGTGCCCTATATGTGTCGCGCAACTTATTGTTGTCATGTAGTCCTAGCCTTATACACTGTGTCTTCCCCTTTTGAAGTTCCTGGCTGTCGTGAAGAAGTTTCTAATCCCGGTATCAGGTAAATGTAAAATCAGATTTTTCAAGGCACACAAGAAATAACTGTTGTTTTTCCAGGAGAATCTCATCTTCTTCTTGTTGGAGATCCTGGTACGGGAAAATCCCAGTTTTTGAAATATGCAGTAAAGATAACTCCCAGATCAGTTCTGACTGCTGGTATTGGATCAACTAGTGCAGGTCAGTGATGTCTTCTTCATCCATTTTATTAGTTTTACTGTTATTCTGCAGCCTGTCGCTTGTGGTACGTATCTTTGTGGTACTGCCTTAGGGTACTTTCACGCTAGCGTTAGAAGGATCCCGAAATCCGTGTGCAAATGGATATCATTTGTTTCCGGATGCGGATCTGTCTGACAAATGTATTGAAATACCGGATCCGTGTCTCCGGTGTCATCCGGAAAAATGGATCCAGTATTTTTTTCTGCATGCGCAGACCATAAAACCGGATCAGTTTTTCTGGAACACTTGTTACCGGATCCGGCATTAATACATTTCAATGGTAAATAATGCTGGATCCAGCATTCCGGCAAGTGTTCCAGAAATTTTGGCCGGAGAAAAACCGTAGCATGCTGCAGTATTTTCTGCGGCCAAATACCGTAAAAGGGACGGAACGGAAGACATCCTGATGCATACTGAATGGATTGCTTTCCATTCAGAATGCATTAGGACAAACTGATGCGGTTTTTTTCCGGTATTGAGCCCCTTTGACGGAACTAAATAGTGGAAAACTTTAACGCCAGTGTGAAATTACCCTTACTGTAAAAGAATTTTCAGAAAACACATGAAATTATACCCTCACCACCCCAATGTAGCTGCAACAACAGTGTTCTTCCCTTATGCAACCTCGAGCTTCGGTTTTAGAAGGAAATACTTCAGTGTTTGCCATCTTGTTTTTGAAAATCACTTTTTGTAGACAGTGGCTCGGGTTATGACATCCTATGCCGCCTTGCACAAGTATTATATAGGAGTGCGCAACCAGATCACTGCCAGCAGAAGCCATGGTTATACAGGTCGTCCCAAATTGTAAGCGGGATGCTATAGAGCCAAATATGCATGTCAGAAGGCACAAGGTATAGGCCTTATTCACACGTCCGCATGTATTCCGCAATTCTGCGGAATACATGCGGACCCATTGACTGTGAATGGGGCACGGAACGATGCGGAGAGCACACACTATGCTCTCCGCATCAGTTTTTGCGGAGCGCGCCGCCGATCTTACGGCCGCAGCTCCGCAAAAAAGTAGAGTATGTCCTAATCTTGCCCGCAATTGCGGACAAGAATAGATATTTCTATGGGGCTGCCGGCAATTTGCGGATCCATAAACACTATGGACGTGTGAATAAGGCCTTAGTCTGAGAAGCTATAACCTACACACAGAAGCTTCCAGCACTCAAATTGTGATAAGAGGGGTAACTGAGTTGGTTTATTTCAAAGCACTAATGCAGAGCAAACGTTGGTAACTAAAACGCGTAAAAATAAATACAAACCTTTTTTTTTTTAGCTTTAGCCCCATCCCACTAGTATTACAGAATGAAACTACTAGTTTTGATGGTAAGCCAGTTAGAAAAATAGTTCTGAGTTCAAATTGTATTTCCGTCTGAAAGTGTTCTTGTCGTAGGTTTTGTGACTGCCTTCTCCTAAATGTGGGAGAATATAAATCCTGTAAAGTAGTCCTGTCTGTGACAGGTCACATACAGTCCATGTGCGACTCTAGCATGACATTGAGCGAGTTCTCTGAGGTGGGCCAGCCTTTTGATGCAGACGGTATGGCTTCTGTGGAAAGCATAGACTGTAGGTTGGGGTTACTGTTCTCTAGTCCATCTAGCTTCTCAGTGTTGTCCTCCCAGTTTATGTGAAACCTTGTCACTCTGGGGTTTGATGCCAGGATGTTTCTTTGAAGCTGCAAAAAAAAAAAAAAAAAAGTCTGATTTTAGACGCATAATGTACAGTGCAATGCTACAAACTATGGACAAAAGAAGGCCAATAAGATATTACATAGGAGCTCACTAGGAAATGTATCCCCCCCAGAGTCTTCAATAAATTGTAATTAGGGCTTTGTGACTTTCTGGGCATACTAGTTCAAAAACTTTACATTTTTCCGTATTTTTAAATTGGGCATGGTTATCACGCAAATTAAAAAAATAAAAAAGGAAGTTGCAAACATTTGTTGCAAATGCACTCCAGGGATGTGCCAAATATAATAAACCTGCAAAATTTGATGTGAAGTAAGCCAACATAAACTCAAGCAAAACCGACTTTAAATATTACACCCATGATAAATTCTCCCCCAAGTGCATAGAATCGGCTTTATTTACTTTAGAATGAGGGCTCTAAAGGCTCAGACAATCGTATGTTTAAGTCCCATAGTGGGACTTAAAATAAGTGTTAAAAAAAAAAGAATATAAACCGTTCAAATCATCTCCCTTTCCCCTTTCTAAAAATAAACAAAAAAGAATAAAGGTCATTAGCACAGCCACTAGGGATGAGCAAATTTCATATTTTGAAGTTCGTGTTGTGGTATTTACTGAATTGCGTTATGGATTCTGTTACCACAGACCATAACGCAATTCCATGAAGGAATGTATAGTGGAATGCCTTTAGAGGTATTCAGTTATTCATTCCGTCATAATAGAAGTCTATGGCCTGCATAACAGATCTGTCCGGTTTACGTTATGCTGGAGTCCCGAAATGCCCATACTATTAAAGTATTTATTTTCCATTATGCAGTTCACCTTATGGGTATTTTCTGGCGTATAAGACTACTTTTTCACACATGAAAATCTTCTCAAAAGTCGTGGGTCGTCTTATACGCCGGGTGTTGTCTTGTAAGACAGTATACTGCATGCTGAAACTTAAGAGGACCTTTCAGTAGTCCAACGATTGTTAGATAATGATATGTACCGGTATGTGTAGAGCGGCGCCCAGGGATTTTTTTCTCCCAGGCTGTGAGCTGAGCGCTGCGGGAGACACCCAGGGCAGAAGAGGATGTCTCCTCCCAGGTGCGAGATTAGCTGTAATTAGCATAAGGCACAGGCGCCGGTAATCGGGGCTACAGCGGGCGCCGCTCTACACAGACATATCATTATCTAACAATCATTGGACCAGTGAAAGGTCCTCTTTACTTCCGAGCCGAACTGGAGAAGCTGTCCTTCTTCAGCTTCAGGGACAGGCGCCCTCTAGCTGAGCCACTGTGCGCTGCATCCTGGCCAGCCGCTCCTGAAGCAGCCCCTGACAGGGAGGGCTGGGCAGGCAGGGAGAGCTGACCCACCCAATTTTTATTTGGTGTGTTGGAAGAAGGGTAGTCTTATATGGTGAGTATAGCCCAAACCCCATGTTTTAACAGAGAAAGTAGGGGGCCGTCTTATATGCCTAGTCGTATTATACGCCGGAAAATACGGTAAATCAAAGTGGCCATTTTGACGCTTTACCTCCCTAAATAAAAATTTAATAAGAAGTGATGAAAAAGCCATACACACTCCAAAATGGCATCAATAAAATGAGCCCTCACACAGCTCTGTAGGTGTAAATATAAAAATAAGTTATTAAGCAGGGAAGAGTCCGAATATGGTGATGCAAGGAAAATATCTTTTCAAGTTTTTTTTTTTTTTTTTTAAAAGGGTTCTGTCACCAGATTTAACCCTATTAAACTGGCTTACGTTAGCGATGTGCTAATGTCAGCAGATAGGTTTACTGCCCGTCTGGGCATCTGTTAAATAATATTTGTGTTAAATAACCTTACCCAGGCTAGGTCCCATAGATGATAATGTCAGCAGACCCTAACTCTCCTAATCTTGTGCTTCTGGATGCCCCCGATACTGCACAATTTAAACTTTTATAATATGCTAATTAGCCGTTCTCCCACCTCAAGTCACGCCCTGCCGTCCTTGATTGACAGGGCCAGCGTTCATCTACCCTGGCCGGCCCTGTGTGCTGGATAAATCTCGTGCATGCGCAGTCCCAGCACTCAGGGCTGGCAGGAGGAGACTAGCGATGGCAGGGCGTGACTTGAGGTGGGCGAACAGAGCCTCTAGGAGCAGAAGCAATGCCCCAAACCCCCCCACCCCCCCACCCCGGTCCTAGGGGCTAATTAGCATATTATAAAAGTTAGAATTGTGCTGTTATGGGGGCATCCAGAAGCATAAGATTAGGAGAGTTAGGGTCTGCTGACATTAGCACATCGCTAACGTCAGCCAGTTTAATAGGGTTAAATCTGGTGACAGAAACCCTTTAAGTATTGAGACTATTAACTAAAAAAAAACTGTAATCATACTGATATATAACATGTCAGTGTTACTGAATGGAGTACAAAACGAAACCTAAATTGTTCCGTTCCCCCCACTTTCGATTTTTTTTTTTTTTTTTACAGCTTCCCACTACATTACCTGCAATATGAAATGGTACCATTAGAAAGTACAACTTGTCTTGTAAAAAATAAGCCCACAGACTGCAATGTGAATAGAAAAATATATGTCTCCAGGAAGGCAGGAAGTAAAGAATGAAAAAGCAGAAAATTGCTGTGTCCTTAAAGGGGTTTTCCGGGACAGATCGGTGGGGGTCCGACACCCTGCCGATCAGCTGGTTGAAGAGAAGGCTGCTCTCTGTGCAAGCGCAGCGTTCCCTTTATTGTTTACCTACTCGTCGTCAACAGTGCAGCGGTGAGCATTGAAGTGAATGGGCACTGCTTGTAATTATACCTGCTCGCCATCGACAGCGCAACAATGAAGGGAAGGCTGCGTTCGCACGGCGCACCGCCTTCTTTCAGCCAGCCGATCAGCAGGGGTGCCGGACCTATTCTGAGGATAGGTCATCACTATTAAAATCCTGGAAAACATCTTTAAGGGGTTAAGGACCAGGTCAATTTTCTTTTTTATTCACATAACTGTATGGCAGCTTGATTTGTTTTCAGGACGTATTTTTTTTATATAAACATTTACCATATCTTCTACTGAAAAAATAAAATAAAATTGTGGGGTGAAATTGGGAAAAAAATATGCAATTTTGGGTTTTGTGGGTAAGCACAATTACAGCAATGCCAAATGTATATAGTTTTTTTTTAATGCTTTTACTACTTCTAGAAAAAGCTATCGTGCTTGTTTTTTTTTTGTTTTTTTTTGTGGGGCAAGCTGTCATTTTTATTGATACCATATTGGTATTGCATAGGATTGGGGTGCATAGGATTATCCCTTTTTATAAAAAAAAAATTTGGAGGAAAATAAATGGCAATTTGTGCATTTTGATTATATTCAGTTACAGCATTCAACATATATTTTAATAGTTCAGAAATTTTCAGACGCTGTGATACTAATGAAGTTTATTTTTTATAGTTTATTCCTACACAAAATTAGGAAAGGGATGATTTGAATTAAAACGTAAGCTGCCTCTCGCCGTGCTGCCACCAGAACGCCGCCCCGCCCCCATTATAGTGAATGTGGACGGAGCGGCAGTCCGAGGGCACACATGAACTAGCAGCAGGGCAGATTCGACAGGCTGTTCACCCACCAGAACAGCCTGACGGACTCCCCTGCCACTAGTGTGAAAATATATGAAAAGTATTATACCCTATAGTGCTTATGATGTGTTCCTACCAGAGAAAATCTGTCCCCACATAATTTTATTGGAAAAGGTGCAGGAATGCTGGGGCTGTAAAGGGAAGCTTACTTACCTGCTTCCCGCTCCCTCGCAGAAAACATCCGGTTTGACATGGCTGCTCCCAATCACTTGCTATGGCAGTGACCGGATCCCCTTATGTCATGGCAAGTGGATCCGGTCTCTGCTGTTGCCATGTCCAACTGGATGCTTTCAACAAGGGAGCATAGCAGGGGCCAGGAGAAGGGGGGGTGGGGCAACACCCATTATTGCACAACTCCTTTAAAATCTCTGCTTTTCCCTTCATCTATGAGAGCACCATAGAGAGATAGATCCACTCCACAGGAAGCCTTCAGAGCAGTTAAAAAGGGAACACCCAATTCCTCCTTCCGTGTGGTTCAGAGGAGCTTGGAGTATGCAGCCTCCAGGGCTGTAAGACCAGGAACACCATATGATGGATTGAACTTAGGTTATAAAGCAAATATTTGTGTTGTGTGGTTGGCATGAATCTGTTTGGTGTCTTTAGCATGATTGATACGTTTGAATCTTTGATATTCTGGGGCCTGGTTGTCTGCCTCTGGGCTTTCAGGCTTATGCCTGCTTAGCTGGACGCCTGTGCCTGCTTCGCTGGCTGGGGTCCTGTGTGTGTTAGTTTCCGGCGTTGTGGAAAGGTCCAGGGGGCTCTTTAGCACTCTTGCAGTGATCTGTGGGCACCTCCGGAGGGATGGATGCCAAGGTAGGGTTCCATCATGGTTACCAGATTGCGAGTAAAATTGGAGATTGAGACGTCTGACATGCGGTACTTCCAGTAGATGTAACAGAATAAAAGGAGACGGGCTTCCAGCAGATCTTGGATCTAAACATCTGTTTTACAGTTTAATCTGCACCAAAGGAATCAGTGGTGGTTCGGCAGGTATATTCAGTTTTGATCATCCTGTGTCACGATGAGCACCTTTCTAAACGTCTGGTTTAATCTGTTAATGATTATTTTTATAAGCACTTGATGAGAAACCATATGGGATTTCTTTTCTAAGGCTCCATTCACACGTCCGCAATTTGTTCGGCATTTTGCGGAACGGAATTGCGGACCCATTCATTTCTTTGGGGACACACTATGTCCTGCCCACAATTGCGGATCCACACTTCCGGGTCTGCAATTGTGTTCCCGAAAAAAAATAGAGCATGTCCTATTCTTGTCTTGTCAATTGCGGACAAGAAAAGGCATTTTCTATGATAGTGCTGGCGATGTGCGGTCCGCAAAACAGACGTGTGAATGGACACTTAGATTATGACTGGTTTCAAGTCCAATGTCTAGTTTTAAAAGTTCCTAGGTTTTGGGAGGTTTCTTAATCCAACCCTTTAGCTCTGACCTCTTGTTAGCCTTCAGTTCCCTCCACCTACTTTGGGGTCTTCTTGGCATAGCATACTTTTAAAGAGCTGTCCCTCTCCAGGGGTGTTTTTATTCCTCTGCTTTCGGTCTCTCTATGGTGCTGTCATGGGTGAAGGGAAAAATGATAATTACACTCACCAGTAATTTGATTTTCCAGAACCCATGACAGACCCCGCAATTTGCAGTCCCCAATGCACGGGCAACATTCAACTTGAATGGGTCAGCTCGCACCGTAAAATAGAAAAAAGGTCGTCCGTAGTGCTTCCGTTCCGCACCGCATCTCCCGGATTGCAGACCCATTCAAGTATACGGGCTGCAATACGGCTATGGCTGAGCACAGATTTAGAAGTTTATTGGAGCTTAACTGCAATTGGACACCTGGCACTGTTTTCAGTGGTCCCCTGAAATGTATTTTCTAGGTGCAGTTGTGGCTATAAACCGCGGCCATGCCACTGGAGGCAGAGTCAGCACGGCTGTCAGCGGTGTTCTGGTACAGAATTTATGCTAAGTTCCAACAGCAAAAGACTGTGGGCCAGATTTATCATTACTCTTGCAGTTCACTCCACTTTCAAAGAAGGCGTATGTGTATTTGAGTCAAGTCAAATTTATCATGGGCTCTTTCAGAGGTTGATAAATCTGGTGTATTTCTGGTTCCTAGTTGTATTTTGGCTTGGTCTTTGGAAAAGTCGCCATTTTAAAAAAGTGATTTTGTCAAACATAAGCATGGTCATGAGTGGAGTGAGTTTGCGCAATTTTTTGCGACTTTTTTGCGACTATTTAAAAAGTCGCAATAATAAATCTGTCTTGCAAGTGATTTACATACGACAAAACGCCCATAAACTTGGTTTTGGAGTGAGTGGCGTAAGTCTCCAAAAAGTCGCAAAAAATTGCGCAATTTGGCTTTTTGCGCAATTTTTTGCGACTTTTCAACTCCAGAAAAGTGACTTAGGCTAATGATAAATCTGGCCCTGTGTGTGAATGGTGGCCTTTTCTGAATCTTTTCTTACAGCACTATACAGCCATCTGCACAGCTCCTTGTGCTGTATACCATGCTGCCTGCAGGCTGCACTACATTTCTGGTTCTATTTAACCGCTACAGGACCGCCGCACGCAGGATTGCGTCCTGGCGGCGGCCCTGTAGCTCTGATCGGACGCATCGGCGCGTCATCTCGCGAGATGACGCGAGGACGCGCCCGCACATGCGCAATGCGCGCCATCGGCGCGCTCGCATGTAGTTATACTACAGCCTGCCAGCGCCGATCGTGCGCTGGCAGGCTGTATATGGCAGAAAAAATCGCAGATCAGACGTTGTTCTGTGAACAGCGTCTGATCTGCTTGCTGCCCGCTTCTCTGGTGGTCCCTTTGCTTGGGACCACCAGAGAAAAAATATCAAAGTGCACCAATCACCACACAACCCCCCACCGCCCCCACCCACCCACCACCCCCTGTCTCTGATTAACCCCTGATCTCCCATGTCACCCCCTGATCACCCCCTGTCACCCCCTGTCACTGATCACCCCCTGTAAGGCTCATTCAGATGTCCGCATGTGTTTTGCGGATCCACGGATCCGCAAATCCGCGGATCCGCAAACACGGACACCAGCAATGTGCTTTCCGCATTTTGCAGATCCGCACATTGCCAGAACTATATAGAAAATGCCTTTTCTTGTCCGCAATTGCGGACAAGAATAGGACATGTTCTATACTTTTGCGGATCTCCAATTACGGATCCGCAATTACGGATCCGAGCGGGACAAAGTCTGTCCCCATAGAATTGAATGTATCCACATTTCTGTTCCGCAAAATTTTGCGGAACAGAATTGCGGACGCTTGAATGAGGCCTTAGGGTCCCTTAGCGATCGCAGCTTTATAGCTTTTCCCTCTTTTTTTTTGCACATTTTTTAGAGATTTTTTCATCCACATTGATCAATGTGAATGGAAAAATATGTGACGTTCATTTTTTTCTTTCAGCGCAGAGGCTGAACGGAAAAAAAAATTCTCATTACCCGTATGGTCAATATAAGGAGAATAGCAAAACTCCTAATTCTGGCCATACGTGTAATGATTACGGAGACCCTAAAATGCCAGGGCAGTACAAAAACCTCACAAGTGACCCCATTTTAGAAAGAAGACACCCCAAGGTATTCCGTGAGGGGTATGGCGAGTTCATGCAAAATTTTATTTTTGTCACAAGTTAGTGGAATGTGAGACTGTAAAAAAAAAAAAAAAACCATTTCCGCTAACTTGTGCCAAATTTTTTTTCTGTGAACTCGCCATGCCCCTCACGGAATACCTTGGGGTGTCTTCTTTCCACAATGGGGTCACATGTGGGGTATTTATACTGCCCTGGCATTTTAGGGGTCCTAAAGCGTGAAAATCCAAATGCGTAAAAATGTCCTGTGAAATCCTAAAGGTACTCATTGGTTTTAGGGCCCCTTTGCGCATCTTGGCTGCAAAAAGTGTCACTCATGTGGTATCGCCGTACTCAGGAGAAGTAGGGCAATGTGTTTTGGGGTGTATTTTTACATATACCCATGCTGTGTGTGAGAAATATCGCTGTAAACGACAACTTTTTAAATTTTTTTATTCAAAGTTGTCAATTTACAGAGATATTTCTCTCACCCAGCATGGGTATATGTAAAATACACCCCAAAACACATTGCCCTACTCTCCTGAGTACGGCGTTACCACATGAGTGACACTTTTGCAGCCAAGATGCAAGGGCCCTAAAACCAATGAGTACTTTTAGGAGGGCATTTTACGCATTTTCCTTCTCACGCTTTAGGGCCCCTAAAATGCCAGGGCAGTATAAATACCCCACATGTGACCCCATTTTGGAAAGAAGACACCTCAAGGTATTCGCTGAGGGGCATAGTGAGTCCATGAAAATTAAACTTTTTGTCAAAAGTTAGCGGAAAGGGAGACTTTGTGAGAAAAAACAATAAAAATCAATTTCCACTAACTTGTGCCAAAAAAATCTTCTATGAACTCGCCATGCCCCTCACGGATTACCTTGGGGTGTCTTCTTTCCAAAATGGGGTCACATGTGGGGTATTTATACTGCCCTGGCATTTTAGGGGCCCTAAAGCGTGAGAAGAAAATGCGTAAAAATGCCCTCCTAAAGGTACTCATTGGAATTAGGGCCCTTTGCTCATCTTGGCTGCAAAAGTGTCACTCATGTGGTATCGCCGTACTCAGGAGAAGTAGGGCAATGTGTTTTGAGGTGTATTTTTACATATACCCATACTGGGTGAGAGAAATATCTCTGTAAATTGACAACTTTGAATAAAAAAATTTAAAAAGTTGTCGTTTACAGCGATATTTCTCACACGCAGCATGGGTATATGTAAAAATACACCCCAAAACACATTGCCCTACTTCTCCTGAGTACGGCGATACCACATGTGTGACACTTTTGCAGCCTGGTGCGCAAAGGGGCCCTAAAACCAATGAGTACCTTTAGGATTTCACAGGCCATTTTTATGCATTTGGATTCTCACACTTTAGGGGCCCCTAAAATGCCAGGTGAGTATAAATACCCCACATGTGACCCCATTTTGGAAAGAAGACACCCGTAGGTATTCTGTGAGGGGCATGGTGAGTCCACCGAATTTTTATTTTTGGCATAAGTCAGCGGAAATTGTTTTTTTGTTTTTTTTAATTTTGTTTTTACAAAGTCTCATATTCCACTAACTTGTGACAAAAATAAAATTTTACATGAACTCACCATACCCCTCACAGAATACCTTGGGGTGTCTTCTTTCCAAAATGGGGTCACATGTGGGGTATTTATACTGCCCTGGCATTTTAGGGGCCCCTAAAGCGTGAGAAGAAGTCTGGAATCCAAATGCGTAAAATGCCCTGTGAAATCCTAAAGGTACTCATTGGTTTAGGGCACTTTGCACCCAGGCTGCAAAAGTGGCACACATGTGGTATCGCCGTACTCAGGAGAAGTAGGGCAATGTGTTTTGGGGTGTATTTTTATATATACCCATACTTTGTGTGAAAAATATCTCTGTAAACGACAACTTTTAAAAATTTTTATACAAAGTTGACAATTTACAGAGATATTTCTCTCACTCCAACATGGGTGTATGTAAAAATACACCCCAAAACACATTGCCCTACTTCTCCTGAGTACGGCGATACCACATGAGTGACACTTTTGCAGCCTGAGTCGCAAAGGGCCCAAATTCCAACGAGTACCTTTAGGTTTTACATGGCGGCTCACAATTTAGCCCCGCCCAAAATGCCAGAACAGTAAACACACCCCACAAATGACCCCATTTCGGAAAGTAGACACCCCAAGGTATTCACTGAGGGCATAGTGAGTCCGTCTGAGATTTTTTTTTTTTGCCAGAAGTTATCAGAAATTGAAACTTTTTTTTTTTTTTTTCTCAGAAAGTGTCATTTTCCGCTAACTTGTGAAAAAATGAAATGATACATGAACTCACCAAGCCCCTCCGCGAATACTTTGGGGTGTCTTCTTTCTAAAATGGTGTAATTTGGGGGTATTTATACTTTCCTGACATTCTAGCACCTGAAGAAACATGACAGGCGCTCAGAAAGTCAGAGCTGCTTCAAAATGCCGAAATTCACTTTTTTGCACCATAGTTTGTAAACGCTATAACTTTTACCCAAACCAATAAATATACACTTATTGGATTTTTTTATCAAAGACATGTAGAACAATAAATTTAGAGAAAATTTATATAGAAATGTAGTTTTTTGAAAAATTTTACAACAGAAAGTGAAAAATGTCATTTTTTTGCAAAAATTTCGGTAATTTTTGATTAATAGCAAAAAAGTAAAAATGTCAGCAGCAATGAAATACCACCAAATGAAAGCTCTATTAGTGAGAAGAAAAGGAGGTAAAATTCATTTGGGTGGTAAGTTGCATGACGGAGCAATAAACGGTGAAAGTAGTGTAGTGCAGAATTGTAAAAAGTGGCCTGGTCATTAAGGGGGTTTAAGCTAGGGGGGCTGAAGTGGTTAAGCCACAGGCATGGCTTAATGGTAAGGGTACTTTCACACTAGCGGCATGGCTATCTGGCAGGCTGTTCTGGCGGGTGAAGAGCCTGCCGGATCCGCCATGCCGCAAGTACCCGTGTGCACTGTAGTGATCGCCGGACTAAAAAGTCAGACCTGCAGTACTTTTAGTCCTGCCGTGCTGTGACGTAGCTAAGCCCCCAGCCCCCACTCCATTATAGTCAATGGGGACAGAATGGCAGCACACTGGTACCTGCGGAATGGCGGATCCGGCAGGCTCTTCACCCGCCGGAACAGCCTGCTGGATAGCCATGTAGCAATTGTGAAAGTACCCTAAGATTACAATGGCAGGCCTTGAAGCTGTTAGAAGGCCCCAGGCTACCATGACAATGAGTCAGCACAGCACAGGCAGAGGAGCGAGTAGGAATTCGAGACCGAGAAATCTGCTCCATCCATTCTCCATGTGTGAATGATGTACATGAGGGCTTAAACTGTTATCGGTGTCCAGTAACAACCCGACCATTGTATTTGTAGCCTGTTATTTCCCTGATAGACTGGAGTTAAAGCTCTCGACTCCAGCAAGGTCTGAATGCTCCACTAGGTTACTTTAATGGTTAACTATGCAGCTTCCAAAAAAAAGCCAAGCTGACAGCAGGTGAATTGTCACAGCATTTTTCTACTGCCGCAACAGTTAGACCCTTGTGATAGGACGCTGGCGTCATATTCTAGAAATATTTAGCGTAAAAGGGTTGTTCAGATAAGGCCCCTTTCACACTTGCGTTGTGTGGATCCGGCGTGCACTTCCGTCCCGCCGGATCCGTCACAACGCATGACAACTGAAAGCATTTGTAGACGGATCCGGATTGCGGATCCGTCTACAAATGCATTGCAAGTGCAGATCCGTCTCTCCGTTTGCCATGCGGAGAGACGTATCCTTCTTGTATTTTTTTCACTGTTTTAAAGGTCTGCGCATGCACACACCTGAAGGACGGATCCGTCCTTCAGTCTTTTATTAATGCCGGATCCGGCCCCAATGTAAGTCAATGGGACTTAAGGCCTGATCAGGCGTTCAGTCATGTGTTCAGGCTTTTCAGGACGGAGATAAAACCGCAGCATGCTGCGGTTTTATCTCCGTCCTGAAAAGTCAAAAAGCCTGAACTGAAGACATCCTGATGCATCCTGAACGGATTTCTCTCCACTCAGAATGCATTGGGATAATCCTGATCAGTATCTTTCCGTCCTAGAGCCCCGAGGACGGAACTCTAGGACGGAAAGTAAAAACGCTAGTGTGAAAGCACCCTAAGAAATAGAGCTTTAACAGACCACAATCCCAAACATAAGCTTACTATCGTGCGATGCATCCCAGATCTGCGGGGTCGGGAGATGCAAATAACCTGTATTGATTTCCAGTATCCAAGAAGCTCAGAGCTGGTGTTGGGTACATATATACAGGATTTATAGTAGGGGTCGACCGATATTGATTTTTTAGAGCCGATACCGATATTCTGTGAACTTTCAGGCCGATAGCCGATATTTTATACCGATATATTTTGCGCATTTTAATTTTTGGGATTTTTTTTTCTGTTACAGCGTCCAACGCTTTTAAAAAAAATATATTTTAACAGTTTGGACTTTTTGGGCACGGCGATATGTTTTTTTATTTATTGTTTATATGTAAAATTGGAAAAGGGTTAATTTATACTTAATATTTTGGTGTTTGTTACTATTTTAAATTTTTTTACTATTTCCCCCCCTTAGGGGTAGAACCTGGGCTCTTTACATCCCTTGTCCTATTCACCCTAATAGAGATCTATCAGGGTGAATAGGATCTTACACTGTCCCTGCTGCCCTGTGCTATGGGCACACAGCAGCAGGAACCATGGCAGCCAGGGCTTCAGGAGCGTCCTGGCTGCCATGGTAACCGATCGGAGCCCCAGCATTACACTGCTGGGGCTCCGATCAGAAGAGATGAGATGGGGGACTCTGTGGCCACTGCCACCAATGATATTAATACTGAAGGGATGGGGGGGGGGGGGGGGACGCACTGGCCACCAATGTTTTTTATACTGTGGACAGGTGGGGCTGAGGGCGCACTGGCCACCAATGTTTTTTATACTGTGGACAGGGGGGGGCTGAGGGCGCACTGGCCACCAATGATAATAAGGTTTAAGATATTAGAAACGCAGCATTAGAAACACATTGCCCAGACCCTGCCTCTGATAGAGCGCTGCGGCACCTGAGGGGTTAATTGCCGCGGATCGCAGCGCTCTATCAGAGGCAGGGTCTGGGCAATTGACTTGTAATGCCTGCGTTTCTAATATGTTAAACCTTATTATCATTGGTGGCCAGTGCGCCCTCAGCCCTGCCTCCTCTTCTCTCATTGGAGGCCAGTGCGCCCTCAGCCCCGCCTCCTCTTCTCTCCATTGGCAGGGCAGCGCAGCACAGGGGGAAGGAGGGACTGCGCGGCAATGTTCTGTGATAGCACAGTTATCGGTATTTCGGCCTGGTTAGGGGCCGATACCGATAACTGTGCAAATCATGAATATCGGCCGATAATATCGGCCAAACCGATAATCGGTCGACCCCTACTTTATAGGGAACCTGTCACACTGAACATGGTGTCTGAGCTGCCGGTAGCAGGTTATAGAGCAGATGGATGTATCATCTTATAGTAACATTCAGCATAACTCTTGTGTTATGATACTGAAAAAAAAGAAAAACTTTGGAAAATAAATTTTTCTTCTTTTCATGGCCATATTCTGATTCCCTTAACTTTTTTATAGTTATGTCTATGGAGCTGTGTGAGCTCGAGCTCATTTGTAGTTTTTATTAATACTATTTTGAGGTGTATGACTTTTTAAATCACTTTTTATTCATTTTTTGTGGGGGGTGGGAAGCAATGAAAAAACAGCAAACTGAACATTATAATTTAGTATAGGCATTTTCAGACATGGTAATGCCTGTGATGTTTATTTTTTTGGATTATTTTGGGGAAAGGGAGTGATTTGAGTTTTTATAGTTGAAATCTTTTTTTACTTTTTGTTTTAGCTTTTTTTTGGGCCACAACATGCAATCATTAGCTTTCAGTGCTGCCACCTGCAGGCCTGAATTGGAATATACAAGTAATAAGCCTAGTAGCCTATTTCAGGCTGTGGCCTTTTACTGCAACAGAACGTTTTCCCCGATTTTAGCCAGGGGGAAGTGTTCCTGTTTTGTACCTTTCAGATTTCACATTTGACCATGACCATCTGAGGGGTCAGCATTACCGCCGTTGGCAGACATGAGCCCCAGACATCCGGAAGCTATGGCACTTGATCTTCTCTGGACAGGTCGCCATTTTTAAAGACCCAACATAACTATTCTGCATTTTTTCAGTCTTTGCAGTTGAAATAATTATACAGCGGTCCCTCAAGTTACAATGTTAGTTGGTTCCGTGACAACCATTGTATGTTGAAACCATTGTAAGTTGAGTAATTGGTTCTAATGCTCCAAAATGTGATCAAAGATAACAAAAAATAAAGATTTAAGAAAAATAAGCAGATAACTAAGAAAGTCAGGAATAGCTGCTAACTAGTAACTAATCCAGCTATTTTACCTGAGACGTGGCCTTGATGGGTCGGATCTGAGTCTGAGACATTGTATGTCGAGTATAGTTTCAACTTACGATGGGTCAGAAAAGACAGTTATACGTTGAAAATATTGTATCCTGATGGATCACTGTATGGCATTACGTTGTTGTATGGGTCAAGATGAGTATGTAAAGATGTTTTTGGAACTTTGAAATACATTGTTATTTTAAAAAAAAATGAAGTTTTTGTCCCCTTTGGGCGTTTTCTTTTCATAATGACCTGCCATGTCTTTGACCGTACACTACTGTCTGTGAAGGTACAATCGCAACTCCGCTTCCGATTGTGTGGTAACCGCTATAGCGCCCACATTTACAGCATTCAGTAGTGTCACCAGAAAACCCTTCTGTTTTTATCCTCCCTCTTCTATATATTATGCTGTAAAAGTGTTTTTCGTTTAGGACCGTTTAGCAAACCAATAATGCCTTGGTGTTGAAGCAGACCTTACCTTGGAAAAGTCTGGTTTCACAGGTGGATTTTCCCGTAACTCTGTTTCAGTGTATTCATTATTAACATAATATCCAACTCTGATAAACTCTTGTCCCCTGTATGTACAAGTAATTAACACAACTGTGACGCCAACCGCATCCGCATCTGGGATAAGGCCAGGATTTGGGGCATCCGCCTGGCAAGAGAGAAAATATGAAGATGGTGTTTGGTTAGTCCACTACGATCGGTTCATCCTGCAGAGAAAGTATCTGCTACTAGATCCAGTCACACTATGCATACACTAAATATTCCAAACCCTACTGCTCTGTCAGGTGCCCAGGACCAAACGTCAGTGACAACTGGCTGCTCTTAGATAGAAAAAAAATAGGAAATGTTAGGGTGCTGCCCAAGAAAAGGAAAGGTATGTTTGTGTGTGGACTCTGATCTAGGTATAAAGGGGTTAAAGGGTCTGTCTGACTTATAAGGAAACTCTCCCAATGCTGCCAAGTGTCAAAATAGAAAAAGAACATATACTCACCACTTAATCCCCTGCTATTCCAGCTCTGGTCCTCACCTCCAGTTTATGTTAACCGGCTGCAGCGGTGATTTCTCTGTACATGGCATGTAACCACTGCAGTCAGTCGCCGGCCTCAGTGGTATACGACACAAGACCGTTGAGGTCAGGGATTTATGCTGTATACAGCTACGTCACTGCTGCAGCCTGTAACTGCAGGAGAGGTGAGAACAGAGCGCTGAATATATGTTTTTATCATTTTATCACTTTTTGGATACTGTGAGTCAGCCATTTTTTTTTTATTTTGTGTCAAATTCATAATCGTAGGCAATTTACAACCAAATCATACTCTAACATAGTGGTGCAAGTTGCGGCTAAAATGTAGCCACATACACAAATATTACTTGTGATCTCACAATGCGACTTTCCAACCTTCGTGTCATACAGCTAAAGTCACCATGGTGTAGCTTAAAGGTGGAATTACACATTGCGGTCAGAAAGTGCACTGGAAACCATACATGGTTTTATCATGTGGTCCAGCAATTGTGAAAATGTTGCATCTGGAAAAACTACCCAGCCAATAACATGGCAAAATTAGGGAACAGATGGGAAGGGGGACTCGGACTACACAGGTTTTATTTGTAGTCTGTTACTATGGAAACACAGTTCTGAATAGGAGCTGCATTTTCTACGCGGGTCTTTATTCAATGCCTATTCTTGTCCGCAAAACAGACATGAACAGGACATGCTCTATATTTTTTACGGGGCCACGGAATGGACATACGGATGCAGACAGCACACTGTGTGCTGTGGGCATTTTTTGCAGACCTGTTGAAATGAATGGGTTTTTATCTAATCCGGAATGGACACGTAAACAAAATACGTTTGTGTGAATGTAGCCTAAATCTGCAGAAGCCAATGGCCCTGCCCACTTCAGTCCCCCTTATAGAAAGTGGCTAGGGCGACGTAGAAACAGCACTTGGGCCAACATTTTGCAGAAGTGCCATTTAAAAAGTTGTAAACCTGGGGTTTGCAACTTTTTTTTATAATGCCAGATTTCTTGCATACAAGGAAGACTCCAGATCCCCCTACCAATCGGCTGTTTGAAGAGGCTGCAGTCTCTTCTTGGGTCATTCACGTCACATTCATCAGTCAGCCTATGTGAGCTGCAATACCAATAACAGCCACTATACAGTGTACGGCGCTACGCTCTGTATGATGTGCATCGCTCACTGGAGCGCCATAGCCTCTTCACAGAAATGACTGGTTGCCAGTTGTCAGACTACCAACCAATCTTATATTGATTAACTCCTAGAACACCCCTTTAAATGTGCTAAACTAGCAAGTTAGCTTACTTATGTACTGTAATTATCCAAGGTGCCCAGAGCTGAAGATATTATTTGAGGACATTTTAGATTAAATTTATTTATTTTTTCTGGATCAGCCCCTTGAAAGCAAACATGTCACCATAAAATGCAGTCTAATCTGCAGGCAGAAGAATGAGCTGAGCAGGTTGACCTTACACTCCTCACCATTGAAATTCCAACGCCAAGAAGGACAAGCTGTAAGCTTAGGCAAATTGGGGAGGTAGCAAGTGTCCTTCAAATCTACAGACTATCAAATTCTCAAGCCCCTAGCTCCAGTCTGTGGTATGTGGGAGGGAAATTTAACAGGGCTCCAGATTTAAAAAATTACCTAGGAGTAGAGTTGAGCGAACTTGTGTTTTAAGTTCGGCTTCCAAAGTTCGGGTTAGCGTAGCATCCCGTTATGGATTCCGCTACCACGGACCATAACGGCATTTGGAATCCATAACGGGATTCTTCAATGAACCCGAACCCTGGGCAACACTAAGGACCTGGGGTGACGTCACCGGGTCGGGTTCATTGGTTCGGGTTCATTGAAGAATCCCCTTATGGATTCCAAATGCCGTTATGGTCCGTGGTAGCGGAATCCATAACGGCATGCTTGGAAAACCCGAATCTGAACTTTGGAAGCCGAACTTAACACTACCTAGGAGCCATTGGCTCCTAAACTGAAAAATTTAGGAGCCAAATAAAATTTTTAGCCTCCAAATTTAAATAGATATATAATCGTGATTAAAAACGTCAGTGTTTGGTCAGTGATTTCCATCAGTGATTATGAGCCAAAACCAGGATTGGAGCCTCCACAGACATAAGGTATAAGGGAAAGATCTGCACCTGTTCTGTTTTTACAGCCGCAACTGGTTTTGGCTCAAAAATCACTGATGGAAATCACTGACCGAACACTGATGCCTCATTCACACGGGTTCACATTATGTTTCGGTCATATGTTATATTATACTATGACCGAAACATAACGGACGCCTCAGACAGATGCCATACTGCGGCATCCCTCACCATAGAGTTCCATTGTACAAAAAATGTATAGATTTTTTTCTGGACTTTAGAGGATGGTAAGACGTGGTGCACTACGATCTCCCATTCTGCAAAAAAAAAAAATTATTATAAATCAGCATATATGGTTTTTTGTGCAATGGAACTATTGGATGGATGCCACAGTATGGCATCTGTCTGAGGCGTCCGTCAACATTTTTTTTTGTATATGTTAAACGAATGATAAAAATCCAACACGTCCATTATTTTCATTGTTCTGCTCATCAAACGGAGCAGAACAGAAATAAATAGTGGTGGTGTGAACGGGGCCTAAGAGGTGGGTGTGCAGGGAACCGTTACTGGTCTAATAACATGAAGCAATTATAGCGAGGTGATAAAGTTCAGTCCAATATGGCGGAACCTCCCTGTACGTTATCACTTGGCTATAATAGCCTGCTGTGTATTTACTACACACTGCACCATATACATCACTGCACTACATACATCAGTGTGAGATGTGTGTAGTGCAGTGTGTGATGTATACATGTGTATGATGTATGTAGTGCAGTGTGAGATGTATACATGTGTGATGTATACATGTGTATGATGTATGTAGTGCAGTGTGAGATGTATGTAGTGCAGTGTGTGATGTATGTAGTAGTGTGAGATGTATGTAGTGCAGTGTGTGTATACATGCGTATGATGTATGTAGTGCAGTGTGATGTATACATGTGTATGATGTATGTAGTACAGTATGTGATGTGTGTAGTGCGATGTGTGATGTATACTGTATGATGTATGTAGTACAGTATGTGATGTATGTAGTGCGATGTGATGTATACTGTATGATGTATGTAGTACAGTATGTGATGTATGTAGTGCAGTGTGACGTATACATGTGTATGATGTATGTAGTGCAGTGTGAGATGTATACATGCGTATGATGTATGTAGTGCAGTGTGTGATGTATACATGTGTATGATGTATGTAGTGCAGTGTGTGATGTATACATGTGTATGATGTAT
This sequence comes from Bufotes viridis, assembly GCA_033119425.1. Classification (NCBI taxonomy): domain Eukaryota; kingdom Metazoa; phylum Chordata; class Amphibia; order Anura; family Bufonidae; genus Bufotes; species Bufotes viridis. The sequence goes on along the minus strand of CM065592.1, from coordinate 248,428,019 downwards.
GTAGTGCAGTGTGTGATTTATACATGTGTATGATGTATGTAGTGCAGTGTGAGATGTATACATGTGTATGATGTATGTAGTGCAGTGTGTGATGTATACATGTGTATGATGTATGTAGTGCAGTGTGTGATGTATACATGTGTATGATGTATGTAGTGTAGTGCAGTGTGTGATGTATGTAGTGCAGTGTGTGATGTATACATGTGTATGATGTATGTAGTGCAGTGTGTGATGTATGTAGTGCAGTGTGTGATGTGTGTAGTGCAGTGTGTGATGTATGTAGTGCAGTGTGATGTATACATGTGTATGATGTATGTAGTGCAGTGTGTGATGTATGTAGTGCAGTGTGATGTATACATGTGTGTGATGTATGTGGTGCAGTGTGTGATGTATGTAGTGCAGTGTGATGTATACATGTGTATGATGTATGTAGTGCAGTATGTGAGGTATACATGCGTATGATGTATGTAGTGCAGTGTGTGATGTATGTAGTGCAGTGTGTGATGTGTGTAGTGCAGTGTGTGATGTATACATGTGTATGATGTATGTAGTGCAGTGTGTGATGTATACATGTGTATGATGTATGTAGTGCAGTGTGAGATGTATACATGTGTATAATGTATGTAGTGCAGTGTGTGATGTATACATGCGTATGATGTATGTAGTTAAGTGTGTGATGTATACATGCGTATGATGTATGTAGTTAAGTGTGTGATGTATACATGCGTATGATGTATGTAGTGCAGTGTGTGATGTATACATGTGTATGATGTATGTAGTGCAGTGTGTGATTTATACATGTGTATGATGTATGTAGTGCAGTATGTGAGGTATACATGCGTATGATGTATGTAGTGCAGTGTGTGATGTATGTAGTGCAGTGTGTGATGTGTGTAGTGCAGTGTGTGATGTATGATGTATGTAGTGCAGTGTGTGATGTATACATGTATGATGTATGTAGTGCAGTGTGTGATGTATACATGTGTATGATGTATGTAGTGCAGTGTGTGATGTATACATGTGTATGATGTATGTAGTGCAGTGTGTGATGTATACATGTGTATGATGTATGTAGTGCAGTGTGTGATGTATACATGTGTATGATGTATGTAGTGCAGTGTGTGATGTATACATGTGTATGATGTATGTAGTGCAGTGTGTGATGTGTGTAGTGCAGTGTGTGATGTATGATGTATGTAGTGCAGTGTGTGATGTATACATGTGTATGATGTATGTAGTGCAGTGTGAGATGTATGTAGTGCAGTGTGTGTGATGTATACATGTGTATGATGTATGTAGTGCAGTGTGTGATGTATGTAGTGCAGTGTGTGATGTATACATGTGATGATGATGTAGTGTAGTAGCAGTGTGTGATGTATGTAGTGCAGTGTGATGTATACATGTGTGTGATGTATGTGGTGCAGTGTGTGATGTATGTAGTGCAGTGTGATGTATACATGTGTATGATGTATGTAGTGCAGTATGTGAGGTATACATGCGTATGATGTATGTAGTGCAGTGTGTGATGTATACATGTGTGTGATGTATGTAGTGCAGTGTGTGATGTATACATGTGTATGATGTATGTAGTGCAGTGTGTGATGTATACATGTGTATGATGTATGTAGTGCAGTGTGTGATGTATACATGTGTATGATGTATGTAGTGCAGTGTGTGATGTATACATGTGTATAATGTATGTAGTGCAGTGTGTGATGTATACATGCGTATGATGTATGTAGTTAAGTGTGTGATGTATACATGCGTATGATGTATGTAGTGCAGTGTGTGATGTATACATGTGTATGATGTATGTAGTGCAGTGTGTGATTTATACATGTGTATGATGTATGTAGTGCAGTGTGTGATGTATACATGTGTAAGATGTATGTAGTGCAGTGTGTGATGTATACATGTGTATGATGTATGTAGTGCAGTGTGTGATGTATACATGTGTATGATGTGTGTAGTGCAGTGTGTGATGTATACATGTGTATGATGTGCAGTATGCGATGTGTGTAGTGCAGTGTGTGATGTATGTAGTTATGTGTGATGTATACATGTGTATGATGTATGTAGTACAGTATGTGATGTGTGTAGTGCAGTATGATGTATGTGGTGCAGTGTGATGTATACATGTGTGTGATGTATGTAGTGCAGTGTGTGATGTATACATGTGTATGATGTATGTAGTGCAGTGTGTGATGTATGTAGTGCAGTGTGTGATGTATGTAGTGCAGTGTGTGATGTGTGTAGTGCAGTATGTGATGTATGTAGTGATGTATACATGTGTACTGTATGATGTATGTAGTGCAGTGTGATGTATGTAGTGCAGTGTGTGATGTGTGTAGTGCATGATGTATGTAGTGCAGTGTGTGATGTATGTAGTGCAGTATGTGATGTGTGTAGTGCAGTGTGTGATGTATGTAGTGATGTATACATGTGTACTGTATGATGTATGTAGTGCAGTATGTGATCACACACTCCACTACATACATAACACCTTGCGCTGTCACCTTCTTCTGCGGCTCCATCTTGATGCTTGGGCTGTAGGCTTCAGCTCCTCAGCGCGCCCGGCACTCCGTGCTTCAGTCACCCCCAGAGCCGGCCCCTCCTCCTTTCATCTCCCGCCGGCTTTCTCTGCTGCAGGGCGCTGTATGGCTCCGGCGCCCGCCCAAACTAACCAATAGCAAAGCTCCTTACTGTATGGAGCTTTGCTATTGGTTATTTCAGGCTGCGCTGCCTGTGCCGTTCGCTGCGTGGTGCATCTGCTGAAGACGTTTTTTTTTTTTCTTAAAGCTGCAGCACGGCGGTGGGACAAGTCGCAAATGGCGATAAGACTTCAATTTCTTATCGCCATTTGCAAATTCCTAGTCGCATTGGCAACCATTTTGGTCGCCATCTGGAGCCCTGTTAAAGCAGTTTGTTAGCCACGTGAAAACCCAAATCAGATCCAGTTATTTTGGATGATTGTAAAATGCCTCCTGTTCATCGCCATGCCAGTTATCATCAGTTTTCACAAGCTGAGAGGGAGAGAACCTGGTTCGTAGTTGGGAGTATGGCGCGTAGTGATCCGTTCTGCAGTGTAAGTGAAATTAGACGTCAAACACTGTCTACACAAAGCATCAGAAGACGTTGAACGACACTGGGCTAAGAACTGGACATCCATCTATTGGTATTACATTGCTCTTAAAAGCTATCATGGTGCACAACTAAACTGCTGAAGAGGCTGGACCTCCATCTCTGCCTCCACTGCCATGAGGCCCGCTTGGAGATTGGTCTGGAGACCACATAGGGGACAAGCAGTTGTAATTACACTGCACCGCTTCTACAAAGGAGACTACACAAAAGTAATTTTGAAAAGGACGTAGCACTCTCATGAGCGCTGCTACTCTTTCAAATAGCTGATGGGCAGGGGTGCCTGGAGTCTGACCCCCGACGATCTGATATTGATAAAATATTGCCATGGCACTTGTCTTTTATTTCATAAAATAAATTAATTCAATTATCAGTATGGGTCCATAAAGTTAACAATTATGATAAGGAACACGGCTCACATTGTCAATATGTTTCAGTCCAAAAAAGGACCTTCTTCAGTATCATGAGTCTGTCCTGCAATGATGTGGAGCTACATCGACGAGTGCCATGGTGATATTTTCTGTGCTAGGGGCAAAAGCCTTCCACTGGCACCTTCATCCATACTAGGAGTGCACGTGTCATCACTTTATAGGTGGTATCTTGAGGAGAAGTCCTCAATATTAACCCACTACACATCCCCCTTAACGTTATATACGTATACCTCCCAAAGGAACCGATCCTCAAGAGCGGACAACTACTACACCATCTAGAACTTTATATACACACGACTGGTGGTGTAGTAGTTGATATCATATTGACTATATTTGGAGGCTCCATTCCTGTGACTGGTATACCTATATAAAGTGTGTTTAGATAAGGAGGAAAACATCACACTAAGGGTCCATTCACACGTCCGCAATTCTGTTCCGCATTTTGCGGACCCATTCATTTCAATTTGCGGACCGCACATCGCCGGCACTATATAGAAAATGGCTTTTCTTGTCCACAAATGTTCTATTTTTTTCGGGAACGTGATTGCGTGATGTCCGTGTTTTGTGGATCCGTGTGAATGGACCCTAAACCTCCTCATGTAAGGGTACTTTCACACTAGCGGCAAGGAACTCCGGCAGGCTGTTCTGGCGGGTGAACAGCCTCTCGGATTCATGCTGCCGCTTGTATAATGGGGTTGGGCCGTGCATTATAGTCAATGGGGCCGGAGCGGTAGTTCCAGGGAAACGCGCGCACTAGCGGCAGCACTGATCCGACAGGCTGTTCACTTGCCGGAGTTCCTTGCCGCTAGTGTGAAACTAGCCTTCGCACGACTACCTATGACAGTGCTCTCCATTGTGCACGTTTTCTGTTTTATTGTTCTACCCTGAGGATATTTGGAGTGCAGAAGATGGTGCTGTAGAGCTAGGAATTGTTTCAGGAGACTTGGCACAAGGTGATCTGGAGCACAGGGGCTTAACCTCACCTATAGACAAAGCCTAGTTTGGCATTAGTGTTTTTTTTTTTCTTTTTCATCTCCACATTTCAAAAGTCATATATTTAGTTTACTGTCGACATAGCTATATGAGGGCTTGTTATATGTGGTTATATTTTTAAGGGTCCTTTCACACTTGCGTTCTGAGGATCCGGCAGGCACTTCCGTTCCGCCGTATCCGTCAGAACGCAAGTCGCCTGAAAGCATTTGAAGACTGATCAGGATCCTCATTAGTCTTCGAAGAACTTTCAGGTTACCATGGCAGCCAGAACGCTACTGAAGTCCTGGCTGCCATGGTACTCCGCAGCAGTGTACTTACCTGCGCTGCGGCCACTCCTTCATGACGTCACAGGTCCCCGTGGCGCATAGATCAATGCGCCACCCAGACCTGTGACGTCAAGAAGGAGCGCCCCGGGGCTGCTGCGCAGGTAAGTAAACTGCTGCGGAGTACTTACCATGGCAGCCAGGACTTCAGTAGCGTCCTGGCTGCCATGGTAACTGATCGGAGCCCCAGCTTACACTGGGGCCCGGTCGGAACTGCTGCTGCGCATGCACAGAGCTAAACGTCGGATTCGGCGATGCGCCAAAACGACGTTTAGCTTAATTCCGGATCCGGATTAATGCTCTTCAATGGGCATTAATTCCGGATCCGGCGTTACGGCAAGTCTTCCGGATTTTTGGACGGAGACAAATCTGCAGCATGCTACGGTTTTGTCAACGTCCAAAAAACGTTCACATACTGAACGGACGACATCCTGATGCATCCTGAACGGATTTCTCTCCATTCAGAATGCATTGGGATAATCCTGATCAGTATCTTTCTGGCATAGAGCCCCGACGACGGATCTCTACGCCTTGAAAGTAAAAACGCAGATGTGAAAGCACCCTAATACCACCATTTTGGGGTGGGGTCAAAAGTGTGAAAAAAAGCAACACAATTCCACGATTTTCTTTTAGGATTTTGTTTTTACACGTTGTGGTAAAAATTACAGCTTTATTCTGCGGGTCAATATGATTATGGAGATACCAAATGTATATGGTTATTAGATTTTAGGTTTTTTTTTAAGTAATTTTTGTTTATTTTGCTTTGTGTGCCCATATTTTGACGCTCATAAGTTGTTGTTTTTTTTTTTTTTTTTGTTTTTTTCCTCCCTACCTGTGAGGACTCATTCTTTGCAAGATGATCTTTATTTTTTATTAATACATTTGACCCTTTTAATGTTTTTTTAAACCATTTCTTGGGGAGTCCAGGTGACCAAAAATAACAATTTACTTCTTTCTTTTTTTTTGTGGAACTCACTGTGTAGGTTAAATATTAACATAATTTCATAGAGCTCTTATGGATGCGCAGTACCAATTATGTTTATATCTGGTTTTGTTTCCAGTCCCCTTAGGGACTAAATGCCTCCTGTAATAAAGTGTGCAGTGCAATCCCTGCGGGCACCCTGTAGAAGTGGGTGTGATATGGCAGGCCTCTGGGTGCCATGATAACTACTTGGCACTCCGCAATTGCATCTGAGGGGTGCTGATTGGGGGAGACAGGGAAATCTCCCCTGTTCTGACTTCTGAGATGGCACAGTCAGTATTAACCATGGCATCTGAGAGGTTAAACTGCCAGGATCGGCCTTATCTCCAATCGTGACATGGTGAGCGTGCAATAAAAGGTGGTACTAGAGTTGACAGGCACACTGCCTTTTTTTAAGTAGTATAGGATACAGTGCTATCGCATAGTATTCTATCCTCTATCTTAATCATTGATTCACAGCCTGCCCTCTGCATACAGAGAGCTGTCAATCACTGATAGGACCGCCCACTGGACTCCTAAGCACAGAATAAGCAGGAATTGAAATGAATAACCTGTAAGTTATACTGGAAAGGTTTCCATAAAACTATATATCGGTGTACTTGGCTCCTCCTGTTCTGCAGCGTGCTGCCGGTGTTGCGTTATTTTTCCCTACCCATGAACTTTCCCTACCCTCGTAATTTCCGGTTCTGTCGCAGCCACACCGGAAGTGACGTTTGCGGGTGTGGAAGGAGGTGTGTCACGCCGCTCGCTTACTGAGTGGCTGAGTAGGAATTGACGCAGGCGAGCGTGGCTAACAGTGAACGCGCCTAGGGTAGGGAAAACTCACGGCCGCATGCGCCCGAGGGTAGTGAAAACTTAAGTTTTCACTACCCTCAGCGCATGCGCAATTGGTAGTGATTTTTCCCTACCCTAGGCACTAGAATAGACAAGATCCAGCTAGCGTTAGCCGCGCGTGTGCACTGGGATGTACGTTTTCACTACCCTCGGGCGCATGCGCAATGGTCCATGAGTTTTCCCTACCCTAGGTGTGTTCACTGTTACCCACGCTCACCTGCGCCGACTCCTACTCAACCACTCAGTAAGCGAGCGGTGTGACACACCTCCTTCCACACCTGCAAACGTCCCCTCCGGTGCGGCTGGGTCAGAACCGGAAACGACGAGGGTATGGAAAGTTCACGGGTAGGGAAAAATAACGGAACTCTGGCAGTGTGTGATAGGTTTGCCTTCCATGTCATGATGCATGTGTGGCAGTTCCAGGCCGTCCAGTATGTTTCCCCATTGAAGTGGTGCAGTTTGCCATCAATAAGCCCAGTCAGTAATGTAAGGTGGTGATCTCTTGAGCCTTTCTGGTAGATGAGGGAGAAATGGGTTTCTGGAGAGTCTATCAAGGACACTTACCTGGAATACAAACATGTGACGTCCTGCGGGAACGGGGCCTACTAACACAGAGTCTAGTACCTGGTCGTACTCTTCACTCTCAGCAGATCCCACATAAATTATTTTCCATTCCAGATCTGTGGAAGACAGCGTCATTACACGTACGAAACTTCAAGTTGGACCAGAATATGGAAATACTTTAGGCCCCATTCACACGTCCGTGGTGTATTGCGGATCCGCAACACACCATGCCGGCACTCCCCATAGAGATGCCTATTCTTTTCCGCAGGCTGCGGACAAGAATAGTACATGCTCTATCTTTTGCGGAGCCGGGGCTCTCCGCATCACGTCCGGCCCCGTTCACAATGAATGGGTCTGCATCCATTCCGCAAGATTGCAGCATAGATGCGGACTAAAATGCAGACGTGTGAATGGGGCCTAAGTGAGATGTTTTATCAAAGTAGACCCCTGTATTGACAGTGTCTTATTCACCACTCTGTAATATGTTTCCAAAAACAGGTCTGGATCAGGCCACGGAGAAAAGAAAAACCTTTTCTGAAAAAGGAAGCTTTCCTGTGCATAGCTGAGAATAAGCCCCTAAAGGGGGTTGCACTGGCTTTTACTAGTGATGACCTATACTCATTAATGTCAGATCGGCGGGGGTCCGACTCCCTCTGCCGGTCAGCTGTATGAGGACACGGCGCGCACATGCCGTCTCCCTTCTCTCTTCCTATCCCCTGCTGCTTTCTTTGTTTTTTTTTTGCCAGAATGCGGCCAAATGTCCGCCGGACCCATTATACTTAATAGAACCCACAGGCGCGCCGGATCCAGAAAATACCGACAGAGGAATTCATGCCGCAGGTGTAAGAGTAGCCTAGGGCTGTATTCACATCACCGTTTTGTTTTCTCTTTTTCTGATCCATCAGAAAAATAGAAAAATTTAAAAAAATGTTGTGCTTCCATTTTGCATCTGCTTTTGTCGGTTCTGTTTGCGCTGCGTTACTTTTGATGGGAGAAGTAGTCCTCCCACCATCCCCTGCATCTTGTGGATCCACTGAAGCCAATGGGTCCGCACCACGCTGCGGTTTGTGGTCCGTAATGTGGGCACGGCCTAATCCAGTACCGGCAAAATGCACGAGATCTCATGTGCACCTTACATGCGTCTTACCTGTGGGAATTGACCTGCCGTGCGACTTTTAAAAACCATAATTGGTATATAGACTTCAATGTGGTTATTAACCTGAACGCAATAAATAGTGCAGATCTATGTGCATTTGTAATGCGGCGGATTTTCTGCATACCGGGTGCAGGTGGCCTGATCAGCATGTTCACTGCCATGCAGCGGCCATCCACCCCCACAAGCAGTAGTCGGTGTCACTGTAGACCAGCAGGTGACAAACACTGCCTGCTTGTGTCGCCTCATCACCACATATGCTCCCACACGTGGCACAGGCTGCCATCTAGAAGGAAGTCTGGGGTCAGCTGTGCCTCACCTCCTGAACCCCGCACATCATGGCCGCCTCCTCACAGCCACAACTTTCTCCCCGCATTCCCATGCACACACAACTTTGGATGCCAAAGCCTTGCCCTGCTCCAGGCCAGCGGCAGGGCCCGCGCCACCTGACGTTTAACCCCCTGGGCGCCGGCTCCACTCACCTTCCGACAGGTCCTCTATGCACTCGAAGGTGATTTCGAACTGGAAAGGGTTGTAAAATGGAGACGGGTTGTCCAGCACCACGACATTGTTCACCTGAACCTTTGCCATATTTTGGCAGACGAGCCGCAGCCCCGGTCAGGAGTCCCACAGCTCCCGGGTCATTCCGCGGAACGTCCTAGTTTCCCCTCTTGTTCTCCCTGCTCACTTCACTACTGCACATTCTGCTCTGTTGCTATCACACCGTGGGCGCTGATTGGCTGCCGCCGAGCCCGCCCCCCTGTCGCTGAAAGCTACACGGAAGGGAAAAGACGGGCTACTCATGGCCAGTGGAGCTGGAAATGTTTAGCAGCTGCGCCCCCTGCTGGCTGAAGGCCGCACACCGGAGTATGAGCATCGTATAGATGGATGGAGGCTTCTGTGTGGGGAAAAACAGCGTGACCCCGAGCCATGTGTCAGCTTCCTCCGCACCTGTGCCCCCTGGTGTCTGTGGAGTTGGCTCTCTCAGGAGCGGGGTCTGCAGTAGACGTTTACCTTGTCTGTGCTGCCATAAAGACGTGTAGCTGGGTCAGCAGCCATGGCTATTACATACTTCAGCAGGGTTTGTCTGACCAACATATATCAGCTTCCAGGCGATGCCGCCTGAGGGCAAAATGCATAGAAATGGAAGATTGGAGACCTCATAAGATAGACAAACACAATCAATGGAATCTGACAGGGCGTTTTTTATGTAAAAAAAAAAAAAAAAAAAGCATAATAAAAGAAATACGCAAAAGTAAAGTTAATGTTGGCTACCTTGTGCATATCTGTCACACTAACCACCACACCCAGCGGATTAGTCACCCCATTATGGTTACATGAAGCTACACGCCAGGCACACGCCCCCAGGTGATTATAATGATTTATGGATGAGGAACCTATTATCTTGCTATAATCTCCCATGCTATTGTACACATTCTGCAACCTTTCATGGAAGATTACACACCTCCCATCACTGTGCATGTTAAGATGGAGCTGAAGCTGAAAGGAGAAGGATAAGCCAGGTTGACTTCCATGGAGGGTCAGAGGAGGGGAGACCCTTCCAAGGCCTGGGTGGTGATCTTTGTCCCCAAAAATAAGTGCCTGATGGGCAGTTATAGGGCGCCATACAGTAAAAGTGGCGTCATTTGTAAGCCACAGATTATGGTGATCTTCCCAGTGTCCCACAAAATAATAGTACCCCCTCTGTGCTGCTATACAGTAAGAATGCCCTTTACATGCCCCACAAAGCAATGCCCATGGCTGCACTCCTTACAAAGTATTCATGCCTGTTTTGTGCCCCCCCAGAAAGTGATAATGCTCCTGGAAAGGAACAATGCCCTCTAGAAAGTAAAAGTGTCCCCTTTTTGACCTGTTCAGTAATAATGCCCCCATTAAGGTAATAAAGCCGTCTGAGTGCCCCCTTAAAAGTAATTGGTGAAAGCAGGTTTCAGCTGCTTTCACTCCCAACTCGATTTCTAATTATTTCTAACTATATCGCTCAGTGTAGCAGAGAGAACGCTCTCTGAGTCTGACTTTGTCTTGATTGCCATCTTTCAAATAAGACCAGGCCTATACAGGGAGTGCAGAATTATTAGGCAAGTTGTATTTTTGAGGATTAATTTTATTATTGAACAATAACCATGTTCTCAATGAACCCAAAAAACTCATTAATATCAAAGCTGAATATTTTTGGAAGTAGTTTTTTGTATGTGCAGGTGACTATTACTGTGCATAATTATTAGGCAACATAACAAAAACAAATATATACCCATTTCAATTATTTATTTTTACCAGTGAAACCAATATAACATCTCAACATTCACAAATATACATTTCTGACATTCAAAAACAAAACAAAAACAAATCAGTGACCAATATAGCCACCTTTCTTTGCAAGGACACTCAAAAGCCTGCCATCCATGGATTCTGTCAGTGTTTTGATCTGTTCACCATCAACATTGCGTGCAGCAGCAACCACAGCCTCCCAGACACTGTTCAGAGAGGTGTACTGTTTTCCCTCCTTGTAAATCTCACATTTGATGATGGACCACAGATTCTCAATGGGGTTCAGATCAGGTGAACAAGGAGGCCATGTCATTAGATTTTCTTCTTTTATACCCTTTCTTGCCAGCCACGCTGTGGAGTACTTGGACACGTGTGATGGAGCATTGTCCTGCATGAAAATCATGTTTTTCTTGAAGGATGCAGACTTCTTCCTGTACCACTGCTTGAAGAAGGTGTCTTCCAGAAACTGGCAGTAGGACTGGGAGTTGAGCTTGACTCCATCCTCAACCCGAAAAGGCCCCACAAGCTCATCTTTGATGATACCAGCCCAAACCAGTACTCCACCTCCACCTTGCTGGCGTCTGAGTCGGACTGGAGCTCTCTGCCCTTTACCAATCCAGCTACAGGCCCATCCATCTGGCCCATCAAGACTCACTCATTTCATCAGTCCATAAAACCTTAGAAAAGTCAGTCTTGAGATATTTCTTGGCCCAGTCTTGACGTTTCAGCTTGTGTGTCTTGTTCAGTGTTGGTCGTCTTTCAGCCTTTCTTACCTTGGCCATGTCTCTGAGTATTGCACAACTTGTGCTTTTGGGCACTCCAGTGATGTTGCAGCTCTGAAATATGGCCAAACTGGTGGCAAGTGGCATCTTGGCAGCTGCACGCTTGACTTTTCTCAGTTCATGGGCAGTTATTTTGCGCCTTGGTTTTTCCACACACTTCTTGCGACCCTGTTGACTATTTTGAATGAAATGCTTGATTGTTCGATGATCACGCTTCTGAAGCTTTGCAATTTTAAGAGTGCTGCATCCCTCTGCAAGATATCTCACTATTTTTGACTTTTCTGAGCCTGTCAAGTCCTTCTTTTGACCCATTTTGCCAAAGGAAAGGAAGTTGCCTAATAATTATGCACACCTGATATAGGGTGTTGATGTCATTAGACCACACCCCTTCTCATTACAGAGATGCACATCACCTAATATGCTTAATTGGTAGTAGGCTTTCGAGCCTATACAGCTTGGAGTAAGACAACATGCATAAAGAGGATGATGTGGTCAAAATACTCATTTGCCTAATAATTCTGCACTCCCTGTATTTCTGCTACCAATCCTCAGATATGAGGGGTTAAAGTAGCCCCCCTCCCCTCACATTGCTGCCTAAGTTCTGCTTGGACTGAACTTTGAGGGTACTTTCACACTTCCGTTAGAGGATTCCGGCAGGCAGTTCTTGCCGGAACTGCCTTCTGGATTCGGAAATCTGTATGCAAACGGATAGCATTTGTTTCTGGATCCGGATGCGGATCCGTCTAACATGCATCGCAATACCGGATCCGTCTCTCCGGTGTCATCCGGAAAACCGGATCCGGTAGTTTTTTTTTCACAGATTTAAAGACCGGGAGCCAGATCCGTTTTTCCGGAACACTTGGTACCGGATCAGGCATTCCGCCAAGTGTTACGGAATTTTTGCCGGAGAAAATACCGCAGCATTCTGCGTTATTTTCTCCGGCCAAATACCATAAAGGGACTGAACTGAAGACATCCTGATACATACTGAACGGAATACTTTCCATTCAGAATGCATTAGGATAAAACGGAAGCGTTTTTTTCCCAGTATTGAGCACAGAGGACAGAACTCAATACCGGAAAACCTTAACACTAGTGTGAAAGTAGCCCTAAGAAAGTCCTTTTCTTAAAGCTGGAGCAGAACTTGGGCAATTGGCCTCTAGGTGTAACGGCAATGCCCCTATCGCTCCTAGGGGCTCATTGGCATATATTAGAACATCATTTTTCTCAGCAATGCGGGCACATATCAACATGGGACCAACACAGATGACTTCAGCTGCCAAGTGCACATGGAACAGGTCAGCCGGTTTCATGGGTACAAATCTGCTGAAATATGCTCTTCAATGCCCTTGGTTAATAAGTAATGATGCCCCCAAGTGCGGCACACAACAACAATTGCCACCTTTGCATGCTTGAACAAAAATGAAACCTTTACTGACCTCACCCTGATCCCCTGACTGTCAGCATTCCTCTTGCCTGCACATTTACCACCCACGCACAGTTGCAGTAATGCTATGACATCATCCCGCTGCCTGCCCCAGAACGCTGATGTCCTGCACGTGGTCCCAACGTTCTGTAGGCCACAGGCCTAAAGTGGCCTGCAGGCTACAAGAGGGAAATGGTAGAGCAGGGTGCTGATACAATTGAGAGTGGCGTTCACTTGAAGATACAGGACATTAGCTCCTGATTTCAGTGCTGCCATAAAGGTGTTTGTTTTTTGTTTTTGTGTGGCCTTTGGCCCCTTTCACACGGGCGAGTTTTCCGCGCGGGTGCAATGCGTGATGTGAACGCATTGCACCCGCACTGAATCCTGACCCATTCATTTCAATAGGTCTGTGTACATGAGCGTTTTTTTTCACGCATCCCTTGTGCGTTGCGTGAAAATCGCAGCATGTTCTATATTCTGCGTTTTTCACGCAGCCCTAGCCCCATAGAAGTGAATGGGGCTGCGTGAAAAACACATTGCATCCGCGAGTAAGTGCGGGTGTGTTGCGTTTTTCACTGATGGTTGCTAGGTGATGTTGTTTGTAAACCTTCAGTTTTTTATCACGCGCATGAAAAACGCATCAAAACGCATTGCACCCGCGCGGAAAAAACTGAACAACTGAACGCAATCGCAGGCAAAACTGAATGGCTTTGCCTGTGAAATCGCACAGTTTTCACTGAACGCATCCGCAACGCATCCGGACCTAATCCGGACACGCTCGTGTGAAAGAGGCCTTTGTTTTATGCATACATTTTTGTCATGTTGTTCTGCACTTTAAAATGCCTATAAAAATGCCCAAAAAGCAGCATCTAGAGCTTGCTGTGTTTTGACTCTTAGTCATAAATATGTTAGTAATTCATATTGAACTTCAACTAAGTTCTAGAAACATTATGTGTTGGGATGAACATGGGCCCTGATTTATCATAGACCAGCCATATACGATGGTGTATGATAGCCTAGCGATTTCAGTCCTCTACTTCCGAAAACTGCCATAAAAAAGATAAATGTCACTAACCCCCCCCATGCCCCCTTTTTGGCAAAGTTCCGAAGGCAGAGAAGGAACAAAACTATTTTTTCGCAAGTGGTGCTGAAAAAGTCGCAAATAGACCGATTTTTTTTTAATCATAAATTAGGCCCATGATGTTTTTTTCCAAAAGGTGCCATGTGTAAACTCTCCCTAAGGCTGGGTTCACACTTGAGCGTTTTACAGCGCGTTCAAACTCGCTGTAAAACGCTCAACACATGAAAACCAATGCTTCCCTATGGCCCTGGTTCTCACTTGAGCGTTTTACAGCGCGTTTGAACACGCTGAAAAACGCCCTACGCTCAAAAAAGTTCTTGAACTTCTTTGGGGCGTTTTGTCGCGCGTATTGTGATTGACGCCACAGTAGTCAATCACACGAACGCGCGTACGACACGCGTTTCCTATTTGCAAAAACGCGCTGTAATACGCACGACAGAAACGTATCGAATATGGAATATGCGCAAATCGAATATGCGCAAATCTGAACCCAGCCTAATGCTGGTCACACATACTAAAGTATGGCTGTGAATGCTTATTCTCCAGTCACTCCCAGTTCATCGATGCAGTTGGATGAGCGGCATTTAAAGCCATTTCCTGCCTTGTCGGGAGTGCGGACCCAGGCACCATCCAAATGGCAGCAGTGGGGAATTGGTGAGGTGAGTATATACTTGATTATTTTTTTCTACCAATTAGTACCCCAGTGAAGGCATTTTTATTTTATTTCACTGGAATACCCCTTTAAGTGCATCAATGGTGGGCCCAAGCCACTGTGTGCACCCCTTGCTCCTGGATTGACTAAGCCAGGCAAGATGACTATGCAGGAACCTGGCCCTGTCAGTGAGGAAGGAGATGGAGGGACTGACAGAGGAGCAAGGGTGCACACAGTGGCTTGGACCCGCCCTCAGAGCACATGACTGCTCATTAGCATATAGATTAAAAGTACTTTTTCTCCAGTATGAAGCAACAGATCACTAGGTGGAAGGCATCATTGCATTCACCTTTTTATAATGCCGTTGTAAGCCAATTTCCTGGTATTTTTGCACATTACAGCATGCTCGGGGTGTGCCATTTCCAATAGACTTCTCTATAGAAAAAAATTAATAAGTGTGGCTATGAATATCTATTAATTTTCAAACTTATTCCTGTCTCAACCATTCATTGCTGAGATCAGAATACCCATGGCAAGCAGCGTCCAGGGATGGCTGGAGTTAAGAAAACCGGCGAATGGAAACAATGCACCCCAGCCACCTCTGGCCACCATATGTGATGGGTGTACCCCTTTAAGTATTGGGTTTTTGAGCAAATTGTTTGAATTAACGGAAATGTTTTTGTGTTTTCTCATATCAGGACTGACTGTGACTGCAGTGAAGGATTCTGGCGAGTGGAACCTAGAGGCTGGCGCACTGGTCCTAGCAGATGGTGGTCTGTGCTGCATTGATGAATTCAACAGTATTAAAGAGCACGACAGGACCAGTATCCATGAGGCCATGGAACAGCAGACCATAAGCGTGGCCAAAGCTGGGTAAAGTCCAATAAAAATACATCAATGTACCGGTATTGGTATGATGTGCATACCCCTTAAAGCGGTGGCCCAGGGATTAATGAATTAAAGAGGATCTGTCAGCACGAAATGCAGTGCAATCTGCAGGCAGTATGTTATAGAGCAGGAGGAGCTGAGCAGATTTATATATAGTTTAGTGGGGAAAGATTTGGTAAAGCTTGTGATTTATACATTTTATATCTCTGCTCTTTCTGAGCTTCAGAGTCATGGGGGCCGTCTTATCTTTGATTGATAACCTTCTTTATGTGTATACATAGATAGCTGTCAGTCAGTGAGAAGATGGCCCCATGTACAACTGAACTGAGAAATAGCAGACGTGTAAATGTATGAATTATAAGTTTTGCTGAATCTTTTCCTATAAAGCTTTACATCAATCTGCTCAGCTCCTCATGCTCTATAACATGCTGCCTGCAGATTGCAAGCGTGACAGGTCCTCTTTAACCTAACAGTAGTACATTAACGCTGGGTTCACACTCGAGCGTATTTGATACGCGCGTTTTTGGAAATGGGAAACACGCGTTGTATGCGCGTTTGTGTGATTGACCACTCTGGCGTCAATCACAATACGCGCAAAAAAACGCCCCAAAAGAAGCTCCTGTACTTCTTTGGGCGTAGGGCGTTTTACAGCGCGTTCGTACGCGCTGTAAAACGCTCAGATTAGAACCATGCCCATATGGAAACATGGGTTTTCGCCTGTTGAGCTCAGGTGTGAACCTAGCCTAAACAAAGACCAGCAGGCACAGGAGATTTGTGCTGGAGCAGTGGAGGATTTACCGGTATTGTCCTGCTGAAGCACCATACACAGTAAGCTTTCATGGGGGGGATTAAACACGTGAGTAATTTCCTGTTATCGTTTCAATTTCTCAAACTCCAGGAAAATCCCTTTTTGACCTTTACTCAGGATAGATCATCAAGATCAGATCAATGGGGGTCCAGCACCCACCAATCAACTTTTTTGGGTAGCTGCGGACACCAGATTCTAAACAGTGAATGGAGGCAGAAGGATAGGTCATCAAAATTAAAAGGCTTTGACTCCTAGCATGCATAAATTGCAATTATATATGCCACTTGATAGCTTACTTACTTAAAGTGCCTCCTTTCCATTGTTTACTTCCATCTTCAAACTCTTTATAGAGTGCTTGTTGTCATGACGATCTGGCACCACGGCAATCTAGCTGCAGTGACCGCCATTGTGGAGCAGCGCAGAGCGCCGGCCTCTCTAGTGGCCGGTAGAGCACACGCCTGCATAGCAGCTCCTCACATAAGAGCTTGTAGTCTGTGTAGAGCAGCTCCAGTGCATGCGCCTTGGAACTGTTCTACACGGCTACATCACAGACTCCGCATAGATAGAAAGCCTCAGGAATGCGCACAGGCAAGCGGTGGATGCCTCATCCTGGCGCCACTTGCCCGTGCCATCACACGTTGAGTCACCACACTGTATGTAGCATAAAGTTCAGGGCTAAGGAACAAAGGCAGCCTACATTTTCTAAGGTGAGAAAACCCCTTTAATGATGCAGCTATGTTGGGCCTTAAAGGGATTGTCCCCCGAAAAATATTCTACAGTTTTCAAACCAGCACCTGGATCTGAATACTTTTGTAATTGCATGTAAAAATTTAGCACAGCTTCCGGGCGCAGGCGCAGTGTGTCCCGGACGGTTTTGCGCATGTGCAATAAGTGGGTGCTTCTCCCGCGGAGGTGCTATAATCTTTACTTATCCGTGGATCTGCGCTTGTGCAGCGCCGCACACCCTTTTCTCCAGCTGATTCTCGTCACTTCCAGTGCGGCCGCGTCACTTCCCGGGTATAGCATTCTGACAAAGTATAGTATTCTGGCAGAACACCGGTATAGACTATATAGAAGTAGACTAGAAGCATGTTGTGGTTAATTGCCAACATGAGCAAAGCTTATCTTATCTTAAGATAAGGCCACTAACTTCTACATTTTTAGCAAGTCATTCAAATTGGCAGGTGGCCAGTCGCCATCTTCTTCTTAAGAAATTAAACACAAAATGGCTGCCAGAGGAAAGCTGAAAACGTCTTTATCAGGGCAGAATTCATGCTTTGTTGGCTTTTGTTGGCCTGTCACTTTATTGTATTACTGATGAAGGGAATTTAGCTTATTGGAAATTGGAGATTTATGTCTATCTCCGTATTCCGTCCCTTCTATTCTATTCCTAGGCTGTTGCCCTTGTTTTCTATATAACCAGCTTATTCTGTGTATTATATACACCTCTTCCAGTCCTTCATACACCCGAGGAGTAACATACAACTCACGCAGATACTTATATAGAAAAGTTTACTGATAACATAGAGATGACAAAGGAATGGACATTACATAAAGATACAGACACTACAAATAACACAATACATAGAGGAGCCAGCCACACACAGCTGCCTCTGTTCCTGCCCTCTCTGGATGCTAAGCAATGTGGCTAATAATGTGTATGTATATGCAGTATTTCCAGAGTCCTGGATCTACACTTCTAAACAACTCACATCCAGTACCTGACCGAAGAATTTCATCTTCTTTGCGGAAGTCTAACACGAGTCACTTGAGCTGACTGCCAAAACCGAGTGGGATCCTCTGAAGCCTCAGGAGAGTGTCAGGGCGTATATCAAGTCTCTTCTCTGGCGTCACCAGGGTTTTTCCTTATGCTCTTTTGTATACATACCTAGGACAGAAGAAAATACCCTGTGCTCCTGGGGGAAGTTCTCCCCTCACGGTGCAATTAGTTGCCAAATACCAGCACCAGTACCATTGACCCCAGTGTAGAGAAAGGTATTGGGCTGACCTTCATCTCACAGGACCCCTCATTATCCCAACCATCAGGATCCCATCCTCTGATTTTACATCCCTCTGCACCAACAAATATGGATGTCCATCCTAATAGGTTAGGAGATCCGAGGGGAGCTGTGGAGGAAGCACCATCTTGTTCTTGATGGCACTGTATCCTTGTCTTACTCATGTGTACTCAGGCTGATTTCCCCCTGTTAACCTGTCTTGTGGAGGCCAGTAGAATCCATGGCATAGGTCAGGTCTTGACTCTTCGGGACTCCACAACACAAACAAAAAACAGGCCACACTCTGCTGTTAATCACTCTGCGTCCAATCTCTATCAGAGCTGTGTTACCTGTCTGGACCAGAAAGTAAGTGCACAGTGCAACATCACACTTAACCTTGTGCCAATGTTGCCTGTCTGCAACCCACTACCTGCCCTTGTCCCCAGTATAACACAGCCCTACTAAAAACCTTGAGCAAAACAGTGTTAGGTCCCATTCA
The DNA here is from genome assembly GCA_033119425.1 of Bufotes viridis. NCBI lineage: Eukaryota > Metazoa > Chordata > Amphibia > Anura > Bufonidae > Bufotes > Bufotes viridis. Next base: position 248,409,182 of record CM065592.1, on the reverse strand, counting down.
TACGTCCGCAATGTTCGTCCGCACCCGTTCCACAAATGTGCGGAACGGGTGCAGACCCATTCATTTTGAATGGGGATGTGGAGAGCACACACTGTGCTCTCCACATCCGCATTTGCGGGGCGCACCACTGATCTTCTAGCCGACGGCTCCGCAATAATATAGAGCATGTCTTATTCTTGCCCGCAATTGCGGACAAGTATAGGCATCTCTACGGGGCTGGCGGCAAGGTGTGTTGCGGATCCGCGGACATGTGAATGGGGCCTTACCCGTCCGGATCTGATGGATTGGCTGCACAACATAACATAACATTACACTGCACCGTGTACCAATGTTCTCTGTCTGCAAAACACCTTCCTCAGTCCACAGTATAAAACAGTTCTACCCAAAGAAGACACAAGAATAAATCAAAAACATCTGCGCCTGGACTCACAGCGGCGAATGCAAAATACAAAAATCAGCAGGGTGAAACACATTCGTAAACGAGGACTACTGCCATCAACATAAAAAACATCCAAACAGATAACCAAAACACATGACATAGACATACACGGGGAACAAACGGTGTAACAAATAGTACAGGGGTGTGAAATATTCTTTTCTAGCCCAGATTGGCCATTTTGACCCCTCAGCACCTGGTGAGGCCTATGCTGCTGAGAGGTAACCCCTTTATGGCCAAGCTGACAAGGCCACACTGCACGATTTGTTACTTGGCTACTACTACTGGACACATGGCAGTTACTTGCACAAGGGCAAGTCCTTGCAATGTGTCCTCTGTTCCCACACCTGAAACACCTAACTTGGCTTCCTATCCTGTGTGTTTTGTACTTAGCTGCCCTGCAGTGCTTCGCTATATAACCCAAGCCAGCACATGCAAAACATCTGATGTTTGCCCTGCATGGCTTAGGTCTGTTTACACTGCAGTCGTGCTCCCTTCTTTTGAACTGTTCCATCCTCAGGGATGCACTTTTTACAATATTTCTTTTTCCCAAAGTCATGGTACAATTTCTGTTATTCTGGATAGGCTCAAATTTTGGGAGACTTGGCCTATCACAGACTGATCTCTCCCCTTTTTGCCCTGGACAGGGCAACATTTTTGGAGATTCTGGCCCTGACTTTAGGGAAAAAGAAAGGGCCGGGACCATTTTGGAACAATTGTTGGACATGTTGCATGCCAGTCATCAGCTGGGACCTAGCAGCAATCTCGTCATTTAATTTGGCTACCATCACGTTAGTAGAGGCAACCCGTTCCTTGAAGGCCTTGATCTCAGCATAATACTGAGTGAACTGAGCCTCAATTTCCTCCTCCTTCCTTTTCAGCTCTACTAACTGTGACTCTTTCCTAGCCACCTGCTTGTCTCAGTCAACCGTAGATTGTACATTCTCCGCCAGCCATGCCCGTAATGCCGAAACCTGGTTCGAATTACTGGCACAGCACTGGCAATGAATGTTCGGAGGAATTTTCTCTGTTGACCGAGACACCAGTGCAACATGCTGTTTCTTGCAGATGCTATCCTCAAATGTATGCACAAGTTTGGCTAGCATCTGAAGCCGTTTTGTTGCCTTATTCAATACCGTCTGTTTGTTAATACAGAGCTTGTCATGACTACAACCCTGTGTCAACAAATCGGACCACAGCATTTCTGCTGACTTCTACATGGCGGGGAGGATGGGATTAAATGTGCTGTGTATTGCTAAGTGCTGTAGTGTGGAGAAGTCCATACTCCCTTTTTGTTGAGATGCCATCTTCTCTGGTGCTGTCTTTTCCTGTCCTTCGTTTGCTACTTGGAGGAGGTCCTCTAGTACCCGGAACGCCTTCTCCCGACCAGCCAGACTTCTTCTGATCAGCTTCAACGGCGATAGTTCTCTGAAAGCGACGGTATGCGACGACTTCTTCTATGGACACTTGCACGCATTCAGGGGGCGTGTAACGCAACACAAAATCGGTAAAATACAAAACCAAAAGACTTTGGTTCTCTGCTGTAGATATTGCTCTGTGTTCAGCTCTGACTGAAAAAGAGAGTTACCTGGCCGAACTATCAGGCTCTGGACGCTTAGAATCCACTGTCCATGTCACTTGCCTGACTAGTTCACGAGAGTGAGCGATTTTCTTCACCAAAGCCAAACACAGAAATAAATTCCTAGCAGTGGGCCTGGCTGGCCAATGTAAAATGGAATAATAATTATTAATATTTTGGATTAATATCAATATTTAATATTCATAAATAGGCGTAGATCATCTATTGTTGACTCCGCCTATTTATTCTTATCCTACCTGTTGCTCTACAACTTTCCTGAACTACCTGCTCTCTGTTACGATTGCGACAAAAGACTATAACCTGGATTTTAACAATAAAGTATTTATTAAACAGCAGTTTCAACAGTACCTCCTAATAGAGATTAATGAAAACAGTTGGCCTGGCTCGCCATTGACGAAGGGAGGTTCTGCTTATTCGAAATTGGAGATGTATGTCTTTCTCCGTGTTCCGTCCCTTTTATTCCGTTCCTAGACTGTTGTCTTTGTTTCCTATATAACCCGCTTATTCTGTTCCTCTTCCAGTCCTTCATACACCCCAGGAGTAACATACAACCCTTGCAGAGACCCCCAAGTTTCATGTCACCTATATGTTCCTGTGTCCCAGCCCCCACCATAGATTCCACTCTGTGACCACCCAAATACCTTCCCAATCTAGTGACCAAGAGAATGGTGTCCAACTGCTTTTACAATGTGCCCTTCCTGCCTTTGATATGCTAACAAGGCACACAATGACCAAATGGCTACTGTCCATACTGAAATCACTGAATACCAGTGGATATCAATATACACTATATCCATTTATTAGGCATATTTGTGTGGTCATCAGGCTGAGGTTCTGGCTGAGAGCCATATTATCCTGTAATAATTACATTAAAAAAAATCTGGAAGACCGCTTCATTATAGGAATAAAGCGCTTCTGTTCTGTTAGGAGCAGCACAGTAAGGGTCCTTTCACACTGGCGTTTTTCTTTTCCGGCATAGAGTTCCGTCCTCGGCGCTCTATGCTGGAAAAATCCTGATTAGGATCATCCACCATGCATTCTGAATGGAGAGAAATCCGTTCAGGATGCATCAGGATGTCTTCAGTTCAGGACCAGAACGTTTTTTGGACGCAGCAAATACCGCATCATGCTGCGCTTTTTGCTCCGTCCAAAAATCCTGAACACTTGCCGCAAGGCCGGATCCAGAATTAATGCCCATTGAAAGGCATTAATCCGGATCCGGCCTTAAGCTAAACGTCGTTTCGGCGCATCGCCGGATCCGACGTTTAGCTTTTTCTCAATGGTTACCATGGCAGCCGGGACGCTAAAGTCCTGGTTGCCATGGTAAAGTGTAGTGGGGAGCGGGGGAGCAGTATACTTACCATCCGTGCGGCTCCCGGGGCGCTCCAGAGTGACGTCAGGGCGCCCTACACGCATGGATCACGTGATCCATACGCATGGGGCGTGCTGGCGTCATTCTGGAGCGCCCCGGGAGCCGCACAGACTGTAAGTATACCGCTCCCCACTACTACTATGGCATCCAGGACTTTAATAGCGTCCTGGCTGCCATAGTAACCTGAAAGCATTTCGAAGACTTATCAGGATCCTGATCAGTCTTCTAATGCTTTCAGGCGACTTTCGTTCTGACGGATCTGGCGGGACGGAAGTGCCGGGCCGGATCCTCAGAACGCAAGTGTGAAAGAGCCCTAAGTGAGTATTGAGTTAATCGTATCAGATAATCTGTTCTTTCTAATCAGAAGTAGAAACTAATGGCTCTTCTGCTGTGTAATCCTATATTGTTGGCGAGGCATTGCTGAGATTGTATTCTTGTGGAACAGGCTGAAGATAGAGGTATTTGTAACCTAGGCATACAGGGAACATAAAGAGCACCTGTCACTATGATCAACCCTATTAAACCAGGCATACTGCCTAGTAGGGTTCATCTTGGTGAATTAAACAAACCCTCTATGGCTGCAATCTGATATAACTTTCCAGTGAAATCTTTACTTTTATGCTTATGCAAATGAGGTGCTTGGAGCAGCGAGGAGCTGCCCTAGACCTTCAACACCCCTTTACTTCTTCCTCTCCCCAGTCACCACACCCCACATTCCCTGATTGACAGGGCCAGGCATCTACCCTGAAATCATGCGCAGTTGATCTTATGAGGTTAATAAAATAAAAGAATAAAAGTAAGAATTTTGCTGCAATAGAGGGCTCCTATAATTGACCATGATCAACCCTACCAGGCAGTATGAATGGGTTACTAGAATTTATCATAGTGACGGGCACTCTTTAAGCCATTTTCTGTACATCCCAAGAATCGCTGTTTTAGTTAGATGCCTTCCTTCATAATTGGGACCGGGCTGGCCTATGCAGTTCCCCAAGCTCTAATCTTCGATGATTTACCCTAAGTTCACACCTGAGCGTTTTACAGCGCATTCAAACGCGCTGTAAAACGCTCAACACATGAAAACCAATGCTTTCCTATGGCCCTGGTTCTCACTTGAGCGTTTTACAGCGCGTTTGAACGCGCTGTAAAACGCCCGACGCATAAACAAGTACTTGAGCTTTTTTTGGGGCGTTTGTCGCGCGTTTTGTGATTGACAACACAGTAGTCTATCACAAGAACGCGAACGCGCGTTTCCTATTTGCAAAAACGCGCTGAAATACGCGCAACTAAAACGCGCGTTTTTAGAACGCTCAGGTCTGAACCCAGGATTAGGGAAATAAGACAAGAGTTCTGTTAATTACACCCTTGTAATCTAGTAGGCTTGGGTACATTACTGAGTCTGTGATTCAACAAAGTGTGCTACTGGAAGTATGGGCCCTTTTGTCCCAAGGTCTAGTCTGGCATTCCGACAACAGAGAACTTGGAAGAAAATTGTAACATTGAAAATATCGAAGTCATTTAAAACCCTCCATGAGCTGGTTACAAGAACGCATGTACAATAGTGCTTCAGCCTTCATGGTGTAAGTAAACATGAAACCGTTTTGCTTACTCAAGCTACTACTTGAGTTGAACAGATCTGTCACACTGCTGCCAGGCCTCCACCCTCTACTTTATTTGAAGTCTTCCTAGATCTTTCCTCAGGAGGAAGATCTGACAAGTATTGGTCCCTTAGGGTTTTTGCATGGCTTCATATTCTGCAGATTTCATTACAGAAAGTTTCTGCAACTGAGAATCCGTTCCATTAATTGAATTGATTTTCATTCGCAGACAATTCATTCATTTCATTCGCCATGTGTGAAGACACCCTTTCATTCCTAATTTACTCTCTCCTTGGTGCCGTCATGAGTGAAAGGAAAAATGATCATTACATTTACCAGTATTTTAGTTTCCAGGACAGCACCCCTCTTAGTCGTCCACTCTGGTTTGTATTTGGTTATGGGAATTCTGTATTTGTCTTCATATGGTGCTGTAAAAAAATATATATATGATCTTAAGAATATATCTGTACGGTTCCTTCTAAACTACGTTGGAATCCACTGAGAGAGGAAGCAGGTGTTCCCTTTTTATTTTATCTAAAGCTTCCTTCTAGCTGTAGGGGCCGATCCCTCTCTAGTGCTGTCATGGGTTCTGGAAAATCAAATTACCGCTAAGTGTAATGATCATTTTCATTTTTTTACAGTGTGTTCCATATAGGATATATACATTTTTTGTGGGATGAGTTGTGTTTGGCAATGGCACCATTTTGAGGAAAATGCTACTTTTTAATTACATTTTATTAACTCTTGGGAGAATGGGAAAAACAGTAATTCCACCATTGTTTTTTGCATTATAAATTAATATATTTATTATGTTTTACTACTTTTGCATAATAAATAAATACATTGAGGCAGATTTATTAATCCTATAGATGATGTAAACATAGATATCTAGACCAGCACCAGATTCATCACAGGAGCTCAGGCTGGATGATAAATATCATGCATGGCTAGATACTTTTTGTCTAAATTTGTACTAACTACTGGTTGACTTTGTTTGAGACAGAATTTTAAGCCAGAATTGTGACATATATTTGGTGCCAAATGTTGCATATTAGGCTTATTCTGTTTTATGATGTATATTTCTAGGTTATGTGGATAGTGCTCGGCTATTTTCGGAACTCCCATAGTGGATGGCCACATATGTGTAACTTCTCTCCTTTCTCTTCAGTTTTGAAGAGAGGAGCAGATCCCAGATGTGTTTTTGTAGACTGCGTTTCAAATTCTTATTATGCACATTACCAAGCTGATAGTAGTGTAATCTCGACCCGTATGTAACATACAGCTTATTATTGGTACAAACTAGTGATGAGCAAATCGATTTGTCTCATCAACAAGAGTTCTTCACCTGCGAGATGCTGTCCCTGCTGCTGAAGAAGCTCCTTCTGACGCTTGATTGAAAGGACCAGACATTCCGCACTGCCCTAACAATGTCACGTCTGTGCCGATGCTTCTTGAGGAGTGACTGTGTGGGCACTGCTACCCTTCTGGGTATTGGCGCAGGAGCAATGGCTATTCCGGAAGCAGAGCTTTTGCATTTCCGTCGCTACCTGGAGAAGTGGCACAGTTCCCCATTTGTCAGGCGCAGACAAGATGTCCAATCCTGTCAATTAACTGGTAGGGGAGCCTCTTCGGAAGCGGGGACAGCCCTAACAGGTGGAGAACTCTTGTTGATGAGAAAAATCAATCAATTTGCTCATCTGTAGTATGAACACTGTATGGTATTCTAGCCATAGTGTAAACATTGACTTAAAAACATACAGTATATTTTCTCTGTGAATGTTAAGTGTTTGATAAAAAAAATAGTTCCAGCCCTCCGGAGCACCGCAGCCTCTTCAAACAGCTGATTGGCAGGAGTCGTACTCCCTCGATCAGATATTGTATAGCTCATCAGAATTCAACCCAGAGAAAAACCTGTTTTTCACCCATATTACAGAGTCACTGTCATGACCATGTTTTTCTTACTTGGTAGAAGGATTTTGTGAAGTTGCTTAGAGAATCTGCTGTGAACTGGATTATTGATGGATGTAGGTTTTTCTATTCTTCTTCATAGAGGTTATAAAAGCTCTAATCAGTATCTTTTAATGCCTATTTCTCACTGATAGTCTTGTTGAAAAATATATTGGTGCTATATCGCAATGGGAAAAAACATTCCATTTATTAAGGACATTTGCTTCAGGATCTACTATTATGACAATATATTTTTTATTTTTAAATCCATGTATATGTGGCAAGTAATTGCTTGTTCTCTTCAAATTAATCCAGACCACCAGGGGATGTTTGCACGGTTGGGCCACATGTGCAAGTGGATTTTGCTGCCCTTCCATGACAAATCCATTGCAAAATCTGCATGTGTTACCTGCAGATTTTTACACAGATTTTTGTTGCAGATTTTGCTGTGGATTTGCCCCAAATCTCCAATGAAAATTAGCAGAAAGAAAGAACATGCTGCGGTTTTCAAAATCCGCACCACAATCTATGTGCGTAAAATGTCTGTAACGTCTAGCTGGTATTGCATTGTGAATTTGCAGCATACAGAACTGTGAATCAGATCTGCACAAAATATACAACATATACATGTGGCCTTAAAAGGGGTATACCATGAGAAATCATATCGTACATGACAATCTCTTTCTAAAAAATCTAGAACTAGCCCTGTACCTCACATGGATCCAGAGATCTCCCCATTCATCGCTCTGCTAGATTTATAACAAGCTGACCGCTCAACGGGAGTGCCTTTTCTGCTGCAGCTAAGGGTGCGTGTCTCAGCTCTCCCTATCACAGCTCAGGGGGTGTGTCCATGCTCTCCCTATCACAGCTCAGGGGGTGTGTCCATGCTCTTCCTATCACAGCTCAGGGGGCATGTCCATGCTCTCCCTATCACAACTCAGGGGGTGTGTCTCCGCTCTCCCTATCAATGCTCAGGGGGCGTGTCTATGTGCTCCCTATCACAGCTCAGGAGGCGTGTCCATGCTCTCCCTATCACAGCTAGGCAGCTGAAGGATGAAACTGAGCGTGTGCGGCCTTCTCAGTGAGCAGGACAAAGAAATAAGAAAGACAAACAGCAGGTGGCGCTATACAGATAACTTTTATTAAATAACTCAGTAGCTATGCTACATTTTTAATTAGATGCAATTACAAAAGTATTCAGATCCAGGTGCTGGTTTGAAAACTGTAGAATATTTTTCGTGGGACAACCCCTTCAAAATTAAGGTGTAGTTGGAATGCACTTCAGTGCAAGTTTTCTGTCCCCGTGTTTACTAATTCAGTCAGATACAGAAGGCTCAAGGTGTATGAAGTTGTATGACGGTGTACGTGGGAGATGTGGGGAGGACAGTAAAACACTTTAAAGCAGATTTCTGTATCCTGTCTAATATTTATACAATCTAAAGATGCACCAAATTTATTCCAGTGGCTTATGCTGAATGATAGATTTAATGCGTCTTGCTGGACATGTTAAACACTTTTATTTAACTTTACACCACCTATTTAAACCATACCCCCTTTTCAGGATTTGGGGTCCTGAATTCCCTTTTTCTCCTCACCGCTCAATTGTTCTGTCAGCCCCTTCGACTTTGAATGGAGGACAACCATTGCCCCGTTGAGGATCCCTATTTTAGTGATCATTGGTGGGTCTCCTAACAATCATACATTTATCAGCTATACTGTGTACACATTTATTTCAATATTGCAATGTATTAGGATTGAGAATAGGTGGTTTATTATACTGCTCTTTCATAGTCATTATTTGTACAGGTAAGATGCATTTTTAACGTTTTCCCTAGCACATTTATATACAAAGAACCTGTAGGTATAATATGTGAATGAGATTGAGTGGGATGACCTGTTTTTCCTGTTGATTTTTAGGTTGGTATGCAAACTAAACACAAGAACCACCATATTGGCTGCTACAAACCCCAAAGGCGCCTATGACCCAGATGAATCTATTTCTGTAAATGTGGCACTTGCTAGTCCTCTTCTCAGTAGATTTGATCTGGTACTGGTATTGCTGGACACAAAAAATGAAGACTGGGACAGAATCATTTCCTCATTTATATTGGAAAATAAAGGTAGATTAGTGATGTGGATACAATCTGTGTAGAACACTACAGAATATGTCAGTGGACACCTAACTATCTCACCTGTATGTTGGACATTACATTCCAAAACCATGGCTAGAATTTCTCAAGACTGACGTTTCATACAATAGTAAATTAGGCACATTTCTGCCTCATTGTGTGCTAGGAAGTGAAACCTATGCTAACTATGAGCTGGCATAGATCTGAGCTATAATTTACGCCACTTTCTGCTAAAAAATCTTAGCAAATTTGCCAGGCAGTGGGAGGCTACCCCACTTCCACACACCGCCTAGTGGTGACCACAATGTAAAACCCTTTAAAATTCCATTTTAGTGGTGCAAAATATCAGATTTTGATGCCACTTTACTGTCACATACGGTTTGATAAATCAATCCCCCTCTTAGGGGGCTAATATGATTAAGCCCTATTTGTGGCTATAACATCCGCTTTTCTAGAATGGCTTTCTTGAAGATTTTGGAGCATGCCTGAGGGAATGTGTGTTTATTCAGCCAAAAGAGCATCTATGTGGTCAGTTTTTTCTTTTATTTCATCCTAAAGGGGTTTGATGAGGTCTGGGCTCTGTGCAGGCCATTCGAGTTCCAAACCCAGATTTGTTCATCAGACAGAAATGTGAGAATGCTTTTCTACGGCAGTGAAAAAAAATGGCCATGAAAAACCGACACACACTCAGATTTTCATGGACATTTTTTAATCATTTTGCATCCATTTTCTGGCCATTTAAATCTGACATTAAAAATTGGATTATTTTAATATTTTTTTTTTAAATCAATCCCATCCACTGCACTATACATAATGTCCCCCATAGTGGACCCTAGCAGTAATAATGTCCCCCATAGTGGCTCCCAGCATTAAAAATGTGCATTTTCTGTATTGCTAAAAAAAAAAAAAAAAAATTGCTCATCCACTTGCATGCGCAGAAGCAGTCGCTCCTTTCTTGATAATGAGGGACCAGCACTCCCAGCATGATGACATCACCATGTGCTCCCAGCGATCATGCTTGGGAAAGCATGGTGATGTCATGACGCTGGGAGTGCAGGTCCTTCAGCATCAAGAGAGGAGCGACTGCCTCTGCCCATGGAAGTGGCTAAGGAGAGTAATTATCTTTTTTTTATTTTAACCCCTAAAAGGCGATTTTCCACTAGTGTACCCGTTTTTGACGACCGGGTGCACTCCAATCTAACGGCCGTTAAAAAACGGTCCTATTGATTTCAGTGGGGCCACCTGGCTGCAAAAATAGGACATGTTAAAAAAAACGGCCATGTGAATAGCCCCATTGACTTCAATTGGTTCTAAAAAAAAAAAAAAAGGCCACATGAAGGACGTTACACAGCCGTTTGTCGAGTAAATGTAGTCTTAGCCAACAATTGGAAACTCCTGATGCAGTTTTCTGCTGAAATGTATTAAGACTTGTGTACAAGAAACCTAGCTTAGCTGCTCATAGCAACCAGAGGCCACTATTTTTCAGAGCTCCTTTGGAGGGTGGAATCTGGTTGCTATGGCCAACTAAACCAGTTTTCCTTTACACCAGTTTTGATAAGTCTTCCCCCAAAGTGTTTCAGCACTTAGAAGCCTCACACGATGGAGACAACTACAGCTCACCCCACGGATCACAATAAAGCAGTAAATCCTTGGCGATACATGTGTTTGTGGGCGACACACCAATCACTCTCTGGACACAGAGCACAGGCAAAAATCCAATGAAGTAATTTGGTCCAGCATAATTTTAAAATCCACATGGCATAGCTTCAAGCTTGCATGTTTTGCACACATGGCTCTTACTGACAGCTAAGCTTTGAGTAAAAGCCATGGGCTCAAAACACCTAAACTGAAAGCTATGCCGAATGAATTTTTAAATTATTCAACAAAAATTATGCTCTTGCATCCTCCAAGTCATGCTTGCCATGCCCTCTTCCTGCCATCTGCCCCCTGGTTGACGTTTGAGTAGTGGCCACATCATCTTTCAACATCTGGTGTAGGCCCTCTCCTCCATGGCGCTCGTTCACGTGGAGGAGACAGAGTGCGTCTGTACAAGATGTAGAGAGATGAGATGATGTGGCCACTACTCGGAACCATCAATCTAGGGGTAGGCAGCAAGCAGGAATTGGCTATATCGTGGAAACCATGAACCAGAAAAGCTGAATAAGGGCACCATCAAGAACAACATGCTTGAAAGAATAAGTCAATGGGCATAGGTTCATTTTCAGTGCAGCTGGACAAAATTACTTTATTGGATTGTTACTCCTAGATGCTTCTGCTTCACAATAATATCACTTATAGTTGTCTACGGTACAATTTTCCTAAGCTGACCTGCGGCAAAGGTGGCATCCTTTGATCGTGCACCTTTACGTCAGATTTAGGCTCTAGATTTTTTTATCCATTTATCTGTTTCTCTGTTAGGAAGTCCTCGTAAATCTGACAAGCTGTGGAGTATGGAAAAGATGAAAACTTATTTTTGCCTCATAAAGAACCTGCAGCCTAAGATGTCTGAAGGAGCCAACATGATTTTGGTTCGTTACTACCAACTTCAGAGACAAAGTGATAGCAGGAATGCAGCACGTACTACTATTCGCCTTCTAGAAAGCTTGATACGCCTCGCAGAGGGTAAGTATAGTAGTTACTTTACGGGTACTTTTAGAGATGCACTCTAAGGGCCATTCACACGGCGGGTTTTACTGCTGCGCGCAACTGTTTTAGTACGGTCGATTCGGGGCATATTTCCCGAGTTGCAGCTGGGTCTCTACCAGTCCCCATTATAGTTAATAAGACCAAATGGCAATCATGTAGTCTGCTGGATCTCACTAATTTTTAAGAGTTTCTAATGTTTTAGTACTGCACAACATCCGTACTGGATGGTGCCAAAGAACCAGCAATATAAAAATTGTCCCCCAAAATCTATAGTGCGTTCTTCATTTCAGGTCCTCCTGTGAGCCCAAACAAGATGCAAAAAATGCATATAGGGTATCATTGCAAACGGCAGAAGTTTATAAACATTTGGAAACGTGTGTTTTTCCAAGGACACATGTTGAATGTGTAAAATAGACCACTGAATGAAAACATTTAGGGAAAAAAGCAGTTTAATTTTTTTTCCACCCAATACCATTTATTTTTCCTATTAAAAAAAATGTCCATGTTTCCCTAAGATGGATACCTTAGGAGTCAACATTAAAAATAGTCACTTTCAAGGTGTTTCTAATGTTTTCTGTACTGTATAAGATCTGCTCTGGCAGTATGATGCCATAAAACCAGCAACAGAAAAATAGGCCGCCAAAATCTATAATGCGCTCCAGTTGTTTCAAGTCTTGCTGTGAGCCCAGCAAGTAGATAAATTGCACAAAATCCATTTTTCGCATTACAAAGACACGGTAAAGGTTTTATAAATTCTTTTTTCATTATCTTTTGTAACAGAAAAAAAATAAAGGAAAAATATTTTTTCAAATTTTCAGTTTTTCTTTAAATATACAGTATATTTTTTAAATATTATATCTGTCATTTAATGGCACAAAAGCTGTGTCCTGAAAAAAAAATTCTAATACTATGGTGGTCAGAATATGGTGATGAATTATTTTTTTTTAACTATATGGTGATTTTGGCTTTTAGTTGAAATTTATGGAAAATTTAAAAAGTTCACCTTACAGTGATATATCATGAAAGTGGGGCATTTAAGTAGAAGCATGCAATGGTGATTTCCTCATCTCAAACAATTTATTGAAACAAAAGCCAACCACAGTGGTAGGTATAGCCCCACAAAAATGTTGATGTCTCAATAACTTGTCATGTGGCCTGGAACATCAATCACAACTCGACAACGACGTCTCATGCTGTTCACAAGTTGACTTACTGTCGGCTGAGGCATGGCATCCCACTCTTCTTGAAGGGCGCCCTTCAGGTCATTGAGGTTCTGGGGTACAGAGTTACAAGCCTCTACATGCGTCTTTCCCTCACCGCGCCTGCGCTGAGTTCAGAACGGCGCGAGATTTCATCCGAGCACAGGGCTGGCAGACGGACGCAAGCGCTGCCTGGCCCTGTCAATCAAGACTTGGAGGGAGGAGACCAAGGTGGGAGAACGGAGGCTCTAGGAGCAGGAACAACGCCCCCCCTGCTCCTAGAGCCTCATTAGCATATTATAATAGTTCGATTTTTAAGGTTAATGCAGGCACTGAGAAAAGTAACAATAGACTAGTTAGGTTTAGCTGGCATTAGCACATCGCTAATGTCAGCTAACTTCATAGGGTTAAACCTGGTGACAGAAACCCTTTAAGTTCACCTGTAAAGGTTAGAGTGCATTTTAGGTTCATCTTGAAATTTCACCCACGCCGGCATCCTCCATTGTATGCAATTTTTGCTGGGGATAGCCGTTCGCTGCGAACCACATGCGGAGGAACTGCCCCCCCAGTTAGAAACACGCCACAGTGTTTGGGGTCTGGAGCAGTCCCACCCATTTAGGCCACGTTTATTTCTGTGATTCTTGTTTTATATGTATTGAATGTGCCATTGCATATGGCTGGTAAACATTCTGTTGCACCTGGAAGCCTGTGTCACATGGTCTGTTGTAGGTGTAGCTTGCGGCCTCATGTGTTCCCCATTGCATTGTTGGTCCTGCAGTGCAGGTGAGTGGGATGGGGCTGTAGGCTACTTAATACCTGTTCAGACCTTGTTCACACACCATAGGTAGTCTAGTGGTAGGACCCCATGTCATGCTGAGATACCGTGTAGTGGTGCCTAAAGGGGCTCCGATATGTTCCTGATTGGAAATATTGGCGAATCTCTCAGCTTTTAACACCAGAGTGAGGGATTAGCCAGTGTTGTCAGTTGCTTATCCATGTGGTGCATCTTTTTTCTGTGAGTTATGTGTTTATATATTTTCATCCGCACATGTTTTATTTTGTGTAGGATGTTTGTGTGGTGCTTGTGGTTCGCGCCGGCATCCTCCATTGTATGCAATTTTTGCTGGGGATAGCCGTTCGCTGCGAACCACATGCGGAGGAACTGCCCCCCCAGTTAGAAACACGCCACAGTGTTTGGGGTCTGGAGCAGTCCCACCCATTTAGGCCACGTTTATTTTTGTGATTCTTGTTGAAATTTCACCCACAAGCCAAATGTTCCTAACTTTTTTTTTTGTGAGTAGTGTATATTCGTAAGACAGTCGGGAACGGGTTATAAAGTGCGTCGTGTGACACTATTAGTAAATCTGCCCTTATATGTTTTCCACAGCGGAACGCAGATACACAGGTTTTTAGTACACAAATTTAAATTTCATAGAAATACATTGGGAAGTATTTATGAAGCAGATTTTTTTCGCAAATGCATTTTGCCACATGTGAAGACAACCCTAAAGCCTAGCTGGGCTGTTACAGCGCAATGGGCAAGTTAGTTTGTTAAACATCAAATTATGGTGTACATTGTAAAGATTTTACCTGATTTAGTGTACTTTCACACTAGCGTTATTCTTATCTGATATTGAGTTCTGTCCTAGGGCTCAATAGCGGAAAAAAACTGATCAGTTTAATCCTAAGGCATTGTGAATGGAGAGCAATCTGTTCAGGATGCATTAGTTCAGTCCCTCTTACGTTTTTTGGGCGTAGAAAATACCGCAACATGCTGCGGTATTTTCTCCATCCAAAATTCAGGAAAATTTGCCAGAATGCCGAATCCGGCATTAATTTCCATTGAAATGTATTAGTGCCCGATCCGGCAATAAAATGACCGCATTGACGGATCTGGTCAGATGTGAAAGAGATAAATACCGGATCCATTTTTCCGGATGACAATCGGAGAGACTGATCCGGTATTGAAATGGTATCCGTTTGCATAAAGATTGCCAGATCCGGCAGGCAGTTCCGGCGACTGAACTGCCTGCCGGAATTCAGCAACGCAAGTGTAAAAGTACCCTTAAATAATCACTGTAAGCTCTGCACAGACATTGTCAGAAGAAATGCTGGAAGATTTCATCCCAGAGTTGTGAAAGCAGTATGGGATTAGTATGCACTGTATGATTATTTGATTATTTCACAAACTTGTTTTTGAGCTTTTTTTTGCTTTTTTTTTAAAATCTAGCCCATGCTCGACTAATGTACCGGGATACTGTCACTGTTGAAGATGCTGTCACAGTTGTGTCAGTAATGGAGTCCTCTATGCAGGTATGAATAGCTGTACTTTACATATGTACAGGGTACCCCGTTAGATATAACTCATTTAGTGCCTGTGCACAATGTAGTCCGGCAGGGGGATCCACCTGCGGATCAGTGCTATTATCTAATTTGCACCTGTACAGGGTATTTGTTTCAAGTAGCTTGTATAGGCACAGGCTGATAAGTACAGGTGCGGTACACCCGGTGAATCCTGCTGCTGGACTGCATTGTGTGTGGGCAGCCTAACAAGTTAAAAGGGTTTTCTGAGATTTTAATACTGATAGGTCATCAGTATTTGATTGTGGGGGTCTGACCTGGGACCCCCTCCGATTAGCGGTTTGAGAAGGCACCGGTGCTTCTGTGAGTGCCGCGGCCTTCTCTGTGCTCACCAAGCACAGCACCGTACATTGTATAACGGCTGTGCTTGGTATTGTGCGCCGCCCAATTCACTCCTATGGGGCTGAGCTGCGCCAAGGTCATGTGACTGATAAACGTGTTGTCACTCGGCCTATGGAAAGCTGAGAGAAGGCCACGGCACAACTGCGAACGCCCCTGCCTTTTCAAACAGCAGATCGACAGGAGTCTCGGATCCCCAGGATAGGTCATTTGTATTTAATTCTTGGGAAAACCCCTTTAAAAAAAATAAAAAGCGCATTAGTTTGGTAATTAGAGCTGCTTAATATTCATCTTATAAAAGTTCTCCAGACTGTTTTGTGCACGTCCGGATCTTGATGATGCATGACTTATTGAGAAAGTAGATCCTGGACCAGAGGAAAGTGCACACAAATACCATTTGAAAGGGCTAACAATTCTGTAAATTAGGAAAATGTAGTAATTATGGTAGCTCGAGATTGTCCTGATTTTCTTTAGAACCTTAGGACTCAAAGAAACTGAGGAAAAGATATAAAGGAGAAGTACAGTTGATTAGAATCCACCATTTCAGTAACGGCACCTTAGCGACATGTTCTTTTGGAGACATTACTGGCACCTCAATCAGAATCAGAGGAGTCCCTAGACAGGATTGTGAATGAGAGCAGACTTTACATCTTCAAAAGTCTCATTCTGTTTGAACTTAAACCAGGCAAAGACTACCCATTGGGCTTGTGTAGATAGCTTAGATTCTTTGGGGAACAGTCTACGCCAGGCATCCTCAAACTGCGGCCCTCCAGCTGTTGCAAAACTACAACTCCCAGCATGCCCAAACAGCCTACAGATATCAGCCTACAGCAGGGCATCGTGGGAGTTGTAGTTTTACAACAGCTGGAGGGCCGCAGGTTGAGGATGCCTGGTCTACGCAGATAACTGAGGAAACCTTGGGAAGAAGCTGAATGCACACAGTACAGAATCCTTGTCATGATTGAAATTTCCTTTACCCTGCATATGAAAGACTAGACATGTGCAAGAAAACAGAAGATGTGTATAAACTAAATTCTAGTTAAACAGTTATTACACTGGCCACTTGAGAAATTGGAAATATAAGCATTTGCTGCATTTTGGCCACTAGAGGGAGTAGTCGCATCCCATTCCGAATACACCGCAGCTGAAGAAGGGGGAAGAACCTGCAGTTTTCAGAAGGAAGCATATGCTTGTCAAGTTACACATTAATCTTACAGGTGACTTAAGGGCTAATAGTTTTGGTCCGTATCCAATCCACTTTTTTTTGCAGATCAGATGCAGGCCCATTCATCGCAAAGGGGGCCGAAAAAGATGTGAACAGCACACCTGTGTTTTGTGGGCTGCAAAACTCCCATGGCGGTGGAGTTTTGTGGTCAAAAGATGTAATGTAAAAACAAAGCCCCCTGGATAAGCAGGAGCCTGACATTAAAGAGGGAAGGCCTGTTTATGCATTAGCATGAAGCTCCCTCTTTATTGTTCCATGCATGGCGACCGTGCCACTCTCACCTCCGGAACAGTGCAAAATCAACAAAAATCATTTACTTTGTATCTCTTCCATCCAGTAAGTGAGCCCTCATTTTTATGGTGGACACCCTTAGCCAGGATAAAGCAGTTTACAGAGAATCTTACTCCTGATGCTAGCTAAAATGGGGAAGAGATTTAAAAGGAAAAAAAAAACATCTTGGGTAAAGCAGGGCTCCGCCTTAAACATACATACTCCACTTGGCCATACATTCTTGTTTTTATCAGAGGAGAGAGGAGAACTACTTGGGCTGCTTTCACACTGGCGTTTTGGATTCCGTTTGTGAGATCCGTTTCAGGGCCAATCAGTTCAGCCCCAATGCATTCTGAATGGATAAGGATCTGCTCAGAATGCATCAGTTCGGCTCCGTTCAGTCTCCATTCCGTTCTGGAGGTGGACACCAAAACGCATCTTGCAGTATTTTGGTGTCCGTCTGACGATGCAGAGCCAAACGGATCCGTTTTGACTTACAATGTAAGTCAATAAGGACGGATCCGTTTTTAATGACACAATATGGTGCATTTGAAAACGGATCCATTCCCCATTGACTTTCAATGTAATTCAAAACGGATCCGTTTGACTTTGACAATTGTTTTTTAAAGCTAATGCAAACGGATCCGTTCTGAACGGATACAAACGTTTGCATTATAGGTGTGGATCCGTCTGTGCAAATACCAGACGGATCAGCACCTAACTCCAGTGTGAAAGTAGCCTAAGAACACTAAGAAATCCAACATGTCTGATATCTTTTACCCCAGATATCTGCTGCTGAGAGGCTCTTCAATGGCCATTTGCTGGACGATCCCACTGAAACTGACAGGTCCAGCTAGCTCTTACGTGTATGGCCAATTTCAGGGTCTGGGGAATCTTGGGGTGCTCTAGTCATCTTTTGGTCAATTGTTTCCCTGCTCGCATAACCATTTGTATGCGATGTTTGTGTAGTTTAGGGAATAAGGTTAGGCTACTTTCACATTGCTGTCTTTGGGTCCGCTTGTGAGATCCGTTCAGGGCTTTCACAAACGGTCCAAAACGGATCAGTTTGGCCCCAATGCATTCTGAATGGATAAGGATCCGCTCAGAATGCATCAGTTTGGCTCCGTTCTGCCTCTATTCCGTTCTGGAGGCGGAGCAGCGTTTTGGTAAGTCAATGGGGACAAATCCGTTTTCACTGACACAATATGGTACAATTGAAAACTGGATCCGTCCCCTATTGACTTTTAATAGTGTTCAGGACGGATCCGTTTTGACTTTGTTAAAGATAATACAAACGGATGTGAAAGTAGCCTTAGAAGAAAACACTCAAGTGCTGCCAAGGACAAATGGGAAATGTTTTATTTTTCATCTTTTAACCTTTGGTCACACCAAAGCTATATAGGTGTGTTCAGTTTATTATACATACATATTTGTGGCTCTACAGCTATTGCAAAACTACAACTCCTAGCAAGCTCTGTTTGCCCAGGTTTAAATGTATGCAGCGGGCACGGTTGCCAGCCATCCAGAAATTCCTAGACAGTCTGTAAAAAGAGAGGAATTTTTTCCAGTGTCCATGAAAAAGATGTTTTTATTTTTTTTAGGTTGGTGGTACTTGAGCAGTCACTTTGATTGTAATTGTTAGCATTTTAGAGCTCACAGTAAATGCTGGCAATGTGTTCAGTATTAATATCTGACCTATAGACATGTATTACTTATAATCTTGATAGTTCATTATGGTTTTTCAATGTATCCATAAAAAAATGTCAGTGATTTTTAGATAAATTGTCCAGAAAAAAGAAATTGGCAATCCTGGCAGCAGATTTATGTTTTCTCTTTCCTTGAACAATGAATAACATATTTTCTAGGCATTTCACTGGAAATTAAATAAACTAAAGGCAGACTTCTGACTTTTGCACAGTACTCTCTCAAGATATATCCAAATATATATTATATATATCGCATATCTCCCAATTTTTTTAAAGTGCAATGAGGGATGGCATCTGCATTAACCCTTTCCTGACCAGTGCCGTAACAGCTGGCCGGGTCTTTAAAGATGGCACCCGCTCAATCCTGACCACGGCATCTGAGCGCGTGAAACACCAGAATCGCATGCTTCAGGTGATGCTCCGGCTCCCCCATGCAGCGATCAGAGGAGCCAGAGCTTGTGTGCAGCAGCCCCTGTCTTTGTGAATGACAGGACGCTGCTGCATAGTATTTCCTATGGAGCCCTTGCCTGTAATAGGGCTTCATAGGAAACTAGCAATTTTCTCATAGACTCCAATGCTATTCTATAAGAATAACAATCTAATGATTGCTTGTTATATTTCCCTATGGGAACTATAAAAAAGTGTAAAAAATTGTTTTTAAAAATAAAAAACATAGAAATTCAAATACTTATCCCCAAATAAAAATAAAATAACTAAAGAACTAAGGGTACTTTCACACTTGCGTTGGTGCGGATCCGTCTGTTTATTTGCACAGACAGATCCGCACCTATAATGAAAACGTTTGTATCCGTTCAGAACGGATCCGTTTGCATTAGTTTTAAAGAAAAATGACAAAGTCCAAAATGGATCCGTTTTGAATTACATTGAAAGTCAATGGGGAACGGATCCGTTTTCAAATGCACCATATTGTGTCATTAAAAACAGATCCCTCCCCATTGACTTACATTGTAATTAAAAACGGATCCGTTAGGCTCCGCCTCTTCAGACGGACACCAAAATGCTGCATGCTGCGTTTTGGTGTCCGTCTCCAAAACGGAATAGAGGCGGAACGGAGCCGAACTGATGCATTCTGAACGGATCCTTATCCATTCAGAATGCATTGGGGTTTAACTGATCCGTTCTGGACCGTTTGTGAGAGCCCTGAAACGGATCTCACAAACGGAATCCAAAACACTAGTGTGAAATTCCCCAAAAGAAAAAAAAAAATACACATCATGGCTGTCGCCATGTGCGAAAACGCCCATAGTATAAAAATATATTCCCCATAGGGCAAACAGCAAAACGGAAAAAAACGTCAAAATGGCCGATTCGCCGTTTTTGTTTGCGTCATTTTCTACAAAAAAAAAATTCTATAAAAATCGAAAAGTCATACACACCCCAGAATGGTATCAATGAAAAGTACCGATCGCGCCTCAAAAAATGAGCCTCTACACTGGTCCGTACACATAATTATAAAAAAGTTATAGGGGTCAAAATATGGCAACAAAAAAATCAAACAGATTTTTTTCAAATTCGTACTGACCTGTAGAATAAAAGTAACCGGTCAGTTTTATCGCACATTGAACATTGAAAAAAACAACAAAAAACATGTAAAACATCACATGCAATATTTAAATTGTGGAGTTGGAAAGTACAACTTGTCCTGCAAAAAACAAGCCCTCATATGGCCATGTGAACAGATAACTAAAAAAGTTATGGCTCTGGGAAGGCAGGGAGCGCAAAACGAACACGCAAAAACAAAAAAAGGGTTAAGCCATGCCTCTACCATGCATGCCTAGTCCCACTTAGTGACCCCATGGTGGAGCTGAAAGCGTCTTGCTCCACCATAGTATTCAGTTGTGTCCAGTAGAAAGTAACAGTCGCCTCTTTTACAAAAGCACCCTGCCATTGCTGCCAGTCAAAAACACTGTCAGGGCATTGCTGTGGCCTGATGACCCCTAAATCTGCACAATGTACCTGCTACACCTCAGTTAAGAAGACACAGTACCTAAATGCCTGCTGTTATGTAACCCTATATATCTGGACACTGCACCCCTATAGTTGCTGTTATATAATGCATTCTAGGGTAGTGCAGTTCTCACTCTTCCTCGGGCCTGTCCTCACCCCTTGTCTTCCCCTATGGCCCCCCACCCCTGCTCACTGTGTCTGCATCTCTGAGCTGTACAGGCAAGTGCGATGAGCTGCCAACCATGGGGTCATAGTTAGTCCTGAGAAGACCAATACAGTTGAAATCAGGATATGCTACAGGCTTCTAGGAATATTGGCACGGTGCTTGAAATCTCCTACTGCCCTGCTAGATCCAGGGCACCCGGATGGTCCATAAACATCCTGGACATTGCATAATGTTACCGATTTCTCATTAATTTATATTTTGTGCTTATTCTTTATTGTGCTTTATTCAGGGAGGTGCACTTCTTGGAGGGGTGAATGCACTACACACAGCATTCCCAGAAAATCCCCAGGAGCAGTACCAAATGCAGTGTGAGCTCCTCTTGGATAGGCTTGGTCTCCAAAACATTTTACAAGATGAACTGCGAAGGTTGGAGTGGTAAGGAAGCTTTCCCGTATCACTTGAAGATGAAAAGAAAAAGCTGCACTGTGATATTATTAGAGCACGAAAAC
This sequence comes from Bufotes viridis, assembly GCA_033119425.1. Lineage (NCBI taxonomy): Eukaryota > Metazoa > Chordata > Amphibia > Anura > Bufonidae > Bufotes > Bufotes viridis. Next base: position 248,387,714 of record CM065592.1, on the reverse strand, counting down.
ATTTTGATTTTACTTTCAGTACACTGGAGCAGATGTGTATCTTGTGGGTAACTATCTATGTTTCTATGTAACAATATAGGGTTACTAGTGGTTACTATATAGGGTATTACACTGGAGCAGATGTGTATCTTGTGGGTAACAATATAGGGTTACTAGTGGTTACTATATAGGGTATTACACTGGAGCAGATGTGTATCTTGTGGGTAACAATATAGGGTTACTAGTGGTTACTATATAGGGTATTACACTGGAGCAGATGTGTATCTTGTGGGTAACAATATAGGGTTACTAGTGGTTACTATATAGGGTATTACACTGGAGCAGATGTGTATCTTGTGGGTAACAATATAGGGTTACTAGTGGTTACTATATAGGGTATTACACTGGAGCAGATGTGTATCTTGTGGGTAACAATATAGGGTTACTAGTGGTTACTATATAGGGTATTACACTGGAGCAGATGTGTATCTTGTGGGTAACAATATAGGGTTACTAGTGGTTACTATATAGGGTATTACACTGGAGCAGATGTGTATCTTGTGGGTAACAATATAAGGTTACTAGTGGTTACTATATAGGGTATTACACTGGAGCAGATGTGTATCTTGTGGGTAACAATATAGGGTTACTAGTGGTTACTATATAGGGTATTACACTGGAGCAGATGTGTATCTTGTGGGTAACAATATAGGGTTACTAGTGGTTACTATATAGGGTATTACACTGGAGCAGATGTGTATCTTGTGGGTAACAATATAGGGTTACTAGTGGTTACTATATAGGGTATTACACTGGAGCAGATGTGTATCTTGTGGGTAACAATATAGGGTTACTAGTGGTTACTATATAGGGTATTACACTGGAGCAGATGTGTATCTTGTGGGTAACAATATAAGGTTACTAGTGGTTACTATATAGGGTATTACACTGGAGCAGATGTGTATCTTGTGGGTAACAATATAGGGTTACTAGTGGTTACTATATAGGGTATTACACTGGAGCAGATGTGTATCTTGTGGGTAACATTATAGGGTTACTAGTGGTTACTATATAGGGTATTACACTGGAGCAGATGTGTATCTTGTGGGTAACATTATAGGGTTACTAGTGGTTACTATATAGGGTATTACACTGGAGCAGATGTGTATCTTGTGGGTAACAATATAGGGTTACTAGTGGTTACTATATAGGGTACTTAAAGCCCACCAATAGAGATGAGCGAACTTAAAAAAAAAGTTCGGCGTTCGGGTTGTGGTAATCACCGCATCCCGTTATGGATTCCACTACCGCGGACTATCGCGGCATATGGAATCCATAAGGGGCGGCTTCCACGAACCCGAACTGTTGAACAGCCGAAGGACCTGGGGTGACGTCACTGTCATGTGATCAGTGCAGGGGGCGTGGCTCAGCATGGGATCAAATCCAGCCCCCTGCACTGATCACATGACGGTGACCTCACCCCAGGTCCTTCGGCTGTTCAACAGTTCGGGTTGGTAGAAGCCGCCCCTTATGGATTCCATATGCCGCAATAGTCCGCAGTAGTAGAATCCATAACGGGATGCGGCGATTACCACAACCCGAACACCAAACTTTTTTTTAAAGTTCGCTCATCTCTACCCACCAACATTTTCATGCTGATGATCCAAGCAAAAAAAAAAAAAAGGATTTTAGACTGTCTTCTACATGAAGAACATATCACACACAACACTTTACACTTTATACCTTTTCATATTATAACCTACAGTATATGTCATATCAGCAGTCTAGTAGGGCAAAAGTATAATGATATATAGTAGCACGTGTAGTATATGCCCTGTACTCTATCAAAGCAGTAAACTGTATATGACTGCTTTCAAGCATAAATCTAAATGTATTATGAGGGTTGTGGAAATTGCCCATATCATTTACACACTGTCATATACTTATTCTGTTCAGGCAACAAAATCAAGAGTCTGGGCAGTCTGAAAATAATGGCTCCAACAGTGCCGTGGAGGGTGGTAACATACTACCTCATAGTTCACAGCCAGGCAACTTGATTGGGAAGGTTTTCTCTGAAACTGCCAAGAATGTAACCAAGGCTCCAACGGGTAGTGATCAGAAATGTCATGTTTCTGATCCAAACACAAGCCTGGAAAGTAGTCAAGAAGCGGGAGCTTCCAAAAATCTCAGCAACGAACAGACATTGAATCTGTCAGAGACCCGAACCAGCACATGTAGTGATTCAAGTCTCGCATGGTTTGACTCTATCTCCTCCGAGCAGCAGACCTTAAAAATGTCTCCTATTCATACAGAAAGTTACACAAGCATAAAACGTCAGCCTGTCATGCAGCCAGGACTCGTGGAAATCACTGATAGTGATAAAGGTGTGGTTCCTGCAGAGGCAGAGAAGGGTTCTAGTCACACAAAAGTAAATCATTTGCCAAATGAAGTCATTACACAACATGTCTCAAAGAAATGGCAAAAGTTGAATAAAAAGTCACTGAAAAGTGCATTAAGTTCAAAGGAATGTGGAGAAAATAGTGATGCCCTAGAAACAGAAAATGTTATGACCACTGGACCGCTTCATAGCACACCTGCACGTGGGAAGAAAAGAAGTCTTGTTCAGGTCGTTCCAGAAGACGGGAGATCTGATACACAGGATCCAGAGATGCTTGCCAGATTAGCCCAACTAGCCAAGTTCACATTTAAACACAAAACAAAACTGACACATTGTGCTGAAAATAAAAGTGAAACAATACAAGCAAATCATGTTGATACGGAAAGCAGGAGTGGAGGTGTTGAAGGCCAGCCAAAGTCAAACTCTGGTTCTGTCGGAAAACTACGACGCTTACTAGGGGCATTAATAAGTACAGAACAGACAGGTTGTGGTCCAAAAATTCAGGCGGAAGGTTTGCCAAGTTCTACCAGCATAGAAGAAAGTATCCCAGATGTAGCCAGTACCATAACTCGTGTAATACCTCCCCCTGTATGTTCAGGTGAGGAAAATAAATTACTCTGCAGGAAGGTGTCCACCAGTACTCTTGCCAAGCTGGCCAAATTTTCCTTCACATCAGCTTCTGAAAACACTGCTACTGAAGTACCTCCAGCCCCCAGCAAAGATGCCCAAAAATCTCCTGAGGCAGAGAGCTCCAGAGGTAAAAGGAAATGCTTCCAGCTGGATCCACCCTTCAGCAAGACTACATTAACATCTAAATCTCTCTTTTCTACCACGGACTGGGATGATGAAATATTGGATTTTGATGAAGTAAAGTGATTAGTATAAACTACTAATGTCCTCATTTTCTTTCTTTGAGAGAATATTATTCGTTCTGTACTAGATCTGTACAGCAGGTGGCAGCACTGGCTGCGTTCTACAAGAAGTCTCATTTCTGTTATTCACGTCTTGCCTTTAGTACATTTTAATACAGATCTGTCGTTACTGTAGAGAGCAATGCACAATAGTGAAGAAGTCCACCAAATTGTGACCAGTTTGATTTAACCGAGTATCTGAAAGCTGCAGTGATGCTGCATCAGTGTAATAAACTCTGTGAATCTGTATAGCATTTTTGAGTGATATTCTGTACAATTAATTACATTATCATCTCAGGGTCAGTAAGGCATCTATAGTAAATAGTCCTGATCATTAGAAGTCCCTTCTTTGTTGGTCCACACACTGTATTAGGTAAGTCGATCTGCTGTGGTCTCCATTGCTTAGCTGTGGACATATAGATTTTCAAAGGGGCTTTAGCGAGAGCTGGAATTTGTAGGACTTACCAGAACACCATAGTCAGTTTAAAGGGGACCTGTCCCCACATAATGCAGAATAATCTGCAGGCAACCTGTAATAGACAAGGAGGTGGGGAGCAGATTGATGTGTAGTGATGTTTAGTTTTATTCACTTAAACCTGTGCTCTTTTTATGCATCACACATGTGGGCGGACCTACTCGGTGATTGACGGCCTTTTCTGTATGAATAAAGGGGTTTTCCTACCATTAGACCAGTGTTTCCCAACCAGTGTGCCTCCAGCTGTTGCAAAACTACAACTCCCAGCATGCTCGCACAGCAAAAGGCTGTCCGGGCATGCTGGGAGTTGTAGTTTTGCAACAGCTGGAGGCACACTGGTTGGGAAACACCTCATTAGACATCAGCACTGATACCTAAGGGTACTTTCACACTTGCGTTGCTGGATTCCAACAGGCAGTTTCGTCGCCGGATCTGGCAATCTGTATGCAAACGGATACCATTTGTAGACTGATGCGGATCCGTCTCACAAATGCATTGCAATACCAGATCCGTATCTCCGGTTGTCATCCGTAAAAATGGATCCGGTATTTATTTTTTTCACATTTTTAAAGGTGTGCGCATGCGCAGACCGGAAGACCGGATCCATCAATGCCGTTCAATGGAAATTAATGGCGGATCCGGCATTCCGGCAAGTGTTCTGGAATTTTGGACGGAGAAAAAAACGTACCAAATACCGCAGCATGCTGCGGTATTTTCTCCGGCCAAAAAACCTAAGAGGGACTGAACTGATGCATCCTGAACGGCTTGCTCTCTATTCAGAATGCATTAGGATTAAACTGATCAGTCTTTTTCCGGTATTAAACCCCTAGGACGGAGCTGAATACCGAAAAGAATAACGCTAGTGTGAAAGTACCCTTAAACAAGCTGTGGTGCACAGAAAAGTGTAGTGGCAACTTTGCCTTTCATTTTAAGCAATGGTGGGAATTTCAACTGTTGGACCCTCACTGATCAGACACTGGTCTAAACACTAAGCCATCAATGCTTTTCATTTTACTGACAGGGCTTAGTAGGAACATCGCAGTTTTACCATAAACTGCAATGCCAAACCATAAGCTGTTTAATAATTGCATGTTCAAACCACCTAGGGCAGGGATGGCCAACCTGCGGCTCTCCAGCTGTTGCAAAACTACAACTCCCAGCATGCCCAGACTGTCTACAGCCATCAGCCTACAGCAGGGCATGGTGGGAGTTGTAGTTTTACAACAGTTGGAGAGCCACAAGTTGGCCTCCTCTGCCCTAGGGCAGGGGTGGGTAAACTGCGGCTCTCCAGCTGTTGTGAAACTACAATTCCCACCATGCCCTGCTGTAGGCTGCTAGCTAAAAGCAATCTTTGCATGCTTTGCAAAATGAGATGGGAATGAGGGGAACTGAAAAAAAGTTGACATTTAAAAACAATTTATATAAGAAAAAAATAAATGTAATTGTCACTTCCGGAAATTTGCGAACTTTTAAAGTACAAAAATGTAATAAAAAGTGATCAAAAAGCCATACCTTCTCCAAAATTGTATCAACATAAAAACTACAGGGCACCTTGCAAAAAAAAAAAAAAAATTATGCATCTCTGAAGACTGAAATATAAAGAAGTTGAGTGTCAAAATTTAGCAGTGCAAAGAACATTTTCTTCAATGGTAAATTTGGTATCACTATAATTTTATTGTAGTGAACCAAAAAATAAAGTCAATTTTTTCACATAGTGAATATCGTAAAAACCACACCAATGAAACAATGGTGGAATTGCAGGAGATTTTTTTTCTATTCCACAACATTTAGAATTTTATCATCTTCCCACTACATTATTTAAAATACAGGATGTTAGTGGTGCAAAATTAGAACAAAAAATGTAAAAAAAAAAAAAAAAGTTACAGCTTCTGGAAGGCAGGGACTAGAAAATGAAGAAACAGAAAATGACTGTCAGGAAGACAGCATGCAAATCAAAAATATGCTTCATTTTCATAATCTATTACAACGTAATGGTGGGAAACCCTTTTAATAGGTTAGTAATGATTCTTTTGTTTTATTGCATTTCCTCCATTTGCCCCTTTATTTCTGAATTTGGAAAACTCTTTAAGTGATGATATATCCAGATGTTTGTATTCATTTATGTAAATTTTAAAGGCAGTTGCCATCATCTGAAAAGATGAAACAGGGTGCAGACATTTATCAGACTGGTGTAAAGTAGAACTGGCTGAGTCGCCCACAGCAACCAATCAGATTCCACCTTTCATTTTTTGACAGCTCCTTTGGAAAATAATAGGTGAAATCTGATTGGTTTGCTATGGGCAACTAAGTCAGTTTTACGTTACACCAGTTTGATACATCTCCCCCATGATGCTTATATTGTAGGTAAGCAAGGCATACGTCAGTTTAATAGTCTCAATTCAGTTTTTTCTTGTTATTACACATTCCTCTATACAATCATGTTTCCAATATCTCATTTTCAAACAAGCAATTGTAGTAACTGATTTAGATAATGGTCATGAATCACAGCAGAATCATCATTTTTCACCATTGCTCCTATTGTGGCTCATGTGTGATCGAGAGTTATTATATACTAAAAAGTTTGTTCAGATTTAGTATTTTTCCCCTGGTCTGCTTTTTTGTTTTCTGCCAGAGCTCTTTTTTTTTTTGTTACAAAGCTCTAATTCACCTGCATAGATTATATACTGGGTGTAAATATTAAAATTTAGACCTCCTGCAGTCACCACTAGTGGGTGCTTAGAGGTTTAGGCTATACGCACATGACAGTGAAAGAAAAAAATGCCATGAAAAATGGACACATCCATTTTCTGTTTTTAAAGAGGCTCTGTCACCCGGATCAAGCCTACCCTACCAGGCACATAGCCTGGGAGGGCTGATGACGCAGACAAAAACCATACCTTTATTTCTCATGTAGTAGATGCGGTGTGGCAAAAAAAGCAACTTTTAAAAATATGCAAATTAGGTATTCAAGCACTCTGAGACGGGCTTATGCCTTCTGATCACTTCTTCTGCGACACCCCCGTTCCTTGCTAATGCCAGCCTTCTGCACCTAATCACGCCCCCATGTCTATTAATCGACAGAGCTAGACCTGCCGGTGTAACGTGGTATCTCCCTACTTCGTGCGATTTCCCTACCTGTCGCGCCAGAAGTGACGTTGTAGGCGTTCCTGGCGTTTGGACGATCTGCGCATGCGCAAAAGAGCAAAGAATGGAAAATCTCACATCGCAATTCTGGCTGTACACGGACACTGCGTATGCGCTGGAGAGATTACGGCCTAGTGCGCAAGCGCCTAGGGGAGATCAGATGGCTATTTTTTCTGTTAGATGAATATATATATATATACGCATTATATAGGGTGCTGCACAGTATATTGAGGATCTGAGCAGTATATGGGGGGCTGTCTACAGAGTATATTGAGGTCTGCGCAGTATATGTGGGGCTGTTTGCGGAGTATATTGAAGTCTGCGCAGACAGCCCCCCATATATGGGGGTGCAGTAGCACAGACCTCAATATATGTATGAGATCTATTGATTTTGCCGCGCTTGCGCACTGGGCCGTAATGTCTCTCCAGCGCATGCGCAGTGTCCCATGCACAGCCAGAATTGCGATGTGAGATTTTCCATTCTTTGCTCTTTTGCGCATGCGCAGATCGTCCAAACGCCAGGAACGCCTACAACGTCACTTCCGGCGCGACAGGTAGGGAAATCGCATGAAGTAGGGAGATACCACGTTACACCGGTCTAGCGCTGAGATCCCACACCTGGGCACCATCTTCAATGCCAGGGCATGTGCACTGGATTGTTTCCTTCCTTCCCGGCTTGTGTGTATGTCCAGTGCGCACGCGCCGTCATGGAAACGAGTGCACAATTGCGAGATCTCAGCGCTAGTCCGGCAGGATTAGCGCTGTCAATCAAAGGACATGGGGGCGTGATTAGGTGCAGAAGGCCGCATTAGCAAGGAACGGAGGCAGTGCAAAAGCAGTCCTGGGAAGGCATAAACCCGCCTCCGACTGCTCGAATTCCTCATTTGCATATTTTGAAAAGTAGCCTTTTCTGCCACACCGGACCTACTACATGAGAAATAAAAGTCTGGTTTATGTCTGCATCATCAGCCCTACCAGGCTATATGCCTGGTAGGGTAGGCTTGATCCAGGTGACAAAGCCTCTTTAACAGGCATTTTGCAGCTGTTAAACGGCCATTAAAAATGTATCATTTAATTGGCTTTTTTTTTTTTTTACTTAAATCCCAACATCTGCAGTATACCTAATGTGTCTACCCCACCCCCCCAAAGTAGCCCCAGGGCAGTAATAATGTCCCCCAGAGTTGCCACCAGCAGTAATAATGTTGTCCCTGAGTTGCCCCCAGCAGTAATCATGTCTCCGGAGTGGCCCCCAACATTAATAATATGTATATATGTCGGAAAACAAATTAAATTACTCGCCTCATCCGCTTGAACATGCAGGGACAGTTGTTCTTTACTTGATGCAGAGGAACACGTGCTCCCAGTGTGATTTACGTCACCATGCGATTCCAGAGATCATGTTGGGAACGTAGGTCCTTTTGTATTAATAGTGGAGTGACTGTCTCTGCATGTTCAAGTGGATGAGGTAAATAATTTATTTTCACCCCTAAAAGGCAATTTTTCACTAGTGTATCCATTTTTAACAGCCGTTAGACTGGTGCACTCCTGTCTAAAGGGCCCTTAAAACTGTCAATGGGGTCCTTCTGGATGTGAATAGCCCCACAAGTTGCAACGATTCTGAAAGCAGCTGTAAAATGGACGTTTTTTGCTGTTGTGTGAATGTAGCCTTACCAGGAGTAATGTATTAGGCGTTTAACATCATGGAATATCCATTTCATCACTGCTTTTCCATCTGATATCACATTTATCTCTGCTCTGTTTTAAGTAGCACCACTGACCCTAGCAAATCTGTCTCATAACTGACTAGATCCACATTCACACCTTTTTGTTGGTACGTCTGTGTATCCCTGCTGTGTATATACGCAATTTGCATACATCTCTGTATTAGGCCTCATGCACACGACCGTAGGTGTTTTATGGTCCGCAATCCGCAAAACACGGAAGCTGTTCCGCGCTCCGTTCCATTGTAGAAATGCCTATTCTTGTCCGCAAAATGGACAAGAATAGGACATGCTTTTTTTTTTTTTCCAGGGCCACGGAAAGGAGCAAAGGACGCGGACAGCACACTGAGTGCTGTCCGCATCTTTTGCGGCCCCATTGAAGTGAATGGGTCCACGCCCGAGCCGCTCCGTCCCCATTGACTATGGGGACTAAAGAGTCGGACATGCAGTACTTTTAGTCCGGCGGTCTCTCGACGTGCACTGCAGTGCTGCGCCATAGCTCTGCTACAGAAGGTAATACTCCAGCCCATACACATTCCATTATCTTTTCCCTCTACAAATTAAATAACAAATTATGCTTTACCATTGTCACCTCCATCTACCTCAAAATATTTCATTATCCCACCATCACCACAGCCAGCAATAAAGTTTATATCTCGCCATCTCTTCTACCCTCTTACCTGGCCACTTCCACTCAGCGCTTTCCAAACACCTTTACACGCTGCAGATTTTGTTGCAGAGTTTTCCGTGACTAAAAATAAGTTCCATTCACTTGAATGGAGCAGCAAGCACATGGATTTCTGCAAGCCCTATTCAGGCGAATGGAACAGATTTTTAGTCAGAAAATTCGGCAACAAACTCCGCAGGGGAACATTTATCAAATTTGCTACACCAGTTTTGTGGCCTAAGAATGTTGCAAATGAGGCCCGCATGCGACATTTGTTGCATGTTTTTGCGATGTTTGGTGAGCCTCACCACTTTTAGAATTGGAGTAAAAAGTAGGTCTGTATTTCAGATTAGAACACCTTTAAGACTCATATATGATGGGCCACTTTTTAAAAAGTCGCATCTCTATGACAGGCAGCCCACTGGTGTACTTTTATGACATAGGTATACACGACATTGCACTTGCACCAAATATATTATTACTGTGCACCATTTCATAAATTTGATGCAACCTCACAAAGCAAAGATAGACTTAAAACTGAAACCAAAACCACTGCACGATACCTTATTTTCTAAAAATGTACCTTCCTTGGTCTCACAGATACATAGTTGATGGTCCACACCATGGTCCACAGACACCTACTGGACCCTTTTTCACCCACCTCTCCTCCCTGTCTAATCTGTCGATGTTACGGATCAGTGAGTATGAACCCACTGTGCCACCTAACTGGCTCGGCTTTGACCTAAACTCTAAGGCTGGGTTCAGACTTAAGCGTATTTGATACACGCGTTTTTGGAAATAGGAAACGCGCGTCGTACGTTCGTTTGTGTGATTGACCACTGTGGCATCAATCACAATACGCGCGACAATACGCTCCAAAGAAGCTCCTGTACTTCTTTGGGCGTAGGGCAGTTAACAGCACGTTTGTACGTGCTGTAAAACGCTCAGATGAGAACCATGCCCATAGGGAAACATGGGTTTTCGCCTGTTGAGCGTTTTACAGCACGTAGGAACGCGCTGTAAAACGCTCAAGTCTGAACCCAGCCTAAGGCTACATTCACACGAGCGTGATTTCCGCGCGGGTGCAATGCGTGATGTGAACGCATTGCACCCGCACTGAATCCTGACCCATTCATTTCTATGGGGCTGTGTACATGAGCGTTTTTTTTCACGCATCACTTCTGCAACGCGTGTAAATCGCAGCATGCTCTATCTTATGCGTTATAAACGCATCCGCAGCCCCATAGAAATGAATGGGGCTGCGTTAAAAACGCATTGCATCCGCAAGCAAGTGCGGGTGCGTTGCGTTTTTCACTGATGGTTGCTAGGAGATGTTGTTAGTAAACCTTCAGTTTTTTATCACGCGCGTGAAAAACGCATCAAAACGCATTGCACCCGCGCGGAAAAAACTGAATAACTGAACGCAATCGCAGGCTACACTGAATGGCTTTGCCTGTGAAATCGCACAGTTTTCACTGAACGCATCCGCAACGCATCCGGACCTAATCCGGACACGCTCGTGTGAACCCAGCCTAAGAGTGTGATTTCAGCCCTCCCCTGGTATTTGCACTATAACCCCTGTACAGGGATTTGGACTTCGCCACAGGGGAGCAACCAGAATGCTACCTCTTGGGATAGTCCCAGTATAGTTGGCAGCTGACCCACTGAGGTCAGGGACACTGGTGCAAGCACCAGAAGCTCTAGTCTAGACACACAAAACGCACCAAAACTGCAGGTGCAGGTCTGAACAGTCATTTATACTGATTTGGGGATTTTTTTGTAGAACCTGACTATAGGAAACTTGACTGGATGGCTGGGATGCAGGGAAACCACACCACAATCGCATCAGCAGTCCGGATACAAATACTGGAACTGCGGATATTTGTCAACACTGAATAGGAGACAATAGGAGAGCTTGCGGGTAAGGTAGTGGTGCAGGCAGGAACCAAGACTATAGCGCAGACAGAATAGGAGAACTTAAACACGGTCCTAAACTGACCTGTGAGTTCAGAAGTACACAGGCAGGATCGGTACACAGCAGATTGTATAACGTAGGTAAGTCACAAGGTAGTGACTTCAAGTCTTCCAAACCCCTTCGCTGGTCACAGGGAACCTTTAAGCTACTTTGACAGCAGCGTTTTTGCTGGATCCATCATGGATCAGCAAAAACGCTTTCTTCATAATAATACAACCATCTGCATCCATTCTGAATAGATTCTGTTTAAATTAGCCATGACAAATCCGTCCCCCATTGACGTACAATGGTTTTAGAGACGGATCCGTTTTCTTTTGTGTCTAAGAAAACTGATCTGCCACCAATGACTTATATTGTGTGTCATGACGGATCTGTCTTGCTCCGCACCACAGCCAAACGGATCGGAATGCATTCTGTTCAGTTCAGTGAATGGGGACAAAACTGAAAAGCGTTTTCTCCCGCTATTGAGATCCTATGACGGATCTCAATAGCGTAAAGGGAAAGCACAGATGTGAAAGTAGCCTTAGGCATTCCCTGCATGTAGAGGGTGCCTTAAATACCCAGGGATCCTAAGCCATTGACTGGGGAAGGATATGTAAATGTACACACTGGCCTTCAAGAGGCCACAAATGAGTGTGCGTGTGCCCAAAGAGACCTGACATTGGAGCAATGGCGACAGCTTGCAGAAGATGTGATGCAGCATGGTGAGTGGCACGCAGGCATGGACCGCTGACCTAACACTTAAACTTTCCTCTCCCTCTCTCTGACCACAATCTTCTTACATTCTCAAATTCTCTCTTCAACTGCCCTCCAGTCCATGAACTAGCACACCCTTGAAGCTGACACAGCCGCTGCTTTCTAGAACACTATAATTACTTCAGCTCTTGACTCTTGCTCTCCTCACAAACAGCAGAACCCGTCAAATCAATTGACAACCCTGGCACACTCACCAGACCAAAAAAAAAATAAGACCAACTTAGGTTGCAGAACAACTCTGAAAGAAAAACGATCCCAAGAAAGATTTCATCACACACAAACAAGCTGTTCTCAACTCCAAGTCTGCACCTACCTCTTCTACACAGGACTACTTCTTTACTCTTATACTGTCTATTTCCTGCAACCCCAAACAATTGTTTAATACCTTTAAGACTAGACATACAACAGTGAGTTGAATGCGATATACTTGCATCGTGTCAGTGAAAGGTCCTGTTCTGAACTCCACGTCTCTGACAGGATCACACAACATTGTACTGATTTATAATGCTGGTTAACCCTGAGAGTCCTGAAATCTATTGCATTACACTGATAGCGTTATGACATCTGACCACTAGATATTCCTGCTTTCTCCCATTTCTTTAACCTATCACTAACCAGTGGTGCCTTCCGTTCCTCTTTTAAACATGTCACCATCACACCCATACTCAAGAAGCCTTCCATGGAACCGTCCTCTTTATCATCCTCACTTTTTGATCCACTACAAAAATGGCTTCCAAGCTAATCACTCCACTGAAACTGCCCTAACTTTAGTTGCCAATGTTCTGCTAGCTGTCAAAACTAAATGCTATTGTTCTGTATGCCTCCTTGTTCTGTTCTCTGCTTTTGACACATTCACTTAGTCTCTCCTGTTGCAAACCCTCTCAGCATCAGAGACCTGGCTGTCTTTTAGATTTCCTTGTATCTCACCAATAGAACCTTCAGTGTTTCCCATTTATACACCTCCTCCTTATTGCGCTTACTCTTTTGATGTCCCTCAAGGCTCTGTCCTGCGTCCTTTACTTTTCTCCATTCATACATTCGGCTTGGGACAGCTTCCAATACTATCTCTATGCTAATAACAGTCAAAGCTACTTCTCTGGCCAATATGTCACTTACCTTACTATTTAGAATTCTGACATGTCTATCAGCTATATCTTCATTCTCCTCCTGCTTCCTAAAACTCAACATGGAGAAAACAGAATTCCCCCATGTCGCTCAACCCACCTACTAGACCCTTCCATTACAGCACCATACTGCCTTCAGTCTCACAGGTCTGCTGCACTGGGATACCATTTGATTCTGCTCTATCCTTCAAACTACACATATCCTAACCCTTGCCTCCACCTGCCACTTTCAACCCAAAATTATTTCTCATATTCGTTCTTTTCTCACCCCACTAAAATGCTAGTGCATGCCCTCATCATCTCTTGCCTGGGCTACTGCAACATCCTCCTCTGTAGCCTCCCATCTAACACTCCCTCCAATGTATCCTGAACTCTGCTGCCAGGTTAATCCAACTCTTCCATGTTTCTCCTCTGACAGTCCGTTCACTGGCTCTCCATTGCCTAGCGAATTCAGTTCGACCTACTAACAACATATAACTGTGTCCATAATCTGTCCCCTTCTTACATTTTGGACCTGCTTTCCCGATACATCCCCACATGTAATCTCTGATCCTGACCAGATCTTTTTCTTTGTTCTACTCTTGCCTGTTCCTCGCACAATTGAGTACAAGATTTCTGTTGTGCATCGCCCATACTTTGGAACTCACTACCCCAGCACATCAAACTCTACCCGAACATCAAAACCTTCAAAAGCAACCTGAAAACCCACTTCTTCAGAAAAGCCTACCACCTACAATAAACGTGCTGCCACCACGCAGCCAGATGAGCAGCGTTTACCCTTACCTACTGTGTCCTTCCCCTTACCAGTCTGCTACTAAGTTCATGCTTATTGTACTTGTGTTCAGGGGCAGACTAAATTTTCTGGTGGACCAATGCCTAGGGGGCCAGCCGAGCCCCCCTGCCAGCTGGGTTTATAGTGATCTGATGCGCTCAGCGTTAAATAATGGTAGGAATATCAGGTACTTATGCACCTGGCCAACGGCCTCAAGTGCCCTCCTGAGCTCAACTGTATCACTGTCTATGGGGCCACTTTTAGTTTTATTTTTTTTCCAGGATCACTTTAAGTTCCCAGTTGGCCCATGCTAGGGTTGTTTTTTATTCTGTATGTATACTCACTCTTAGACTGCTTTCACAGCAATGCTAGTTGTTTACGTTCTTCTGCTCCACTATAGAAGCAGAAGAATGAAAATTACGGAAGTGCCAGATTTGACGCAAACAGAACTATAACTATAATGGGATCTGTTCGGGAGAACATTTTTTATAGCTGAGGGAAAAAAAGTCCTGCATGCAGTACTCAGCTCTCCATTATTTTTGACGATTTCTGTGACGGAAGCCCCAAATGGAGCCTCCATCGCAGATGTAAAAGGAGTGTTAGTCTACTTTCACATTAGCGTTTTTACTGGATCCAGCAGGGCTCAGCAAAAACACTTCCGTTACTGACAGGACAACCATCTGCATCCGTTATGAATGGATCCGGTTGTATTATCTTTGCTATTGCCAAGGCGGATCCCATGAACTCCATTAAAAGTCAATGGAGGGCGGATCCGTTTTCGATTGTGGCAGAGAAAACGGATCTGTCCCCATTGACTTGCTCCGCATCCCAGGACAGAAAGCAAACTACAACATGTTGCGGTTTACTCTCTGGTATGGGAATGCAACTAAACGAAACGGAATGCATTTTGGAGCATTCCGTTCTGTTCAGCTCAGTTTTGTACCCATTGACAATGAATGGGGACAAAACAGAAGCGTTTTTTTCCAGTATTGAGCCTCTATGACGGATCTCAATACCGGAAAACTAAAACGCTAGTGCGAAAGTAGCCTTGGATGTACAGCAACATAAAATGAATGGCACAGATAAATAATAATAATAAACAGTATGTAGAGAGCTCCCCATAGCGGTGGGTGCTATTCATCTCTATAGAGCATTTGGAGATCTGTATCAGAAAAACAGCTCCTACAAAGATATAATAAGAAATTAATCAGCACTGAAAGTTGTCCTTACAAATGGCATGATGTTAAAAGACAGACATTTATTTTAAGGGTAGTGAGTCACTGCCAATGATGTAATTAACGCCTACCAATGAAAACCTCAGCAGCTTTCTACTATTTCAGATATCAATTGAACAATATCAATTCACATATGAAGCTACACTTTTTCTGAATTGCATCTCACCTGAGAATCCATTGTTAATTAGAAATGTCCTCTTATCATCATGTGTTCTTTTTTTGTGCAGGTTTGTCTTAGTGTAGGACATGCACAGTTGTGATGATGCTCCCAGCTACAGAACTTGCCTAATAGTCTTCCTTATTTACAGTAATCCATCATCTAAAAAGTTAACCAACAGCACACGTAAAATCCAAAATGTTTTTCATTCTTTGCATAAATAACCGAAGAGATTCTGTTCCATGCAATGCATACAACAGTAACTGGGAAGGATATACAAAGAGGTATCTCTAAAGGAAAGAGAGCCATCTCGCTAGCGCCACTTTTTGGAAGTGGCTCCCTATGATCCAAGTTTTTAACAAGTCTTGGGACATGACCAGGGAAAATACCCAAGCCAAATATCCATCCATAGATAACCGTATCGGGGAGCTAGCCCCTCATCGGTATGGAGTAGGATTCTGGCTTAAGGTGGGTACTGGGTCCCCTTAAAGGGACCATCTGTGTGGAGAGGGGGGCCATTTCCAAAAGGTGGCACTAGCGAGATCATTGTATTTCCCTGAGAGATACCTCTTGGCATATTATTTTTCCATGGAACATTTCCACTATGTCTCTGTACCACGGAGCATACACAGCTAGTCTCTTTCGGGAAAGCCAGTACCTGCCTAATCTGGGGAAGGAGATCATATTTAAAGGGAATTGTTAATAATGGTTACTTCTGTGGCTGGTTTAATTTAAGGGCAATACCCAAATTGTTAGCAAAAGGCTTATTCACTTGGCAGATTCCTCTAAAAAAGGCAGGGGGGTTTTACTTTGAATGCCATGGACCTGCTTGTGGTTTAGCCCCATTGAATGAAGCCTAATTTCGAGTGGACCCCACCATAGCTTCTAGCGGTGTCTGTCCAGACACCGTGCCAAGAAGAGACATATCCCTTCTTCACCTGGTCGTGGCTTTAAGGCTAATTTCACATTAGCGTTTTTTGCGGATCCGTCATGGAACTGCAAAAATGCTTCCGTTACCATAAAACAACCGCATGCATCCTTCATGAACGGATCCGGTTGTATTATGTCTTCTATTGCCATGACTGATCCGTCTTGAACTCCATTGAAAGTCAATGGGAGACGGATCAGTTTTCTATTGTGTCAGAGAAAACGGATCCGTCCCCATTGACTTACATTGTGTGCCAGGACAGATCCATCTTGCTCTGCACCACATCGCGGACAGAAAAACGCTGCTTGCGGAACATTTTGATGCATTCTGTTTCATTCAGTTTTGTCCCCATTGACATGAAATAGGGACAAAACTGATGCGTTTTCTTCCGCTATTGAGATGCTATGACGGATCTCAATAGCGGAATTGAAAATGCTAATGTGAAAGTAGCCTTAGCTGCTGGCCTCCCAAATGGGAGTACGTACTCTCTTTAAAAAGAATGGGAGGTGGACACCTCGCGAGGGAAATCTGCTGGCAACAGACACTGTGTGAACGGTCCCTTATAGGAAAGAAAGTGTTTGTTTGTTTGTTTGTTTTCTTGTTTGTTTGTTTTTTCTCCCTTTTACTGGATGCATTTTACTGTATTTTTCTATTTTAAAAGAATAAAAATGAAATTGTGGATTGTGGGAATCTGATCCCGTAGACCCCCACCCATGCCCAGAACTAAGGTGCTCATCAACTCAAAAATGAAATGGTGGCACCTGAGGAGTTCTTTACTGTCCATGGGAGATATGAGAACTGCTGCGTAAATGTGGAATGCCCTACCCCCAGCTGGTCAGACATATATACGGCACTATCTTTACTCTTTTGAAATCCTATTGATATTGTGGTTGTACTAATTTATCATTTTGCTTTTTGGGAGTCAATAAAAGTTGGAACATAGCACTTTTCTCTGTCTGTAAGGCCTAATAGAAAGTTAGGTACCTCACAAGAGTAGCCTTCTACTTGTAGCTGATGTGCAAACACTGAGGGAGATTTATCAAACTGGTGTAAAGTAGAACTGGTTTAGTTGCCCTAAAACCAATCAGATTCCACCTTTCATTATTCACAGCTCCTTTGGTAAATGAAAGGTGGAATCTGATTGGTTGCTAAGGGCAACTAAGAAAGTTCTACTTTAGACCAGTTTGATAAATCCCCCCCCATAGTCTTGAATGCAACTTTGATGTATCTTTCTGCAATGGTGTGACGGTCACATTTATGCTCTCAGTTGGTTTCAATTCACTGCCTACTAGAACGTTTAAAAGAAAATAACAGCAAGTTTCTAAAATATGGGATATGAGCCCCATTGGAGCAAATCTCAGTCAGGTCTGGGGCAGAGAGTGTATATATTGTAGAGGACAATGAGACTTCATTATAGCTTGTACAGTCCCTCACTAACCTCAAATGCTATCTGCATTGCATAATGATGGTAGCCTAGACACACAAATAATCATCTGTGTCCTACTAGTAGTCCAAGCCTGTATCATTTTCAAGCACTGTGTGGCAACTCGGATCCTGCTGACCTATCTAAGCAGTAAAGCAATTAAAACCCCTGAAAGGAGCATCATGCTTCACTGTGTGCACTATAAAACTGGTTCCCCAGGGTTTAGTCAACACGTTATGGTATCCTATACACGTGACACCTCATCAGTAACACAAGGGAGCAATAACTCTATCATGTATACTACCAAAAACCGTAAGCGCTAACCACCACTTATGACGTGTGGTTAGCTAAAGGCTCCAGTGCTCTTATGGCTTGAGCTAACTTGGAGTAAACGTGGAATGCCTTTGCCGGTGAACATACCTGAATGTCGGTTCCTGGCCAGCTAGTAGCAGGTGTGTAGATGGCCTGTTTTCAGAACTGAGAGAAGCAAGAATCAGGACAAATGTCAGGTTGACAAGATAGTTGAAAATCAGATCTGGAATTAGTATTGGAGGGCAGGTCAGGTGAAGTGAAGTCAGTCAAGCAGTGTCAAACATAGGATATCACAGATAATGCTAACTGGAAAATAGCCAGAAAAGTAAGCACAGGTCTAATCAAGCACTGGATGCGTGGAGCGGTACAGATTTCTGTCACTTAAAAAACCCGTAGAGAGAACTCCTAAACTTGGAGAAGACTCCTAGGACTTCTTCATGAATATGAGCACAGTAGGAGAAAGCAAGCAAACAGAAAGATAAAAATTACAGATTTGGTATCATCATTGTGGTTAATTACTGTAGCTTGAGGGTCTCTAAGGTCATGGGACAGTGAAGCCACATGCTGCAATGAGACTTGACAATGTGGCTGGAGCCACTTATCACAAGCAGAGGAAAGCCATTGTATTGACTTTGAATGGTCCAACACCCTGCCTTCCAAACTTATGAGGCACCACAGACGCTTATGTTGGCCTACAGCTGACAGTCACACTCCAAAAGAAGTGAATGAACACCAAGCTAGTTGTCCGAGTTTTCCATTTACTTCCATTAAACTCAAGAAGGATGCGCACCTTTTATGTCATTTTTCCTGATTTGCACAATAAATGTGAACAGCAAAATACAGATTTATTTTTAGACTTTTGCTTTTTAGATCTAAAAGTTTGCCCTTTAAGATGTCAATAAATAGAGGGCAACTATGGTCTGAACCTAACTGAATCCCATGTATCCAATTACACATTAGATATGCACCAGAGGAAATGATATCGTCCCATTTGGCTGGTTTCTGAAGGAGCCAGGCTTTTAGAGTGAAATGGTGAGGTAAGAGAATGCAGCCAGTCCTCCGATATCCTGTTAGTATAGTAAAATATAATTAATAATGTATACAGGCTGCATCATTCCTCCAGGGTCTCTACTGTTACCTCCATCACTGACCAAAATGTTTCCGCTTGGTCCACAACCCTACTATTATACAGGCAATGGGTTTTATCATCAATGGACGGAGTTGGCGGTTTATACATTTGCTATTTGAGATATTAGTATAATGTAACCACATTACGTTTACTGCGTTTATTTCTCCTTGTAATCAATAAAGAAAATAGAGATGAAACAAGAATGACAGATGAAACTCAATTGCATTATTAACGCAGTCAAACACGATAATAGGTATCTATATTTATTTTAAATATGAAATTCATGTGAGCACTACATTATAAATGGAAATGTGTTTAATATGTCAAAATATCCAAACCATCTGTTCAGATGCTATTACACGTGTGGTTACCTCTGTACCTGAAACTCCACAAGTTGGCCACAAACAGCACATTTTATAAAACCAGATATCGATATCTATTTTCCTTGTAGCATATTCTGCAATACAGAGAAATATGGGGATTTGTTCTTACACATATATATACGCTTTAAATAACTATAGATCTTTTATCAATTTTTTTTCTACCTGTTCGAGTATCGTTTTCTTCCAAGCAGAACTCCGATTAGAGGGGTTTTCCGAGAATACACTTTTATTTTCCATTAAACATGCCCTGGCCATACTAACATACATATAATATGATTTTTTATGCCCCGTTACTTGCTTTACAAACCAATCACATGACCTGGTTTGTTGTCTTACTGACGTCACGTAGACGTGTCATATGCTCCCACCGACGACGCGGCGTCAGCATTGAGGGGCAGAATGAGGGAGGGGCTGCCTCTGTGTACGTGCATGCTCCTCTCCTGTGTCCACACTTGCTGCCCAGCCCGACACCGTCTTTCCCCGACTCCACTGTGTCTCTCCGCCTACCTCCTCATCCCTGAGCTGAATATCACCGTTATATACTAGCACTATGTGTAATCGGATGCCGCTCTGTCTGCACATAGCTGTCATGTAGACGTATAGTATATACTGGCGATATCCAGCATGTGACCCTTCATCGTGATGACAACAAACCAGGTCACATAACTGTTTTGTAAAGCAAAGAATCGGGGCATAATAGGTAATACAATCATATTATATATATGTTAGTATAGCCAGGGCATGTTTAATGGAAAAAAAAATAGTTTATTCCTGGAAAACCCCTTTAAGTACATGATGGATTAGAATAGGCTTTGAAGCCAAAACAAGGTGTGGATCAAAAAGGTAGAGAGAGGCTGAGTTTATATGTTGCAGTGTTTGTAGCAGTAAAAAAAATACAAAATAACTGCATTATTGAAATGTGTGCCTTTGATGAAGCACATTAAATTAAAAGGTGCCTAAACCTTTGCTAAAACAGTAAAAGTGCAGCAGCATTTCTTAGTGCGCTCTGAACTTTCGGCTTTTATCTGCTCTACAAATCGGCCATCTACATTTTTTTTATCCGCTATGGCCTTTACCATATGAAATGAATACATTTACATAGTATGGGCGTTTTTTCGGATGCGTCACTGCATATGATCTTTATTTTAGTTGTTATATTTATTATGGGTGATTTTAATTTTAATTTTTTTTATATTTTTTTTTGCTTTTTTTACACTTATATTAAGTAGTCTGCCTTTTTCTTTCTGATGATCTATCTTTTGGATAGGTCATCAGCATCAGATCGGTGGGGGTCTGACACCCGGTATCCCCACCGATCAGCTGTTTGAGAAGGCAGCGGTGCTCGCTGCTTCCTGCAGGCCAGTGATGTCACAACTATGTCACGTGGCCCTTTAAACATGAGATTGTAAGATCACTTCTCCCACAGATTGCAATGAATTAGCATTGCAGTCTATAGGAGATTTTCTATGTTCCTATGTGGCAGGGCTCCATAGGAACTATCGCTGTGGTAGCCTCAGAGCCTTTAGAAGGCTTGAGGCTACCACAAGGAATGAATGGCTCCATTGATCTCAAAAAGCCTCTCAGGTGGCTGTGGTCACATTTTATCACAGCATCTGAGGAGTTAAATTTCTGTGATTGGCGTTACCGCCGATCACAGACATTAGCTTTGGGTATCTGCTGTTTCAAACAGCTCAGCTCCTGAGTCGCCGCCATGTTTACAGGCCCAAATTCCAACGTACATGTATGATGGAGATCCAAAGTAGTGCTGGAAATGATAGTTTACTGCATCGTACGCAAGGGAATATGTTGTTCATTACTATATGTATTATCTGTGACACTTTTTAATTAGTAAATTTCAATCTGAAGGCAAACTTTACCATTATCATCTTTGTTTCTTCAATGTAGTGTTTCCAAAATAAAAAAAAATATATAAAGGGAAGCTGAAAAGACAAGGAGGAAGATTTATTATGAGGGGAATATTTGTAGTCAGTTTTGCTTCAGTCTGCATTGACATACTTTGTACCAAATTTTGCACATTGTTTGATAAATTTGACTAATGTTTAAACCTTAACACTATTGTCTAGAAATGCTACTCCAGTTTTCTACACCACACCCCTATTGGAGTGACTTTGGGACTTTTTCAGGGACCTTTTAAAAAAAAGTCCCAGTGATAAAACTGGAATGAAACTCATTAAAATAGCTAACCACACGCACTTCCCCACCCACTTTTCAAAATTGGAGTGAGTGGTGTAAAATTGCAAAAATTCACAAAATGGTTGTGCAAGTAAACAAAAAAAGTTAGAAAATATCTATTTTGCGACTTTTTGAAGACAGAATTCTGGAGTACGGGCTGGATAAATTCCCCCCATGGACTTTAATCATGACAACTACAAGTAGAACTGTTTGCTGAAAGCATATTTTATTCCCTATTTTATTATTACCAAGTATTGAGGCACAACAGCATGGTAAAGAAAAGCTGATTACCGTATTTTTCGCCCTATAAGATGCCCCGGCCCATAAGACGCACCTAGGTTTTTGAGGAGGAAAATTTTAAAAGAACTTTTGAACCAAAAGGTGTGCCTAATGGTGTTATGTGGAATCTGTGGATGGCACTGTTATGTGGGATCTGTGGATAGCATTGTTATAGGGGGTCTGTGGGTGGCATTGTTATGGCGGTCTGTGGATGGCACTGTTATGGGGACTGTGGATGGCAGTGTTGTGGGGGTCTGTGGATGGCACTGTTATTTGGGACTGTGGATGGCACTGTTGTGGGGGATCTGTGGATGGCACTGTTGTGGGATCTGTGGATGGCACTGTTATTGGGGACTGTGGGTGGCACTGTTATGGGGGATCTGTTGATGACACATAAATAGCATTTTATGCTATGTGTCATCCACAGATCCCCCATAACAGTGTCATCCACATATCCCCCATAACATTGTCATGTCATCCACAGACCCCCATAACAGTGCCATCCACAAATCCCCATAACAGTGCTATCCATAGAATGACCCCTAATAGGGAGGATGGGCCGGCATCTAGCTCTGTAATTACAGCGGGCCCAGTGCAGTCACTGTTTTCTGCTACACTGGGCCCGCTCACTGTAGGAATCCTAACTGCAGGCAATGCTGTATGCTGATTAAGGTAACAGTAGTCTTTTATGCAGCCTGTACTTACGATACTAACTTTCCGGCAGGCAGGAGGCTGGGCTGGTGGGCGCTGACCACGTAACTCACTATGTCACGTGCCGGCTCCGCCCACTTTATGAATGAAGAAGGTGGACCTGGCGTGTGACATAGTGAGTAACGTTGTCAGCGCCCGCCCGCCAGCTCAGCCTCCTACCTGCTGCCTGCAGTCCTTTATGGCCTTGCTCAAAATTCATGTTCCCAATTGCCTGATTTCCACAGCAGATGTTGTTGGGGAATCATTCAGTGCTGTAGAGGCAATGTACTACTCCTGTTTTGTGTATAAACTTTTGTGGAGTGTCTTGAAACCAAGATTTAGGCCAGTCATTCAGTACTCTCTGTTCTGAACTGATGAGGGGAAATCACCCTGAAACAGCTGTCTGCAGATGAGATGCTGGCTTATTTAATATCTGAATCATGTTTCAAGGCCTATTTAATGGGTCGAACATTGACTTATAGGATAGCTGTCTTACATCTGATTAGAGACAGAGCTTGCTAAGAGTTTATTTGCATCCCTTTGTTCCCAGAATTCCAGAGGAACACGTATGGCCTATAAGTCTTCTCAACGCCAACTAAGTCGCTCTTTCCCCAAGGAGAGATAGTACCCCCAAAATCTTGAAACCAAAGTATGGAACTCCAGGAGCCAGCTGCATATACTGTTTTGTCCTGTGACTTGAGTACTCCGAACACTGACATTCTGCACCCCTACCAATGGGTTCTATGTGAGCCTATATGTAAGCTGTACCTCACAATAAAATATATAAAGGTGAACTCCCCACCATCAGCTCTTGTACATCCATAGATGTCTCATTGGTATCGCCTCTCTTCTTTTCTTCTATGGTCTTCTTTGGAGGCTTTGGAATTCTCCCCTTTTAGATCTTATGTCCTGCTGATAGTGACAACTGACTTTCTCTACTCTTTTCACATTTATACCTTGAAGGTATCCATACATAAACTGCAACATCCCCATAGACTTTTATGAGCCAGATGTATTATGGTTTAAGGCATTTATTAATCTTAGTAATGTCATTGACAAACCTATTTACAGTATATATTTTTTCTGTTTTTCCAATTTATGTGCTGAACGTAGTAGTCAAATGTGGTGTGAACATAGCCTTAGCTTTGTGGAAATCTGACAGAGTAAGGAATAAATGAAAAGATTGATGAATATGGGTGTCAGTACTTTATCATGCTTACCCCACCTCTCATAGTGGCATTTTGGATATTTATGGAAAAGCCAGAAGACACAACGTACACGGATGTCCCTAAAAATATTCCAAAATGTTTCTGCATTGTGCTAACTGGCTGAAATGAATTGGATTGTATTGGAGATGGGGTTTCACTTTGCTTATTGGTTATAATGTTGCTGACATCAGTCTTTGTTCTCAGGCTTCCGACTGGAAAACTTTATGTAAGCCTGAAGCTATAATAAAAGTAATTGCAGGCGATGAGAGCTGCTTTGTGCCTCTGGCAGGACAGATGACTTATGTGTTTTGTATACACCGTTATTACAAATATAGGCCATTTCCATGTAGTAATCTAAACTGATCTTGACATCTATACAATAAGTAACATATAGATATGTTGCATAGATGCAATGGTAAGTGCCACTGACCACTAGCATAACGGAAGCATACCGTAATTAATTTTCTTTCTATACCAAAGCATGGAACTAATCGTTCTGCTCTGCAGAGATACTCTAACCCATTTTCAGGCCAACTATAATATAACTTACACTGGATAGATTTCTAAAACGATAGTGTTAGATATAACCAATTCCTAGATTAGATGTTCATAAATTATCTTTTCTACTGTATTCATCTTTCAAATTATACAACTAACTGTATTGCTTTGTGTTTTTTTTACTGCATTAGAGCTCATGCACAAAAGAGTTTGTATGTCAATGCTTCCAGGGAGAATACCTCCATACATACGGAATCCGATGGTACTTGCACAGGGGCGGATTTGGCATTTCTGGGGCGCCAAACAATGTTGTGTGGGGGCCCCTGTCTAACCACTAAGCTGCACCCCCGTCACACTGTTCAGCTCCACTACTGTCACATCAACACACTTTGGCTACTGCTCTACAGCTGTGAAGGGCCCTTCCCCCAATGAGCTTCTATGCAGCCAATGACTTGTAGCCATCAGGGGGTCCGATGATCTATAGTGGTAAAGCCAGTCCTGAATATACGTGGCCGAAAAGTATAGCCCAGTTGGTTGTCTAGAAGATATAGAAGTTCCAACATCAACATTAAAAGTAATTTTGCATTGACAAAACTGCTGACAGACATATGTAGGGACAGTGGACAGGAGGCAACACTTCCATCTGTTCCTGCTTTTAATCAATGAAGTGCTTAAAAAAATCAACTTTGAACGCCATAGGCACTACAGCCAACACTCACAGCAGAGGGGTGGGACTGTGGAGCTGTTCATACACTGAGCCTGAAGTATGGCAGCCTGCGGGCCTGCTCCCAGGGCACTTCTGGTGTGGCGCCATCAGCATTTACAAAGTTTGAGGGTCATTTATGATGAAAAATACACCATTTTATGTGGTGTATTTTAAATGCAGATTTTGTTGCAATCTGCGCATTTTCCCAGCTCACAAGGTGGTGGAAAAAGGGGGCGTGATGTGGACCCGCCCATCTCATTTGCCATTTTCTACGCCACTTTATGCCGTGGAAAACGGTCTTAAACTATGCCAGCAAGGGAGCTGATGAGGTTTATACCATATCGTTGGGCCGGCAGCAGCAAGCGCCAAAGCTTTGTAGAGGCCTGTGCCTCTACGTAGCTTAAGCACATCCACCTGCGTAGGGGGTATTAGAATCGGCATATAAATCGCCGGTCTTAATAAACGACCCCCTTTATTTTTACATCACAAAGGCAAGGACAAATGTATGTATCTGTCAGAAGTTTTGAATTATCAGACGTCTTTGGGAGAGGTTGTGATCTTCTGCAGTGTGCCTGTTGTGTTCATCCAGGGAAACTGTTATTTGGATGTGGAAGTCTTTTATTTATGGAATGTCTGCTGATCTCACCTTGTTATATCACCAGGATTATGCTGTTTTATGACTATTTGTCACTCAGGTATCGATTGTAACTCTAAAAAATGGAACTGGATGTCCCTGTCAATATGTGCTTGTACTCTGCTTCTCTGTCATCACAGGCCTGCAGCCAGAAGGCATTATGACAGCTGTGTCCCTTTCTCTGGCATCTTGCACCTGGGCATCACCTCCGCCTCTGCAGCCTATTATGAGAGACATAACTGCCAAAGGCACATAACGTGGGATTCACTGTTGTCATTATGCTGGCCTGTATAACTCCAGATTATTTTGTATAATTCTACCAGGAAAATGCAGTTACTCCAACTAGGATATACATGGAATAGTAACTTTAGCATCTCAACTGTGCATCACATGGATTTTTGTGCGAAAGTTGGTAATTTCAAGTCTTAAACCCTACAAATGGAGATCTTATATGACTGCATGTATGGTAAAATCAAATCTCTAAAAATAAATTTACAGGAAAAGGCCACTGTTATAGCACAGCACAGAAACAAATCCTTTAATAAAAAAATGTAAACTGTCTGGTGAGGAGTTCCAACTGGCAGGGAAACGCTAGGGATCTCATGCAAATTGATAGCACGTTTCCCAAATCATTATGAGCACAGCCACAAGCCAGAATGTGTGTGAAATGTTAAAATCCAATTACGTAGGACAACTGGAATTTTTAGTAGATATCATCTTGAACTGAAAGGACTCCAGATTAAGATGTCCAGAGGGATTAGCTGTATGTAGTTTAGGTTCAAGTCCAGTTTGGACATATGGTATGCTTTGTTATAAGCTATGCAGGAAATATGTGATCAGAAAATGGATTTTGCTTAGGTCAGATTTTCATGTTAAACATATTTTTGGTGGTTATATTTTCCATCTCACTATCTTTATTTTACAAAAACCATAAAACACTGCAGTTTTCATCCTGGCCACTAAATCTACTAATTATTGGTCTGTACAGACCATTTTTTTTAGTAGTCACCCCATTATAATCAAAGGCAGAAATACAATGACAGATATCACCTATATTTCTAGATAATACACCATTCACAATAGGTGATTGTCAAAGCATATCTACTCCTTCCTTTTATAATGACATATACACAGGTTACAGAGCATGCCTAGAAAACTCTTCTATAGAAGTCAATGAGCTCCCTCTCTTATGTCTGTTCTGTCCTCCTTATGTGTACATAGCTTGACAGACAGCTAAACCTTATCCCAGCAATGAATTGACAATGGAGTATCGTCCAACTCTATCTTTATTGCAAGGATGTAAATGCACGGTGAAACTGAAGAACAGAAAAACAATGCTTTTACTAATAGGGTCTGACATATAGCAATGCATATAACACATTACTGTGCATAGCAATACACATACAAACACATACATATCTAACCGAAGCATGTTATCCTATCTGCATAACAAGCATGGTCCCTAGCTGCTAACTGTAAGTTGCTATACAAGAGGGGAAAAAGATATGCAAAATACAGATGCAAACAGGCTGTAATGTGGCTATGTGACATACCATCGATGCTACCGTGAGCTTAGATGTCGAGGATGACTCCAGAGGCTTTCAGACCATGTGCTAACCTCTGGAAAGATGGCTATAAATGAGGAAGATGGCTGCTATGTGCAGGGATGGTGATGTCACTAAGTTCATGGGTCACAAGTTATGGAAGCTCGAGTAGACCAAACTTCTAGTATGAATAGCTGCAATTGTATGTAAAACGGCCACTAGAGGGTGCTGTTACACAATCAACAGATAATTATACATAAAGCATATTAACTATACATGAAAAACTGAATAAATTAACAATAAACTTGCTAAAGGCATGACAATGTCTATGTCCCTTGTGGCTGCTGTAAGGCATATCTCTAAATGCTGTTAAGAACAGCTTGGGCAAGATGGCAGCCTCCATAATCATATTCAAGTAATAGAATTTTTTAATTGACAATCATAAAATAAAAACAGACTAGAAATATGTTCCATTATCAGGTTTTAACCAGCAGAAAAAATATTGGTGACACATTCCTATTAAAACACCTAGGCAATTAAAATCACAAAGCTAAAACTGCAGTGCAGCTAGTAACCTTTAATGTCAATGTGTTTAAAACATACAATGACCTGTGTAAGAGAAACTAACAGCAGGTTCCTCATATACATTGCATACAAAGCCAGAAATGTCTATGCTCTGACAGAGCACTTATAACATTTATGCTTGACTCTTCACAGTGGAATGACCTGCTCGATCACAAGAGAACAATTCCCCTCTTCCTAGAGAATACAGTTCCTTAAGAATCCAGCAGAAATCCCTGTATGCAAAGCAATTAAATATATTGATGGAGCTGCTAACAGAAACTCTTTAAACGGTACCTCCAATCAGTGGATTACACTGATATCATAGGGCCCCATAGGAAACCAAGGCATGGTCACTGACAGAGCAGCGGAGGTGTACAGGGATGGTAAAGAGACAGCTAGCTGGGTCAGAACCAGAGAAGAATAACAAGTACAAGAGGACAAAGTCATGGCAAATCCAATAAAGTTCAGAAGCCTGGTTATCAGCAGGTTTGGAAGGGGTTAACCTGAAATTACAGTTGCACTGCATTCACACAAATGTATGTATTTTCCGGTCCACAAAATACAGATCCTCAAAGGATACGGATGACATCCATGTGACGTCCTTGTTGCATCCATTTTGGATTTTTTGCACATCCATTGTCCAACAATGCAAAAGGGAAAAGAATAGGACATCTATCTTTTTTGCGAGGCCATGGAACGGACATACGGATGTGGACAGAACACAGTGTGCTGTCCGCATTTTTTGTGGCCCAATTGAAATGAATGGGTCTGCGTCCAATCCGCAAAAAATGACTATCAGATACAGAGCAAAATTACGGTCATATAAATGGGGTCTAAATCTGACAGCAGGAGGCACAGCTGGCAGAATGTAGTGTACTGTTCTATGGAAACCATATGACACCAAAAGCCAGTTTTGCAAAGTTCCTATGCAGGACAGGCTTCTGGCATCATCCAGTTGTCTCTGCGATTTTGCTCATGATCTTCCAGTTAGAATCAGAATTCTAAACTTCCAGCAGGAGATACAGCCAGGGGCACCATAGGAGATATCCTTTACGATAGTGGCTGACAATTCTTGCCTCCTTGTGACCACGAAGATCACAATGACCGTTTTACCATAGTAATGAATGTACCTCTTCAACTGAGCCATTCCTATTTTTTTTTCCTCCCTTACAGTATAAATAAAAAAATAAAAGAGAAAACCTCACAAATGTTCTTGAACCTGGGTTATGCTTGTTTTTGCCAGAGAACATAATGCCCTTCCCTGACAAGTTCAATTATTCTTCTCGGTGGCAAGTTGTTTAACTCCATACCCATGCCCAGTGTCCTTAGCTACACTATTACACACCATACCATAATAATTCTTTTGAAATGGTATTACTGAAAATTGTTTCCAATATGTATTATTTTCACATAAAATAAGTAGATGAATGTGATTTTGTGAAAGTTATGCCCTTGTGAATAATTGATTTACCATCAGTTTTGTCAACTTAGACCAATGATGTTCTACTAAGCAGGACCTGTCATTGTAAGGTCACCTGCCTAGCTAGTACTGTGTTCTCTGAAGAATTCATTGATGTAGTCACATATTGTATGCTGTGCGTTAATGTTAGTTTCAATAATGCAGGGGCATAACTACCATAGTGGCAGACCATGCGACTGCTATGGGGCCCAGGGCAAGAGGAGGCCCAGTTGGGATCATCCCCTCTTCTACTGGAGGTGAAAACTTGGTCAGGACTTTACCCTCTAAAGGAAAACTTTTAGCAAATGAAGCAGTGGAAAAATGTCCCAAGGGTCATTGAAAAGGGTTTAGGCAGAAACCCTTCTGTCCTGTGTGGGGGGCCTGGTTTGATCCTTGCTATGGGGCCCTTACTTCTCTATGTACGCCACTGCAATAATGAATTAATCAATATGACCTTTTGATTTGAACATGCTATGAAGCACCGAAGCTGGATACGGCCAGCTTCACTCTGAGGTCACTTCTGCTCTGTTTTCCTGAACTAGGAAATATTTCACATTATGTCCTGATCATTTTTGGGCCAAACGTCTTTATATGAAGTTGATACAGTGTACACTTCTCTCTCGGAATATTAAAGTACTCTTAATCCTATCATCTTATCAAGTTACAATGTTACATACTTAGCCAGGATGAAAACAGATCTTCACCTAGTTCAACCTTCGTGTTTCTTCAGAGAGTACAAGCAAAAATAGCTCTAGTGCAACCCTAGCCAGAGATTTTCCACTGAGGCAGAAAGAAGAGCTTCTTTGTGAATATAGCAACCAGTATGCAGGCCTGCACGGCTTCCATTCTGCAAGGGCATTATTTATCAGATAATGTGGTTCTGTGCCATGGAGGCTGATTTCATTAATGCGTTAACCACACTGCAATGAACATATAGCTGCACTAGACTGGTTTGTATTTCAGGTTTGAAACTGCAGTTTTTCTTCAAGTAGCCAAGGGACAGGTAGTAGAGCGTGCTATCATAACATTTAAATATGTTATTAAATTGGATATTAATAAGGTAGTCCAAGAGTACAAAAAAAAAAAAAAGACAGGCAGCAGCAAATGTATTAAAACCGTAATCACCTGTTTTTTCCACTAATCCAATATGATGTTCCCGTGGTCCTCCCCCGTCATTGTTTACATGCCCAGAGTGATGACTTCATGTCAGATGACCCCTGAGGCCAGTGATTTGGCTGCAGAAGTTGTATGCACATCATCTCTCATGGAAAGTAAACCAGGAATGGCAGGGATATGACAGGTGAGTACTTTTTTATACTTTCAGTACACAATATATGGAAAAGTGCAATTAACAGTTGCACTGCAAGGTCAAATACGTGGGGAAACCAGCAGTGAAAATTCCCAGCAGTGAAAATTCCATGTAGCCGCACCTTAATAAACAATTGAACTGAGCTCTGATAATGTAGTGTTCTGTGCTGCACAGCATTCTGCTAAATAAGGCTACTTTCACACTAGCGTTTCTGCTGGATCTGGCAGGGTTCAGCAGAAACGCTTCCGTTACTGATAATACAACCATCTGCATCCGTTATAAACGGATCCGGTTGTATTATCTTTAATATTGCCAACACGGATCCGTTTTCTATTGTGGCAGAGAAAACAGATCCGTCCTCCCGCATCCCAGGACGGAAACAAACTATGACATGTTGCTGTTTGCTCTCTGGTATGGAAACGCAACTAAACGGAACGGAATGCATTCTGGTATACTCTGTTCAGTTCAGTTTTGTCCCCATTGACAATGAATGGGGACAAAACTAAAGCATTTTTTTCTGGTATTGAGCCCCTATGACGGATCTCAATACCGGAAAACTAAAACACTAGTGTGAAAGTAGCCTAAATAGCTATTCCAACATTAGACTCCTGTACACTATATGGTATAAAGATACCTGTGAATCATATGTATCTTTTCAATACTTAGCTCCCACTGGCATGTCCCACCCTTGTTCTTGTCTTTGGTATTGTCTCTGGTACCTTTTGGTTATGTCGCCCCCCTATATTCATAACTTCAACTGCCATGGTTGTTAGCATGTTTAGATATTATTTTGGGAATCATAGCTATAACATCTTTTTATGAATATCATACACTGAATGGCCACTATATTAGCGACACCTTTCCTTTCACGATTGGCGCTTTCTTGTATCAACGTTAGACAAGTGACCCTGGATTTTAGCATAAAAACAAGTAAGCAAGTTTTTGGAAGATCAGTTTCAGTGTGAATCCACATTAGAACTGGAAAATCGACCATTCTGAGTGACTTATACAAAGTATGGTTATCAGTGTTAGGGCTCATGCACACAAACGTATTTTTTTCCATTTCTTTTCAGTTTTCTTTGTGGATTGTATGCGAAACCATTCACTTTAATGGGTCCGCAAAAAAAACGGAAGTTATGTGTGCATTCCGTTTCCGGATGTCCGTATTTCTGTTCCGCAAAAAAATAGAACAATGTCCTATTATGAGTTTTACTTTCTATCCACATGATTAGCGGTACCTGCGTCTGTCTAATAATGTCCTATTGTCCGCATTACGGACAAGGATATTACAGTTCTATGAAGGGCCACAAAACACAGAATGCACACGGATGTCATCCTTATTTTTTGTGGATCTGTTTTTTGTGGACCGCAAAACACATACGGTCATGTGCAGAGGGCCTTACAGTAGACTAGGGACAGTATTTAAAAAATTGTTAACATTGTGCCATTTTTTTTTTCCATGCAATAGTGTCAAGAGTATACCAACAATGTGTGATCGAGGAAGAGCAATCAGTGAAAAGGGATCATGTGGATGTAAAAAACTTATAGACAAAAAAGTCAAGAATCGGCGGTGCATAGTCAGGCAAATTGCAGCTAAATTGAATGCTGCTATTTCAATTAACATGTGTGAACATGCAACTCATTGTTCCTTAGCACAGATGGACTATAACAGCAGATGACCTGTTTTCAGTGACATTGCAGTCTAAGGCTACATGCACACGACCGTATGTGTTTTGCGGTCCGCAAAAAAAAATGGATGACATCCGTATGCCATCCTTTTTTTTTTTGCGGATCCATTGTAACAATGCCTAAAACGGACAAGAATAGGACATGGTCTATTTATTTTTTTTTTTGCAGGGCAACGGAACGGACATACTGATGCGGATAGCACATGGTGTGTTGTCCGCATTTTTTTTTGCGGACCCATTGAAATGAATGGGTCTGCGTCCTATCCGCAAAAAAATGGAGCGGACACAGAAACAAACAACGTTCGTGTGCATCTAGCCTAAGGAAGAAAGAAATACAGGACTCCAGTGGGCAAAAGGGTGCAAAATTATATCATTGAACCTATGAACCATTCTTGTCAAGTGTCAGCTGTTCAAGTTGGTTGAGGTGGAGTAACGGTTTTGGGGAATGTGTTCTTGGCACATTCTGGTTCCTGTGATATCAGTAAATTAATGTTTGGACAGTATGACATACCTAAGCATTGTGGTCTAACAAGTTTATCCCTTCATGGCAACTTGATACCCTATGACCGAAGGACAATTTAGGCAGGACAATGCACGATGCCACAAGGGTCGAATGGTCATGCATTAGTACTAGGAAGATGACAGTAAGTTTTATTGCTTCCCTGACCTTCAGAGACCCCAGATTTTAATACTATAGAAGAGGCGTAACTATCTCAATACTGGTGAAATCTATGTCATGACAAATTGCTGCTGTTCTGAAGGCTAAAGGGGATCCAATGCACTACTAGATGGGTGTCTCTAATAAAGTGGCTATATGGTGCATATAAACTGTGTAATTTTCTTCAATGGGGAATATACACTCACCTAAAGAATTATTAGGAACACCATACTAATACATTGTTGGACCCCCTTTTGCCTTCAGAACTGCCTTAATTCTATGTGGCATTTATTCAACAAGGTGCTGATAGCATTCTTTAGAAATGTTGGCCCATATTGATAGGATAGAATCTTGCAATTGATGCAGATTTGAGGGATGCACATCCAGGGCACGAAGCTCCCGTTCCACCACATCCCAAAGATGCTCTATTGGGTTGAGATCTGGTGACTGTGGGCAAGAAACCAATTTGAAATGATTCGAGCTTTGTGACATGGTGCATTATCCTGCTGGAAGTAGTCATCAGAGGATGGGTACATGGTGGTCATGAAGGGATGAACATGGTCAGAAACAATGCTCAGGTAGCCCGTGGCATTTAAACGATGGCCAATTGGCACTAAGGGGCCTAAAGTGTGCCCAGAAAACATCCCCCACACCATTACACCACCAGCACCAGCCTGCACAGTGGTAACATGGCATGATGGATACATGTTCTCATTCTGTTTACGCCAAATTCGGACTCTACCATTTGAATGTCTTAACAGAAATCGAGACTCATCAGACCAGGCAACATTTTTCTAGTCTTCAACAGTCCAATTTTGGTGAGCTCGTGCAAATTGTAGCATCTTTTTCCTATTTGTAGTGGAGATGAGTGGTACCGGTGGGGTCTGATGTTGTAGCCCATCCGCCTCAAGGTTGTGCGTGTTGTGGCTTCACAAATGCTTTGCTGCATACCTCGTTGTAACGAGTGGCTATTTCATTCAACGTTGCTCTTCTATCAGCTTGAATCAGTCGGCCCATTCTCCTCTGACCTCTAGCATCAACAAGGCATTTTCACCCACAGGACTGCTGCATACTGGATGTTTTTCCCTTTTCACACCATTCTTTGTAAACCCTAGAAATGGTTGTGCGTGAAAATCCCAGTAACTGAGCAGATTGTGAAATACTCAGACCGGCCCTTCTGGCACCAACAACCATGCCTCACTCAAAATTGCTTAAATCACCTTTCTTTCCCATTCTGACATTCAGTTTGGAGTTCAGGAGATTGTCTTGACCAGGATCACACCCCGAAATGCATTGAAGCAACTGCCATGTGATTGGTTGACTAGATAATTGCATTAATGAGAAATAGAACAGGTGTTCCTAATAATTCTTTAGGTGAGTATATATATGGCAATACTATGTCTGTCTGTCTATGACTGGCTTTATGTGTCAGATACATATAGGGCCAGATTTATCATTAGCTAAAGTCACTTTAATGAATTGAAAAAGTCCCAAAAATGCGCAATCGGTAAAATTGCGCATTTTTTTGCGACTTTTTCAAGCTCTGCACTAAGCTCTCCAGGTTTGTGAAAGTGGACGTGTTGTCTTATGTAAATGAATCTCTAGACAGATTTACTATTGCAACCATTTAAAAAGTCGCAAAAAAAATGCGCAATTTCACTCCAGGGGGGACCAAGCTTATCTTATGCGACTTTTTAATAGAACATGCAACTTTTTTGTAAAGACGTGCGACTTTTGTAAAGCCGCTTACTGAAGCATAAACTGCTACCATCAAACCACATTTATCACAGTATTAAAGGACCATTAATAAATCTGACTATCCTAAAGTGACTTTGGACATATTTAAAAGTGGAGTAAGATGTACAGTACAGACCAAAAGTTTGGACACACCTTCTCATTCAGAGTTTTCTTTATTTTCATGACTATGAAAATTGTAGATTCACACTGAAGGCATCAAAACTATGAATTAACACATGTGGAATTATATACATAACAAAAAAGTGTGAAACAACTGAAAATATGTCATATTCTAGGTTATTTTGCTTTGATTACTGCTTTGCACACTCTTGGCATTCTCCTGATAAGCTTCAAGATCAAGAGGTAGTCACCTGAAATGGTTTTCACTTCACAGGTGGGCCCTGTCAGGTTTAATAAGTGGGATTTCTTGCCTTATGAATGGGGTTGGGACCATCAGCTGCGTTGTGGAGAAGTCAGGTGGATACACAGCTGATAGTCCTACTGAATAGACTGTTAGAATTTGTATTATGGCAAGAAAAAAGCAGCTAAGTAAAGAAAAACTAGTGGCCATCATTACTTTAAGAAATGAAGGTCAGTCAGTCCGAAAAATTGCGAAAACTTTGAAAGTGTCCCCAAGTGCAGTCACAAAAACCATCAAGCACTACAAAGAAACTGGCTCACATGCGGACCGCCCCAGGAAAGAAAGACCTTTATCTTGGCTATCTCATACATAAATTGGACTTGCAACTATTTAGCATATGATTAGTTATGCAGATTCTTGTCATGTAACTGCATTGTTACTGTTTTGCTCCTGGTGGTGGAACAATCTTTTTCTTCTTGTATACTACAGATTTCAACCTGTTCTCACGTTCCTTAATATCTCAGTGTGTTCTTAGGTTGACTCTCAAGCGAAAGGTCACTTGTTCTAACCCAGGAGCAGCCATGAAGAAGATTTCCCAAGAAAAGATAAGCAGCAGCATCCAGCTCATCGATAGCGGTATCTCGGCCAAGAAAATTGGCAAACTGCATTATATGAGTGCCATGACAGTTAGGCTTTATGCACATGAATGTAATTTCATTCTGTGTCCGTTCTATTTTTTTTTTGCGGACCTTATACGGACCCATTCATTTCAATAGGTCTGCAAAAAAAAATGGAAGGCGCTCCGTGTGCATTCCGTTTTTGTATTTCCGTTCTGCAAAAAAAATAGAACATGTCCTATCATTGTCCGCATTACAGACAAGGATTGTACAAAAGGATAGTAACAGTAAACACATGGGCAAAGTGGACATGGATCCGGATGTTCCGGATGTATTCCATATTTTTTGAGGACCTTTTGACTTGAATGGAGGCATTGATCGTTATTTGCGGACAGTAATAGGAAAAGTTCTATCTGTCAGCTGAAAGGATATATGGAAACGGAATGCATACGGAGTACATTCTGTTTTTTTTTGCGGTACCATTGAAATGAATGATTCTGCATACGGAACGCAAACGGAATCCGCAAAAATGAAACGGAAACGGGAAAAAAAACTTTTGTGTGCAAGAGGCCTAATAGTGAGATCACAGACATCCATGCAAGCAATGTGCATTACACAAGTCTGGAATGGTCGCCCCAAAAAAGGCAAAGAAGCCTTGACTTCAATATAGTTGACTCGGGTTTTCAAAAAAGTGCAAACAGTGAACAGTAGAAGATTGGAAACGGGTGATTTGGAGCAATGAGACGAAAGTCAATAGACTGGGCTCTAATTGGTGCAAATGAGTCTGGAAGAAACAATGGAAAAGGAGGCTAGTGGATAGAGAAATTGAAGGGGCTGTCAAGTTCGATGAAGGAAGCCTGATGATATGGGGTTGCTTCACAGCCAAAGGTGTTGGATGCTTGACCGGGAACGATGGTGGTCTCAATGCTGAGCTATATGCGAGTATCCTACAAAATAATTTACTTTGTACACTTGAGTACTATGGGTATGAAAAGGACAACATAGTGTTCCAGCAGGATGACATGAAGCATACGTCGAGATTGACAAAGAAATGGGTCAATGACAATTAATTAGAGGTTCTGGATTGTCCCCCACAGTCCCTAGACCTCAACCCAATCGAATACAAGTGAGTCGACCAGTATGCACCAACATTGGGAACATGTAGAAGAGACCTGGGAACAGATTTTGGTCGAGACCTGCTTGAATCTGATCCGAGAGCATGCCCAGAAGGAGCATGCCCAGAAGATGTTGAAAGCCAAAGGTGGATTTACAAAATAATAAAAATTAAAATTTTGAATTTTAGCAAAACAGTAACAATACAGTTACTTGACAAGAATCTGCATAACTGATCATATGTTAAATGGTTGCAAGTCCAATTTATGTATGAGCTAGATAGCCAACATGATTGTCTATAAAATTATGGTAGTCTTACTTTCTAAGCTGTAGTGGATGGTGAGATATGGAGCCTAAAGTCAAAAGTTCAAAACTTTGTTACCCTTTTGCTCGTCAGTGTATGTGTCCATTATTTTGACTGCTCCACTATTGTGCCTGTCAAATATGACAGAAGTTCCTGAAGGACGCTCGTCACGGAAGTGTCAACAGAGCTTTACACTGTTGTTTTTCCACTCTCGTTCTCCTGGAAGCTGGGATAGGAGTTCCTCAGTGTTGTAGAATAGTCATACTGAAGCGTTTTTGCCACTGTGCCGGTAGAGCTGACATGAAGGCAACAACCAGTAAATGTTGGTTATTGGTAATATCAGCAGGGGCGGACTGGCCATAGACCCTACAGGGAAATTTCATTGTGGGTTGATTTCCAGGGGGCCACCCAAGCCCTCTTCATGGCCACCAGCAGGGTATATAACAATCAGATGCTCTCAGCATGAATTATGCACCTGGCTGGCGGCCGCAGGTGTCCTTCTGAATTTAACTGTTTCACCATCCTCACAGTTGAATACTGCAGTAGGGGTGTCAGTATTTTGTGCTGCACCGTTGTATTGCTGGCCCTGCCTACTTCTCTTGTTTCTGCCTACATGTGTTGGCCCCACCTACTTGTGCTGCCGACTTCTGTCAATTTGAATCCACCTACAACTTGCGTCCACTTTTAATTTTTCTCCAGGGCCACTTTAAGTTTGCAGTTTACCCCTGAATATCAGTTCTCTAAGCTTAAGAGACAGCTCTCGACTCCAGGTCTTTGCTTCCCAAACGCCTGTTTTTTGACTATTGATAGGAAATTGCAGAATCTATGATCCATCTCCTGTAATCTAGTAACCATATTCTCACTGCATGACCTGTAAAAATCGCCTTCTAAGTTGGTGTAGAAACCTTCTTTTTTCTAGACATAGTAACAGTTGATAGTATAACCTTAGTAGACAGCAGAAGCTTAGTCTTTGTAAGGGTACGACCACATGGTCAGGTTTCTGCATGCAAGTTTAGAAGACAAAATCAGAAGTGAAAAAGGAGAGAAAGTATACAGGGCAGATACAACTTCTCCTCTCCTGGTTTTGGCTTCCAAAGCTGCATGTAAAAACCTGACCATGTGGCCATACCCTAAGAGAGTCATATATGTCATGATAGTATTCGTTGGCAGGACTATAGACTATCAGGGATGCTGCATGCTGGTAAATCCTGTGCCTCCCCTAATGACTCTTTTAGTTAGGAGTTTTCTCACTGACTCTTCCGTAACCAGGGAGCTGAGAGCCCGCTACTATTTACAGAGTCATAGTGATTGCCTCTTAGGTTCTCTTTCTCTACTATGAACATTGCTCTTTCCTGCAGGTCGCTTTGAACAGAGGAGAAAAAAGTAAAGAAAGAAGGCATTGAGAGGGTGTGAAACATGAAGAAGTCAAGTAAGGTTTTACACATTTGTCTCCTGTGATTTAGAGTGTTTTAGTTCTGCACATAAAGTATAGCAGGTGTCCTGGCTGGGGACATGCTGTGTAAGCTGCAGCCTACTGTAACCATATGGTTCAGAGGCTATAACTATATGGAAATCTAGCCTCTGCATTAACTCATGGAAATGTATTCGCACAGTGTGGCAGATGGAGGGAGCTGATATTCAGTTCTGCACTTTTCTAAGTTCTTCCAGCTGGTAGATTAATGTCACCTTCACTGGTTTTAAGTGTTTTTCTGTCTTTTTCTATTAATTTGATGCTGTATTTATCATTTAGGGAAACAAGACATTAGGAAAAAGCCCTTTTTATCATATCACGTTTCTGCCTCTACTAAGCTTATTATTTTTACCAATAAATTAAAAGAGGTGATGGGTATGAGGATACTATGGCTCAGTTAGATTTTAGGGTACAATACACCAAAGTAAATGCAGCCCTGAACTTCAGTCCATACTCCACACAAATAGATAAGGTTAGAGTCTGTTCACACGTCTTGGAATTGACACAGATTTCAGTGCAATTTGCTTGCAGAAATCTACATCCCTTGCATGTTAACGAGGTTTCTGCAGCTCCGTTTGCAAGATTTCAGTGTGGATTTCTGGTGGCGCACTGGAAAAATTTGCTTTGGAAATAAGTAACAGTGCTACTTTTTTTTAGATGGGAACACAGAGTATTAGCACCATCAATGAATGGACACATGTCCAATTGATACAAGTCCTTGTTGTTCTGACAAATTGTAATGAGATGTTCATCTTGTGAGCGGCATACTATCAGGACAGTTTTTTTTCTTCTTCAAATTATATAAACAAGTATGTCTCAATTCACTGACAGCAAGCATATAAAAATTATGAGGAATAGATACAAAAAGTAAGAAAGCTGTATTTTTTTTTTTCATTATAAAATAGTACTTATTTCTACTAAGGGGTCATCATTGCTCCTGTTTATGTAGCAGAGTGTCTTTCTTTGCGGTTAGAATTTGAAGACTACTAAGTTCTCAATTTTAGCGAGACACAGAAGGAATAGATGTATCTTTTTTTCAATACTATGTATGCCACAATGATTTCATGAGACAATGTACCAATGAGAAAAGCCTCAGTTTGCTTTAATTAAAATTCGGGGAAAATAAGGAAAGGTTTTCTTATTTTTCAGTGACAATTAGGTATAGAATAAAGCCAGTGGCGTAACTAGAAATGACTGGGCCCCACAGCAAATTTTTGAATGGGGCCCCCTCCCCCAGTAAGTTTTTCACAACTCCTTCCTTTCATGCCGCCCCCTTTCCTGTGACTAGTAAAGATCGCTCTCTCAGACCAGGCCCGGCAGCTGTTCCATCCATTTTCTACACTGTCTATACTGCCACTATATATAATTTCATTGTGTAATACTGTTGAGGGGCCCTGACAAAGTCTTTTAGTACTTCTCCTCCTCCTCTTGGATGGGCCCCTTCTGGGTCAGGGCCCCACAGCAGCCGCTTCCCCTATAGTTACGCCCCTGAATAAAGCCATATCTTGCTACAGTGCTGACCATAGTCCGCCACCTCCGCCTTGTCATACAACTATATACGGTATTTCTTTAGCTACATCCAATTTGGAGGAACTTAAGGTACCTTTACATGAGGCGATGATGGGTGCAATTGAGCGCCGAACGAGTTGTTTCTTGGTATAGGGAACGTTTCAACAATGACCCTTTAGACCAGGGGTGCACAACCTTTTCTGGTTGGGGGACACATTGTCAGCCTGAACTAATTCCAAGGGCCGAAAATAAAACGTAAAAGGGTACTAACAACTGAAATACTGTATTTTTGGTATATTCAACATACAGTATATACTATAAATGTCTAGTTACAGTTCTAGAACTCCAATCTAATTGGAGAATACATGAAAGATACATTTAAGAAGCCATAAGACATAGACCTACATGTCTTTTACCAGATGTTTGGGGGCCGCACAAAATGGTATCGAGGGCCGCATGTGGCCCCCGGGCCGCAGGTTGTGCACCCCTGCTTTAGACTCACTGATTATCATTCACAAAATTGCAATTTCGATCACATATTCCATTGTTGTAAAGCAGACTGTTGCATATACACAAAGTGAAAACTTGAGTGGCGTGCTTAAACACACCCATGGCGTAATCGCCTGTAATCGTGCAGTGAACCATTCCTGTTTACACGTATGAAATCGTTAATGCCCACACAAAGGATCCAACCAACGAGAAATCTACCAATTGTCGGTTGTCGCTCGATCGTTCATTGCTTTTACACTCCTCGATAATTGTGCAGTTTCGCTCAATTTAGCGATAATTTATATGATAATTGCCTTGTGTAAAGGTACCTCTGTGTGTAAAATATTGAGGGGCTGCATTATGAGCACATTACAATACATTGTAATTAGATAAATGTAGAGAGGGAAGTCATCTCCCTGCAGACCATCACACTGTTCACAGCCTGTGCCCCATAGTAGGATTCACATGTAAAATATTTTACCAACCTAGAGACAAACATTACATGACGCACTGTTTTTAAATGCTCAGTATGATAATGTTTGATGCTCATCGAGTTTGTGTTTTGGTTCCTGTATGTCTTATGAGTAGCAGTGATCATTGCACGTTATTATATCATTTTTCATTCCTGTATTCCATCTAATCTTTGTACTGATAAAATTAGAGGGACTTCTTTGTCAACAAGGCTCAAATAACATAGTACATGTAATGCTCTAACCTCTATATATATAGACACCGCGTGGGGGATGCAGGGCAGAGGTCTGTTTTTTTACATATGTTTGTCCTTACAGCCTGCTCTGCCTCTACATTCTTCTAATAGATGCTTCGTTTATCCGTTGTATTTGGCTGGGAGACGTTTTCTTGAACGTCCTCATCACTTTGGTACCAGGATTGGCTAGGAAGGAATGTTTTAGTCATTTAGATGAATGAAGGCAGTGTCTGAGCCTGGCATATGTTCAGGGTACAACACATTGTAAATCAGGTCTTGTATTTCAAAATCAGGAAACTCTAGAAACTTTTTGTAATTCCATTTGTTGCCTTAAGGCGCTCGTACACCTTCTAGCTTACAGATTTTTAGTCTCTTTTTTCCCCCCTAGCCATAAGCTCTTAACTTGGCCAAGTGTGCATGTTTTCTCAATAAGGAGAAAGAAATAAAAACCATTGTGAGACCCCTCTGGCGACAGCTTTTTTCCTGTGAGAACAAAGGGGGATGTTGAAATCCAACATATCTGATCCTTCAAATCACCTGTTAGGGGAAATTTGGCATACCCCTACACATATACGTCAATAGTCGACCAGTCCTAATGCCTTTGCATTACATATGGGCAACCTTACCCATATGTACAATAGCAGGGCACACATGAAATAGTAATTATGAAAGTGTATCTATTACTGTATTGTATCTGGAAAAGCCATTTTAAAACGTAATACATACAGGAAAAAAAGTATATCAATATCAGTACTGATAAGTCAGAGCAACTAGACTTAAAGATGCCAGTCTTCCGAATGGCGTTATCAGTTAGAATCATTCTAATTGAGAAAACCAATGGCATGACTAGCGAAATGTCTTCAACGAAAATGCAAGTCCACTTGCTCTGACTTATCTACTAATATACTATGACCTGGATGAGGGAGAACCGTCAAAGAGAAGAGAACATCAAGTAGCTGGCATGTCCACTATTATTTTCAGAATTGGAATAATGACTTTTATATAGACAGAAGTGGTGTGATAACTGTCATTGTGGGTTATTACACTTGTAAAGAGAGCAATTCTCATAATAGTAACATATTAAGACATTACTATGAGTGGAGCCGAGCACAAGACTACAAATATGCACTTACCAACTTAAGGAACAGATTATTGAAACAGTGTTGGCACTACAGAGACCTTTAGGGTATGTTCACACTGTGTCTTTTGCCATGAAACTTTAGCACGGACATCCGCACTGAAATTTCTTTGGTGGCCCCTTAGCAATTTGGAATTCTGATTAATTTAGCTTGGACTTGGGATGATGCATACAGCACATTCCTGTCATAATACACATGTGCTGCTGCTGTATTTTATTATGTGATGATAAAGACTAAGGCGGTCATTTATCAAACTGGTGTATAGTAGAACTAGCTTGCTGTTTCAGTTTGGAAACTTCCCTCAGTTTATTTGGCACTGTGTACCAAAGACTTAAAGGCTATGTACACCTTTGGGGGTAATTTTAGTGCATTGTACTCATTTTGAGCTAAAAATAATTTTTTCAATTGGTTTTTATTAAAGATATGTATAGAGAGCTGAGATGCTCTAGTAGCAGCCTGTGTATTTTCTGTCTTTTCGATCAGTTTGGGAGCTAACGGGCTCCTTATCTCTGCTCTCTGACATTAACAGAACTCATTATAGCTCAGTTCTTATCTTACTGATAATAATGTGGCTTAAATAAGTTTTTATGACCTCTTAGTTTAGAGATAAGGTTTATAAGATAACAGCACAAAGTGAAAGTTAAAGTACCAGTCACAGTTACAAAAACAGTTAACCTTTGTGACAGAAGGCTC
Source organism: Bufotes viridis (assembly GCA_033119425.1). Taxonomy (NCBI): domain Eukaryota; kingdom Metazoa; phylum Chordata; class Amphibia; order Anura; family Bufonidae; genus Bufotes; species Bufotes viridis. Next base: position 248,344,656 of record CM065592.1, on the reverse strand, counting down.
AATATTTTTAATAAAGGCCAATTGAAAATATGATTTTTTGCCAAAAATGAGTAAAATGCAATCATAAATAAAAATTTCCTTAGAAGGTGTACCTATCCTTTAAGGCCCTATTACACCTGCAGATAATAGTGAAGATCATCGCTAACGAGCTTTCATGGACATTCCCGCGAGAGGTGGCAGGAGATCGGTGAGACTGGCAACACGTGGTTTGATCTGACATGTTTTCCGTTTGGATCAAATGACATCTGTGTTGTTTCTGGTTCCTTCTTTCCCCAGGTGTGGCTATTATAGTCATTTAACCTTCTCTATTGTTGTTTCTCCCACTATGCTATGCGGTTTATAGCTTCTGTTGGAATTATGGATAGCTGGTGTGTGGATCTCGGCTGAGTTCCTGGTGCTTCCATAGCCACTTGAAGTTAAATGTTTTCTTTCCCTTTTGTATTTTGTTTGGGTTATTTTGTGTGTTGCATTTCCCTGTCATTTGTATTAAGGCCTGAGGGAGACTCCTGGCCGTCCTTCCTTTTGGAGGAACAGGTTGTCTCAGTCCTGACATTAGTACCAGGGTCCTATAGGGTGAGTTAGGAGATAAGATACTCCTGTGTATGAACTCACCTACCTCTAGGGTCTGTTCATACTATTAGTTAGTCAGGACTTTGATTAGGGTTTTACTAGGAGGTGTCCATCTCCTTTCCCTAGTTTCCAGGCCTTATGCCCTCACCTCTTTCCCTCCTATGTTCGATGTGGTGTTTCCCTCCCACACCCGAACGTGACACGAGCGTTCATATGAACGATCATTAGCGATGCAGCTGTAAAACTGCAGCTGATTACACTATGAACGAGGAAACGCTTGTTCATTGGGTAATTGGAATTTTTAAGCAGGTTTAAAAATCCTTGTTGGCGGCAGATTGTGTCGTGTAATCCCGATCTGCTACCGGCAAACAGTGATTCAGTATAGGAACATGAAATGGCATTAGTGATCGCTTGTCCCCATACTGAGGAGGAGATCGCTGCATGTAATTTTCTTCTTGCCCGCTTTCGCTGTTGCAATTCAGCCCATTCACCAAAGTGCAAATTCACTGGATTCTAACATTTGTCCAAGTGCAAAGCAAGGTGGCAGCCTCTAGATAATTAGTATGGCAGCCCCATGAAAATGTGCATCTATGGAACATGCATGTCACAATGGGGCCACTCGGCATCCAGGGATGATGACATCACAAAGGGCCCCTGCTGCCTACATTCCTGGCGGCAGCCATAATGACTTCATTCGTCTGTGAGGTGTGCAACTGTGCATATCAGCAGACGAGGGCGTGTTTGTGCGTGCATCTGTGCTGAGGGTTGCACATCTATATGAGGAGGGGTGTGGTCTGAAAAAGCACTTTTCGGCACATTGGAATACTGCTGCAGCATATTTTGGAAAGCACAAAACAGACAAACCACCTCACACGTTTCTGATGGGCTGGTCTTCTGGACTTGAAGAGGGCTCTGATGCTTGCCTCCTCCCTCCATCAAGGGTTCGCTAAAGGGGCCACCACCAGTGGGGAACCATTTCTGTTTGTTGCTTCTTGGCCCCAATGTTGTAGGTTCACATCACTTTAGTGTTTGCGCTGCCCACTCTTCCATGGGATACCATACATTCTATGGATTTTTGGGCCAGTAAGATGGAGAACAAGCCTCTCTGTGTGATCCACATGCCCTGCTGGTACTGCACTTCCTGAGGACCACTGCACCCACCCTACCTGGTTCAGGTTTCCAAAAGCAGGATCCAGCCCTGCGCTTTGGTGCAGCCGCAAGCAATTGTGAGTGGAAACTCTGTTGCCTCCTTGCTGACTTCTGCTGCTAAAAACCAACCTATTCACCATGGTCCTAATTTGTTACAGGTCTGTCCAAGTGCAAATCAAAGTGGCAGCCCCCAGTAAATCAGTATAATATCCGCCATGAAAATTTGCATAGACAGAACACTATGGGCCAGATTTATCATTAGCCTAAGTCACTTTTCTGGAGTTGAAAAGTCGCAAAAAATTGCGCAAAACGCCAAATTGCGCAATTTTTTGCGACTTTTTGGAGACTTACGCCACTCACTCCAAAACCAAGTTTATGGGCGTTTTGTCGTATGTAAATCACTTGCAAGACAGATTTATTATTGCGACTTTTAAATAGTCGCAAAAGTCGCAAAAATTGCGCAAACTCACTCCACTCATGACCATGCTTATGTTTGACAAAATCACTTTTTTAAAATGGCGACTTTTCCAAAGACAAAGCCAAAATACAACTAGGAACCAGAAATACACCAGATTTATCAACCTCTGAAAGAGCCCATGATAAATTTGACTTGACTCAAATACACATACGCCTTCTTTGAAAGTGGAGTGAACTGCAAGAGTAATGATAAATCTGGCCCTATGTGTCACAATGTGGAACCTCCGCGTCCAGGGACAATGACATCACAAAGGGCCCCAGCTGCTCAAATTCCCAGTGGCAGCCATGATGGATTAATTCATCGTAAAAGAGTGCAGCTGTGCACAGCAGCAGGTAAGGGCAAGTTTTTGTGTGTCAGACGGGTGCACAGGTAGAGGCGTGGCCCGACAAGATGGTTTTGTGAAAATTAGAATATCATTGCAGCATATTTTTGCAAGTGCAGAGCAGACAAACCACCTCACTGATTCTGATGGGATAGCCCTATGGACTTGGAGAGTGCATTGGTTCACCGCGCTACTGTCACTTTAAGAGGGGGGCACCAGAGTGGCCACCGCCAGTGGAAAATAATTTGATTCACATCAGTTTAGTGTCTATGTTCCTTCCTTCTGTGGAATGCCATACGTTTTATATATTTTTTGGGCCAGTGAGATAGGGAATAAGCCTGTCTGTAAGATCCACGTGCTGTGCTGGTACCACACGTACCCAGGACCTCTGTACCCACCCTACTTGGTTCAGGTTTCCAAAAGCAGGTTCCAGCCCAGCACTGCAGGGGAAGCATAATTCAGTCAAGAGTTGCCAACCAGAATTTTTCTCTTTTCTGGACAACTTATCCTAAAATCACAGACAGCCTACATTTTTTAAAGACAAATTGGAAAACCATAACGAATGAAGAAGATTATAAGTAATACATTTCTATAGCTCAATATACTGATAATAACTCTTTACCAACATTTACCGTGAGCTGTAGAATCATGATAGTCGCCACCAAAATAATCTAGTTATGTACCACCAGCCTCAAAACAATTTCGGACACGTCAATTTTTTTTCAATTTCAGACACAGGAAAAAAGTCACCTATCTTTACGGACTGTCCAGAAATTTCTGGACGGTTGGCAACCCTGGTGGAGACTAGGGTGCCTCCTTGCTGGTTTCCATTGGTACAATCCAATCCATTCACTACAGCACTAAATATTTGCATTCAGAGGCCTGTCCAAGTGCAAATCAAAGTGGCAGCCTCTGAAAAATCTGTATTTCATCCCTCATGAAAATACGCATAGATGGAACACTTTGTGTGTCACAATGGGGCGCTTCAGCATCCAGGGACAATGACATCACAAAGGGCACTGGCTGCTTGCTCCCTGGTGGCAGCCATGATGAATTCATTTTGTCAGTGAGATGTGTAACCATGCACATCAGCATGTGAGGGGATGTTTGTGTGTTTCTGTCTGTGTCGGCCAAAGGGTGCACGGTCATAGGGGAGGGGCATGGCCCGAAAAAGTGCTGTGGTGCAAATTGGGATACTGTTGTGGCATATTTTGGCAAGCGCAGAATAGACAAACATCCTCACCCATTTCTTATGGCATGGCCCTGTGGACTTGGAGACTGCATCAGTGCATCTCCTTCCCATCCTTTCAAGTGGGCACTAGAGTAGCCACTGCCAAAGGGGAACCATTTCCGTTTGTTGCTTCTTGGCCCCTGTGATGCTGGTTCACATCACTTTAGTCAGTAATATGACTTATCACAGAGTTTGTTCTATAGTGTATGAATGTACGGCATTTGATCCTTGGATGGTTGCATTTGTAGCTGCCTCTTAGATTTGGAAAAAAATGAGTCACATTTTTCCATTAAATTCCAATTTAACTGTCTTATTCTGCTGGGAGCTGCATGACTTTTTATTGTTCTTGCCCTTCTATAAGTGATTTGTATTTCTACTGGAAGGGAATCTTTCAATTAAGTGTGCCAATATTTACCCATAATTTATTTTCTTACCCTGTGGGACTGATTGAAAGTGGTAATGAATACTGTGATGAGCGGCATAGGCAATATTCGTTTTCGCGATATTTCACAAATTTTCCGCATAATATTAGCAATTAATTCGCGAATTCTAGAATTTGCAATCTCCAGTCATTATTTTCACAATTGCGCAAATCGGCACTAATCATGCACATTTTTTTGCGCAATACGTGCAACTTCACATTTTATCAGGTCTGAGTAGATATTACTGATTAGTGCACTAAGTATTGTTATGACATCAAAGCACTGTGTCTGAGGGCTCATGCACACGACCGTTGTTGTTTTGCGGTCCGTTTTTCACGGATCCGTTGTTCCGCATCTGAGTTTTTTTTTCTCTGATTTAAGTCTTCTTCCGTTCCCTTATTCCATAAAACATATCCGTATGTTTTCCGTATGCGATCCGGAAACAGTAACTTCTTAATCACCAAACACATGAGCAATATGGGATGGGCATAGCATTTCTACAGTATGGATCCGCAAAATACGAATAAAATACGGATGACATATGGATGTGTTCCATGTGCGTTCCGTATTTTTTGCGGACCCATTGACTTGAATGGGACCTCGGACTGTGATTTGCGGAAATAGGACATGCACTACTTTTTTGCGGAACGGCCATGTGGACAAACGGAAACGAAATGCACACGGAGTAACTTCCGTATTTTCTACAGCCCCATTGAAGTGAATGGTTCCGCATACGGGCCGCACAAAAAACGGAACGGAAGCAGAAAGAAAATACGGTCGTGTGCATGAGGCCTAACAGACACTAATCCCTATCACAGCACAGTAATTCCTATCACATTACCTAATAGTGCTGGGCGCAAATATTTTCGAATTGCAAACTTTTATCGCGAATATCGCCACTTCAAGAATTCGTGAATATTTAGAATATAGTGCTATATATTCATATTCGCGAATATTCTAGATTTTTATTTCCTATGAACCCATGATCCCTCCCTGCTTCTTGCTTGTGGGCCAATGAGAAGGCTGCAATGTCTTTGTCTGAGCTTAGCAACATCCCTAGCAACCAATAGGAAAGTTGCCTACCTCTTTACTATATAAGAATGTCCCCAGCAGCCATTTTCTGCAGTGTTTGCAGTTCTGAGAGACAGCAGTGTCATTGCTGTGCTCTGTGCTTTACTGTGTCACATTACATTAGATAGTCAGTTAGTTAGCTTATATATATAATACAGATAGTTAGTGGGAGATAGTCAGTGTAGGTTAGATTGTGATATAGTGTAGCTGATAGGTTCCAGTGCAGGGTGTTAGGTAGTGTGATAGGTTCTGCTGTCTATACATACATGCTACAGGCAAGTTCACAACAAGCGCTCCTGCGCGCTTCCTGTTTAACTGAGCGCATCAGCCTCAAGTGTTTCACTGGGCATGCACTCAGTTAAACAGGAAGAGCGCAGGAGCCGGCTCAGGGGATGTTAGTGAAGCTGGAGGGAAGGAGTGGGCGGGGTTATGGGCTACCAGTGAAGTAGCCAGTGGGGGCGGGGTTTGAAGGCAGTCGCAATGCCAGGGACATATGGTATGAGCAGAGAGAGGGGCGGGCCTGGGCTCTGTCGGGGGGAGGCGGGCCTGTGCTCTGGATGGAAGGCGTTCCTGGGCACTTTTTGAATGAAAATAACGCCCCTCTGGGCACCTTCAGGTGTCATTAGCATAAAGATAAAAGAGGATTTTCATGAAGGTAGAAAGCCAGGTCCAAGTGTAAAGAACACCAATGGAAAGAAGGTATGAAGAGCTATAAGAACCTATGTTTAAACCATCAAAAAATGTGGTGATAAGAAAGCAGGATGCGCTCATACCCATATGCAGTTGTGCATTTCTGTAGGGGAGCACATCCTGCACTTGTAGTCCGTTGCTAATGGCAATCACCAGCAAAAAATGCATACAATGGATGATGCCAGCAACGGACTACAAGTACCACAATGGACATCCTACATAAGATGAAATTTATGTGGATGTGGAAAAAATTCAGAACAAACACAGAACCAGAGATAGGTGCACGCTGCCGTCAAACTAAACCCTCACACTGATGTTAAAAATTGAGAGTTAGTTCGACATATCCTACTAGGAGGACGTGTCTTAAGCCTCGGGCACCAGCGCCAAGGTCTCTCAAGCAGCCCGTGGGCCCTAACACTCACCTACCTGCGCCCATATGGGCGATATCAGGGGCCAGTGGGCAATTACAGGAGCATTAGGACGACTCACAAACATCTCCTCTGTTACCTCCAGCATGTGGCCATGCTTGCAATGGGAGGTGGGAGGTGTCTATGAGCCCTACCCAAGACTGACTGATATAGCCCAAGGCCAAGCAGGTGCACCCAAATGTGACCTGAAGATGAAAAACAGGCACATTTAAATTGGAGTTTATACACCTCCATACATATATATATATAAACCATCAAAAATGTGGTGATAAGAAAGCAGGATGCGCTCATACCCATATGCAGTTGTGCATTTCTGTAGGGGAGCACATCCTGCACTTGTAGTCCGTTGCTAATGGCAATCACCAGCAAAAAATGCATACAATGGATGATGCCAGCAACGGACTACAAGTACCACAATGGACATCCTACATAAGATGAAATTTATGTGGATGTGGCAAGAATTCAGAACAAACACAGAACCAGAGATAGGTGCACGCTGCCGTCACACTAAACCCTCACACTAAACCCTCACACTGATGTTAAAAATTGAGAGTTAGTTCGACATATCCTACTAGGAGGACGTGTCTTAAGCCTCGGGCACCAGCGCCAAGGTCTCTCAAGCAGCCCGTGGGCCCTAACACTCACCTACCTGCGCCATATGGGCGATATCAGGGGCCAGTGGGCAATTACAGGAGCATTAGGACGACTCACAAACATCTCCTCTGTTACTTCCAGCATGTGGCCATGCTTGCAATGGGAGGTGGGAGGTGTCTATGAGCCCTACCCAAGACTGACTGATATAGCCCAAGGCCAAGCAGGTGCACCCAAATGTGACCTGAAGATGAAAAACAGGCACATTTAAATTGGAGTTTATACACCTCCATACATATATATATAAACCATCAAAAAATGTGGTGATAAGAAAGCAGGATGCGCTCATACCCATATGCAGTTGTGCATTTCTGTAGGGGAGCACATCCTGCACTTGTAGTCCGTTGCTAATGGCAATCACCAGCAAAAATGCATACAATGGATGATGCCAGCAACGGACTACAAGTACCACAATGGACATCCTACATAAGATGAAATTTATGTGGATGTGGCAAGAATTCAGAACAAACACAGAACCAGAGATAGGTGCACGCTGCCGTCACACTAAACCCTCACACTAAACCCTCACACTGATGTTAAAAATTGAGAGTTAGTTCGACATATCCTACTAGGAGGACGTGTCTTAAGCCTCGGGCACCAGCGCCAAGGTCTCTCAAGCAGCCCGTGGGCCCTAACACTCACCTACCTGCGCCCATATGGGCGATATCAGGGCCAGTGGGCAATTACAGGAGCATTAGGACGACTCACAAACATCTCCTCTGTTACTTCCAGCATGTGGCCATGCTTGCAATGGGAGGTGGGAGGTGTCTATGAGCCCTACCCAAGACTGACTGATATAGCCCAAGGCCAAGCAGGTGCACCCAAATGTGACCTGAAGATGAAAAACAGGCACATTTAAATTGGAGTTTATACACCTCCATACATATATATATAAACCATCAAAAAATGTGGTGATAAGAAAGCAGGATGCGCTCATACCCATATGCAGTTGTGCATTTCTGTAGGGGAGCACATCCTGCACTTGTAGTCCGTTGCTAATGGCAATCACCAGCAAAAAATGCATACAATGGATGATGCCAGCAACGGACTACAAGTACCACTACAAGAACCTATGTTTGGCTTAATATTGATTTTCCAGGTGACAGAATCCTTTTAAGGCTACATGCACACGACAGTTGTTTTTTGCTGTCCGCAAATCGCGGATCCGTCGTCCTTTTTTTTTCACATCCACATCCTTTCAGTGTGTCCGCAAATTTTGTAGGTTGTGTTTCCGTGTGTCTTCCGGAAGGCTTGACGGAAGGCTTGAACCAGTTTCTTAAAGTACCTGTACAAGTGCCCTGGTTTACAAGCAACCATCCGCAAAAAAAAACGGATGCCAATGACAAACGGATGGGTTCCATTGGTCATTCGCATTTTTTGCAGACCCATTGACTTCTATGGGTCCGCAAACCGTTTTTTGCAGACAAGAATAAGGACATGCCATATTTTTTTGCGGACGTGAAATGCGGACAGCGGACGCGGACAGGCAACGGATAAGGCATCCGCATTTTTAACGTATCCATAGAAATAAATGGGAAACTATCGGATCCGCAAAAAAAATGGAACAGAGGCCGCAAAAAAACACTGCCGTGTGCATGTATCCTCAAATAAAAAGTGATTAAAAAATTATACATTCCATAAAATGGTAGCAATAAAAACTACAGATCATCTGCATAAAAGAGCCTTCACATAGCTTCATAGAAAGAAATATGAAAAAAGTTATGGGTGTCAGACTATGATGATGCAAGTTTTTTTAGGTATTAAAACATCACAGAAATTGTACTGCCCTGCAGAATAAAGTTACCATGTCGTTATTACCGCACAGTAAATACAGTAAAAATTAAACCTGTAGAATAATGACATCCCAGTTCCACCCTATTAATAATGTTTTTCCTTATACATTGTATGGAATATTGGATGGTTCCATCGGAAAGTGCAACTTGTCCCACAAAAAAACAAGCCTTTATATGGCTTTATGAACGTAAAAAATGAAAATGAAAAAAAAAAAAATTCTAAAATGGTTGCATCAGGAAGCGATTAAAATGGATCCTGTTCTGTGGAGATCACTTCTCAGTGATAAATCAGAAATGGTAAATCAGACGGGCCTCCTGGCCCGTCCCCTTCCCCACCCACGCCACGCCCACAATTTTAGACCTGGTGTGAGTGGGGAAAAGTCGGCGTTGTTGTGTCGCCATATGTGCCTGAAATACGCCTAATATAGGTGTATTTCAGTATAATAAATTGCCCCCTTTATTTAAAGGGGTTGTCCGGTTTTCTCATATTAATGACCTATCCTAATGACCACCAGTCAGCTGTTTGAAGAGGTTGCAGCGATCATGTGAGTACTGCGTTCTCTTCACTGTTTACCTGCTGAACGTTGACATTGCAGCAGTGGAGTAGTGTAATTACAGTGAACCACCGAGGGATCAGACAAAACTCATAGTCAGAAAGCAGGCAGAGGTCAGGGAAGGCAGAGTTTGTGTGAATCTGTGAAACTAATCCAAGGTCAGAGCAGGCAGCAAAGGATCAGTAGGCTAAAGAATCAGAGGTCGGGTCAGGTAGCAGAGGGTTATAATCGGTAGAGAGGCAGAGTTCAGTACACAGGCAGACAGACAGAAACAGCACACCCTGACTTGGAACTAGCAAGCTAGGACAACCTAAAACTCAGGCACCCTAAGGTGCCTAAAATATCCTGAGACAGTCAGCCATAGGCTGGTTAAGAAATAGGGCACGTGTGCATACATTAGCCAGGAAAAACATGTGCCCTATGGGCAGGAAAAACTTGGCAACAAAGAGAAGAATGAAACTCAAGCAGCCGGGCCAGCTGTTGTAAGGATGAGGAGGGCAGCTTGTATGGGCAACCAGGCAAAATGGAAGGAGCGAGTAAGGCAGCACCAGTGTCCGTCCAAGAGAGTCGGACAGTGGTGGGAATGGGCTGCCACACTAACACCTGTAATTAAATGCATTTGTTTTGACTTCATCCAACATGCACATGGCAAGTGTCCCTGTAAAATTCAGAGCCTAGTTCACAAATGTCTAAGCCGCATACAGCGTCAGTCAACATTTTGGCAGTACTATGCCTCTTTTGTTTGATGCTTGACAAATGATGATGCATTGTCGCTTCTGGAATACACAATTAAGTGAACTATCCTAAGGATAGACACAGATAAACAATCGGTCAGCTCACGTCCAGGTGGGTGCACAGAATCCCAGCCGCTTGACCGTAGAAAAGTGCTTGATGAAAGATTGATTCAGCACTCCAATGGTTAAAAACAAAAATAAAAACTTTTATTCCAACATGGTTAAAAAGCCATTACAGTGTGTCCATACATTGACAAAACAGCACCAATCTGACAGGTTTCTGACCCAATAGTGTACTTAATCATAGATGGGTACCAACTATAACACCAGGAATATAAGCATGCACTAAGACACGCCTCCCAGTGACAAAACCAATTAAAATAGGACACGTGTGCAAACAAAACAACAATTTCTGAAGACCGGCAATTTAGATGCCAGTCTTAACACCCCTGCACTGGTAACTTTGGCGCTTAGTGCCGCCTGCTATGTGACATGCTTGAAAGTACGCCAGCTCCCACGTCATAAACTGGTGAATGATGAATAAGACGGGCAAAAGTGGCGTAAAAACAATAAGAAATGACCACCTAATAGTTTAAAATAAGATCTAACCCTTTTGGGAATAACATGTCCAACATCAGGATCCAATATCATTCTCTATTAATGATATTTCTACCTCTGGTGTGAACTTTTTCAAAGCCTGAACAAACGGGACTAGAAACATCACCTGCATGTGTCTGTCTAAAATGTTTGGAAACTGGCTGACATTAAACTGGCTGACGTTAGCGATGTGCTAATGTCAGCAGACCCTAACTCTCCTAATCTTATTCTTCTGGATGCCCCCATTACTGCACAATTTTAACTTTTATAAAATGCTAATTAGCCTCTAGGAGCGGGGGGGTGGGGGGCAATGCTCCTGCTCCTAGAGGCTCCGTTCACCCACCTCAAGTCACGCCCTGCCGTCCTTGATTGACAGGGCCAGCGTTCGTCTTCTCTGGCTGGCCCTGTATGCTAGATAAATCCCGCGCATGCGCAGTCGCAGCACTCAGTGCCGGAAGGAGGAGACTATCGCTGAATGGCCCTGTCAATCAAGGACGGCAGGGCGTGACTTGAGGTGGGCGAACAGAGCGTCTAGGAGCAGGAGCAATCCCCCGCTCCTAGAGGCTAATTAGCATATTATGAAAGTTAAAATTGTGCAGTAACGAGGGCATCCAGAAGCATAAGATTAGGAGAGTTAGGCCCCTTTCACACGGGCGAGTTTTCCGCGCGGGTGCAATGCGTGAGGAGGATGCATTGCACCCGCACTGAATCCGGACCCATTCATTTCTATGGGGCTGTGCACATGAGCGGTGATTTTCACGCATCACTTCTGCGTTGCGTGAAAATCGCAGCATGTTCTATATTCTGCGTTTTCACGCAACGCAGGCCCCATAGAAGTGAATGGGGATGCGGAAAATCGCAGCATCCGCAACTGCGCGGATGCGCTGCGATTTTCCCGCATTGTTGCTTAGCAACGGGACTCAATTCTATTATTTCCCTTATAACATGGTTATAAGGGGAAATAATAGCATTCTTAATAAAGAATGCATTATTAAATGATGAGGAAGGGGTTAAAAATAATAAAGTTAACTTACCTTAGCCACTTGATCGCGTAGTCGCGATCTGTCCTCTCTTTCCCTGCAGCATCGATGATCTAAAGGACCTGTGATGACGTCACATCACATGGCTCAATCACCTGCCCATCACTATGGTGATGGAGCATGTGATTGGTCCATGTGACCATGTGACATCATCCAAGGTCCTTAATCACTATCCTCAGGCTGTGGATAGTGCTTATGATCTTGGATGATGTCACGTGGTCACATGGACCATCACATGCTCCATCACCATAGTGATGGAGCAGGTGATTGGGCCATGTGATGCTGTGACATCATTACAGGTCCTTTACATCTTTCAAGCTAACGGAGAGGAGGCCGGGCTTCGCGATCAAATGGAACAGGTAAGTAATTATTAGTTTATTATTTTTAACCCATTCTGCACCGGGTTCAACATTAGGGAGATGGCCAAGGGTATTATTTTACATTATAACTATGTTATAATGTGAAATAATACCAGCGGGACAATTTCTGACCCAAACATGCACTTCTGTGAAGAAGTGCAGGTTCGGGTCTGGGTACCAAAAGTGCCGATTTTTCTCCCGCGCGTGCAAAACGCATGACAGCGCTTTGCACTCGCAGGGAAAAATCGCGGCAATTCCCGCAACGCACCCGCACTGTTTGACGGAGTGCACCCGCAACGCCCGTCTGAAAGAGGCCTTAGGGTCTGCTGACATTAGCACATCGCTAACGTCAGCCAGTTTAATAGGGTTAAATCTGGTGACAGAAACCCTTTAAAGTTGCCACCAGAGGTGGAGATATCAAACGATATTTATTACAACTCTATGCGTTGTGCAGTGGACGGAGCTGGTTACTGCATCATTGCTCCCATTCACTTTAAAGGGACCAGTGCTGCTGTAACCAGCTCTGTCCACTGCACAACGGTTCAGAACTTGACCCACCACCTGAGGTGACCACACTGAATCTCTGGCTTAGTGAACAGTTTTGTCACCTTCTATACTGCAGGTATACTGGTATGTGACAAAGAAACGGATCACAGGTCTTCGGAGTCAAAAAGTGTGAAAAACAGTGCCAGGTCTGACCTAGCAATTTTTAACCTACTAGGTCACTATTTATTAATCTGGCACTCCCAAACTGTTCATATGTTATAATAAATCTTCCCTATTCTCCTTCTAAAGGAAAACATAGAGGATAAAACCAATAATTTCAAGTATTAGGAATGGTCACGAATGCCCTTAATTAGCAAAGAAATGTTACGAGTGCTGGATGTAGTGGAGATCCAACCTAAACCATGTCCCAGACTGCTCTCATCTACTGACTTCATGCAGTATGTGTAATTCACGTAGTGATACAAAATACTGACAAAGCTAGCAACTTGAATTAGCACCAATATATGAAGATTTAGCAGTGACTAATGACGTGAATCTCACAACTAGAGCAGATTCCCTGGGATATAGAAGCATCCAGACTTGTCGTATGGGAATACGTATGTTGCTAGGCAGCAGTTTGCATTACGGCGTGGGAGTAATCGGAATGGAATAAGCATATTATCCAGGACGGTAACATTTTTCACAGTGTGGCACATTCACACTGGAATGTAACAGTTTTCTCATCCCTGTGGCATTCATCCTAATCGGTAGCAGTCATTTATTTTCTATGATCCTAATATATAACAGTAAGTTCATTACTGGCTATCATGCTGTTTCAGGGTGCATAATTAAAAGTATAGTATGTCGGACCCCCACTGATCAACTAATGAGTGATACGCCATCACTTAATAAAAGGTGGACAACCCCTTTAAGCAGAAGTACAATCAGAGGCTATAATAACTGTAATCACACCTGGGCTGTGCTCCCGTGAGAGGACAGCCATGCTATGGTTCTATCAATGGTATGTGTTGCTTTTCATGTATGGCCTCCTTTATTTAATAGATTTCATAATTATATTTTCCCATAATTGATCACTTTGGAAATTCAAAAATATAATGTCAGATATTCTTCAAGTATGTAGAACATCCATGTAGATCTGTAATCTCATGCTTGTGCCCTCATTTTGCTTCAGCCTGTATGTGGTCATATACATTGCATATACAGTTGTGTTCAAAATTATTCAACCCCCACTGAAATTGAGTGTTTTGGCCAGTTTGACATTGATTTTGATCATTTCAGTCATCTTGTTTACAATTAAATCAAAGAGGCACTTGTAAGTCAGACAAATATAACATAACATTTATAATGAAATAACCACAAATGTATTTTCTGTGCTCACATCATTATCAGTTTTATTCAACCCCCAAGTGACATTTAATCTTAGTACTTAGTACAACATCCTTTTCCAGTTATAACAGCTTTTAAACGTGAAGCATAGCTTGACACAAGTGTCTTGCAGCGATCTACGGGTATCTTCGCCCATTCTTCATGGGCAAAAGCCTCCAGTTCAGTCACATTCTTAGGCTTGCGCGCTGCAACTGCTTTCTTTAAGTCCCACTAGAGTTTCTCAATCGGATTTAAGTCTGGTGACTGCGATGGCCACTTCAAAATGTTCCAGCCTTTAATCTGCAACCATGCTGTAGTGGACTTGGGGGTATGCTTGGGATCATTGTCCTGTTGAAAGGTCCAACGTTTCCCAAGCCTCAGGTTTGTGACAGACTGCATCAAATTTTCATCCAATATCTCCTGGTACTGAAGAGAATTCATGGTACCTTGCACACGCTGAAGCTTCCCTGTACCTGTAGAAGCAAAACAGCCCCAAAGCATGATTGACCCCCCGCCATGCTTCACAGTAGGCAAGGTGTTCTTTTCTTCACAGGCCTTGTACTTCCTCCTCCAAACATAGCGTTGATCCATGGGCCCAAACAGTTCTAATTCTGTTTCATCAGTCCACAGAACACTATCCCAAAACTTTTGTGGTTTGTCCACATGACTTTTGGCATACTGCAGTCGACTCTTCTTATTCTTTGGAGACAGCAAGGGGGTGCGCCTGGGAGTTCTCGCATGGAGGCCTTCATTACGCAGTGTGCGCCTTATTGTCTGAGCTGAAACTTCAGTACCCACATCTGACAAATCTTTTTTCAGTTCCTCAGCAGTCACACGGGGACTTTTCTCCACTTTGCGCCTCAGGTAGCGCACAGCAGTCGAAGTCAGCATCTTCTTTCGGCCACGACTAGGTAGCGTTTCAACAGTGCCCTTTGCCTTGAATTTGCGAATGATGCTTCCTATGGTGTCTCTTGGTATGTTTAACATCTTTGCAATCTTCTTATAGCCATTGCCCTTCCTGTGAAGAGAAATCACCTCTTCTCTTGTCTTCCTGGACCATTCTCTTGACTTCACTATGCTTGTAAACACACCAGTAAATGTCTAGAAGGAGCTGAGTATCACAGTCATTTTAAATCTGCCTAATTGGTGCTTATTATGCTTGATTGCTGCTCCTTGACATCCAGAGGTGTTTTCAATACCTGATCGAAAACACTTGAATGAACCTCTGTTCTTAAGAGTGGTAGTCTTTAAGGGGTTGAATAATTGTGTCAATGAAGAAATCACACAAAAAACATTTAATACTGTATTACAAAAACAATTGATGTCATTTTAGTTGCATTTGGTTCTTTAAAAAGTCCTTGTAAGATTTCATTCTGAACACAATTACAAATGTACACTAAATTCCCTAAAACCCTTTACAGCATTGGGGGTTGAATAATTTTGAACACAACTGTAGAGCAGATCATATTACAGCTCAGTCTCTGTAACTTCTATTAACCTCCATTTCTTGCTCTAGTTTATAAAAAAAAGTCCTGTAGATATTAAAATCAATTCTAGCGTCCTAGCATACGTCTAGCATGGAATATAGGCATAGGATGTATGTAGCGTACAGTGATTTTGTTTGGGCACCGCATCGTATTTACTACTCCTTGACTAGGAATGGTAGAAATCTCTAGACTATGAGAACAGCAATGTAGCGGTTGTTTGTCTGGGCATTATGGACCAGGAAGGAGGTAACATTACTGATTGCTGACAAGGTCAAAGAGATCATGTGATCCAAAGTCTAGGTCTTTTCTTGGAAACCTTGGCTTTTTATAGATCTACATGTTCCTTACTCTCATAGTAAATCTGTTCATTATGACAAATTATGATACACATATTTTATGCCAGCAGATGTCCCTCTCTTGGGTCAGCAACAAATTAAATGAATAAAAAAAAAACTGACTTGAAAAAGTAGACTATACTCGACTAGAAAAATATAAAAATAGGGTCGGACTGGGTTTCCTTGAGCTCAACTAGAGCAGATTATTCTTGGGGCCCAATCACTTTATCATTCATAAAGTCTAATAGTTTTGAATCAAAGAAATAGACCCGAGTAGCAAGTGATTAGCTCCAAATGGGATTTTTATCCTGGACTTTTGGGGGCCCACTGTGGCTTCAGACACTGGGCCCACTGGAGACTCCTCTGGCACTCTGGTGGGCCAGTCCAACGCCAATAAAAATGACGCTATATTATAAGAAAGGGCAAATAGAAAAGTTGGTGGAATGTGTCTGTATAACAGTTAGACTTCCAGCGCCTTTCTGCTGCCTCATAGGCTTCAGGCCTAATGTCCTGCGGCCTATGAGGCTGAACTGTGGGGACGGAAGCTATAGGCTCCCGTGGCTGACTTTAAACTCACTGGGTTGCGGACCACACATAAGTGACTTAGGGACCACATGCGTCCTGCAGGCCACATGATTGAGACCTCTGTATTAGACCTTGCCTGTAGCAGGGCCTAATAGGCTTCTGTTGTTAGGGCTCCAGTTCCCATGGCCACTACCAGAACCCCTTGATCGGGTCACAGTGGACACAATGGGGTACAGATAGGAACCCCTCTTCCTCTGTAAACCTCTTAGATGCCATGGCTGCTACTGACTGCAGCTTCCAAGTTATCCAAGTGGGTGTCCACTGCATTGCCTGAAAATAAGTGTTTTTTTGTGAAGGAAGGAATAGATGATGAGAAGCAAGGGAGATGTGTTACAGAACATTTTGGACAGAATTGTTTTTGCATAATACTACATCTAACAAAGAAATGTGTAGTTCAGGTTAAACAGTTATTAGGTCAAAGGAACACATGCCTTCTCAGATGCTCATTGCGTTTGAAGTCCTAGCTCTTTTTGAATGGCTTTCTGATGTATATCGTAGGACAGTAAATTGATGCCTTAAGCAACTTGTACTTGACAAAGCTTCTTGGATTCCATGCAACTTCTGAGCACAAAAACTGACCCATTTTTTCTCTTTTCAGTGTATTCTGCCTTTGTGAGCAGCCTTGGATTTGCTCTTAACAACAGCTCACAAAACCTTTCTCTATGTAGCGCTATAAGTCAGGTTTAATAAGGCTTCAAAGTTACATGCTTATATTGTAAACTGTGAACCGGGTAATTTATAGCAAGTTATTTTAAGGTGGTTCATAAAAGTTATTAATACCCCAAGTTCTGATTGAATAATATGGGAACATGATCTTTAGGCCTTATACACATGACCACATCCACTTTGATGTCCGGTAATTGCGGATCCACAAAATACGAATGGGGTCTGTGAGCCACTGACGTCAATGGGTCCATGGCCTGCATTTTGCGGACATATTCTATCTTTTTGCGAAATGGAAATACATATGTGGAAAGCACACAGATTATCCGATTCTTTTCTGCATCGGTATATCTGCAAAGAGATAGAACATGTCCTATACTTGGCTGCAAAATGCAGACCACTGATCTATTGAAGTAAATGGGTCCACAATAAACGTGGATGCAACACAGACGGTATCCATATTTTGCGCATCCCCAATTTCCAGAACACAAAATACATGCAGTCGTGTATATGAGACCTTATAGATTGTATTATTCTGAAGAATTTTATGAGGGAATAAGGGAAGTTTAAGGGTACTTTCACACTAGCGTTTTGGATTCCGTTTGTGAGATCCGTTTCAGGGCTCTCACAAACGGTCCAAAACGGATCAGTTAAGCCCCAATGCATTCTAAATAGATAAGGATCTGTTCAGAATGCATCAGTTTGGCTCCATTCCGCTTCTATTCTGTTTTGGAGGCGGACACCAAAACGCAGCATGCAGCATTTTGGTGTCCGTCTGAAGAGGCGGAGCCTAACGGATCCGTTTTGAACTACAATGTAAGTCAATGGGGACGGATCCGTTTTCAATGACACAATATGGTGCATTTGAAAACAGATCCATTCCCCATTGACTTTCAATGTAATTCAAAACGGATCCGTTTTGGACTTTTACATTTTTCTTTTAACTAATGCAAACGGATCCGTTCTGAACGGATACAAATGTTTGCATTATAGGTGCGGATCCGTCTGTGCAAATAAACAGACGGATCCGCACCAACGCAAGTGTGAAAGTACCCTAATGCACCACTTCGATATAAAAGCAAACTCCATGTGACATTGTAATATGACATTATCAGTCTTGCCCATATAGCTCTTTTATGTCTTTCACTTCCATTTTGACTGTTTTTTACTATTGTTCCTTTAGGATTTTATTTTTTAAAAGTATCTGTCATTAGAGGTCAGCATACTATGGACACAGGTCTGCTCTTCTATACAAAAACGGAATACTCCAGATAAAGCCTACTGTGGTTATTTTCATCTTAGCCATGAAAGGCTGAGATTGGACTGCCCTTTAGGATGCACCTACCTAGCAGGGCGCATATATAGGGGATTCTGGAGAGATACTGTAGCTGTCAGATGAAAACTAGCCAAAAGTGGCGAAGTTACGGAAATGGCCGCGTGTCTGGTGCTCCGCTGTTTCTGTGACACAAATAGCAGTGAACAGGAGCTATGCAAACTGCATAGCACAGCAAGCTATGCTGGTTCCATAACTTGGGAATTATTAAAGAGGTTGGCCACTTTCTGACTACTGATGACCAATTTGTATTTAAGATGACTATACGACACTTACTAATATACAGTTAGGTCCATATATATTTGGACCGAGACAACATTTTTCTAATTTTTGTTCTGTACATTACCACGATGGATTTTGAACAAAACAATTCAGATGCAGGTTAGGTTCAGACTTTCAGCTTTAATTCAGTGGGTTGAACAAAATGATTGCATAAAAATGTGAGGAACTAAAGCATTTTTTAAACTCAATCCCTTCATTTCAGAGGCTCAAAAGTAATTGGACAAAATAAATAATTGTAAATAAAATGTTACTTTCTAATACTTGGTTGAAAACCCTTTGTTGGTAATGACTGCCTGAAGTCTTGAACTCATGGACTTCACCAGACTCTTTTGTACTGTCCATAAGATGGCCGCTGATGGAGGGTCATGTGACCACAGACATCTCACATCCTCCTCCATTCAGACACATTGACCTGCACTAAACTCCTAACAGTGCAGGCACAGTTGGCAGTGCATTTTAATGAAGGAGGCTGAGTTATGTGTTTGGAATTATTTTTTACTGGTCACATGACCTTCTTATTGGCAGACATTTTACGGACAGGACCTCCGTGTAGACAGGCAAAAGACTGGAACAACAAGGTGCATACTATATGAAATATAGAAAATGCCGCATATTTCAAAGGCTATATTACTAAATGCCATATTGTCATCTTACATAACATTCATCAACAGTGTTTTCGTAGTTTTTATTCACTATTATGGAGGTTATATTAACAGTTGATTGGTGGCTGCTTGGATGTTCCCAGAAGTCTGGCCATCCGTGGCTGGCACTTACAGTGGTCATTTAAATGAGACAAACCCTTTAAAGGGAGTCTGTCACCTACTTTGAGCGTTTTAGACCGCTCATATCACGTTATAGCACAGTGGCCTAACATAGAAATAGTATCTGTATTAGCTGTATTGTTTCTTTCACTTGTCCACAAATGGAAAAAAAACACTTCATAAAGATATGCAGATACCTCAAGTGCCCAGGGGCGGTGTTATGGCCACAGATGCCCAGGCGTCTCTCTGATGTGCCAGCATCCCCTTGGAGTCCTCTAGCCCATCTTGTGTGAGTGCTGGTCACCACCAGGCCCCTGGATGCGCACTGCTCTGCCCACTACGGGCAGAGGCAGCGATCTTAACAGTGCACAAGCTTCAGATTCTCGACCTGGGACAGACACAATAAAGGTACTATTTCTATGTTGGGCAACTGGGCTATAACGTGATATAAGCGGTCTAAAACGCTCAACGTAGATGACAGACTCCCTTTAACACCTTCCTAGATATGTTCAGTATGATGATTAGTCATTTGAAATTCTGGTCTATGAGCCTATACATTACAGAATTTCATTTTGGGATTTGTGCCCTGGTTCAAATTTAGAGGAAAGAACCACTTTTATCATCACAGCGTCAGCCTTGAATTGTACAGGTATTACATTTACAACATTGGGGTCATAAGATTTTTTTCCAACCATTCATGGTCTTTTATTCTTTCCAAAAACTTTGCATTGTGTCCTGCATTCCATTCTATAAAGCACATAAAGTAATGGTGAGCAGCGGCCAAAAATACTGCAACTCTAAAATATCTTGGTATATAATTCAGTTAGGTAAGAAGCCAAACATAATACAGTTTGTACTGTTTAAGATGAAGAGCATGCGATAGCTGTGATTACAGTCTTGTGGGACTGGATTTTAAGTAGAGATTAGTTTAACCAGAATATGACCAACATTGTTGCTTAGTAACAAAAGTGGAAAATAAATGAGAAAACAAGAAAACTTTCCTGCTTTCCGCAAACTGAATTATTACATACAGTGATAACAGGTAAGAAAACTGTATATTGCAGAGGTCTCCAGTGATGAAAGTTTCCAAGAATTACCATATTTATTCCTGATCTAACATTGTTTAAATGGACTTTAAAGAGCATAGCGTAGGATTGATCCTGCTGTGTAAAACGATATCCACAATTCCATTGCGCTGTTCCAGAGAAAATGAACATTTTATAATTAGCTTTTTATGTCTTCAGAGCACTAGACTCACACTTAAAGGGGTTATCCAAAAGTATAAAGTGTTCCCCCATGTGCAGTGCCCCCCACATGGAATATACTTGCGCCGCTCCTGGTCCCCGCACCGCCACTGCTGCTTCTCCCTGTGTATGGATGAAAACGTCCGGTGTCGGGGGGTAGCAGCCAATGGCAGATGAGGATGAGCCTTCCTAGCAATGCTTTCATCTGTGTACCACGAGCGCCACAGGGAACGGGGTAAGTATATTCCATGTGGGGGGCCTGGCACATGGGGGGACACGTTATACTCTTGAATAACCCCTTAAAAACCACTACCCCCATCCCCTTGGTTGACATGGCCATACTCTTGGATAACCCCTTAAAAACCACTACCCCCATCCCCTTGGTTGACATGGCCAGTCATCTCGACTAACCCTGTAATCCTACCAAAGTTGCCATCTGTGCTGGTGGGGAAGCAGAGGCAGATGCACTGCGCATGCACACAAAGTAGAAGCTATGGTGCAATGGTGGAAATATCATAAGACAGGTGTTGTTTTACTCAGCAGGAGCCACTCCACTGGGCATTATGACTGGTTTAACCTCTTAAAGACACAGGATGTACGGGTACGTCCTGTGTCCGCTCCCTAAACATGGTGGCCGCTCCTGCCCGATGCGGGCACCATAGCCGCGGGTTGCCGCCTGCTTCTTGAAGCAGACACCCGTGGCTCATGTCCGCCACCGACAGCAATGCCGATAGTATAGTATTTGCTATGGAGCCTAACCTGTAATAGGCTCCATAGGAAATATGCGATTTTCTCATATATTCGAATGCTATTGCATTGGAATGTATGAGAATAGCAGTCAGATCATTGATTGTTATAGTTCCCTATGGTAACTATAGGAAAGTGTAAAAAAAAAATCAAATAATGTTTAAAAAAAAAAAATTATAAAAAAAAGTTTCAAAAAAACTTATTAAAAAAAAGTTCAAATCACCCCCCTTTTGCCAAAGTGAAAAAAATAAATAAAAAAAATACACATCATGGGTGTTGCAATGTGCGAAAACGCCCATACTATAAAAATATTTAAAAATATTCTCATACGGTAAACAGAAAAACAGAAAAAAAGCATCCAAATGGCTGATTCGCCATTTTTTGTCCCTTCATTTCCTCAAAAAAATTAAATGAAAGGTGATCAAAAAGTCATACACACCCCAGAATGGTATTAATAAAAAGATCAGATTACGACACAAAAAATTAGCCCCCATACAGCTCCGTACACATAACTACAAAAAACTTATAGGGGTCAAAAAATGGCGACAGAAAAGTAAAACTTTTTTTTTACTATCAAACTGCAAAAAAACCTATACATATAGGGTATCGCCGGATTCGTACTGAACTGTAGGATAAAACTAACTGGACAGTTTTATCGCACATCGTATGTCGGAATTTAAAAACCCGTAAAACTGTGGTGCAAGTTTAATAGTGTCCGGCAAAGGATATATTTTGTTCTGGGGTGAAATTCAATTGCCAAAATAGCAATACCGTAAATCTGGTGTTCCAGCTGTGACTGGACAAGATTCATAGTGTCCGTCATAGTATATATTATTTATAATATATACATAGTATATATTATTCTCGCTGTAGCCCAATCATGCATACTCTCCCTGTAGTCATAGATATCCCAGAACCGAGACTCTCCAGCATCTCCGAACTCTGGTTCTGCGAAGGCCTCAAACAACAGGCTAGGGCCATCGTAATCCTCACCCTCGGGTCTGTTGTGCTCAGCCATCCAGCGGGAGTGCCGAATCTCGTACCACCAGGCCCCAGAGCTCTGTTACCCACTCGTCCAGGGGCTGTTCTCCCAAGAGACCCATCCGCATCGCCACACGCTTCTGTAGCTGCTGCTCATAACTGGGGAGACTCTCAACTTGCCGCTGCTGGGCATTTTCCAGGGCATCATACCAGACCTCCTTTCTGTCTGCATCCCTGTAGTCCGCGGCTGTCTCCTCCTCCTCATCATGGAACGCTGTCCGAAGATTAGCTGATTCCATCCTGCTGTAGCCAGGGGCTCTGTACGGATACTAGCGTTGCCCTCAATCCGTCAAAGGATAGATTTTATTCTGTGGTGAAATACAGTTGCAAAAATAGAAATACAATAAATCTGGTGTTCCAGCTGTGACTGGACAAGTTTCATAGTGTCCGTCAAAGGATATTTTTTTTTCTGGGGTGAAAATCAGTTGCAAAAATAGAAATACAGTAAATCTGGGGTTTCAGCTGTGGCTGGACAAGTTTCATAGTGTCCGTCAAAGAATAGCTTTTGTTCTGGGGTGAAATTCAATTGCCAAAATAGCAATACCGTAAATCTGGTGTCCCAGCAGTGGCTGGACAAGTTTAATACTGTCCGGCAAAGGATATATTTTAAATTGTTGGGTGAAATATTACCATTTTTGCCAGGTACAATCCCCTGCACTGCATAACTGACAGGGAACTTACAATTAGCGGATACCTTTTTGCATGAAATGAAGCCTTTTTGGGCTGTGAAGCCAAAGGTAGTCTCCAATAAAAAAATTTTTTATTTTTAATCTTACAACAATGGTTGGGTGAGGCCGGTATACATGTCTATTCTGCATAAGGTTCAAACAAGTCCTGTGGGATCCATGCCTGGTTCTTTTTAATAAATGAAAGCTTAGTTGCCCACATTGTCTGCGGACAGGCGGCTGCACTTGTCTGTAATAATCCCCCCAGCCATGCTAAACACACGTTCAGACAATACATTGGCTGCAGGGTAGGCCAGCACCTCCAAGGCGTAAAGGGCAACCTCAGGACATGTGCCCAATTTGAAGACCCAGAAGTTGAATGGGCCAGACCCAGTGGCGTAGCTAGAAATGATTGGGCACCACATCAAATTTTTGAATGGGGCACCCCTCCCCCGGTATTTTTTGCGCAACCCCTTCCTTTCATGCCGCCATGCAGTGGCTACTAAAGATCGCTCTCTCAGACCAGGCCCAGCAGCTGTTCCATTCGCCTTCTACACTGTCTATACTGCCACTGTATATAATTTCATTGTATAATACTGTTGAGGGGGCCCTGACAAAGTCCTTTACTCCTCCTTCTCCTCCTGGATGGGCTCTTTCTAGGTCACGGCCCCAAAGCAGTTGCTTCCCCTGTAGCTATTCCCCTAGGCAGAACCATCAGTCAGTACGTGTACTGTTCCAACATGTTACTGAAATGCTGGCTCCTGCTAAGATGTTCCAGATCTGCTGGTGGTGCAGGTTGTTGTCGCGTGATGACAAAGCTTTTCCACATTTTGCCAATGATAAACCTGCCTTCTGAGGCGTTGGTGATGACCCAGCTGCATTGGCAAATTCTTCCTCCTCCTCCTCCTCTGCCTTCACCTTGTGCTTCCACTGATTCCCCGGTGTCAGGTGTGAATGCCATCAGCAGCGTGTCTACTAGCGGGCTCATCTTCCTATGACACTCCAGTGAGGGAATTAAGGACTGGCACGTTGCCCTTGTAACGGGGATGCAGTAGGGTGGCCACCCAGTAATCAGCACAAGTTAGAATGTGGCAGTAACAGGGCGGTCGTTGCGCAGGCACTGCAGCATGTTGTCGCTCATGTCTGCCAGGCTGCCCAGAGGCAAGGAAAAGCTATCCTCTTTGAGGGAGGTATATCGTTTGTGTCCTCTGTATCCCCCAGCGTTCCTCCTACTCCTCCTCATCCTCCAGAACTGTGCCCTGGCTAGACAATTGTGTTCCAGGCCAGGGCCTATGTTGGTGCAGGAACCCACCCTCCGAGCCACTTGTAATTGGCTGGCCTTAAGTTAAGGATAAGGCGTGTATATAGTTTTGTTTGTTTATATAGTTACTTTAGCTGCATTATAGTTATTTTTATATGTTTTTAAGTAAATTTGTAAATAGTTTGTTAATGGTTTGAGTGAAATGGGGGGGGGGGGGGGGGTGTTGAGTGTGTAGGGTCTGAGGCTGTTTGGGTTAATTTTCCATCCGCTTTTTATACTGTCTATACTGCCACTGTATATCATTTCATTGTATAATACTGTTGAGAGGGCCCTGACAAAGTCTTTTAGTTCTCCTCCTCCTGGATGGGCCCCTTATAGGTCAGGGACCCAAAACAGTAGCTTCCCATGCTTCGCTGTAGCTACGCCCCTGGGCAAACCCATCAGTCAGTATGTTTACTCTTCCACCATGTTGCTAAAATGCTGCCCCCTTCCAGATCTGCTGGTGGTGCAGGTTGTTGTGGCGTGATGACAAAGCTTTCCCACATTTAGCCAATGCTAACCCAGCCTTCTGAGGTGCTGATGGGGACCAAGCTGCCTGTGAACTGGCTTGGGTGCCACCCTGCTGAGAACACGGTTCCTCCTACTCCTCCTAATCCTACTTATCCTCCTCATCCTCCAGAACTGTGCCCTGGCTGGACAATTGTGTTCCAGGCCAGGGCCTATGTTGGTGCAGGAACCCACCCTCCGAGCCCCTTGTAATTGGCTGGCCTTAAGTTAAGGATAAGGCGTGTATATAGTTTTGTTTGTTTGTATGGTTAGTTGCAGCTGCATTAGTTGCTGCATTATAGTTATTTTAATATGTTTTTAAGTAAATTTGTAAATAGTTTGTTAATGGTTTGAGTGAAAGGGGGGTGTTGTGTGTGTTCGATTAACTGAATTGATTTTCACTGTCTGGTGTTTAGGAATTTCTGCTCCCTAAATTCAGCACATGTGGCAGGCAGGGGATGTGTGTCAAACCGGCTAGGCCCAGACCTGCTATTACATTTTGCCCCTTTAGCGCACAACATCAGGCCGGGCTGAAGGCTCAATGGCACCAACCAATCATCCGTCTGTTGTTCCATGCCTGTCCACAGCTCCTGCACGTTGTGGGGGTTTTCCACAAACACACAAGTTTTAAAACAGCCTGCTGTCATTCCCCTGGCTGTGCTGTTGTGGGTGGTGAAGGTGTTAGACTGAGTGGATGAGGAGGAGGTAGAGAAGGAGGAAACCGAGTATGAGGAGGAGGAGGTAACAGGATACAAAGAGAAATGCCCAGCAATCCTCGGGGGTGGAAGGACATTCGCAATAATGCTACCCACCTTTGGGCCAGCCGCTACATTTACCCACTGTGTTGTTGGTTATGTGGATGTTGCCACAGATAGCGTTGTGCAGTGCACACTTGATTCTGTCCGCCACTTGGTTGTGCAGGGAAGGGATGGCTCGCCTGCAAAAGTAGCGGCGGCTGGGATACACGTACTGTGGGACAGCCACCGCCATAAGGTTTTTAAAACTGTCCACCAGACAGAATGACAGCATTTCAAAGGACCAGGAAGTTTGAAATAAGGCATTCAGAGCCATGGGTAGGGGGGTACTTCCTCTTTCTATTTCTTTTTCTCTCCAGTGTTTGGGAGATGGACAGCTGATAGCTGAACACTTCCATGGGATTTAGTGGAGATGCTTGGTGACAATGACAGATGTGGTGGCGTTGCTGCCACATCCTCTGTTTGCTGGGTGACAGGTGCCACTGTCACTCACTTGGGCTCAAGTTTAGAATGTTTATTTATTATTTTTCTCAATTTTATGTTATTTTAAGTCATTTCCCTATCCACATTTGTTTGCAGGGAATTTACCTACATTTTGCTGCCTTTTGCAGCCCTCTAGCCCTTTCCTGGACTATTTTACAGCCTTTTTAGTGCCCAAAAGTTCAGGGGTTCTGGTTCGGGGTGAAGTTCGGCTCGAGTTTGGATCCCGAACCCGAACATTTTCGGGAAGTTCGGCCGAACTTCTCGAACCCGAACATCCAGGTATTCGCTCAACTCTAGTAGCCAAGAATAAGACGTGTTCTATCTTTTTCAGAACAGACATACAGATGCACAAAGCACTTCTGTGTGCTATCCATACGTCCATTCTGCAAATGTTAGAACATGTCCTATTCTTCGCCATAAAATACGCTATGCTGTAAGGGGGCCACAGTGCTCACCAGTGTTGAGGTCTCTTCCAACAGCTGATCATCGAGGGTGCCCTGATTTAGACTACTACTGATCTTATACTGATGATAGGTCATCAATACTGTACTCCTAGAAAACCCCTTTAAACTGATGATATTTAACCCCTGTTCATTTTGCAGTGTTCACTTGGCTACAGTCTTGGCGGATGGCTAGTGTGGCCTGCAGACTGCAGCCCTCTGTTATACTTTGGGTCTGTAAATGTCATGGAGGGGGCTGGCTTCTACAAATAAACAGGGCGGCAAACAAGCTGCCAAAACATTGCGTAAGTGCCCCGTATGAAGGAAGGAAACAGCTGTCTATCAGTCAGGAGATAACATTTAGTGGGCATGGAGCGTACTGCGTGTAAGGCTCAGCTTACTTTACGTCACATTTGTCACAGTTTATAGCTTGGGTTACATAAATGGGCCCTTTCGAAACCAAAAACAGCTAAGACTTTTAAATGAGATCATTCTTGAGTTCTGTAATCCTGTCACAGGGAAGAGACGAGCAGCTGATGTAACATAAGAATAACAAATAATATGTTATCAATTTAGCTTTCAGAAATCCATGGTAAAAGCAAAAACTGGATCAAACACAAAGCAAGAGCACTCTGCAAACACAATATATCAACCAATGCCATAGTCACTATATGAATAATTAAGAGCTTCTTAGAAAATATATTTTGATCAAATTCATTTGTGCCCATCTACAACGGCAAGGTAACCTCTTTTGGACAGGAACCTATGGTAAATTTATCCTATAACTTGTAATCAAGTTTGCAATTACAGATTGCAGATGCTGGGGTTTTTGTGATATTGCGGAGGCAAGCTCACAGAATTTTTATGGAGTTTCACACTACGGGTATGTTCACAACAGGGGTAGAAATCTGGCAGGCTGTTTCGGCAAAGTAACAGCCTGCCAGAGATCACCGTATCCTACATAGCTGGATACTGCTGTTCACCGCCGGATCCTGTTGCATGCAACGGCTTTTGTCCTGCTGACAGCTGCATTTCCTGATGCTAGTCAGAACCTAGTGTAATTGTGGTAAAATAATGACTTGATATCTGAAAAAAACCCTCAGGATACTGGGAGTTAGGCCTCATGAACAAGACCATTGGTGTTTTGTGGTCCGCAAACCGCGGAACCGCAAAACACGGAAGCTGCTCCGCGTTCTGTTCCGCAATTTGCGGAACAGAACGCGGCCCATTGTAGAAATGCCTATTCTTGTCCACAAAATGGACAAGAATAGGACATGTTCTATTTTCTTTGCGGGGGCACGGAACGGATGCGGACAGCACACGGAGTGCTGTCCGCTTTTTTTTCGGCACCATTGAAGTGAATGGGTCCACGCCGAGCCTCAAAATATGCGGCTCGGATACGGACCACAACAACGGTCGTGTGCATGAGGCCTTAGTATTATTTTTGGGTGAATTATAATAAAATATGTATATCTGTGAGCATTCAATATATTCAATATAAGAAAAATTGCCTGTGTTCAGGTTTTACTATTGAGCTCGATGTTTTCTCGCTTTTTTGCCCCTCCAAAGGCCTTATTCACATGTCAGTAATTTTTCTTTCCAGAATCACGATCCGTTTTTTGCGGATCCGTATTTCCACAAAATTCTTCCGTTTTTGTTTTTAAGTGTCTCCGTATATCTTTCATGTTTCCATATTTCAACAAAAATCTGGAAGAACAATAAAAAAAAAAGATGTTTCCAGGGTAACTTTTCATTTCCTGTGGATCCATAATTATAGATCCGCAAAATGGATGACATGCGGATGACTTTTGTAACCTTTCCGCATGTCATCCGGATTTATGCGGATCCATTCACTTCAATAGGGCTACGGTCCGCAATTTGCGGACAAAAGTAGGACATGCTCTACTTTTTTACGGTTCCACAGTGTCTGGATGACACTGTGGGGGATCTCTGGATGACACTGTGGGGGATCTCTGGATGACACTGTGGGGGATCTCTGGATGACACTGTGGGGGATCTCTGGATGACACTGTGGGGGATCTCTGGATGACACTGTGGGGGATCTCTGGATGACACTGTCAGGGGGCTATGTGGATAACACATATATAGCATATTATGCTATATACGTGTCATCCACAGATCCCCATTAGTGTCATCCACAGACCCCATAGTGCCATCCAGAGATCCCCTACAGTGTCATCCAGAGATCCCCACAGTGTCATCCAGAGATCCCCACAGTGTCCAAGATCCCCAGTGCAGAGATCCCCACAGTGTCATCCAGAGATCCCCACAGTGTCATCCAGAGATCCCTCACAGTGTCATCCAGAGATCCCCTACAGTGTCATCCAGAGATCCCCACAGTGCCATCCAGAGATCCCCACAGTGTCATCCAGAGATCCCCCACAGTGCCATCCAGAGATCCCCCACAGTGCCATCCAGAGATCCCCCACAGTGTCATCCAGAGATCCCCCACAGTGTCATCCAGAGATCCCCCACAGTGTCATCCAGAGATCCCCCACAGTGTCATCCAGAGATCCCCCACAGTGTCATCCAGAGATCCCCCATACACAAGTGGCCGGAATGACTAACTTTTGATGCGGTCTCCCTCCGGTCAGGCGCTCAGTCTCTCCATGCTCCTCCTGCCCAGCGCGCCTTCTACATTCATAAAGTGGGCGGAGCACATAGGAGGGACGTGAGGTGCTTGGAGGAATCGGGCAGCTTGAGCTCTCAGTTCCTCCATGCGCCTCATGTCCCGCCTGCTCGCTCCACCCACTTTTATGAATGAAGAAGGCAGGCGGGGCTGGAGGAGCATGGAGGGACTGAGCGCCTGATCTGAGGGGGACTGGGCAGGTTAGGTTTAAGCTGCCGGACCGGAACTTCCGGTATCGGCAGCGGTATCGGCGGCATTTTCACGAGTACAAGTACTCGTGAAAATGCCGGTATCGGTCCCGATACCGATACTGGTATCGGTATCGGGACATCCCTATCAATTATGTTTATGGAAGGGTGAGATCTGTGGCAAAACCGCATCAAATCTGTTGGACATTACGGATATGCTGCAGAAACACACATAGATCTGCACGGCTCTTTGCTTTGCATTCGCACGTCCGCAACTTTGCTGTCCGCATCCGCACTTCTGTTCCGCAAAAAAATAGAACATGTCCTATTATTGTCCGCAGACACGCACAAGAAAAGGCATTTCTAATAAAGTGTCGGCCATGTGCGTAACGCACATGGCCGGTGTCTGTGTTTTGCGGATCCGCAGTTTCTAGACCGCAAAACACTTGCGGACGTGTGAATGGACCCTTACGCGCCTTCACCCGTAGGCAGGTGGCCTAAGGCATCGGGTACCATCTGAAGACAAGTTGTCATCCCACCTCCTAACACCATGGAGGAGATTTTTTTTAGGAGGTTTTCCAGGTTCTAGATAATGATGACCTATCCGCCTACGTGTTAGTAGGGAACTTCATCTGCAACATCTGTAGCACTGGAAGCCCCTCTTACACTCATGTGGACATTGCTGCAGTGAAGGGGTCATGGTGATCCAGTGAGTGTCACTGCACCTTTGTTCTTCTCATCATAGCCCCAAATCTCTACAGGCTACATTCAGATAGTGTTGAGCGCAAATATTTTAATCGCGAATATCGCCACTTCGAGAATTCGCGAATATTTAGAACATAGTGCTATATATTTGTATTCGCAGATAGTGTTAATCGCGAATATTCTAGTCGCGAATTTATCGCGAATATCGGCACTTAGCAACATCCCTAGCAACCAATAGGAAAGTTGCCTACCCCTTAGTGTTGATAGCAAATATTCTAATCGAGAATTTTTATCGCCAATATATTACATTGCAGATTTTTGCAATCAAGTAAATAATGACTGGAGAATATTCGGCCAAAGATTTGCAAAGTATTGCGAATTCAAATATGCTGCTCATCACTACAGTCAGACACGTAATGCAATTGTTATTTGCATTGCAAAGAATCAATTCTGCCCAAAATGTCTGCAAAAAATTAGCTAATTTGAAATGTGGTTTTTCGGTTTCTTTCACAAACACACCTATTAGTTTCATCCATTAGGCTACGTTCACACAACGACAATTGTCACGCGACAATTTTTATAATGGGAGTCTATGGTGTCACATTGCGACCTGCTGCGACTGCGACATGACAGTCGGAAAAAATCCACCCAGGATGGATTTTTGGCGACTGTTGTGTCGCAGTCGCAACATGTCGCATGTTGCACGTGCGACACCACCATAGACTCCCATTATAAAAATTAATTTCAATGGGGACAGACGATGTCCCGGCCGGGTCCGCAATTGCGGATCTGCAATCACGTTCCCGAAAAAAATAGAACATGTCCTATTCTTGTCCGCAATTGCGGACAAAAGGCATTTTCTAGATAGTGCCGGCGATGTGCTGTCCGCAAATTGCGGAACGCACATCGCCGATGTCCGTGTTTTGCGGATCCGCAAAACACTTGTGGACGTGTGAATGGGGCCTAAGTGCTCACTATGCACTATGCCCCACTTAAGGGGAAAAAAATCCTTCCCGACTCCAATGAGGCAGTCAGAACAACTCCCTGGATCAACGACCCCTCTCTAGTATCTGTAGCCTGTAATATTATTACACTCCAGAAATACATCCAGTCCCCTCTTGAATTCCTTTATTGTACTCACCATCACCACCTCCTCAGGCAGAGAGTTCCATAGTTTCACTGCTCTTACAGTGAAGAATCCTTTTCTATGTTTGTGTACAAACCTTCTTTCCTCCAGACGCAGAGGATGTCCCCTCGTCACAGTCACAGTCCTGGGGATAAATAGATGATGGGAGAGATCTCTGTACTGACCCCTGATATATTTATACATACCGTAGTTATTAGATCTCCCCTCAGTCGTCTTTTTTCTAAAGTGAATAACCCTGATTTGGATAACCTTTTAGGGTACTGTAGATCCCTCATTCCAGTTATTACTTTAGTTGCCCTCCTCTGAACCCTCTCCAGCTCTGCTATGTCTGTCTTGTTCACAGGAGCCCAGAACTGTGCACAGTACTCCATGTGTGGTCTGACTAGTGATTTGTAAAGTGGTAGGACTATGTTCTCATCACGGGCGTCTATGCCCCTTTTGATGCAACCCATTATCTTATTGGCCTTGGCAGCAGCTGCCTGACACTGGTTTTTGCAGCTTAATTTGCTGTTTATTAAAATTCCTAGATCCTTTTCCATGTCAGTGTTACCCAGTGTTTTACCATTTAGTATGTACGGGTGACTTGCATTATTCCTTCCCATGTGCATAACCTTACATTTGTCAGTGTTAAACCTCATCTGCCATTTCTCTGCCCAAGCCCCCAATCTATCCAGATCCCCCTGTAGCAGAAAACTGTCCTCTTCAGTGTTAATTACTTTACACAGTTTAGTGTCATCTGCAAAAATAGATATTTTACTGTGCAGGCCTTCTACAAGATCATTAATAAATATATTGAAGAGAATAGGGCCCAATACTGACCCCTGAGGTACCCCACTAGTGACAGTGACCCAATCTGAGTATGTACCGTTAATAACCACCCTCTGTTTTCTATCTCTCAGCCAGTTACTTACCCACATACAGACATTTTCTCCCAGTCCGAGCATCCTCATTTTATATACTAACCTTTTATGAGGTACGGTGTCAAATGCTTTGGAGAAGTCCAGATATACGACATCCATTCATTCGCTACTGTCAAGCCTAGAACTTACCTCCTCATAGAAGCTGATTAAATTAGTTTGACATGACCGATCCCTCATGAAGCCATGCTGATATGGCGTTATTTGCTTATTTTCATTGAGATACTCCAAAATAGCATCTCTTAGGGTGTTGGTGTATTCGGGGGGAAATGGGGAACAAAATGTGGGGTGCATTTTGTCCTGTTTTGTGGCTGTAAAGCAACTTTTTCTGGAAAAATTTATCATTTTTAATAACTGTTTTTGGAGGTATTACTATCTATTATAAAAGTAAAGAAATTGAAGTTCGGAAATTTGCTAATTTTTCTATTTTTGGGGGAAATTTGGTATTTTTCATAAATAAAAATGAAATTGTTTGACTTTTGAAGTACAATATGTGACAAGAAAACAATCTCTGAATGGCTTGGATATGTAAAAGTGTTCCAAAGCTATTACCACATAACGTGAGACATTTCAGATTTGCTAGAAATGGCTTGGTCCTTAAGGGGTTAACTGCCTGTTTACTTGTGCACCCTCCACACAGGACCCCTGGTCGCCTGAAGGAGCTGCCTCCCATGAACAAGGACTTCTATTGACTCCTTGTAAAGCACCAGAGACCGCTCCTTAGCATGACATGGCTGATACCAGGACCGCTGTCCCCTGTAATAACTCCAGTCAGGAGATCTTGTCAGATGTGATTTCAGAAGCGACGTGACGTCAATCTGTGCCTGCAGACACGAGGCTGGGCGCGCCCACTGGCGGTGAGTGTGGGCACTGCAGGTGTCCGCCAGGCGAGTGCCAGAGCTCTGCTTTCAGTCCTCGCTCCTCCTCCTCGTCTTCCTTAGATCTCCCACCCTCCTCTCACGTAATCCAGGCACGACTCAAGCCCAGCATCCCGGCCCTGATATCTCCGAGACCCCCGCGGCTTCCACACAAAGCCCTGACGTGACGAGGGGATATGCCCGCTGCCGGGTGACGGCTCGGGGGGATCGCCATGTGGGGGAGCATAACGGCGAGCATGGAGAAGTGATCTGCCCGCTGTCCGTTACACAGGCCGCTCCAATCTGTGATCTGTCCTGTGCGAGGATCGCTGCCGATCTCTGCCCCTTGCGATCCGCTGGGACGCCCCCCGCAGGTATGTGGGGGAGGATGGTCTCGGATTACGGCTCTGGGTTCAACAGTTTCACCACAGGTAAGTACCGCCTGGTAATGAACTTACTGTCCCCCCCTCCCCAGGACCTCCACATGTACCCTGACACCCCAGGACTTGCCCCCACACATCAGCCAGCACCGTTATGTAACGCCCCGTGCCCCAGGCTGGCATCAGGGTGAGTAGTCCTTGTATAGGACCACACCATGCCCTCACAACTATTTCCTATAGGTGTCAGGGTGTACATACTGCCCTCAGCACCACTGCACATCACTTAGGGGGCCTCATTTCGGTACGTCACAGGGGTACTGAGGCGACCACAAACTTTACATAAGTGCCATACCTGGCGCCATGGCATGTGACGAAGGATGGTGATGTTGGAGGTCCACTTTATCCATAGGATGGGTCAAGGACTGTATAAAGCAGTCTCCCTCCTTGTGGAGCCCCTGAGTGAATGTAGTTGCAGACGCTTTGATTATACGGTATTATGGGCGGTCATAAATGTAATAATGATTTTTGATCTGGCGGAGGAACTTCTATCCGTCTACTAATCGGACCGGTTCTGGGTGATGGAAGCCTCTGATCGGGACCTGCTATGATTCGCAGTGTTTGAGATGATACATACAATGCAGTATGTACTATGGGGAGATTTATCAAACTGGTGTAAAGTAGAACTGGCTGAGTTGCCCATAGCAACCAATCAGATTCCACCTTTCATTTTCCAAAGGAACTGTCCAAAATGAAAGGTGGAATCTGATTGGTTGCTAGGGGCAACTCAGCCAGTTCTACTTTACACCAGTTTGATAAATGTGCCCCTATGTGCACATACATCACACTGCTTGGATTTGGGCAGATCTCCCCTCCGTATGTTTTTACTTGAGCTGTTGTGAAGCTGAAAGGCCTGCACTGGCGTCATCTGTCGGTGACCATCACCCGTGCAATCCCATTTAGCCCTAATTGAGTGATTGGCACTATCACAGGCCGTCAGAAGGGGTAGAGTTAATGCCTGCCGATGGCCCATTGTTCCCTCTAATTGACTGGCATGTTGTGGCTCGTGGCGCCTCTTCTGATGTGTAACGTCCCTTGTTTGGATTTCTTCACTCGTACACAAAAACGGACACTAAACCTCGTCGCGATCCGGTTTGGGAATACCGACTGTATGAAAATGCGTCTCCGTATGCGGAGAATGTATAGACCAGGACACGTGGGGTAGGAGCATTTCGGGCTGCAGATTTTGTATGTTAACAACCCAGTGCCAATCCGAAATTGTTATATCCCCCATGACGTTGTGATAAATGTGGTAGAACTGTCCCAGTAAGGGTACGACCTCACGGCGCAGTTAACTACTTAAGGACCGCACTGTTTAGTCGGCCTGCGTTGTTAATGGCCATGCGATATTTTGGGTGCAGACCAACTAAGGCAGCGTCCACACTGTCCATGATTGTGAGCGGAGCCGCCACAGACATGAGGTAAAATGGACCCACACCTGGTCTTGGGTCACAATGACTGATGGAAATCACTGACCAAACACTATGTGAAAGCGTAAGGCGGCTACGTGGCGACATTTCATGTAATGTATTTCAGTGGTGTCGCAAAAAAGATCCACCTTGGACGGATTTTCTGTGACTGTCACGTTGTGACACCATTTAAATACATTTCATGGACTGTTGCACATGTCGTCGTATAGCCCTAGCCTAAGGCCTCATGCACACGACCGTTGTTTGTTTCTGCATCTGTTCCGTCCACAAATTTTGCGTCCACCAAAAAAACAGATGACGGACCGTTTTTATGGCAGATCCATTGTAATAATGCCTATCCTTGTCTGCAAACGTGAAAAAAATAGGACATGCTCTATTTTTTTGACGGAAGTTAAACACGGACCACGGATGCGGAACAAAAACGGTTGACCATCCGCATTTTTTGACGGACCCATTGAAATGAATGGGGAAGCATCCTATCCGTGAAAAAAAACGGAACGGAAGCAGAAACAAACAACGGTCGTGTGCATGAGGCCTAAATTGTGCGGTCCTAGTTAGTAGTGTTGAGCGAACTTGTTTTTTTAAGTTCTGCGTCCAAGGTTCGGCTTATCGAAGAATCCCGTTATGGATTCCGCTACCACAGACCATAACGGAATTTGGAATCCATAACCAGGAGTCTTCTATAACCCGAACCCGAACTTTGGATGCAGAACTTAAAAAAAACAAGTTCGCTCAACACTACTAGTTAGGTGAATGGAGCCCACTGCAGCCTATACTGCCACACTGTACTGCAGTACAAGCACGTCACAGCCGTGACATGGGCTCTTACCCTAAGGGCTCATGCACACTGTCTTTTTTTTGTCCACATCCGATCTGCGGGTCAGATGCGGACCCATTCACTTCACATCCGTATTCCTGTCTGCATTACGCTTTGTGTGGGAGCCTGAATTCCTGTAGCGATCTCCGCTCCTTTGACTGGACTGCACTATAATGATTTATAATGCTGTGTGTCTCTGGCCAATCTCCTCTCTAATGATTTGTGCTGACATAATGCTAATACGGTTGCGATCGGCAGAGACACGCAGCATTATAAATCATTATAGTAAGTAGATCACTACAGGAATTCACACTGCCACACAATGCGCATTTCACACGGTAAGCACACCCAGCTGGCCTAATATTAATAGGGTATATTCACACGAGGCAGATCTCCAGAACTTTCTGTGACTGAAAAGCCGTTCAGTGTATCTGCATGAAGCACGTGGATTTCTTCAAGCTCCTTTCAGATGACTTGGATGGTCGCAGAAAAACGGCCGCATGTGAATAGAGCCTGAAGCCAAGTTCACACTAGAGCGTTTGGTCTGACCTCAACTAACATTGACAGTTCCAGCCTGACTGGGGGTCTACTGTCCGTGACCTGCGCTCAGGTATCATAAATCACTATGGGGACAGAGGAGCAGTGTTTGGCCTTGGAACGGCGGCCATCACGCAAAGCTTGTTGACATGCTTGTGTGAACCTGGCCTAACTGTCGGGGTAGGCTCACAGGATGGATGTTGACTGCGTTGAAATCCACCGCATATCCCATGGCAGAAAACACTGCCGTGACTTTTCATTTGGTGCGGATGCGGCCTCCCGTTGAAAACAGTGGGGGGTGCCTTCAGCGCAGATTTGCCCTGGTTTTCGGCACTGAATCCCATGGACAAAAAGTTGTATGAACATACTCCTAGAGTTTGGCTGCTGATTTTTGAGCAGTGGAATAGAGGAAGTGGGGGAGGGCGTGTGGCGGTGTCGCAGGCCCCATACTGCCCTGTGACTCATGCTTCTCATTAGTTTAGTGACTTGCTCAACTCTATTTGTTGGCAATGTATGGAAACAATCAAAAGGCTGGAGACAATGAACGAGATGTAAGCAGGCCCTGCTCAGAACGTTGCTCATTTTTGTCCCCTTAGGCCTCTCGCACACAACCGTATCCATTTTGTTGTGCGCAACCCGAGAATCACCAATTGCGATCCTGGGGTCGCGGTCGCTTGCATGTTGTGCTGCAACCCCCTTCATTTCTATGGGTGCAGTGCTACATCGGGTGTCGTAGCCAAGATGACTGTGCAGCCCCGGCTTTACATACGGTACAGATCTCTCACCTGTACATCGGCTACATAAACGTCTTGTCTGATAAGGGTATTACGTGCGTTTTGCTGAGTAAATTTTAATGTGGTAAATCTGTCATGTAATACAGTAGCAGCAAAGTTAAAGGGGTTGTCCCACCAAAAATATTCTACCAGCACCTGGATCTGAATACGTTTGTAATTGCATGTAATTAGAAATTTAGCATAGCTACTGAGTTATTCAATAAAGTGTATCTGTATAGCGCCACCTGCTGTTTGTATTTTTCTTATTTCTTTGTCCTGCTCACTAAGAAGGCCGCACATGCTCAGTTTCATCCTTCAGCTGCCTCCTGAGCTGTGATAGAGAGAGCATGGACACGCCTCCTGAGCTGTGATAGGTAGAGCATGGACACGCCCCCTGAGCTGTGATAGGGAGAGCATGGACACGCCCCCTGAGCTGATATGGAGAGCATGGCCACGCCCCCTGAGCTGATATGGAGAGCATGGCCACGCCCCCTGAGCTGTGGTAGGGAGGGATGAGACACGCCCCCTGAGTTCCAGCAGAGAAGACACTCCCCTTGAGCAGGCAGCTTGCTATAAATCTAGCAGAGCAATGAGTGGGGAGATCTCTGGATCTGTCCTGCGATGTGGATTTGGGGCAAAACCAGCTCAAAATCCACATCCAGTAACACGTGGATTTTGGTACAGATTTGGTGTGGAAAATCCTGGTAAACCGCAGTGCCTGCCGTGTGCGTGTAGCCTGTCACATATCCTCGGCAAACACTGCATGCGTTACAGTGGATTTTGCTCTGGGCTGTGCTGCGGATTGACAGCCTTTTAACCCCTGCTACTCTGGAAGTGGTGAAAACCCACAGCATTTCTGCAACACGAGCTTGCGGCGGTTTGGAAATGTAAAATGTCAGTATCCCGTTTGCTTGCCTTGTACTGTTATCCTCTGCGGATTCATGTGTGAATGGAGCCTAAGGCCTCCTGTACATGGCGAAGAATCATGGTCCTTGTAAGGATGAGTAATATAGGAATATTAGTGGGATTTCAGTTCTATGGAGTTCTATGGTCCCTGGGAGAATTGCCTCATATGACCACAGCTGCTGACAGAGGAAGTGGTGAGACGCTGGTCAGCACTGCTAAGCCTGTGACAGGTGACCCCATAAAACAGACTGCATACCGCTATATAGTCACTGCTTGGGCGACAGTATTTTATTTATTTTTTTAGGCAATTTGCTAAACTCTTGCTTTGTTTTAGTGCTTTTTTTGCAAAAAAATATCCCTTTGATCTATTTCCGGGTGATAAATGTAGACAAGGATGGAAGGCCACAGCATGATGCTGCAAATGCAGTAAAATAATAGCACAATGCCAGCTTGAAGGGCTGCTTCAGGTTTCTGTCTGCAGGTGTGAACTAGCCCTTAGGGATAGCGTACCATAGGACGGGTAAACCCAGCAGTCAGTACATTCATACATTTCCAGAAGGAGTAACAGAGGAACAGCACTATACATATCTCTAAACTGGATGTTGGCGCGGGGTGACCCGAAACCTATAGTGCCTGAGGGCTAGGGGTGGATTGGGTATTGCCCCTGCTGGTGCGGCAATGCTGGAGGCTCTGCAGACAACCCCTTTAAGAAGCTAAAGGGTACAGGTATAGGCACAGAGCAGTTTAGTTTATGTGGATCTTCTGCGCCTATTATCATTTAGCCTTCTGCAGTGATACTTGTTGATTTTATAAGTCTCATCTACATAGCCACTACTGTATTGTGCTGCAGATTTTCCGCAGGTAATATTCACCGTGTGCATATGCCCTAATTGTAACGTAATGTCCGCTACGGAAATTGCTACCGATTGTGGTTTTGTGGGTACTTGATCTCTTTGATTGGAGGGTACGTAGCTTAGAAAGATTGAGAACCCTGGCGCAGTGGCGTGCCTAAGGTGTTTGGCACCCGTGACGAGGCCTTTCTCTGGCACCCCCCTCATACTTTAAAAAAAATGGTATCCCTCTCACAGTAGTAATTGCCCTCATTGTACAACCTTCACAGTAGTTATGCCCATATTGTGCCCCCTCACAGTAGTTATGCCGATATTGTGCCCTCTCACAGTAGTTATTCCCATATTGTGTCCCCTCACAGTAGTTATGCCCACACTGTACAATTTTCACAGTAGTTATGCCCACATTGTGCCCCCTTAAAGTACTTATCCCATCATTGTGCCCCCTCCACAGTAGTTATGCCCTCTCTGTGCCCGTTTCACAGTAGTTATGCCCTCTCTGTGCCCGTTTCACAGTAGTTATGCCCGTTTTAACAGTAGTAATGCCCTATCTGTGCTGCCTTCACAGTTGTACCTCTCTGTGACCCTTCAGAGTAGTTATGCCCTTTGTGCCCCCTTCATAGTAGTAATGCCCATTGTGCCCCTTCATAGTTTTTTTTTTCGGACCATCAATTAGCTTGAGCACCCACGTCATTCATCTCCCAATATCAGTGAGCTGCTACCAAGTAATCTATTTATTAGGCTGTGATGGCCGACCCCACCATTGTCATCAGGGCCACCCGACAGTCTAGGTCAGGGATGGACAACCTGCGGCTCTCCAGCTGTTGTAAAACTACAACTCCCACCATGCCCTGCTGTAGTCTGATAGCTGTAGGCAGTCTGGGCATGCTGGGAGTTGCAGTTTTTCAATAGCTGGAGAGCCGCAGGTTGGCCATCCCTGGTATTGTGTGTGGGGACTTTGCTACTTGTCCCCAACAGATGATGCCAGGGGGAAGAAGCATCAGGCGCTTTGAATTTTCCGGACCTTGTGTTTTGGCCGTTGACAGTACATTCACACTGGACGGAGCTGAGTATGTGGGTATGAGGATAGATATCTGAAGGGAAGCTTCACCGGACCTCAGCGCTGTGTACCGTCACGGTCCACTGAATTTCCCCAGATAATACGTTCCGGTTGAGTTCCTCCTGCCATGTGTGGACGGGCTCTAACCTGGATGACCTTGCTGCTACATGAATATTTACTTCTTTGCTTTTCGTGCCCTTATTTGTTTTTAGCATTAATATAAAAAGACTTGTGAGAGGTCCCGCCGCTCTTCACAGTACTACAAGCTGGCACACTGCTCACTACCTTCATGGCGCCGGTGACTGGGACCCCCAAATCCCTCACATGAGGGGAAATAATGTAACAGAAGTGCACTGTGCTGTAATAGTGCTACTATACTCCCCAGGTTCTCCGGGCCTCCCAAAACACTGCAGTCTTCTGTTCAGCCAGTTACACTGTGTGCTTTATTACAAAATGAGTTCCTAAGATCCCCCCCAAAGAACAAGCACATCATGGTTGTCATCTAGCTTTGCATTTACGTGACTAACGTAGACGAATCAAATGTTATCCCCTCTCCCTTTCTTCCCCCTTCCCCCTCTATCTCTTTTTTTTTTTTTCCATCTCGCCCTCTCTTGCCATCTGTCTCTTTTGCCATATCTATCTCGCTCGCGTCTTTCTCTATCACTTGCCATCTCTCTCGCTCTTTCATTCGCCATCTCTCTCTATCTCCTTCCTTTGTTTTAATGCTCCTGGGGCCCTATGACTTTAAGCCAAGGCTATTTTTCGTTTTTTGCCTCACCACATTATATTTTTTTATTACATCTGTATGAGATCTTTATTTTTGCAGAGTAAGGCCTCGTGCACACGACCGTATGTATTTTGTGGTCCGCAAAAAATACAGATGACGTCCGTCTGCATTCCATATTTTGCGGAACGGAACAGCTGGGCCCTAATAGAACAGTACTATGCTTGTCCGTAATGCGGACAATAATAGGACATTTTTTTTTTTGCGGAACGGAAAAACCGACATACGTAAACAGAATGCACACGGAGTAACTTCCTTTTTTTTGCGGACGAAAAAAACCGGAATGGACACTGAAAGAAAATACGTTGGTGTGCATGAGGCTTAACTTGTACTTTCTGTAGACAATATGTTTCTCGCGTTTATTCTTTGTTTTGTATACCTTTAACTTGAACCTCTCTGATGCCATCATGCAGTTGTGACGCCCTGATTTAAAGGGAGTCTTTCACCTCAGACCGCTCAGATCAGGTTATAGACTCTTTGCCCCTCATTACTACAGTACCTTTCTTTTGTGTTCCTCGTCCAGATGATGAAAAAGACACTTTTAAAATGTATGTAAATGAGCTTCTGAAGTTGCCCAGGGGCGGCGTTACTGGGCGATGTGCCTAGAAAAACACACCTCTGTCCTATTACCTCCTCCAGCAAAAGTCACAAGCGGCACCAGAAGACGGCGGACCGGACGTCTTTAGACGGCCTGCGCATGCGCACTTCTCTGCCCATTATGGGCAGAGGAACAGCTTTTCCTATTGCGCATGCGCCGGCCAACTAAAGACGTCCGGCCCGCCATCTTCAGGTGCCGCTTGTCACTTTCGCTGGAGGAGGTAATGGGACAGAGGGCGGAAAGAGGTGTGTTTCATCTGGACGAGGGAAACATAAAAGAAAGGTACTGTAGTAATGAGGGGCAAAGAGTCTAAAACGCTCAGATTAGGTGAAAGACTCCCTTTAATCCGTGTGTCATTTTTGTGTAGTTTTGGGAAACCCCTGCCCTCCCCTCACTGATTGGCTGCTTTCTCCCTGGGATGAACACTCTCGCTCGTCTGATCCTAGCCTTACTCTCCCCTCCTTTGTTTACCAGGCACAGTGGCACCCCCACCAGCAGGTCGATTGCTGGGGTTACAGCTTTCCTCTTTTAAGTAGGTTTTAAGGGAATTTCTGAATATTCCGTTCAGATTTGTGTGAACCCTTACCCCCCTCCCCTACACACACACCATTGAGGCAGAGATTTTGTATGCTGCTGCTTGTTGATGCCGCAGTCATATTGGGTCTAGAGTATGTTGTCAATATCTCTGACTGCAGACGGGATAATATTGTCCGTATTTATATCCACATTGAGAGACTGGCTAGGATTTCGGACGAGCTAATAATAAGCCGGCAGAAATGGACTGAGAAGCGAGAAATAGATTTCACACTTGTTTTTCTATTAGACTGAAGCATGTCTGCGGTGACTTTATGTCTGCCCTCAGTATGTGCTCGCTGTTGTCTTTTTTATTTTAGCTGATTATTCCCTTTTTATTGGTCTGCTGATGCAGTCCACACGTAAGTCTCCCGGCAGAAATCAATCGTAAAGGAATGACACACGTGGCGTAGATGCCGTGGACTGCCTGCGGACGAATCTTGTGCAGAAACTTCACAGCA
This sequence comes from Bufotes viridis, assembly GCA_033119425.1. NCBI lineage: Eukaryota > Metazoa > Chordata > Amphibia > Anura > Bufonidae > Bufotes > Bufotes viridis. Next base: position 248,302,379 of record CM065592.1, on the reverse strand, counting down.
AACGGAGTGGATGAGATTTCCGCTATCTCGCCTAAACATTTTGGTTTTCAGGATGCAGCTTGTCAATGTATGCTGGGGGTTTTACTTGCGAGTTGCGGCTTTCAATCTTTGCCGTACCTTCTAGCAGTGGCGCTGCAAAAAAAACTTCCCTTGTTGGGCCAATCCGCTGCAATTGTTAAATTTAAACACCTGGGGATAGTAAAAGAGGAGTGAAAACTTCTCCAAGTCAGGGACTGTACTAATTTTCACTCCAGGCACTTGCGCCACTCCATTTTAAAGGGTTTCTGTCACCAACTTTTGACATTATAAGCTGTCTGACATTAGCTATGTGCTAATGTCAGAGCAGCTTGATAATGTCTTTTTTATAAAAATCTGATTTATATTCAGGCTAAAAAACATACTTTTATAATATGTAAATTAGCCTCTAGGAGCAGGGGAGGCGTTGCCCTGCTCCTAGAGGCTCCGTGCGGCAACCTGCTGGCACGCCCCTTCTTACTTTGAGTGACAGTGCCGGGCAGCGATCCTCCGGCACTGTCTCCTTGTGAAATCCCGTGCCTGCACGGCCGCTCTGTATTCGGCGGTGAGCAGAGGACAGCAGGCACCAGCGTCCTCTGCTCACCGCGCCTGCGCCGAATACAGAGCGGCCGTGCAGGTGCGGGATTTCACAAGGAGACAGTGCCGGATGATCGCTGCCCGGCACTGTCACTCAAAGTAAGAAGGGGCGTGCAAGCAGGTTGCCGCACGGAGCCTCTAGGAGCAGGGCAACGCACCCCCTGCTCCTAGAGGCTAATTTACATATTATAAAAGTACGTTTTTTAGCCTGAATATAAATCGGATTTTTATAAAAAAGACATTATCAAGCTGCTCTGACATTAGCACATAGCCAATGTCAGACAGCTTATAATGTCAAAACGTGATGACAGAAACCCTTTAAGACTTCTTCGTCCGTAAAGAGGACCATTCGCCACTCCTGACACGTTTGATTTAGTAAATACTTCCTCATGAAATAAACATTTTTCTGTTCCTCTGTTACTCCTTATAGAAATTTATGAATAAATTGACAATTGGGTGTAAACCATTCCACGTGGCAAAGGGGCGTGTCTCTCTACAGTCAAAACTGGCTGGACAGCGTCAGACATTGTAGGGACACACGACCGCCTGGGAACACCTAGTATTTAGTTACAAGCGTTCTGCATGTTACGATGCCCAAACCCGCTAAATGTGATGAAATATAAGATATGAGATGTACGCACCAGTTATTTCCCTGCTGTTTCCAGCACCGCCGCTCCATCAGCCTTCAGCCATGTTGTGTTGTATAAACCATGTGACCAGTACAGCCAATCACTGGCCTCAATGATTGGGTGTGGTATATTGTTGAGATCGGCTGCAGCGGTGACATCCGCTACATAGCATCATAAATCGATATAATGCTATGCGACCCCCGCAGTGCTGGAAGGTCAGGCCGGGAGCTGCGCTGCAAATCCACAGCGTGACACCCACACATCTAAAAGGAGACTAACTGGTGACTAAAGCTTCTTTTTTGTTTTACCACATTCAGCCCCTATAGGCATTTTTTTTTTAAATAACCAGGACAGCCCCTTTAATCAAAATGACTATCTGAAGAAATGTTTATCGGTAGGGATTGCTGTGGCCAGACAACACTAAAGCATGTAATCCTCCTCATCCCCCTCAACATTTGGTGAAATATCTTCTTGTTTTGTAAGAGGTCACATTTTCGGAATACTTTTGCCCAGCAAATAGCTGCTGTCTCCAGTGTTGTGACTGCTTCCTTATCTTTTGGATCTTTGGAGGGAACATGAGGCTACAACGTACAGATACGTGGGATCTCCGTCAGGACCTCATCTGTGTAAATGTTAGTCCACATAAAGCATGTATGGTGAATTTTGGGGTATAATGGGCCTGTCACATGCGTCCTTGTGACCTACGTTCAAGCAGTTTGTGTCGGCATATAGGGGTAGATTTATGAAACTGGTGTAAAGTAGAACTGGCTGAGTTGCCCTTAGCAACCAATCAGATTCCACCTTTCATTTTACGAAGGAGCTGTGAATAATGAAAGGTGGAATCTGATTGGTTGCTAGGGGCAACTCAGCCAGTTCTACTTTACATCAGTTGGATACATCTCCCCATAGTCCTTACTTTTTCACTGTATTGAAAACCTTTCCGTTTCAGAAAATCACAGAAAACGCTGGAGTGTACAGAGTGTATTTCTTTACGGGGGGCTTCTGGTATAGCGGGAGTACTTCATGAGGTTCATGCTAAATGTAAACACAGCCTTATTTTTGCATTTACAAAATTTCAGTATAAGGTAGTGTCCACATGACTGTGTGTATTTTTTTGGTCTCCTATATGTGAAACCACAAATTACATCCATGTGATGTCTGTGTTGCACCAATTATTTTTTTTTTCTATTTTAAATGGGTCCATGAACCGCATTTTGCAGCCAAGCATAGGGCATGATCCATCTTCTGCATCCATATGTCCGTTCCGCAAAAGATACAATGTTCACAGTTTTTTTTGCCTTCCTCTGGATCAACTTGTAGGAAACAGGCCGAACTGGATGAACAAATGTCTTTTTTCGCTCTTAAATACTATGTTACTATGTTTCTTTTTCTTTCCTGAAAACGTGAACCGCAGACCCATTGAAGTCAGTGGGTCAGGATATAAAATGTATGCAACATCCGTATTTTGCAGATCCGTGTGCAGAATACATACGGTCGTGTGTATGCACATTGCGGTCATGGGTTCGCATTTGTGCAGCAGATGTGATGGATCCATTATGCTCGGTTTCTATTCACCATTGCCGAAATGAATGAAATTAAAGGGCATGTGTCAGCAGGAAGTGACCTATTGTTTAAATCTAGTTTTTATGTTTCATTTTCTATCTATATTTAAAAAAAAAAAAAGCCTCTCTAATATCCTGCAGTTTTCTCACTGGCCACTAGCCTGAACAATAGGAGCCACTTCTTGGTCTGTTCAGATCACTTTTCAGCAGTTATCTCATTATCATCACAGGCAGGATTACAATGACATAATAAATATATATATATTGTAAGGGATTGGCTCTGGTCTTGGGGATCATTCACACACAGATTGTCGTCCACCGCAGCTTTAGGGGCCAAACATTGCTTTATTGTCCCAGCATCAACATAAATAAATCAAAACAATCACCTGCCCGGCTGGTCTCTAACTAAACATATATAAATAAGGTCCTACCTCACTTATAGGGCGCAGTTCACAACTGCAACAACTCAGTCTGGCTTTTTACTCAGCCAAATAATCCACCCAGGGAAGGTATCAGGAATCACATAGCCTTGTGGCCCCTCAGCCCTCATGACTGAGACCACCCAGAGCCTCCGCAGGACTCTGCTTCCCCGACTGACACCTTGGGAGGTGCCTTATCCACAGCCTAATTAGAGCAGGCCTCACCTGGGAATCCCTTCCTGCTAGGGAAAAACCTGCCCCGGACCGGGGGGGGGGGGGGGGGTGGATTGGGAGGTCCCACTGCCAAAACCTACCAACCCAATCCAAGTAAAATCCAGCCCTGAATAAATAAAGAAAATAGCTCCAGCAACTATGTTGTGAAGCCAGCATTATCCTGGATTTCACCCACCTCAGCCAGTTGAGGAATCTGGGAGAGATATACCCCCCTTCCGGGACTTTATAGTTCACATCACCACAATATATATCTATATCTATATCTATATATATATATATATATATATATATATATATATATATTATCTGTCATTGTAATCCTGCCTGTGATGATAATGAGGTGAATACTCACCGTTTGTTATTTTTAAGTCTACCAAACTGATTTGTATTTAGTATTAAGCCACCAGAATACCCCTTTAACGGTACCTCTCCTAATAAGATAGGGTTTTTCAGCGTGGGCATCTGTACAAGGTGATTTACTAGCTGCATCATGCCGGTGGTTAGGTCTGCTGACGGCTCCAATCAGTTTCTTTCAGTTGTCTTTTTGCTATTCATTATGACGTGACGTGTATCCTAGTGGCTACTGCAGACCTGCTGATGTGCATTGTCTGAACGTGACATGTAGGTCAGGACGTCTGTGCCCTATAGATTTTATTCCGCTGGATGCAGACTGGCTGCTCTCCAAAGTGGAAAGTCTTTTGCGCTTGTGATACAGACATAACGGCAATGTCGCAAGGAGTAAACAACGCTTTTTCATCACTGATGAGAGGAGTTGTTGGGAAAAGTCCTCACAACGAAGAACACTTTGTACCCAAGTGATTTCTCGTGGCAGAAATGAGCTGTTTCATCTTGTAAAACCTCCCATCGTCTTCCTGAATAGACAGAAGAGGGATTTGTTAAAGGGGTTGTCTCACTCCAGCAAATAGCATTGGTCAATGGGGAGGGATCCGTTTTCAATGACACAATATGTCACAATGTTCATGATAATACAAACGGATCTGTTCTGAACCGATGCATGCGGTTGTATTATCAGTGCGGATCCGTCTGTGCAGATACATGACGGATCCGCACCGGATGGCAGTGTGAAAGCAGCCTTAAGGGTACTTTCACACTTGCGTTGGTGCGGATCCGTCTGTTTATTTACACAGCCGGATCCGCACCTATAATGCAAACGTTTGTATCCGTTCAGAACGGATCCGTTTGCATTAGGTTTAAAGAAAAATGACAAAGTCCAAAACTGACCTGTTTTGAATTACATTGAAAGTCAATGGGGAACGGATCCGTTTTCAAATGCACCATATTGTGTCATTGAAAACAGATCCGTCCCCATTGACTTACATTGTAATTCAAAACGGATCTGTTAGGCTCCGCCTCTTCAGACGGACACCAAAATGCTGCATGCTGTGTTTAGGTGTCCGCCTCCAAAACAGAATCGAAGCGGAACGGAGACGAACTGATGCATTCTGAACGGATCCTTATCCATTCAGAATGCATTGGGGCTTAACTGATCCGTTTTGGACCGTTTGTGAGAGCCCTGAAACGGATCTCACAAACGGAATCCAAAACGCTAGTGTGAAAGTACCCTTAGGTGTGAAGAAGCTTCAAATTTAACAAACACCATTCAACATTTGATAAATGTGGTGCAAAATACTACAACCCAGACTACTAGAAATCAGACTTCAAAAATATAAAATCCCAACAACCTGCATGGCTTTACTGATCTTGGTGTGTGTGTGTGTATATATATATATATCTTGTCTTACAAAATGAAAGACACAGGAAACATCCTAACTTGAGGCTTGGAATGAAGCAGAATGGTGGCACAGAGGAGGTGAAGCTGTGCCAGGACAGGGCGCCATGTGCGGAGCTATAAATCGGCTTTACACCAGGGAGCTCATTAGAAGAGCCGGTTCTACAGGATTCATTCTCCCAAATGCCAGTCTGCTGAGCAGCCGAGTCCTGAGGGGATATCTGGGGGCTGCACATGTGACATTCATGGAAAGACGCACACATTCATTACACCTTGAACATGTCTTTCTTCGGGGTAGTAGTGGAAGGGTTAATTCGATGCCGACCAATCACAAAAAGACCTTTCTAGAGTCTAACGTCCAAGGTCAGATGACAACTGCACCTGTCCGTCAGTGGACTACAATCCCATGTCCCACTTCCAGAAGCCAACAGAAATGTTAGAGTATAAGGACCTTTAGGCTGGGAACACACCTAGGCGTTTCTGAATCGCGCGTATGACGCGCGTTTTGTTAACTTACAAACGCGCGTCATACGCGCGATTGAGTGACTCTCCCCTATGGCATAATTGTTACCTAGGGTTACAGAGGAGAACATTGCTCGGAGCTGGCCACGTATGGCCCCTTAACACAGGCAGATTTCTTTGTGTCAATCGCCAACCCCTTACCCTAGGTACACACCTAAGCGTTTTACAGTGCGTTCAAACGCGCTGTAAAACGCACAACATGTGAAAAGCCATGCTTCCCTATGGGCATGGTTCACATTTGGGCGTTTTACAGCGCATTTGAACGCGCTGTAAAACGGCCAACGCCCAAACAAGTACATGAGCTTCTTTGGGGCGTTTTAACGCGCCTATGGACAATGATGCCATAGGGGAGAGTCACTCAATCGCGCATATGACGCGCGTTTGTAAGTTAACAAAACGCGCATAAAATGCGCGTCATACGCGCGATTCAGAAACGCCTAGGTGTGTTCTCAGCCTTAAAGGGAAGGTCTTGCTGAAATTCTTTTCTGCCAGTTAAAGCCAGAAAGTGAGACCCATCCTTTTTCTCTTAATATGTTTTTTATTTTCAGGTTGTAGATTTTTTTATTCTTTTTCCTGAACATGATTTTGGAGTAGGGCTGCAGTAAACGATTATTTTAGAAATCGAGTATTCTATCGATTATTTTTTACGATTAATCGAGTAATCGAATAAGAATGTTACCATGGCAACCAGGGCTTCAGTAGCGTCCTGGTTGCCATGGTAACCGATAGGAGCCCAGTTATAACACTGCTCCAATCAGAACTTCCACCAATGAGGGGGGAGGGGACTCTGCTCTGTGGCCACTGCCACCAATAAGGGGGGAAGGGGACTCTGCTCTGTGGCCACTGCCACCAACGATTTTAATACTGGGGGGTGGGGGGAGGGCGCACTGCGCCACCAATGAAAATTAACCTTTAATACAGGCGGCAGGCAGCAGATCAGCAGCAGTTAACCCCTCAGGTGCAGCACCTGAGGGGTTAACTGCCGCTGATCGCAGCTCCCTGCCTCCTGTATTAAAGATTACAAAGGACCTTTCATGATCCGGCCTTACTAACTAGCAGCTACAAGGAGCGGCGCCCAGGATGTCCCCGCACTTACAGTTAAACCTGGGCGCCGCTCGGCTCTCCCCACTGTGTGCCAGTTACAGTCTCCTGCTCCATATGCTAATTACTAATATCGGAGCAATAGGGAGGAGACATCAGCTCTGTGGGCGTTCCTTCTCCCTGCACTGTGACGTTCTCTGCTGCGATTGGACAGCGCAGGGAGAAGAAACGCCCACAGAGAAGGTGATGATGTCTCCTCCCCATTGGTCCGATTAGTAATTGGCATATTGAGCACGAAACTGTAACTGGCCCACAGTGGGGAGAACGGAGCTGCTAGTTAGTAAGGCCAGACCATGTAAGGTCCTGTCATTGGTGGCGCAGTGCGCCCGCCCCTCCTTCGCCCCCCCCCCCGTCTCTCCTCACTGGCAGCGCAGCACAGGGGGAGGGAGAGAGCGACTCCTTCTCCCCCTGTGCGCCCCGCCTCCTCCGCTGCCAGTCTCTCTGCACAGTGTCAAGTCATAGGGCGTGCTTACGTGCACTATGACCTGACGGGTGACCACGGAGCGGGGAGTAATAGCAAGTGCTGCCCTCCCGCTCCATGGTCACATGACACAAACGAATCCTCGATGCAAAAAAAATTGCATCAAGGATTTTTTTGTGTCGAATTACTCGATTAAATCGAGTAATCGTTTCAGCCCTATTTTGGAGGCAGCCATTTTGCCCGATCTGCTCGTAAGGAAGAGTTTTCTGAGATTATCCGATTACCTTTCAGTATCTGACCAGTGGGGGTCCCACACTCGCGACCCCTCCGATCAGCTGTTTGAGAAGGTACCAGTACTCCTGTGAACGCTGCGGCCTTCTGCCTGCTCATCAAGGTCAGCACCGTACATTGTATAGCGGCTGGGCTTGGTATTGAACTCACTCCCATTCACTTCTATGGGGCTGAGTTGTGCCTAGGCCAGATGAATGTGTCTAGTGAAAGCAGCGACAAGGCCGTAGCTATACCGCAAGCTACACGTTCTTCTCGAACAGCTGATCGGGCGGGACCCCCACCAGATACTGATGACCTGTCCAGAGGATAGGTCATCAGTATTTGAATCTTGGAAAACCCCGTTAACAGCTTTTAGAGATGGGGTGTAGACAGGAGGGGACTCAGTGCCTTCTATGGGAGAGTTTTATAGACCTGCTCTGTGACCTGTGCCGAGGTCATGAGGGAGGAGATAAGCGGTGATATCACCTATTGTACATGGTGGCTCCTGTGTTATCCATACAGAGGTGATATCTGTCATTCTAATCCTGCCCGTGATGAAAAGTGATCTGTACAGACTAAAGATGTACAAACTGATTCACTCATCAAACAGAGCTCTTGAGCAGAGAGGAGCTGTCCCTGCTGCTCCAAAGGTCCCTCCCTGCTACGTGATTGACAGGGCCGAATAGGTCACCCGGGCCTGGCTGCTCTGAGTGGGGGCACACGCACAGAGGCTCTGCTGCTGCTGCCGGAGCAGGCTCCATTGTCACGGCTGGGCGAGATATCCCCTCGCTGCTCAAGACCTTAGCCTGATGACCAAATCAATTCACTCATCCCTATTACAGACCAAAAAGTAGTGCCTTTTACTAGGCCTAGTGGACAGTGCAAAACCTATAGGATTTCAGGATAAATAGTGACATGGAAAATTATAAACACCAAAGATATAAACCTTCAAAAAATAGGTCATTTTCTGATGACAAATTCCCTTTTAACGCCATTGACATGTGCCAACCCTCAGGGGTATGGGGACAGTTATATAGTTGTTCATCCCCATACAGTTTTCATTTGTGGAGATGCTGCAGACAATGAGTTTTGGTGACACTTAACAGATGCAATCAGCCGACGAATGAGCGCTGGGTGATCGGTGCCATCCTCAGACGGGGCGTTCATCAGCCTATGTAAGAGGGCCTTTACACACATCGATTCAGCCTGGTCTAATATCTGACGCGTAAAAGCGCCCTAAGTGCCCCTGCCCTTACAGCAAATAAAACTCTAGGAGGTTCAGCATCACCAGCTTCATTTAGGATCCATATAGCATGGAAGGACAACCCACACCATGAACGCTACAGGCGACTTGCGTTCTGACGGATCCAGGCGGGCCTGAAGTGCCTGCCGGGTCCTCAGAACGCAGGTGTGGAAGCACCCTAACACTGACCGTTTTGAAAAGTGGGTGGTAAGCATGGTTAGCTATGTTAATGAGTTTCACTTCAGATTAATCATCGAGACAAATTCTCCCCATAGTCTTTGATGATTTTTAAAAGTAGCGAGAACTTTTATATTTAGCTTTTCTCTTGCTTGTATCTCTTTAGCAACCATTTTTGACTTTGTATAGATTAGAGGTCATTTTACCCCATTAACCTAAACATAGTTCCATGTAGCGCTTGAGTTGACAAGTAAAAGCAAGCTGTTGCAGTTGTCTCCTCACCGAGAAATATCCCTCATTAAAGCGATTCCCCGGGATTTTGATATTGATGGGTAATCAATTTCAGGTCAGTGGGGGTCCGACTCACAGCATTGTTGTATGAAGAGGCGGCCTCAAACGGCTGACAGGAATCAAACCCCTGCCGATCTCTATTGATGACCTATCCCTGGGGGGCACCAGTGTTCCCTCTAGTCTGAAAAACCCTTCCTTCCCCTTGTAGATTGATAGGTTCAGGCATCTGTATCCTGCCCCCGTCTGACCCCATTATCTCACATCGGCACCGTGCAGCAGAATTTCAGTGCATGCTCGGTCCTGGCCTAGACTAAAAACCTGCACTGCACATACATCGAAATTCCTCCATTACGGCGTCAGGTGAGAGCAGGCTGGGATGGCTTACCTTATCAGAGGGGAAGGAGTGACTTTCAGACTAGAGGAATGGGACAGTGGTGCTGAAAGGGACAAGGGCTGATCCTCGGTTATACAAATTCTAATTTGCCCATTTTTAAAAAGTGCTATGCTGCAACAGCTCTGAAAAAGAAACCTATTTTGAGGTTACGAGCTGACTGACTCCCTTTACGGTACCTGCACACCATGCAGATTTGTATGCAGAAAATCAACGTGAAATCCACTCCAAAAACATATAAGTCCGCACTATTTTTTTCAGTTTTGATGTGTTTTTTGTGCAGTTTTTGTTGCTGATTTTCTGTTTATATAAACAACACCATTGAAGTCTATGGGGAAAACCTCTACCTAAGGTGCGGAATGACACAGCCATTCCGCAATTTATGGCTCTTCTATTAAGTAAATGCGGCATTCACATGACCGGTATCCGTATCTTATGGATCTGCGGTATGCGGACAGTCCCGTGCATGTAGCTTTAGAAGCTAGTGTAACATTTAGGGAATAGGCACACAAGGCAGATCTTTTGCAGAAGTCTCTGGTACTGTCTCATTCGTATGCTACAGAAATACCTCATTCAGATGCATGAAATTACAGAAGTTACAGAACTTGCCCTTTTAGCTGCATTAATGACCTTGATCTGAAAAGCACATTCATGTACATGTTGGTAACACTACTAGTTCAAGTACTGCTTTCTTCGTTCACATCACCGTTCAGCCTTTCCATTTAGGAGCAGGAGAATGGAAAGGACGGATTCGGCACATAACTGACACCAAACTGAGCTGAACGGAGCCTAAAGACCCCATAGGCTATGATGGGGTCCGTTAGATTTATGCTCAGAAGATGATTTTGAAGTGGAGACAAAAGTCCTGCATGCACTACTTTTGTCTCCGCTCCAAAATCATCTTCTGAGCGGGCACCTAACCGACCCTATTATAGTCTATGGGGTCCTTAGGTTCCGTTCGGCTCAGTTATGTGCCGAATCCGTCCTTTCCACTCTCCTGCTCCGAAAGGCTCAACGGTGTTGTGAACGAGCACTAACACTGCTGTATATGTCATCCACCCCGGAGAAGAAGAGCGGGAAATGAAGGCTACAGTCAACATAAAATCTGTATAATTCTAGGCCTGGTTTCCACGTGGCATCCATCCAGTGTTGTGGTCATAGCATGTTGTTCTTCCATATAGTTGGCCCCTTTGCTGTACACCCTTGGACAGCCCTGCACTACAGCCTGTGTCGGCGATCTGATGAAAGGCTCCGCTGTGATTTGCTTTAGGGTCCATTCACACATCAGTATTTTTACCTTTCCAGATAAACGTTCAGTTTTTTTGCGGATCCGTTTTTCTGTACAACCTTCCTTTTTTGTACTAAAGCGCATCCGAATCCGTTCCGTGTTTCTGTTTTCCCATTTTATTTTATTTTTTTTCAAAATACAAAAAAAGAGGAGGAGGAATACATGTTGCTAGGGTACCAAAAAAAAAGGATCCGCAAAATCAGATGACATTTGGATGCTAAACTGCATGTCTTCTGTTAATTTTGTCGATCCATTGACTACAATGGGAAAACGGAAACGGAAAGTTGGACAGAAAGTAGGACAAGGTGTTTCTTTTTTCAGGATCCGCATGCAAGGATCCCGAGTCACGGATGCGGACAGCACCATGAGTGCTATCCGCATTTTTGCGGAGGCCATAGCAATGAATGGATTTGATTAAATGTTCCGATTTTTTTCGGAACGGAATCGGATTGCAACATCGGACGTGTGAATGGACCCTAAGTTTTGCTGGTGCAGAACCCACTGTAATACATGTATAGAATTATCTACAGAGAATATCCCCTCCAAAGTGTGTAATGAGTAGAGTATGTGTAGGACTGTCGGGGGGGAGGGGGAACCACTACTTTTCATCCTCGCATTGCCCCCTATCACACTAGTGCTGTTCTCAGCAGTGATCGACATGTACAGAGGCAATATAACAATACAAGTGAAAGTAAGAGACAAAAGTGAGCCATCCTCCAGCTTCTGTAGTAATAACCATACAGGATGAAGTCATTAAATATGAATGTTTGCAGTATCGGATGATGTAACGCCATTGTGATCTGCCACAGTAATAAATGTCAGATGGAGACTTGGTCCGTTCTCTACTCTGCAGCAGTCATTGTTATTACTTCCCGACATTTGCCGTCTTCAGTATAGCAGAGTGTCTGCCCAGCATTCGTCTCACCTGGATCCATGTGTAGACCTAGCACTAACTGATCCCCTGTAGTAAAGAAGATTCAGTAAGCTTAGGACATTGTGCGGTGACTGTTTCCTATGACATCGGCAGAACTAGGAGTGCAGCTTTGGACTAGAATACTGATTGTAACTCGGGATCGGAGAAAATTTGGCTAGGTTCACAATTGTATTGGCCTGAAAAATAGCGGACATCATAACAGAACAGAAACGTGATCACAGATGTGAATGTAGCCTAAAGCAGCATATCTACAAAATGACCCAACTTTTGAGTTCTCCTTTACTGTATGCTTGTAAAGTGGTTGATAAAGGGGCCTGTTCAGAATGCATTTGCTTGTTTTTTGACTCTTTCTAGTGCAACCAAATGTAATCGTTTCATGGGTACCTTCATTATTGTAGCTAAGCTGATGCAACTACCACCTACGTAGGGAATAGGACTGCACATTCACATTTATGCCCGGGAGATGCCATAGTTTAAATCAGGCATGCTCAACCTGCGGCCCTCCAGCTGTTGCAAAACTACAACTCCCAGCATGCCCGAACAGCCTACAGCAGGGCATTGTGGGAGTTGTAGTTTTACAACAGCTGGAGGGCCGCAGGTTGAGCATGCCTGGTTTAAATAAACCATATCTAATTGACTTCTAGTTGTTCGAACATAGAAGATCTAAAAGAAACTGCAGGATGTCTCATAAAAGAGTTTATCATCTGTCAAAATGCCCTGCCGATCCAGCTTCGATGCTCTAGCGGTTTCCCTCCCTTTACTGTTTACATAAACGTGACCCCTGTACCCAGTCACTGATCTCCGTGTCCAAGCATGTGCAGCATGTGACCACTGAGGCCAGTGATTGGCTGCAGCAGTCATGTGTTTGTATGTCACGTTATTGGAGCAGGAAAACTAAACAAACACCAGCGGGAACTACTGGAGTCAGGAGCGCCAGATTTGGCAGATAAATAATGAGTTTATTTCTTGTAGCTTCTTTGGCGGGTTTACACGGTCTGAGGAGCAGCCGATTATCGGGAAGGAAGCGTTCAGGGGAGATGAAGCTCTGCATTTACGTGCCGCGATCACCTCTACCGTATTCATTGTTTGTAGGCAGCTTGTTTAGCTTGTTCATCGAGACAGGAACGACTTTAGTCAGATTGACATTTTATACGGATGAATAAGAGTGCAAAATGTAATGTGAAGAGTGCATATGGTGCTCTTTTTAATCACCAATTCCATTTTAGTGACTTTCCCTATATTCTCACAGGGCATGTTAGTGATATTGAAAGGATAGTCCTCCAGTACTGTAGATCATTTTAAGTTCTGCCGATTGTTGGATGTCCCAGAAGTCCACCGTTAAGAACTACTGTGCTAGAGCTAAATTCAGATTATTGATTTATGTCTATGATCCTTTTGATGAATTCCTTCTCTTATGTCCTCAGGTGCCGATTTCCCCCCATCTGGGTGGCTTGCAAGTTCATTGTGGCATTCTTCAGTTGCCCCAGCCAGTGGCAGAAGTAGCCACACACGGAGACACAGCATTACATCTGACAGTGGTGATACCGGTATAGGAACCTCTTGTTCGGACAGTCTGGAAGGTAAGTAAACTTCCACTTTTGGGGTTACTTTGATCTTCACCACAAATGGGTTGTATCCACACAAAGGAATCAGTAGTCCTCTTATATTAAAATGGTCTACCAGGAAAAAAACTGGCCTTGGGAACCTATCAGTGGTTTCGAAAGCTGCCGTGTAGCTAGAGAGACTGGTTCTGGAAATACCTCTGTACTGTAAAATTCCTTAAATCTGGCATTACTGGTTCCGATAAGTCCTGGATTATCTAATATTTTTGGGTTATCAGACTATCACAGAAAACTATATAAGGCAGAGGACCTGTATGAATGTGGTCCATATTAATATTGGATAAAATGCATTAACTTTTTTTCAGTTGCTATTCTTTAGTGATTTAGAGATACTAGAATGGGGGGCACAGTCTTTTCTTCTTCTAGAACCATGTTGTCAGACTGAACCATTCCCATGGGCCACAGTATAACCTAAAGAAGAACTCCCACAGAAATGTTTATTCTCTGACCTGTTAGAAAGATACACAATGTAAACTCTAGTGAAGACTGTACTTGTGAGATATATCCTTCCTTCTGATTCTCAGCTGTGTCATGTGACCAACTCTCTGATCTCCAGCTGACACAGGACATTAAGTCAGTTACATCTCTTCCTATGAGACTGACATTGAGGCTCCCATAGGAATACATAGAGAATCTGACTTCCTGTCCACACATAAGATGCTGTGTTATTTGGAAAGTCAGGGTACTGGTCACATGATACAGCTGAGGATCAGTAAGGAGAGGATAACTCACAAATACAGTCACTGTTAAAATTGCCCTCACTATATTACCTTTCCACCTATTAGGAGGATGGGGTTCCTTTTTTGGCAGTTTGCACTCTCTCCATTTCAGTTTGTGTTGCTGAAACAGCCAAGTGTTTTACCGCTCAGACTACATTGAATATATCTACATGCATGGCCACCTTTCAACTTTATCTACTCCTTTCTGGAGTACCACACAGAGATCAGAAGACTTCCATTCTACCTATATATGGGGGTCCCAGAGCTGGCCATGCAGTGCCCCATTAGTACTTACATGTCCCTGCTCCGGCATTACATGCCACCCTCTAACTTAGAAGATACATGTGAGCAGCTACCAAGCGTGCCCACGACCAGATGGTTGGGACTACACAGAATGGCACTGTGGATCTCATGCAGGTTGTTCACCCCTGTTCGTAAATTATGCAAAGTATCTTAAAAAGTTTCTTTTTGCCTCATTTGTGCCACCAAGGGTGATATGAACTATGTGGGGATTGGCAATAATAGGGTCGTTCCTCACTTTTGGAAAGCTGTCAGTAGCTTACGTTACCGTTCAATTGCATTTAACCCACAGCTGCATGCAGCTGGCAAGATGGTGGGCAGTTCAGCTGAATGATATGGACCCCGTTATAAGCTTTTTGGTTTCATCAGGTGCCATTGGTGCCTGTTGTGTGCCACATCGAACACTGGAATTCATAGTGCAGATGGAAACCGCTTAATCTGCACCATGACTGGGCGCTAGTCATTCGGTGTTGACGGGCATTGTGTGGCGGTTAATAGTTCCCCCGTGTTACAAGGTGAGAAATGATTGGGGTATGTTGCTAGACTGAAGTGCCTAGTATTAAAGAGAACAGGCATAATTTAATTCACTTGATCTTTGATATTGTATTTACAATGCATTCAGAAAGTCTTCAGACCCTTTCACATTTTGTTATGCTGTGGCCTTGTGCTGAAATGAAAAAATAAAATCCAATTTTTCCCTATTTTTCTGCACTCTGTACCCCGTAATAACGAAGTGAAGACAAAACGTTCAAAATTGTTGTTAATTTAATGAAAAGGAAAAACTACAATATTGCATTGACATAAGTATTCAGACTCTTTAGGCTAGTTTCACACTAGCGGCAGGTGAGTCCGTCAGGCTGTTCCGGCGGGTGAACAGCTTGTCGGAATCGCTATGCCGCTAGTTCACGTGTGCCCCCAGACTGCCGCTCTGACCGACGGCCTCTCGCCGTGCGCTGCCGCTGGAACTCTGCCCCCGCCCCCATTATAGTCAGTGCACTTTGCGGGACAATTCCGGTTAACAGCAAGCTGGGGTCTTTGTTATGGAGCAATATGTTTGAAGGAACTAATGTATTGTGATTAGGGACACAAATGTACACTGTTATAAGAACTATTCTAATGCATCATAACGTTCCTGCACTTCCTTCCTCGCTCTGTAACCTCGGATCTTTGGAGCACTATTATGGGTATAGAGGAAGAGTTGTAGGGTGACCCATCTGAGCACCCCAAGAGATTCTCTAAAGTTGTGTCCATCATACATCCTGAAGAAGAGCATTGCAAAAGCAGTTTGTACGTACTTCATCACCTACAGCCGGTGCTTTGCTCTTTATTTTAATGGTTTATTTCTGTTGTATCATTCTGCTTCTTCACTGTCATGAATCCAAACTAGACCCCCACACACCCTGTCATGAAGTATGCCCTTCACTAAGACCCTGCTATCTGGGCACTTCCTATCTTCTGGAAATGCTGTTTGTGGTGGCTGCTTGCTGACTCTGCTTCTTCGTAAGATGCTGAAGATTGGAAACTGATAATGCAAATATGGGTTGGCACTGTTAGATGAAACCGATACGGAAGAGGTGGTGGAGGGCAGAAACGGTATATCATTCTGTTATCGCAGCATCTGGTATACAGTCAGCAAGAAGTGCAAAGATAAAGGGGTTGTGTGCCTCCGTAAAATAGGACCTGAGATGCACGTGGACTTCATATCCCAGTGGCTGCTGAGGGGACCCAGGGTAACAGTGACAGAATAATTACAGAATGGCGGCACTTTGCACAATGACCTGTGCCATACATTTGTCAGCACCGGAGGCACAGCGTTTTCTGGCCGCGGCTCCCCATGTAAAGCAGTGTAGCCTGTTTTTCACGTTTGACTGCATCCTCAGTTACTTCACTACCGTTACATTCAAATTGACATTTGTGGTATTTCTGCACATGGTGACAAGCGCAAGCGGGGGTTAGAAGGTTTGAAAACCGAGACTTCCTGTTAACATAGTCTACAGGAAACGCTGTATTGTTCTGTACCGTGTTATGATTGCAGTTTCCTAATTCACTAGCTTGAGATGCGACCCTTCTAATGCCCCCCGCTGCTGTCTTATGTGTCGCCGTAATGTGAGCAAACGGGACATGTGCCATTGCAGACATTTTACGTAAGTCCTTTCAGAGTATGCTTTTACTTGTGGCTTAGACTTTGAAATATTGACTCTTTTTTTTTTTTATACAGTTTTGATATATGTTTTTATTTACTGCGCATGTTGTGCTGAACATATCTTTTACCTTGAAATGTTCTGCTTGTTAAAGGGGTTGTCTGACCCATAAAAAATGTTATGTGGGCTGGGAAACTGTTTAAAATAAAATAAGTGGAGAAAAAGCAAAAATGCTTATTGAATGCCTCTCCATTCCAGTGGCAAGGACATGTCCCTGCTGAGGCCAGTGAATGGCTACAGTGGTCCAAGTCATCATGGACAGGATATTATCACTTCCAGTCTGCCGAGGATTCGGATGCTGTGTTTTCTTCTAAACAGTTTCCCTGCTTTTCTTTATGGGGTTAGACAACCCTATTCATTTATTTTTCTATCATTGCACATTACAATGATATAGAGTATTTTTCTTTATTACCCCCTATGCTCTACGGAGGAATATTTCTGCCTTTTTTTTACATGTATATGATGGCTGCCTTCCGTATCTGGACATCTTGTATTCGGTGTACTCCTACACAGTGTGGGAGGGAGCTCTGCTTATGAATCATGGCACTTGTAACACGATTCAGACGTCTTCAGCACACTGCCTTCGACAGCAAGTGTTTAAATAGTCTGGAACTGATGAAAAAAATTCCATAATCCACAAGCTCAATTAAAGTTGTGAATGGAAGCAGTATTTCTTCTAGTCTCCTGTGGATCGGAGGTGTGACGTCCCATCTGTCGTCATGCGCACTGCTGCAGCCATTCACGGGCTGCAGTGGTAACGCGTCCCCAAGCAGCATGTGACCGAGTGCCTCAGCCTGTTTATTTGGACCAAGAACAGTGCCATACTTTGACCCATGGGTCTGAGCTCAACAGAGGCTGTGTGATTGAGGGATGTGACATCCCCGACCTAAGAAGAGTTAGAGGTTGTCCTATGGCCTATCCACAGCATATGTTATAAATGCCACCTCTTAAAGACGGGGCCTTGTAGGGCAGTGTTTCCCAACCCGTGTGCCTCCAGCTGTTGCAAAACTACAACTCCCAGCATGCCCGCACAGCCAAAGGCTGTCCGGGCATGCTGGGAGTTGTAGTTTTGCAACTCTGGTTGGGAAACACTGTTGTAGGGAATGGAGAAGATGCTGACGATGTGCTGTTGCAGTGGGACATCCTGAGCAGGTTTACTCCGAGAGGTTAGGACCCATGCCAATCCAATTCTGTGGACGTAACATAAATGTCCAGATGAGACAACCCCTTTAAGCTGAGATTTCCTGTAGTACAGTATGTACTTGATAAGCTCTAATGACTTCATAGGCGCTGTAAACCACAGGAATTTCCAGGAACGACTTCACGCAGAAATGGTGTTTTTCCTTAGGAGTTCAGACTTGTTCTGGGATCTCCCACCTAGACAGAGATCAGACGTATTTTTGGGAACAGTGGTGTTTGTAGACTTACAGTGGTTGAGGATTCCCGACACTTGCTGGTGGCCTGGGAAACAAATAGCCTAAATACACTACATGCCATTCATTTCCCTTCCTTGGAATTCTAGAAATGGCCGTCCTAACACACAGATGATCTGCGGAGCATAATGGGGGTTACATGTGCTGCAGTGGGGAGGGTCGCCAGAAGTCTGCTGCTTGTAGACCCTCCAGGGGGTTGAAATGTTAAGTAGCACAAATCTGTATGTTGAGAAGCTCATGGGTTTTTTTTTCTCTAATTATATTACGGTATTTTAATTTTTCTCTTTCTTTTGGCTTGGAATTAATAAATGATTTTATTTAATGTGGTGCCATTCTTGCATTCGTCTATTTCAGTCAGATTGAATGCTATTGTAGCTAGTCCTGAGCAGCATTGTAATGCCATTTAGCACTACTACAGCTCCATATTTTGTACATTTTCAGAAAATCAATCCATACACAGTAGATGCACTGAAGACCTTTTCGGAATAACACTAGTGATCTTGGCTGTGCAGGGGAATTCACACTAAAAGGCACCTGTCATCATGTAGATCTCTGCTCATTCTGGGCTTAGGACTCCAGCCTTCCTAGTGTGCTGTCAATCACTTATTAGCACCGCCCACTGGACTCCTAAGCTCAGAAAGAGCAGAGGATTACATGAGTGAATCTTTTCCTATAAAACTATATATCAATCTGCTCAGCTCCTCCTTCTCTAGAAAATGCTACCCAGAGATACAATGTGGCAGATTCCCTTTAATGGGAAATCCATGTCACATGCCATGTGATATCTTTTTTTTTTTTAATCAAATGGTATTTTATTTTAAAGATGCATAATAAAGAAAATACAAAATCCACAAATGATCTCGAGAGTACATTTTCCAGTAAACATTGGTGGAATCCAGTCCACCTCCGGACAAGAGCCATACAAGATGACATGTACAAGAAATGCATCAACCTATAACAATCCCTCCACCCCCCCCCCCCCATAGTCGCACCACTGCAAACACTCCACTGCCATGTGATATCTGACCATTACTGTTTTCCAGAAAGATGGGGATCTAAGAAGCAATTGGGCAGCTTTAACACTGCTCAAAGATTTCTGTTACAGTTCCGTTCAGTGAATACCAGGAAAGTTGCCAGCTCTTTCGCTGAAGGTAGCCAAAGGCATCCATCGGGATCCATCAGGGCCCCATTCGCCCGACAGAGGCCAAAATAGTTGCCTACATTTACTGTTGTCAGGGCATCTAGACACTGTGCTCATCTAATTCTTGAGAAATCCTCTGCACCGAACTCAACAAGAGGGCATTGCCTAATATATAACATTTACCCCCCAAAGTATGCTATAATTCTGGCGTAAAAATCTTATAGTAAGCCAACCAACATTTGGTATAGCGTCAGAGAAAGTGTCCATCCCTAGACCACAATCACCACCCAGGCTGAGCCCTTGTGATAAATCCCGCGCAGGTCTAGACGGGCTGTTTAAGGCCATTTTAAGAACTATGGTGAAAACATCCGACAGTCTGTGCTGGCAGAAAACAGCCTGCCGGAGTTTACCGGATCTGGCATTGCCGGATTCTACAGTTCACCTCCGAATCCCCATTGCCTCTAATGGGATCTGACACTGTTCCGTCCGCTTTCCAGCATAAATGGCGCCTTTTGACCGGGCAAATAACGCTGCATGCATCGGTTTTTATCTGGCCGACATGCCGGAGTTGCCGGAAAGTAGTGTAACTGTACACCTCCGATTAGTTTAGTAAATCTGCCCCAGTATCTTTCTGGCCTCCATCACGGTGGTACATGCCAGTGCAACCTTTTTTGATTTGCTTTCCTGTGCAGTGGACTGCTGAAAATAAAGGTAAATGGTGCAGTATATATTGTCGTCAACGTACGCCACTATTACAGAGTTTACATAACTATACCTGACGTATGGCGCAAACACAATACGAAGAGAGCCTGAGAAAATGTCCATTAAAGTCTCAGCATTTTCACAAAAATATCTACCCCCACCCCCTGGAAAAAAAAACTGTGAACTATATATATATATATATATATATATATATATATATATATTAGGGCTGCACGATATGGGAATTTTGTGCGATTGCGATTAGGGCCCTAAAAATTGCGATAACGATATGCGATGCGATATTTTAAGGGAATTGTGCTAGAGGTCTATCTGCTTGGATTTTCAAGGTAAAAGCGCACACAGATGACTGATAATGTGAAATGTAGTTATGCTGAACACAAGAACTGAAATGCGCAGTGTTTTTCAAAATAAAATACATATTTGCATTACTGCAAAAGTAAAAAAAAAAAAAACTTGCCATTTTCCTAATATCCCTGCACAGAACGGATAAATAGAATAGATAGAAGAACATGTGTTCATTAAAATAATGACTTGCCTCCAGCCCCTCCTCCCTCCCCGCACCGTGCAGCATAGCGGCCGGAGATACAGTGTCAGTGTCACGAAGAAAGTCAACCATCGCTTTATAAGACGCACTGCTATTCCCCCCCACTTTTGGGGGGGGGGGGAGTGTGTCTTATAAAGCAAAATGTACTGTAATATAATTGCAGCATTTTTGGGTCAGCAAATTGCGATTGCGATATGGCGATTAATTGCGATTGCGATTGCTTTCGCGATATATTGTGCAGGCCTAATATATATATATATACACACCAGAGAATAGCAGCACTGTTCAGGTATGGGCGGGTGCAATTCCTCAGGAAAGCGGACAATCTTCCTCAAATATACCAAGTCAGATACGAGGCAGCACTCCGATGCAGATAGTGGTGACCCAAATTTATTCCAAAGCCACGTTTCTGCCTTCTCAATGAGCTTGACAAAGGCCTCATTGAGAAGGCAGAAACGTAGCTTTGGAATAAATTTGGGTCACCACTATCTGCATCGGAGTGCTGCCTCGTATCTGACTTGGTGTATATATATATATATATATATATATATATATATATATATATCTATCTACGTTCTGCAAGTATTTGGGGGGGGGGGAGGGGGGGGTTAGCTGCATATAATAATCTTCAGGTACCTGTGCTATAAAATGGGTTTTCAATTTGAGTGTAAACCCTGCCATGATGTACACCACAACCAGTTCATCCCCCTGGAGCATTCATTCTCCAAAACCCTCTCCCCCAGTGATAATTATATGGCTTCATGGTATTTCAGTAAATGGATAGACTTCACAGTAACAATAAAGCAGCGCCCAGGACGCCATCTTTGTTCCGAATGGGATGCTATACTGTAGGGTTATGTCTGAGATATGTATTTTACAGTGCGCCACGACACTTCTAAAACCTAATGTAAGTGATAGGCAATGCAGAGGGAACGCAGTACTGGAAAGTAGTCCAGCGTCTATCCTGTGGTAGGAGGGAGCGCTCTCTAGAGAGTCTTGGCAGGCTTGGGTTACGCAGAGCGGTAGCTGTGCCAGATGGATCATCTTTTTTCCCTGCAATGCAAATACAATTTAAAGAGGACACATTGGTCAGATCCCCTCTGAATGTCACTGCTTTACCCAGAGGTTATTTGGAAGGAAACATGATATCTCACAGAATGCTGCTTACATTTCTACTGAATTTATTCAAGATTTTATACTTTTAACACGGTTAGATCTGACAAACATTGTTGTGATCTTTTAGATGGATGTAAGTTGTGTCAGTCTTAACTAGCTTTTGCATTACATTTATAAATATAGAAATGTGTAAGCAGTGCTGCTTAGGTCTTCTGTAGCCCTGTTGTATCTTTTGTCCAAAATGGCCATAGGGAAATTGCACCGATTCAGAGTTCAGGTTTTCTCGCTCATGTGTTGAGGCTCCTGACTGCTGTTTGTGCTCTGCAGCTGGTCTATGGGATAGGGTGAGCAGTGTGCCGATAAGTATTTTCTATTCTGTATACTTGCTCATTTGTCAGACTGTGTGATATTGTACAGTGGTGCTCACACAGGTCCTAAAGGTAGGGGAAGATGTCATAGTCCGCAAGGTCACAAAGTAACCTAAGGTAACCTCTAGGCAACCAAGGCTACTTTCACACTAGCGTTTTAGTTTTCCGGTATTGAGGGGCTCAGTACTGAAAAAAAAAAAAGCTTTAGTTTTGTCCCCATTCATTGTCAATGGAGACAAAACTGAACTAAACGGAATGCTCCAAAATGCATTCCATTCCATTTAGTTGCGTTCCCATACTGGAGAGCAAACAGCAACATGTTGTAGTTTGCTTTCCGTCCTGGCATGCGGAGCAAGACGTATCCGACATGACCCCCAATGCAAGTCAATGGGGAAGGATCAGTTTTCTCTGCCACAATAGAAAACGGATCTGTCCTCGATTGACCTTGAATGGAGTTCATGACCGATCCATTTTGGCTATGTTAAAGATAATACAACCGGATCCGTTCATAATGGATGCAGATGGTTGTATTATCAGTAATGTAAGCTTTTTTTGCTGAACCCTGCTGGATCCAGTAAAAACGCTAGTGTGAAATTGGCCTAAAGGTCTTTCTCACATTAGCTAATGTTCATGAGTTCATTGTCACAGCATGGGGACACACAACAGTGCATGGATTACAAGGAGAAATTTGCAGCTCTCCAAAAGAACATTGCTGCTCGTCTACAGTTCACCTGAACAAGCTAAAAATCTATTGGTACAGTGTTTTATCGAAGGATGAAACCAAACTAGAACTTTTTGGTTTAATTGAGAAGCGTTCCGTTTGGAGAAAGGAAAACACGGCATCCCAGCCTAAATACCGCATCTCATTTGTGAAACATTGTGGTGATGGCATCATGGTTTGCGCCAGTTTTTCTGCATATGGTTCAGGACTGCTTGCCATCATTGATGGAACAGTGAATTCTTAATGAAACCAGCTCAAAGGAAAATGTCAGAAGGTCTGTCTGTGAGCTGAATCGCAAGAGAATGCGGATCATGCAGAAAGACTGACCCTAAGCTCACAAATTGTTCTACCAAAGAATGGTTAAAGGACACAGTTAAAGTTTTGGAGTGGCCAAGTAAAAGTCCTGACCTTTAATCCAATAGAAATGTTGTAGAAGGACCTGAAGTGAGCAGTTAATGGGGGAAACCCACCCACATAACAGAATTGAGGCTGTTTTGTATGGAGAACATTTAATTGCAGTTATTGCTGCACAAGAGGGTCACACCAGATGCTAAACGCAAAGGTTCACACACTTTTGCCACTAACAGACGTCTAATAGTTGTGACTCATTTGTTTGATTTGGTTTGATATAGTTTTGGGTCAAATTTATGTAGAAATATAGAACATTCAAACATTAAATCACCACTGTATAGAGAAATTAGATAATAGATTTGTGTGCATTCGTGTAAACCAGTGAGCTGTCTGTCTCTGCCTATGAGAGTAAAGCTTTCATTTGTTTAACTTCCGATTAGAGAATAAGAGACGAGATCTGATTGGCTTCTTTAGGCAAATGTTCTTTTTCTTTGCCCTAGTTTTTATACATGAGGCCTTGTATGTATTTCATTTGAATTGCTAATCTGAGGGCTTGATTGTGCCTGGAAATGATTTATTATGAAGGGGAGGCAGTGCCTACCCCAGGAGGTTATCTCATTCCGGCAATCCGGAGGGAATACCACTGAAAGCTTCTCTATTCTGTGTCTGGTCTTTCCTCTGAGCACTTGTAGGCAACACGAACATGGCATGTTTTTGTGCTGTTTAATTTAATAAGAATGCAATTTTTTGCCCTGGTAATTTTGTTTTTGGCTAGTGGTGGGGGTCAGACAAGGCTTTTATTTTTAAAGGGTCTGAATAAACTGGAATGCTATTACCTCAATAATGTTTTAATATAGTATAGCTGTGTTGCATAAATGTCTCTATGGAATATTAAAGGCTATGTACACCTTTGGGGGCTTTTTTATTATTATTGCATTGTATTCATTTTGAGCTAAATAATTTTTTTAAATTGTTTTTTATAAAAAAAAATATGGAGTCCTTTTTTGTATACAGGGCTGAGATGCTGTAGTAGCAGCCTGTGGTTATTCTCTCTTTCCGGTCAGTTGGGGAGCTGATGGACTCCTTATCTCTGCTCTCTGACATTATAAACACCCTTTATAGCTCAGTTCTTATCTTACTGATATTAATGTGGCTTAAATAAGTGTTTATGACCTCTTAGTAGCTTAAAGATAAGGTTTATAACGTGACAGCACAAAGTAAAAGTTAAAGTACCAGTCACACAGTTAGAAAAACTGTTAACCCGTTTGTGACAGAACAGCTCAATATTTTTAATAATGGCCAATTGAAAATATGATTTTAAGCCAAAAATGAGTAATGTACAACCATAAACAAAACTTGCATCTGAAGGTGTACATAGCCTTTTAAAGGGGTTTTCCAGGAGTTACATATGTATGAGCTATCCTCAGGTCACATATTGATGACCTGTCCTCCTAGCACAACTGCCGATCTGCTTACCAAGCATAGCACCATACATTGTATAGTGGCTATACTTGGTATTGCAGCCCAGCCCCAGGATATGGTCCTAACTCAGTTCCTTTATTCTTCATTTTTCTGTTCCTGTGATGGATCTAAATGCAGATGTGAATGAGCCCTTACGCTGTGTATCTCATCCATTGTGCTGTTGTGAAGTCAATGTATGCACACAGACAGATGCAATCATGGTCAGTGAAGAGTCAACATGAGGTCTCGAGGCCTGTAAATCATGTCTGCAGCCTCTTGGAGAAACCTTACAATTGGATTATAAGCGATGTTACATCTGCTCGCTATTGTGTGCGTATGTGGCTTTGTTTGCCGTGTCACTGTCACTTGGCATCAGGTGTAGGCCCTGCCATTAGAGTAATTACATTCTTCACACATTCATGAGATTTTCATATGAATAGGATCCTGCTCACAGATTGGGGCTGGGGAATTGATAATCTTCTTTTGCTGGTCCTCTGGGAGCTGCTGGATGATTGTTTTGTCTAAATCTGGGATCAGCGTGAGTCAACTGCACCACGGACCCCCGGCTAAAAGGTTTTTATCCTTTGCTGCTATTATATGGCTTTTTCTAATTGCAGTCCCTTTCGAGCTATTATTTTGTCTGGTTAGACTTCCTTTAGCGGTCTATGTAAACCTAGTTACCAAAGCTTTGATATGTATTCCGTGGCTTTAAAGCACATACACAGCTTTTCAGAAAGCTTTATTCTCCTCTCAGAAAAGGGGGGTGAGTGCTAAAAATAATACCTCTCCATTTTGTTCCTTTTTCTTCGACTTTCCTGTGTGTTTCATAGAAGAACCCCTGCTTGTATGGCCTATTAGGGGATTTAGATGTCATAGAGGGGGTTCCTCCACTAGAGACCCACTTCTATGAAGCAGAATGGAGAGGCACTCTCTCGTTGTAGCTGACCGTGTATTAATGGTGAGCCATTCATTTCAGTGGCCGCCATGTGATACTACGTCACTGAAGGGGAAATGCTTGGATGGCCACGGCTTCCCAAGGAAAAATCAGCGGTTTCCTGAGTTTGCCAGGAGCTGGACCCAGGGCTTGGTTCTGATGGGAGAAACCCCTTAAAGGGCTTCTCCGGAAATTTATAAAATTACAGAAAATACTTAGAGGACCTTTCAGGAGGATAAAAAAATATAAACTGGTCAATCGCAGCGCTCAGCTCATAGTCTGGGAGAAAAAAACCTCCCAGGCTGTGAGATCTGCGCTGTGATTGGCCAGCGCTACAGCCTGGGAGAAGGAGACGCCCAGGAGAACAAGGGCAGTCTCCTCCCAGTTGAGCTGAATCTCTTAACATACCGGAGCCAATACCGGGAGAACGGAGCGGCGCCCAGAGATAATAGTAAGTGCAGGGAGAACCCTGGGCGCCGCTCTACATGTAGGCCTACTTAATTTATATTTTTTATCCCCATGAAAGGTGCTTTTTAAATATCACTTTATTAAATATATATTCCCAAATACCTTTCATTAGTTATAATTGGGGATGAGCGAATCGACTTCGGATGAAACATCCGAAGTCGATTCGCATAAAACTTCGATCTTGTACTGTACGGTATTAGAATGTATTTGCTTTGATGAGCCGAAGTTATTGATTCGCGAAGGTACCACTAAACCATAGTTCTGGAAATGTTTTTTTTACAGTAGAAATTCATTTATGAAGTTATTGAGCGAAGTCTCGTGAGACTTCGCAAAGCAATAACTTCGGCTCATCTAAGGCAATACATTCTAATACTGTACGGAGCTCCTGCTCCGTACAGTACTAGAATGAAGTTTTATGCGAATCGACTTCGGATGTTTCATCCAAAGACGATTCGCTCATTCCTAGTTATAATGGCTCGTTTTGTCTTTGGAGCAATCATTAGGAGAAATAAAAATGTCCGCCGTCCTATTAGTACACACACAACCTGTCCTAATCACGCAGGACAAGTTACTTCACAACAGTGAGCTATAGAGCTGCCTCATCCTCCTTTGCTCTACTTGTCAGAGGTTATGATCCTGAATGCAGTTTAATATGATCTTCAGCTGAATCTCTGTAGGAATGAAGTTCTTGAGAAGTGCAAAGAAAAAAAAAGGGGGGATTAGCCAGCATATCCCAGTGCGCAGGTGCACATTGCCATGGCTGAAAGCACAAAAGCAAAAAACAAACACAATGCAACAGCACTCTGCAAACACAAATAATAAAGTAAATACAATTGTGCCATACTCACTATAAAAAAGTACTGTATTTTCTGGCATATAAGTACTTTTTAACACCTGAAAATCTTCTCAAAAGTCGGAGGTTGTCTTATACGCCGGTATACTGCGTGCTGAAACTTAAGAGGACCTTTCACTGGCTGAGCCACCAGTCGCTCCTGAAGCAGCCCCCTCTCCCTGCTCTCAGTGGTTTTCTCATGCTCGGATCATCTGTTTAATTTTTATTTGGTGTGCGTTGGAAGAGGGGTAGTCTTATATGGCGAGTATAGCCCAAACCCCATATTTCAACAGGAAAAGTAGGGGGTCATCTTATATGCCCAGTCGTCTTATACGCCGGAAAATACGGGTACTAATTGTACGTTCTAAATATGACATTCTTGGCAAATACATTATGTACAAGATTACTTGTGCCTGCCCGCCAACGTCAAGGCGATCTCTTTAGGACAGGACAAAAATGTATTTGCCAAGAATCTCATTTTTCTTATGTACAGTAGCATTAGTACATTTTATATAGTGAGTATGGCACTATTGTATTCACTTTGTTTTTTGTGTTTGCAAAAAGCTGTTGCATTGTGGAGACATGAAGGGAGGAGGGTGGGGATGTGGCTGATGAGCAGCAGCACTTGTACGCAGTCTCTGTTACCACAGCCCCACATTACCACAGTCTGTCCTGTCCGTCCTCTCTGTATTTCATGTCTCCTCACAACCTCCATTCCTAAAGAGATTCAGCTGAAGATCTTATTAGCTGTATTCAGAATCCTAATCCCTGACAAGTAGAGCAGAGATGAGGATGAGACAGCTCTGAAGTTCAGTGTTCTGAAGTTACCCCTCCTCCTGTGTGATTAGGACATGTTTTGTGGGTACTAATAGGCGGCCATTTTATTTCTCCTAATGATTGCTCCTTAGACAAAAAGAGACATTATAACTAATGAAAGGTATTTGGAAAAATATTTATAATAAAGTAATATTTAAGTATTTTCATTATCTTAATTCTCAGAGAACCCCTTTAAGGTATGAGTAAGGGCCCTGTTACATGGGCTGCTCTGGACAAATAATGAGCGCCTATTGAGAATGAAGAATGAATGGAGGACAAATGGTAATTTTCCAGTTGTTGCCCCGACATTCACTTTGCTGATTCTCTGATGTACATTCCCT
The DNA here is from genome assembly GCA_033119425.1 of Bufotes viridis. Lineage (NCBI taxonomy): Eukaryota > Metazoa > Chordata > Amphibia > Anura > Bufonidae > Bufotes > Bufotes viridis. The sequence continues at coordinate 248,274,444 of CM065592.1, read as the reverse complement.
GACTACAGAAATGTGTATGCAAAATAAATGTGGAGCCCCAGTTATGGGTCTACAACACAATGAAAGCCAGATATCCCTCAAAGGAAGGAAAACCAAGCAAAGGGGTGTCTCCATTACAGAGATCACCAAATCCACCATATTAAGTGGCCCCTATGTCAAGATCCCACTTTTTTACAAGCTTTAAGGATGTGACAGGGAAAACCTAAGCTAGGTCTCCGAGGCATTGCTCCCGGTTAGCCAGAATCCTACTCCACACTGATCAGGGGCAACACCCCGAAACAGCTGTCTGTGGATGGATACCTGGCTTAGGTTTTCCCCGTCACATCCTTAAAGCTTGTAAAGCGGGATCTTGACATAGAGGCCACTTATATGGTGGATTTGGTGATCTCTGTAATGGAGACACCCCTTTGCTTGGTTTTCCTTCCTTTGAGGGATATCTGGCTTTCATTGTGTTGTAGACCCAATACTGGGGCTCCACATTTGTTTTGCATATTACTGTTTCCCAGGGAGCTTTGCACTTCGGATTGCTGTGTTGAGACTCTTAAGTGAGGCTCTGCGGTGTTTTTTGTAGCTGGTCTCCCTGAGATCAGCTATTGTTGTGTTTGAGTACAGAAATGTGTGTAAGAGAATTTCTAAAAACTCATTAGCTTTGACGCTGCAGATGCAGATTTGTTGCATGGAAAATCCGCAGCAACAAATCTGCAGCTAATCAGTCACATGTGAACCCAGCCTAAAGTTCTTTTAGTTTCCATTGGATGTCATGGACACAAATTGCATAGATAAATAACTGATAAAAAGCGTCAAAAATACACATTTTGTTTTTGATGCTTTTCTAGGCCCCTTTACACTGCCCGATGTTAAATGTTTGTAGGAATGCGTATTAGTAATGATCTGTTGGTGTAAAGGTCCTGCAGATTACCCGATGAACGAGAAAATAGCTTGATCTTCGGGTAATAGGAACATTGGTGTGGACAACTAAGTCATCGCTTGTGGGCAGCAGATCGTACTGTCTAAAGCCTCTGCCACCAGCAAACAATGATTCTGAATGGGGACGAGCGCTGGCATTAGTAATCATTCCTTCCCATACGGTGGAGGGGATTGCTGAATGTAAATGTCTCCTCCACTGACTCCTACACTGAATGCTCACTTCACTCAAAGTCAGCCTTATCTGTCAGTGTAATTTACGCTGGCCGAAGAGCAACAGATTGTCGGGAAGGAATTTTTTTCCCGACAGTTAGCTGCTCGTTCAGTGGAGGTGAAGCTCTGTATTTACATGCAGTGATCACCTCCACAGTATGAGAACGAGCAGTCATGATTGGGATCGCTTGTGCTCATACAACTGCATTATTTCTGGGCAGCGTTCCTAGAAACGATAATTTGCTTGCCTGCATGAACAACAGGTTCATCTGGTGAGAGTGCGTTTCGCTCACTGGGTGATCTGTGGCACATTTACACGGGCAGATTGTCGGGAATGAGCGTTCGTAGGAACCTTCGTTCCCAATAATCAGCCCGACTATCTGGCCGTCTAAATCCACCTTAAGGGGCCTTATCTTTCTAATGTAAATTGAGCACAGGAAGAGGAAGCTCAGTAACAAATGTATAAAACAAAAATGTTCCCAAAAATTTAACACCAAAGCAAGGCCAAGTTCACATCAGATTTCGAATGTCTGTTGTACTTTTTCTCTCGTCAAAAACTACTGAAACCTGGCGGTACTTACACAAACTGATGCTCAAAATAACAGGAAACAGTTTTTTTTTCCATGTTTCTGTTCCTCTGATAGAAGAAAAATATGGAAAATGCAACAGTGATATGAACCCAGCCTTACTGTACATTTTATTGAACGCGTATAAATGTATATTTTTGTTATAGTTAAAGGGAATCTGTCACCAGGAAATTCACTGATAAAGCAGGCATGCTGCCTTGTAGGACTCACCCTGCTGAATATAATTATACCTTTTACTTGGTGATCTGGTGCTTTATTGTGGAGAAATATTACTTTTAATCCATATGCTAATGAGCTGATTGGAGTCCAGTAGTTGATATGAGTCCAGCATTTTTTCTATTCAGAGCTGTAGCCCCTCCCCTATTTACTTCTTCAGTTGTAAAAGGGGCGTGGTTTAAAAAAATGACCTGCATCATAGCCAATACAAGCCTTGCTGCCTTTCACTTTAAAGCCTAACTGCCATACCCACTGTGACATGTCCCTTATCAGCCATCATGTGTTTATCACCCCATGAATAAACTAGCCCTTATTATAATTACTAACTTCAATAATATATTCCTCCCCTTTTTTTTACCTAAGCATTCCCTGTTAGTCATTTTCCCTCCAGTTATTAAAATGAATGAATGATGTAATAAACCACGCCCCTTTTACAACTGAAGAAGTGAATAGGGGAGTGGCTATAGCTCTAAATAGAAAAAACGCTGGACTCATATCAACTACTGGACTCAAATCAGCTCATTAGCATATGGATTAAAAGTACTATTTCTCCACAATAAAGCAACAGATCACCAAGTGAGAGGTATCATTATATTCAGCAGAGTGAGCCCTACAAGGCAGCATGCCTGCTTTATCAGTGAATTTCCTGGTGACAGGTTCTCTTTAAGCACTATGTAACCTCATGTTCTCCACAATAAGGCCTCATGCACACGACCGTTGTTTGATTCCGAGTCCGTTGCTCCGTTTTTGTGATTTTCTGCGGACCCATTGGTTTTCAATGGGTATGTGGAGAACTCGGCAAATGCACCGTTTGTCCTCCGCGTCCGTGGTCCGTGATTCCAGTCCGTCAAAAAAATATAACCTGTCCTATTCTTGTCCGTGAAAAACGGTTCACGGACCCATTCAAGTCAATGGGACCGTGAAAAAATGCGGATGGCCATCCGTGTGTCATCCGCGTTCCGTGTCCGTTTTTTTTGCGGATCCCTTGGCAGGCGCTTGGCAAAAATTGTCAGCCTGTCTTTTGGTAAAATCTTTTGGGTCATGTCCGCTAAAAAAACGGAAGACACACGGAAACACAACGGAAGGCAAAAACAGACAAGGATCACTGAACAACGGAACCCCTTTTTGCGGACAGCATTAAAAAAAACGGTCGTGTGCATGAGGCCAAAGGGGGTGAAGGGGTGCTCTTTGAATTTGCGATAACCCTATTCTATGTGACACACCCCCTTATTGTTTAACGCCCTGACGATGTGTGCATATAGTCAGAGGTGGGTGTAGAACGTAGAATTTCTTTTCAGCGTATTCTATTACTTATTGTGTTTTACATGTATTGCCTTGGCTGTTTGTTGTGTCTTTAAGACTATTTAGTGTCTTGTGCCCTGATCCTGTGTAGGTGCCATATGCCACTTATTAGCGCTGCCGACCTCCGACATAGCAATCTAATTAGTCCTGATCCTCTGCTCTTGTCACATTTCTTAATTGCTGGATCTTCATGGATACTGTGGACAGATTATTACAGAGTCGGAAAAAATGAAATATTTCTGTAGCGGGGATTAAAGGAGAGACTTAGATATGCAGTTTGTTGGAACAAAAATTGCCATGAATATTGCAAAAATCAGTAATATTTATAGCAATGCTATATTATTTATGGGTTCACTTTGTTCTATTCCCTAATTAATGGTAGCCTGACGTGAGCTCCCTGAAGAGAGGAGAGCGTGCCTAGAAGTCTTCACTTCAGTGTAGTGGAAACTGTATGCATAACTTTTCTCGTTAGGCTCCCTTCACACGTGGCAGAACATTTCTGTGACTGAATATCCCTTCTGTTCGTTTGAATGCTGTTGTTTTAGTGGTGAGCCCAAACCATGTGCGGCTCTAAACACAGAACAGGAGCAGATCTTTCCCTTATACCTTATGTCTGTGGAGGCTCACAATCACTGATGGAAATAACTGACCAAAACACTGACGTGTGAATGAGGCTTTATTCAGAGGGATGGAACTGATTTTCAGTAGAAGAAATTTTTCCAACAAAATCTGTCCCATATGAATGCACCTTTGGGGGCGTATGCACACAGCGGTGCACAGTTTGGGCAGATTTTCATATGTTTTTTCACTTCATTTCTGCACCAAAATTTGTATGATTTGCAGATTTTAACACAGATTTGCATTGAATAATTCGACCAACTATCGAATGTGCTTTGTCGCCCTTATTCACACATCAGTGTTTGATCAGTGATGTCCATCAGTGATTGTAAGCCATAATCAGGAGTGGAGGCTACACAGAGATAAGGTATAAGGGAAAGATTTGCATCTGTTCTGTGTTTAGAGCCGCACCTGGTTTTAGCTCACAACCACTGATGGAAATCACTGACCAAACACTGACGTGTGAATAAGGCCTTCGCCTTTGTTCTGAGTTGTAAGTAGAATACTCAATTAAAGTGCCAACATCAGAATCCGCAGGACTGTGCTTATGGTACTTTCACACTTGCGTTGCTGGATTCCAGCATGCAGTTCCGTCACAGGAACTTCCCGCCAGATCCGACAATCTGTATGGAACTTGATACCATTTGTAGGCAGATCCGGATGCGGATCCGTCTCACAAATGCATTGCAATACCGAATTGTCAAAACAGATCCGGTATTTATCTTTTTCACATTTTTAAAGGTCTGCGCTTGCGCAGACCGGAAGACCGGATCCGTCAATGCGGTAATTTTAATGCTGGATCCGGCACTAATACATTTCAATGGGAATTAATTCCGGATCCGGCATTCCAGCAAGTGTTCCAGCATGCTGTGGTATTTTCTCCGACCAAAAAACGTAAGAGGGACTGAACTGATGCATCCTGAACGGAATGCTCTACATTCAGAAGGCATTAGGATTAAACTGATCAGTTTTTTTCCGGTATTGAGCCCCTAGGACGGAACTCAATACCGGAAAAGAATAACGCTAGTGTGAAAGTACCCTCAGTTTCTTTTTTCTTTTGCACATGATGCACGTTTTTGAGATAGGTTTCCTGCAATTATTATACCTACCCCAACAGTTTTGAAAAGCATTTCAAAGGGAATATTCCACTATGAAAACTAGCCCGGAACTACTATAATGTTTGGATAGCTTAGATTATGCTTTATTATGGACTGTTGGCTGTATTCCAGACTTCTTGTGGTTACATTCATTCACCCCCAGAACTGATCCTGGCATGGAGCCATTTTGGATGCTGCTCTCTCCTAGATCTTTCATGGCTGCCGAATACTAGCACAGCGCTTTTAAGATGCGATGATATCATGCAATTGTCATGTGCTATACCAAGAGTGAAAAATAAATGGCCATTTACTGCAAAGTGAAATGATCCTCTTCCCCATGGAACGGAGCCCCTGATGTCATCTGTAACATATCAGTAAGCTGAGGAGATGTGAAAAACGTCCTATGAGAGCGTCGCCCTTGTGTAGAAGCGCTATTTCTTGGGTAGGTGTCAGTTGCGGGATTGGCAGGGACGTGGCTTTCAGCTGTGAATTGTGCTATTATGTGACTTCACAGCTGTACCATGTTACATGCTCCAGATCTGCCAGTGCGACTGGAACACAGCTTTATTGTGTCACTGACATGTGCGCCTTTCTCTGCTGGATCACGTGCAGCGCTGAGACGTCGAGACAAGGCCGCATTGACTTCACCGCATACAGGCAGGATTGTCCTATTTCCAGCTGTATGATCCTTTTCTGTGGTTCCCCAGAGTCCCTGCCTCCTGTCAGAAGGTCATATAGTCCAGAAGTGAACTGATCCAGCAGAATTACTGAAGAAATGCAAACTCGGCGTACTTTCACACTTGCATTATTCTTTTCCGACATAGAGTTCCGTCAAAAGGGCTCTATGCCGGAAAAGAACTGATCCGGCATATTCCAATGCTTTCTGAATGGATAGAAATCCGTTCAGTTTGCATCAGTATGCCTTCCGTTCAGTCACTGTCAGGCGTTTTTGGCGGACATAATACCGCAGCATGTATTCCGCATTCATTCCCATTCAGTTGTATTAGTGCCTGATCCGGCATTAATTCCCATTGACTTGCATTAGTGTCGGATCCGGCATTAATTCCCATTGACTTTCATTAGTGCCGGATCCGGCATTGCGAAACAACTGAAGGACGGAAAACTGTAAAAGAGACTGCAAGACGGATCCGTCCATCCGCATGACAAGCGGAGAGACGGATCCGTCCTTGCAATGCATTTGTAGACGGATCCGCACCTGGATACGTCTACAAATGCTGTCGCACTGATCGGCGGATCCAGCAGGCAGCTCCGAAGACGGAACTGCCTGCCGGATCACGGATTACCCGAACGCGAGTGTGAAAGTACCCTCAGATGGTTGAAGGCCATAATCCTAATTCAGATTAGGCTATAAAATCCTTCTCTCTCATCTGAGTGGTGGATCATGAGACCCCTAGGTCATGGATCAGCAACCTCCAGCACTCCAGCTGATGTGAAACTGAAACTCCCAGCATGCATCCACATCTATGGTAGTTCAGAGAACAGCCAAGTAAGTGTTGCATGCTCGGAATCGTAGTTTACAACAGGTTGCCAAAGGCTGTGCAGGCATGCTGGGAGTTGTAGTTTTGCAACAGCTGGAGGCACACTGGTTGGGAAACACTGCACTAAAGGACATACAGGGTTATTTTAAAGATGACTTCCAGGGGATCCCCCTTGAGAGGATTTTTCTGTAGATCTTCACAGTTTTTAATTTTTTTACGGAGGGTTATTACCTTCTTTACAGCAAAATAAATATGCAACTAGCTGAGCGTGGATGTTGTGGCTGTATTCACAAATTTCCTTTTTTCTGACATGGTTTTCTGAAATCACAGCAAAACACTCTGCCTTCAAAGTGTAAACACATCCTTAGGGCTCATGCACCTGAATGCGCCGTGTTTTGCAAATTGCGGATCCACAAAACACGGATGCTGCTCATGTTCGTTCCACAATTTACAGAACTGGTTGCCCATAATAGAAATGCCTATTTTTGTCTGCAAAACGGACAAGAATAGGACATGTTCTATTTTTTTTTTTACTGTGGCAACGGGGCGGGGCAACAGGTGCGGACAGCACACAGAGTGCCACTCCAGCAATGCAGTCTGGTTCCCACTATTTCCAGAATAACTGGCCTCAACGGTCACTCGAAGATGATTGGGACATCATCACTTAGGAATAATGGGGACCAGAAAAGGCAGATTGGACTAATGGTGCTGGAGCAGGTGAGGGGTTGTGCCACTAATATCCCGCCCAACAGATATCGCTGTTACAGCACTTTCCCCAAATACCACCATTTATCGAAACTGACTAATTCTAAAGTTATTAGCCAACCTTGCGCCCTGTGGAAAATCTGGTATAATATTTAGTTGCTGTAGGCTACATCCTGCATTGGAGACTGGTAACGTAGGACATGGGAAGAACAGGAGGTGGGGTTAGTGTCACATTATCTGCTGATATCAGGACACGTCTCTCTGCCATAAGGCATGATGGGACAGTGGTCACATGACAAACCAGGAAGTAGGAGTCAAGCATGGGGGATAAGAGAAAACTGCAAAAAATAAAATACAAAGAGGAATGGGAGCTAGAGTAATCTACTTTAGGCTCATGCACACAAATGTGTGCCAGCCATGCCCGTATTGTGGCCCGAAAACAGCACAGCATTCACTTGAATGGGTCCGAAATCCGGAACATACGGAGTGGAAGGCCATGACGTTTCGGTCTGTGCCTCCAAGTTGAATAGGTCTGTATATGTCAGTGCAGGCCACATGGATGGTGCCCGTGCATTGGGTACGGCACACGTTTGTGGCACAACCCTTTTTATGTTTTCTGTATATACATTTTTCTTCAAGTGCTCCGGACTGGAGATACTTCAGGTAAAGTAGGGACAGAAATTTTGTCCAATCTGTATTTCTGAAACCTTACAAAAGCAGGAGAAGAGATACATAATCCTTTAACAAAAAATAGGACAAATACAAGCACTCATAAATAGGGCAATGTGACAGTCAATAATCGCTTAGAAACTCTGTGGTAAGTGTCTTCATAGCCAAAAGCGGCTGTAAGGATCCAGAAGGTAACGTTGGATTTAGTGTCCCTTTACGGGGTAGGTTAGTAGCTCAGACCTTACCTGGTAGTTACCTGGTCTTCTCTTTTCTCTCGTGTAAAGGGTATATTCACACATGACACATTTTGTTCAAGTGTGCGTGTCATTCATTGTACGGCATGTTTCTCAGACTCGGGCGGTTCAGCTGTTGTGCAGTAGGGCCTAATGCCCACATGAAAACCTGCTGTTGTTGGCACATGGCTCGTATCTCTTAACCCTTTGGTATTGCACATTCACTATATAGAATCCTAAGTATTTCTAAGTGAGTGTTCATTTCACACATTGAAAAAGTCCAGACGTTCACTGTGGATTTTCTGTCTCACTTGTAGTATACAATATTTGTATTGGTGGTGGTGGGTTTTTGGGTATACTTTGGATCACGAATGAAGTGGCGTCAGGCAGACTGGCAGGGAAGTTGTTAAGGCATTACAGGGTATAGTATTACGAGGACTGATTCATGCTTTATATTGATCAGTTCCTGCCAGTAATTTCTCATTGAACCGCGAGCATGGAGACAGTTTCCGGTAGCTATGTGCTATATAAAAGGCCCAGATGAGTACTTAGTCCGGATATACGGGGCTTACCAAAAGATTTCCTTCTTCCCAAAAGACTAGATGGTTCTGTGCATTTCATTGAAACGCAGATAAATGGTGAAGAAACCAGTGCAGTTCTCGCCATCTGTTCGCTGAGGCTGCAGCAGCCGTATGTACTGTGCCATCTTGTGTCCTATCATATTCTGTGCCAATCTGTTCACATGTCTACAAAATGGAGCTGACGAAAGGCAGAAGCTTAGCGCCACATGCCATTTCAGAATGTGTGTTTCTCCCATCGCTACCTGTGTACTATTTGTAAGCTTACCTATACCTTGCTATAGAAGCTGTATAAGGACTGATTCACACAACAGCATTTTTTGTCCATGCACAATCCAGACTGCACCCACATAGCAGACAGACCCCTAAGGCCTCTTTCACATGGGCATCACATTTGACGCCCGGATAGGATGCGGGTGCGTTGCGGAAAAATGCGCAATTTTTCTTCGCTTGTGCAAACTTTTGTAATGCGTTTTGCACGCGCGTGGGAAAAATCGGCATGTTTGGTACCCAGACCCGATGCCGGACTTCATCACTGAAGTCTGATTTCGGGTTGAGTATTCTGGAGATTTTATTATTTTCCCTTATAACATGGTTATAAAGGAAAATAATAGCATTTTCACTAAAGAATGCTTTGTAGAATGTGGATTAAGGGGTTAAAAATAAAAAACGGAACTCACCTTAGCCACTTGATCGCGTAGTTGGCGATCTCTCTTCTGTCTTCAAGCATTAGCTGCAGTCTAAAGGACCTGTGATGACGTCACATCACATGGTCCTGATGTGACGTCATCACAGGTCCTTTAGACTGCAGCTAATGCTTGAAGTGAGAAGAGAGATCGCCAACTACGCGATCAAGTGGCTAAGGCGAGTTCCGTTTTTTATTTTTAACCCCTTAATCCACATTCTACAAAGCATTCTTTAGTGAGAATGCTATTATTTTCCTTTATAACCATGTTATAAGGGAAAATAATAAAGATCGGGTCCCGTCTCTTAGCAACCATGCAGAAAAATCGCACTGCATCCGCACTTTTTTGCGGATGCTTGCGATTTTCCCGCAGCCCCATTCACTTCTATGGGGCCTGCGTTGCGTGAAAAACGCAAGATATAGAGCATGCTGCGATTTTCACGCAACGCAGAAGTGATGCGTGAAAATCACAAATCATATGCACAGCCCCATAGAAATGAATGGGTCCGTGAAACGGGCCTAAGAGTAAATGGTCTGTGCAGAGAAACCCGCAACATGCACTATTTGTTCATTTTCCATCTGAGATCCATTCAAGTGAATGGGGAAAAAATAAGCTCAGCAGGAGTCCACACAGATATCCACATGTCCGTGTTTTGCAGATGAAAGTCGGAACAGAGAACTGAATCAGGCCTAGTAGCAGATACTCCAGTTTCGCTTTCAGAGCAGGAGATATCCAGGTTCTAGATTGAGATTGTATTAAAGAATTTATTTTCCTTCTTTGAATCCCATAATATTAGTAAGAAGACGCCTCTTCTTTGTCAGACTATTTATGAAATGGGACAAAAAACTAGTGTTGAGCGAATTGAAGTATCCAAAGTGGACTTCGATCCAAATTTCAGGAAAAACTTGATTCACCGCAAAGCTGAATTTCCTCGCGCTTTGTGGTAACGAATAATTTTTTCCTGAAATGGCGGTAGAAACAAAAAAAATCATACTCTCTTCATCCATCATCCGCTGCGGCCATCTGGATTGAAGGTGGTCATGGGATCAAATAGATAAGGTGAGTATTTTTTACTTCTTTTTTTTTTTTAACTGGATTAACCCTTGAAAGCCCTCAATGTTAATCTCAGATGCCACGATCAGTGATGAATGCAGCATCTGAGTAGTTCCTCATCATCAATTCCTCATCATTGCGCCCCCTACATACAAAGAAATGCCCTGAAGTGAAGAATGGCTTAAAGGGGTTGTCCAGCTTTTATTTAGTGATATTCTGAAGATAGGTCATCACTAGCTGATCGGCAGCGGTCTGACACCCTGTACGCCAGTCTGTCCGCTGTAGCTCTGGTGCTGAAACTTCCAAGCTCTGTCAACTGTGTAGTGGAGGGAGCTCAATCTGAAATCAGTAGATGCGGCTTGGCAGTGACGACTTCTGTGCCCTACAGAGCTGGGTAGTTTTGATGGAACCACCCCCTGAACAGCTGATCGGTGGGGGTGCAGAATATTCGGCCATCACTGATCAGCTTATCATGGCCTATCCTATATATGACCACTGTATGACAAAGGGAATACCGCGTAAACTTTTCACTAACACAAAGTGGCATAAAAATCTGCATTATACCCCCTTCTTCTATACGCTGCCTGGCATCAGTTGTCATCTCTCTTCGAACAATTACTGTTAAAGGGAATGGCTGCTGTGAACACATGGATCTAGCGATGACGTGTGGACACCTCATGTGACCTCTGCAGCCAGTCCCTGGTTGTAGTGGTGAAGTTTTGCTCAGTGAATTACATCCCATGTAGATATATTACCATAAAAAGTTTTAAAATGGGATTCCTAAACCACACAGATACTCGGGCAGGCCTTATGCCATCAATGTTTCTGAAGGGAAAACCCTCAAAATTCAAGTGTGAAATGCTTGTTGTTTTCTCCCTACCCTTGACCTGTATGTATTCTTAACTGGGCAGCTGGATTTAGTAAGCTGATTAGATGCTTAGGCTCCCATTATCCTGTTAGGCGCTACTAGGAACGGCTTATTTCAGGAGTCAAGAAGTCTGACACCCTTTATGGGATCCTCTTTCATTGTGTGTCTAGAGAACAATGTGCCACAAAATGTCAATGGTTTGTGCCGTAAAGAGGGGAACGATTTTACATTAAGGTGGCCATACACATTAGATAGATGGTTGAACAATCATCTGGTGAACGTTTGTTTCTCAGACACAGACCTAGTCGTTTAAAGGGCTTCTGTCACCCCCACTGATGTAATTTTCACTAGCTGACATTAGCTACTTGCTAATGTCAGCTGAGTTCAAACATATGTTTCCTAACTTTTTTCCTGTTTTCTATCTTCTAAAAAACTTACTTTTGTGATATGCAAATTATCTTCGCTACCAGCAAGTTGGGCGGGTACTTGCTGGTAGCCGCCGCATCTTTATGCCCTTGGAACGCCCCCTCTTCTTTTGATAGACAGGGCCAGCGTGCTCTCCTCCTCTCGCTGGCCCTGTCTGCAGCTGCAATCCCGCGCCTGCGCCGTATCGGTCTTTAGTCGGCGCAGGCGCTCTGAGTGAAGGACGCTCGCTTAGGCGCTCTGTCCTCAGTGCGCCTGCGCCCGATGGCGTCAGCCCTACACCCGGAAGAAAAGACGCCGGCATCGCCTGCTCCTTACCAGGGATGCCGGCGTCTTCTCTTCCGGGTGTAGCTCTGGCGTCATCGGCGCAGGCGCACTGAGGACGGAGCGCCTAGCGAGCGTCCTCACTCAGAGCGCCTGCGCCGACTAAAGACCGATCTGGCACGGCGCGAGCCAGCGAGAGGAGCAGAGCGCGCTGGCCCTGTCTATCAAAAGAAGAGGCGTTACAAGGGCATGAAGATGGCGGCTACCAGCAGTACCCGCTAACTTGCTGGTAGCGAAGATAATTTGCATATCACAAAAGTAAGTTTTTTAGAAGATAGAAAACAGGAAAAAAGTTAGGAAACATATGTTTGAACTCAGCTGACATTAGCAAGTAGCTAATGTCAGCTAGTGAAAATTACATCAGTGGGGGTGACAGAAGCCCTTTAAGTTCTTCAAACTGGCCATACATGTTCAGTGAACCCCGGCGATGGCCGAAAGATCTTTCTGATAACATATTTCCCAAGAAAGATCTTCCGTCCACGAACAATCTTTCATCTGACTACCGGACAAGAATATTACACATGGCCGACTTCTTCTTAGACAATGATGGCCTAAAACGATTACTCGTTGTTGTTAAATTTCTCCTGATGAATGTTCGATCATTTTGATCAACTTAGACCAATGTGTATGGCCGCCTCGTACCTAGGTGTTTAGGATTGCTTTTCCTTGGTGGGAAACAGGAAATCTCAAGTAAAATGCAGTTTATCTTACTTTTGGTTGTATTTCTCTGATTTAATATGTAATGGTTTTGTATTTTTTTTCCCATTTAGATCACTCAACTTCCAGTGGTACATCCACGTTTAAGCCAGTGAACCCACTGGTGTGTCTTCCATCTGCCCATGTCATGCCCTCTACAGCCAGGTCATCACTGCCCAGACACAGAGAGGACAAGCTGGAGACTTCCTGTTGGGATAGCGGTTATTCCTTGCCTGGGGCTGGTAGAACATATGGCCATACTGACACTCCTCTTGACATGAAGGACTCCAGGCCAATGAAGAAGTGGTCATCTCTTTCTAAGTTGAGCACACAGGATGCTTTTGGTCAAGTGGACAAAGCCGGGTCACGGCATAGCCTTGAACGCACAGGTCGAGAGAGTTCTCTGTCCCAGCAGTCGCGGGCCTATAGGCCAGCATGTCTTCACTACAGCATGGAAGCTCTTAAACTGGACGATAAGGAGATAGATAAAAAAGATCTGATGGACATAGACCTCAAATATAAGTACGACACCTGCCGCAGTAGTGACTTTACTAAATCTGCTCCACAAACTAGGAGGCATACCTTGGATATGACCTATAGTGCCTTACCGGAAAGTAAGCCTTCTGCTAGTGACTCATATGTGCAAAAACACAGTTATTTTGGGTACCAGGCTGGCACCCCTCTTCAGTCTTCTTTAAGAACTCAGATGTGGCTTTCAGATCAGCTCCATGCAAATTGTCACGACAGGCGAACTCCAGAGGAATCCTGTTGTCTGTCTGCTTGGAATCCATTAGAACATCTCCGTCAAGACACAGAGGTACTGACAGTAAGTTGGATTATGCTGCCATCTAGTGGTTACCTTGTACAATTACAAATGTAATCTTGCACTTTTAGCGCTGACAAGTAAAATGAAGCATGTGATAATAGCCTCGGTTTTCAGATAATATTTCTTTAATAATATTAAATGTATACATCTACTTATGCATTTAACATAGATTTCTTGGTCGCTACCCTTTTTTGCAGACATTTACAGTAAGTGGTCTTATAGTCGTTCACTTGTAACAATGCTGCTGCCTGTAGGTCTTTGTTACTTAAGACAGGTCCAAGCATTGAGGGTCCACTGTAAAGTATTGACCACGTACAGCGCCCACACAGCACGACTACAGACGCTCCATGAATCAACACACATTGTTTTCTCCGCTAGACTACCTCCATTATGCAGCATGCAGTAGAGCATGTCATGATTCCTACTATCAAATACCTGAGAAAAAAAAACTTTATATAAAAAAATGTGATCATGCTGTATTACAAATCTGTGCGAAACTGATCCGTCATCCAGCTTTAGACATTGGATTTAAAGGGAGTGTGTCATCTGAAAATGCCCACGGTTGTGCAGGGGATTTATATTGATGGGGTAGGTCATTAGTATCAGTTCGACAGGGGTCAGACTCCCGGCACCCCTACCGATCACCCGTTTGAAGAGGAGGCGGAGCTCATGCAAGCACTGCTTTCTCTTCAAGATTACATTGCACTTCATCTCGCTTGCAGCAGTGGTGCAGTGTAAATACAACTGCTTGATCGGCTGGGAGTCGCCCCGCACTAGTCTGTTATTAAAGGCCTATCCTGAGGATAGGTCATCAGTATAAACCCCTTCACAACCCCTTTAAATCAAGCTTTTTATGATAAACATATTTATCTATAATTTTTTTATTTTCCATGTACTAAAAAAGAAAAATATTGAGTCGTGCACTTTTCACAGCGGCCACTAGGCCTAAAATATGTTAAGACCTCCTGTTTTTTTTAGCTCATCTACATGGACCATAGACTTCCATGGGAGTTTTTTTTTTTTTTGGGCATGACTCTGTGATCTGTGGAGAGATCAGGAGGGAGTAGATAAGCTGTGATATCACCGGTTGTGAATGGTGTGATGCTGTGCTATCTTTACATAAGTGCTATCTGTCATTGTAAATCTCCCTGTGAAAATAATGACATATTATTAGGCCAACTGATTTTAGTTTTTTCAAATATAAATGAATAAGTAAAACAAAAATCACCCAAAATTCTAAAAAAACGTGATTTAAATAGTAGGCAATTTTCTAACACATTCCCTTTAAACGTGGTTGCTAAACGTGTCAGGAAAATATTAGCCGGGTGTTCTGTATTCTGTGTTAGTCCCAATTTGGATCTAGGATACTTGTAGGTCGACAGGCTGTTGTGTTGTACTCTGTTACACGTGCGAGTCTTGGTGGTGTACTCTGGATGTCGCTGTTGGCCTCCGTAGATGAAGGCCGGGCTGGGCAGGAATGTTTTTCCATATTCTCCTTCCAAAATCTTTTCATAATGCCACTGTATGGAGGCGATTAATGTAATAGGATTACCCACTGAATAGCAGAGCTTGCTGAACTGTAATCTTTAAAACAATTTCAGTCTTCTGGAAGTAAATCCTCCGGTACCAGCCCTCTGTGGGTGTCATCAACTAAGGTTATATTTCCAATTAGCTGTGACCTTTTACTACAGCGGAGGTGCTCTGACTTAAAGGGGTTTTCCAACCTCAGATTGTTATTTGAATGCCCCCACTACCCATTGGAGTCTGTTGACGGAAGCATACTTACTTCTTTCCCGACACTCCGTTTTGTCTCCCCGAGTCCAAACATTTCTTTACTGCGTTTCGGTCCTTACATGTAAACGTCCGGCACTGACGGGGGTCACGTGCGCCGCTGCAGCCAATGACTAGCCGCATTGTTATGGTTGAACAACCCCTCTATGAACTCTCCACAGGATAGGTCAATATGAGATTGTGGGGTCTGACTGCTTGGACCTCCACTGCTCATGAGAGATGGGTCCCTGAGTCCTCTGAGGGAATGGAGCGATTGTCAGACCTGGGCACTGCCAGGACTCTGCTTCCTTTTTGCAGTCACATAGAATATGTGATATGATATACTAGAGCGGTGAACTCAGGCCCCCCCTCTCTCCTAATGGTCAGACCCCACCAATCAGATACTTGTCACCTATCCCGTGGATAGGTGATACGGTGTTTATGGCTTCAGTATCTGATGGGTGGTTATACAACGCCCTGTACATGCTGATCAGCTGTTTGAGTCAATCTGGTGCTGGAACTACTTCAATGGGGAAGTGCGTCAGTAACCAGCTTCAGCCAGCACACAATGCTGTGTAGTTCTGACTCCTGGCACTGGAGCTACTCTGAAAGGGCTGATTTCAGTGGGACATGTGAGGTGTTGGACCCCGGCTGATCAGATATTGATGGCCTATCCTGACAATAGGCCATCAGTGGTAAAGGAGTGGACAACCCCGCTAAGCCTGTCCGAAGTCTTCCCCCACTCTCAATGGATGGAAGTTTGATGTCATCAAGAGCAAATGGATATACATTTTCATTGTTACTAACTTCACATTTACTATAGCTCCTCCACCTCTGAAAATATTCTCTGTGACATAGCTGTAGAAAAGCAATGCATCTGTAGATGCCAGTAGGAGAAACCAATTATTTTTAGTACGATAGACCAAACAATTATTATTTGTACAACCATCCAGATCTTTCAAGTGTACCTATGATTATAGGCGGCTTTTCATAATTCAATAGTACAAGCGAATATAGGAAAATTTGTAATCTATCTTATTAGAGAAATTGCCTCTTTTCCCACTTGTCAGTCTTATTTCCTCCTACTCTTGCTTCCTCAGTTGTTCACGCACATGAACTGATAAAATTCATCTTCAGAGAGGAGATGCTCAACATCTTCACTGAGTAATCAGGCTAAATGCTGCCCATAATAATCTTTTTACAGAAGAGGGGGAAGGTGGAAGGACATAGACATGCTGCTGCTCTTGGCTCTAGTATCCTCCTATCTCACCCCCAGAGCTGGATTCACAGCTACACTGCTCAGTACTGTTGCTTTTGAGTGTGTGCTATAAAGAAATTGAGGAGCAGGATTTCCTCTTATCTCGGTGAGCCTTGCACTTGTAACCTGATCTGTTGGATGAAGCTGAAAACTGTCTCTAATGAATTAAGAGTAAAGGTGGATTTACAGTCAGTTAGCTCCTCGTTAAGTGGCGGTGAACGAGCTGCTGCAATCGCTCGTCCCCATACAAAATTATCGTTCCTGGGCAGCAGACCGCTTTTTAGACACCACAATCTGCTGCTCGGGAAGGGAGATTGAGGTGTCTGCACCAACGATCCTTTCATCCAATGAATGAGGATTTTGCTTGTTCACCGGGTGATTATTGGGAACAAGCATTCGTAGGAACGTTAGTTTTCGGTAATTGGCCCGAACATTGGTCTGTGTAAATCCACCTTTAATGAACAATGTGGGGGGTGGGGGGAATTCTGTAAGAAGACATATTACAAAGTTGATTATGGAAAGTTGCTTATAATCAAAGATTAGATGAAATTGGATACAGAAATATTGGTTTATTAGGTATGATAATGTGTATTCACAGTGCAATCAGAAGTCGCCATTATGGCTGGGTTTTTACACAGACATCTCCTCTTCTGAGCTATTAGTAGTGGAAAACCTGTGGCTATCATACATTCACACTTGCAGGATAAACGATAAAATAATGAAACGAGACTTGAATGTACATTAAAGATATTTTCAGGTTATTCGGAATAGATCTGATAAAGTTAGAGCTCATAAACAGCAGTCTCCATCTATAAAGAATCATCAAGATGCTCAGTGTACATATTTTATTAATTTATGGATTTCATACTTCTTAGAAGTGAATTCAGAAAAAAGTTATACAAAAGTGCAAGTAAATGTCTAAATATCAGTGTTCCCTGGCACGCCTTAGTTCTCCTGCCCTCTAACTTGTGAAGGAATAGCTAGATCTAAGGTTAGTACAGTAAATTCTTACACATTCTGCTTTCTCAAGACATATTGAGGTTGACGGATATATACAAGTAGTTCTTTCCAGGGTTTTCTCATCAGCTCCTTGGTGATCTGGGATTTTTAGAGGGAATGGATAAGGGTTGTCTTATTGTAGACACTTCAGGTTGCTCCAATCCTTGGCGCTGGTACTGGCAGATATTGCATTATGGCATCCATCACGCCAGCTTTATGGTCATGTATGATATTGTATGTAATGGAGGATCTTCACCAGATTGGATGTTTAAAGCCCCAGTGTCATCTCGGTTGTCGGCAATGAGAAACCGTCTGGAAGGAATGTCCTTATAACTTTAAGTCCCAGATGGGTTATACCCTCCTTGGCGGTTCTGATTGGTCATGGTACAGTAAGTTATCCAGTCATAGCTTCTCACAGTAGTTTGACCAGGATAAACATAAGAAGAAGAACCATGATGATCAGGACGAAATTCAGCAGAAGGTTGAGGCCTCTGTTGTTGGCAAGATCCATTGTGTTCTGTCCTCTTCAGTCTTTGACCTTCTTGGATTTTGTTTTCTTTCTCTAGGAAGATAGTACATTTTACATATTTGTTTTATTGACCCCCCCTGGACCACTAGACAATTGTAATGTATCTAACTAAACTTACACATTCTTGAAAATATGCAGAATGCCGCAACGGTATTTGGCCAGCCGAATCTTGGCTGGAAACGGGCTGGATCCCTGCCAGGTCCCATTATAGTCAATGCGCTCCAGCGGGGAAAGGTAGTACCTGAACAGTTTTGCGCTAGTGTGAAACTAGCCTAAAGCAAGCCATTTCCATTTGATGTTTTGGTGTAGTACAGGGATCAGCAAACTCCGGCACTCCAGCTGTTCCGAGACTACAACTCCCAGAATCCTCCTTTCACTTCTGTAGGAGTAACTAGAACAGCTAAGCAAGTATGCATGCTGGGAGTTGTAGTTTCAGAGCAGCTGGAGTGCCGAAGGTTGCTTATCCCTGCTGTAGTATGAGGTAGAAGTAGTTCTAATGCAGTGTGTGTATGTAAATTACTGGTGAAGAGCCAATGGCATCTGGCGCATGCACAGTAAAGTCTGGTGTACTGGCCTCGGATTCATCTGCACATGTGCCTGACTCTTATCCAGTAACACACTGTTTATATGTTTTTAAATACTTAAAGGGGTTATCCTGGAAAAGATTATGAAGACCTATCCTTAGTGGTTTCGGGAAGCCGTGGCACTCACCTGAGCTCTGATAAGCACTGTGGCCTCCTCGCGGCTTACCAAGAACAGCGCCGCGCTTGGTATTGCAGCTCAGGTCCATTCAAGAGGTCGTGGCACAAAGCCTGGCCTCTTCTAACAGCTGATCGAAGGGCGTCCCGGGTGTCAGACCCCTATAGATCTGATATTGATGACCTAGCCTCAGGATATCTTTTCCCGGATAACCCCTTTAATGCTAAATGAAGATATTTGATGGAGACTTGTTTAGAACTCTATTCCCCAGCAGTATGACGACATGCTGGTGGTTTGGTGTATAAATGGCGAGTGACAGGATCCCTTTAAGTGACTAGATGTCATCGGTACTTGATAGAAGAATGAAGGCACCATTTGGGTCCCAGGCTGATAAACATACTAATATTTTATTGCTGTTTTGTCAAGCAGAGTTTCTTATTCTTAGTACAAATATACAGTTACGTGACATGATTACGGAATTTTCTAATGGGTTTGAAGGAGAAGTCGCGGTTTTCATTTTTTCCCTGATTTTTGGATGGCTTTCATCAGTGAGTTACCATGGCACGTAGATAATATTATGCCGTTCTGAACTTTTCAACTGGCCACATTTGCTTTCTCCTCATTAATGTGATAATCCCTGATAGTCTATGGCGCTACGATAAACTTAAGACTGTATTTCTCTTGTCTGAAATTTTTATCTAAAGGTTTTCTAAAATGTTGAACTATTGCTTTCTCTGTGTAAGGGCTTGTTCACACGACCGTATGTTTTTGCTGTCCGTTTTCACGGATCCAGTGTTTCGTTTTTGGATTCGTTATGTTCCGTTCCGTTCAAACACATATGCAAAATGGGCTGGGCATAGCATTTCTACAACATGGATCAGCAAAAAACGGATGACATGCGGACATATGTTCCATATGCATTCCGTTTTTTATACTGACCCATTGACTTGAATGGAGCCACTGAACGTGATTTGCGGACAATAATAGGACCTGACTCAAAATGTTGCAAAACGGAATGCATACGGAGTACATTTCTTTTATTTTTGCGGACCCATTGAAATGAATGGTTCCGTCTACGGAAAGCAAAAAAGGTTTGTGTGAACGAGCCCCAACACGCATACATTCAATATCCTGATGAAAGATGCAAATCAACCACCGTTTGCTCAATATGCTGATCGGTAGCATGATTATAAGTGCCAGTTCGAAAACTAGCCTTCCTATGAACCGTTCTTCCTCATAATTGGCCCAAAAAGTGTCACCATGTACAACTGAACTTGAGAGACTTAAGTATGTAAATTCCAAGTGTTGCTGAATCTTTTCCTATAAAACTATCAATCTGCTCAGCTCTTCCTGCTCTATAACATGCTGCCTGCAGGTTGCACTGCAGTTCATGGGGACTGGTTCTCATATAGAAGGCTATACACAAGATATTCCTCCGATGGTCTTGCAGAGCTCGTTGGGGCAGCTGACAGTGTAATTCAGGATAGCTCAACACACAGTTGTCTGTGGAAATAAATGTCCAAGGTGTTGGATTTTTATCTGTTTGATCCTTTCTTTTCCTGCAAGATAAACGCCCGAGTCGTCCTTCCACTCTCTACCACTATTGAGAAAATAGGAGGATAGCTATTGTGTGTGTAGCAAGAAGTCCGTGATGCAGGGAATTATTATTATTTTTTTTTTTAAAAAGAGAACCTTCCACCATGCAATGCACCATACTATAGAGCAGGAGGAGCTGAGCAGATTGTTAAATAATTTTGTTGGAAAAGGTTTAGCAAAACTTGTAATTTATACGTTGAAGTCTCTGCTCTTTTTGAGCTCAGTTGTACAAGGGAGCTTACTTATCAGTGACTGACAGCTATCTATGTATACTCCCTTATTCAGGAAATGCCATCAATCACAGATAAAAAGTCGAATAGGCTGTCTTGAGTTCAGAAAGAGCAGAAATGTAAATGTATGAAATTACAAGCTTTATTGAATCTTCCCTCAAATCAGTGTGCTCAGCTCCTTCTGCTCTATAGCCTGCAGATTACAGTGCATTTCCTTTTAAGTTATTCCTCTCAAGTGAATATCACCAGGCACTTACGAAGGGGAGAATAGTCACTACATGTTGTCTGGTCCCCTGTTTAGCACCTCCAGGAGGCTTCTAAGTGGATGCTTACCAGCCGATTGTCATTAAGGTGGCCACACACATTAGATCCCCTCTCACAGTTACTGATGTTAGGAGAAAGAAGGATCAGACATGTTGAATTTCAGCATGAACAAGCATTTCTTCCCATGTGAGAAGAGGTGGTGCCAGAGGGGGCTATCAGTGGCTTATTCCCCTTTACCTACTGAAAAAAACACGCACACTTGGTTGAAGGTGGGCTGTACAATCTGACAGAACAAAATGCATACATACACTTTTTTTTTTCTGAGGAATGCTGGCATATCCAGGTGCGCTCTAAAGTCAGAAGTGACATTCTGTGGTGTGAACATACTTTTATTTAAGTAGAGGGGACACACTACAAATCCGAACGCTTATACGGGATTGCATGGTAGGAAATGAAATGTTACAGCAGGTTTTTTCCATAATAATATAAATACCAATTTACAAGTGAAAAGAAATGAGACTACATGCAAAGCCGAGAAAAGGCACGTGGTGATAAATTTTACATCACATCTTTGTGGTGGCGGTTTAGTCTGTCTGGTCGGAGAACCTCAGAGGAGCATCACAATGATGCAGATGAGAAGAAGACAGATGAGAATAAGAGAGAAATTGACAAAGAGTTCTTGTAGGTTTTGACGGGTCTGCTGGTTGACCTCAATATTTGAGGCTCTCCTCATTGCAGATCGGGTAATGTGCTGGACCTTATCCATGGCTACAGAAGGACAGGGAGGTACAGGTGATGGGTTATAGAAGAAGTGCAGAAGGAGAGAGAGTGCTTCCCGAGGGTAAGGAGGACCTTAGGCTTCTCCCTGACTTTAGAGATCCTCTGGTGAAGCTGAGTGAGCAGGAGAGTGAAAGTTAGAAATTCATAGTGAAAGTGAATCGTGCAAGTTAATAAATGCCATTTCCAAATAAAATCTATAACCAATCACGTCTTTAAAAACACCTTGGATTGAACCTTTATAACTTTATTCGTATAAGAAACATTGCCAAGTCATTTCTCCTTTACTCCATGGATATTGACCGTCAACTAGAGTTAATAATGTTAGTGATGGCCAAACCGTGAGGTGATCTGTAAAGCATGCAGCTGGAAGCCATCAAACGTGGTCATTGAGGAGTCCGACATGTACAGGTGAACCTCTTTGAGACCATCACCCACAATTAGTATGCATAATATGTGATGAACCTGAAAATCTGGTCTGGATAAGCGGGGTGGTCTTCTCGAAGAGGTTTTATTTTGTGTAGCGCGACACGTTGTACTGTGTATTCTCATCCTGTGGTTGAGTTCTCCTCTTGTGGATTTTTAGTGAATGTTTTCTGTGTTACACATGAAGTATAGTGTATTCTCTAGTCCATATTAGGCCAAGGAACACATGCCATCAGTCCGGGCACTGTGATATTTCAGCTTTCTCTTGGCTTTATACCGAATTCTCAGACAGAGACATAAACCAGAAGCATATAGACGCGGTGTAATGTGCAAGCTGTTATCTGCCTCATATACGCGTCTTCACATCCTGAGCAGAACAGACTGATATTACTACTATTAGTATTATTTTGATGTATTTTTTTAGTATTATGTGATGTCTATCGATCTTTTATGGGGCCATGAACATACAGAGCTTATGTAAACCATCTGACAGAAAAATCTCTCCCGGTTGTCCAAAGCACTCATCAAGAGCTCTACTTCCATGTCATAAACTGCTGTGGTAAAATGAAACCTGCGCTGTGATTGGTGGTTGTGGACATAAATTTCCATTTGGTATCAAAGAGTTCTGTATCTTGTTACCTAATCCCACCTAGACCGGGAGGCTGTCCAGCTAGTCCTGGCCTGTCATCGGTTTGCAGGCATATTTCCACTAATCCCATGGTTCCCATGGTGTTTGTGCCCCCTAAACCCACATGAGCAGGTTACGGATAACCGGGGATTTTGAGAAGGTCAGGAGTGGGAAAAGTACAGAGGTTAAAAATACTTGAAAATACATAAGTCACTCTGTTGTGCTGGCTGCTTTGGCGGGACTCCTGCTGTTATTCCTGGTAAACAATGGATTATTGCATTAGCAGGTGACTCTGTAGAGCTGCCTGGCGGTGAAGCATTATGTTTTAGCGATGAAATGTCTGTAGTAGAGGGAATGTGCCTTTTGTCCTGCTGCCTGGGAATATGAGGACTCGTGAAATTCCCAGGAAGTGCACGACTATATTTCACTGTATCTCTGAGGAATTCCTTCCATTTCCTCTGCACCATGGAAGGAGAGCTCAGAAGAAAAGACGACTAGTATTGTGTGCTCCACACCCATAGGTAACCACTGGGTGACACCGCCACGCCTGCTTTACGGGCACACATCTGGACTACCACTCAAACACTCAGCACAGGGAAAGTAAGTCTCTGATGCCCACAGCAGCCAATCGCAGCACAGCTTCCATTTTATATTCTGCAATTGAAACATGAAAGCTGTGCTCTGATTGGTTGCTATGGGCAACAAAGGCAGTTTCTGAAGTCTGCAGACTGTTGACTAGCCTTGCCTCTCCATTTTTTCCCTCCTTTACTTCATTACTATATGTACACGCCATGGCTTATTCTTTTCTGGTGTTATATCCATACATCAGGTTTAGTCATGTAAAGAAAACTTTTGCAACTTTCAGTTATATTTTTTTTATATCTATTTCTCACAGACTTCAATATATGTGCTTGCTGTTAGTGAATAGAGACATTTCCTCTTGCACTGAGAGGATGACAAACTACATGCCTAGTCCGTCTCACGCAGCTGCCAAGCTTGTGAACTGTACGTTAGGCTTTGATTATTTTTCGGTAATAAGCAGAAAACGCCACAGTTTGCTCATGTCGCCCCTCAGACCCCTGCCAAATTCATGGAATTTTCCCCCCCCAGAGAATGATCTGGTCACTTAGTGAGGAATTTTCCGCACATCTGTCGTACATTTATCTGAATGTATATCATTTTACTATTTTTTTTCTCCGCCTTCAGCTTCTGTTGTGATCGGTATTGCTAATAAATCTGAGGCGAAGGTGCACAATATGCCCAAATCCGGGTCATCTAGTACGCAGTAGGCATTTTTGGGAAAGATGCGTCCTACATGACGAGGACATCATTGGACTATTATCGAGACAGCACCACATACACGAGAGGAGACGACTCTGCCCTGTTCACACTGGCACACAAAGCCTTACCTTATTGTTTAGAGCGGAGGTCGGAGTGCCTTGGGCTACAGGAAAGTCTTCCTTCCACCCTTCCTGGAGTTGTGTGGCAATGCCTGAAGTTTGTCACTCAGTTTATGGGAACAATTGAGGAGGTGTGGAAGGAAGGGAGAGGGGGCTGGCTGTACGGCCATTGACATCACTCTGGAATGCTGCCGTTTGGATTTTCAGCAATTTGCTGCATTGTAGCAGGGAAGCCTCCTAATGATACAGCAGTGCTGGGGACTGTATAGGCAGCTTTGTGCTCACGTCTACGGCATATACAGTTTAGCTGTAAGATTTTTATAGCGAAAGACTTTGTATGAGACCGGTGTCTCCTAATTCATTATTTCCCATTGCGCTCATAGTACAAGCATGGCCATCAGTCCCCGTCTCCTATCTCAGACACCTTGGAAGGAGGGCATTTCTCAAGCCCTGCACCCCCTGCTTTAAAATGTTGCAAAATAGAACTTTGCATATGATTTTTTAAATTTATTTATTATTTTTGCTTATCTTAGGGTACTTTAACACTTGCAGCAGAGGATTCCGGCAGGCAGTTCTTTGGCGAAAACTGCCTGCCGGATCCGGCAAACTGTATGTAAACGCATGTCAACTTTTCTGACTGATCCGGCATTTTAATGCCGGATCAGTTTTTCCGGTGTCTCCGGCAAAACGGATCCGGCATTTATTTTTTTTCACATTTTTAGAGGCTTGCACATGCTCAGAACGGAATGCCGGATCCGTTGTTGCGGTTTTTTTAATGCTGGATCTGGCACTACTGCAAGTCAATGGGAATCAATGCCGGATCCGGCATGTGTTCCGGCATTTTGGACGGAGATAAAACCGCAGCATGCTGCGGTATTTCCTCTGTCCAAAACGACTGACAGTGACTGAACTGATGCATCCTGAACTGATTTTTCTCCATTCAGAATGCATGGGGATGTGACTGATCAGTTTTTTTTCTGGCATAAGGGCTCTTTCACACTAGCGTTGTTTCTTTCCGTCCTAGAGTTCCGTCCTCGGGGCTCTAGGACGGAAAGAAACTGATCAGGATAATCCTAATGCATCCTGAATGGAGAGAAATCCGTTCAGGATGCATCAGGATGTCCTCCGTTCAGTATGTGAACGTTTTTTGGACGTTGACAAAAGCGCAGCATGCTGCGGATTTGTCTCCGTCCAAAAAGCCGGAAGACATGCCGCAATGCCGGATCCGGAATTAATGCCCATTGAAGAGCATTATTCCGGATCCGGCATTAAGCTAAACGTCGATTCGGCGCATCGCCGGATCCGACGTTTAGCGCTGCGCATGCGCAGCAGCCGTTCCAATCGGGGCCCCCAGTGTAAGCTGGGGCTCCGATCAGTTACCATGGCAGCCAGGACGCTACTGGAGTCCTGGCTGCCATGGTAAGTACAACGCAGCAGTGTACTTACCTGCACTGCGGCCGCCGGGCGCTCCATTATGACATCACAGGTCCGGGCGGCACATTGATCTATGCGCCGCCCGGACCTGTGACGTCATTAATTTAAGTACACCGCTGCTGAGTACCATGGCAGCCAGGACTCCAGTAGCGTCCTGGCTGCCATGGTAACAGTGAAAGCATGTTGAAGACTGATCAGGAAACTGATCAGTCTTCAAATGCTCTCCGGCCACTTGCGTTCTGATGGATCCGGCGGGACGGAAGTGCCCGCCATATCCTCAGAACGCAAGTGTGAAAGAGGCCTAAGCCCTGACAGTACCCTTACATTTTTTATTTTTACAACACTCCAGTTTTGAAAAGTGCACGTTGTTTGGTTAGTTTCACACTTCCGGCAAAGCTGACCAGACAGACTGTTCTGGCAGATAGCAGCCTCCCGGAGTCCTCTGGATTCAGCATAGCTGGATATTGCCACACACTGACGGACCTCATTGGTTATAATGGGATCCGGTGGGTATATGGCCGCTCCCCACCGCCGGAATTCACCTGGACAAAAACTGTTGCGTGCAGGTATTTGTGTCCTCCCAAATTCATGCCGGAAAGCAGCCAGATCCCCGCCGGATCCCATTATAGTCTATGGGGTCTGGCTGACATGCGGCACTCTCTGAATATGTTGGATCTGAAGAACGTTGGCAGACTGTTCACTGCCAGGACTGCCTGCTGAAGTGTGAAATTATTCTTAGGGCTCATGCACACAAACGTTTTTTTTTCTGTGTTCTGTGTCCGTTACGTTTTTTTTTTTTTTTTTGTGGACGGTATGCGGAACCATTCATTTCAATGGGTTTGCAAAAAAAATGGAAGTGACTCCATGTGCATTCCGTTTCCGTATGTCTGTTCCGCCAAAAGTTGTCCTATTATTGTCCGCATTACGGAGAAGGATAGGACTGTTCTGTTAGGGGCCTGCTGTTCCGTTCCGCAAAATGCACTCAGGCGCCATCTGTATTTTTTTTGCAGATCCGTGTTTTCTGGACCACAAAATACATCCAGTCGTGTGCATAAGCCCTTAGTCTGTCAAACTGGTCAGTGTGTTTGTTTTTTACACTCTGTGTGCCATCTGTATTCCACCTACATGGCACAACTAAAAACTGGATACCAGAGCCTCTCCTAGCAGATTAAACATGGATGCCACCTGTGTTGTGTCCATGGACCCATAGAGATCTGTAATCACAGACAAAAATATGCTTCCATGGAAAACCACTGATGTGAATGCACACATTAAAGGGGTTGACTAATGTAAACAATGAAAATCAGACATCACATGGTACATGACAACCTCTTTCTAACAAAGCTAGAACTAGCTCTGTACCTCACATGGATCCAGAGATCTCCTCATTCATTGCTCGGCTAGATTTATATCAAGCTGACCGCTCAACGGGAGTGCCTTTTCTGCTGCAGCTAATAGAGCGTATCTCAGCTCTCCCTATAACAGCTCATAAGGCGTGTCCATGCTCTACCTATCACAGCTCAGGAGGCGTGTCCATGTTCTACCTATCCCAGCTCAGGAGGCATGTCTCAGCTCTCCCTATAACAGCTCATAAGGCGTGTCCATGCTCTACCTATCCCAGCTCAGGAGGCGTGTCCATGCGCTACCTATCCCAGCTCAGGAGGCGTGTCCATGCTCTACCTATCCCAGCTCAGGAGGCGTGTCCATGCGCTACCTATCCCAGCTCAGGAGGCGTGTCCATGCTCTACCTATCACAGCTCAGGAGGCATGTCTCAGCTCTCCCTATAACAGCTCATAAGGCGTGTCCATGCTCTACCTATCCCAGCTCAGGAGGCGTGTCCATGCGCTACCTATCCCAGCTCAGGAGGCGTGTCCATGCTCTACCTATCACAGCTCAGGAGGCAACTGAAGAATGAGCATGTGCGGCCTTTTCAGTGAGCAGGACAAAGAAATACAGCAGGTGGCGCTATACAGATACATTTTATTGAATAACTGTAGAATATTTATCGTGGGGCAATCCCTTTCAAGTCAATGGTTATGTGTGCTGTCCGTGATTCACTGACATGTTGAAGAGGCCTTAGACTAAAGGTGCACCAAATTTGTCAAATATCATGCAACATTTGATAAATTTAGTGCAAGTCATGGCAACGCAGACTTTAAAGCAGTTTTCCCATGACAAAACCGTATTCTTATCAACCATAGAATATGGAATATGTGTCTGATCTGTGGGGGTTTCCTATAGCCCCCCCTCTTGATCCCTAGAATATGGGTCTGTGTTCCCTCGTATAACTCTGTTGTGCTAGCGATCTTTGGTAGTCTCATAGAGTTGAATTGAGTGGTGGACATGCATGTCTCCCTCTCCATTCAAATGACGGAACGTGATCATGGGGCACCAGTGGTCGGAACCACACCAATGAAACCCATAAGCCCTACCTTGTAGATATGGGATATGTTGTCATGGGACAACACCTTTAATAATTCCCTTTATAACTCTC
Organism: Bufotes viridis; assembly: GCA_033119425.1. NCBI lineage: Eukaryota > Metazoa > Chordata > Amphibia > Anura > Bufonidae > Bufotes > Bufotes viridis. The sequence goes on along the minus strand of CM065592.1, from coordinate 248,246,422 downwards.
CACCATAGACTAGGGCCATTTTTATAAGAAATGAGTCATTGTGTTTTTGAAGTTAGGGAGGAGATTAGAGTATCTGGAGAAACCTAGGGAAAGTATATAATCCCCATGCAGGTGCCCTACTAGTGAGGCCCTGGTGCCAAGATCGTCTGAGCTGAAAATGCGCAATGGGGAAGATTTCCGGGAAAAGTTGTTACCATTCTGTACGTCAGTGTGGATTTTCGGATCTGATCAGTTCATAGTGGTAACGGCCAGGAGTTGTCTGTAATCTCCATCACGTCCGTCCAATAATCCAGCTAGTTGGATTCTGGTTCGTGACTATGGTCCCTACACGCAGCACTTTTCTGAATGTGTTGTTTTTTTTTTTTCCCTCCTCCTTTAGTCTTGCACAGCAGAATTTACACAGGAGTCTCCACCGAAAGATTTGTGTAGGTTTTACAGCTATATCACAGTGGGAATGTAATGTCAGCTGAAGGTTTCCTGTTCATACCTTGCCTAAAAAGGAAAAATCATTAATGCCACTACATTAAACAAAATCTGATGAGACCGCTCGTGCCGGCAGGTCGCTGCCATTAGCAGTATGCTCACTGGCCTATGATGGCATGTGCTAATCGCTGGCGCCCTGTTACCCTGGCAAGCGCATGAGCTTATACCGTGGTTCCTCACAGTTATAGTGCTTTTCTTCTACTTTAACTTTTTTTTTTTACATTTTAGTATATTGCAGGAGTTTACTTTAATCACTAACGCTACTTCTTCATGGAGGAAATGGCCTTCAGCATTGGACCCATGGATTTCAGGGCAATCTAGCATCAGATATGTTTGGCCTGCATGGCACTTTTGGCAAATAGCTGCATGTAAGTACGTCCTAAAGAAAGCCAGATTTGTTTTCCACAATTGACTCTGGATGGGTTTTGCAGTTGGGTTAGTTTCAGACTAGTGCTAGAGATGCGGCAGTCTGTTCTGGCAGGATACAGCCTGCCGGATCTCTCTGCATTTCTGCCTCCGGCCCCATTAACTATAATGGGGACCGATGGAGAACCGGCTGCATTCCGGCAAATGTGCTGAAATTCAGCCAGAAGAAAACTGTGCACAGCGTTTTCGTCCGGCAGATTCGCTGCCTATTTGCTGGGTTGCAGCAGGATCTTTGCCGGTCCCTATTATAGTTAATGGGGCCGGACGAAGAGTTATAAGTTTCTGGCAATACCGCATAGCAGAGAGATCCAGCAGGCTGAACCTCTCCGGATCTCTAGCGCTATGCTGAAACGAGCCTTCTCCATGCAGATGCTCCAGAAGCAACCCTATTTCGAGGATTTTCAGTCTCAGAAATTTGTGCAGCATGTGAACTTGCCCTTATAGTTGGCCATTTGTTGGGCTACCAAAATAATTTTTCCAGTGTTTTTTGTGACCTATAGAGCGGTTTTATGTCATTTAGAGAAATATGGGTTTTCTTTTTCAGTTTTGTCCATAGGCGCCCCAGTTTCAGGAGGTAAAACAACCCCTGAGTGATACTTTTCCCCGACAGAGCTCTGCTATGCCTGAGCATACCCAGCAATAACATGATTTAATAGAGGCCGTGGTTTTTGCGTTTCCTCTTTTCATTACGTACCACTCATTGCGGTCGAGTACCGCTGTGGTCATACGGTCTGCAGCTGCCTGTTATAAGCTAACGAGACTGCACTGCTCAGTAGGTTTGTATAATGGCTGCATGGTATGGAGCGTGCCTCTCCGCCATTTTTCGATACTTTATAACTGATGACCTATCCTCAGGACAGGTCCTCCGTATTTGATTGGTGGGGGTCTATCACCCGGGACCCCCTCTGATCAGCTGTTTGCAGTAGCGTTGCGGACTTGTCTCATATGATGTGTCATGTGACGTCGCGTTCATGGTCATGTGGCCTTGAAGTGAATGGGGCTGAGTTGCAGTACCGATCCCAGCCACTATACAATGTACAGCGCTGTGCTTGGCGCTCACAGGGGCACGGATACCTTCTCAAACAGCTGATCAGCCGTGGGTCCCAGATGTCCGAGCCCCACCGATCTGATACTGATGACCACAGCAGGGCCGTACCGTCCGAGAAGTTGACAGTCTAAGATTTTAGTTGCGTTTCCATCCCTAATAGCACTTACTATGCAGGTGTTTTTATACCTATATCTTGCGTGAGACCCCCCATTTCTTGAAGTGCTCTGCATGTGCTGTATGAATCTCCATGGGTACACAACATTCAGAAGACTCACGAGGACGCGTCCTGCAGCATCCCTGAGCCCTGTATATTTAGGCACATGTCGCTCATGAGTGTGCGGCCCCTTGAGGATAGGCATGACACTATAAATATTTTCGGTTGTGTCTGTCCGCACCTTCCCTCTGTGTAATGAAGCGCCTGGGTACAGAAGATGAAGGTCTTGTCAAGGTCAGTGGGTAAATAATAGCTCCAAGGAAGGGGGGATTTTTGTCTTTCTGCTTCTGACATTTCTAATAAATGCAGGTAATGGTAGTACAGGTGACAAATTATTATATATCTTACACCTTGTAGTTTTATTCTTTGCTGGTGTTCCTGGTTTGTGTTTTGATCAGGGCTTCGTATGATCTTCATTAGGGCTCATGTACATGGCGTATTACACATTACAAGTTATAACCATGGCATGTTCCATTGCATTCTGTATTATAGTTATTCTCACCTAGAAGCCTTGCTACTAGGAAAAAAATCACTGGCCCATAGAGGCCACGTACAGAAGTAATTAAAGGGCCTAACAATCTGGAATATGGACCTGTAGGCCCCTTGTGTGTGCCACATAGGGCTTGCACCTGCCATGTGCAATGGTGAAAGCTTATTAACAGCATTTCTCTGTTACTAGTGTAGTATGACCTTGCGCAAATTCCTGACTTGCAAGGACTTTCCCCCCACGGTAGATGTCGGGTGTCGGGAGGAATTAAGGGCCAGGTAGCTTGAATTTAGCCTGCCCGATCCATTGTTCTCACATTGTCTTTGGCAGTGGCGTTCTCTCCTCTTCCCAATCAGATGCATGTGTATGGAGAAATCGGAAAAGATGGCTGGTGATCTTTAGTTCTTTATGGATCCGTTCAGCATCTGCCCCTATTGCATGCTCTGAACATACACACATAGAGCCTATGGCTGGTGATCTTTAGTTCTTTATGGATCCGTTCAGCATCTGCCCCTATTGCATGCTCTGAACATACACTCACAGAGCCTAACAGTATAGTTAGAAAAGAAAGACTACACTAGAGATGAGCTATATGATTCTGAAAAATTGATTTGTCTCATTGGCAGGACTTCACCTGTGTGTGGGGGGGGCTGTCCCCGCAGGTGAAGAAGTGCCAACCTGACAATTTCCTGCCACTGCTCCAATTAGCGGAATAAAGGCAAAAAGTATAGCGGCCCTGCACAGCCCCTGTCGACTAATTGGAACAGTGGCAGAGAATTGTCAGGGCTGTGCTCAATGTTCAGCCCTGTCAATCTGGCGGCAGGTGGACACTTCTTCACTTGCAGGGACAGCCCCTCCTCCTCCAGGTGAAGTCCTGCCAATGAGACAAATCCATTTATTAGAATCTCCAGATTATGCCTAAAGCATTTACTGAATTTTTACTCAGTTTGGAGTAGAGAACATTAGGTAGATAATATATAGTATGGGTATAATCTGATTATTAATCTTGATTATTTGTCCTGACAGAAAAAATAAATAAATTTCATTTTCATGTTCTTTAGTGTTTAATATTTATATACTGATGTAGTACTGTGCCATGAAATGCACATATAGATCCGCAAACTTCATACAGTACAAGTATTTTATATATATATATATATATATATATATAATATATATATCTAGCATGTAGTTTAACTATCACAATGCATTTTCTTTTATATATGATGTTGATTAGACACTGCTTGCACGTACCCATTGTCTCATGATTGTATTAAAACTCTGAAGTAACAAAGTATAAATCTCTGTTGACCACGAGCTTGTGGCATTTATTCTCTGGGGGTTGCTACATTTTTACTTCGAAAAGTGTCCTAAGTGCTCCTGACATGTCCTTTAAAGGAGATATCTTGGTCTCCTCCTAGAAATGTTAGTGTTCATATCCAAGGCTCGTTTCTGTGCATTTAGTCAGTGCCCCAGCTGTAAAGTAAAACCACTTCATCACATTATCTTTTGGAAAATGCTTTACTGCGCTGTAAATCTGTACTCTGCTGTAGTTATCATTCGTGATGGCATGTTTTTGGCATTTATGTGTGACTGGGTCCCAGGATCTCTACAAAGGTCTTGTGGAGTGTTTCTGGTATACAGTGGTGAGGCGTTATCAGCAGTGGACAAGGATCATTATAGCTATAGGCTTAAATAAGTGTTTATGAGGTCAGGAGATCAGAGATAAGGCTCCAGGGAACTCTGGAGGGACAGTCTGCAAATAGACTGATTGTAACCACATATATCACAAAAACTGTAAAGTAAATTTCAGCTCGTAAAAAAATTGCCCCGAAGATGTCCATAGACTTTAATACTGATGATGATAGAAAGGTTGCAGACTGGTCAGTATGCCCATGCAGACCCTTGTCCACTGCCACAAATGCCCACAGTGGGCATGAGAGCATCAGAACTGGACTATGGAGCAATGGAAGAAGTTGGCTTTGTCTGGTGAATCACATTTTCTTTTGTGGATGGCCAGAATATGAAATATTGCATTAAAGAGGACCTTCTCTTGGTTTTATATTAATTGAGATAAATGCCTTTACTTGCGGGGTACCCTGCCTGATTTTTTAAAATATCGCTCTTACATCCCTGCTGTGCCCCCCTGTATTTTTCTCACCTAGTATGCCAATACTGAGCATCGGTACAGGGAGGAGAAGACGCCAGGGTTTCTCGGTGGGCGTCTCCTTCTCCCTGGCTGTGCCACGATCCAATCACAGTGGAGCCCGTCACAGCCAGGGAGAAGGTGAGTTTTTTTTTTTTTCTCACTGGCAGGGTGGCAGCATCAGTAAAGGTATTTATCTCAATTCATATAAAACCATGAAAGGTCCTCTTTAACATCAAGTGGCTGCCAGTGTAATGCATGTATGTGCCAAGCGTGATGGGCGCTTTTCGCAGTCCCTTACTTCAAAGTCAGCGGGTTTCCATCACTGACAGATGCTCAGCGGCACGCAGCAGTTTTAAAGCTGAAATGTACATAACTGTAAACAGGGATGTGCTGCGTACAAACAATGAATCTGTATGGGGATGAACGATCGTAGTAATGATCATTCGTCCCCATGCAGAGGAGAGGATTGCTGCGTGTAAAGCCAGCTAACAGGCAGGCACTGATCAGGAATGAAAACAATCACTTCACACGCCTGGCAGAATGAGGCGTTTGTGCCTTCCATGTGCGGAGAGCTCTTCTAAGAAAATAAAGATTAGGAAGGCTTTGCGACAAGCACCAGCGGAGATAACTGACGGACATAGCCAGCTCCATGGACACTGAAGGTCACAGTTGGCTCGAGAGGCAGAATGCTGCTTTGCTTTATCTTCTGGGATGATAAAAGCATTTCTGCTCTTGTTGCAGTCTGACGGATGAAGGGAATATTTCTTTAATCGTGTGACCTTTTCTGAACATTGTGTTTGCTATAATAGTAAAGTAATAAGGTGTTTCTTTTGATAAAAGGGAGCGTCCCAAGTATGGGGCCTATTACACGAGCACTGAAGATCAACACATCCATCAACGCTCGTTTGCTCCGATGGTACCACAGTCCTTCGCAGCACATCCCTGATTACACTGCACGGTGGCTCAGTGGTTAGCACTGGTGTCTTGCAGCCCTGGAGTCCTAGGTTCAAATCCGACCAAGGACAACATCTGCATGGAGTTTGTATGTTCTCCCTGTGTTTCTGTGAGCTTCCTCAAGGTTTGCTCCCATACTCCAAAAATACTGATTGAATGGAATTAAAATGGTAAACTCCATTCTCGAGGAGTGCTATTCCTCCCTCCTAGAAATTTCCTGGACTTTATCATTACCCTTGCCGAAGTGGTGACTCCTGACTCCGTTGAATACTGTCGGCAGTGTCCAATTATGTGGAAACACACCCCTACGATTTATAATTTTTAAGAGGAATAACAGAGGAATGGTGTAACACAGAGCTCTAAGAAAGGCTGGTCTAGAATTGTTGTTTCATGAAGAATTTAGCGGATCCGCAAAACGCGGATGCCGGCCATGTGCATTCTACAATTACGGAACAGGCGGACCGTTATAGAAATGCCTATTCTTGTCCGCAACAGACAAGAATGGGACATGTTCTATTTTTATTTTTTGCAGGGCCATGGAACATTTCAACGGATAAGATATATTGCAAAGTTTCTTGTGGTCTCCTGTACTATTAACCTCTTAAGGACGAAGGGCGTACATGTACGCCCTTCGTCCGCACTTTAAAGATGGCGCCCGCTCCCGCACAGAGCGGGCGCCCGAGCTGCGGGTAAACGCTTGATTCATCAAGCTGACACCCGCGGCTCATGTCCGCGACCGGCAGCGATGCCGATCGCGGACATTTAACCCTCAGATGCCGTGGTCAATCCTGACCACGGCATCTGATCAGCGCAAAAACCGAAAGTTTCACTTTCGGTTTTGCTCGGCTCCCTGATGGCCACAAGGGGAGCCGGAGCATGCATGTAGTACCCTAGGTTTCTGTGAATGAAACCTAGGTTACTACACAGTATTCCTATGGAGCCTATGACTGTAATAGGCTCCATAGGAAATATGCGATTTTCTCATATATTCCAATGCTATTGCATTGGAATATATGAAATAACAATCTGATGATTGCATCTTATAGTTCCCTATGGGAACTATAAGAAAGTAGTAAAAAAAAAAAAAAAAGTTTAAAAAATAAAAATTAAATAAAAAAAATATAAAAATTCAAATCACCCCCTTTCTCCAAAATGAAAATAAAATAAATAAAAAATAAAAAAATTACACATAATGGGTGTCGCAATGTGCAGCACGCCCATACTATAATAATATTAAAAAATATTCACCATACGGTAAACATAAAAACGGAAAGAAAGCGTCCAAATGGCTAATTCGCCATTTTTGGGCGCTTCATTTCCTAAAAAAATGAATAAAAAGTGATCAAAACATCATACGCATCCCATAATGGTATCAATTAAAAGTTCAGATTGCCCCACAAAAAATGAGCCCCTACACTGCTCCGTGCGCATAATTACAAAAAGTTATAGGGGTCAAAACATGGCGACAAAAAAATAAAATAAAAAAATTCCCACTTTTAATTTTTTTCACTATCAAAACGCAAAGAAAAACTATACATATTAGGTATTGCCGGATTCGTACTGACCTGAAGAATAAAATTAACCAGTCAGTTTTATCGCAAAATGAACGTTGTAATTTAAAAACCCGTAAAACTGTGGTGAAATTGCTTTTTTTTTGCAATTTCACCCCATTTGGAATTTTTTTCCCGTTTCCCACTACATCACATGCAAAAATAAATGGTAGCGTTAAAAAGTACAACTTGTCCCTCAAAAAATAAGCCGTCATATGGCTATGTGAGCGGAAATATAAAAATGTTATGGCTTTTGGAAGGCAGGGAGCGCAAAACAAAAACGCAAAAATCCCAAAACCCCCGGTCCTTAAGGGGTTAATTTATGCAAAATTGCATAAAATGTTAGTGACCATTTAAGTATTCACAGGATTGTCATAAGGACTGTCAGCATGACAGCATGCCTACACAGCACTCACCAAGACATGATGCCATGCTGGCAGTCCATGCAACCATCCATTCAATAGTTATTTAAACCTGTTTGCTTTTCTCTCTCTAATTTATGATGAGGCCTGTGCCTGCCTTTGATAAATGAGCCCCATTGCCTACATAGTGTCTGCCACACTTCCACCTAGAGATAGCGGTTAGCTACCACAGGTATACCGTTATACATTATAGCCAGAATAGCTATGCCATCTGTAGTGATCTATAGAAGCCCTTTACATTGAACACTTTCTGGCCAGCCCAGTAACCGCATGGTTGGCATCTGTTGCAAAGTTAGGCTATGCCCAGAACACCACTGGGGTGGATGAGATTTAAGCCCCCATTCACTTTGCTGTAAATGTTATACAGACTATAGATTTTCCACCCACAAATCTGAAAATACCCTTAATAATGATTTTTTTGTGCGGAGCATGTGATTGTGGTAATGGGCTGATAATATGACCACTTGTACATAGAAGGAGGCTTTCTGATAAGACCAGGTTAAGGTGCCGCACACTACAGCTAAAGCCGCAGAGGAACATCATCCTATAAAGAAGGATGGGAGGACATAGACTGATTCCCACAAAAACCCAGATTCAGTGGAATACTTGACATTTTTCATGGTTATGTCGCTATTGTACACGTAAGGCCAGTTTCTCCTAGCCTCATAGTATGTTCTGTAGGGTTGGTCTACATCTGTAATGGCTAACCTCCGGCACTCCAGTTGTGGTAAAACTGCAACTCCCAAAATGCACACTTGCTTGGCTGTCACAGAAATGAATGGAGCATGCTAGGAGTGATAGTTTCACCACAGCTGGAGTGCCGGAGGTTAGCCATCACTGGTCTACATGTTCAGGTTTTTTGATCCAGTTTATGATCCATTCCTGGCTTTGGCTTCAAAAGCATCATCAAGAAACCGTAACGTGTTAACCCAGCCTAACAAACGGCGGATCTACTAAACACAGCATCAGACCTGGAAGCACACGGTAGCCCTTTATTGTGCTTCCAGGTCCATGTCTCGGCCGCAAAAGACAGAACATGTCCTATCTTTCACTGCATCTTGTGGATCGTGGACCCATTGAAGTAAATCGGTCCGCACCTCGATGCGGGGTGTACACTGTCGGTGCCCCTGTTTAGCGGATCAGCGGTCTGCAACACAAGCATGGGCATCCCACAGTCGTGTGAAATCACCTTTATACTCTTAGCCCCGGAATCCACCATAGTTCTAATGAACTGGATAAGGTTCTGTGGTGATGATCTAAGTTCGGATCCTCCGGGAGTCCCAGTTGTACAGGAGTTAGGCTAGTTTGGTGGAACAGCTTGCCGGATTTCTAGAACTAGTGACAATGTGAAGTAACCTGTGGGTTTATAATGTACTGCGGGGAGGTGAGCCACCTCCTGATTCATTCTCTACCTGGATGTGATTTCCAGTAGCCACCTCACCAGGCGAGATGAAGGGCCGGAGGACCCGTGTTCTAGAGATGAATGCCCTTGTACTGATTGACATGGCTGGACACATCCCAGGAGTTAGAGAATGTGCTGACATCTGACTTTGTGGATATGTCCTAAATGTCTAAGGTGGGAGTACCCCTTTAAGAAAATTTTTTAATATCCGCAGCATTTAAAGAGTCTTTTATGTGTAAATTCATCTCCATTTTCATAATGTCTGCCTGCTGTCAGTGGATGGAATTGTTCTTATTATTTTTCCTAAAATTATCCCCTATCCACAGATCAGTGGAGGACCTACGGCTGGGACCCCATCAATCATGAGAACTAGGGCCTCGTACCCCCTGCAGCCCCACTGAAATGAACAGAGCAGCCATTTGGGTATGCATTATTTTCTATGGGAATTCTGGAGGTAGGTAAGCGCTGTACTCGGAACGCCCATAGAAATGGAAGAGCGGCCGCACGCATGTGGGACTGGCATCTCCGTTCATTTCGGAAGGGAAGTACAGGGCCCCCGTTCTCATGATAGATATAGTCATTCACTATCCTGTGGATAAAGGTTAGCTTCTAAGAACCCGGTATACCCCTTTAATTGTTGTACTGCTATTCCAAATATTCTGCATCCGCACGCCTATAGTATGGCTGCATGTGGTTACTATATATTTGGTGCCAAAAACAGTGTGGATCCGTGTCCGTGAAAGCAGAAAATACTGCTTGGCCAATAGTGGTTAGACATATTTTAGGGCACATCTTTCACCTTCCCCGGTAAACTTAGGTTCATATTGAATGACTGGGGAGGATTGTGTGATTTCCGCATAGCTAGTCTTTTTTCAGCCTCTAGTTTCACTTGTGCTCCTGGAGACCAGGGGCAGTGTCTGTTCCCAGCAGTAGGAAACATGATGGCATCAGCCAGTAATGTATGTTCTCACAAGCCCTGTTTACATGGAACTTGGCACAACAGAGATTTTCCAACCAGCAGACGCTATCAAATTGTGATCTTCTCAAAATACCAGATATAGAGAGCATATTCCTCAGCTTAGCAAGTGAACATCTCCAATAGGAATACACAGTTTGTGGAGAAAAGCATTGGGACGCATTCAGTCCCATTGTCACAGGTGTATAAAATCCAGCACCTAACCATGCAGTCTGCCTTTAAAAACATTTATGAAAGAATGGCTTGTTCTATAGAGCTCACTGAATTTCAGCGTGGTCCTGTAACAAGAAAGTTTGTGAAATGTCTACCCTTCTAGGTGTTCCACCATCAGCTGTGAGTGAGTCCATAAAAGTCTTCAACGCTCTTCTGACTTACTAACTGCAGAGGTCCAAACTTCATTAACATTAGCACAAAAACTATGGGCTGGGAGCTTCATGGCATGGGTTTCCATCACCAAGTAGCTGCATGCAAGCCTTACATCAGAAAGCACAATGCCAAGCAGGATGGAGTGGTATAAAGCGCACTGCCACCGGACTCTGGGGCAGTGGAAAATGTACTCTGGAGTGACAAATCACCCTTTTCTATCTGGCAGTCTGATGGGATGCCTGGGCATGGTGAGACCTGCCTGGCTGCATTATGCCAACTGTAAAGTTTGGTGGAAGGGGAATAATGCTGTGGGATTGTTTTTCAGGCACTGACCTAGGCCCCATAGTTCCACTGAAGGGGAATCGTAATGCTTCAGCATACCAGGACATTTTGGAGAATTGTATGCATCCAACTTTGTTGGAACAGTTTGGGGAAAGCCTATTTCTGTTCCAGCAGATTTGTATCTATGAAACGGCTGGCCGGTTACATGTGCATTTGGCAGCTGAAGACATCTGTGTTGGTCCCATGTTCATATGTGCCTGCATCGCTTAGAAAAATGGACCCGGCAGTGGAAAAGTCATCACGCCTTCCGTTGCTAGTGATTAGCAAACAGGGTGGGAGAATTTAACTGGGCCAGAGCGGGCGAACAGAGCAGCGACCTGGGATAATAGTAAGTGCAGTGAGATCCCTGGGCACCGCTCTACATGTCCAGATAGTTATCTTACAATGTTCGTACTCATGAAAGGTCCACTTTAAGTCCCAACGGAGATAGGCTTTTCAGGCGATATATCCATTTTGTTTCTTCTTGTTGTAACTTTCTGTCAATGTCTCCTTTTCTAGGACCCATTTTCTTTATGCTCCAAAACTTTTGATTTTTAGCATCGCCTCTATTAGGCCTGCACAATATATCGGGAAAGCAATCGCAATTAATCACCATATCGCAGTCGCAATTTTGCTGACCCAAAAATGCTGCAATTATATTACCATATTTTTCCCTTTTTAAGACACACTTTTTTTCCCCCCAAAAGGGGGGAGAAAGGCAGTGCGTCTTATAAAGTGATGGCTGACTTTCTACGTGACACTGACACTGTATCTCCGGCCGCTATGCTGCACAGCGCAGTCAGCGATACATCAGTTACAGTGCGGGGAGGGAGGAGGGGCTGGAGGAAAGTCGTTATTTTAATGAACACTTGTTCTTATATCCATTCTATTTATCTGTTCTGTGCAGCGCTATTAAGAAAATAGCAAGTTTTGTATTTTGTACTTTTGCAGTAATGCAAATATGTATTTTATTTTGAAAAACACTGCGCATTTCAGTTCTTGAGTTCAGCATAACTACATTTCACATTATCAGTCATCGGTGTGCTCTAACCTTAAAAATCCAAGCAGATAGACCTCTGCACAATTCCCTTAAAATATTGCATCGCATATCGTTATCGCAATTTTTAGAGCCCTAATCGCAATCGCACAAAATTCCCATATCGTGCAGCCCTAGCCTCTATGTTTATCCTGAATGTGTCTTGCAAGGGCTGTATCAGAGTCTGTATAAATACAGATTAAATGTTTTCTCAATTGTTGTATGGTCTTTCCTATATAGAGCTTAGGACATCCACATTCAATAGCATAGATCACTCCTGTGGATTTACAATTAATATAATCCTTAATCTTCTACTTTTTATTTCCACTGGATTGGTAAACTCTTTCTTGGGGACCATCTTGTTGCAGAATACACAGTCTCCACGAGAGTATAAGCCCCTCATGGATAACCATATGGTTTTCTACTCTTTTCGATTCTGCTTATAGTGACTGTGTACTAGACTTTCTTTAAGGTTTTTGCCCCTTCTATATCTGATTGTTGGATTAGGGGAAATTACTACTTTTAGATCATCATCTGTCATCAAAATGTACCAATGACACCTCAAAATGTTCCTAACTTTTTCATGTTGCACATCGTATGTTCCAATACATGGTATTATTTTCTTATCTTCTTTTACTTGCTTTTGATTCTGCAATAAAGTAGTTCTTTCAATGCTTTTAGCTCTATTATATGTCTTGTGCAGGACCTTTTTAGAAAAGCCTCTGGCTCTAAATCTTCTATACATGAGCATACTTTCCTCCGTAAAACCTTCTTTAGTGGAGCCGGTTCTCCTTGCTTATAGGTATTGGTATGGCCTATCGGAATACCTTTCTTTAAAGCTGGTGGATGATAGCTCTCCCAATGGTGAAGATTATTAGTTGAAGTGGCCTTCCTATATACTTCTGTCTTGATACTCCCGTCAGGCTCAAGAGCCTAGATGTTTTCACAGACAAAGATATTGATTTAATGTATTATTTTGGGGACGATACATTGATGATATTTTGTTTTTATGGGAAACCACTAGGGCTGCACGATATGGGAATTTTGTGCGATTAGGGCCCTAAAAATTGCGATAACGATATGTGATGCGATATTTTAGGGAAATTGTGCTAGAGGTCTATCTGCTTGGATTTTCAAGGTAAAAGCGCACACAGATGACTGATAATGTGAAATGTAGTTATGCTGAACTCAAGAACTGAAATGCGCAGTGTTTTTCAAAATACAATACATATTTGCATTACTGCAAAAGTACAAAATACAAAACTTGCCATTTTCTTAATAGCGCTGCACAGAACAGATAAATAAAATGGAATAGATAGAAGAACAAGTGTTCATTAAAATAACAAATTGCCTCCAGCCCCTCCTCCCTCCCGCACTGTAACTGATGTATCGCCGGCCGCGCTGTGCAGCATAGCGGCCGGAGATACAGTGTCAGTGTCATGTAGTAAGTCAACCATCGCTTTATAAGACGCACTGCCATTCCCCCCCACAGACTTTTTTTGGGAAAAAAAAGTCTTATAAAGCAAAAAATACGGTAATATAATTGCAGCATTTTTGGGTTGGCAAATTGCGATTGCGATATGGCGATTAATTGCGATTACGATTGCTTTCGCAATATATTGTGCAGGCCTAGAAAGCACTGAGAAACACTTTTTTTTTCAGTTTGTGGATACACAGAAGGTCCAAATAATGAATTTGAGAAGATTATTAATGAAGTACAGTATTAACAATGAGATTAATTTATATCTAAGAATCAAGAATGAAAGAAAACATGATCATCTTAATAACTCAAATAATTTATGATGCAACCTATATAATGAATACTAGCTAGAAGAAATGCGGCCAAATGCTATGAAACGTGATAATGTCATATAATAAATTAAGAAACCATGCTCCTGTATAATCTTGTATAATAACTATATTTATTCAGTGAATTAATATGCCATGATTAAATAGGGGGATATCTAGTAGATAAAATCATCAATGAACCTTAAATAAAAGAGAGGAGAATAGATCCAAGTAATCCATCTTCTCCTTAAAAGAGACTAGTCCGAAATAAAAGTACTAGGGCATGCACAATATGTGAGGAGAGAAAACGGACTACAGAGAAAAGAGACTGTGCTGTCATGCACAGTCCAGCCAAACCATGGGGACCAAGTAAGAAGCAATAGGAGGCGTGCGTAGCGTCACAGCCAGATAAAAAGAGGAGGGGATAGGCTGGGCCAGGTCAAATTGGAGCCTGTCTAGCTGAAGTCGAAGGCCTACATGGCAATATTGAGAATAGTGATTCCAATTATGTTATCAGCGGAGGGTTTATAGAGTCATCCCTGCCCCTTTCAAACATACTCTGCCCGATTCCCCTGAAGAACACCAGTGTAACTGGTGAAACGTGTCGGGGGCAGTGTTTGGGAGTTTAAACACAGTATGTGCACATAGGTAATCACTGAGTATGTAGAATGAGATAAGAAGCGCTACAGCGCAGGAATAGCTAGCAGTGAGCCGTCAATCAGCGCGCAGATACCGGCTACCTGCTCAAATAGCTGGCGGTACTGGAGTGGAAAAGCAACATGCATAAGAGATAAAGAAATATATAAAAACCATGTGACACAGCTGATAGTTTTAAATACTTTTTGTTTTCCTTTGGATACTTTTGATAATGGATTCATTAAACGTTATGTTTTAGTAATTGGCACATGAAATAATAGGGCGATTATTGGTCTTATGGACAATTAGTAAATATATAAAGTTAAAAAGAGGCCTGCACATGTGCCAAGGGCCAGCATAGAAGTTGGTATTAGAAATCTTTTGTAAGCCTGCACACTTCTTAGGAGGCAAAGGAAAAACAAGGCCCTTGGACTAGAACCGTGGAAAGATAATTGGAGTAGTTGGTTAAGTTTGTAAGAGGAAACCTGTTGATGCAGATGGTTAAGACTTAATGGAATGCTCCTTGAATTTTCACAGGTACTGAGCTAGGCCGCAGAGAAAATCCATCACCCTGTTATCACTCATTTGTATTCCAAATGTTGTGCTATTCTGAAATGTGTCATCTCCTAAGTATTTGGCAAGCCTGCTCCTATAAATACGAGCTGATGAACTTTCTTTTAAGTGTCCGCCCTCTAATACTTGACAGAACTTTTTGTTTTATTGAAAGGTCAAACTGTATTAGGTTTTCAATATAAAATAATGGCAGGAAAGAGAATTACGACTGAAAGGTGCATACCTGGAACCGATATTAGAGGTTTTCATTTATTAGAGGAGCCGACAGTCTGAATGACTCTGTTATAGAATTAGTTACTAGTGCACATCTTAGCCAAGAAGAAACGGTAAAAGAAAGGAATACGAGAGGGAGCAAGAGCGAGAATGAAAAGGGAAAGAAAGGGTGAGGGAGGAGTGAAGCAATGAAGATGTGAAAGTAGCCCAAGTTCTGTTTGTCAAGCAATGGAAACCTGATGGATCAGAACCTAACACCAGTGTGGCTTAAAACTGGACATATGCATTAGATCTATAATGTGTATGGAGGCCTCTTTTCTTTCCCCCGAGAGAAGGATCGAACAGCTGGATTTCAGCATGCCTGATCCTTTTACTTACAGGAGAAATAAGCTATTGCCTGAGAGGCCTGGCAGCAGCTTGCTCCCCTCTCTTTGTGTATGGGGAGATCGTGAGAGCTAGCTGTCAGCCGGACAAGCAGCTAAAAGTTTATCATTTATGGCCAGGTTTAGACTTGAGGACTAGAATATTCCACTACATAACACAGTATCGGTTTTGAAATGCAATACTTTTTATATGGCACAGAATCTGAATATGGCTTGAAGGACCATTTGGGGCTGGAAATGTATCATAAATGAGACCGCTCCTTCATGCATGTTGAGATGCCTCCTTCTCGGTGGCCATGGTTGGTACACATGTAATGGGCACTACAGCTGTGACTAACCAGCAGTTATTCCATACATCAGTGTAGACTTCCATGGATCCAGGGCAGAATTTAGCATGGTGGTGTCTGGTCATTGCATTAGCTGGGGGGCATGTACCATCAGCTGAGGAGAAAAAAAAGGGTTCAGTGAAAAAATAGTTGATGGATAAGTGGTATGGAATTGTGGCCATTTTACACCTCTGTTTGGTATGGAGCCACCCATAAGAAAACCCCATAGAAGTGGATAGGGTTCGGCTATACCTCTGTGTGCCTCCTCTTTCATTGGAGGTTTTTTGTTTAGTCAGAATTTGTATGTAAAACAAATTTAGCTTCTTTTGGGTGTCCTGGATTATTGTACAGATACAGTATTCTTTGGTGAAATTTCTTTGAACTAAAGTGCTATTTGCCTGAGAACTTGTGAGGTGATTCTTAACTTTCCTGTGTGACATGTCATTTCTTCTACTGCAGGCTGCAACGACCCCTACAAGGCCAGCGTTTTCTACTGTGCCACTGAGCCAAGATGTCTCCAAGTGGGAGTCCCTGCTGAAGATCAAAGAAGGGTTAATACGACAGAAAGAGATTGTAATTGACAGGTAATGGCAGTCCTTCTAAGACGAGTCTGTAGATCTTTGCTATTCATCGGGAGATACATGGTCTGAATAGGAGTCTGGTGGAGGAAGCAGGCAGACAAAGATGTCAGTCACCTTGGCACAAATGAATCTTCAATAAGGTCTTGGAGTGAAGGCCCGGAAAGATGTTGAAAGCAAATCTCAAACACTTGGCATCTGGCTATATGAAAAGAGGTTCTGTTTGTATTTTTAGCATGATCATTTGTGAACCAATTATGGTGACAAATATCAAACAAGAAGTTCAGTAGAAATTATTAATAAAGCACTCGTGGCTATGGAGAAACATCTGATGTAAACCTTAGTTTTCTGCGGAGTTTCTTTAGAAATTTACTGAAATGGGTTTTCTGACACCTTTTAACTGATGACCTACCCTCTGGATGGGTCATCAGTATCTGATTGGTGATGGTTCCCCGCCAATTAGCTGTTTGAGAGGTCACTGGTGCTTGCAGTAGCACCGCAGTCTTCTCACAGCTTTCCCTAGGCCATGTGACTAGAGTTGTTTCCATACCAAAATTTGGATTCGGTATCGATACCATAAAAAATATTGCGATACTCGATACCACGCGGAAAAAATTAAACACCAAAAAAAGCCACGTGCATTCCACATTTTATGGAACCGCCGGCTCATAATACAACAGTCCTATCCTATTTTTTGGGGGGGACAAGGCGACTAAAAAAAATGGCGACTCGTGCATTTTTTTCTTTTATGGCATTCACCGCATAAAAGAGGATTTTTTAATAGTTTGGACTTTTGAGACGCGGCCATATGTAATATTATTTATTTATTGTTTATATATTTTATATGTAAAATTGGTAAATGGGGTGATTTATACTTAATATTTTGGTGTACTTTTTTAATTTTTTACAGTTTATTTATTAACTTAGGGGCTAGAACAGGCATCCTCAAACTGTGGCCCTCCAGCTGTTGCAAAACTACAACTTCCAGCATGCCCGATCAGCCTACAGCAGGGCATTGTGCGAGTTGTAGTTTTACAACAGCTGGAGGGCCGCAGGTTGAGGATGCCTGGGCTGGAACCTGGGCGCACTGGCCACCAATAATGTATTTTTAATACTGGGGCGGCACACTGGCCACCAATGTTTTAATACTGGGGTGGGCACACTGGCCACCAATGACTAGTAACGTAACGTTTCATATATAAATGCAGGCAGAAGAAACACACTGCCGGCACCTGAGGAGTTAATTGCCTCTGATCACAGCGCTCTGTCACAGGCAGGGTGTCGGCAGTGTGTTTCTTCTGCCTTTATTTATCCTGTCTCTCCTCATTGGCAGCGGCAGCACAGGGGGAGGGAGAGACTGCCTCCTTCTCCCCGTGCTGCCGAGGAGAACATGGCCGCGCTGAGAGCGGTGCAGCCATGTTCTCTGATACTGGGCTGTGCAGTAGCGCAGCCCAGTATCGATAAAATACTAATCCTGGTATCGAGCTCGATACCAGAGAAAAGTATCGATTGGGTATTGAAACTTCGATACCCGAAACAACCGTCACGTTCATCGGTCACGTGGCCTAGATGCAGCTCAGTCCCATTGAAGTAAATGGGACTGAGCGCGATACCAAGCAAAGCTGCTATTCAATGTACAAGGCTGTGCTTTGTGAGTACAGAGAAGGCTGCAGCACTCACTGGATCAACTGATCAGCGGGGGTCCCGAGTGTTGGACCCCCACTGATCAGATACCCCCCTTTAATTTTCTCTTTGTTTATAATATCTTTTCTAACCTATACCTACTGCCTTAAAGAGGTCCGGTCACTTCTTCTGACGTGTCTGTTATAGTAACTACTCGCATTCCCCATGTAATAACAATTGTAGAGCATTTTTTTGCTATAACTCTCTGTTGCGCCACTCCTCTATTATTCCTGCTGGAAGCTTATGAACGAATTACTAGCAGACTGCAGTGAAGGTCCAGCTAGATGTTACAGTGTCAGACTGTGCAGGGACCCCCCCCCCCCCAAAATGGTAAAACCCTGATGGACCTTTATTGCCGACTGCTGCTATTCATTCATAACTTCTAGAAGGAATATTAAGGGAATGGCACCACATAGTCATAAGAATAAATGTTCCAGATGTGTTATTACAAGGGGGATGCAAATAGTAATTGAAACTGACATGTCAGCTATAAAAAGGGCCCAGCCTATGTCATAGAGCAGATTGGAGGAGGTGACGTTGTGCTGATGGCACTATTAATCCGTCAGCACATGGCACTGGTAAAATAGATATCTTCTGGAGACTTACAGAGTACACAATTCCCTAACATATTGGTTTACAGGGGTTTTTGGGAAGTAAATACTCCGGACCCATCCTTGAGATGGTGTTACACAGTTTGTGTGGCTGTTTTTGATGCTGTTTTTTTGACTCAAAGCCAGAATTTAGTTTGGAGCGAATGAGAAATGAAGGAAGTACGTGCACTTCTTCCTGCTGGATCCACTTCTAAAAGCTGCATCAGAATCTTCCATGAAACATTGTGTGACACCACCCTAAGGGTATGTTCACACACATGCAGGTTTGTATAAGGCCGGGATTACATAGTGACATGCCGTGTGACAGCAAGTCTCCAAAAAGTCATCTGTCTAAAAACATTTGTGTGACTTGTCTGCAACTTGGTGTCGCGCAACTGTCTTAGAACTGGGATTTGGCTGTAAAAACTGTCACAGTCATACACGACCTGTATTATGGTCTGTGATGCATGTCACATGCGATTTGTGACCACATTCCCAACAGTGTTGGATGTTGTGCAACTGTAGTGTTGCCCTGTACTCCCTGCAGCCCCCTGAAATGACCGGAGTGGCCGGCTGCACATGCAGTGGCCACTATGGAAATTCTGGAGATAGAAGAGGGCTTTGAGTAGGTAGTGGCACGAAGGGCTGTATTACACCAACAGATTATCTGACCAATGTCTGTCCAATCAGGCCAATAGTTGGCGTGTATAACAAAAGATCTGTGTGTGTAAACGGCCATCTGACCAATGATTGGTCAGATAACCTGTTGGTGTAATACAGGCCTAACTAGAGTGCTGCATCTTCAAACAGCTGTTTGGGGGGTGTCAGGTGTAGGACCCCCACAGATCAGATATTATGACCTATCCTGAGGAACACCCAGAAAACCCCTTTAAAGAGCCTTACGTACGTGTTTTGCCCCTCAAAGACAGCAAGCGGTTATCTTGAGAACAGCAAGGAATTAGTAGAGAGCAGGGAGAGTATGTGTGGAGTTCTCTCCCCCTAGAGGTAATGATCAGCAGTTTAGTGTGTGAGCCCGTAGCAGCCATTAGTCCTAGACATCATTGAAGTCTGTGTCCCACCTCATAGTAGCACCCTGTACACTGAGCGGCGAGCGCAGTCAGGAAAAGGTTTCTAATGATTGCGTATTTAGATAAAGCACTAAGCGCTGAAGTATTTGGGTCATGAAGGCGGCGAGTGTTTATTTGGAAAATGATTGCTCGCTGGTATGAATTATGCCAAATATCTGGACATGTGATTTAAACCCTTGTAAACTCCAGTCTCATGAGAGATTGGCGCTCTGAATCCCCAGGCTGTACTGTTACAGCTTTTTAAGGCGAGGTAACAATGAGGGCTTTTTCCTGCCAGCTCGCTGTGTACAGGAGGCAGCTGCTGTGCCCATCACCATGCCACTGACTGCCAGTGATGCCCTAACATCAAACCTAAGGATGTCCTCTCTATGGGCACGGTGCTAATCTCTCATAGACAACTGCAATTATCTTATCAGCCACTCTTCCAGTGGAGCTTGCAATCTAATGCTGCCATAGTGACACACTTTACACAGCTCTAGCACGTTGTGGGACACAACTGGCCATAAAGTCAGCGGGACCCATCGACTCTTATGTGTACGGGGGTGTCAACTGTGACAAATGTTGGGGGAAAGTCCTTTCCTCTTGGGAGATAAGTCTCCTCTAGAGATGTTTGGCAGGAGCTTACTCCTCGCTCCCCACTGAGAACACTTGCATGCTCAGCCTAGATGGGTATCAGGGGAGGTCGGGAAGAATAGCTGTCAGCTAACAGCCATTGAAGCTATGTCCAGCTTTAAAAATTTGTAATTATATAGAATACCGTACCCCCACAGAATTTGTATATAGTCCTGGGACTTCGTGGGAATATTTTATAGCTTACAGTAAGGGTTACTATAAAAGGTATGATCTAATGTATGCCACTTTTTCCTGCTCTCTGAATTGGCTCTGCAACCTCCACTTTTTCCTGCTCTCTGAATTGGCTCTGCAACCTCCACTTTTTCCTGCTCTCTGAATTGGCCCTGCAACCTCCACTTTTTCCTGCTCTCTGAATTGGCTCTGCAACCTCCACTTTTTCCTGCTCTCTGAATTGGCTCTGCAACCACCACTTTTCCCGGCTCTCAGAATTGGCTCTGCAACCTCCACTTTTTCCTGCTCTCTGAATTGGCCCCGCAACCTCCACTTTTTCCTGCTCTCTGAATTGGCCCCGCAACCTCTACTTTTTTCTGCTCCCTGAATTGGCTCCGCAGCCTCCTCACTCCCCCATCTTAATCTTACTTTTTTAGGGAACACAACATAACATTGTGCTGTATGTCCTTTGTGTGCTGCTATAAAGGCTCCATAAGGTGCTGCACATACACCGCTATCCTCCCTAGGAGCAGTAGGAGAATACCTCTGTTACATCCCATGGAGCGTGCCACATGGACCTGGCAGGAAAAAGCCCCATATGAAATCATAGGCACACGGCTGAGGTCTTATAGTCAGAAAAATCCACTGGCTTCAGGTTCAGCACCAGGAAAGAATCCGTCTTGTTGCCTCAACTGCTCACTCTATACAAAACCTGTAAGGGGGAGAGAAAATGTCATAAGCGATCATGTGGGAACTATTCAGCGTGCGCTCAGTGTCATTCTCCGGGGTTAAGGTGCGGCTTAGCAGATCCCAGCAGCTGTGCAGTACAATAAATGCTGCGCTATTTTTACGTGTGCCCACATTAGCAGAGAAATGCATTTGTTACAAAGGATTCCATTGTTAGCTGCCTCAGGTCAGTGGGATTAGGGCATTTGGCGGCCTGCACCACATGCTTACACTATTCACTGCTTGATAATTAGGTGGCCAGATATACATAAATAGCTATCCATCTCTCTACACGTCTGGACCCTATGGGATTGCAGTAATAATTTTAACTTGTTCTGGTTCGGAACCCGGATGGTAATTGTGTAGGACCAGTATGTTATTCCTACTTTTATTAAGTCCTGAACGTATAGAGTGTACGTTACAGACTATACTGTGAGTGTTTGTATGGTATGCGCATTACCACCAGTTTACCACTAGGTGGCAGCCTCTCCCTGTCGTAGAATGTGAGAATGTGGAGATTTGGTGAAGCAAAAATGCTGGTACCTTTTAATAGATATATTTATTGCTCATCAATATTTGGGTGCCCAACTTATTGTACCCGTTTTAGAATTGTATACCTGATGTGCCCAATAATAAAATAATGGTTGATTACAGTTTCTACTGTAGATATATACAGGTGCACATTATATGCAGATTTTCGTGTGGAAAAACCACAGTGTAATACAGGACCAGCAAAGAGAATGAGATCGGACTAATCTCATGTTCACTTTGCTTTTTTACTTCCATGCGAAAATCGACCTGCTGTGCGGATTTTCTAAATCTCAGCATATGAGTTGTTTGTGCGATTCCGCACCTTATGTAGAGTGGTTTTCTCCATAGGCTTCAATGGGGTTGTTAACATAAAAATAAAATCTGCACCAAAACCCACACAAAAAACACACCAAAACAGCAATAAATAGCGCAGATTTATAAAAACACACCAAAACAGCAATAAATAGCGCAGATTTATAAAAACACACCAAAACCGCAATAAATCGCTCAGATTTATAAAAACACACCAAAACAGCAATAAATCGCGCAGATTTATAAAAACACACCAAAACAGCAATAAATTGCGCAGATTTATAAAAACACACCAAAACAGCAATAAATAGCGCAGATTTATAAAAACACACCAAAACAGCAATAAATAGCGCAGATTTATAAAAACACACCAAAACAGCAATAAATAGCGCAGATTTATAAAAACACACCAAAACAGCAATAAATAGCGCAGATTTATAAAAACACACCAAAACAGCAATAAATAGCGCAGATTTATAAAAACACACCAAAACAGCAATAAATAGCGCAGATTTATAAAAACACACCAAAACAGCAATAAATAGCGCAGATTTATAAAAACACACCAAAACAGCAATAAATAGCGCAGATTTATAAAAACACACCAAAACAGCAATAAATCGCGCAGATGTATAAAAACACACCAAAACAGCAATAAATAGCGCAGATGTATAAAAACACACCAAAACAGCAATAAATAGCGCAGATGTATAAAAACACACCAAAACAGCAATAGATAGCGCAGATGTATAAAAACACACCAAAACAGCAATAGATAGCGCAGATTTATAAAAACACACCAAAACAGCAATAAATAGCGCAGATTTATAAAAACACACCAAAACAGCAATAAATAGCGCAGATTTATAAAAACACACCAAAACAGCAATAGATAGCGCAGATTTATAAAAACACACCAAAACAGCAATAGATAGCGCAGATTTATAAAAACACACCAAAACAGCAATAGATAGCGCAGATTTATAAAAACACACCAAAACAGCAATAAATAGCGCAGATTTATAAAAACACACCAAAACAGCAATAGATAGCGCAGATGTATAAAAACACACCAAAACAGCAATAGATAGTGCAGATGTATAAAAACACACCAAAACAGCAATAGATAGCGCAGATTTATAAAAACACACCAAAACAGCAATAAATAGCGCAGATTTATAAAAACACACCAAAACAGCAATAGATAGCGCAGATGTATAAAAACACACCAAAACAGCAATAGATAGCGCAGATTTATAAAAACACACCAAAACAGCAATAGATAAGCGCAGATTTATAAAAACACACCAAAACAGCAATAGATAGCGCAGATTTATAAAAACACACCAAAACAGCAATAAATAGCGCAGATTTATAAAAACACACCAAAACAGCAATAAATAGCGCAGATTTATAAAAACACACCAAAACAGCAATAAATAGCGCAGATTTATAAAAACACACCAAAACAGCAATAAATAGCGCAGATTTATAAAAACACACCAAAACAGCAATAAATAGCGCAGATTTATAAAAACACACCAAAACAGCAATAAATAGCGCAGATTTATAAAAACACACCAAAACAGCAATAAATAGCGCAGATTTATTTTTGCAGATTTGGTGCAGGTTCCCTAACTGCTTCTTAAAATGGTTTGCATGAAGTGATGTACAAATATAATATATTGTGTGTTCTATAAATCCCATTTTTTTCCATATAAAAGACAATATGCTATGTAATAAAACTTCATGTATTTTAGGCAAAGGCAGCAGATCTGCCACCTACAACAAGCCATCAGGGGCGGCGAGTTGCGCACCCACCCAGCATCCACAAGTCCTGTCATGAATGGAGAAGATAAATATGTCCATGGGATCAAGGTAGGCGTCGAACCCTGGAAGCATGCCCTACATTATTAGAATATTCCGAGCAGACTGTTTTTCTATTCCATCACTTCCATTATTGGAGCATAAATGTAGAGAAAATGCAGCCACTTAATTAGTTGTCATTGATTTCTTCTCAAGGGATCTCCATGTGAATGCTGTAAACCTCTGCAGAATTTGGGTTTGGACAGATTAAATCCCCTCCTTCGAGACAGAGGTGAACTAGAGGGAAAACTTTCTCCAGTAGAAGTGGGAGTTGCACCGCTCAGCGAGCTCTTGAAACAGGGCCCTATGAAACCCAGCGATGACTTGAAGAAGATGGAGGAGAAGGTATACGATGCTATAAAGTTCTGGTGGTAATTCTCCATTCACCTGATGATGTTTGGAGGGGACTCGCAGCATGACCAACTATATTAGTAGTAGAATAGCTCACCCAACTGTGTATCACAACAATCCCCTGTGCCAATGCACATCCATATAAGCGCTAAACAAGGAAGAGAGGCTTTCATTGAGGAACATCGAAAATATATTTTTATTGATCATGTTTGTTTCATTTACTGAGTTATTCCATATTCATGCTATCATTATTCCATTTTATGTTTTTTTGCTGTGTTTCATGTGTGACGTTTCACTTCCGTTTTCCTTCCTATTGGTCCTTGGTGATGTTAAATGTCTTGTGTAGTGTTGCGCGAACTTGTGTTTTCAAGTTTGGAGTACAAGGTTCTGGTTATTTAAGAATTCCTATAGCAAAATATTTCCAGCTCACCTGTTACACTCTATAGGCGTGCAAGAAACCCCGGATCAGGGTGACACTTTCTTGAAAAAACGGAAAAATCCAGCACATGCACTACGGATAAAATCCATTCTCTTTATTATAATCCTTTAACATTCCATGACCATGTCACGAATAAGACACATTGTCGAAATGCGTAGACCGTAAAGTTTTCTGATCAGCTCATGGAGTTTTAAAGGGATTGGATTTTATCCGTAGTACATGTGCTGGGTTTTTCCGTTTTTTCATTTAAGAATTCCGTTATGGATTCCGCTACCACGGACCATAAGTTATGATCCGTGGTAGTTGAATCCATAACGGAATTCTTAGCTAACCCGAACCTTGTACACCAAACTTGAAAACACAAGTTCACTCAACACTAGTTCTGCGTCCTGTGATTGTATACCATGATTAAGCACTGAGTGTGCGAAACGCGTAGGTCTGCTAGACCCTTCTTTTTAATGTTTTTTTGATGTTCTTCAATAAAAGCTACCAGTGTTTTAGAAGATGGATTCTCTTCCTTGTTTTGTACTTATATTAGTTGTGATGCAGTAGTGCAAATATACAATCCTATATCGCATGACCGCGAGTCGCCATATAACCTTAGCCTTATAGATGGAAGTTTTGAGGTAAGTTTTCTCCTGCTTTTGATGTGGTCTAAGTTTTTCCTTTAAATTCCCAAACCCATTCAGTTTCTATCACCCAATTTGGAAGCGTCAAATGAACTGATCCTGCATGTTCCTGAAGACATTTGCTCTTGATTTGCGCTATAACTTGTAAAAATAAAATCAATAAGCTTGTTTCTGTAGGCGAAAAGCACGGCAGGTATCTGACTGTTATCATGTGATGAAATTGCCGGCTCTGAATTGAGATGCTGATTAAAAGAACGCTTGCTATAGACTTCTGAGCAAGCTGATGAATACCACTGATTGTCTATGGGGCGAGATTACGTGTGCCGCCAATCAGGGGTTACTCACACTGACTGCAGTCATGTACTTTGATGCCATTGTAGGTTGGTGGTGATGAGATGCACTTTAGATTACTTGAGATAATAGTTGAGGTTTTTGCTTTTTGTTTCCTGTTTTCACTCTATAGTTCTGTGCATAGCTATTAGTGGACGAGCATTAGGATCTGCTGTGTATGTAGGAAACATGATCATCCTCGCTGAAACATTTATATTGTGCCGTATGTGTGAGAGATTAGACCCATTTAATCATGTAGTGCGGGCATGTGCTGTAACTACAGAGACTTTCTTATGAGTTGTCTATCTGCATAAATCTCTGCTGACCGCTTCAAGGAGATGCCCCCCTAGTGCCCATGGGTACCGATGTAAATAATCCACAGCATCCATACTTTGCAGAGATGGCGGCAGTGTTGGACATCCTATATCTACGCCTGCACTGAACATTTGGGAATCTATGGATTACAGGTCCTCCATGTGGGCTAGGGGTAAGCCCTAAAGCCATGTAGTATCTTCTGGTGCCATGTCAGTGTTTGGCATTTCTGTCATGTATGCAGAAAGTGGACAACCCCTTTTATAAACACTTGGTTACATCTCATTTTGTGAAATCTAAATAAAAAATTGACCATCCCTGCAGGTCCAAATCTTGAAGCCACCTACATTGTTTCCCCGAAAATAAGACAGGGTCTTATATTATTTTTTGCTCCAAAAGGTGCAGTAGTGCTTATTTTCAGGCTTATTTTATATATTTTTCCATGAACAACAATCTACATTTATTCCTCAACAAAAAAACAACAACAATTATTGAAATATAATCATGCCATCACATTCTGGAACATCATCATAACTCTCCAAACTCATGTTGTTTGGGGGTCAGAGTACCAGTACGGTATATTTCTTGCTCTTCTGTTTACATACGGTACTGTACCACAGTAAATGGTGGATAGACCCTTCACCAAGAAAAGCAGGCACCCCCAAAAGAATCGCACTCGCCGGACCCCCTTAGACCCAAAACAATTAGAGTTGGCAAGTGCTGATGATGGAATAAGAGCTCTCACACACAGATCTGCGTCACTCCTGTCAAAGGCACATCACTGTCAAGTTTCTTGCCGTTCCAGCTGTGTTCCACTTCTGCCAAGTGTAGTGGTTGGCTCCCCCGGTGACTGGAAGCAGCCACAACGCTCCGGAGTGGAGTGATGCCAGCGGGACTACCCGATCTGTGTGTCAGAACCCGGCATTAGCCAACCCTTATTGTTGTGGGTCTAGTGGGGTCTTTTGAGTGTGATTCTTTTGGGGGTGTCTGCTTTCCTTGATGAAGGGTTTACTGTTCTGCTGTATGCTATAATTACGTTTTTACATGTATAGCTGCCTTGACACTATTTAAATTAATTTTTTTTGTGAACTGAAACTTGGGTTTTTTTTTGGAGAAGGGTTTATATATTTCAAGCATCCTCCAAAAATCCTGAAAAATTATGCTAGGGCTTGTTTTTGGGGTAAAACGGTATTTATAGTTTTTCTGAAGGTCATTGTGCCTAGTTATGTAGCATTACCTGGGCAGTGAATAGATTATAGGATTGTTTGATTGATAAAACTATAAGAATACAAATATCAAGTATAAATATAAAAAGCATGTACTATAACATTTGCATTAACACTAAAAGTACAGGGTAAAATGGCTGCCTATACATAGGATTACATGTCTAGCTAACAGTAGTAACAATTTCAACTAGCTGAACAGCTCTGCATAACATCATGTCCCTCAAACAAAGGTAGATCCCTCACCAGATATGCTTATACAAGGATGGTGGAGTTTAAGAAGGAGATATGCAAAAGGACAGCTCTACTGATGTTTCCTGGAGACTTCTTTTTCCCAGGATGCTTTTCACTCCCACAATGCAGTGCACCACCCACAATGCAGTAGTCTTTGTAACAGGAAAAAACAAAGTGTAATACAACTTAACACCGCTAGATTGTGTTATAACCACACTAAACACTTCAGAAATACCAAGACTAAGGCAGACATGATCTGTAATGATTCTCTAACTCAGCTGGGCAGAAAAATGTTGTATCGTTGGGTATGTATGGGAGAATAAAAATATTAGTTTTTTGTATGAATTTTGCCAAGCTTATTACATTAAAGGGAATCTGTCAGCATCATATTACGCTTTTTCTTTTTTCATGCATCCTAATAAAATCAAATACCTGAAATCCATATGTGTCCTTCGTTTTCATTTTCGTCCAGTAGTTTCTTTTAAAAAGCGCTTATTCTGATATGCTAATTAAGGGTTAGGGAGCCCAGAGGGGCGTTCCTCCTGTAGCAAGTAGCCCAGGAACGCCCCCCTGATGTCATGTGCCCGCCGAAAATTTCAAATCCATAACGCCTCCATTGCCTAAATCGCCTCACGGCGAGTCTAAAGCTCGCCCCGGGCCAGGTCCTTTCTCCTCTTCTCCTCCTAAGGATGCGTCTCCCGGCCGGCCGAAATCTCACGCAGGCGCAGTACCGCCTCTCGCCTGCGCGATCACGAGGGCAAGAGCCTCATCGGCGTCACTGGGCATGCGCCGAGCCCAGTGACGTCGTCCCTGCGCGAGACTTCGGCCGGCCGGGGAGACGCATCCTTAGGAGAAGAGGAGAAAGGACCTGGCCCGGGGGAGCTTTTAGACTCGCCGTGGGAGGCGATTTAGGGCAATGGAGGCGTTATGGATTTGAAATTTTCGGCGGGCACATGACATCAGGGGGGCGTTCCTGGGCTACTTGCTACAGGAGGAACGCCCCTCTGGGCTCCCTAACCCTTAATTAGCATATCAGAATAAGCGCTTTTTAAAAGAAACTACTGGAGGAAAATGAAAACGAAGGACACATATGGATTTCAGGAATTTGATTTTATATTTGGATGCATGAAAAAAGAAAAAGTGTAATATGAAGCTGACAGATTCCCTTTAAATTGAACGTTTATTTCCCTATTTTTCTCTATTTAAAAAAAGGTAAAAAGTTAAATGTTACAGGTGATTTTGGAACCAAATTAAATCTCAATCTATGGCACAAAAATAAAAAAATGAAGTCTAAAAAATATCCTTAGGCTACTTTCACATATTTTCCTTTCCGGTATTGAGATCAGTCATAGGATCTCAATAGTGGAGGAAAACGCTTCCGTTTTGTCCCCATTCATTGTCAATAGGGACAAAACTGAACGGAACAGAGTACACCAGAATGCATTCCGTTCCGTTTGGTTATGTTCTCATACTGTACAGAAAAACTCTGCAAGCAGAGTTTTTCTGTCCGAGATGGGAATGCAGAGAAAGACTGATCCGGCATGAAACACAATGTAAGTCAATGGTGCCGGATCCGTTTTCTCGGACTCAAAATATCCGGCGCCCATTGACTTACAATGGTTTTATGGCCATTTTACAGATAATAGAACCGGGTCAGTTCATAATGGATGCAGATGGTTGTATTATCAGTAACGGAAGATGTTAAAGTATCCTTAGAAAGTAGTTTTGATAAGGTAAAAATTGCTGTGGATATTTAAGCCATGGTCACGAAGGGCTAAAGCCAATAGGGAGCTTATTAGTCAGTAACATATCAGGGTGCATTTAGCATATTGCTTCTGAATATAACTAGATTTAATATAAATATGGATATTGATTCAAGTGTCTTCCTGGATTTTACATTCAGATAAAAACGAGAGACAAATACATTAACAGCCTGAGGAAGAAATGTCAGAAAGAAAATGAGCTAAACCGGGAGAAGCAGAGGCGGATAGAGACTCTGGAGAAATACTTGGCTGACCTGCCTACTCTTGATGATGTGCAGAGGCAGAGTGAAAGGGTAAGTGGCTATTCATTGAAATCTTCTGCTTGCTATGTCTTACCCAGCTGACTTGGCTATGTCGGAGGTGTCAGAGGGACGCTCCTCACTTTTCATTTATATTGACCAGAGTTCCGTAGGATGCTGTGTAAAGCATAGTGAGCAAAGGCCCCATTCACACAACCGTATTTTTGGTCCACATCTGAGCCGCATTTATTTCAGACTCCACATGCACCCATTCACATTTATTTCTATGACCCCACACCGCGTGCTGTCCTGTCCACATCCATATGTCCATTCCGCATTCCCACAAAAAATGTAGAGCATGTCCTATTCTCATCTGTTTTGTGGACAAGAATAGGCATTATTACAATGGGTCCACAAAAAAATGGATGTCGCACAGACGCCATCCGTATTTTTTGCGGATCCGCATTTTGCAGGCCACAAAACACATACGGTTGTGTGAATGCACCCTAATGCTGAGCTTGCAGAAAGTTGGTGACTTTGTTTTCAAATTGTGACTTTTTTTTGTAGTTTAGTGGGGCTTGGAGGATGAGCTAAGCAACCCGGCACATTTTTTTATAGTTTACACAAGAAAAACGCCATAAATTAGATCGGAAATTGACGCCAGCTCCTATTTCTTGCACTTGGACGGCCCTAGATGGGACACGATTATTAGGAAACAGGCACTTCTTAATAATTTTGATGTATCTGAACCCAGCAGACCACAGGACCATAAAACGTGGGGCTACATAAATGTCTCCCTTGCTATCCATATGAACTCTACATGGACATCGTGGAGAAGGCCCTGTTCAATGAAAAGTGAGCTTTAAATGGAATCGGTCACTGGGACAGACTCCATTAAAGGAGTAATTAACAATCTCAGACTCGCCCTTCAATAGCCTAAAATAAAACATCCTCACTGTGCACGCTACAGTGACGTGCATAGTATTGTGTAGGTGTACGGCTTGTGACTGCTGCAACCAATGATTGTCCTCAGCGTTAGATCGCTAAGGACAATGACTGGCTGGAGCGGTCACGTGGCGTATAACAGCATGTCATCACTGCAGTTTGTAAACCTGCAGCGGCAGGAGGATTGGACCTGTGCCACATAGATCAGCGCTGGAGAAAGGGGTGAGTAGAACATTGTTCTTAATTTTAGGCTACTGCAGGGCTTGTCCAAGATTTTTAATTATCTCGGACAACCCTTTTGATTCAGGGCTTCTAACAGACTGCAGCTGCTGAGCAGACAGGGCAACATGATGCTGAACGTGGCTTATGTATCACTATGCCCTGGATGCAGCTACCTGGTCCCATTCTGCTACTCCGCCACCCAGGGCATTGAATGTGCATAGAAATCTCGCTCTTTCTGACCAGTAGTTTGTGGGAGGCACTTCTGCTCTATTGGTTTGTTAAAAGGATCTGTCCTGATGACTGATTCAATTGCGGGGCTTCTGTGTTATTTAGTGGCCATTCGAAGCGTTGCCTCTGTGGAGTTAGACTGACATATTGGACGTGTAACATAATGTCTTGCTTTTTGTCTAAAGCTTCAGGTATTAGAAGAAGAAAACAAGCAGCTGAAAGACACCATTAAGTGTCTAGAAAAACTCGCCAACGAGTCAAGGACACAGTTTCGAGAAAAAGAAGCACAGACAGAGTGTCAGAAGCAGAGGGAAAAAGAACTGGTCTTAACAGTTCAAAGGTAAGACCCATCATCTTAATGTTTTTCCCAGTTCCTTGCTGGCTTTATTTCTCTGTCTAACCGGGGCGGACTTGCCATTTCCCCATTACATTACATCCTGCTTGTTTCCATGGTTACGACCACCCTGGAATCCATCACTGGTGGTCGTGTTTGCACACTGTAGGAAAAATAACTAGCCTGTGTGCTCTCCCACAGTCCCGGCCACCAGAGAGGCCGGCACTTTTTCCTATAGTGTGCAAGCACGACCATCACTGATGGATTGCAGGGTGGTCATAACTCCTGGATACAAGCAGTGTATAATGTGATGGAAAAATGAACCTATGCAGCAAAGGAGGCAATATGGACAATCACAATACATTAGTAAGTGCCTTGTATTACCTTCCTCTACATGCTAAATGTCACTGAAGTAACACAACCCCTTTAACCATCGTTTGTTCGTCAGTTGCCCACTTCATCTCTCCTGCGTTTGGACTGGTATAGTAGAAGAATTGACACATTGGGGGAAGATATACTATTACTATTAAGAGGCACAGGCCTCTTAGGCTAGTTTAGGCCTGCACAATATATCGCAAAAGCAATCGCAATTAATCGCCATATCGCAATCGCAATTTGCTGACTCAAAAATGCTGCAATTATATTACCGTATTTTTCGCTTTATAAGACACACTTTCTCCCCCCCAAAAGTGGGGGTGGAATGGCAGTGCGTCTTATAAAGCGATGGTTGACTTTCTACGTGACACTGACACTGTATCTCCGGCTGCTATGCTGCACAGCGCGGTCAGCGATACATCCGTTACAGTGCGGGGACGGAGGAGGGGCTGGTGGAAAGTCGTTATTTTAATGAACACATGTTCTTATATCTATTTTATTTATCTGTCCTGTGCAGCGCTAGTAAGAAAATGGCAAGTTTTGTATTTTGTACTTTTGCAGTAATGCAAATATGTATTTTATCTTGAAAAACACTGCGCATTTCAGTTCTTGAGTTCAGCATAACTACATTTCTCATTATCAGTCATCTGTGTGTGCTTTTACCTTGAAAATCCAAGCAGATAGACCTCTAGCACAATTCCCTTAAAATATCGCATCGCATATCGTTATCGCAATTTTTTAGGGCCCTAATCGCACAAAATTCCCATATCGTTCAGCCCTAGGCTAGTTTCACACTGCCGGCAGTAGTTATGGCAGGCTGTTCTGGCAGAGAGCAGCCTTCCGGGGCTCTCTGGATCCAGCATTGCTGTACGGTACCGGAATGCCCACCGGCCCCATTGATTATAATGGGGCCCAGCGGAGACCCGTCCGCTACCTGGCAAATATGTCAGGATTCAGCCAGATAAAAAACAGCAGTTTTTGTCTGGCTGATTCCCAGCATTGTCTGCCAGCTGGAACATTTTTAGGCAGTCTATGCGCCAGACTTTCAAATTTACGCCAGCTCTGAGCTGACATAGGTTGAAATTATAGCACAATTATAGCATGCGCCATAATTTGCGACTTTGTCACGCCAAAATAGTGGCGTGTAGTAAATGGCCCTTTATTGTGTCTGATTTTCCTGCTGTGATCTACAGGCTATGTAAAGCTGTTTATTTATACGTCTGAGAAGCTTTATACACCCAATCTTGATGTATTTATGATTAATTGATTGATTTTGGTCGGCTCAACAACCTTTTTTTCTATTGACATGTCTTTGTAACATAACATGTTTCTAAAATGAATCAATACAGTGATGATTTTATTGCACTGTTTATTGGTGAGGTTATGTTTTTATCTTTTTTTTATTGTTGCAAAGTTGTATAGCCCATTAGTACGCTGGCTGAATTTTAGGTTTTATGTACAATATAGCTAGGCTCCATATGCAGTGAGCTTTTCTTATGTTTTCCATAATGAACACATTGCCACAAAATGACCTATTGTTTAAATCATATTTTTGATTTAAACTTACTTTTTCAAAATGTTGGTGTATTTGTAATTTTCCTGTTTATATTTAATAGAATCTTGCAGGTATTAATCTGGCCAATAAGCGTCATAATCGATTGACACTTTTCACCAGTCATCTCATTATCATCCCAGGCAGCATTACAATGACAGTTACACCTCTCTGTAGATAGCACTTTATCACACCATTTGTAATAGGTGATGGTCACATCTTCTCTACTCCCCTTCCCTGCACAGTGACCTCTGCACAGGTCACAGAGCATGTCTAGAACACTACCTCATAAAAGTCAGTCATCTCCAGACAACCAGTTTCCTATGGTCCATGTAGCATTTCTAAAGGCATAGTTCTGAATGCTGTTAATAGCAGCTTAGGCAAAATGACTGCCTCCATTGTATCGAAAATAGAATACAAAATCTGCAACCAGAAAATAAAAAAGTAGAAAAAAAATACAGTAGATTTTTTTCACTGTATTATTTTAATAAAGAATATCTTGTTTAGTATAGGCGTGATGGACCTATGATGACCTTTCAATGAATACAAAGCTGCCTTGAAAAATAGAGAATGAGATACCCTTGAGACATGAGGCTTCCAAACGGGGGCGATCCCCCTGTCTTCATATCGATGAACCACTTACCTTGTGTGTTACTTCAATATCCTTACAGCTTACAGCAAAAAGTCCAACAGTGTCTGGAGGATGGCGTTCGACTCCCAATGTTGGATACAAAACAGCTACAGAGCGAAAATGAACGGCTCCAAGAGCAAACCGAGCGTGCTAACAAGGTAAGACCCCGGACTAGAAGGCCAAATATATCATTCCTCTATAATACACACCTCACTATAAGACACATCCCAGGTTTAGGCAACACAAAATGTAAAAATATATTTGTACTTATTAAACGTTTTAATGAAATGGAGGGGATCAAAGTAACTAACTTTGGGATGTAGCTTAGAGGGGGTTAATAGTTTTCGTGTGCTCCTGTTAACCTTAGTGTGTCCTCTGCTGACCATTGTAACATCCAGCAATGGTGCATGTGGTCACCTTATTAAATGTACCTGTCCAAGTAAAGGCATCTCCTGTCTTTGCTCCGCTGTGTCCTGCCATGCATGTTCTGAGAGATTATTTATTTTTTAGGTATTTTTTTATTCTCCACCATCATAACATTATACACACAAAAGGGCTCTGCTGCACACACATATACACACAGCACTGCTGCATTCCCAGTTGACACTCACAGCACTACTGCATACACACACAGCACTGCTGCATACAGACGTGCACGGCTACGCCGCATGCATATATACAAACACACACACTTTAAAAACTCACATTTCTGCTCTTCCTGGTCTGGCTCTTTCCACTGGTGATGACAGCAAAGGTCCTCAAACTGCAGTTAGCCTGAGCTTTCATCTCCTTCTCTACAGCTTGTAGACCTTCAGGATGTAGAGGGACATATTTCTCACAGACCTGTCCATGATCGCTGAGCCGCCTCTCCTGTTGCCGCTGATCATACAGATCATTGTCGGGCAGGGACAGAGAGAAGTGTGCAGATGCACAGCTCTCTCACTGATCAGGCAAAGTGCTGTATGAGCGCTCTGCCGGATCATTAAGAAAGTAGTCAGGAACGTCTGGCACTGCTGGATTACTATGACTGCGGACTATTAGACGCATTCACTTTCTAGCAAGATTTTTGTCTTGCTGGAAAGTGCTTCTTATAGTCAAAAATACGGATGGGATGCACCAGCACACTCCCCAATCCAGCTTATTAGCATGGTAGTCACTCTCCTTGAAATTAGGGTTAGGGAATGTATTTTCAAAGAGTTACCTAAAAAGATTGTCCCAAGATGCAAACAATCCAGTAGTCAAGCTCTGTACTCTGGCAGTCCAACAGAGCATGAATGGAGCAGCAGCGCAGATTCTTGACCTCTGCTCCATTCAGACCGGAAACTGTGGAACCCTATTCTCGTGATCGTGGGGGTCCCAGTGGTCAGACTGCCACCAATCCGATACTTGCTCCCTAATGACACTTTTCAAAGACTTTTTTTCACTTTTCAAAGACTTTTTATTTCCAATTTTTAACCCATTCCTTTGTTTTTCAATTTCAGGTAATAGACAATCAGCAAAGTCAAATTGACAGCATGACTGCAGAGATACAGGTAAGATTTTAACTTACATAACTTACATTTTACTGTTTGGCATCCCAAGAACTCCGGTCCACGATTATAATTTAACTTCCACTGTAGATGACAAGGCCTATGGCTTATTTTGTCCCTATACTCTCCCTATGCTCCACCCAAGTAGGGTATCCCGACTCAACCATAGCTCTTCTCCATTGATCCACTGTTAGGACCTTATAGTCAGTATTTTTCATGCCGACACTTTTCCCCCGTACTGCATTTTTACGGTTCATTAGAGGACGTGATTGTAAAAGTGAACATATCCAACAGGGAACCACAATATGGGCACCATGTGTTACTGATAGCGACATCCAAATAAACTGGCGCCACTATTCAAAGAAAATCGTATTCTCTGCAGCATTGCTATATATATTACAGAAGTGTATACACCAGGCTCTAAGCTGCAATTCATTTCCGTTATTAAGGCTTTAATTTAAAATTACACTGCAGCAAAATTTTTTGTATTTTACCAACAGTTTGATGTTTTAATAGTTTTATGAAAATCAATAAACTTGAAATTACAAAGTAACTTTGAAACTAGGATCGGACATGATTGCTTTTGGGAGTACCATAACTGTGTAGATAGGCGGTTAAGCTTTCTGAGAGCTCAGAAGTGTTTTTTTTGGCAAATGATTAATAACTGGAGGGATTTGGGTGTGCAGTTCATTATTCATTGTCTGGAAACATGGCCTGAGGTGGAGCGGACTCCTATAATTACCTGCCAGAGCACCAAGCTGTCCTCACCGCTTGATTAACTACATATTGTGCCTGTAAATCAGGTATTGCATTTTTAAATATTTCATGGAGGACATTCATCGGAAGTCTTTAGCGCTGGGCATTAGAAAACTGGAAAATTAATTTACCACTTATCTCAGGGCTTCCCCCCAAAAAACGGTCATGCAGAAGTGGGGCATGTTTTAGTGTGAGAGAGGAAGCCTCCTACAGTGGAGTGAGGTTTAGTGAAAAATGGGGTGAATGCATAACTACTGGGGACTGAAAATCTTGAAGTTCTATACTAGAAAAGGGGCAGTGGGTAGCTTTATACATTGAAGAAACCCAGGGAATTTCTTTCTCCTTTTGGTTCGATCGTAATGTACTTGGAATTAATAGTAGTACTACTAATTTTCTTACTGGAGGCTTTATTCCTGAGTTATCAGTCTCCACTGTAGCATGTGAGCCACCCTCTGACCCTCAAAATATACGTCTTCAGAGTGTTGTCTGTGTGTCCCTATGAGACATTACAACTCTGAGACTGACTTACGGTCCATCCTAAAGACACTAGTGTAAAGTAGAACTGGCTGAGTTGCCCCTAGTAACCAATCAGATTCCACCTTTCATTTTCTAAAGGAGCTGTGAAAATGAAAGGCGGAATCTGATTGGCTGCTAGGGGCAACTAAGCCAGTTCTACTTTACACCAGTTTGATAAATCTCCCCCACTGTGTATTTGCAGAGTCAGAGTGCAGGCTGCTTTAACACTTGGTATTGAAGATATTGGACAAGCTGAAGTGCATACCGTCGTTCACTATTCTGTTCTGAATCACAATATATTTATATTTTGGACTGGACAATCCCTTTAAGACTTCTGGTTAAGTAAATATCTGCACTGTACTACAGTAACACTAACTTCTTGATGGACGGAAGAAAACTCTCAGACTTTGGCAATGCCTGTTGTAAATTTTGTCATGTTCAATATGGAATCCTTATGTGTTCGGGTTTATTCACATGCAACAGATTTGGTGCAGCAATTTCTGCAACTTTACATAAATCCATATGCGTGCCGTTCAGATGAATGGAGCTGATTTTCAGTAGCAGAAACGTCTGCAACAAATGGACCGCATGTGAATCTAGCTTCATAGATGGGATTAGTGTCATATATGACTCTTTCTCTTTCTTTCCAGGCCTTAAGAGAGAAATTGTTTGAGCGGGGTTCATGTGTTGTGGAGTTTGAGAAGAAGTTTGCAGAGCAAGCAGAACAAGCAGACTGTACAGAAAAGCTGCACACGCTTTCCTTGGAAGTATGTCACTGTGGTCTCTTCACTGACAATATGTAAAGAGGGGCTTTATTTTTTGCAATGGGGTTGTCAGCGAAGCTCCTGTGGAATACCCCTGTTGGTTCTTCCTTTAACATTTCCACGGAACTATTTTGTATCATGGGAAAATCTATCAATTAGAAGGAAACACTTTGTCGGTTTCCTGGCCCCACTAAACGCCCCCTTTGTTTGCTATATAACTTTAGTGGAAATAATGCTGCCCATAGCATCTAATTGGCAAGGACACCATCTAGCAGCTCTTTTATTGTTCCTTGCCTTATCGCGTCTTGTTTTTTTTAATTGGCCGGGCATTGTTACTAAAGAAATATGTTTCCGAACTTGTCCTTGAGCCAATAGTTTCCTATGCTGAATTACTCCAGATTCTATTATATTCCATGTGCCCTGTCCAGCTTTCTCGGCCTCTGGAAGGCAATAGAAACTTCTTCATTGCTGAGACGTTTGTACTTATGAAAAATAGCTGCACTTTTTGTAGAGCATTGCACAATGACTACGGGTAGCTTGCAATATTGGATTAGGGGCAATTGCTGCTAAGTGTTGGTAACTGATGAACTTAGTGTCACTGGACTTTGAAAAATGTTTTGATAGGTCATAGTGACCTATCAAAGGTTTTGATTGGCGTGGGTCTGAGTGCTGAGACCCCCCACCAATTGCTAGAACGAGACGAGAGAAGCGGAGAACCTCTCACAAAGCGTACTGTCCTTAGTTCAGAAGATGAACTAGAGATGGACTCATAGACTTTCTATTGAGTCTGTCGCGCATTTGTCTTCTGCAGTATGCCAGCACTTCTCTCTCCTCGTTCTAGCGATCGGTGGAGGTCTCAGCACTTGAATCCCCACGTTGCCATAACATTTAAAAAAAATTTTTTAAGTGCAGTAACGCTTTAAGTACTTATCAAAGTCACGTGCAGGGACATAAACTATAGGATAAAGATTCCCCTGCTAAAACTGGCCATACTTTTAATATATCGTTTGGGGCGCAAAGAACGCTCCTGACTCCCCCCCCCCGTTCACTTATCTGCTCTATATGCATATGTTCTGAATAGAGAGAGGAGTGAAAGCATCAACCAGCAGCTCATGTCTCCTGAGAACAAAAGGATCGGACATGTTGAGATCCTGCTGCCTGATCCTTTTCTTCCCAAACATCTGCCATAGGTGGGAAGTCAGGACTCATCTTTAGTGCTGAACTACAGCATACTCAAAGGCTAACCAATAATTGTGATGACGCCATACAAGCTATACAGACAGTTGAGAAAAATTTAATAAAACCATGTTTCTTCACCGCACGCAGAATAAGAAGTTAAAGAAAGAACACTTTTCAATGTGCAAGCAGCTGGAAGAGTTACTGGTGTCCAGACAGCCACTGTCGGAGAAAATGCCAGTGGCCGAGCAGTTGTTTAAGGAGATGTCCCACTGTCTGTTTGACTTGAAAGCACTCTGCAGTATTCTGAATCAGCGCGTCCAGGGCAAGGAGCCCAATCTTTCTCTGCTCCTGGGCATACGTTGTAAGTTCTTTCTAATATGTGACTGTAAATACACCACAGTGTTGCTTTTAACGAGGTCTGGTCACCAAGCCAAAAGAATTGACATGCCTATATGTACCATACCATATATACGCTGAGCACGGCTTACGTACGCTTATAATTAGGTGCCAGTCACTTCTCTTCTTTGCTACCCCGCTGTGATAATTTCCATCAAAGAGAATCTAGTTGTAGTGTGATCTTGTAAGAACTGGGAGTTCTCGTAAGACCACGCTGCATCCCAGCTTCAGACGGAGCCGCGTCTCACTCACACTGGAGTGATATGCTGGCGTAGAGGAACAGAAGAGCCGAGCAGCCCCGGGAAGCATGGCACACAGGTATATATGTAGATCAATTCTTTTGTTTCTGGTGACGGGTCCTATTTGGCGAAAAAATACAGGCGCAGCATCGCTGCTCAGAGCCATTTGCCACTTCGGCTTTCATCAGCTCTGCATGGATTTTGGAGCACGCGAGGTACAGATCCATCGAATGTATATGGGATCTGTACCCTGCGTGCCCCACATCCAAGAATCGCAGGGCTGAGCCCCTGCGTTTTACATCAATGGTTTTGTGTACCAAGTCATTGTGTGCCTCAATTAAGATATCCTCTTAAAGGAACGGAAACATTCCTTTTTACATCTAGAGCCTGAAAACTGCTATTGACTGTCCAATTGACAAAGCTTGTTACAAGGGGGAACATCGATGTTAGAAATATTGTCTACTCCGACCCAGGTGTTGGCTTGTGCTCATGTTGAGAGCTGGAGCAATCGCTGAACACCCTAGGTACATACGTGTCAGGGTCCTTTTGTAAACTGGAATCATTGGTCGTTCAACTCCTGATCCTTGTCCTGGAATGCTCCACATTGCACTAGTTTAATTTAAAACTTTTTTTTGCTATCTGAGATCTTGGAATAGCCCCCAGTCCCGTGCCTTTTCACTGCTTTGTAAAATCTTCAGAGACCCCACGTCAGTCTTTTATAAATCCATATTCAGTAAACTGTCCCTGGCAGTGGGGAACTTGCCCGCAAACAGTGATAGTTTGCAAAGCTTCTTCATAATTAGGCTACAGCCAATTCGGAGAATCTTCGTAAACATTGTTGCATTCATTTTCACAGTGAAAATCC
This sequence comes from Bufotes viridis, assembly GCA_033119425.1. NCBI lineage: Eukaryota > Metazoa > Chordata > Amphibia > Anura > Bufonidae > Bufotes > Bufotes viridis. Next base: position 248,206,461 of record CM065592.1, on the reverse strand, counting down.
GTTGTAGTTTTGCTCTTCATCGGATTTGTGACACCACTCTCATGTCTTGTTTTCGACAGCTGCCAGCTCCTGCTCGGAGGAGAGTGAAGCCAGCAGCCACAGCACGGAGGGTCTGACCAAGAAACTGGCTGATACGCGGCAGCTCCGAAAAGACATTGATGAACTGCGGACGACACTGTCAGACTGCTATGCTCAGGATATGGGTGATAATTGTATTACCCAATGATTGACTGGGACTTTCTACTTTCACATTAAATGCTTCCCCTCCATTTCTGTCTGGGAGCCATATTCTGGAACATTACTATGCATAACACCTGAGGTGCTTTGTCTACATTTCACCACTGCTCTGCACAAATGAAGCTAGTCATTTTATGGAATATCCTACTCATCCGGAAAAATGAACTACTGAATGACAAACCAGTGAATGTATAACAAACCTCTCTGGATGTACAAATGTGTAAGGTTGGAAAGTGAAGGCTGCAATTTTGCTATTCTGTATTGATCTTTGGTATATACTGCCAACCGGTTGGCGGTAGAAAATTGACCTAGGCAAGGCTGGTCTAGTTAAGAGTTTCGATCTTTTAAGTTTCCCATCAATTAACATTGTGATATCGCTAGGACTACCGCTCAGTCATATTATCTCAATTGCGAAAGTTCCCTGTATATCGACGGTAATGTTACATTTTCAGAGGAATTGGCGAGGCAAGACTAGTCCATTTATAAAGCCACCAAAACGTGAAGAAAACCATTATTTCTAATGGAAGCTTTACCGTCCCATTAAGCACACTCCATTGATGTTACATTCTCATGGTTTAAAGGCCTAAAAACAAATTCTTCTCACTTCCAAGTCATTTACAGCAGGGTCAATAGGATTTTTATCTTGCTTGGCTGTGCAGTAATCACAATCTCACACAACGGCCAGGGTGAAAACTTTTTTTTCTTTCTCAATGGAAGGGTAGGGAAACATGCTATAGCACAGGTTGTGGGGTATAACCATAGAACAGAACATTTCAGTGCACGCTGTAGTACAATAACATGGTGTACACTTCTCTTTGGGGTTGGAATACAGCAGGTCGGTGTTGCTCCTGGTTACATTGACATAGAGAGAGCACTCATTATTGGATATTAAAGCTATATCTGGTTGCTGTATGGAAGTATTGTCAGAAGAAAACAGACATACAGGATCCACTTACTGAAGCCTGGTACATGATTTGCTAGTTCTCCTTTTTATCTACCTTCCTACATATTGGTTAATGCCTATGGACACCTTTGGTATCATTTATTTATTGCATTGACTGTAATGGGAATAAAACCTTATTCGCAATTGGTTTTTATTTAAAAAAATTGCTCTTTTTATCCCACAGCCTGAATGTTTCCTCAAACATTACAGGTTGTAAAATCTATCATGTGTGTTCTCTGACAGCTCAGTCTGTAGCTCCTTAATGCTCATAAAATCCCTTTTGACTTAAAGGCTACATACACTTTTTTTTATTATTGCATTGTATTTATTTTTTCAATTGGTCTTTATTAAAAATATTGAGTTCTTTTCTCTGTACAGAGCTGAGATGCTCTACTAGCCAAATCTGAATGTTCTCTCTGCTCCGTCAGACGGGGAGCTGACGGGCTCCTTATCTCTGCTCTTTGACATTAAAAACACTCAATCCTTATCTTACTGTGGCTTAAACGAGTGTTTATGACCTTTTAGTAAATTAGATATAAGGGTTATTACATGATCCACACAAAGTGAAGGTAGGATTCACACAGCTAGAAAAACAGTAAACCCTTTGTGACAGAACAGCTCAAGACCAATTGAAAAAATAAAAAATGTTTTGCCCAAAATGAGTAAAAAGCAATCGTAAAAAAATTGCCCCCAAAAGTGTACATAGCCTTTCAGTTTATTTTATTTGGTTGTAAATATGTCGGGAGAGCAGAAGTAATTGCTACGGACCGAACCATAAAACAGCTTGTATGGTGAATTTCACACTGAACGGGACAGAGCAGCTTGCAGTGTATGAGAATATATACAGGCTGCATAAGACCAGTGGAGCATAATTTGTAATAAAAACCAAATGCAAATATGTTTTTTATCCCGTATTACAGCCAGTGCAATAAAAGAAATTGCACCAAATGTGTCCATAGCCTTTACGTAAAGTAGATATTACAAAGCAGCGTCATCTTGGTCATGCATAGCATGAGGGGAATGGATGTGAAATGACTGCAGGGGCTTGCACAGCATAGGTAATACTTAATTTCACAGGAGTATTCAGACAAGCGAGTGTTTCCTGTGCGGTTGGTAGGGTGACAGTCCAGCATGACAGTGTAAGACTACGCAGGTAGTCTTTCATATTTCACTGAAATGACTTCTTAATTTCTTCTGTCTGAATAGTTTTTCTGTGCAATATGTGATCAAGATAAAACCAGGAGAAGGGACTGCAATTTGTTTTTGCTGAAAGGAAATTCTGCACATTAAGTAGGCAGCCTCCGCACAGAAAATCTTTTGTGGTACTTGAGCTGATTACAGTCATCAGGCAGTGCTTTTGTCTTAAAAGAAAAATACCTGCAACCAACTTCCTCTTTTCAACCACTGTGCATGACTTTGTGTGTTTCCCATCTTGTATACTTGCCATGTCGATGCATCGGAATTTAGATATTGTCTTGGTTAGCCTGCCATTCATATGCACAGTAAACAATGTCATTTTTCATACCACTTATTCTATACATCACATTTGAGGTTAGTTAAGAGGTAGATGTATTATATTATATTAGGATCTCGCTGTCGAACAATAACTGCGCAGCCGCTTGCTAAGACAATCATATGTGGACTATTTAAATACACAGTTCCTAGTCCCACTATTAGATATGGCACTGGCATGTTAAGCTTTCTGACTGCGCCATGTATGGCTTATACTAGTGAACGGGGGGATAAATTATTGAAAAATATCCTACGTGTAATTTTGATTTCCACTAAATGTATTTATTATTATTATTTTTCTAATTATTATTTCTTTCTTTATATATATTTTTCCCAATGCACTGTGTTAAGTCCTGACTCTGTGCACATAATACTGCATGTTGGCCATATAATGGCTGATCTTCTGGACAGGTGTACTCTGCACGATGGGGGTTTTCATTAAACCTTGTTGTGCCTCCCAAGTATACCAAGAGAACCTTAAAGAACCATCATAATGTTTTTTTTAGCAACTGCCCCCAGTCAGCCTGCTGAAACAAAGGCTTCATACCTGCTCCCGTCCTCAGTGCTGCCTCAACTGTCTCCCATCTTCTGGTCCCTGCACTGCCTTTATAGGTCCCTTGCAGGAGTATGGTCACATGCACCGCTCCAGCCAGTGACAAGCAGCAAGTCACTGCTGAAGCCAATTATTGACTGGAGCGGTGCATGTGACCATACCTATAGCCAGATGGATGTAAACAGTACGGGGACAGGAAGACCGAGACAGCGCAGAGGACCGGAGCGATGTGGAGCAGGTAAGTGTGAATTTTCTGTTTCAGCAGGCAGGCAGACTGGGGCAGTTGCTTAAAAATCATAATAACCGGAAAACCCCTCTAATCGTGCTTTCCGGTCTTATTCGTAGCTCTGGGCACTGAAAGAAGGTAAAGGAATACATTTCATAGTTTTATCTGAAGTTGGTACTTTTTTTCTTAAAGCCTCTTAGCCCGGCCATGCACTTTAGATCGGTAGGTACAGTAACTTGTGTGGTCAACCCTTATCTATCCCGATCACCTCCCCCTATACACATGCAGCGACTTATTTCTCTTGAGAACAAAAGCATCGGGTGCGTTAAAATCCAACTCTTCGATCCCACTTTCCCTGATGATCTGTTGTCTGGGGAAAGTTATTAAATAGTTAGCCAATCCTTTCCAAAATTGATGGCTGACATTAAGGTGTATGGGAGAAGCTGTAAAAATGGTAAAAAAACAAACAAAACAGGCCTCTTGAGGAAAACATGTCAGTATTACCTATATTAACCCATTAGAACACAGCTTTCGTTTTCCAGTACAACGACTGATCTGGTTGCTGTAGACCTCTCTGATGCTTTGTCTGCCTAGCTGAGCAGTTGCTTATAGCATCCAGTTTTATAATGTATATTAATATACCAATGGCCTCTGAAGTATGGAATATCTGATTGGTTGCCATCGGCATCTGCACCGCTTTTACTTGCAGTATTTAAAGGGGTTGTCTCACTTCAGCAAGTGGCATTTATCATGTAGAGAAAGTTAATACAAGGCACTTACTAATGTATTGTGATTGTCCATATTGTCTCCTTTCCTGGCTTGATTCATTTTTCAATCGCATTATACACTTTGTAGTTTCCATGCAATCCATCAGCAGTGATTGTATTCACACACTATAGGAAAAAAGCACCGTCCTCTCTAGTAGCTGGTACCGTGGAAGTGTGCATTAGGACAGTGATTTTCCCTACAGTGTGCAAGCACGGCCACAACTGATGGATTGCAGGGAGGTCGTAACCATGGAAACAAGCAATGTATGATGTGATGGAAAAATGAATCACGCCAGCAAAGGAAGTAATATGGACAATCACAATACATTAGTAAGTGGCTTGTAGTAACTTTGTCTACATGATCGATGACATTTGCTGAAGTGAGACAACCCCTTTAAGATCAGTTTTTTCCATTCTAAAGTCATACAGATTGTTTTGTAGCGTGCAAAAAACTACCCCTAAATAAATAAAAAATTCCACTCACCTGTCCATGTCCCCATCACTGCTCCATTCCATCCCACTTCTAATCCCCGCAAGACCAGGAAGTGTCTTGGTCACATGACCACTGTGGCCAATCATAGGCTTCAGTGGTCACAGCAGCTTGAACACTACGTCACAGCAGTGACCACTGAGCCACTGTGACCACTGACGCCTGTGATTGGCTGCAGCAGTCACTGAACCAAGTTGCTTTCTGGTCCTGCAGGGACCTGAAGCAGCCAGGAACATGGCCAGGTAAGCTGTTTTTTTATGTTCAGGGGGATGGTAAAACCGCCAGGATTGTCGACAACCAGGTCGAACAACCCGTTTAACCCCCATTTCAGTCTGTTTATACCAGTGCTGAATATTTACAGCATGGCTTATTACATTTATCACTTTAGAAATGGTAACCTGATGAATGACTCATTAGCAATATTGTCCTATTTGTGCCTTTCCCCATCTTGTATTTTTCACAGCTATAACTGGTTCCTTTCATGTAGGCCGTGTCTGTTGTCCTCCATTTAACGTTTTCTTATGTAACATTTAGGGCATAGAGGAAATAAGGAAGCATTAAAGGGAACCTGTGACAGGAAAATGCAATATAAGCTACAGGCAGCATGTTATAGAGCAGGAGGAGCTGAGCAGATTGGTATATACTTTCATGGGAAAAGATTCAGTAAAACTTGTAATCTATACATTTATTTTCCTGCTCATTCTGGGCTTTGAATTCCAGGAGGCGGTCCTATCAGTGATTGACAGCCATCTCTGTATACACAGTCATTGAGAGAAGGCTCTCAATCACTAATAGGACCGCCTCCTTGACTTCAAAGCCCAGAAAAGCAGGAATTTAAGTGTATAAATGACAAATTCTACTATCTTTTCCCAAAAACTACATATCAATCTGCTCAGCAAATCCTGCTCTGTGTCACGCTGCATTCAGCTGAGACAACCTGTCCAATGTGACAGGTTCCCTTTAAATCCTAATTTATTTGAACAGTATTTAGCACCAGGTAATGAAGTTTAAGTCCAAGTTGGCACACTGGGTCTCGGAGTTCTTGTGCCCACTGCAACCATTGATTTCATTTTCTGAACTCTCGTTAGTTGGCAAAACTTTTCCCACCAAGACCATTTTAAACCGTGAGGCTTTTGGTGGCCAGATAAGTTGCCCAGCTGATGTAATTTCAGCTCTCATTTTTATATGTTTTATTTGAAAATAAAATCCGCAACCTGATTGGATGAAGCCGTTCCTATGTTCATGACTGTAATGCTTCAAGTAAAAAAAAAAAATTATCTCGCTGTAGCTTCAAACATTTTTGCATCTCATTAACGTGTAATTTAAACGGTCAGATTTTATGTTGAAGAAGCCACAGGATACTGTACATAGTTGTATTTTAATTTTTCAGCATATAACCTGCTATACATAGTGTGCATTTGGGTGTGTTACTATTTATTCGTGTTTTACCAGTCCATGGCTGTATGAGGGCAGTCGCTATTTTAAAGCACAGCTTTGGGTGTGAGAATTGGAAACTGGCTGCGGCTTCCTTGTGCGCATCCTTGAAAATACCTCATGTAAATACAGTTGTCACGTTGTTATAAGTAGATGGACGCCACTGGATGGTTGCCAGTTTATGCCTTTCACTTTTCAAAGGCAGCATTATTATTATTATAATTTTTTTGTAATTTTAGATTTACAGCTAGAATTTTGAATGCCAAAGTTCTATTTATGAAAAAAGATCTCTTACCTTTTAGCGAGTACAACTTTTTCACTGGATTTTGTTTATGCTTTTCAATATGTTATTGCAGAGTAAAATGCATTTTGTTACAACCCGTGTCTTGTTTTTTTTATTCCTTTATATGCTTTTCTATCTTCAGAATATGGATCGCAGAGAAGGCCTAATGCACACAACCATGTACATGTGCATTCTGTATTTTTCTCACTCCCGTTAATGGAAAGAGCTATTACTGACAAGAATAGGATACGTTCTATAATTTGTGGAACATAAATAAACAATCCGCAAAAACACTGGTGTGTATGGCTCCATAGAAATGAAAGCAAATTGCACACGGTTGAAGAATATGGTCATGTGTGTGAGGCCTAAAAGTAAATTAAAGTTTAAAGTGTAATTAGTGTGCAATGAATGTCTTAAAATGCTGTTCCCACAAATATAAGGGTACGACCATGCGATCAGGTTTCTGCATGCCAAAATCATCAGTGGATCATAAAAGGAGAGAAAATACAAAGGACAGATCTGGTGTCTCCTCATTTAAAAAAAAAAATTTCTCTTGGTTTTGGGGTTCCAAAACTGCATGCAGAAACCTTACCATGTCATGTGGTCAATATCCTACTTAATGGCATATATCAGTAGAATATGACCTCTCTTCCTGATCCAGGGGTACAGGTGTTGGGTCCATTCCCAATTTTCAGAAGGAAGAGATTCAACATTTTTTTCCTCCCCAGATTTTTTCCTCATTCAATCAGACCCCCAAACTCTTTTAGACCAAAAAAAAACTTAACTCTCTTGCTGCACTGACACTCTCCACTTGCTGGTCTTCGGTGGGCCCGCCCTGGACTGTGACCTGATGCCACACAGCGTCAGGTCATAGTGCGTGCCTACGTGCGCTACTTCCTGACATTGTGTACAGTCAGATCACGTGCAGTGAGGGGCCCGGATGAAGACCAGGGAGTAGCGAGTACAGCCAGTGCCGCGCTTCCCTCACTGCTCCTGACGCCTCCTGCATTTAGTGTAAGTGGTAATTAGTATTCACACTATAAGACGCACTGCCATTTTCACCCTGTTTTTGGCGGAATAAAGTTTGTCTTATAGTCTTATAAAATACAGGAGATAACTGATTTAGATAACTTGCCACATTTCATTAGTAATCAATGTATAAACCTAAGTCCAAAAGGTTCACTTCCTTTTTCTTGCTGCTCTAATAGCAGTAGATACCATGTAATAATACATATAATATAATGCATCTTATGCTGTTGTTTTTGTTAGAATCTAGTATATATCAAACAAAACCAGGAATGTATAGTTTAGTACACAATAATCTATTGTGGATTATTGTTTAAAAAAAGTTAATTTATTGTATGGTTCATACAGAAGCACCCTTCTAAATATAATTTGGCAATAAACAGCAACGAAGTGCCACATTAGTGTGGAAAAGATGTAAATGATGTATTGCGTAACTCTGTTGAACTATGTTCACATATGTATCATGGCTTTAGATCATAATTGAAGCTATTGTTATAACACACATCTATGTGACAGCCAACCTCAACAACCTTAAATTTGGTTTATTGTGTTTCCTGCAAGGGTTCCTTCATTTTGATTGCATGAATAGGACTGCATAGTGTGGTATTCTTACCATGAGAAGTGATGGAACTACAGACTGAACCCACAAACTGTTGTGTGAACATAGCGTTGGAGGATCACACTGATGTCCTGGTGGATACAGGTTCTCATGTTGGTTAAAGGGGTTTTCTGAGATTTTGATTTCAACATAGTAAAATAGTTTACCGTATTTTTCTCCCTATAAGACACACTTTTCCCCCCAAAAGTGGGGGGGAAAGGCAGTGCGTCTTATGGGGCAAATGTTGCAGTTTGTATACCGCCGACCGCATGCTGCGCAGTGCGGTCAGCGGGTGTATCAGTGGGCAGGGAGGAGGGGCCGGCATTTAGCTCTGTAATTACAGCGGGCCCGGTGCAGTCACTTTATTCTGCTACACCGGGCCCGCTCACTGTAGGAAACCTAACTGTAGGGAATGGTGTAGGCTGATTAAGTTAACAGTAGTCTTTTATCCAGGCTTTACTTACTGTATTAAATTCCCGGCAGACAGGAGGCTGAGCTGGCGGGCGGGGCCTGACAACGTAACTCACTACATACTGCGCCTGCTCTGCCTTCTTCATTCATAAAGTGGGCGGAGCCGGCGTGGGACATAGTGAGTAACGTTGTCAGCGCTCGCCCGCCGACCCAGCCTTCTGCCTGATGCCTGCCGGAAAGTTACGGTAGTACAGTAAGTAAAGCCTGGATAAAAGACTACTGTTACCTTAATCAGCCTACAGCATTCCCTACAGTTAGGTTTCCTACAGTGAGCGGGCCCGGTGTATCAGGATACAGTGACTGCACCGGGCCCGCTGTAATTACAAAGCTAGACGCCGGCCCCTCCTCCCTATTGGGGGTCATTCACACTATTGGGGGATCATTCTGTGGATGGCACTGTTATGGGGTCTGTGGATGGCATGACACTGTTATGAGGGAAATGCCATGATAAAATGCTATTTTTGTGTCATCAACAGATCCCCCTATAGCAGCGTCATCCACAGACCCCGATAAACGTGCCATCCACAGATCCTTATAACAGTGTCATCCACAGATCCCCCATAACAGTGTCATCCACAGTCCCCAATAACAGTGCCAATCCAAAGGTTTATTTGCAGGCAGCAAGTACAGGCGACGTTTCGACCAGCAGGTCTTTATCAAGCCATGGCTTGATAAAGACCTGCTGGTCAACGTCGCGTACTTGCTGCCTGCAACTAAACCTGCTGAATTGATAAGAACGAGGAGTGCTGCAGATTTCATTTTTTACAGTTCTTTGGGACCTTGGTCTGAGTTCCTATCTGCTTGCACCAACCTAGGACCGAAGCTCCGGTACCTATCTGAGAGACGTTGCCTACAAAAGGGTATGTGGAGTGCTGCTTGAACCTTTGTTTCCAATAACAGTGCCAGCCACAGTCCCCAATAACAGTGTCATCCACAGTCCCCAATAACAGTGGCAGCCACAGTCCCCAATAACAGTGCCAGCCACAGTCCCCAATAACAGTGCCAGCCACAGAACCCCATAACCGTGCCAGCCACAGACCCTCATAACCGTGCCATCCACAGTCCCCAATAACAGTGCCATCTACAGACTCCCATAACAGTGCCATCCACAGACACCCCCCCCCCCCATAACAGTGCCATCCACAGATCCCACATAACACCATTAGGCACACCTTTAAGTTCAAAATATTTTTTTTCTTATTTTCCTCCTCAAAAACTTGTGCGTCTTATAGGGCGAAAAATACGGTATATGGTGTTCTTCAACTACAATCCTCAGGGCCCAGTATCCCACAGAATTATTACCTGTGGTAAATACGGATGCATTGAAAATGCATATGATATGATATTGTCTGCTCAATAATAAGGAAATCCTAAAAATATGATTGACAGGTGGGCCCTGAGAACTGGGGTTACGGAACACTAGTTTATAAGTGTAGTTCAGCCTGTTATCCTTGCAAAGTTGATTCAGAGGAAAGTAAAACTAACCGTCATGAGCTAGAAGCCAATTTCCTTCCCGACTCCATTCAGGCAATCAGAATAACTCCCTGGATCAACGACCCCTCTCTAGTAGCTATAGCCTGTAATATTATTACACTCCAGAAATACATCCAGGTCCATCTTGAATTCCTTTATTGTACTCACCATCACCACCTCCTCAGGCAGAGAGTTCCATAGTCTCACTGCTCTTACAGTGAAGAATCCTTTTCTATGTTTGTGTACAAGCCTTCTTTCCTACAGACGCAGAGGATGTCCCCTCGTCACAGTCACAGTCCTGGGGATAAATAGATGATGGGACAGATCTCTGTACTGACCCCTGATATATTTATACATAGTTATTAGATCTCACCTCGGTAATCTTTTTTTAAACTGAATAACCCTAGTTTTGATAGTACAGGGTACTGTAGTCCACCCATTCCTTTAGTTGCCCTCCTCTGAACCCTCTCCAGCTCTGCTATGTCTGACTTTGGCAGCAACTGCCTGACACAGTTTTTTGCAGCTTAGTTTGCGGTTTACAAAAATTCCTAGGTACTTTTCCATGTCAGTGTTGGGCCTCTTGCACACGAACGTGTGCGCCCCGTGCCCGTGCTGTGGGCCGCAAAATGCACAGGCTCCGGCCGTGGGGTAGCCGCAGCGGATCGCGGACCCATTCACTTGAATGGGTCCGTAATCTGCCCGTTCCGCAAAAAGATAGGACATGTTCTATCTTTTTGCGGGACGGAAGTACGGAACGGAACACCATGGAAGCACTCCATAGTGCTTCCGTAGTGTTCCGTTCCGTCATTCCATTCTGCACCGTTCCGCATCTCCGGATTTGCGGACCCATTAAAATGAATGGGAACGCATCCGTGAGGCAGAATGGCCAAGGAATGGTGCCTGTGTATTGCAGATCCGCAAATGCAGTCCGCAATACGGGCACGGGGCACACACGTTCGTGTGCAATAGGCCTTACCCAGTGTTTTACCATTTAGTATGTACTGGTGACTTGCATTATTCCTTCCCATGTGCATAACCTTACATTTGTCAGTGTTAAACCTCATCTGCCACTTCTTTGCCCAAGCCTCCAATCTATCCAGATCCATCTGTAGCAGAAAACTGTCCTCTTCTGTGTTAATTACTTTACACAGTTTAGTGTCATCTGCAAACATTGATATTTTACTGTGCAAGCCTTCTACAAGATCATTAATAAATATATTGAAGAGAATAGGGCCCAATACTGACCCCTGAGGTACCCCACTAGTGACAGCGACCCAATCTGAGTATGTACCGTTATTAACCACTCTCTGTTTTCTATCACTGAGCCAGTTACTTACCCACATACAGACATTTTCTCCCAGTCCGAGCATCCTCATTTTATATACTAACCTTTTCTGTGGTACAGTATCAAATGTTTTGGAGAAGTCCAGATATACGACATCCATTGATTTGCCACCAAGTCTACAACTTACTGCCTCCTAAAAACTGATTAGATTTGTTTGACATTACCGATCCCTCATAAACCCATGCTGAAACAGCACAGGCCATCAGAATCAAATTGTCGGGCACCAATGCCTGGAACCTTCACTGATCAGCTGTGTTCCATGAGCACCACAACCTCGTCTTAGAGTTGTGATGTCACATTCATCGGCCACGTGGCCTAGATGCAGCCCAGTCCCATTCAGGTAAATGGGGCAAGACTAATAACAGCCACTATCCAATGGGTGACGCTGTGCTTAGTTCTGCAGCCTCCTCAAACAGCTGATCGGTGGGGTTCTGGGTGTTGGACCTCACTGATCTAATATTGATCGATTTGTCAATATCATAATCTTAAAAAAAAAACTTTAAAGCTGAATTATGCTTGGAGTCCACTAAGGTTTAGCGTGTTACTTTTTAACCTGAATAGCTGACTTAAGCACATAGAACCAATTCTAAATAAATCACTTCAATTTAATTGCTACCAAACATATATATATGAGCATATTTTAGTGTAAACTTGATTGGGTCAGGGCTTAGCGAAATGTATAGACTTCAAGGATCATATTTCTTACTTAAAACTAGATGCAAAGAAGACTTATTTATGAAGATGTTTCAACCATGTATGTAATTGAAATTCACCAACCTCCGTCTTCTTGATCAGCAGTTGTGCTTAATTGCTGTTAATCAGCCAAATGTCTTATCACATTTTGCAGCTCTTAAATCAGAAAAAAGTGAAATTAATGGCTTACTTCTGAGGAGCTGTATTTTAATATCTTTCTTGCCAAAGGAGAGCATTTTAAGGAGATACACCAAACGAGGTTCTTCAAGCACATTTAGAAAACTGCACTGAATGTACTGCAATGTACTGAAACTGTTTACTGAAAAAAATCTCCAGGGTTTTTGAAAAATGATACATATATTCATGTTTACATAATTTAATTTAGGGTTAAGAGGGAATGTTTTTGTAATTTGTTTTAGTTTTATTCACTAGATGTAAGGGTGGGTTCACACGTTTTATGCCTCCCTTTGACGTATACGTTTGAAAAAAAAGGATACAAAAACTCAGCACGCTACGTTCTTGTATCCTGTACAGTCCAGTAAAAAAAAAGTATACAATTTACAATGGTAAAAAAAAAACGGGATGTGAACCCACCCTTCCTGAAATACCTGTTTATTTTGCTTTTGCTTTTTTTTTTTTTTTTAACTAACATTGAGCACACTCTTCCTTTATTGTCCTTCTAGAACAGGAGTGCACAACTTTTTTTTTGGTCTGGGGGGTTCTGCTGATTATCGGCAACACATCCCTCACTACACAGGACAAATGTCCCGCCCAATAATCATGCATGTGTCATCCTGATAAAAGATGTCAATCAGCTGACAAATGACAGTTTGCTCGTTTATCGCCTGATTGGCGGCAGAATTATTTGGGTCAGTTATTGGGAACAAGCATTCCTATGAAGCCTTGTTCCCAATAATTGGCCTGAATATCGTGCAGTGTAATAGGGCCTAAGTGGCAATATTTCCTACCATCCTGCCTCCTATTCATAAATAAGCGGTTTTCTGTCTCCTGTACCTCTGTTATAAGTTATATCTATGCAACAGGCGCTATGCAATACCCACCCAGTAAGAACTTTCCCTTACTAGTGGGCAAAGCGGTCATTGGTTAACCCTTTAACAACCAGGCCTAAAAAAGGACTTAAATGGGTTGTCCTGCCATTAAATTGATGACCTATCGTCGGGATAGGTCGTCAATATCTGATCCGACACCCGGTCACCCGCAGATTAGCTGTTTGAACAGAAGACAGTGCTCCATGCAAGCGCTGCTTCCTCTTCACTACACTAAGCATTATCTCCTGTGGAGCTGTGGCGTAGTGTAATTACGAGTATTCGCTCCATTAAAGCGAGTACTTGTCATTGCGCTGCATCAGCGTATCTTCCGAGACGATGGGTAGTGTAATGAACAGGAAGCAGCACTCACGTGGAGCGCCGCGTCCTCTTCAAACACCTGATCAGCGGGGGACCAGGTGTCGGACCCTGCCGATCAGATACTGATGACCTATCCTGATGACAGGTCAGCAATATAAGTGGCAGGACAACCCCTTTAATGACCAGACACCTTTTGTGATTTAGCGCATGTGGTGGTTGAACAGTGATAACTTTTTTATTTGTTGGACTACCAAAATAATCTGACAAGTGAGCTGCAGAAAACTGTGTCAGCCTATTGTATCTTCTCTAGTGGCCAGTGTAAGACTGCAATATGCAATTGGAAACTTTTTATGGATAGTCACATAAAAAGAAGTGCATTCTACTGCCACTCCATTAATTTCAAGGGTCTTCGGGGATTTGGGGCCACCATTCTTGTGATTGCTGGGGGGGTCCCAGTGGTTAAACTCCCATTAATCTAATAGCTATACCCTTTACGTTTATAGTACAAACCTGATTTTGAATAATATTTTCTGATGATACCTTCCCTTTAATAGAATTGACAGATGTGAAAGTTAAGATATTCCTGATTAAGTGTTTGAAATGCTGTTCTACGTTAAGTAAATAATAGATGTATAATATAGCAGACGAGCTTTCATTATCACTGCTAATGGATTCTGTTGCTATTCTCTGCCTTTATTAACTTTAAAGTATTCCCATAAATTGTTATACATTTATCTAAAACTTTTAAAAAGAAATTGTAAAGGGATAAAATCATAGGACAATAGAAAAAAAATCACACATTAACGCCTATTTTGGGCCTTATGGACCAGGCAATTTTTTTTTCATTGTTGCATTCCAAGAGCTAAAACTTTTTTTTTCCGTTTATGGACAGGAAATCTCAATAACTTAGAATATCATTGAAAAGTTAATTTATTTCAGTAACCCAATTCAGTAACTCAATGTTGATGATTATGGCTTCCAGCTAATGAAAACCCAAAAGTCAGTATCTCAGGAAATAATAATATTTTTAAAAGTTTCAATATTGTAGACTCATGGTCACACTCGAATCAACACAAAACACCTGCAAAGGTTTCCTAAGCCTTTAAATGGTCTCTGAGTCCGGTTCAGTAGGCTACACAATCATACGGAAGGCTGCTGACTTAACAGTTGTCCAGTAGTACGGTAAGGCTGGCTTCACATCTGCGCTGTGAACTCCAGCAGTCTGTTCCGGTAGAGGTAGAATGCTAAATATCAATATGTACCTAACAATCCAGAAGATATAGGAGAAGAAACAAATGATATAGAATAACTAAAGAAAGCATTGCTATACGCACTTTAGATACTAGACTCTAGGATAGGCAAAGAATCGTAGGAAGTGTTGGAGTAAATGACATCTAAAAACTAAGTCCATAGGCATGCGCAGTACACCCCACACTAGTCCCGAAAACTAAGTGCCTAGACATGCGCAATATACTCTAAGTTTGTTTCGAACACGAAGTATCAAGACATGCGCAGTAGCGCGGACTGAGCCGCTAAAGACTAAGTGCGATGCCATGCGCGGCAGCAAGTTGGTTCATATACCTCACACATCGATACCCAATCAGCAACTAGATAACATTGTACCTTTATGCATTGAAAGAATCTGATAGGTGGATACAGACATGACGTAGAAGGAGGTGGAGAGCAAAGGCTTTAAATAGCCTTACCGCCCTGCAGCACACAGACGCTATCCGATACCCCTGAGGACGCCTGTTCAGGCGAAACATGTCGGGGGATAGTGTGCAGTGATTTTAACATTTAATCGCTAAACCTGAATACACCTTTATCATTAGTGGGGAGATAGTGCGCGCGACCTTCTCCTCCTTAGTAATAGTGGAGTGAAACTCCGCAAGATATAGTGACAGTGTTAGCTAGTCAGGGAAGCGAATAGGCAGCTTTTAACATTGAGTTAAGTTAGAAACAATAAAAGTTAAGTTTTAGATCCGATCCAGGAGCCAAGAGTAGGCACTATATAGCAAATTAAATACATTCATAGCCTCTGCTCACTGGAGGGAATGGTGATATAATACAGACTGCCGGAGTTCACTGTATCCGGCATAGCCGGATATAACGTGCACCACCGGATCCCCATTTACAGTAATAGGATCCGGCATTTTTTCGGCATATATGCAGACTTTCGGCCAGACAAAAAATGTTGCGTCGGCCTGTACGCCGGATACAGTGACCGGATTACAGTGACTGTGTTCACAATACAGATGTGAACCCGATCTAAGCAACAAAAGATCATTGCTAAAGAAGCTGGCTACACCTCTAGCTGTATGAGGACTTGTTTTTTTCTGGACAAGTTGTAGTTTTTAATGGCATCAGTATCAGGTACTCATAACTCATACCAAATATAGATTGACAGATAGATGTAATATTTTTTAAGCTTTACTACCTGCACAATAAAAAAAATTCTTAAAGAAGATTTTTAAGCATCATTGTATCCCAATATCCATATTTTTTTTATTTTATTTTCGATGGGGCAAGGTCTTGAAGGCTTGATTTTTGCAGGAAAAATTGTCTTCAGCGATACTATTTTCGGGATAAGTAAGACTTTATGATTGCTTTTATTCCGTTCTTTCAGTGTCAAAAAAAAATAAAATCTGCAATATGCAGGACTAATTACATGATTATTGTATAGTTCACGTTGTTAAAAAAAATAAAATAAATTGAAACGCATTTCTTTTGTGGAAAAAGGTGGATTTAAAAAAAAAATGTTTTAATAAAACTTAAATTATTACTTTGACCACATAGTCTTTGACATGTGATCTTTTGTTTGCTCCCATAGTACACTGTACTACTTCTATAGGCGTTTAAAGCAATATATTGTGCCATGCCTCTGGCCTTCGATAGACCCCACCTTCATTTAATAATTGCCTTCCAGCAATTGTATTCACGGAGCTGCTAATGGGTGACTGTGATAGGCCCCTACCGCTGACACTTCTTAAATGCAGCGTTCGTTATTGACTGCTGCGTCTAGGGGGTTAAACAGCTGGGATCAGCATTTCTGCTGAGGAGGAGGAGCTCGGCTGTCATAAGCGATGTGAGCCCCTTCACTTCCCTGCATGGTAGATCCATCCAGTGCCTAGACTAGAATAGCGCTGCAAAAAAGGTGGCAGCCTCGCCTTAGTGAACGCGGTTAAAGGCTTATTGGTAATAACTAAGAGGTTATTGTAATATTTCAGTAAATAACAATTTGTCTTGAGTAAAACAAGTGCACACTGCTTCTTACTAAGCCCTCAAACTGATGTTAAAATTGAGAGGTTAGTCAACATGTCCTACAGTGGGGGACATGTCTAAAGCCCGAGCACCAAGGTCTTCAAGTATCTCGGGACCTAACACTCACCTACCTGTGCCATATGGGCAATACCAGGGGCCAGTGGACAAAATTACAGGAATGTATTTGGCCCACTGGCGACTGCTGCGAGTCGGCCTAATACATTCCTGTAATTTTGCCCACTGGCCCATGGTATTGCCCATATGGCACAGGTAGGTGAGTGTTAGGTCCCGAGCTACTTGAGAGACCTTGGCGCGGTGCTCGGACTTTAGACATGTCCTCCACTGTAGGACATGTTGACTAACCTCTCAATTTTAACATCAGTTTGAGGGCTTAGTAAGAAGCAGTGTGCACCTGTTTTGTCATTTGTTATTGTTATATTTTTTATCACATTCACACTATTGCCATCTTGTGTAGGATGTCTATTGTGGTACTTGTGGTCTGCTGCGGGCATCCTCCACCATATGCATTTTTGCTGGGGATCGCCATTAGCAACGGCCCACAAGTGCAGGGTCTGCTCCCCTGTATATATATGCACAACTGCAGTTGAGCACATCCTGCTTCATGCCACCTTTCAGTTGGTTTGTCTTGAGTAAAACAAGACCCAATACAGCTATGTTGATGTAAGAATAAAAACATTTTGGCTATTGGAATATGGAAAGGCAAAAACTAAAAAGCTGTTCTGTAAATCTGAACAAGCAAAGTACCCAAATTCTCTTTTAAAGGAACCTTCTGCAGCTGGTAGCAGTTGAAGGATGGTACTGGGCATGTATGTCAACCTCAGTGAGCTGCACAGATAATTTAGAAAAAGGTCAAACAGCAGGTGGCGCTATACATATAGATTTTAGTGAATAACTCAGTGGCTATGCTAAATTTCTAATTACATGCAACTACAAAAGTATTCAGATCCAGGTGCTGGTTTAAAAAATGTAGAATTGAATTTTTTTTCCTGGAATGAACATTGTGCCCATTGCCTTTCCCTAAAAAAATGACATGAAAATGTAGCATTTAAGAAAAAAATGTAGCAAAAGCTGTGACAAAAAGCCACATTTCACATGTGAACATATCAGCGCTATTATTGGTATCTGTTATACCAGGTGGACAAAAGATGTTCAGGCATAAGGCCTTCTGTGACTATTGCCCAAGGGTCCATAAACTTGTTTTTGGAGATGGTCAAACTTGAAAAATTTTAGACAGATGCATCTTTTAAAGATAGTCAATAAAAAGAGATGATTTTTGAAGAGATTGAAAAGCTTAGTGCATCGTGGCCAGAAATTGTAAAAAAGATCTGTGCTAAAAATTCTGCCCTCTAAACCATGATCTCACTACTTTTGAAAAGGGGTGAAAGGCTTAAAAAGTCACTTTACTACAAATAAGGTGTGAACAAAAATTTTAAACTTTTCACACCACAAAACTGGTTCTAATGTGTCAATTTATACTCCGTTTTAAATATAAGGACGCCTTCACACGCAGAAGATTTTGTTGCAGAAAATGTCTGAGACAGAAAATCAGTTCCATTCATCTGCAGTTATTTTGGTGGCAAGCGCGTGGATTTCTGCAAGCCCTCTTCAGGTGAATGGAACTGATTTTAATTTTTCTGCAAATAAATCTGCTGTGTGTGAAGGCAGCCTAAGGCCCCATGCACACAACCGTAGTCTTGCTCAACATCCAGTCTGTATTTTTTGAGGTTTGGATGTGGACACATTCATATCAATGGGACCACAAAAGATGCGAACAGCCCACCATGTGCTGTCTGCATCCATATTTCCGTTCCGCAGCTCTGCAAAAAATTAGAACATACCCTATACTTGTCCATTTTACTGACAAGAATAGGCATTTGTATCATAGTGCGGAACCTGTGGAAGGGGAAAATGCGCAATGCACACGACCGTTATCCGTTTTTTGCAGAGTCGCAATTTGTTAACCGCAAAACCTGATATGGTCGTGTCCTAAAACTAAACATTCAGTTTAAGCTTGAGGAGATGCATGTCAGGACCTTCTCAGGTCAAGGAAGGTTATTGTGTGTTTGAACAAGATTCAGTTTCAGAGAAATAACTAATTAATGCAAAAAATGCTCAAAAAAATTTCTATTTGGCTTTTCCAAGCTTTGTGGCTGATTAGTCTGCTTAAGCTTTATAAACATTTTATGTTAATTACCAGACCTAGTAAATCAGAGAGTAGGTCTCTCCAGAGCACAGCATTCCCTTATCTGCCCTCAAACACTGCTTCTATTAAGAGTGCATGATGTATTGCCAGCTAGGGAGAAAAACATAAGTCTCAAAGTTAGCAAATGTAGAACATTAGTGTTATTTGTGCTGTCTGTATGCTATTTTCTAAACTTGTAAAAAGTTGCCTTGGTCATTCTAGTCCATGCTCATACCCATGTAGATGTCTCATATTAGAATATTTGTGTCTACTTTAAAGGAAATCCATCTCCAGCGACCTTTCTATCCAACTGTTTGCATAGACACATAGCTGAGGTTCACCTGATTAAAATGTTTTTCTTTTGTTGACCTGAAGCTCTGTTCCTGAGTTATGATACTTTTTCTTAATATGCAAATTCGGCCTTTGGTGCAATGCTTTGCCACTGCCTGGCCCTGTCAATCAAAGCACTGAGTGAGGGGCCGGCCACAGAAATGAGTGCAGCTTGGGTGCGAGAGCAATGGTGACAACCTCTTTGCAAACCTAATTTGCAAATTAAGAAAAAGTATCAACTCTGAAATGGGGCCTCCGATCAACAAAAGAAAAACAGTGTTTTAATTAACCACTTGACGACCGCCCATAGGATATAAATGTGAATGAGATTCAGAGATGGCAGCTGCATGCTAAATCTCTGCAGACACAGCGCTCACCGAGCAGGAAGCACTATGCTGCTTCCTGTCCCGGCCCGGTGGTCATGTGACGGCCGGGAGAGTGCAGGAGCTGTCGGGTCTTTCACAGACCTCGATCAGCTCTGCACTGAGTCTGTACAGCGATGTATTACGCTGTACAGCCTCTCTGGGGGCTGTATTTCCCCTGTAATTGGGGCTACTATGTCAGCCCCAGTTACAGGAGAAATCAAGTGAAAAAAATAAATAAAAATGAAATCAAATGTCCCCCAGAGGTCTCGTATGACCTTATGGGGGGACACAAAGTGTAAAATAAAAAAAGAAAGTGTTAAAAAAAAAAAAGTTTTACATGTAAAAAAAATAATAATCCCCAATTAAGTAATTTAAAAAAATGTTAAAAATAAATAAAACAGACATATTTGGAATTGCCGCGTCCATGATGGCCAGCTCTAAATATATCTATCACATGATCGACCAGGTCCGAAAAACACCATAGAAAAAAAACTGTGTCAAAAAAAGCCATTTTTGTCATCTTATATCACAAAAAGTGCAACAACAAGTGATCAAAAACGCGTATGTCCCACAAAATGAAGCCAATAAAATAGTCGTCTCATCCCACAAAAAATGAGCCCCTACATAAGAAAATCGCTAAAAAAATAAAAAAAACTATAGCTCTCAGATCATGGAGACATTAAAACATTATTTTTTGTTTAAAAAATGCTATTATTGTGTTAAAGGTGAAATAAATTTAAAAAAGTATACATATTAGGTATCGCCTCGTTCGCAACAAACAGCTCTATAAAAATATCACATGACCTAACCCCTCACATGAACACCGTAATAAAAATAAAATAAAAACAGTGCCAAAAAAGCCATTTTTTTTCACCTAACATCGCATAAAGTGCAATAGCAAGCAATCAAAATGTTGTATGCCCCCCCAAAATAGTACGAATCAAACTGTCAACTCATCCAGCAAAAAATGAGACCCTAACTAAGACAATCGGTCAAAAAATAAAAAAGCTATGGCTCTCTGATTATGGAGACACTAAAACCATTTTTTTGGTTTAAAAATTGCTATTATTGTGTAAAACTTAAATAAATGAGAAAAAGTATACATTTTAGGTATTGCCGCGTCCTTAACAACCTGCTCTATAAAAATATCACATGACGCTGTAAAAATAAATAAATAAAAACTGTGCTAAAACAAACATTTTTTGGTCAGAAAAAAAGAAAAAAATTGATTAAAATGGAAAATCTGCCAAAAAAGTGAAATTTAGATATTTCATCTCCATTTTCCTTTAATTCTTGTGGAACACCTAAAGGATTAACAAAGTTTGTAAAATCAGTTTTGAGTAACTTGAGGGGTGTAGTTTCTACAATGGGCTAAATTGGCCCATGGGGGGGGGGGTTAACAAAGTGACTTCAGACCTGAAATGGTCCTTAAAAAAGTGGGTTTTGGAAATTTTCTTAAAAATTTCAAGAATTGCTTTTAAAATTCTAAGCCCTCTAACAACCTAAAATAATTAAATGTTATTTAGAAAATGATGCCAACAGAAAGTAGACATATGGGGAATGTTAATTAATGAATATTTTATGAGGTACTGTATCACTTTCTGTTTTAAAAGCAGAGAAATTGAAATTTTGAAAATTGCGAATTTTTCAAACTTTTTGGTAAATTTGGGATTTTGGGATTCATAAATAAAGGTGAAATATATTGACTCAAATTTATGACTATCATGAAGTACAATGTGTCACGAGAACGGCTTGGATAAGTAAAAGTGTTCCAAAGCTATTACCACATAAAGTGACGCACGTAAGATTTGCAAAATTAGGCCTGGTCAGGTAGGGGGCAAATGTGTTCCTTATTGGTGTTGGGGTTGTGTATTTAATTATTTTTAAATGAAGAGGCACAGTGTGTGGAGATCATTTTTAAATCAGGAGCCACAGTGTGTTACTGTATTCACAGTATGTTATAACAATGAGGGAGGGGGAGCATAGCACAATTTAAAGGGTCAATGCCACCCCCTTAGTTTCTATAATAACTACATGTCCTGGACCATTAAAAAGTGTCTACAAGACTTGCCCAAGGACCCAAACAGACCTGCTTTTATCCATTTTTTTAATGGATATTATGTAAAATGATTTATTCTCACTGAGATCTTCTGTGCTAGTATGTTAATTCATATAATTAGAGACCCAATTAAGGCCTCAAGCACAACAGTATATTTCATCTGTGTGCTACCTGCATTTTTTGCAGATAGCACTTGCACCCATTATAACAGCACACGGATAACAGCACACAGATGTCACCCGTGTGCTGTCCACAACCATATTTCGTTCCACAAAGTATAAAACATGTCTAATTTTGGTCTACATTGTGGACAATAATAGCCATTATTTTGCGGACCACAATATGGATACGGTCATGATGAAGCTTTACTCAGAATTTTTTGTATTGTGAGACAGTGGTCTAGATCTGTTGAGTATTAGGACCCCTATTAATAGATGGAGTCTTTACATGATGTCTCTTATCCAGGATCCAATCTTCTGTGGAACAATACAAAGTAAAAGCATAATAAACAAATACACACAAATACATTATTTTAGGCTTCGTTCACATTACCGTTTAGCCTTTCCGTTCTCCTGCTCCGTTTAGAAGAGGACGGATTCGGCACATAACTAAGCCGAACGGAGCCTACGGACCCCATAGATTATAATGGGGTCCGTTAGATTTCCCCTCAGAGGAATATTTTGGAGCAGAAACAAAAGTAGTGCATGCAGGACTTTTGTCTCCGCTTCAAAAATCTTCCTCTGAGCAGAAACCTAACGGACCCCATTATAGTCCTTAGGCTCCATTCGGTACAGTTATGTGCCGAATCTGTTCTTTCCGTTCTCCTGGACCTATAAGGGTACTTTCACACTTGCGTCAGAGGATTCCGGCAGGCAGTTCCGTAAATCCGTGTGCAACCGGATGCGGATCCCTCTAACAAATACATTGCAATACCGGATCCATCTTTCGAGTGTCATCCAGAAAACGGGATCCGGTATTTATTTTTTACACAGATTTAAAGGTCTGCGCATGCTGGGAAACAGGATCCGGTTTTCCGGAACACTTGGTACTAAATGCGGCATTAATACATTTCAATGGAAATTAATGCCGGGTCTGGCATTCCGGCAAGTGTTCCAGAATTTTCATCGGAGAAAATACTGCAGCATGCTGCGGTATTTTCTCCGGCCAAATACCGTAAAGGGATGGAAGACATCCTGATGCATACTGAACGGAATGCTTTCCATTTAGAATGCATTAGGTATTGAGCCCCTGTGGCGGAACACAATACCGGAAAACTTTAACGCTAGTTTGAAAGTACCCTAACGGAGCAGGAGAACAGAAAGGCTGAACGCTGATGTGAATGGAGCCTTAACCTCCAAAACAGCATATCTTTTAAAATGACTGAAAGAAAAATTTGGGCACCATTACGATTTAATGGCCTATTCCCTTACGTCCTACCAGCAGCACAGATGGGGTTAACCACCCCCCGTGGACTGGCAGGACCGGCGGAATGTTTAATGAGCCCAAGACTAATAACTCAATTTAACAATTAAGTATCTCCTTAAAAGGAGGAAGTCAACCCCCAGCCCACTGTGTTTTTTTCTGTCCTCCTGGACAGGTGGACTAGGCGGTTTGTTCCCCCCTTTCTTATGGAAAGTGCGGGGAGCCTTCTTTTCATTTGGGTAACGGCGTTGCCCTTTTTTCCTAGGTACCTTGTCAGTTTGGCCGGCAGCTTATTTGCTGCCGGCCCCGCGCAGTTGCGCCTGGCTGGGGTATTTTGGCGGCGTCCTTGGTCCAGGATTCCCGGTCCCTGTGCGCCGCCATCTTCCGGAGGTGACGCGGGGACTCTCCTTTTGCATCACCTCCGGGTAATCCGGCCGTGATTTTTTCACGGGCACGATTTTTTTCATAGATGCGATTTTTTTTTTTTATGCATCTTCCTGTGGAGGATTTACTGGGGAAGGGTAGATTGGCTATCCCTCCCCTTCCCTTATTTTGGGAGGCTGTGTGCTCCAGTTCAGTCTCTGGCTACATATGCTTTTTCAGCTAGATCCCAGAGTCCTAAAATTGGTGTTCCACTGTGGTGTTTTTTTCCTCAGCTGCCTCCGGGCTGTTTTTCTACCTTTCCTGCGTAGATAGGTGGTTTACAAATGTTTTATTTGTCCCTTTTTTCCCGCAGTGATGTCTTCTCCGCGGGATTCGGAAGGCAGGAAAGTGGATTCCAAGAGGAAGCATCTATCCTGCTACCATTGCAGCAGTCAACGGTTATTGTAAGCTGATCATACCTGCACTCGTGAGATCGCAGAAGCTAAACAGCTTGGGGCTGGGCTGGGACCAGCTTGGGAGTCCGGTTGGGAATCCCTGGGTCTGTTGGCTTGGCCTGCACCAGGTGTTACAGCTGCCGTTAGAGGTTTCTGACCTCTAGTGAACCTACGTTGCAGGATATGTATCAATGGCTCTATTAAAGGAGTCATAGGCCTGCTGGATGGAAAGGCTTCCTATTCGTGCCCAGGCCCCTATGGAGACCTCTGTCCCGGTAGAGAGACCTTGGTCTACTTAGTTTCTTCTCTCCTCGGATGAGGAGGAGCTGACTTTGTGTTTTCTCCCCTGGAAAGACACAGAAGTTGTTTAAGTCCATCAGGTCGGGGGACCATGATGTTGACTGTGGGGAGCCTCCCGTTCCCGCTACTCGGGCACATCGTGTCTTTAGCGGATGAGACCCTCCTCTCTATCATGATATAGAGTGGAAAAAACCTGGAAAAGGTCCGGTTTTAACAAAGAAGTTTAAATCCATGTTCCCGATGGCTTAACCCTTGGTGGATTCGTGGGGATCCATTCCCAAGGTGGACATGGCTATTGCCAAGTTGTCCAAGCGCACTCTGGTTCCTGCAGACGATGGGTCTAGCTGCAGGACCCCCTTGCAGAGTGCACGCTAAGACGGGGTGTTACGGCAGCTCCGGCTTCCGCTTCCACAGCCATAGCGGCTTTTGAAGTCTCTACGTTCCTCCGATCTCGCCTGGATCAAATTCAAGTTGATGTGCACCAGAGGTTTTTTCCAGGATGACATACTGGCTGCTTTCAAGACCATCAACCTGGCTACGGACTTCTTGTGCGATACCGCACAGCTCCAGTTGAAGCTAGCGAGGGAGCTTCCCTGCTAGCAAAGCAAGTCCTGGGAACAAGGCCAAACACAGATCCTTGCTATTGAAGCTAAGCAGCAGGTCTGTGGCTCATGGGAGACCAAGTGCGCCTTTGGCACCCTGTAACAATACTATCAAATAACATCAGGGGCCTATATATAGCATGGCCCTGGGATCAGCGGCCCATATTCCATTTTGGCTTAAGCCTTGGGTCCCTGACAATTCCTCAAAATACAGAGTGACTGAAGAGCACAGCGAAAGGGCTTGAGGTGCTCTCGTGGAGGAGCCAAAGATGGAAAATCCACCTCCTGACTACGGGCCTCTTCGAGGCTCTTGGTTAATTCCCGTTACTCCTGCCGCCCTGCCAATAAGCTTCCCCATTCCTCAGCTTCATGTACCCATCGGAGTCGTCTCTCCCACCTCTGAGAAGAATGGATCCAAGAGATCTCGGATCCCGGGGTCCTGAATATCATTTTCAACGGTTATTTAGTCAACAACACCTCTATTCCTCTGGACAGGTTTGTCAAGATCAACCTTCTACAAGCTGCAAAGGAGGCGATCCTAGAGGCCTACATTCAGGACTACATTTGCAAAGGGGCTCTGGAGGAGGTTCCGGCAGGAGAACGGGGCCTAGGGATCTATTCACCAGTTTTTTCTGGTTCCCAAGGCTTCAGGAGATCTCCGGATGATTATTGATCTGAGATATTTCAATCGATTTATAAGGAAGGTGAAGTTTCGTGTAGAAACCATCAGGTCAGTAGTTCATGTCATCAATCCTGGAGACGTGATGGCAACCCTGGACCTCAAGAATGCATATCTGCACATCCCGATCCATCCTGGTTCCAGGAAGTATATCAGGATCACGGTCCAGGTGTCCGGTGTCGTCAGGCATCTTCTGTTTGTTGCCTGTTTGACTGACCATCATTCCTTATCTGGACGACTGGCTTTGAAAGCCTCTGCTCTAGCGGTCCTAACCCAACTTCTTCAGGTAACAATCTCCTTTCTGTTCCACCTAGGTTGGATCATCAGCTGGTAGAAGTCGAACGTGAGCCCGTCGACTTCAGTAAGATATCTAGGCTTCATAATCGACTCCACTGGGATGTCGCTCCAGTTGATTCCAGAAAGAAGATTCCGGGTTCAGAACACTGCAAGTTCCTTTCCCCGGCGAGTTCCAATCCGGACTCTCATGAAGATGTTGGGGCTCATGTCAGCGTCTGCGGAAGCAGTCCCTTGGGCTTTATGGCACCTCCGCCCTCTACAGTCGGAGGTCCTCTCCTAATGGAATGGCAGCCCTGCTGGGCTAAACTCCCTGTGCTCCCTGACTTGGCAAACCCGGTATTCCCTCAGATGGTGGTGCCATCTTTTCGACGGGAAGTCTATGACCCAGCCAGTCTGGGTCATATTGACTAGGGATGCGTCCTAAGTAGGCTGGGACGCTCACCTAGACGACTCTCCAGTTCACGGGACCTGGTTTCCTCAGGAGTGGCTTCTTTCATCCAATCTCCACGAGATTCAAGCTATCCGGCTAGCCCTCCTTCACTTAGCCCCTCAGATCCGGGGCAAAGCGGTGAAAGTCCAGTCAGACAATGTGACTGCGGTACTTTACATCAACCAGCAGGGAGGCACGAGATCACTTCCCTCTTGTCAGAGATCGGGTGATTCTGGATTAGGCAGAGTTGTACCTTCCCACTTATCTGCGATCCACATCCAAGGCTCCTCAATATGATAGCGGCTGAGCCGCGGTCTTCCGTCGGTGGAGTGGTCTTTACATCCGGAGAATCAAGCAGATAGTCCTCAAGTGGGTATGCCAGAGGTGGATCTCATGGCAACAAGGTTCAATGCCAAGGTGGAGAGGTTCTGCTCCTCTACAGGGAGGACAACCCCTGGCGTTAGACGCTCTGTCAATATCCTGGAGGTTCAGGCTGGCTTACATCTTCCCTCCCTTTTCCATGATACCGAGGGTATTGATGAAAATCCGCCAGGATCAGGCCTCGGTGATAGCCATCATACTGTTTTGGCCGAAGAGATCCTGGTTTACCTAGCTCACCCAGTTGAGTCGAGGACAATATTGGAGGCTCCCCACAGCAGACCCTGGTGTCGTGGGACACTCACCTCTGCTCAGATCTGCACAGATTCAACCTGACAGCCTGGAGGTTGATCAGTCCCTTCCCAGAATAGAAGGGCTTTCAGAGTCGGTCCTGAGAACGCTGTCTCATTCTAGAGCGGACTCTACCAAGAGAGCCTACTCTTGTATTATGAGGATATTCTCATCCTGTTGTACCTCAACTGAGGTGGCGTCTGCAGATCCGCCCCTCTCCGCTATCCTTCAGTTCCTGCAAGACGGCCTTGATAGAGGCCTTGCCCTTCTACTCTGAAGGTTCAAGTTTCAGCCATCTCAGCTTGCCTTAACAGGCTTTTTTCTCAGGACCCGCTGATCAAACGGTTCCTTAAAGGAGCTGAAAGATAAAAGCCTACAGTACTGAGACCCCATTTTTTCAATGGGTTTTGCAGTAGTTCTCAGGGGTTAGCATCTCCCCTTTGAACCGTTAGAGGAGGTGGACATCAAGTTCGTCACTTGGAAGTTTGTGTTTCTCCTTGCAGTGACTTTGGCCAAGAGGGTCTCTGAGCTTCAAGCTCTCTCAGCACATGAGCCCTATTCTTACATGACCGGGACCTTCTTAGATTCCTCCAGTATTGTAGGCCTAAAGTTCCTTCCTTCCAGAACATCAACCAGGTGATATTCCTCCCGGTTCTGTCGACATCTACCACCTCCTCCTAGGAACCTGCTAGACATCCTCTGACGTCGAGATGTCTCCGGATCTATGTGGATAGATCAAGGAGTTCAGGAAAGATGAGAATCTGCTAATCCTGTTGCCGGTAAGTTTAAAGGCTATAAGGCATCCAAACCTTCCATCAGTCGGTGGATTGAGGAGGCTATTAAGGAATCCTTTGTTTCCACAATCTGACCCTCCGGGATTCGTGAAGGCCCACTCTACTAGAGTTGTGGCTACTTCTTTTGCCGAGAGGAGTCTTCTGCCTCTCAACATGATTTGCAAAGCTGCCTCCTGGAGCTCTGAATCGACATTCATCTCCCATTATAGACTAGATGCCAGTCTAGCTGAGTTTTCGGCCTTTGGGCAGACTTTTCTTAGTTCTGCCAGGCAGGAAGGCCCTCCCTAGGGGTTTCTTCTTGCTATCTCCCCATCTGTGCTGCTGGTAGGACGTAAGGGAATCGTTAATTTCTAACGATAATTTGTTTTCCCTTAGTCCTAACAGCAGCACACAAATTTCCCACCCTAGTAAGTCTAGTTTTTTTCTTGCTACAAACACAGTGGGCTGGGGGTTGACTTCCTCCTTTTAAGGAGATACTTAATTGTTAAATTGAGTTATTAGTCTTGGGCTCATTAAACATTCCGCCGGTCCTGCCAGTCCACGGGGGGTGGTTAACCCCATCTGTGCTGCTGTTAGGACTAAGGGAAAACAAATTATCGTTAGAAATTAACGATACTGTTTATTGTTTCACAAACCTAGCATGCCCAGCTAGGGAAGCATGTTTTCTCTGTGCTTGAGTGGATTTCAGTTTTCTAACATACTCAAAAAAATAGATTGGTAGATTTAGGCTGGGGTTACACAGCGATCTTGGCTGTGACACATGTTGCATAACCTAAAATCATAGCAGTGCAGCTATGGTAAGTTACTCACAGGTCTGTGCGGCGCATTGCTATAAGGATAAGCAATGCGCTGCACAGACCTGTGAGTAACTTATCCGAAGAAGAAGCGCCCGGCGGCCACAGAGCAGGTACGTATAATGCTGCTAACTGACCATGACAGCCAGGACTTCAGTAGCGTCCTGGCTGTCATGACTGCCCACCAATGATTTATAATACTGGGGAGGGGGGTGAGGGGATTGCGCACTGCCCACCAATGATTTATAATACTGGGGAGGGGGGCGCACTGCTGTCCAGACGGCACCCGACCTCTGACAGGGCGCTGTGATCCGCACAATTAACCCCTCATGTGCCGCACCTGGGAGGTTAATTGTGCGGATCACAGCGCCCTGTCAGAAGTCGGGTGCCCCCGGACAGCAGGGGGCCGGTATGTGTTAGTACATTCTAAACTTCAAACGTCCCCACAGGTGCAGAGGATATGCACCCGGTATTGCAGCCATTGTCACTTAAATGCACCCATATTACGAAATAGGAACAGATGTCATAGCTCAGTAGTGATCAGCGGCAATTTAATTATATTCGCATACTCCTCCACGACAAGCATCCTCATCACCATGGGAACGCCAGGGGGCTAGAATATACCATCGGATCTAAGTTTTTGCGATCTTACTGAAACTCAAGTCCGATAGTATATTCTAACCCCCCAGGCGTTCCCATGGTGACGGGGACACTTGTCGGGTAGGAGTATGTAGAAGTGGAGCAAAGGTAGAGATTGAAAAAAAATATATGAATATTATAAAAAAGGAATATCAGCCTGCAGCTAATCAACAAGTGGCCGAACACCGAACTCGAACCCGAACTTTTACAAAAATGTTCAGGTTCGGCTCCGGGTACTAAAATCCTAGAGTTCCGTACGAACCCAAACTTTACAGTTCAGGTTCGCTCAACTACTTATCACCTCTTTGTATGGTTCTAAGGAAATACAATAAATGGGAACAAATATTATGAACCGCAATTGCAAGGGTTACAGAACTGTGATCAGTCGTCCTAATGTACAGTATGCATTATATCTTGTCAGGCACATCATGAAACAGGTCTCTGCTGTTAAATTCTGCACAACCCCCATCTTTCTGACTGCTGATTGAACTGCATTATATCTGCCTTGAACTCTTTTTCTATGATTATCATTATGCACTAGATATCATCCTCTCCAATCGAAGACACCAATTAATATTTCGCTTTTTTATCTATGGGAACTGGATAAATAAACATAGGGGTCAGAACAGGTCGCCTTTGATCACCAGAGAGACTGCTGTGTAACAGATATATACTGGTGCATTAGAAATGCAAAGGTTCTGAAGTACAAATAATTGATTCCAGCTGCCAGAGTGTAAAAAAGATAAATTATTCCTCATCATATTTCCTAATCCTCCAAAGAATTGATATCTTGTTTGATGCACCAGCAGACTGTAGTGTCATCTGATAAGTCTGAATACACGCGGAATTATATTCATTGTTTGACCTTGAGGTGAATAAAACAAATAACATAAGAGACAGGTGACAGAAAATCATCATCCGTAGAGGCTCTGAAGAATGGAAGAGCAAGGACAGTTACAGGTAACATGACGGGGGAGGGGGATAACTGCGCAGGCAAATAGTGGGAATGAATTAAGAGATGTCTGTGAAACAGAAAAATAAAGGCAAAAGCCAATTCACAGGGGTAAAGAGAAAAACAACATAATAGAATCATAGTGATATAGAGCACGATGGAAGACAACCAGCCGTGACTTGGGATCACAACACAAAATAGGTTTGATTTGATGAATCAGACATTTAATGATCATTAAAGTGCAATTAAAATATTAACACATATTTGTGATTAGCCTTCCATATTAATAGCATGACAGCTACAAGTCTTCAGGGCCAGCGGAAAGGGGATAACTTGCTGGAGGAGGAGAAAGAAGACTGAGTGGTAAGGAATGAAAGTGGTAAGTGTGGTTAGCACCGTTGGAGTTCTTGGCTCAAATCTGATCAATGCAACATGGAGTTTGCAAGTTGTTCCCATGATTCCTCCAATATTCCAAAAACCTAATAGCATAAGGTTAATATTTCACTTAGAATCCTTTACTTTCATATTTCACTCGCTGCCTTCCAAGAGCCATCACTTTTTTATTTTTGTCTGAGATGGGAAAACCCCTTTAAGGTCTTTACTTTCTAGCCATACAGAGGAGTACTTTGATGTTCAAAAATGACCATGGCATATAAGTGGTTTAGAGGGAGGGAGCTCCCTCACTCACACATTGGCACCCCACAAATTAGATCTTTAGGTCCCCTACTGCCATGTACAGACATTGGCACCCCGCAATCTCATTCGCAGGGAGCCGATACCTACATTGCATGTCTATCAGGCTGTGCAAGAGGTGCAGCCTGATAATGGCTGTTGGTATCCCACTGACAGTATAACTTACTGCACTATGTAAGTAGTATGTTGTATTTATTATAGGATGATTCAATTTAACATTGTACACTGACTATATTATACCTCGGCATTATTGTCCAAAGTCAATCTGAGGCCCGATGCAACTTGCCCCAATTGCTTGAATTATAAGGCTGATTTTAAGCATCTCATTTAGGATTGTCCACCACTGCAAGCATATTGGTCTGAAGTATTTCATACAACTAATGCTAAAACTGCTCTGATTTGTCCTGTTTCATTCAATATTGTCATGCTGGGTGATCTCACTGAAATGTTAGAATCAGGGGCATAACGCACCCTGATTTTACGTGCTCTACTCATTTCCTGAATCATTGATTACTAGATTGTGGTACTCTGATAAAGTGCCCGTGAAGGGTGAATGCCAGAAAATATATTATCAAAGTACGAATCGGTTACATCAATGGATGAGGATATGGGGTTTTTGCCCTCCTCCTTTTTCTCTCTCTCCTGGCTGGCTTTGCTACAAAAAGATTAGTGGTGGGATATTGTTTTTCTTTCTTTCTTTGTTATGTACATGTTTTTGGAATGTGTTATTGTCTGTATTTGAAATAAAGATAATTTATTTAAAAAAAAAACTATGTCCCCATATCACACCATCAACATAATGCCCTTGCATTACAAAGATCCGAAAACTAAAGAAGCTTTCCCATATTTAAAAAAAAAGAGCATGGCAGCACCATGTAAAATAAACTCCCGGACAGTCCCTTTAATTCAAATACCTTCCTCAGAGCTGTGTGCAGTGTTAATATACAGTATACGGAATAAGAGCAGATACTGAGAATTACACCCAGTATACAGGACAGGAGAAGTGGTACTGTGCGTTATCCATGTAGACAGAATAAGAGCAGATACTGAGAATTACACCCAGTATACAGAGTATACAGAACAGAAGTGGTACTGTGCGTTCTCTATATATACAGAATAAGAGCAGATATGGAGAATTACACCCAGTATACAGGACAAGAGAAGTGGTACTGTGCAGTGTCCATATATACTGAATAAGAGCAGATACTGAGAATCACATCCAGTATACAGGACAAGAGAAGTGGTACTGTGCAGTGTCCATATATACTGAATAAGAGCAGATACTGAGAATTACACCCAGTATACAGGACAGGAGAAGTGGTACTGTGCAGTGTCCATATATACTTAATAAGAGCAGATACTGAGAATTATACCTAGTATACAGGACAAGAGAAGTGGTACTGTGCAGTGTCCATATATACAGAATAAGAGCAGATACTGAGAATCACATCCAGTATACAGGACAAGAGAAGTGGTACTGTGCAGTGTCCATATATACTGAATAAGAGCAGATACTGACAATTACACCCAGTATACAGGACAGGAGAAGTGGTACTGTGCAGTGTCCATATATACTGAATAAGAGCAGATACTGAAAATTACATCCAGTATACAGGACAAGAGAAGTGGTACTGTGCAGTGTCCATATATACAGAATAAGAGCAGATACTGAGAATTACACCCAGTATACAGGACAAGAGAAGTGGTACTGTGCAGTGTCCATATATACAGAATAAGAGCAGATACTGAGAATTACACCCAGTATACAGGACAAGAGAAGTGGTACTGTGCAGTGTCCATATATACAGAATAAGAGCAGATACTGAGAATTACACCCAGCATACAGGACAGGAGAAGTGGTACTGTGCAGTGTCCATATATACAGAATAAGAGCAGATACTGAGAATTACACCTAGTATACAGGACAGGAGAAGTGGTACTGTGCAGTGTCCATATATACAGAATAAGAGCAGATACTGAGAATTACACCCAGTATACAGGACAAGAGAAGCGGTACTGTGCAGTGTCCAGATATACAGAATAAGAGCAGATACTGAGAATTACACCCAGTATACAGGACAAGAGAAGTGGTACTGTGCAGTGTCCATATATACTGAATAAGAGCAGATACTGAGAATTACACCCAGTATACAGGACAAGAGAAGTGGTACTGTGCAGTGTCCATATATACTGAATAAGAGCAGATACTGAGAATTACACCCAGTATACAGGACAAGAGAAGCGGTACTGTGCAGTGTCCAGATATACAGAATAAGAGCAGATACTGAGAATTATACCTAGTATACAGGACAGGAGAAGTGGTACAGTTCAGTGTCCATATATACAGAATAAGAGCAGATACTGAGAATTATACCTAGTATACAGGACAGGAGAAGTGGTACTGTGCAGTGTCCATATATACAGAATAAGAGCAGATACTGAGAATTACATCCAGTATACAGGACAGGAGAAGTGGTACTGTGCAGTGTCCATATATACAGAATAATAGCAGATACTGAGAATTATACCTAGTATACAGGACAGGAGAAGTGGTACTGTGCAGTGTCCATATATACAGAATAAGAGCAGATACTGAGAATTATACCTAGTATACAGGACAGGAGAAGAGGTACTGGGCAGTGTCAATATATACAGAATAAGAGCAGATACTGAGAATTACGCCCTGTGTACAGGAGAAGAGAAGCAGTACTTTACAGTGTCCATATATACAGAATAAGACCAGATACTGAAAAGTACACCCAGTATTTAGGGGAAGAGAAGTGGTACTGTGCAGTGTCCATATATACAGAATAAAAGCAGATACTGAGAGTCACACCCAGTATACAGGATAGGAGAAGTGGTACTGTGCAGTGTCTATATACTGTATATATAGAACAAGAGCAGATACTGAGAGTTACACCCAGTATAAAGGACAAGAGAAGTGGTACTGTGCAGTGTCCATATATACAGAATAAGAGCAGATACTGAGAATTTCACCCAGTATACAGGACAGGAGAAGTGGTACTGTGCAGTGTCCATATATACTGAACAAGAGCAGATACTGGGAACTACACCCAATGAACATTTAAATTCCCCCTTCATTGGGTGAAATGATCGGAGGTGCAGACACCTCAATTATCATTCCCGGGCAGCAGATCGTGTTGTCTAAACAGCGATCTGCTGCCCAGGAACAATGATTTTGTATGGGGACGATAGATAGCAGAAGCCATTGCTCATACTGTGCAGGTGATAGCTGCATTGTTGGGTATAAATTCTTCCCAAAAACTGGCTGCTCCTTGCAGCATCTAAATGTACCTTAAAGCAGTGGTCCTCAACTCCAGTCCTCAGGGCCCACCTGCTGGTCATGTTTTCTGGATTTCCTTAGTATTGGGTAGCTGATATAATTAGTGTCCATCCATCAGGATTTACCACAGGTATTCATTCTGTGGGATACTCCTAAATCCTGACCGGCAAGTGGGCCCTGAGGACTGGAGTTGGGGAACCCTGCCTTAAAGGACTTAATATGTCAAATTATCACTCATCTCACATCATGAGAGGTCCTTTACCCTACCATTACAATATCCCAAAGGTATTTTACGCTCTCATACCTACATCTATGCCTGTGGGGTCATTGTACATCATGGTTTTATTGGGGTTTGTGCCACAAATTGCTGCCAAAACCACAGTAAAACCATGATGTACAATAATCCCCAAACATACAGATGTGTGCAGGAGTGCAGGGCTAGGTGCTAAATTGCCCCCTACTCTCTGCTATCCGAGCACAGCACCACCTGAGGCCACTACCTCATTAAAGATGTGTCCCGCCCTTTAGGAACAGATACCATTTCTTTTCATTTTTTTAAATTCACACCTGGTCTTGGCTTCATAAGTCATAAGGCCCCTGCCGATGTATAAGCAATAATATGGAAAGAACTGTTCATTCCCAGTCATTGCCTAATCATTGAATAGAGATGATAGCTGCATTTACATGCAGCAATCATCTATTCTGTAAGGAGGTGAGCAAATGCTACTTGACCCATACAGATTCATTGGTTGCTGTCAGCAGATCCCTTGTTGCACATGACGTTCTGCTGCCAGCAAACAATGATTTTATCTGCCACTTGAAAAATGTAATCACTAGAGATGAGCAAATCTAAGCTGACGAAGTGGAATTTGATCCGAATTTCAGGAAAAATTTGATTCGAACCAAAGCCAAATTTCCTTACGCTTCATGGTAACGAATCGCATTTTTTCCTAAAATAGCTGCTGCATGTGTGAGGACATGGAAAAAGGAACTCTGGGAAGATGGAATCACCCATACTGACATGCATGCAGCCAATCAGCAGCCAGCCAGCCTCTTGATGTCACAGCCCTATAAATAGCGGCAGCCATCTTAGATTCTGCCATTTACCAGCGTACTTAGTGCAGGGAAAGATGTCTGCAGGTGCTAGAACAGTGATAGGAACGACTTGATTGTGGTGAAAAAACCATTTAAAGAGCAGGGAAAGGATAGGGAGGAATCGTTCCAGAGCATTAATGCAGAACAGGGTTGAGGTAGGGGAGTTTACAAACTGGGTAATAGGAACAATCCTATTACACCTTGGTGCACTGACTGGGGATCTACATAGCCATTATAGAGCTCTGTCATTCCAGCAAACCGTTCTTGTAATTGGGGTGCAAGTGCTGTTTCATATGGCCATTAACAGGGTTTATTACAAGGAAATATTTCTACAGTACATCTTATTTGCCCTTGTGCGGTGCAGTTATATGTTGTAAAGCCCTTTTTGCCGTGTATTAGTGGCAAAAGAAAAATATATTTGCCCTTATGCGGTCCAGTGATATATTCAAAAGCCCAGTTTGCCGAGTATTAGTGGCGAAATAAAAATATATTTGCTGTTCATCTTTGCGCTTATCTGTTGAAAAGCCTTTTGTGTTGTGGAAAAGTGGAAAAAAATTAGGGCCTAATTGCCGTTCTGCAGTGCAGTGATATATTATAAAGTCCAGTTTGCCGTGTATTAGTGGCGAAATAAAAATATATTCGCCGTTCATCATTACATTTACAGTATCTGTTGAAAAGCCTTTTTGTGTTGTGTATTAGTGGAAAAAAATGAGGGCCTAATTTCCGTTCTGCGGTGCAGTGATATATTCTAAAGCACAGTTTGCTGTGTATTAGTGGCAAAATAAAAATATATTCGCCGTTCATCGTTGCACTTATCTGTTGAAAAGCCTTTTGTGTTGTGTATTAGTGGAAAAAATTAGGGCCTGATTGCCATTCTGCAGTGCAGTGATATATTCTAAAGCCCAGCAACCCAGCCGTTCTTGAATGGTTGGCTCGATCTTCGACTTTGTCACAAGTGACATCAGACACCCTCAGCCAAGAGTCAGTGGGTTCGTCAGGCACAACCCTTAGTTGGCAAGGCCCGGGAGCAGGCCCGATGCCCTCACCTGTCCTCAACCTGCCTCTGTCCTTTTCTGTTTCCTCAGCTAGAGAAGTATTGTATGCTGTGGGCTCAGCTACTAGAAGACAGTCAGCAGCTACTGGACAGCCAAGATGTGGAGGAGACATCCGCCGCTTCCTCCACGGGCAAGTAGCGATGAGGAGAGTGACGTGGGAGCTGGGGTTGCGAGCGGTCAGGCTCCTGACCCAGAGACGGTTGAGGAGGACATCAGTGACGTGCAGACAGTACTCGATGATGATGATGTAGCTGATCACACTTGGGAGCCGGGTGACGAAGGGGTTTGTTTTAATTTTTTTATATAGTAATGTAATATAAAATCCGGTGTTTCCATGATAAATCTGCAGCATGGGGGCCCTGTGTGGCTTCTACACACTTTCAAAATAATCCTTCAGAGGGGCGAATAGATGCCGGATGACCGGTATGC
The DNA here is from genome assembly GCA_033119425.1 of Bufotes viridis. Lineage (NCBI taxonomy): Eukaryota > Metazoa > Chordata > Amphibia > Anura > Bufonidae > Bufotes > Bufotes viridis. The sequence goes on along the minus strand of CM065592.1, from coordinate 248,169,853 downwards.
TCCATGACCTTCCCAGGAGCTTCTGTTGGGAGCAGCGGTTCATTTCTGAGATGTCTGCATAGTGTGAGGGGGGGGGGGGTTCCGAAGACCCTCTCCATCTCTGTCCTCCTTCCCATACATGATGACTGGGAATTCGTGATTTTTTCCCGGACGAAGAGACCAGGGGCTGGTACTTAAGGTTTGAATCTTGATGAACTTTGCGACTCTTCCGGGCTCCAAGCAATCTTGAAGCTTTGTCTTTTCATTGTCTGTAGCTACTAGAGGCCTGTTCATGCCAGGCAGGTTCCCCCAGAAGTATCTGGCTCGATGTGCAGCCGATACCGCACTTGCATCAATCTTGACAGGATTTGTCTCCAGGTGGAGAGAAATTATTTTTTGGAATGCTTTCTCCATTGCAACCACGTTCTCGAATAACCAGAAGACAGGCCAATTCTCTCCTGTCTAAGGCAACACTTTATTGAGTAATTGCAGAAAGTCATATATTTTTATATGTAAAATTGGGAAAGTGGGGATTTAAACTTTTAATATTTTAGTGTCTATTTTTAAAACTTTTTTAAAACTTTTTATTTAATAACAATTAGCTGCCTTAGGGGGGCTAGAAACATTGTCCTATTCACCCTAATAGAGCTCTATTAGGAATAATAGGATTTTACACTGTCCCTGCTGCCGTGTGCTTTGTGCACACGGCAGCAGGGAGCTTACCATGGCAGCCATGAATGGCTTTATCAGCGTCCTGGCAGCCATGGTAACCAATCAGAGCCCTGCTAGGGCTCTGATCGGAAACAACCACTGCCACCAATGAAAATACTGAGGAGGACGGGAGGGGACCCTGTGGCTACTGCCACCAATGAAGATAATATTGGTGGAAGGGGAAGGCCACTGCACCACCAATGATTATAATACTGGGGGGGGCACACTGCGCCACCAATTAATGTAATTACCCCTTTATACAAATGTGGACGCGGGTGCCGGCCGTATCACACAGCCGACACCCGGCCTCAATGACAGGGATCCCGCTGAACTGCGCCAATTAACCGCTCAGGTGCCACATCTGAGGGGTTAATTGATGGGGTTCGCAGGATTACCGTGCCCTGTCATTGAGGCTGGGTGCTGGCTGTGTGATTCGGCCGGCACCCTCCGTCCACATTTGTATTAAGGGGTTAATTATTTTCATTGGTGGTGTGGTCACCACAGCCCCTCCTCCTCAGCGCTATTTTCATTGGTGGCCAATGGCAGCCGCGTCACAGTGGGGAGGGAGGGATTCTCTCCTCCCACACTGTGACGGCTTGCAGGCGAACTGCACAGTAATGTGCTCCTGGCCTTTTAGAGGCAGTCAACGCTCTCAAGTGCAACAGCCCCTATGATGTTACTAAAATAACTATCACACCATATTGCTGTTTGTTAATACTACGGTATATCATTAATACTAGGATATTGTCCAACCCTACAGCAGGGGATGCAAACGTTCTCTTGTGGCAAGACCCAGGTTCCTAATCAGACAAAACCTGTGATCATCTATATCTGAGACATAACTGCATGCCACTTGTGGGTCTTGCCACAAGAGAATGTAAAAGTGTATATATATATATATATATATATATATATATATATATTGTAAGAGGGTGCAAGGTGTTGTTTTTGATAGCAGGTACGTGTCACCGAGGTTGCTGGCCTCGGTGAGGTAAGAGCCGGGTTTTTGTCTGCAGCAGCTAGTGCTGCTCTGTTAAATAGCATGGCTGCAAAGCCGATCCGGGCCGGCTCTTACTGGGAGCAGCTAAGAGTAGGGTGGGTGGCTGCTCCCACGGTCCAGTCCATGTTTTGGGCTGGGTATAAAGCGCAGCCAGCAGCTGTGTCTGGGTGTGTGGATTATCCTGGAGCCTGCAAACAGGGCTGAGGAATTCTCTGTCCTGGAGGAAGGAGCTCAGCAAGGTGGTGTTGCCCTGCGACCTGAAGGTGGAATCGCCTGCGGCTGAGCCGACTGCTAGGTGTGAACCGCACCTAAACCACCCAAGGTGACTGGACCGTGTGTTGGCCTGTTTTTGGTTTTTCCACATGATTTCTGTTGTGTATGAACTGTCACCAAGAGACTGCTTTTCATTTATGGTGTGCAAGTGTGAATAAAACACTGTTTGATGCACAATCTGGACTCCTTGTTTTGCCTCTAAACTGCACCCGCACCGCTGTCTACTAGAGCGACTCCCCACAATATATATATATATATATATATATATATATATATATATATATATATATATACATATATATCTCTATATATATATATATATATATATATATATATATATAGTGAATAGAAAAATGGTGAGCAGCACACTAAGAGGTGGGTGCAATTCCTCCCAAACTTGCCTCCGACCAAGGGCGTAGTAGAATGAAGAAACGGCAGGCAGCACTCGGATGTCGTGGAAAATGTGGTTTATTAACCCGCAGTAGCAACGTTCAGCTCTCACTATGGAGCCTTTGTCAGCCATGTTCACACGTGTTGAAATGCCAAAATGTAGAGTGCCTTCAATAATATTCCATTAAAGCAGTGATTAATACAATTAAATCAATATCAAATAAGCAATAGACCATGATATAAACAATTCAGTAACATGATTGTGTCACATAATATAAATGTTATAACAAAACTCGTGTTAACACGAGTTTTGTTATAACATTTATATTATGTGACACAATCATGTTACTGAATTGTTTATATCATGGTCTATTGCTTATTTGATATTTTGATTTAATTATATTAATCACTGCTTTAATGGAAATATTATTGAAGGCACTATATATTTTGGCATTTTAACACGTGTGAACATGGCTTGACAAAGGCTCCATAGTGAGAGCTGAAACGTTGCTACTGCTTTTGGGTTAATAAACCACATTTTTACCACGACATCCGGAGTGCTGCCTGCCGTTTCTTCATTCTATATATATATATATATATATATATATATATATATTATATATATAAAAAGGAATTACTGTCAGTCTGTTCTTTATGCACGGCCAAATGACTGGACCGGTCTGCACCAACTTTGGCACATAGGTACATCAGGTGTCTGGGAAGGTCTCAGCCCTCTAAGGCGTACTGTTCTTGAGATATTCCCAAAAAATACAAATATGGCACGATCATATGACCCATATTAGCCAATAGACGCTCACATGTCTTTCAGTCATATCCTAAATATCACACACACAGTAACATGACCCTTATTGGCCAATTGAAGCTTGCAGTCTTCACCTCACTGACATACACAAAGCTTTTCACCATGTTTCCATAACAACTCAGGCTCAACTATTTTTCTTAACTGTGAAAGGTCACCTTTAAGGGGGCAGGGTGTTGTAGAGGTCACTGTTAAGGGGTTGAAGCACTGTCAAGGTCACAGTTAAGGGGTCAGGGTGCTGTGGAGGTCAATGTTAAGGAGGCAGGGTTCTGTGAAAGTCACTGCAAAGAGGTTGGGGTGCTGTGGAGGTCAATGTTAAGGGGTCAGGGCACGATTAAGTTCACTGTTAAGGAAGTGGGACGTGGGGAGATCACTTTTTAGGGGGGCAAGGCATTGTGGAGGTCACTTTTAACCACACACACAAACATTAAATGAAATAGACGAAATATACCCATGCAAAGTCGGGTCATTCTGCTAGTCTCTTAGATATAGATATATAAAAATGAATTTCTGCCTGTCTGTTGTTTGTCCCTAATGCATGGCCAAATGACTGGACTGATGGATGCCAGATTTGGCACATAAGTACATCAAGTGTCTGGGAAGGTTTTCGTAAAGGTCTCAGCTCTCTAGAACATACTGTTCTTGTGATATTCCCAAAAAATGCAAATATGACATAACCCATAGAGAAATGACCCATATGACACGACATGGCCCTTATTAGCCAGTAGAAGCTCACGTCTTTCAGTCATATCCAAACTGACACACACACAGTCACATGACCCTTATTGACCAATTGGAGCACGCAGTTTTCACCTCACTGATATACGCACACCATATTTCCATAACAACTCAGGCTCAGCCATTTTTTTCACTGTTATAGGCCACTGTTTAAGGGGGCAGGAGCTGTGGAGGTCACTGTTAAGAGAGCAGGGCGCTTTAAGGGTGAGAGTTAAAGGGGTGGGTGCTGTGGAGGTCACGTTAAGTGGGAGGGATGCTGAAGAGGTCACTGTTGAGGGAGCAGGACGCTATGAAGGTCACTGTTAAGGGGCACTGTAAATGACACTTAATGGGGCACTGTGGATGTTATGGTTTTGAGGAAGCTATAGATGTCACAGTTATGGCAGCACTGGATGATACTGTTATAGCGGAATTGTGAATAACACTGTTATGGGGTCACTGTTGATGTCATCTTTTAACCACACAAACAAAAAACAAATGAAATACACCTGTGCAAAGCCAGGTCATTCTACCAGTCTGTTTTTCACCTTTTCCCTTTCATACCAGGTTTCCGTAACAACCCAGACATTTTTCTTCACTTATAGGGACACTGTGGATGTTTTAGTTAAGAGGCACTGTGGATGTCACTGTTATGGGGGTACTGTGCAGATCACTGTTATTGGAGCATATTGGATGTCACTGTGGATGTCACTGTTCTCATTACAGTTATGGGGTCACTGTTGATGTCATTGGAGCACTTTAGATTTCACTGTTATGTGGGTACTGTGGATGTCACTGTTATAGCGGCACTCTGCATGTCACTGTTATGGGGTCACTATGGATGTCACTTATATTGGGTCACTGTGCTTGTCAATAATGCATTTGGAGTCTTCAGACCCCTTCACTTTTTTTAACATTTTGTTATGGTGAGGTGCTAAAATAAAACAAAGTCAAGTCCCCCATCAATCTGAACTCAATACCATGTAATGAAAAAGGGGAAACAGAATTTTAGAAATGTTTATAAATTTATTAAAAAGTTAAAACTAAAACTTCACATGGGCATAAGTATTCAGACCCTTTGCTATGACACCAGAAATTTAGCTCTGGAGGCCTTCAATTTCTCTTGATGATCTTTGAGATGATTTGACCTTGATTGGAGTATACCTGTCTTAAATTCAGTTGATAGAAGATGATTTGGAAATCCATACTCCTGTACATAAGGTCTCACAGTTGACAATTCATATCAAAGCAAAACCAGTCCATAAGACCTTTTGGCCTCAATTTTAAGACTCATGTCTGGAGGAAACCAAGCAATGCTCATAACATGCTCAATACCATCCCTACACTGAAGCATAGTGGTGACAGCATCATTCTATGGGGATGTTTCTAAACACCTGGGGCAGGGAGACTGCTCAGGGTTGAGAGAAAACTTAATGGAGTAAAGTACAGAGATACTATTAATGAAAACACGATCTAGAGTGCTCTGGACATCAGGCTGAGGTTTACCTTCCAGCAAAACAATGACCCTAAGCACACAGCCAAGACAACATAGGAGTGGCTCAGGGACAACTCTGTGAATGTCCTTGAGTGATCCAGCCAGAGCCCTGACTTGAACCCAATCGAACATCTTTGGAGAGACCTGAAAATGGCTGTATGCTGATAATCATCATCCAACCTGACAGAGCTTCAGAGGACCTGCAGAAAATTGCAGAAAATGCCCAAATCCAAGTGTGAAGACCTTGTGGCATTATACCCATTACACCCAAGAAGACTGGAAGCTATAATTGCTGCCAACGGTGCATCAACTAAGTACTGAGTAACAGGGTCTGAATACTTATAGTAATACAATATTTTAGTTTTTCCCTTTCAATAAGTTAACAAAGATTTTGAACATTCTGTTTTCACTTTGTCATTATAGGATTATTGAGTGCAGAATGACAGGGGAAATTTTTTTATTTTTATTTTAGACTACAAAATAACAAAATGTTAAAAAAGTGAAAGGGTCTGAAGGCCTTCCAACTGCACTGTAGGTATCCAGAGGATAGGTCATCAGTATAAAATAGTCAGAAAACCCCTTCAAACATGCAGCCAGGAAACCTTCACTGATTTATAAGTTACAGCTCTAGGATTTCTAGTGCAATTAACTGCTGCTATAATTTTAGAGGCAGCAAAGTAAAGTGCTATATAATTTTTCTCTTACTCAAGACAGCGAAACAAATTTGTAATGGGTAATGCTAAGTGTAGTTTATAGTTAGTGTTTGACATTTTATTTTTACAAAAGACACAGTAATGTTACCTGTGTGATCCCGAAAATTATTGTGCTTCCATGTGGTGTACAGAACTCCCACAAGATTTACACAGAGGTAATAAAAAACTACAAATACACAATTTTTGAATGCCCTGCTTTTATGTGATGTGGCACTCTTCATACTTTAACTTACATGACCTATAGGTCTGTCACTTTATTCGCTATATTTTAATTATGTTTTTATTAATGATACTAATGGTGTATTTGAAGTTTTTCATTAACTTCTCCTATGTAATTTGTGTGGATATTTTGATAATTGAACTTTCTCTAAACCAGGCATGCTCAACCTGTGGCCCTCCAGCTGTTGCAAAACTACAACTCCCATCATTTCCTGACAGCCTACAGCTTTTATCCTACAGAAGGGCATCGTGGGAGTTGTAGTTTTACAACAGCTGGAGGGCCGCAGGATGAGCATCCCTGCTCTAAACTTTTGAATGCACATGTCCAGCTGTTCAGTGTTTCAATACTTTTTGCACAACTTGCTATTCTCTAACAAGGAGCTTAACAGCAAAATTCACAATAGGTTTTTGATCCATGAATTGCCCAATACATTTCCTGGTTCAATTAGAATTGGTATTTAAACAGTCCTCCTCATCATGCTGTTCACATTTTGACATCATGAGACCAAGAGAGCACCTAACAATTGATCAACAGTACCTTGCGATGCTTCAAGCATCATGTTCTCAGATGGAAGTGGCCACTGAGCTTAGAGTGTTACAAAGTGTCATCAGCAGGTTGCAACAGAGATACAGAGAGACTGGAAGAGTCACAGAATGGCTTAGAAGTGGACGTCCTTTGACAACAACCCACACTGATGAATGTTTCATTGTGAACAATGCCCTGCGGAACTAGATGATGAATGCCCCACAACTCCAGGCATATTTAAGAGAGGCACCCCAGTGTCACGTCAGACTATTCCAAACCATTTACATCAGCGTGGTCTGCGTGCTAGACGCCCTGCAAGGGTAACTGACCACAGACGCCATCATTTTGCATGGGCCAGGGAGCATCTACACTGGATGAGGGACCAGTGGGCCTCAGTGCTGTTCACTGATGAACGTCGATTCCCACTCAGAAAAATGATGACCACCAACGATGCTGGAGACATCAAGCATCAGCCACTGTTGTCACCAGACGAGCCTTTGGTGGTGGTGGTGCTACAGTGTGGGCAGGTGTGTCTAGTCAATACAGAACTGCCCTACACTTTTTAAATGGTACAGTGACAAGCCCATACTACTTGAATAACATCATTAATCCAGTCATTTTGCCTCTGCATGAACAATACAGGCCTAATTTCATCTTCATGGATGACAATGCACCAGCTCATCGAGCTCGCATCATTAGAGAACGGCTGCTGGAGACTGGGGTCCCTCAAATGGAGTGGCCTGGACTTTCTCCAGACCTGAATCCCATTGAAAACCTATGGAATCTGCTGAGTCGGCATGTAGAGGCTTGTAACTCTGTACCCCAGAACCTCAATGACCTGAGGGCCGCCCTTCAAAAAGAGTGGGATGACAAGCCTCAGCAGACAATAAGTCGACTTTTGAACAGCATGAGACGTCGTTGTCAAGCTGTAATTGATGCTCAAAGCCACATGACAAGTTTTTGAGACATTGATATTTTTTGTTGGGGTATACCCAGCACTGTTGGATTTTGTTTCAATAAATTGTGTGAGATGAGGAAATTACCATTGCATGCTAATACTTAAATGCCCTACTTTCATGATATAATATCACTGTAGCGTGAACTTTATACGTTTTCCATAAATTTCACCTGAAAGCCAAATATCGCTAACTTTTTATTAACCCCTTAGTGACCACCCATACGTGTTTTTTTACGGCGATCACTAAGGGGCCTTAGGCTGGGCCGCCGCGTTTTTACGGCGCCCCAGTCTAAGCGCTGCACGGCTCCCCTGTGCAGCGGAGAGCACGGACCCGGCTCTCACATGAGAGCCGGGGGCCCTGCTCTAACAGCCCGAACCGGCAGGAGTGCCTATCCGGGCATAATGGCGCCCGCTGCATGTAAAGTGGTAACAGAGGGAGCGGACTCCCTCTGTCTCCCATCAGCACCCCCGCAAATGCGATTGCGGGGTGCTGATGTGCTGGGAAGCTTACCTAGCTTCCGATCAGGGCCCCGAGCCTGTCTTCCGGCATCTCCAGCAGACTGTGCCTCTCTGGCGCAGCCTGCTGGTCAAAGTTGGAATAGCATTGCTATTAAAATGTAATGCATTATAGACATAATGCATTACATTTTAAAATCAATCAAAATACTGTATATTATAGTCCTCCTGTGGGACTATTAAGTAGTAAAAAAAATAGAAAAAAAATACACATTTATTAAATAAAAAAAATTCCATAAAATAAAAATATATGCTTTTTTTTCCATTGAAAATACGCTTTTCAATGAAAAAAATTGCAAAAAGAAAATATCCCCCATATGTTTGGTATTGCCGCGTCCGTAACGACCCGGACTACATAAATATTACGTAAATTATCCCCTATAGTGAACGCCATAAAAAAAAAAGACAGAATTTCTAATTTATTCTTAGTTTCCACCGAAAAAAAAACGTAATAACAAGCGATCAAAATGTGGCATTTACTCCAAATTGATACCAATGAAAAATACAAGTCTTCCCCTCAATCAACTCCATAGAATAAAAAATAAAAAAGTTATGGGTCTTGGGAAGTGGCAATGCAAAATAATTTTTTGGGGTTAATAAAAGGGGTTTTATTGCAAAAAAAAAGTAGTAAAACGTAAAAAGAATTATAAGTATTTAGTATCACTGTAATCATACTGACCCAGAGAATAAAGATATTATGTTATTTGTACCGAAAAATGAACGCCGTAAAATTTATAATGTAAAAACGCAGTGGCAGTATTGCCATTTTTCCCCATCTCCCTCCCAGAAAGAGTTAATAAAAGTTAATCAGAAATTTACATGTACCCCAAAATGTTGCCATTAAAAACTACATCTTGTCCCGTAAAAAACAAGCCCTCATAAAGCTATATAGATGAAAAAATAAAAAAGTTATAGCTCTTGGAACGAGACCATGAAAAAAGGAAGTAAAACGCTTGGTCATAAAGGCCCAAACAGGCTTGGTCACTAAGGGGTTAATAGTGTATATAAATCTCAGTTACATATGTATATTACACACACGTTTTATATATATATATATATATATATATATATATATATATGTATTGTGATGATGTGAACAGTAAAGTGTGCGGTAGTCGTATGGTGGGGGGGGGGGGGGGTGTATCTCATCTGGTGATTCAGTTTCACTGGGTGAGGTAGCTGAAATCCAGAAAAGTGCTGCTTTAGTAAGGCATAGCTTGCTGAAGATTGTTTGGTTAAAGTTGTATGGGGTGGATTTCTTTGGACTGGGAGTCAGGTTGGTAGTGGGAGTCTCTCAGTCCACACCACTAATCCATTACGGTTCCCTGGCCCCAGTTGAGGCCAGCGGGTTAATCAGGGAGGAATAAATCAACCCTCTGTGTGTGTCAGGGAGCTCACTCTGGAGAGAGAGTGGTGTAACAAAGAGGCCTAGTGCAGAGGCTCTGTACGAGTGGTCTCAGCTGGGTTGGCTGAGGGGCCATGGGCTAGGTGCTAGCCAAGACATTGGGGGACGCCGTGACCCCTGGGCTGACGGGTCACAAGGCCAGAGTCGGGTGGACTGCTGGGCCACACTCCCCCAATAAAGGTAATGGACTTGGTATAGTCTGTAAGGCTGTGGGACTGTGAGGCGTGGAAAGCCGCACGTTAAAGCTGTATGTGAAGAGCGCTTTCAGTGAGTTAGGGACCCACTGCTGATGTGTGGGAAGAGCCCAGTCGGGCAAGGTGCTTATTTTGTATTATGTTTATTTTGTTATGCCGTGTGCCAAAATAAGTCTCACTGTTTGGACTGGAAATCAAGTGGTAAAGAAGAATCTTTGTGTGAATGACCCCCGAGACCAGAGCTAATCCCTACTATATATATATATATATATATATTGCACACAGTTACATGCACATATATTAGTTATAATCATATATTGCACACATATTTTTCATACATAAATTTCATACATATATCACAAACACAAATTTTAATTTATATATTACACACAGTTACATACATATATTACACACACATACACATTGCAATTTTTTTTATGAAGTAGGTGGCCAGATCTTCAGCACAGAGGTCTGTTATAGGCGCCAGCACTATTGAACTGAGGAGGGAGTGAAAATAGTTTTTTTTATTACTGGATAGTGAGGAAATCAGGGTTGTGAAATAGGTCTGCTTGGCAAGGCGGAGGACAGAGTTGTAAGCTGTCAACATAAATTTGTAATGGAGGAGATCTTCTGGTGTGTGAGTTTTTCTTCATTGGCGTTCAGCACTCCTGGAGCAGCGCTGTAGAAAGCGTAGTGTATGGGGCACTACTTCATCCAGGATACTTTTGAAGGTATCATTATAGTGTTTTCCAGCCAGATCAGGACAGGAGACAGAAGATTGAAGACAGAAGGAGAGAAGGTTGTAGTCAGAGAGTGGGAGAGAAGCGTTACTGAAGTTAGAAATCGAGCACTGGAGGAAGAAGACCATGTCAAGTGTGTTACCGTGTTTATGCTTCTGAGAGCTAGAAAGTTGTCAGAGACCAAGAGAGGCGGTTAGAACTAGGAGCTGGGAGGTAAATCTGAGGGTAAATCTGACAGGAAATGCAGCAGACAGGCAGCAAAGTTATTCAGAAACTAGGTGGGTGAGCCAGGGAGTCGGTAGACAACCGCTACTCTAAGGGAGAGAGGGTGTGGAGCTCAAAAGATGGGATTGAAATTGATAGTACTGGGGTCATGACCTGGAAAGTGGATTGCGGGGAAAGAAGTGCATAGACTCCACCACTAAGTCTGTTGTGAGGTCCACAAGGAGTTAAAAGACTATACATAGCATTGGACATGGGACCCATGCATTCAGTAAGCCACAGTGTTATATGACATATATGTGTTGCTTCAGCACACATGACAAATCCACATGATATGATGACTAAATATGACTGATATTTGAACATTGATTTTACTGTGATTATTAAAATTACCACGTCACTTCATGTGCAGTTGCAGGGCTGTCTGCCTCTAGATTTGTAGGGACTGTTTCTAATTTTCAGAGACAATTTCGACAAATTCAGACTCTCCTAGGCCAAAGAAGCGGCCAATCCCAAAGTGCGGTTTAACTCTTAAGTGCACCACAACATACAGTTATGTGATGGTGTGCTGTAAGAAGTATGGAATGGGATTAAGCATTAGACCTTTCAATATGCAACAAGTGTTAGTTGTATAATACAGCAGGCACCCAGCTCCAATGACTGAGATTGGCGATGAAGTTGATCCTGGTCCTTTTACCGCTCATATCACTTCATCTATGGGGTTAGTCAGAAGTAGGGGGCTCGCTCTGCCTTCTGATCTGAGCCCCTGTAGCTAAACAGCAGGGCTATGATTGATTGCCATGATTTTTGAGGCCTTAGGAAAGTTCCAAGGACTGTCATGGCTAACTGCCTGAAAAGCCATGCACAAGGCATGGCTTCACAGGTAGGCAATGAAAATCCCATAGACAGCAATACTACTATATTGAAGTGTATGGGACAAGAAGAGAAGTGAAAAAAAAGTACAAAAAAACCCCCCACAATTTTACATATAACGTCAAAATTCGCAATTCACCATTTTTTGGTCACCATGTCCCCACAAAAATTGAACAAAAGGGGATCAAAAAGTCATATGAACCCCAAAATAGTACCATTAAAAACTACAGTTTGCCCTGCAAAAAAAAAGCCCCCATATAGCTCTGAAGACAGAAATATAAAAAAAGTTATGGTTGTCCTAACATGGCAATGCAAATAATTTTTTTTTCAAAGGTTTCAAAGATTTTTTTAAAGTAGTAAAACTATATAAATTGGTTATCGCTGTAACCGCACTGACCCGCAGAATAAGGTAATCATGCAATTTTTATCTGACAATGAACATTGTAAAAACAGCACCCCAGAAACCTTGGCAGAAATGCCATTCCTTTGCAATTTCATGGCACAAAGAATTCTTTCCAATGCAAGCACAACTTTTCCCTTATACGGCAATATGAATATAAAATGAAAAAAGTATGGCTCCTGCAAGGCTGTGGCCCAAAAGGGTTAAAAAAACCCCTTCAGAACCCTGCCATTTTTCACCTTAACCACTTCCCATCTGCCCGTTGACTATAAACTTCCGGGCAGTGGTTGTTTATCTCTGCATGGACGTTCTGAAACGTTCATTCAGAGATCGCAGCTGCATGCTAATCATGCAGCTGATGTGTCAGGGGCACGCTGTCAGTGACAGCAGGCACCCCAGGGAGAAGACAGGGACAGTTGCCAGGTGTCCCTGCCTTCTAGATCGCTGGGGCCAGGAGAATGTAGGAGCTGTCGGGTCTTTTACAGACCTCGATCAGGCTGTACAGCGTAGTATTCTGCTGTACAGCCTCTCTAGGGGCTGTATTTCGCTTTAACTGGGGCTACTATGTAAGCCTCAGTTACAGGAGAAATTAATAGTGAAAAAAAAAAAAAGTGATGTTAAATGTCCCCCAGAGGTCTTGTATGACCTTATGAGGGACGCAAAGTGTAAAATAAAAAATAAAAAAACAAAGTGTTTTATAAAAATAAATAAAAATAGGTTTCACATTTAAAAAAAAAATTCCCCAATTAAGTAATTAAAATAAAATGTTAATATAGAAAAAAAAGACATATTTGGTATTGCCGCGTCCGTGACTGCTGGCTCTATAAAAATATCACATGATCCACCCTGTTCGATAAACACCATAAAAAAAAACTGTCAAAAAAGACCATTTTTGTCACCTTACGTCACAAAAAGTGCATCAAAAAGGTGTATGTCCCGCAAAAAAAATGAGCCCCTATATAAGAAAATCGCTTAAAAAAAACAACTATAACTCTCAGAACATGGAGACATTAAAGCATAATTTTTTGGTTTAAAAAATGCTATTATTGTGTTAAAGTGAAATAAATAAAAAAGTGTAAAGTATACATATTAGGTATTGCCCCGTCCATAATAACCTGCTCAGTTAAAAAAAAAAGGGCCAAAAAAGTAATTTTTTGTCGCCTAAAATCACATAATCAAACCACATAAAAAAAATACCAAATTTACCAAAAACTTTAAAAATTTGCATTTCTCTGCTTTTAAAACAGATAGCGATACCTCACAAAATAGTTATTACTTTACATTTCCCATATGTCTACTTCATGTTTGGATAATTTTGTAAATTGCATTTTCTTTTTTTGGGACGTTAGAAGGCTTAGAATACTGTGGCAGATTTGTATAATACAGCAGGCACCCAGCTCCAATGACTGGGATTGGTGATGACCATAGTTCTTTTTATTTTTTGTGCGACTGTCTTATGCCTCTTTCACACGACCGTATGGCTTTTTCAGTGTTTTGCGGGCCGTTTTTATCGGATCCGTTTATCCGTTTTTTGTTTCCGTTTGAGTTACGTTTTTCCGTTCCGTTTTTCCATAGGGGATGTACAGTATACAGTAATTACATAGAAAAAATTGGGCTGGGTTTTAAATTTTCAATAGATAGTTCCGCAAAAAATGGAACGGATACGGAAGACATACGGATGCATTTCCGTATGCGTTCCGTTTTTTTTGCGGACCCATTGACTTGAATGGAGCCACCGATCGTGATTTGCGGGCAATAATAGGACATGTTCTATCTTTGCACGTAACGGAAAAACGGAGATACGGGAATGGAATGCACACGAAAACGGTCCGTACACTTGCAAAAAAAACGTTCATGTGAAAGAGGCCTTATGTAGGGGCTCATTTTTTTCGGTGTGAAATGACAGTTTGATTGGTCTTGATCGCTTGGTATTAGGCCTCTTGCACACGGGCGTTGCGGGTGCACTCCGTCAAACAGTGCGGGTGCGTTGCGGAAATCGCCGCGATTTTTCCCTGCGAGTGCAAAGCGCTGTCATGCGTTTTGCACGCGCGGGAGAAAAATCGGCACTTTTGGTACCCAGACCCGAACCTGCACTTCTTCACAGAAGTGCATGTTTGGGTCAGAAATGTCCCGCTGGTATTATTTCACATTATAACATAGTTATAATGTGAAATATTATAGCCATCTTCCTGATGTTGAACCGGTGCTGAATGGGTTAAAAATAATACTAATCATAACTCACTGGTCTTGTGCAGGCATCCTCCCGTTAGCTGCTAGTAGGAAAGGACCTGTGATGATGTCACAGCATCACATGGCCCAATCACCTGCTCCATCACTATGGTGATGGAGCATGTGATTGGTCCATGTGACCATGTGACATCATCACAGGTCCTTTTCCTACTAGCAAGCTAACGGAGAGGATGCCGGGCTTCGCGATCAAATGGAACAGGTAAGTTATTATTAGTTTATTATTTTTAACCCATTCTGCACCTGTTTAAACATTAGGAAGATGGCCAAGGGTATTATTTTACATTATAACTATGTTATAATGTGAAATAATACTGAACTGGTTACACATCCCGATGGTTGCATAGCAACCATGCGGGAAAATCGCAACGCATCCGCACATGATTGCGGATGATTGCGATTTTCCTGCATCCCCATTCCCCGTTAAAAACGCAGAAACTGGAGCATGCTGCGATTTTCACGCAACGCAGAAGTGATGTGTGAAAATCACCGCTCATGTGCACAGCCCCATAGAAATGAATGGGTCCGGATTCAGTGCGGGTGCAATGCGTCCTCCTCACGCATTGCACCCGCGCGGAAAACTCGCCCGTGTGAAAGGGGCCTTACACTTTTTGTGAAATAAGGTGACAAAAAATGGCTTTTTTTACATATTTTTTTTTTTTACAGTGTTCACCTGAGGGTAATGTGATATTTTTATACAGCAGGTCGTTACGGACATGGCAATACCTAATATGTCTACTTTTTTTATTTATTTAAGTTTTACACAACAAATGCATTTTTTAAACAAAAAAAATCATGTTTTAGTATCTCCATATTCTAAACCATAGTTTTTTTTATTTTTTGGGCAATTGTCTTGATAGGGTCTAATTTTTTCAGGATGAGATGACGATTTGATCAGTACTATTTTAGGGTGCATATAACTTTTTCATTGCTTGGTATTACACTTTTTGTGATGTAAGGTAACAAAAAATGGCTTTTTTGACACTGTTCTTCTTATTACTTTTTACGGTGTTCATCTGAGGGCTTCCGATGCCTATGGAAGGCATGAGGCTTGCCTTCTCTGCCATCGGATCCCCTCCACTGCAGCTCGGGGTCCCGATGGAGACGTGGAGGGCACCTGTACCCTCCGCAAACCCTCTGCATGCCGTGGTTAGCTTTGACTGCGGCATACAAGGGCTTAATACGCTGGCATCAGTGTTTTCACCAATGCCAGTGTATGCAGCAGGGGCCCGGCTGTCCCTCAGTGATGTCCACCAGCGAGGTACATGTGCGGTCGGGGTAATCTGAATTTACCAACAACAATGTTGGTAAATATGTTGATGTCATGTTGTCAATAAAGTTACCAGTAAAAAACAAACAGGCACAGCACATAGGGGAGTAGAAAGTAGTCTTAGATCTGCCTCACAGACACTGATCAGACACGATCAGATGCTGCTCTAGGTCGTAATGCCGTATATGATCTACTCATAAGCTATTATTCACCTGATCGATACCTGGACAGTTAAAGGGGTTGTGTCACTTCAGCAAAGGGCATTTGTCATGTAGACACAGTTAACACAAGGCACTTACTAATGTATTGTGATTGTCCATTGATTTCCACTGTTACGTTGACCCTGAAATCCAAGAAAGGTGGTCGTGCTGGCACAGTAGAGGAAAAGGCACCATCCTATGTGTTCTCCTATGGGCCTGGCCACCAGAGAGGCCAGCGCTTTTTCCTATAGTGTGCAAGCACCACCACTGCTGCTGGATTGCAGGGGACTTGTAACCATGGAAACGAGAAGTGTATAATGTGATGGAAAAATTAGTCTAGCTAGCAAATGAGGCAGTATGGACAATCACAATACATTAGTAAGTGCCTTGTATTAACTTTCTCTATGTGGCTCATAACAAGAGATCAGCCTGTGAGTGTGCAAAAAGAATGCCATTTTGTATACTTTGCTGGAAAATATGCCCATAGCCATCAGTTACCTGTGAAAACAAAAATGCAGCTGGCAGTGGCATACTTGCCATGGAGGCAGACTATGTAACTATGTGGCCCAGGGTGAGAGGACATCCAGAGCTGAAATCCTTCTTCTGGTATCAACATAAATCCACAGCATTTTCTGGCAGCCACAAAGAAATTTTTTTTACTTTCATTTTTCAACTTCCGTTAATTTCATTGGTAACTGTGTAAATTCCTATGAACTTAGCTCCCCTTAGTGGTGGCTGCAGGGATCCAGTTTTATCATTTACTATAAAAAAGGGAAGCAGTAGACAGAGCTGTATGGGGAGAGTTATGAAAGTATTTATACAAGATTTGTTGTGTAAAAAAAAGCAGGTAGTTAAAAATATAGAATAAAAAAAAACAAAAGCTGGTTGTGTTTCTACTTTTTATGCATATGCTGGTTCAAGACAGTGGTCCACCCCAATTTCACATGCTCACACCCAGAGGCTTTATTATTATTTAAGGGGGCATTCAAGGAATATTATTAATTTTTAAGGGGCATTTAGGAGGACATTATTAATTTTTAGTGGGCACTCAGTAGGGCATTAACATTTTTAGAAGGCACTCATGGGGCCATTATTACTTTTAGGGGACATGATTAAAAGAAAACATCAAGAAGGAATTGTTACTATCTATGGGGCAAAAGAACACTATCACTTTTTGGAGATAAACAGGGGGCATTGTTACTTTCTAAAGGGTATCCGCAGGATGTGGATTTTGTAAGTTGGGAAAAAGGTAGGGAGGATGCTGGAAAAGTGAGAAGCCAAAGATGTCTCTGTTGCAAAATTCTGCACGCATAAGTCATGGATGTAAGTCGTGGTCATGATGGTTGTCATGCCTTCTGCAGTTGTTATTAGTTAATTAATGTATAATTCTCTTTTCATTGTATAACTGCACCATCTAGTGTCCGTTTTGCATACACTGCAGCTCTTCACACTAGAAGTTTGACCCACTTCAGCTTCCATAACTTGTAGCCTATGAACTCTAGTGACATCATCAGCCCTGCACATAGCAGCCATTTTCCTCATTCACAGCCATCATTCCAGAGGTATCCACATGGCCTGGTAGTGTCCTGATCCATCCTCTACATCTAAGCTTAGGGTAACATCGCTGGTATGTTTCACACAGCTATGTAACAATATGGTTTGCATCTGTATGCATATTGTATTATATGTATTGTCATATGTTAGACTGCATTATTAAGTGCATTATTTTTCTGCTCCTCAATTTTACCTGCATATATATCCTTCCATAATGTAGGCAAGACAGCACCACTTACTTCGTATATCGCTGAAACATATATCCAATTGTGGCGGTGCAAGCAGTGCAGGGTCCCAACCTTCTGACCCCCCTCCTCAGTTCAAACGGACAATACGATCCACCGCAGCACTCCAGTTAATAGCAAATATCTTCTTTTATTAGCACCAAAGTGTAGCAACATTTCAACCTTTCGGTTGAAACGAAAGGTTGAAACGTTGCTACACTTTGGTGCTAATAAAAGAAGATATTTGCTATTAACTGGACTACTGCATATATATCCTTGCAATAAAGACGAAGTTGGACATTACTCCATTGTGAATTAAAAAAGGTAAAGGTTTAGCTGTCTGTCAAGCTATGTACCTTCGCACATAAGGAGGACAGAACAGTGGTTTATGCTGGATGGAAAAGAAAAGAAAAGTAAACGGCTCCAATCTTAGAAATGTGTCCACTGTAAGTCTTTGAATTTTACTAACTGTATTCACTTATACACCTGTGTAAGGGCTCATGCACATGGACGTGCAGTGTTTTGTGGTCCGGAAATTGCGGATCCACAAAACACGGATGCCACCCGTATCCGTTTAGCAATTTGTGTAACGGAACGGGCCACCTATAATAGAAATGTCTATTCTTGTCCACAAATAGGACAAGAATAGGTCATGTTATATTATTTTTGCGAGGCCACAGGAGTGCTGTCCACATCTTTTGCGGCGACATTGTAGTGTATGGGTCCGCATCCAAGCCACAAAGAATGCAGCTCGGATGTGGATCCAAACAACGGGTCGTGTGAATGAGCCCTAACACTATTATCTACCACTGTACGGTCACTGTATGGTTGTAATATTGGCCTTTAAAAGGTGTTTTTAATTAGTAACAGTATAAAGGTAATATTGGTAGTGGTCATTGTAACGGAGCTCCGTGTACTCCGACCGAGTACCCTCCGTTGATGGACGCTTCCTAGCTTGCGCCGAGGACCACAAGCACCACACTGGACACCACAGCCACCGCAGACTCCACAACTGCCGTAGCTTAGCTGGAGCCTCGCCGTCTTCCGTCCACCCTGGATTGGCTTCTGTCCTTCAGTAGAGCGTATCCGGAACAAGCTCTTAAAAGGGCTAAGTGATTAAAGCTCAAGGGAGTATGTAGAACATAGCAATCCCCAGTGTGATATAGCAGTTCCCTCCAATAACGAGTCAAGGCTGCGATTTGAAGGTCAAGCTAGGACTGCTGTCCTGAGGCATACAGCCTCTTTTATTTACAATCCACAAACATAGTACGGCTCACAGGGGTCTGAAATACAACCAATCAATCCGTACAATAAACACAGACACTCCCACACAAAATACAGCAACCAATCAACATACAGCCAGATATATCACAACCCCACATGCATGGTCTATTGTGCTGGCTGATTAGGTCACAGGTAATGTCCATTGTGGATGATGATTAGGTCACAGGTAATGTCCATTGTGGATGTTGATTAGGTCACAGGTAATGTCCATTGTGGATGCTGATTAGGTCACAGGTAATGTCCATTGTGGATGATGATTAGGTCACAGGTAATGTCCATTGTGGATGATGATTAGGTCACAGGTAATGTCCATTGTGAATGTTGATTAGGTCACAGGTAATGTCCATTGTGGATGTTGATTAGGTCACATGTCCATTGTGAATGCCAACTGTCACTGGGGCCATAGTCGCAGGGTAAGAGGCTAGCAAGCATGCCTCTCCAATGACCAGGGATAAATGGCAGTTTGTCACATATCTCCCCTTTGGGGGAAGACTAACCAGGCACCTGACCTCCTGTCGGTCAGTGCCTACGTTAGTCGATCCACCAACCCACAATAGACAAATGCCAGAGTAGCCCACCCACAACAAACAGGTACAAGAGTGACCCACCCACAAGAAGCAGTTACTGCACCCGGATATTCCTCTGGGGTGCTGGGGCAACATGCTGTGGGGACTTGAGGGAGGGCAGAGGCCGACTGCACTCTGCCCAGCTGCCAGCTCTCCTACTGGTATAACCTGCAGGACCTCAGGCTCTGGACAGGGGACAAAGGGAGGGCAGAGGCCGACTGCACTCTGCCCAGCTGCCAGCTCTTCTGCTGGGGGCTGGGAACATAGTCCGGCTTAGTAGCCAGGGGAACATGGGCGCCAGTAGGGGTTAACATCGCCTCTGTTAACCCTGGGGCCAAGTTAGGTGTTAGCTGAGGAGGAGAGTTTGTACTACCCCTCCTCCTGTTGTCCCGGTGCGGGTAGTTGGGGATCTGGACAGGCTGTCCAGCATCCCTGTAGGTCAGGCACAGAGACCACGGTCCCATCTGCGCCGGCTGGGAGATTGGTGTCTCCCCTTGTTAGGATAAGCTGCCGCTGGGGAGAGGGGGTGCTGTGTTCCTCTCCCTGAAACTCAGGCTGCCACTGGAGTGGGAGACCGCCTGTCTCCACTCCCGTAACATTGTCCTGCTGCTGGAGAGAGAGACCAACTGTCTCTGCTCCCTGTAGGACACACTGCTGCTGGGGGGAAAGGACGCCACCTTCGGCCCCCTGGACTTCACACTGCCGCTGGGGGGGAAGGACGACACCTTCAGCCCTCTGTAACTCACACTGCCGCTGGGGGGGAAGGACAACACCTTCGGCCCTCTGGACTTCACACTGCCGCTGGGGGGGAAGGTCGACACCTTCGGCCCTCTGGACTTCACACTGCCGCTGGGGGGGAAGGACGACACCTTCGGCCCTCTGGACTTCACACTGCCGCTGGGGGGGAAGGACGACACCTTCGGCCCTCTGTAACTCACCCTGCCGCTGGGGTGCAGGGACAGAATACTTTGCCATCTCTGCCCGATGTTCTGCTTCCTCCTGCAGATCCCTTGCCAGTTCTCTCCTTATTTTCTGTACAAGTTCCTCTGTTAGGTAGGGCCTGTAGAGATCCAACCGCCCCTTCAGCATAGCGTCAAACCGTACGTGACTATACCAATACTCAAGGTGTGCTTGGTGTTCCCAGGATGCTGCTCCTCGCACTAGGGAAGCCATCCCACTGCTGCCACCAATGTATTGGAGCTCCGTGTACTCCGACCGAGTACCCTCCGTTGATGGACGCTTCCTAGCTTGCGCCGAGGACCACAAGCACCGCACTGGACACCACAGCCACCGCAGACTCCACAACTGCCGTAGCTTAGCTGGAGCCTCGCCGTCTTCCGTCCACCCTGGATTGGCTTCAGTCCTTCAGTAGAGCGTATCCGGAACAAGCTCTTAAAAGGGCTAAGTGATTAAAGCTCAAGGGAGTATGTAGAACATAGCAATCCCCAGTGTGATATAGCAGTTCCCTCCAATAACGAGTCAAGGCTGCGATTTGAAGGTCAAGCTAGGACTGCTGTCCTGAGGCATACAGCCTCTTTTATTTACAATCCACAAACATAGTACGGCTCACAGGGGTCTGAAATACAACCAATCAATCCGTACAATAAACACAGACACTCCCACACAAAATACAGCAACCAATCAACATACAGCCAGATATATCACAACCCCACATGCATGGTCTATTGTGCTGGCTGATTAGGTCACAGGTAATGTCCATTGTGGATGATGATTAGGTCACAGGTAATGTCCATTGTGAATGTTGATTAGGTCACAGGTAATGTCCATTGTGGATGCTGATTAGGTCACAGGTAATGTCCATTGTGGATGATGATTAGGTCACAGGTAATGTCCATTGTGGATGATGATTAGGTCACAGGTAATGTCCATTGTGGATGCTGATTAGGTCACAGGTAATGTCCATTGTGGATGATGATTAGGTCACAGGTAATGTCCATTGTGGATGATGATTAGGTCACAGGTAATGTCCATTGTGAATGTTGATTAGGTCACAGGTAATGTCCATTGTGGATGCTGATTAGGTCACAGGCAATGTCCATTGTGGATGTTGATTAGGTCACATGTCCATTGTGAATGCCAACTGTCACTGGGGCCATAGTCGCAGGGTAAGAGGCTAGCAAGCATGCCTCTCCAATGACCAGGGATAAATGGCAGTTTGTCACAGTCATGTTGTGATGTTATGGCCTGTGCTAAACCCCAGTCAACTGTATTATTTTTTTTCTAAAATGTCATCTAAATTGCACATGTTTTTTGTGCAATTTAGGCAGTTAATTTTTATGACATTTGTTTTTACTGAACATACAATATTGACTGTTGGTATTTTCAGGTGTTTTTTTTTGTGATGCTTTTCTATGTTTTCCCATAGACTCCCAAAGGAACAAAAATGGAAGAAGTAAGCCTTAAAGTGACTCTGTAGATAAACTGTATATAGAGTATGTCAAACTTATTGCAATATTTCAGAGGTTTTGGTCTATGGGAATCCAAAGTTCTGAGACTCCTACTGTCCAGTAAAACAAGAAAGAAGCGCTCACAAAGAGCACCCTCTCCTCTCTGCTGAAGATAGGCTCAATAAAAAGTTAATCAGCCCATGTGGAGGAGAGACAGAGTTCTATGTGAGTGCTTGTATCTCCTCAGTTTAGTGATCAGCAGAGGTCTTAGCACTTGGACCCCAACTGATCAATACCTTTGATATGTTGCTATGACATATCAACATTTCTTTTTGAAAGTACAGGTTCACTTTAAGGAGGTAATTCAGCCTCAAGGATACACCATCAGTACTATGCTTTCTATGAGAAGAAGGATTACCTTATGTCTTAAGGGTTTATGCAGGTTTTTAAAACTGATAGCCTATCCTTAGTATTACTGTTGACCAGTGGGGGTCAGACTCGCCACTGATGAGCTTTTTGAAAGCACCACAGAGCTCTCTCCTGCACCACAGTCTTACATCAGGAATTATGCTGGTTCATACTATACTTTACATAGTTGCTATGTTTAGGCCCCTTTCACACAAGCGAGTACTCCACGCGGGTGCAATGTGTGATGCGAACGCATTGCGCCCGTAAGGAATCCGAACCCATTCATTTCAATGGGTCTGTGTACACGAGCATTGGTTTTTATGCATCACTTGTGCGTTCCGTAAAAATCGCAGCATGTTCTATATTCAGCGATTTTCACGCAACACTGGCTCCATAGAAGTGAATGGGGCTGCGTGATAATCGCATCCGCAAGCAAGTGCGGATGCGATGCGTTTTTGACGGGTGGTTGCTAAGAGATGTTTGTTAACATTCAGTTTTTTATCCCGCTCATGCAAAACACATTAAGGGTCCATTCACACGTCCGCAATTCCATTCCGCATTTTGCGGAACGGAATTGCGGACCCATTAGTTTCAATGGGGACAGACGATGTCCCGGCCGGGTCCGCAATTGCGGATCCGCACTTCCGGGTCCGCAATTGCGTTCCCGAAAAATATAGAACATGTCCTATTCTTGTCCGCAATTGCGGACAAGAAAAGGCATTTTCTATGAGAGTGCCGGTGATGTGCGGTCCGCAAATTGCGGAACGCACATCGCCGATGTCCGTGTTTTGCGGATCCGCGGATCCGTGGATCCGCAAAACACAACGGACGTGTGAATGGACCCTAAATCGCATTGCACCCGCGCAATAAAAACTGAACGCGATTGCATACAAAACTGAATGTACTTGCTTGTGAAATCGCGCAGTTTTCAGTCAACTTATCCAGACCTAATCCGCTCACGCTCGTCTCGCCTTTGATAATGAGACAAAGCCGCAATACTATCATAGCCACTACAAAAAAATTCTGTGTCTTTATAGTGGCTGTCTAGCAAATACAAATGACTATTATACAGCTCACAACAGGGTGCAGAAATAAAAAAGTACACTTATCTATCCCCTGCTGCTCCCATCCCAGTGCCTCCTTATAAATTTGTCACATCTTTGTCAGTGCAGGTAACAGGAATTCAGATCTACAGCAGCTATGGCCAGCAGGTTCTGGCATCAATTATAGTAAACATTTTGGGCAATTGGAAGCCACGGACACTCCTGAAAAGTGGCGATTATAGAGTAAAATTGCAAAAAAATCGAAAACATCTAAATGGAATGTATCCTTAGAAAATTACCTGTTTAATTTTTTATGTTAAGCACATTTTTTATTAGAATTTTGGGTATTTATTCTTAATTTTTCCATGTCACTATATTTAATAAAAATGTATATAATGCTGCAATTTACACACTGGCCCCTAGGCCTACTAATAGGGCATGATTTCCTTTTCTGTAATGGTAACATTTCAACAACCTAAATCATTATCACCACAGGCAGAATTGCAATGACAAGTAACACCTCTGTGTAGATAACACAGGATCCACCATTAACTATAAGTGATATTATAGCTTATCAGCTCCCATTTCACCTTTGCATGCCTAGAAAACTCTCCAATAGAAGTCAATGGGGTCACCTCCTGTCTATTGGCTCCTGTCTATGGCCCGTGTAGCTGCTCTCAAAAGACAGGAAGTGTTAACATATTTTTGATTTAATGGCCAGTGTGAAAATTGTAGGATTATATACAATTTGTTAAATATAGATTCTGAGTAGTAATATAGTAACAGTTCATAAGGATGAAAAAGATATCTGTCCATCCAGTTTACCTTGTTATCCTGCAAGTTCATCCAGAGGAAGGCAAAAAAAACCTCTGTGAGGTAGAAGCCAATTTTCCTCACTTTAGGGGAAAAAAATTCCTTCCCGACTCCAATCAGGCAATCAGAATAACTCCTTGGATCAACGACCCCTCTCTAGTAGCTATAGCCTGTAATATTATTACACTCCAGAAATACATCCAGGTCCCCCTTGAATTCCTTTAATGTATTCACCATCACTACCTTCTCAGGCAGAGATTTCCATAGTCTCACTGCTCTTACTGTAAAGAATCCTCTTCTATGTTTGTATACAAACCTTCTTTCCTCCAGACGCAGAGGATGTCCCGTCGTCACAGTCACAGTCCTGGGGATAAATAGATGATGGGAGAGATCTCTGTACTGACCCCTGATATATTTACACATAGTTATTAGATCTCCCCTGAGTCGTCTTTTTTCTAAAGTGAATAACCCTAATTTTGATAATCTTTCAGGGTACTGTAGTCCACCCATTCCACTTATTACTTTAGTTGCCCTTCTCTGAACCCTCTCCAGCTCTGCTATGTCTGCCTTGATCACAGGAGCCCAGTGATAAGTTAAATAACTTTTGTAGTGGAAAACGACTTTTTTTTTTTTTTTTATTAATTATTTTTTATTATTTTCCAAGCAATAATGATATGACAGTCAATAAGATTGACAATAGCATTCTAGCATTCTTAAGTAAAAAGGAATATATACACATCACAACATGTCTTACACTGAACCGCCAATCACATGGCGGAAGTGGGATCCGAACAGGGGCGTAACTACCGGTGAAGCAGGGGAAGCAGCTGCTTCGGGGCCCGGGCTTACAGGGGGCCCGGCAAGCACGTGTTGTCCTCACTCCTCTCCCTTCGCTAATTACTTAGTGTGAATCGCAGTGTACTCTCGCCCTTGTCTACTTAAAACTTATTTTTTCTTTCTTTCAGAAAAGCTTGCCCTGGGGATCGAACCTGCGACCATTAGGTTCAAAGGCAAGACACTTATCCACAAAGCCATATGAGCTGATAAGCCAGATAGCTAAAAAAAAAAAATAAGACCTCTAGATGTGGAGAACTTTGATAGTGTATCCATACACATTACAGCTGCACCAGCACATTGTATATGGATGTAGCAGAGCTTGGTGTGTTGGGGCAGCTGTAATGTGTATAGATACACTATCAAAGTTCTCCTTATCTAGAGGTCTTATTTTTTTTTAGCTACCTAGCTAAGCAGCTCATATGGTCTTGTGGATAAGTGGCTTGCCTTTCATCCTAATGGTCACAGGTTCGATTCCCTTCACAAACTTTCTGAAAGACAGGATTTTTTTTTTTTTAATACTGGACTTTTACTTTACTGCCACAGGGGAGGAGGGGCTATTGGCACTATAATATTGGCAAATGGGGGGAGAGATAGGCACTTCATATTGGCACACAAATTAGGGGGCAGGGGAGAGGATGGCACTATGATATTGGGATGGGGGAACAGAGGCACTTGATATTGGCACATTATAGGGGGCACTATGGGGAGAGGAGCACTATGGGGGCATCTGGTGCTATATGGCTGGCTACTGGCACATTATAGAGTGGGTTTATATGGCTGACTACTGGCACATTATAGGGGGGGTTATATGGCTGATTACTGGCACATTATAGGAGGGGTTATATGGCTGACTACTGGCACATTATAGGGGGGTTATATGGCTGGCTACTGGCACAATATAGGGGGGCTGGGGGGGCTATATGGCTGACTACTGGCACATTATAGGGGGTTATATGACTGGCACATTATAGAGGGGGAGCGAAACGCGCGGGTAGGGGGGGCCCAATACAAAAATTTGCTGTGGGGCCCAGTCATTTCTAGCTACGCCCCTGGATCCGAAATATAACCAAATCCCCTCCACATCACATTAGGCACCACAAATTTAATATATACCTTCTAAACCAACCCCCCCCCCTCGACTGAGCATCGTCATGGAGCATATCGTGGACCTGAACAGAACGTAATACATATGGGTATAAAATACCGGGCCAGAAGAGCCTAAAGCTCCAGATTTCTGGAGCCCCAGATCTTCACCCACTCCTCTCTCTGTTTTTGGGTCTTCGCATTTATTTTTTCCAAAGTTTTAATTTTCTTGACCAGGTTAATCCATTCTCTTATTACTGGACCCTCTTTCGACCCCCAGTTCCTCATTATTATCACACGGGCCAGGAGTAATATTTTTAATAGGAATATTTTTTCCACTCTAGCTATAACTTGGGGTTGGTTAACATAGCCAAGTATTACTATGTTGATGTTCCATATCAAATTGACTGTTGTGTTTCTCATAGTGTTTTCCCTAACTGCAATCCAAAAATCTTGTATTTTAGGGCACTCCCATAGAAGATGTAAAAACCCTGCATTCTCTCGGTTGCATTTCCAGCATCTACTGTCCCGGCTTTCATAAAACCTGGACAGGTCTGCTGGTGTGTAATATAGCCTATGAATGATTTTAAACTGGATCAGACGATAGGATCCCGCCGCAGAAGCTAACTTGATATTTTTATAAATCTCCCCCCAGTTCAGAGGATCCTCTTCTCTCAGTTCATTCTCCCATCTTTGCTCCCAACTACTCCTGTGCATAACCATAGATGATCTAAGCAATTTTCTATAAATAACCGATAGCCTAATCTTTTTGAATCTAATACTATAACAATAATCCATAAAGTCATTATGTTGCACCGTGAGATACTCCCTATTTTCAACCTTATTTATCACGTGTTTCAATTGGCCGTATCTTAAGTGATCTAACCAAACTGTGTTAATACCCAATAACTCCTCTCTACCAAAAATAACCCCATCCTGTACCACCTGTGTAACCCTAAAAATATTCTTCTTTTGCCAGTATCTTTGGCTTTCCAAATCCATCAATTCCTTCAATTGTATATTACCCCATAGCGGTGAAAATTGTAATGCACATCTAATCCCTAACCATTGTTTAATTTCAATCCAAGTTTTGTGCAATCCATACCTCCAACAACATTTCTTATTATTAAATCTCCCAGATTCCAAAATAGTGAAAATATCCCGATCCCCTATCATAACCCCATCCGTAATATCATGTATTTCTTTCTTCTGCATCTGTGCCATCCAAACCACCTGAGCAGCCAAAAAGTAACCTTTTATGTGTGGGAAAGAAACCCCCCTCTCTATCGGCAGGCACAGCCATTTTTGTTTTAGCCGGACCCTCTTCCGCCCCCAAATCAGTTCATTTAGCAAACCTTCTATCTGCCTGAACCACTTATCTCCTATCCATACTGGGCAGGGAATAATTCTATATAGTATCTGTGGTAGGAGCACCATTTTACACAGGGCGATTCTCTCTGCTTGCCCTATTGGTAATTTTAACCATGACCCTATCTTATCTTTTATAATTGTCCTCAAGGGACTTATATTATTTTCAATATAATCAGGGGTCGCTGCACTTATTTTGATACCTAGATAGTCCACTGAATCATATATAGACAAGACCTTCACTGGCAGTTCTTCTTTAACCGGAGATTTCAAAGGCAATAGCACGGTTTTTGACCAGTTAATTTTATAACCTGAGCAGAATCCGAACTTATTAATCAAGTCAATAACATAGGGAACAGTTTTATAACCCTCCTGAAGGAACAAAATAATATCATCCGCATAAAGACTAATTTTGTCCTCCGGGCCCTCTCTACCGAATCCCCTAATTTTACTATCTGCTCTGATCAAGCAGGCTAATGGCTCCAAAAAAATCATGAAAAGCATGGGGGAGAGGGGGCATCCCTGCCTTGTGCCACATGATAGTGTTATTGGCTTTGAGAGTTCCCCTTTGATGTTCACCCTAGAGGTTGGGGCTGCATACAATAACTTAACCCATTTTATAAAGGCGTCTCCCATGTTCATTTTCTGCATGACTTGCCATAGGAACTCCCACTCCACCCTGTCGAAGGCCTGAGATGCGTCCAGCGACAGGATGGAGCGATCGTCCCCCTCTCCCACATGAATATTCCACAAAGTTCTCCGAATACTAGACTGCACCCATCTCTCAGAGATAAAGCCGGTCTGATCCGAATGGATCAGTCCCCCTATAACTCTTTTCAATCTAATAGACAGAACCTTCGCCAGGATCTTATAGTCTGAGTTTAGCAATGATATTGGCCTATATGAGCCAATATCAAGCATATCCTTGTCCTTCTTCAGAATTAACACTATAATCGCTTCCGAGATGGAGGGGGGTAACTCCCCACTCTCCACAGCCCCCCTCCATATCCAAAGCAGTCCTGGCAAAAGGCTGTCCTTATATCTGCGGTACATTTCGAAAGGGAGCCCGTCTGAGCCTGGAGTAGTATTCCCAACTATTGTTTTAAAGCTTTAAAGCTTGGATCTGAACTCTGCTTCAGTTTAGAGGTACTAGTCAGAACTATAGCAGAGTTTGGTTCCAAGTTTTAAAGTGATTTTCCACTTTAAAATTCAACTACTGAAGTTATTCAACAAAGTCTCACACGACTTCGCGAATAACGGACATCGGACCTCTGTACGGCATTAATCCGAAGTTTTGAGTGAAGCGACTTCAGATCTAGCATCCGAAGCTCGCTTGGCTCATCACTAATTCTGAGATTCATTACTGGCCATGCTGACATGTTTTAATATTGTGTTAGTCATGATTATATTTATAATGAAGTAACTACTTATGGAAACCTACTTCGGACTTGCACAGCCCCCTTCTCGTGATCGGTGGAAGTCCCAGCAGTTGGACTCCACCGATCTAATAGATATTCCCTATCCTGTTAATAAAATATATATTCTAACTACAGGAATAACCCTCTAATACAAATATTTCAGTTTCTTAATACTGCATATAGTAGTTTTCCGGCCCTTTTTATTGAGGGCATTACAAAAATGTTACAAAAATGAGAAACTATGCACTGTACTGTTTTCCACATTATTTTACAGCTTTACATTATTAGTTACATGGTAGGAATGAAGGCCAGCATTTCTTAATACAACTACAGTACATGTCAGCCCCTGGGCCCTGGTGACTTTATCCTTGGGAATGCCACCAGCCTCCACACAATAACACTGCCACACTTGTAAAAACATGCATTTTTTATTTAATGAATGTAACAATTTTGTGTAGACTTTTACATTGTATATCAAGATTTCATTATCACAGTGAACCATAGAGTTAGTAAAATGAAATGAGATAAAAAAGAATACACATTTAAAAAAAACGTAAGAGACAAGAGAGAAATAAATAGGAGATCTTGGATTGTCACACAAATGTTCAGGTCAATTGAAGTCCTCCTGATTTGGGTACAATCAATTTGGACCCAAATTGAATCTCTCAAACTGAAATCGAATTTTAACCAATTTGCTTGTTATCATCTATCATCCTACTGGTCATCCACTCTTAAAGAGTCTGAACAAATCCATTTGTTTTAATAGTATGTACATAAAGTGCTAGATGAATGAAGGGAGGATGAGACAGGCAAGGGGGCTCAGAATTTGTCCAGTCAAATCCTTGGTCATAGCTGTAGGGACAAAGCTCAGTATTCCTTATGTAAAATGTCCCCATGACTGATGATCTTGTGATTGGAGATAAGCAGGGGATGATAGACCATGATATCTTCTTCTGTATCACATGCAGGTCCTGCTGTAGAGTAGTGTGCCATGTACTGGTAGGACTAGGACTGTAAGAAGAAGAAAGGTAAACCACACATGGAAATAAATCATATCCTATCCTAATTTATAAATCTGTTGTAGACTAATAAAAAGTGATGACGGAGGATTGGCTCTGAATCTGATTTACCATCTTCATTGATTCATGTGAAAGGGGCTGAAAATCAACAGCTATAAGATATAAGGCACATAAACCAAGGTGTTCTCTGTCTGGTAAAAGTGACAGGACTGCAGTGATCCACCGAATACATGATCAGCGGGGGTCCCAGCCAGAGCCGGTGCAAGGATTTTTGCCGTCCTAGGCAAAGATGCATTTTGCCGCCCTCCTGCCATGTCACTCACTCACTGACAGACAGACACGCACACACTGACAGACAGACACGCACACACTGACAGACAGACACGCACACACACTGACAGACAGACACGCGCACACACTGACAGACACGCACGCACTGACAGACATGCACACACTGACAGACACGCACGACACACACTGACAGACATACAATCACTCTGATACTCACTGCCAGACAGGCATACACACTCACTGACATACACACACTCACTCAATGACAGACACATATACACTCACTGACAGACAGACATACACTCACTCACTGACAGACACACACACAGGCAGACACTCACCTCCCTGGGGTCCAGTGTGGTGCAGCTCCTCAGTCCTCCAGCGTGCCGTTTAGTATGCTGGGGCCGGAATGACGTATACATATTCCGGCTCCTGGCATCACAGAGGGCGCGCGAGGGAGGAGCTGCTAGAACAGCCTCCCTTGCCGCCAGCCTCCTCTGCTCCGGTAATTTACTGGCAGAGCAGGCACCTGCCATCAGGGTAAGCAGGTGCCGGCCCTGCCATATTTAAGAAGGACCTCCACCTCCTGGCCCCCCTGTAATGGCGCTGGGAGTGACTCAAGAGCCGCTCGCCCAACGATGCAGCCCCAGACAGGGGGAGCCCAGCAGGGTGCCCCCAGCAGACCGGCCGACCTAGGCGAACGCCTAGTTCGCCTAACGGTAGTGCCGGCTCTGGTCCCAGCAGCCAGACCTGCACTGATCACATATTGATGATTTATCTAGTTATATGTCATTGATTATTATTTGCACAGAACCTCTTTTAATGACCACACACAGAAATAGAAGAAATGAGTCAGACACAATAAGTAGTGTGAAATAATGTGAAATTTATTATATGTGAATTATAAGTGTAATTTGTTGTTACCTCCCATCACTCACGAAGAGCGTACAACGATACTCAGGACAGGAAAAACCCCCTGTGGAGGAAACCTGTGGGAAACCATGGCCGCTGTACTGCCCTTCCTCCAGGCATACTAAGGGAGGTGAACGCTATAGAAATGTGTGTAGTGCTGGTGTATGTAACTACCTCTAGTGACTGCATGTGACTACCTACAGTGATTGTGTCTGTTATTATGTGCTGTTACTGTGTGTGTAATGCTGTGCATATGTACCTACATGAGTATGTTCTATGACAGTGTGTGACACAGTGACGATGCATGTGTATATCTATAAAAAGGATACATTTTGGTCTTCATCCATCCTGGTTTATAGATTTTCTTCTTGCCGGTCTTGCAGTTGTCATTCCCCCATCTTGGCAGCAGTAAATCTTGGTTCTAAGTAGACAGATATAGAAAGTGAATCAAAATGTTCATTATAGGAACCAAAACATCAATGCGATACATGTAATACTATATCCTATATGCTATCTGATGCAATATATAGAGAACCAACCATTGATTTGATCTAGTGTTAGATTATGGAAAAGACATAATACAGATGGTATGTTCTGAATCCTATAATGATGCAGATATCTTAATAGATCCTAATATAATCCCATATGTTTCCATTTTTGGAACAAACAGATTGTCGTCTCCCTATTTATCTTACTTTAATATATCTAGATGGGATTTTTAGTTAGGACTAGGTGTAGAATTAAAAATTAACATTATTCTAACTTAAAGGGAGTCTGTCACCACATTTGGACATTATAGACCGCTTACATAGCAATCTGGCATAACTTTAGATGAATCAAATGATACCTGCCGCCCCTGGGCTCCTGCGAGCCCTCATTTAGTAATAAAAGTCAGTTTTTGCCGCAGGTGAACCGCAGAATAACGCAAGGAAGGTACCATTTGATTTATCTAAAGTTATGCCAGAACGCTATGTAAGCGGCCTATAATGTCCAAATGTGGTGACAGACTCCCTTAATATTCTATCTTCCACACCAACCTTTTCCTTACCAGAGATGTTTAGGATTTGGTGGAGCCTGGTGCTTCCTCTTTATCTGTCTGGCACATGATGTTATTAGCAGCATGGATGGAGAAGGATGGTCTCACAGAGGATACAGGGTGGAGGGACACTCCATGGGCCTCGGGCAATGAACTCTCGATTATCCCTCCTGAATGAGGGAATAGCCCAGCCATGATGGATCTTCCTCTCTCTTCTCCATGCCCAATGCAAAGGATCTTGTGCCATAACCTATAAATAAACAAAGAATTAAATATTATACTATCACCAAAGACTCCTCATCAAAGACAGGATTGCTTTATTTTTAACTAACCAGATCACATGAGGCTTTGTCCACCCAAGCTTTAAATCCAATCCGGAGGAGCAACAGGTTGCGTTCATGAAGCAGCTGTGTCCTCTTCTGAATCCAAGTCGGTCCTAAGGCCCAAGGGTAGATTTCTCGACGAAATCTGTGTTCGTCTTCCTCAAACTGGTTAGCCAAGAACCTGACAGAAAAAAATGACACCAAATAAATGATGGAAGTTGTCAGAACAGTGTAAAAAATAAAAGAATTAGTTGTACTGTATAAAACGCAGAGACCTTGAGAACAGGTGAGAATTCATAAACATTGGTATAAATACGTGTTATGTTGGGTTCTCACGTGTCACTTGTGAATTCTTGCTATACGACGTATTTTTATCTTTATTTATCTGCATAAATACAGATCTCAGTTATAATGAAAAAAAAACCTCACAGAGCTGGAAAGAAGTTCTTCCTGTATTCCTGGGGATGTAATCCGGCTCTCTTGAAGTATATGAAGACCACTGCTAGAAGGTACTAGTGGGGTGAGAAAGGTAGTTGAAGGCTGTTAGTGATCTCAATAATTTACATTTTATTATATATATGGGCAATACATAATTACAAATAAGTGAAGACCATAACTACACAGTATGTTATAGCATACAGTGTGACTGCGGGGGTATTCCAGTAATTCCTTATTCATAGTATAGGGGATGACAGGTCAAGCATGTGGACTGCCACTCCATTTATCTCTGTGGGCTTGCCTGGGATAGTTGAGTACAGCAGTAGAACCCCCACTGACCTGTTATCCACTGCCCTGTGGATAGGGGATATCTTGAACTTACCAGCCTTCCCTTTTAATTTAAACATAGTGGATATTATGTACTCTGAAATATTTTTTATCTCTTTCCTCAATGTTATATTACCTTGTCAGAAACCTTCATGCAGCTATCCCTGGCAAGAAACATCTTGATGTATTGATCCTCTGGAACACAAGCAGAAATATCAGTATTATCAATTTACTCAATGGATTTCAATGTACAGCATTTATATATGGTTATGTAACAAAACACTAAACCTCAGTGACATAACACATAGAAACAGGCCGCAGAAGTGAAAGATTGAGTAGCGTATCAATAAATGATCCAATTTATGGTAACTTCTCTTGGGGAGGGGGGTGACACTAAAAGCACCTGTATCTGATCCACTGGGGTCCACCTCTTGGCACCCCACTGATCAGCTATGGCCTCTTCCTTGGTCTGTGATGTAATAATCATTGGTACAATGACCTTTGTACAGCTCAATCCCTTTTAAGTGCAGAGGATAAAGGTGGATATACAGTGCTGTGCTTGGTATACTATTAGGAGGCCACCGTGCTTGTCTGGGCAATGCGACCCTTTCAAACAGCTGATTGTGTGCCCACTGATCAGATATTGATAATCTATGTTGAGGATAGGTCATCAATATGAAAATGCGAGAAAAGGGTGGCTCCATGTGATTTTATGTACATGATGGAGAAGGCTGGCTCCATGTGATTATGTACATGATGGAGAAGGCTGGCTCCATGTGATTTTATGTACATGATGGAGAAGGCTGGCTCCATGTGATTATGTACAGGATGGAGAAGGCTGGCTCCATGTGATTATGTACATGATGGAGAAGGCTGGCTCCATATGATTATGTACATGATGGAGAAGGCTGGCTCCATGTGATTATGTACATGATGGAGAAGGCTGGCTCCATGTGATTATGTACATGATGGAGAAGGCTAGCTCCATGTGATTATGTACATGATGGAGAAGGCTGGCTCCATGTGATTATGTACATGATGGAGAAGATGGCTCCATGTGATTATGTACATGATGGAGAAGGCTTGCCCCATGTGATTATGTACATGATGGAGAAGGCTGGCTCCATGTGATTATGTACATGATGGAGAAGGCTGGCTCCATGTGATTATGTACATGATGGAGAAGGATAGATCCATGTGATTATGTACATGATGGAGAAGGCTGGCTCTATGTGATTATGTACATGATGGAGAAAGATAGATCCATGTGATTATGTACAATGATAGAGAAGGCTGGCTCCATGTGATTATGTATATAATAGAGAAGTCTGGCTCTATGTGATTATGTACATGATGGAGAAGGCTGGCTCCATGTGATTATGTACATGATGGAGAAGATGGCTCCATGTGATTATGTATATGATGGAGAAGGCTGGCTCCATGTGATTATGTATATGATGGAGAAGGCTGGCTCCATGTGATTATGTACATGATGGAGAAGGCTGGCTCCATGTGATTATGTACATGATGGAGAAGGCTGGCTCCATGTGATTATGTACATGATGGAGAAGGCTGGCTCCATGTGATTATGTACAATGATGGAGAAGGATGGCTCCATTTGATTATGTACATGATGGAGAAGGCTGGCTCTATGTGATTATGTACATGATGGAGAAGGCTGGCTCCATGTGATTATGTACAATGATGGAGAAGGCTGGCTCCATGTGATTATGTACAATGATGGAGAAGGCTGGCTCCATGTGATTATGTACATGATGGAGATGGCTGGATCCATGTGACTATGTACCTGATGGAGAAGGCTGGCTCCATGTGATTATGTACATGATGGAGAAGGCTGGCTCCATGTGATTATGTACATGATGGAGAAGGCTGGCTCTATGTGATTATGTACATGATGGAGAAGGATAGATCCATGTGATTATGTACAATGATGGAGAAGGCTGGCTCCATGTGATTATGTATATAATAGAGAAGGCTGGCTCTATGTGATTATGTACATGAGGAAAAGGCTGGCTCCATGTGATTATGTACATGATGGAGATGGCTGGATCCATGTGACTATGTACCTGATGGAGAAGGCTGGCTCCATGTGATTATGTACATGATGGAGAAGGATAGATCCATGTGATTATGTACATGATGGAGAAGGCTGGCTCTATGTGATTATGTACATGATGGAGAAAGATAGATCCATGTGATTATGTACAATGATAGAGAAGGCTGGCTCCATGTGATTATGTATATAATAGAGAAGGCTGGCTCTATGTGATTATGTACATGATGGAGAAGGCTGGCTCCATGTGATTATGTACATGATGGAGAAGATGGCTCCATGTGATTATGTATATGATGGAGAAGGCTGGCTCCATGTGATTATGTACATGATGGAGAAGGCTGGCTCCATGTGATTATGTACATGATGGAGAAGGCTGGCTCCATGTGATTATGTACATGATGGAGAAGGATGGCTCCGTACGGTTATGTACATAATGGAGAAGCCTGGCTCCATGTGATTATGTACATGATGGAGAAGGCTGGCTCCATTTGATTATGTACATGATGGAGATGGCTGGCTCCTTGTGATTATGTACATGATCGAGAAGGATGGCTCCATGTGATTATGTACATAATGGGGGAGGACATCTCTGTGTGATTAAGTTGAATAGTGTGTACCTAGTGGTAAACTGGAACCATTGGATTTAGTCTTACCGAGCAGACGGAAGAAAGCAGCCATCTCCTCCTGCTGCTGGGTCAGGTCTTCCTTTCTTCTCTTCTGGGTCTCTTCTTGGACAGAAGATACTGATCTATAGCAGAAGTGTAGGATATTAAAGTTTTAAACGTCCAGTGTTAAAAATTCACTACTGTCGACAATTAAAGGGGTTTTCTTAGAGTTTTCATTTTTTTAATTTTTTTGAATAAGTCATCAATATCTGATCAGTGGGTGTCCAACTCCCAAGACCCCCACTGATCAGATGTTTGAGAAGGCAGCGGCGCTCGCAGTAGTGTTGTGTCTTTCTCACTGCTTTCCCTAGGCCGGGTGACAACACATTCATCGGTCACATGGCTTAGGTGCAGCTTAGCCCAGTGAATGCCAAGCCCAGCCGCTATACAATGTAAGACGCTGTGCTAGGTCTTTAGTAATTACATCTTGGAAAACTATTATAATAAAAAAACACAATGTCATCTAGAGAAAAGACATGTTCTACAATCTGTAGTCATACAATCACTGGGTGTATGAGGGTGATGGCAATCTTCAGAGATTTATTAGTCTTTAGCTTTGGTCAACGTGGACTGATACATGTCCTATACCAGGGATGGGCAAACTGCGGCTCTCCAACTGTTATAAAACTACAACTCCCACCATGCCCTGCTGTAGGCTGATAGCTATAGCCAGACTGGGCATGCTGGGAGTTGTAGTTTTACAACAGCTCTAGAGCAGCAGTTTGCCCATCCCTGTCCTATACCATTAGACTGTGACTGGAGTATACTGTATTATACTGATATAACAGAGGCATTCAAGTAGTATTTAAACTTATCTTTGTTAGAATAATATGATTCTATAATATCAGAACAGTATTTTTATTTTATAATTACATTAATAAATAAATAACTTCTGGAACAGTCCTTTAAAATTTCAGAAATTTGTGCAAGACGTTTCACTTCTGTTCACAAGTTTTTTTCTTGTATAATATTATTACTGTGAAATCCGCTTTATGTAGACAAACCCCTTATTAAATAGAGGCTGAAATGGTGCTTAGCCGTAGTAGCTTTCCCAACCCAAGCTGTTATTCGCAGGGAAATCATGTTTGGTTATACGTTTCCTTTGCAGCATTATATGCCAGCCAGAATGGTCAACTCTTTACCATATATACAGAGTATCCTATGTATGTTTTAGCTTCTGGGGGAAGTCTTGAGTGGTTCGCTCTATGATGTCCATACCTCCCTCCTGAGTTCAACCCTTCTATGATGTCCATATGTCCCTCTTAAGCAGGACCTCTCTCAAATACCTTTATGTCCTTCCTGAGCAGTACCCATTTATGATATCCATATGTCCTTTGGTGATCAATATCAGCTTCCTACTACTGTGGATTGCCAACCTGGCGATTGGCTACACACGTATCAATGAATGGCAGACTATGTAATACATTGTTGTCCTGTGTCCTCTGAAATGTTACACTTACGTCTCTTGCTCATAAAGACTGATGAGCTCTCTCTTTCTCTTACGCATCATACTTCCTCCTTCTGAGAATCTTAGGGAGAAGGAAATATTAACATGAATATATGAGGGTGAGGCACCTTCTGAAGAAGACATATCAACCTAAGGCTACTGGTACCTAACACTCCAGACATCCTGAATACCCTAAACCAGGCATGTCCAAACTCCGGCCCTCCAGATGTTGCAAAACTACAACTCCCATCATTCCTGGACAACCTACAGCTATCAACCTACAGAAGAGCATGATGGGAGTTGTAGTTCTGCAACACCTGGAGGGCCAGAGTTTGGACATGCCTGCCCTAAACTAAACATCGCATACATTCCACTAAAATGGGAACATTATATGACACAAGCAAAATACAGATTCATTAATTTACATGCTATATACAGTGATTATCTCATTAGGGCAAATATTTTATAGTTTCCCCTTCCAATATAACTAAAATGAAAGTATTTATGTGATAAGATAGAAATGCTGCACTTGTATGTGTTATAGTGGATCACAGTCCGGTCACTATAGGCCCTGTCATATCATTATGTGTATATGTCCCTCCCTCTATAATACACTTCATATCTTACCTGGAGCTCATGTTGTCTGTTCTAAAGAAGAAAAAAAAGTTAAAAATGCTTAATTTAATTATAATACAAAAATAAATATCCAACAAGTTCATATGTATCCTCTACTCATATTTATTCACAAGCCATCACTGTGTGGCGGATTTTCTATAGATGGCATACACTTAGTCTATCTAGACCTGTATCAGATTAATCCAAGTGGCTCAGGCTGGATGATCAATTTGGCCCATGGCTAGACACTTAGATATTGGTTGGCGACAGAATTGCTAGAATTGTGCCGCAATTTCAGTACAAAATGTTGCATTTTTGGCCAAGTCTCTTTCCTGAAAAATCCTGTCCCTTTTTCATTAAGCCACATCCCCTTGGTGAGCTGACGCAGGAGATTTTTTTAAAACTTGATGCATCAAATTGTAGAAAAACTTACCAAATTGTAGTACATTTGCACCAGAATGAGGTCTAGGTGCACTCACATTATAAATCTAGGCCACTATGTTTTTGCACATTTATTCAGACACCCAAATATTGTACCCCATATTTATTAACAGTTACCCAACTATCTCCATTTATTTTCAAAGTCACCCAAGTATCTCCATTTTTACCCTAGTTTTGCTGTACTTTGGAAATATCTGAAACTAGTGATCAATATCAGCTTCTATGGAGTAACCAACTGGCACTTTTCACATCAGTAATTCCACTCATCACATTTCAGTACTTTACCTGTCTTGAATCACAGTTGGAGATAAATCTCCCAACGCGCTGATATCCTGGTCGCAATCGAAAAACGTCAAATGTCGCTTTGGCAGCAAATAAAGAAGCCTTATCTCTGGAAAGAGAAATCGCAAACTGGCACCAACTGACTTTTTTTACATTTTAAAATCAATTCCTGTGTTTCTATTGGCTGATGCTTGTTGTTGTTTATGACAGCTGCCATGGTGATTCATACAGTGATAAATTTAACCCCTTAATAATCTAGGTATATAAAACATGATGACAAAAATAATTTTCATAGCTTTGCCATGCCATGTGTTATGTAATGTAACTTTCTATGAGTCTCATCTATCCATATGAATTTTATTATGCTTTTTGGGGACAGATCGGGTTTTAAACAATATCATTTCCAAAATTTCATCTTTAATACTTTCTAGCTAAAGATATTTTTTCACACACATCTTGAAATGTATTTTTGTATCAGTCCTGGTAATGAAGATATACAATTTAGAGGTGTAGTTTCTATTTTTATGCCCTGCCGTAAACTTTGGGTCGGATTTAACAAAATTGTCTAAAAGAAAAACTCAGCTTTCTTTTTTTTTTTAAGCTGCTCTGTGATTGGTTGCCACGGGGCAATAAAAACAAATTTTCTTTTAAATAGTTTTAATAAATTTGCCCCATTTGGAGTTAGCAACTTGATGGACTTTTTCAACCATATTAACTATGTAACTATTCAACCAGAATTTGTTTTTGTGGGACAACTTTTTCCAAAATCACAGACAGCCAACATTTTTTATGGACACATTGGAAAACCATAATGAATGATAAGGATAAATAATAAAGGTCTACAGCTCAATATACTTATAAGAACTCATTACCAGCATTTACTGTGAGCTGTAAAATGGTGAAAATTACCACCAAAATAATCTAGTAAAGTTCAACCAGTCTCAAGGAAAAACACTACGTATTTTTACAGTGTTCCTGAAATATCTGAATGGTTGGCCCCATTATTTCCTGAGACCTAGACTCCCTCGTTCTCCTCCACTAGGTCCCAAAAAATAAAACTCTGGGTTTGTTTCATAAATAACTCACTTTACTCAAGCTGTTTTGGAAACCATATAATGCATGGAAAACAGACATAAATTCACATTTCTCTGTGTATATTGATATCAAGGGCTGCGTCCTGTGGGCGGCTGGGATGTTCCTCCTTGACGTGTCGGCGCGTCATCTCGCGGGAGGCGAGATTTGTTGTTAACACACGCGCACGTGCGCGTTCACAGCAGCGCACAGCTCGGCAGTTATACTGCAGCCTGCCAGCGATGATCAATCGCTGGCAGGCTGTAGATGTAAATTACATCGCATCAAACAGCTATATCAGACGCTGTTTTGTTGACAGCGTCTGATATACCTGCTACCTGGTCCTCTGGTGGTCCCATTTGCTGGGATCGACCACCAGAGGACCAGGTAGCTATGTAAAGTAGCACCAAGCACCACACTACACCCCCCTGTAACTTATTAACCCCTTATTAACCCCTGATCACCCCATATAGACTCCCTGATCACCCCCCTGTCATTGATCACCCCCCTGTATGGCTCAATTCAGACGTCTATATGTGTTTTGCGGATCCACGGATCCGCAAAACACGGACACCGGCAATGTGCTTTCCGCATTTTGCAGATCCGCACATTACCAGAACTATATAGAAAATGCCTTTTCTTGTCCGCAATTGTGGACAAGAATAGGACATGTTCTATATTTTTGCGGAACAGAAGTGCAGACCCGGAAGTGCGGATCCGCGATTCCGGATCTGAGCGGGACAAAGTCTGTCCCCATAGAAATGAATGGGTCCACAATTCCGTTCCGCAAACAGAATTGCGGATGTGTGAATGGGGCATAAGGGTCCCTTATCACAGCCAGTTAGTTAGCTACTTGTTAGGTAGTTAGCGCCCACCGCCCCGCAGTCACTGATTTTGGCAGAGATTTTTTCATCCACATTGATCGATGCAAATGCCGTTCATTTTTTTTTTTTTTCAGCCCAGAGGCTGAACGGAAAAAAAAAAAATATCATTACCTGTATGCTCAATATAAGGAGAATCGCAGAAACTCCTAATGCTGGCCATACGTGTAATGATTGCGGAGACCCTAAAATGCCAGAGCAGTACAAACACCTCACATGTGACCCCATTTTAGAAAGAAGACACCCCAGGTATTCCGTGAGGGTCATGGTGAGTTCATGTAAAATTTTATTTTTTGTCACAAGTTAGTGGAATATGAGACTTTGTAAAAAAAATATATATATATATAAATAAAAAAACAATTTCCGCTAAATTGTGCCATAAAAAAAAATTTCTGTGAACTCGCCATGCCCCTCACGGAATACCTTGGGGTGTCTTCTTTCCAAAATGGGGTCACATGTGGGGTATTTTTATTGCCCTGACATTTTAGGGGCCCTAAAGCGTGAGAATCCAAATGCATAAAAATGTCCTGTGAAATCCTAAAGGTACTCATTGGAATTAGGGCCCCTTTGCGCATCTTGGCTGCAAAAAAGTGTCACTCATGTGGTATCGCAATGAGTTTTGGGGTGTATTTTTATATATACCCATACTTTGTGTGAGAAATATCGCTGTAAACGACAACTTTAATTTTTTTTATACAAAGTTGTCAATTTACAGAGATATTTCTCTCACCCAACATGGGTATATGTAAAAATACATTTGGATTCTCTCGCTTTAGGGCCCCTAAAATGCCAGGGCAGTATAAATATCCCACAAGTGACCCCATTTTGGAAAGAAGACACCCCAAGTTATTTCGTGAGGGGCATGGCGAGTTCACAGAATTTTTTTTTTTTGGCACAAGTTAGCGGAATTTTTTTTTTTTTTTAAAGTCTTATATTCCACTAACTTGTGACAAAAGATAAAATTTTACATGAGCTCACCATACCCCTCACGGAATACCTTGGGGTGTCTTCTTTCCAAAATGGGGTCACTTGTGGGGTATTTATACTGCCCTGGCATTTTGGGGTCTCTAAAGCGTGAGAAGAAGTCTGGAATCCAAATGCGTAAAAATGCTCTGTGAAATCCTAAAGGTACTCATTGGAATTAGGGCCCCTTTGCGCACCCAGGCTGCAAAAAAGTGTCACTCATGTGGTATCGCCGTACTCAGGAGAAGTAGGGAAATGTGTTTTGGGGTGTATTTTTACATATACTCATGCTGGGTGAGAGAAATATCTCTGTATATGACAACTTTTTAATTTCTTTTATACAAAGTTTACAATTTACAGAGATATTTCTCTCACCCAGCATGGGTATATGTAAAAATACACCCCAAAACACATTGCCCTACTTCTCCAATACATGAACGTATTTTATTTCCGTGTCCGTTCCGTTTCCGCGGTTTCCGTTTGTGGTCCGTATGCGGAACCATTAATTTTAATGGTTCCGCAAAAAAAAAAAACGGAATGTACTCTGTGTGCATTCTATTTCCGTATATCTGTTCCGTTATAGAGAAGATAGAACTTGTCCAATTATTGTCTGCATAAGTGAGCATTCACACGACCGTGGTTGTTTTGCGGTCCGTAAATCACTGATCCGTGTGTTCCGTATGGCTTCACTTATCTTTCTGTTTCCATTCCATAAGTCTGTATAATACAGACGTGGTGCATCCGTGTGTCTTCCGTTTTACACGGTCCACAAAAAAAACGGAAGGGTGAATATTGACAAATTTAAATGTCCAACCCTTTTAAACGCCCATAACCAAGTCACATGATCGCTTAGGCGCCATTTTCTACTGCTTTTACAGCGTAGTGTGCGCTGTTAGACTCCTCTGCTTGGCTTGCATAGGTTTCTGGCGATTTCTTTCGGTTCATCTTGCCCAAAACACCTGCGGATACAGTTCTCCTGTACTGGCTTCTCTCTCGGCGATACGGACAGCAGTCACCAATGTTGGATGAGGAACCGAGGAGGAAGCGGCTTTGGGTTCATCCCATTGTCTCACAACGGTGCAGGAAGGGCCACTTCAATGCTTTGTATGCCGACTTGAGGCAACATCCGGAAAAATTTCAACAATTTTGCTGGATGTCGGTGTCCACCTCTGATCACCTGCTGGAGCCTCTTTGTCCTGGTCTCATCTTCCAGAACACCAATATGGGGCGCAGCATATCACCTGAGGAAAGGCTAATTGTCACCTTGAGGTAAACACCAATATTGTAAAGTATGTACACTTCTATGTTTTTCCACCTCCTCAGATATGTACAGTATGAGTAATTTTACCATTTTTTTCCAGAATCCTGGCAACAGGCAACTCTTTTGCTTCACTGCACTTTGAGTTCTTGCTGGGGATTTCTACCATTTCTACGATCGTTCCACACACTTGTAAAGTAATCGGGAGCGACTTCGAGAGATGGTGATACCCTCTAATACCTCATTACTATCAACCATTGCCATGAAATGATTGTATTTAAAATCAGTACTTCAGCTCATGTATGAGATGGGGGCATATCATCATGATATGGTCCCAGTATGTGATAGGTATAAAAGCTTTGAGGTTGATGTAATGGGAAGCCCAAATATATCCTCTGGATGTACAGAGATAGGTTTCTCTATCTTCATTCAGCAGGACCTGCGGTGACATCACCGCGCTCACCATGTGGTGAACGCGAAGGTCCTTTTGCAGGTCCTGCATAATAAAGAAGAAGATACAGAGGATACCAGCTGGGCAATAAAGTGGATGAGGTGAGTTTTTTTTTTAAACTCCTCAATCACTATTTTTGGTTAGCATTCTGTCTTAAGAATTCTACAGGTTGAGCCATTTATATGGATACACCTTAATAAAATGGGAATGGTTGGTGATATTAACTTCTTGTTTGTGGCACAATAGTATATGTGAGGGGGGAAATTTTTCAAGATGGGTGGTGACCATGGCGGCCATTTTGAAGTT
The DNA here is from genome assembly GCA_033119425.1 of Bufotes viridis. Lineage (NCBI taxonomy): Eukaryota > Metazoa > Chordata > Amphibia > Anura > Bufonidae > Bufotes > Bufotes viridis. Next base: position 248,126,176 of record CM065592.1, on the reverse strand, counting down.
GGCCATTTTGAATCCAACTTTTGTTTTTTCAATAGGAAGAGGGTCATGTGACACATCAAACTTATTGGGAATTTCACAAGAAAAACAATAGTGTGCTTGGTTTTAACGTAACTTTATTCTTTTTATGAGTTATTTACAAGTTTCTGACCACTTATAAAATGTGTTCAATGTGCTGCCCATTGTGTTGGATTGTCAATGCAACCCTCTTCTCCCATTCTTCACACACTGATAGCAACACCGTAGGAGAAATGCTAGCACAGGCTTCCAGTATCCGTAGTTTCAGGTGCTGCACATCTCGTATCTTCACAGCATAGACAATTGCCTTCAGATGACCCCAAAGATAAAAGTCTAAGGGGGTCAGATCGGGAGACCTTGGGGGCCATTCAACTGGCCCACGACGACCAATCCACTTTCCAGGAAACTGTTTATCTAGGAATGCTCGGACCTAACACCCATAATGTGGTGGTGCACCATCTTACTGGAAAAACTCATGGAACATGTCAGCTTCAGAGCATAAAGAGGGAAACACATCATCATGTAGCAATTTCGCATATCCAGTGGCCTTTAGGTTTTCATTGATGAAGAATGGCCCCACTATCTTTGTACCCCATAAACCACACCATACCATCAATTTTTTTTGTTCCAACAGTCTTGGAGGGATCTATCCAATGTGGGTTAGTGTCAGATCAATAGCGGTGGTTTTGTTTGTTAACTTCACCATTCACATAAAAGTTTGCCTCATCACTGAACAAAATCTTCCGCGTAAACTGAGATTCCTGTTCCAATTTTTGTTTTGCCCATTCTGCAAATTTAGTGCGCCGATCTGGGTCATCCTCGGAGTTTGTAAGGGTGCCATTTTTGAGTAGCTAATATCCGCCAAAGGGATGTTCGACTAATGCCACTCTCCAGTGACATGCGGCGAGTGCTACGCTGTGGGCTCTTGCTGAATGAAGCTAGGACAGCCACTGATGTTTCTTCATTAGTGACAGATTTCATGCGTCCACATTTTGGCAAATCCAACACTAAACCAGTTTCACGAAACTTAGCAAGCAGTTTGCTAACTGTAGCATGGGAGATGGGTGGTCTCGTAGGGTGTCTTGCATTGAAATCTGCTGCAATGACCCGGTTACTGCGTTCACCAGACATCAACACAATTTCTATCCGCTCCTCACATGTTAACCTTGGCGACATGTCAATGGCTGTAAACAAAGAGACACTTGTAAATAACTCATGAAAGAATAAAGTTACGTTAAAACCAAGCACACCATTATTTTTCTTGTGAAATTCCCAATAAGTTTGATGTGTCACATGACCCGCTTTCTATTAAAAAAAACAAAAGTTGGATTCAAAATGGCCGACTTTAACCTCTTGCCGACCGCCTCACGCAGGATTGCGTCCTGCGGGCGGTCGGTCTGTTCCTCCTTGACACGCCCGCGCGTCATCTTGCGAGAGGCGAGATTTCCTGTGAACGCGCGCGTTCACAGGATCACGTCGGGGACAAGGTAAGCTACAGCCTGCCAGCGCTGATCGTGCGCTGGCAGGCTGTAGAAGTAAAAATGGCATATCAGACGCTGTTTTGTTAACAGCGTCTGATATGCTTGCTGATCGTTCCTTTGGTGGTCCCTTTGCTTGGGACCACCAAAGAAACTTTTATAAGTGCACCAAAACACCACACAGATCCCCCCACCCAGGAAGTTTGCGGCCGCAGCTCACAAATGCTGATGCGGCGAGCGCATAGTGTGCTCTCCGCATCACCGCCAGCCCCATTCACACTGAATAGGTCCGCATCTATTCCGCAGAATTGCGGAATAGATGCGTACATTCTTGCGGACGTGTGAATGGGGCCTTACTACTTTTTTTTGCAAATTTTTGGCAGAGATTTATTCATCCACATTGATCGATGCGAATGAGGAAATCTGTGCCGTTTTGGTTTTTGCACATTTTTGGGCAGAGATTTTTCATCCACATTGATGCGAATGAAAAATCTGTGCCGTTCATTTTTTTCTTTTTCAGCGCAGAGGCTGAACGGAAAAAAATCTCATTACCCGTATGCTCAATATAAGGAGAATCGCAGAAACTCCTAATGCTGGCCATACGTGTAATGATTGCGGAGACCCTCAAATGCCAGGGCAGTATAAATATCCCACATGTGACCCCATTTTAGAAAGAAGACACCCCAAGGTATTCCGTGAGGGGTATGGCGAGTTCATGCAAAATTTTATTTTTGTCACAAGTTAGTGAAATATGAGACTGTAAAAAAAAAATAAATCAATTTCCGCTAACTTGTGCCAAATTTTTTTTTCTGTGAACTCGCCATGCCCCTCACAGTATACCTTGGGGTGTCTTCTTTCCACAATGGGGTCACATGTGGGGTATTTCTACTGCCCTGGCATTTTAGGGGTCCTAAAGTGTGAGAATCCAAATGCGTAAAAATGCCCTGTGAAATCCTAAAGGTACTCATTGGTTTTAGGGCCCTTTGCGCATCTTGGCTGCAAAAAGTGTCACTCATGTGGTATCGCCGTACTCAGGAGAGTAGGGCAATGTGTTTGGGGTGTATTTTACATATACCCATACTGTGTGTGAGAAATATCACTGTAAACGACAACTTTTACATTTTTTATTCAAAGTTGTCAATTTACAGAGATATTTCTCTCACCAGCATGGGTATATGTAAAAATACACCCCAAAACACATTGCCCTACTTCTCCTGAGTACGGCGATACCACATGAGTGACACTTTTTGCAGCCTGGGTGCATAGGGGCCCAAATTCCAACGAGTACCTTTAGGTTTTATATGGCTGCTCACAATTTAGCCCCGCCTAAAATGCCAGAACAGTACAAACACCCCACAAATGACCCCATTTTGGAAAGAAGACACCCCAGGTATTCACTGAGGGGCATAGTGAGTCCATGAAAAATTTTAACTTTTTGTCAAAAGTTAGCAGAAAGGTAGACTTTATGAGAAAAACAATAAAAATCAATTTCCGCTAACTTGTGCCAAAAAAATCTTCTATGAACTCGCCATGCCCCTCACAGAATACCTTGGGGTGTCTTCTTTCCAAAATGGGGTCACATGTGGGTATTTATACTGCCCTGGCATTTTAGGGGCCCTAAAGCGTGAGAAGAAAAATGCGTAAAAATGCCCTCTCTAAAAGGTACTCATTGGTTTTAGGGCCTTTGCGCATCTAGGCTGCAAAAAGTGTCACACATGTGGTATCGCCGTACTCAGGAGAAGTAGGGCAATGTGCTTTGGGGTGTATTTTTATATATACCTATACTGTGTGTGAAAATATCTCTGTAAACGACAACTTTTAAAAAATTTTATACAAAGTTGTCAGTTTACAGAGATATTTCTCTCACCCGACATGGGTATATGTAAAAATACACCCTAAAACACATTGCCCTACTTCTCCTGAGTACGGCGATACCACATAAGTGACACTTTTTGCAGCCTGGATGCAAAGGGCCCAAATTCCAACGAGTACCTTTAGGTTTTACATGGCGGCTCACAATTTAGCCCCGCCCAAAATGCCAGAACAGTAAACACACCCCACAAATGACCCCATTTTGGAAGGTAGACACCCCAAGGTATTCACTGAGGGGCATAGTGAGTCCGTCTGAGATTTCTTTTTTTGCCAGAAGTTAGCAGAAATTGAAACTTTTTTTTTTTTTTCTCAGAAAGTGTCATTTTCCGCTAACTTGTGAAAAAAATGAAATGATACATGAACTCACCATGCCCCTCCGCGAATACTTTGGGGTGTCTTCTTTCTAAAATGGTGTAATTTGGGGGATATTTATACTATTCTGACATTCTAGCACCTGAAGAAACATGACAGGTGCTCAGAAAGTCAGAGCTGCTTCAAAATGCAGAAATTCACTTTTTGCACCATAGTTTGTAAACGCTATAACTTTTACCCAAACCAATAAATATACACTTATTGGACTTTTTTTATCAAAGACATGTAGAACAATAAATTTAGAGAAAATTTATATAGAAATGTAGTTTTTTTGAAAAAATTTTACAACAGAAAGTGAAAAATGTCATTTTTTTGCAAAAATTTCGTTAAATTTGTATTAATGGCAAAAAAAGTAAAAATGTCAGCAGCAATGAAATACCACCAAATGAAAGCTCTATTAGTGAGAAGAAAAGGAGGTAAAATTCATTTGGGTGGTAAGTTGCATGACGGAGCAATAAACGGTGAAAGTAGTGTAGTGCGGAATTGTAAAAAGTGGCCTGGTCATTAAGGGTGTTTAAGCTAGGGGGGCTTAAGTGGTTAAAATGGCCACCATGGTCACCACCCATCTTGAAAAGTTTCCCCCCTCACATATACTAATATGCCACAAACAGGAAGTTAATATCACCAACCATTCCCATTTTATTAAGGTGTATCCATATAAATGGCCCACCTTGTATTATTTTCCATTATAATAAAATAATCTACATAACACCAATAGTGATGTCCCAAACTATTCGCCGGCGAACAGTTCCCGGTGAACATAGCTTGGTCGCGTTCGCCATGGCGGGCGAACATATGCGATGTTCGGTCCGCCCCCTATACATAATCATTGAGCAAAAATTGACCCTGTACCTCACAGTCAGCAGACACATTCCAGCCAATCAGCACCCTCCTTCCCACCTCCTATAAAAACGGCAGCCATTTTAGATTCAGTCTGAAGCTGCAGTGTGTTAGTGAGAGCAGGGAGAGTGCAGCTGCTGCTGTTGATGATTCTGAATTCATAGGGAAAGCGTTAGCTAGGCCAGTGTTCTGTGTCCACAGACTCATCTGCTGTAAGGACAGCGTCACAGCACCCCAAAAAGCCCTTTTTAGGGCTGCTGCATTAGTCTGCTTTTATTTACTTTTTCTCCATATACATATATATATATATATATATATATATATATATATATTGCAGTTGCCAGTGCCTGGAATGCCCATGTGTGAGAGGCTGCAGGCCCACAGACTGTACTGTGCCCACTGCCAGTGCCCACCACTCATACCGTGTGGCACAGGACCTTGCATAAAAAAAAGTCATTTAATTTTTACACTTTAATCTATTTTCAGTTTCCTGTCTGCTGCCAGTGTGTGTCAGGCCCACTTCCACTGACTGTAGTGTGCCCACTACCAGTGCCCACCACTCATACCGGGTGGCACAGGACTTTGCATAAAAAAAGGCATTTCATTTTTACACTTTAATCTAATTTCAGTTGCCTGCCTGCTGCCAGTGTGTGTTAGGCCCACTACCACTGACTGTAGTGTGCCCAGTTACAGTGCCCACCACTCATACCGTGTGGCACAGTAGCTTGCCGATAAATAAAGCATTTCATTTTTACCCTTTAATCTAAGGGTAGTTGCCTGCCAGTGTGTGTCAGGCCCACTTCCACTGACTGTAGTGTGCCCACTGCCAGTGCCCACCACTTATACCGGGTGGCACAGTAGCTTGCCGATAAATAAAGCATTTCATTTTTACCCTTTAATCTAAGGTTAGTTGCCTGCCAGTGTGTGTCAGGCCCACTTCCACTGACTGTAGTGTGCCCACTGCCAGTGCCCATACTCATACCAGGTGGCACATTACCTTGCACGCATAGTACCACTAATCAGAAAAAAAATGACAGGCAGAGACAGGCCACCCCGCAGGGGCTGTCGTGGTGCTGTGATTTTCTTTGGCCCTAGAATAATTCCCAGTGTTCAGAGGCCACATACCCTGAACTCGAAAAATTCTGAGGACATAGTTGACTGGCTTACACAGGACACCCAATCTTCTACAGCTTCCGCTTGGAACCTTGATGCACCATCCTCCTCCAGCTCAGCTTCGGGCACCTCTCAAGTTACCACTCGCCCGCTCGCCGCCACCACCAACACTAGCACCACAGCCACTTCATTTGATCTGTCAGAGGATTTATTTACACATCAGTTGGAAGAAATGAGTGATGCACAACCATTATTGCCAGAGGATGTAGATAACAGGGATATGTCTCAGTCAGGCAGCATTACACACATGGACATACGGTGTGATGATGATGATGTCGTGCTGCTGCCTCCTTTGCTGAGTTGTCAGATACAAGTGAAGCGGTTGATGATGACGATGTGTCCTCGGATGCCACGTGGGTGCCCGCTCAAAGAAAAGAAGAACAGGGGGAAAGTTCAGATGGGGAGACAGAGAGGAGAAGGAGACGAGTTGGAAGCAGGGGGAGGTCGTTGCAAGGAGCTAGTGGCACAGTCAGACAGCATGTATCGGCACCCAGGGTCAGTCAGACAGCACGCCAATCAGCGCATGCTGTTGCCACCACCAGGATGCCGTCATTGCAAAGCTCAGCAGTGTGGCATTTTTTTTGTGTGTCTGCTTCTGATAAGAGCGATGCCATTTGCAACCTGTGGCAAAAGAAACTGAGTTGTGGGAAGTCTAACACCCACCTAGGAACAACTGCTTTGCGAAGGCACATGATCTTACATCACAAACGCCTATGGGATCAACACATGAGTACAAGCAGCAAACAAACTCAAAGCCACCATGCTCCTCCTGGTCCAGCATCTTCAGCCACGTCAACCATTGCTGTCCCCCCTGCCCCCTCTCAACCACCCACCACTCCGCCTCTCACCTTCAGCAGTTCCTGCTCATCTGCCCACATTCAGGTGTCTGTCAAGGAAATGTTTGTCGGAACTCTTAGCCCGCCAGCTGTTACCATACAAGCTGGTGGAGTCTGAGGCCTTCAAAAAATTTGTAGCTATTGGGACACCGCAGTGGAAAGTACCCAGCCGAAATTTTTTTTCACAAAAGGCAATCCCCAACCTGTACTCTATTGTGGAAAAGGAAGTCATGGCATGTCTGGCACACAGTGTTCTGCAAAGCACGGTCAGGGCAGGTATATCACGTACACTGCGCATTGGTTAAACCTGCTGATGGCTGCCAAGCATGGAATGCGTGGCTCTTCAACGGAGTTGGTGACACCGCCACGACTTGCAGGCAGGCCTGCTGCCACCTCCTCTACTCCTCCTACTCCATCCTCTTCACTAACCTTCTCGGCTGAGTCCTCTTCTGCTGCTGCGTCTTGCTCCACATCATCAACTGCACCCTACCCCAGCTCCCCAGGGGCTATTCCACATCCCGGATAAGACAATGTCACGCCGTCTTGGGGTTGACTTGCCTGAAAGCAAAGAGTCACACCGGACCAGCACTCCTGTCCACCCTGAACGCACAGGTGGATAAGTGGCTGACCCCGCACCAACTGGAGATTGGCAAAGTGGTGTGTGACAACGGAAGCAATCTGTTGGCGCCATTGAATTTGGGCAAGTTGACATATGTGCCGTGCATGGCACATGTGTTGAATCTGATTGTACAACGCTTTGTGTGTAAGTACCCAGGCTTACAGGACGTCCTCAAGCAGGCCAGGAAGGTGTGTGGCCATTTCAGGCGTTCCTACACGGCCATGGCGCACTTTTCCGACATTCAGCGGCGAAACAACATGCCAGTGAAGCGCTTGATTTACGACAGGCCGACACGTTGTAATTCAACACTCCTAATGTTCAACCCCCTGCTCCAACAAGAAAAAGCCGTCAATGAGTATTTGTATGACCGGGGTGCTAGGACAGCCTCTGCAGAGCTGGGTATTTTTTTGCCACGTTACTGGACACTCATGCGCAATGCCTGTAGGCTCATGCGTCCTTTTGAGGAGGTGACAAACCTAGTCAGTCGCACCGAAGGCACCATCAGCGACCTCATCCCATTTGTTTTCTTCCTGGAGCGTGCCCTGCGAAGAGTCCTGGATCAGGCCATAGATGAGCGTGAAGAGGAAGAGGAAGAGTTGTGGTCACCATCACCACCAGAAACAGCCTTTTCATCATCGCTTCTTGGACCTGCGGCAACGCTGGAAGAGGAGTTTGATTAGAGGCGTCAGAGGAGGACTATGGCTTTGAGGAGATCGAAGACCAACCACAGCAGGCATCCCAGGGTGCTCGTTGTTGTCACCTATCTGGGACCTGTGGTGTTGTACGTGGCTGGGGGGAAGAACAGACCTTCAATGACATCAGTGAGGACGAGGAATGGAAGATGAGTAACTCGGCATCCAACCTTATGCAAATGGGGTCTTTCATGCTGTCATGCCTATTGAGGGACCCTCGTATAAAAAGGCTGAAGGAGAACGACCTGTACTGGGTGGCCACGCTACTAGACCCCACAGTATAAGCAGAAAGTGGCTAAAATGTTACCGAATTACCGGAAGTCGAAAAGTATGCAGCAGTTCCAAAACAAGTTAAAAAGTATGCTTTACACAGCGTATAAGGGTGATGTCAGAGCACAAAGTAAACAACAAAATTGGTTCAGTGCCGATAGTGGCGGGTGTGCTTTCTATAGTAGACTCAGTCACCAATTATATTTGCTTGAAAGCCACTCCTAAAAATTAACTTTTACATAGTAACATAGTAACATAGTAACATAGTATATAAGACCGAAAAAAGACATTTGTCCATCCAGTTCGGCCTGTTTCCTACAAGTTGATCCAGAGGAAGGCAAAAAAAACCCTGTGAGGCAGAAGCCAATTTTCCTCACTTAAGGGGAAAAAAATTCCTTCCCGACTCCAATCAGGCAATCAGAATAACTCCCTGGATCAACGACCCCTCTCTAGTAGCTATAGCCTGTAATATTATTACACTCCAGAAATAAATCCAGTCCCCTCTTGAATTCCTTTATTGTACTCACCATCACCACCTCCTCAGGCAGAGAGTTCCATAGTCTCACTGCTCTTACAGTGAAGAATCCTTTTCTATGTTTGTGTACAAACCTTCTTTCCTCCAGACGCAGAGGATGTCCCCTTGTCACAGTCACAGTCCTGGGGATAAATAGATGATGGGACAGATCTCTGTACTGACCCCTGATATATTTATACATAGTTATTAGATCTCCCTCAGTCGTCTTTTTCTAAAGTGAATAACCCTAATTTGGATAACCTTTCAGGGTACTGTAGATCCCTCATTCCAGTTATTACTTTAGTTGCCCTCCTCTGAACCCTCTCCAGCTCTGCTATGTCTGTCTTGTTCACAGGAGCCCAGAACTGTACACAGTACTCCATGTGTGGTCTAACCAGTGATTTGTAAAGTGGTAGGACTATGTTCTCATCACGGGTGTCTATGCCCCTTTGATGCAACCCATTATCTTATTGGCCTTGGCAGTAGCTGCCTGACACTGATTTTTGCAGCTTAATTTGCTGTTTATTAAAATTCCTAGATCCTTTTCCATGTCAGTGTTACCGAGTGTTTTACCATTTAATATGTACGGGTGACTTGCATTATTCCTTCCCATGTGCATAACTTTACATTTGTCAGTGTTAAACCTCATCTGCCATTTTTCTGCCCAAGCCTCCAATCTATCCAGATCCCTCTGTAGCAGAAAACTGTCCTCTTCAGTGTTAATTACTTTACACAGTTTAGTGTCAGCTGCAAAAATAGATATTTTACTGTGCAGGCCTTCTACAAGATCATTAATAAATATATTGAAGAGAATAGGGCCCAATACTGACCCCTGAGGTACCCCACTAGTTACAGTGACCCAATCTGAGTATCTACCGTTAATAACCACCCTCTGTTTTCTGTCACTGAGCCAGTTACTTACCCACATACAGACATTTTCTCCTAGTCCGAGTATCCTCATTTTATATACTAACCTTTTATGAGGTACGGTGTCAAATGCTTTGGAGAAGTCCAGATATACGACATCCATTGATTCGCCGCTGTCAAGTCTAGAACTTACCTCCTCATAGAAGCTGATTAAATTTGTTTGGCATGACCGATCCCTCATGAAGCCATGCTGATATGGCGTTATTTGCTTATTTTCATTGAGATACTCCAAAATAGCATCTCTTAGAAACCCTTCAAACAGTTTACCAACAATAGATGTTAAACTTACCGCCTATAATTTCCAGGCTCTGTTTTTGGACCCTTTTGAATATTGGCACCACATTTGCTATGCGCCAATCCTGTGGAACATTCCCTGTTATTATAGAGTCCGTAAATATCAGAAATAATGGTCTGGCTATGACATCACTTAATTCCCTTAGGATACGGGGGTGTATGCCATCCGGTCCTGGCGATTTGTCTATTTTAATCTTTTTAAGTCGCTGTTGTACTTCTTCCTGGGTCAGACAGGGCACTTTTAATGGGGGATTTACTTTTACATTCTGCATTTCATCTGACAGTTTATTTTCCTCAGTGAATATAGTGGAGAAAAAAATATTTAATAGTTTTGCTTTATCCTCGTCGCTCTCTGCAACACCCCCTCATTGCTATGTAGAGGGCCGACTCCTTCAGATTTATATTTTTTACTATTTATATAATTGAAGAACATTTTAGGGTTAGTTTTACTCTCTTTGGCAATTAATCTCTCGGTCTCTAGTTTGGCAAATTTTATTAGTTTTTTACATATTCTATTTTTTTCCTTATAGTTTATCAGTGCTTCCTGACTCCCCTCCTGTTTTAGCGATTTATATGCTTTCTTTTTGTCATTTATTGCCTTCTTTACGGTTCCATTTATCCACATTGGTCTCTTATTGTTCCTTAGCCTTTTATTCCTATAAGGTATGTACCTCTCACAATTAGATGTTACAATGCTTTTAAAAATCTCCCATTTTATGGTTGTATTTTTATTTTTGAGGACTTTGTCCCAGTTAGTTAGGCCTATGGCCTCGCTTAGTTGGCTAAATTTTGCTTTTTTGAAGTTTGGTATTTTTGTTCCTCCCTTTAGAAACTCTCGTTTGAAGGATAATTGGAAGGTTATAACTTTATGGTCACTATTTCCCAGGTGTCCCCCAACCTGCACATCTGTTGTTCTATCAGGTCTATTGGTTAATACTAAGTCCAGTATGGCCGTCCCTCTAGTGGGGTCCTGAACCAGTTGGGAAAGGAAATTGTCTTTGGCTATTGCCAAGAACCTGTTTCCTTTATGGGATGTACAGCTTTCAGTTTCCCAGTCTATATCTGGGTAGTTGAAGTCCCCCATGATAACGACTTCATTATGATTTGCCGCCTCGTCTATCTCGTTTAGTAATAGATTTTCTGTGGACTCTGGTATATTAGGTGGTTTATAATACACTCCTATTAGTATTTTATTATTGTTTTTTGCTCCATGTATTTCTACCCACAGTGACTCCACATGTTCATGTCCCTCAGAGATGTATTCTCGAATTACGGGATTTAGACACGACTTCACGTAGAGGCAGACCCCTCCACCTCTCCGGTTTTGACGATCCTTTCTAAACAGATTGTAACCTTTATATTAACTGCCCAGTCATAGCTATCATCCAGCCATGTCTCAGTTATTCCCACTATGTCATAGTCCTCCTCACACATCACTAATTCCAGTTCACCAGTCTTGTTAGTCAGGCTTCTGGCATTAGTATACATACATTTGACAGGTTTATGTGTATTTTTTACCCTACATCTTTCATTCTGAGCTGTTCTAGTCCCCTTCCATTCCTCCCCCAGACACACTACCTCGCCCCTGGTCTCTATCTGCACTATCTTCTCCTCCTATAACGTAATTACCCTCCCCCAGTCCCTAGTTTAAACACTCCTCCAACCTTTCTAGCCATCTTTCTCCCCAACACAGCTGCCCCTTCCCCATTGAGGTGCAGCCCGTCCCTACGGTAGAGCCTGTAGCCAACAGAGAAGTCGGCCCAGTTCTCCATGAACCCGAACCCCTCCTTCCTACACCAGTTCTTGAGCCACTTGTTAACCTCCCTAATCTCCCGCTGCCTTTCTTGTGTGGCTCGTGGTACAGGCAGTATTTCAGAAAATACTACTTTTGAGGTCCTTGCCCTAAGCTTTTGACCTAAATCCCTGAAATCATTTTTAAGGACTCTCCACCTTCCTCTAACTTTGTCATTGGTTCCGATATGGACCATGACCGCTGGATCTTCTCCAGCCCCTCCCAGTAATCTGTCAACCCGATCCGCGATGTGTCGAACTCTAGCGCCAGGAAGACAGCACACTGTTCGGCGATCACGATCTTTGTGACAGATTGCCCTATCTGTACCCCCTAATAATTGAGTCTCCCACTACCAGCACCTGTCTGGCCTGCCCTGCTCTCCTGGTCCCCTGCTTACTGGAGCTGACATTCCCCTGACTGGCAGAGGAAGTGTCTGGCTGCAGCGGTGCCGTCCCTGAACTGTCATCCCCTCATCTGCCAACCGTGCAAACTTGTTGGGGTGTGTCAGATCAGGGCTAGCCTCCCTGGCACTCTTCCCTCTACCCCGCTTTCTTACTGTTACCCAGCTAACTACCTCACTCTCCTCAGCCTCCTCGCTACCACCCTCCCCACATCTACCCCATAGAGTGCTTGCTCAGTGAGCAGCAAACTCTTTTCCAAATTGTCAGTGGCTTTCAGTGTTGCAACTCGCCTGTTTAGAGACTCGATGTGCGATTCCAAACGGGTAATTTGCTCACATTTTGAACAAACATATACACCCTCGAACGGCTGTTCCAGGACTGCATACATCATACAAGATGTGCACTGGACGGCGCTGTCAATAATGGAAGTCATACTAAATGGGGATTACACAGGAAAAGAGAGGGAAAAAAATAAATAAATACAATATAGAGCAGTGATATCAAGATTCTTACTTACTGTGGTCCCTTACAGCAGTAGGAAGACTAGCTAGAATCAAACCAACTGTATACAAGGATGATCTAATGAATCTCTGTTTCTTGCTCCTTTTCCTGAACTCCGGTTTCTTCAACTCCACTTATGAAAGCAGCCACTTAGTAATGCAGGCCTCAGGTAGAGCAGCAATCAATATTATCTTATAAAAATATTATCTTATAAAAATATTATCTTATAAAAAACCACATTACCCTTACAATAGGACAAAAAACATTCCCCACCCCCCCTGGGTACAGTTGCGGGTATAACAGTGAAGCTCAGGCACGCAGTAGCTGTCCCTACAGCAGCTGCCCTGTCTATGGCTCAGCCCGAGGGCACCCCCTGATGGTGGGGACCCCTCGTCCTCGTGCCTGAACTGTCTTGCCCTGCAGCCGTCCCTAGACCTGCGTGATCCCTGCTTTCAATCAGCTGGTCTGCATCAGATAAAACAATGCAGTCCCTGTGGGAATATACCACGCTAACCGTGGAGGTGTCGATCATGTATCTCTACCTACCATTGTAGCCACGGTCATAAATACATTCGCCTGGGGTCAATTTCTGGTCACCACATTGGCCCCTAACAGGCAATTGCGAAGGTCAATTTGAGTTACCACATTAGCCCCAACGCGTTTCCCCCAGAAAAAGCTGGGTTCATCAGGAGGCAATAATTATATATAGATACACCTGTGCTGTACAGGAATTGGGTCCTCATGTGGGGATCCAGAGGCCACCAGATAAGCCGTCACATCATGGGAACCCACGGTTGATTCCAAAACACGGAGGACTGATACCTAGGTCGCAGACAGGGGTGAGGCGTCTGATGTTGCACCAACGGGAATCTAACAGGGGAACAGGTGAAAGTAATCCTCCTCCTACCACGACCACGCCGGCAAGGACAGGGCGCTTTACAGACGTGTTGTTGATGGAGGACATGCAGAGCTTTTTAAGTCCTACGCATCGCCACAGCCCTTCGGGGTCCACCCTCAGAGAACGACTCGACCGACAGGTAGCAGAGTACCTCGGCTTAACTGCAGATATCGACACTCTGAGGAGCAATTGTAGCATCCCCAAGTCAGGGCAATGTATGGAACTAACCTGGGGAATGCCAGTGATGGAGAGGCCGGCACGCTGCTCCTCTGGGGCACTCTCTGGGTTCTTGAGGGACACAGCCAGGTGGAAGGTGAGGTGCCCTTGGTGTTATAGTTTAACGTGCCTATGGCTAAGTCCCTGATATGTCGTGACGCCAGTGCCAGTAAACGGTGGCACACCGTATTTATAGTAGGAATAACAGAGGTGCAGACTTGTAACTTGAAAACAGAATTCCAACTTTACTGAAAACAGTGATGATACAGTAAACAGTCTTTCCAACAGTTCCTTTTTGCAGACAATCACAATTGCAGTGGTCTTACATCCAGCAAGGTAAAACAGAGGGTGATAATACAGGACTTGGAATTGCAGGTGAACCTTACTTTCTTCCTGACTCGTCCTGACTGGAATTGATGCTTCAAGGCCCCAATGCCCTACTTCTGGCTTATATCCTTGAATCTCCAGTTTATAGAGTACCTCCTCTTGACGTTTAGTACCTCTTGCTCTAGGGATTGCCTCCAGGTTGACTTCTGCTGAACTGGCCTAGGCCTGAGACATGTGGCCTTCACAGACTCCAGGGTCTGCACTCCTTCTCCTAGGGCACCATCTTCCTAGGGTGGATTCCTCACAGGCCATAAGGCCTGGGTTTGGCCTTCACAGGCACATGGCCTGCACTTGTCTAAGGCATACTCTAGACTGCCTTCCCTTCCCCTGACTGGGCCTTATATAGACTAGGGCAACCTAGCTCCCTCTAGTGACTAGAGCTGGAATTACATCCCTAGCCGGCCTGCACATAGGACATTTCACAGTAACAGGAGAATCAAATACCATAAATTACATTGATTTACATTGCATGGTACAAATAGGACCTTTACCAGCCTCCTCCTAAAATGAGAGGAGCGACAGCAGCCAAGTGACCCTTCCGTAGTGACGGGCAGTACAACTCCCGTACACTACATACCCCGCTGCTTTAAGCTGAGTACTCTACCAGGGTACCGCCCTACTGGAATTTCCACCTGAAAGAGACAAAAGAAAAACATGCAAGAATACATACATATCAGTACTCAATTCTATCTGCATCGACAATTGTCATCAGGTCCAGCTGACTGACGGAGAAGTGCGGTGACAAGGGGCGTCGCTCTCTTTCTTCAGGATAAAGAGTGGAACCGGGGCGCTGACCTGGCACAGCGGATGTTAGGGAATACCAGGATAGTCCATGACAATGAGTGAGTCCATAAAAGCATATCACAGAGACTCGCACACAGGGGGTCCATCTCTGGGCACATAGACTTAGATAAAATATGTTTTAGCAATAAATACGGTCAGCAGCACATACATAAAATCACAATACAGGACTCTGACAACACCAGGGTAACATCTTCCTGGCAAGTCCTGCGTATTTTTTTAAAGTGCTGACATAAAAGAACCCTTTTCAACCTGAAATGGGGGTTAAAAAGGGATAAGGTGCAAATAAAAGCAACTTGGAGTTATTAAAGTACTTAACGCCACAATGTTAGCAGCAGGCAGGATGTCCCGGAACAGAAAGAGGCAGGCTGGGAGCAGTGGTTCCACAGTGGCAACTTATTTGTCAAACATGCCACCGGCCGTGGGGAACTGGCAGCAAGCTCCACCAGCCTGGCAAACTTAAAGGAACAGTTCCTGCAACATATATGATGTCCCTGTGAGGATGAGCAAAAATGGCCTAGCAGGCCTGCTCACAGGTAGGTGTCAAATGAGCCCCGTTCGTCGGAGGTAGTGCAGCCCTGTGCTGCTGGTAGTCTGGGCCATGCACCAGGGCCACTTGGAGGGGTGCCCACCACAAAGAATGGGCTGGAAACATCACCGGTATTGGGCCTACCCACCTCATTGGCCCGCTGGGTTGCGGACACACAGGAGCTGCTGGTCTCGGGACACGGGCCGGCGCTGGGGTAGACACTTCCTCTGGCCGGGACATAACGCTCCCGTCACGGCGGACTCGGCTCCTGGCATAAGTCAATTTATCCGCTGTTACACGGACCTTGGGTGGCTCAGCGTTAGCGGTAGGACCTTGGACTACGGGTTCGGGTGGTACAGGGGTCACAGGTAACTCACCACCGCTGGACTGCTGCGCTGTTTTCTTAGACTCTGTCACTTGCCGCAGGCCATCCAGGTAAGCCTGTAAGGAAGCGATCCGCTCCTCCAGGGCGGAGATCTCACTGCTGGATTCCGGCACACTTGCAGCAGGCTCAGATGAGGTTCTATCCTGGCGGTTCTTCCGCAGGTCATCCATGGCTTCACTGAACTGGGCCATCCGCGCCCAATCAGCGGCTGTCTTCTCTCGTCGCGGCAGCTCTGGAGAGGGGTAAGGACTGGGAGGCTTGTCCAGGATCGTCGGCTGCCAGAAAATGTTCGGGCCGAGAAAGGAACTCTTCTCCTGGTACGTATTCCGGATGGGTCCCGGCGGGTCCTCTGCCTCCACCGGATCTTCTGCTTATTCCCAGTCCTCCGGTACCGGTCCGGGACGGGTCACCGCAGTGGCATATGGGCCTCGCAGGCCCTCTGCGGGAGTGAACTCCACTTTCTCTCCGACCGCTAGATTATGCAGTCGCCCGGGAGATAGCTGCGCTTGACGGACCGGCGATTCACGTAGTAGTCCCGGTTGGTGCCGGTTTCTTGGATGAAGCCAAATCCTCTGACCTTATCAAACTCGAGCACGACTCGGTGCGGCGTTCAAGCTGGGGCTTGCTGTCCCTGGAGTCCTCATAAATCCGCTTGGTGACTTCCTCGAAGTACTTCTTCTGAGTGGTAGTTTTTAAAGTTGCCGCCACTCGGATCTCGGCCATCAGGGCCGACCACGCGAGGTTCCGCGGGAGGAAGCCTTCTCTCTGCGGGTGAAAACGGCAGGGTTCGGCTTGTGGCCATGGACAGGTCTGGGCCATGTCGCTGGGAGTATACGCTGGGGCGCAGGGCGCTCCTTAGTTGCTCCTGAGGTCGCCTCCATTGCACCAACTACGGCCCGGATCCCTCCGATTCAGGTAGGAAACCCCGTAGCAGGGTGAGCCACTGTTCCAGCAGGCCCCACCCCGTCGATTCTTGCACGCCCCTAGGTATTCCAGTATAGGGTAGGCGGTGTCCATATTATAATCCTCAAGGGAAGGCGTTACCTCCAGGTCGTCTCCTCCTCCTTCTTGGAGGGTTTTGGCGCCAAATTTTCGCGCCACTGAGGACAGTGATGGCGCAAGAAGAAGTCCAATGACGCCGGCGGCCATCTTGGACGCCATGATGCATCAATTCAATGACAGCAAGCAGCGGTAGTAAAACAGCTTAAAAGTCCACAAAAATGCACTTTGAAGTGGCGATTTTCTTCCTCTTGATAGCGCAACACTGCACAGCGCTTCCTGGAGGTTTTGGGACACTTTTCTGTACGTTTTAGGTCCGCAAAGTTTACTTCAAATAAACAGGCGTTTTGTCACTTGGCAAACTGGTTAAGGCACAAAGTTCACGTTTTTGCTCACAGTCCGTAAACGTGCGTATCCTGTTCGTGACGCCAAAATGTAGCATCCCCAAGTCAGGGCAATGTATGGAACTAACCTGGGGAATGCCAGTGATGGAGAGGCCGGCACGCTGCTCCTCTGGGGCACTCTCTGGGTTCTTGAGGGACACAGCCAGGTGGAAGGTGAGGTGCCCTTGGTGTTATAGTTTAACGTGCCTATGGCTAAGTCCCTGATATGTCGTGACGCCAGTGCCAGTAAACGGTGGCACACCGTATTTATAGTAGGAATAACAGAGGTGCAGACTTGTAACTTGAAAACAGAATTCCAACTTTACTGAAAACAGTGATGATACAGTAAACAGTCTTTCCAACAGTTCCTTTTTGCAGACAATCACAATTGCAGTGGTCTTACATCCAGCAAGGTAAAACAGAGGGTGATAATACAGGACTTGGAATTGCAGGTGAACCTTACTTTCTTCCTGACTCGTCCTGACTGGAATTGATGCTTCAAGGCCCCAATGCCCTACTTCTGGCTTATATCCTTGAATCTCCAGTTTATAGAGTACCTCCTCTTGACGTTTAGTACCTCTTGCTCTAGGGATTGCCTCCAGGTTGACTTCTGCTGAACTGGCCTAGGCCTGAGACATGTGGCCTTCACAGACTCCAGGGTCTGCACTCCTTCTCCTAGGGCACCATCTTCCTAGGGTGGATTCCTCACAGGCCATAAGGCCTGGGTTTGGCCTTCACAGGCACATGGCCTGCACTTGTCTAAGGCATACTCTAGACTGCCTTCCCTTCCCCTGACTGGGCCTTATATAGACTAGGGCAACCTAGCTCCCTCTAGTGACTAGAGCTGGAATTACATCCCTAGCCGGCCTGCACATAGACATTTCACAGTAACAGGAGAATCAAATACCATAAATTACATTGATTTACATTGCATGGTACAAATAGGACCTTTACCAGCCTCCTCCTAAAATGAGAGGAGCGACAGCAGCCAAGTGACCCTTCCGTAGTGACGGGCAGTACAACTCCCGTACACTACACAATGAACCCCTTGACTACTGGGTGTGCAGGCTTGACCTGTGGCCTGAGCTATCCCAATTTGCGATAGAACTTCTGGCCTGCCCCACTTCAAATGTCCTGTCAGAAAGGACCTTCAGCGCAGCAGGAGGTATTGTCACTGACAAGAGAAGTCGCCTTTGGCAAAAAAGTGTACATTACCTCACCTTTATTAAGATGAATGAGGCGTGGATACCGAAGCGACTAACAGTGGGGGATACATTTGACTAAAAAAGGCCTGATGAGATGCCTTGGGCTAAAAATGGTCCCCACGCTGCTGTATTTCATCTCTGCATGCCGGATGACTTGCGTGACTTTTCCGCCACCAACTAGGGTTCAAGCCGCGATGTTTTAGTACACTTTCTGCCTGGAAAACATAAATATTTCCGGCTGCTGCTACAGCAGCGGCTGCAAGAATGCCTAATTTTGCAGGCATATTTACATGCCTAATCATTCTGGCCTCTGGTTCTGCACTGTGGCTGCAAAAAAAAAAGGCACATACATGTGATCGTTACCTTGTTGTGGTGAAGGGGCTTGCATATCACAATGAAGCGATCACCTCTATGAGTGTGTTGGCAATGTTGGCACACCCCAGATGATAAGGCCGTTGCTTCACTGTGAACAGACCAAAAGCGATCGGCTGGATAATTTTTCATAGAAAAAACATTAATTTTCTTTGTGATCATCTAAGGCAGGCATGCTCAACCTGCGGCCCTCCAGCTGTTGCAAAACTACAACTCCCAGCATGCCCGGTAAGCCTACAGCCATCAGCCTACAGCCGAGCATGATGGGAGTTGTAGTTTTACAACAGCTGGAGGGCCGCAGGTTGAGCATCCCTGATCTAAGGTGATCATTAAAGCCTACTAGGCCAACAATGGGCCCACACTGCAGAATCATTGTTTTCTGGGTCACTTAACTGTCACTGAACTACCTCAGCACGACCATAGGCTTTGAAAAACCACCATCGCCTGCAATCTCCCAAACGTGCGCCCGAGCACAGTCATTACTACACCAAGATTGGGGCATAAAGGAATAAATTTATGTCATGAGTGTGTCAACTATTGACAACTCTTTGCGGTTGTCTAAAATCTATTCGATACATGTCCCCTGATAGGGGACGTAACAGGGATTAAACTGATAAGAATAGTGCTAAGTAACACACCACTCATATAGGGTGGCACAGTACACTGCACGGCGCATGCGCAGTGCCCCAAATTGGAAGTAAGATGAACGACCAAGCTTCTTTTTCCATCTCCCGGTTCCTAAAATCAATTCGATACACGTCCCCTGATAGGAGACGTAACAGGGATTAAACTGATAAAAATAGTACTACTGATTACTGAACACACCACTCATATAGGGTGGCACAGTACATTGCGCGAGGAAGAGACCTTCAATGACATCAGTGAGGACAAGGAACGGGACATGGCTAGCTTGGTATCCAACCTTGTGCAGATGGAGAGTTTGCGGTTGTGCAAATGGACTTTTTGCAGTTGTTTGCGGTGCATTAAACGGGGAGTTTGGTCTGTCACAGTTAGGTCTGTCACTGTGAAGCGGGCGTAACCCTTACACTACCTGATCGATACAACATCATACCTGATGGTATACACACACTGGATGTTTTAAAGCATGTTATTCCAAACAATTTAGGAATGTTAGGTGATTTATGCACTAACACTCTGCGTCTACTACGTAATTTTCCATGGGAGTTTTTCCATGGATCCCCCTCCGGCATGCCACAGTCCAGGTGTTAGTCCCCTTAAAACAACTTTTCCATCACTACTGTGGCCAGAAAGAGTTTCTGTGGGTTTTAAAATTCACCTGCCTCTATGGCGGTTCGCCCGTTCGCGAACATTTGCAAGGGTTCGCCGTTCGCGAACGGAAAATTTTATGTTCGCAACATCTCTAAACACCAAACTAAACCCAAACTTCAAAGAAGAAGTCCGGGTTCGGGTATGGGCACCAACATTCAGTTTTTTGTCACACTCGTGCAAAACGCATTAAAACGCTTTGCACATGCGCAGAATAAAACGTAACAACGCATTCGCAGACAAAACTGACTGAAATTGCGTGCGCACTCGCGCAGGTTTCCTGCAATGCCCCCTCAACGTATCTGGACCAAATAATTGACGCCCGTGTGAAAGAGGCCTAAGGGCTCTTTCACATGATAGGAACCTTTGCGGGTAATCCGCTACGTGAAAAACTGCCGAACCCTATTCTGGACAGCAGAGACACTGAGCATTAACATGCTTGATCATGCTCTTTGCCTCTTTGTGATCTTTTTTTATTAGAAAATCACAGTGAAAGTTGTCACCGTGATTTTGTAGTAAAAAAAAGTCACAGAGAGGCAAAGAGCATGATCAATCATGTTAATGCTCCGTGTCTCTGCTGGCCGGAGCGGGGTATGGCACTCTTTCACACAGCAGATTACTCGCATGGCATCCACTTGTGCGAAAGAGCCTTAAGAGAGGCTCATAACCATATTCCCAATGATAGGTTTCAGATCCCTTTACAAAAAATACATTGCACAAATATGTTTGAACTAAAATAAACTTTATGTCCGAATATATGCATATATACAACACAAATAGAATTTTACAACTTAAAGAGGACCTTTCACCCCAAAAAAAAAAGTGTAATCGTTATATTACCTTTTAGGGGACCTGCCCCTGAAGTCTCACCATATTTTTTTTTTTTAAATGACCCCCCGTTCGGCCGCCTTTGTTCCCGATATGTTCTGCGCCTCATATGCATATGAGGTGTTGAAAGTTATAGTAGGCGTCTCCTCGGATGTTCTGGTGGGCGTGCCTGGGCGTTTCTCGTCTCCCCCTGGCTGCGAGCGCATTCAATAGCAGCGCGAGAACTTGAGCTTGCCGAGTCCCGGAACCTGCGCCATCTTGGATTCCCAGCGCAGAAGAGGAGCATAGCGGAGAAGACCGTACAGGAGCAGGTAACCTCACATCTGTACGGTCTTCTCCGCTACGCTCCTCTTCTGCGCTGGGGAATCCAAGATGGCACAGGTTCCGGGACTCGGCAAGCTCAAGTTCTCGCGGTTCTCGCGAGAACTTGAGCTCCTTCTCCCTGGCTAAGAGCCGAGCGCTGCTATTGGATGCGCTCGCAGCCAGGGGGATAGGAGAAACGCCCAGGCACGCCCACCAGAACATCCGAGGAGACGCCTACTATAACTTTCTGCACCTCATTTGCATATGAGGCGCAGAACATATCGGGAACAAAGGTGGCCGAACGGGGGATCATTTAAAAAAAAAAAATATGGTGAAGACTTCAGGGTCAGGTCCCCTAAAAGGTAATATAACGATTACACTTTTTTCTTTTTGGGTGAAAGGTCCTCTTCAAAAAGATTCCTAGTAAATCGCCCTGCAGCCATTGTGGAGGTGGCCCGTCCCTCTTCATGCTCACGTTGGGGATACTGGCCAGTATAAGAGCTGCTGGATTGTCCAGGCATTTGTTCACTTCTTTGGGAACTGGCCAATCCTGACTGTACAGTGGTGGGCATGAAACTGGAAATCTGGACACAGATGGACGAGGCCCTGGGGTGCTTACTGGAATCCACGATGTTCCTCTAACTCTCCATTTGTATTGCTCTACAAAATGGACTAATTCTGCCGGGTCTTGAGGCCATGAGAATATATCAAACATGGTGTTCATAGTAGCCATGAACTGGGGGCGACACTCTTCTGGCACACGGCAGAGGAATGGAGCCAGTGATCTCAGCATCATTTCCTCTGGGCTCTCAGATTGGTTTTTGTTTAGATAGTCAAGTACACGACTATCTATGATAGCTCGATTATCTGTGGGTGGTTCCACTGGTGGATTCCGGGTCCGACCTCTTGGTGCTGGACGGGTCTCTGCTGGCGTTTCTTCAGGAGCAGTTGCTGTCCGCATTTACTGTGACGTCTCAATTCCCGGTGGGTTTGGTGTAGAGTGATCCGGTGAATTGGGAGTAGGTATTTGGGGCTCATCATTTATGGGGTGCATTAGTGGGTGTCCGGAGCACTGGGGGGCATCACATACTTTGGGGGGTGTCAAGTACTTTAGGGTGCACTTGGTGTTGCCATATACTTTGGGGTGCACTGGGGGTGTGACTTGCTATGGGGTGCACTTGGTATTGTCATATACTTTGCGATAAACTGGGGGGTCACATACTTTGCGGTACATTGGGGGGTGTCACGTACTTTGGGGTGCACTTGGTGTTGTCATATACTTTGGGGTGCACTTGGGGGGTGTATCATGCTGTGAGGTGCACTTGGTGTTGTCATATACTTTCCGGAGCACTGGGGGGCATCACATACTTTGGGGGGTGTCAAGTACTTTAGGGTGCACTTGGTGGTGTCTTATACTTTAAGGGAGCACTTGGGGCGTGTATCATATTTTGGGGTGCACTTGGTGTTGGCATATACCTGGCATATACCTGGCGGTGCAAAATACGGAATGCACACGGAGGTCATCTGTATTTTTGGCGGATACGTTTTTTGCAGACTGCAAAATACATAAGGTCATGTGCAGAAGGCCTTATAGTTATACTTTCTCAGGAACTTACTTTGGCAGATGTTTCATGAGATGATAATAATAAAATTAAATGACATAGAATCCTAGAAACCTTGATAATACTTGTATTTATCAAGGGGTGGAAGGCTGAGTTCGAACAGGACTATACCTTCCACTTGGCAGAAGAGCGACATGTGCCTATGGCAAAGCCCAGCAACGGGCTAATTTAACTTTTCTTTTTTTTAAATTATTATTATAATTTTTTAGAATACACTTTCACTCCCCTCCAGTTTAGGTGAGCCCACGTCGGGGTTCTAATGGTCTGTAGAGAAAGCAATGGATAATGTGGGCAGCACAGCCAGCACCAGTTAAGAGCAACAGGTCGTGAGTGCAGGCCACCTGGCACACCTATAAGTAAAGCTCCGCAAGTGCTCTTGAGGCAGAGGAGAGCAGTTTTCCTCCTGTGCACTGCACTGATTGGAGAGCACTGAGAACTTCTACATGCAGCCGCAGCATGGATGATTACTGGGGCCTGGTGGTTATTAATAACATGGAGGAAGCACATTGGTACTGTACTTTGTATCTGCTTCTGGACAGAACAGTAGGAAATACAGGTGTGCCACGTGTAGGGCTTATTGCTCAGGATGACCTAACTCCATGTGGAGTATGATCTTAGGGGCTCTTTCACAGAAGTATGTGCAGTCCTGAAATCACGTTCCATGTGTGACCGTGATCCTCTGATCTGGATATTACTCGTCTTGAATGAGCGATCGGCATTATACTGATTTATAATGTTATGTGCCTCTGCATAAGCTTACTACTACAGAGTCATAGTGACAGCTTTATGTCATTATGATTTTGTATAAGTAAGGTCACGCACAGGCACAAAGCATTATAGATTAGTATAATGTCGAGCGCTCATTCAAGACGATCAATATCCAGAACGGAGGATCACGATCACACATGGAACGTGATTTCCGGACTGCACACGCTCGTGCGAAAGAGCCCTAAGGCAGAGGAGGAGTGAGGAGAGCGATTCTCCATCCCCCTTCTATGCACTGCACTAGATTTTGAGCTGATTGGTGGTTTTGGAGCAGCTGTTCTCACCAATCAGCTCAGTCTGTCATCGCCCGCCACACTAATAAGTAAGGAGCATGACTTTACCGGAGCGTCACTGTAGACTACATCTTGAAGGGTGGAAGGGGAGTCAACATGCCTATGTCTGTGAATGACTTTGTGCAAGCAGAGGGGCCCAGAGACACTAGATGTAATGAAAGGGAGCTCAGCTCAGGCACGAATTTGAGTGACAGCCTGCCAGATAGTATATTAAATGGTACTTTAACTCATAGTTGTCAATGAGCTTTTTTAACCCCTTCAACAACCGTGACGTACCTGTAGGTCACAGTGGTTGAGGGAATGTATGGAACAGGCCGCTGCGGTGAGCCTGCTTCATATGCAGCGGGTGCCACCTGTATCATACAGCCGGGATCCGGCCGCAATGATGGGGTGCCACAATCAATATCGATCACAGCACCTTTGAGGTAAGGTAGAGGGATACCCAGTGTATATGCTGCTGAAGCCTTCCAGACCTGCCATGGTAAGTTCCCTGCTGCTCTCTGCACAAGGTACAGTGCATCAGAGACACTTTAAAAAACCTATTCACCCTAATAGGTCTCTATTAGGGTGAATAGGACAAGGGATCAAAAGATACCAGGTTCTAGCCCCTAAGGGGGAAATAGTTCAATAAAAAGTTAAAAAAATATATTCAAAGTTTAAATCACCCCCTTTCCCCAATTTTATATATTTACCAAGGTGGATAAACAAAAAATAAACATATCAGGTATCGCCTAAACCTGGATGATTACTGGGGCCTGGTGACTATTAATAACATGGAGGAAGCACATTGGTACTGATCTTTGTATCTGCTTCTGGACATATATCCAGAGCCTGATCCTCAGACTAACTTCCAGGAGAATATTTGTCTGCGCGGTCTGTATATATAAAACTGTATTAAGGTGATAGACCCGCTTTATTGTCCCCTCTGCAACGTTTCAATCACACATGCTTGATAAAGACTGCATTGTGCTGTTGAAACGTTGCAGAGGGGACAATAAAGCAGGTCTATAACCTTTATACACCTATCGGAGTGCTGCCTCGTTTTTGAACATATATATATATATATATATATACTGTATATAACACAGCCACATTGACTACATAGCTCCACTTGCCCCAGAATCTATAATTGTGGTAAAACATAACTTTTACTATAGAACCATTAAAATCAATAGGCGAAAAAAAGAGAATGCGTAGGTGATTAAAATTTGCTAGCAACAGTTCCTTAATTTGTAGATCTTGTCTGTATGCTGAAGGGACAGGCTTGCACTGTCACAACATACTGGTATCTCCTTACTGTGTGTAATCCCGTCAGTTAACTTCACTGACCCTGCTCCAGCTATAACAGGAACAGTAGTACACCTCTAAAACACCTCTCTTCCCCTGAACATCTTTCACCAGTTAGACTAGCTTTTCCTATGGTATCCGTTTCCGTTCTGCTTTCTATGTCTTTAGTTTTTGTACGGCCACTTCTCAGCATGTTTGCCGTCTCCATTATAGTGAATGGATTTCCAACAGCACACATCGGCTAGCGTTAGTACGGATCGTTATGCTATTCCCTTGCTGGATCAACCTGCTGGACCCTGCTAATGCTAATGTGAAAGTAGTCTAAGTTTGCTGTAATACTTTTCCATGTCAGTATTACCCAGTGTTTTACCATTTAGTATGTACTGGTGACTTGCATTATTCCTTCCCACGTGCCTAACCTCAGATTTGTCAGTGTTAAACAATCATCTACCACTTCTATGCCCAAGCCTTCAATCTATCCAGATCCATCTGTAGCAGTATACTGTCCTCATCCATGTTAATTAGTTTAGTTTTTACTTTAGTTTAGTGTCATCTGCAAGCCTTCTACAAGATCATTAAAGGGAACCTGTCATGAAAAAACAGCATGTAAATCTGTTCACAGTACCTCCTAGTGCCCTCCAAGTGTCTCCAGAGGGACCTTTTCTTCCGAATGTCACATTTTTTGTCTTTGAGAAAATGTAGTTTTATTCAGCCACTGCCCCGTGCTTCAAGTCAGGCTTGAAGTCATGGGGGCAGCAGCCTAGGCGTCTTCACTGGTCCTCTCCCCGCCCCCTGCTTTCTTGAGTGACAGCCCAGATCGTTTGCCGGGACCGCGCTCTACGGCCGCATGCGCCCGGCATCTGTGCACAGCCGACGTGATCTCCTCTGCGGCGTGCGTGCAGGAGATCACGCCGGCTGTGCACAGATGCCTGGCGCAGGCGCGCTTGCTACAGCCTGTCGGGCGCATGCGCTGTACGGCGAAAAAGACGGCGCGAGCACGCGCGGCAGCCGGGACCGCGCTCCAGCCGCCCTTTACTGCGCATGCGGCCGTAGAGCGCGGTCCCGGCAAACGATCTGGGCTGTCACTCAAGAAAGCAGGGGCGGGAGAGGACCAGTGAAGACGCTTAGGCCGCTGCCCCCATGACTTCAAGCCTGACTTGAAGCACGGGCAGCGGCTGAATAAAACTACATTTTCTCAAAGACAAAAAATGTGACATTCGGAAGAAAAGGTCCCTCTGGAGACACTTGGAGGGCACTAGGAGGTACTGTGAACAGATTTACATGCTGTTTTTTCATGACAGGTTCCCTTTAATAAATATATTGAAGAGGATATGGCCCAATACTGACCACTGTGGTACCCCACTAGTTACATTGACCCAATCTGAGTGTTTACCATTAAAAACCACCCTCTGTTTTCTATCACTGAACCAGTTACTTACCCCAGACATTTTCTCCCAGTCCAAGCATTCTCATTTTATATACTACCCTTTTATGTGGTACAGTATCAAATGCTTGGCTGCTGGCATTACAGTGATTGGTGGGCCGGAACGCATCATCGGGTGCTATAAAGAGCAGGGAGCGAATTTCAGCGATTTTAGTTAGAAAAAGCTTTTCAAAGGCCCAAAAGTCCTTTTAAGGACTACTGTGTGTGTGTGTTTTAGAGCAACAATATATTTAACAGCAGTGTCAGGGACATCCGTGCTAAGGAAGGGACAGAAGGGAGAGAAATTTGTGTTCTTTGAAAATCTTTGGTATTAAATACAGCAAAGTCCTTTTAAGAGCTACTGTGTGTGTTTGACAGCAGCAACATATTTTTATTTTATACCTATAAGTGACATATACTGTACATCATCCGTAGGCTGACTCTTTAATAATCTGGGTCACATCTAGTGTCCAAAATCTGTGGTGTTCTCTGTAACCAACACTGTCCTGCATCATAAAACACTGTCTGTATTACAAATTCCAATAATCTGGGCATACTATAGTGTCTAAAATCTGCGGGGTGCTACAGCCAATACTGTCCTGCATCAGAAAACACTGTCAGTATTGCAAATTCCAATAATCTGGGCCTAATATAGTGTCCGTAATCTGTGGTGTTCTATACCCAATATTGAACTGCATCTGAAAACAGTGTGTATATTACAACTTCCATTAATCTGGGCCTAGTGTAGTGTCCAAAATCTGTTGGTTTTTGTATCCAATACTGAACTGCATCTAAAAACACTGTCTATATTACAACTTCCATTATGCTGGTCCTAGTATAGTGTCCATAATCTGTGGTATTCTTTAACCAATACTGCATCAGAAAACTGTGTCTTTAGCGGACAGTAAAACAATCTGCGCCATATCTACAGACAACACCATTAATATGAAGAAGGCGAGCACTAGGGGACGGGAAAGTGGGCGTGATGCTGATGGTGCAAGCAGAGGCTGTGGCCTGGGGCGCAATTAAACGGTGCCTACTGCCAGTGCACCAGAAAAAACAAAAAAATCCACCTTACCCAGCTTCATGCCCAACTTAGCTGGGTGGCGCAGGACAACACTGTCCAAGTCGGACCAGTGCGAACAGGTGGTCTGTTGGATTGCTGAAGATAATGCTTCCAGTCGGGTAAGCACCACCATCTCTTACACTAAGTCCAGTCTCTGTAGCCAAGAGTCTGGTCAACCGAATCCTCACTCTGATCCTCCTTCCTCCTACCATGTCGAGTCTGGCCAAACAAGTGATCACACACTCGGATATTCACATGACCTCTTTTCATCGCCAGTACTTGGTTTGGTTCTCTCGCCAAGCATGCTTGAAGAGGTACCTGAGATATTGTTCCCTAATTCCCAACCTCTTGAGCCTTCACAGTCTCAAGAAGATGACGATGGTGAACGGCAATCATTCGTTCACGAGGTGAATGATGATGAGACACAGTTGTCAATCACTGAGGTTGTGGTTAGGTCAAGTCACGAGGATGAGCAGAGTGAGGAAGTGGAAGAGGAGGTGGTGGATGATGAGGTCACTGACCCAACATGGGAAGGTGAAAAGCCGAGCGAGGACAGCAGTACAGAGGGGGAGGGATCCGCAGCACTGCAACAGTCTGGAATGTCATGCCTTTTCATAAGTATATAAACATTTATACATTTACTAGTGTTATAACATGTATTCATGGCCTATAAGCAGCCATGTTGTACTTATATTCACCCTCCTGTATGAACCTTCATTGTAAAAGAGAAAAATGGGTTCAAGGAAAGGTTCTTCCTGGCAGATGTGGGCCTATCTAAGGGAGTAATTTTACCTCATCACAAGGCTATAAGCGGAGATAAGGTTCTTCCTGGCTCTCGTCTGGCATTTTTTCATAATGAGATGTATTAAGGAGACAAACATATAATGTCTGTTTGTTCATATAGTGGATCGTATTTAGTTTTGACACAAGTTAATCGATATATCACATATGTGTTGTTTTATGTTTCACATATTGGTTTTATTTAGTTACATGTTCTAATCATATACTAACGTATATTCATCCTGTGTGTGTATCACCAGAAGCGTGTATTCCTAAGGTATGTGGGAAAGCATGCTCAGTTGGATTTCTGCTCAGAAAAGTTGTGTTATTTTCATAAGATAAGGCACCTGTGAAATCCTAAACCCACACATTTGTTGTCTACATTTTAGCTTTATGACGTGAGAACAGTTACTAGTTTTTGGGAATTTAAGTTTTAATTGCTTTAAGTGTCAGGGGGTATGCCTCCCTTTTTGATGTATGTCCCAGGTGGTGGATGTCTACCACTTAACATGAAGTCACATTATATAAATTTAACTCCTAAAAGCTTCACATTTATAGCTTATACAACATTGCCGCCTAGGTATCGGCAGGCAACATAACACGTTCACCATAAAATATTTTGGGTAATGTATGATCTCACAGTACCATTACCATATGTGCACACCCTCTGGTTTGGTTGGAAGACTGTTATCTAAAGGGGTGTATGCTTTTGATAAGTCTGTGAATATTATTCATAGACGAGATGAGAGAGGGATATTCCAGGAGAAAGAAAAAAAAGACTACAAACAAAAGATTAAACAGACACGTGGATTTTATCCTGGATCACAGGGAACCCTCTGGAGAGCTGACCGTGTCTCCGGAGCCCTACTCACCTTTTGACCCTTGGTAACGTATATCTTGCTTATTGCTTGCGGTATTGATAAGTTACTCAGCCCGGTATATAGTCAAAGGTCCCCATTTGTGGATCTGTAATTGATAAGGCTCCTGATCAAGTCTGATCATTCCCTTAGCAAAGATGCATATTGCTAATTGAGCATCAGACATTGGTGTACTTAGTCCTTGGGAACTTTGTTATTCCCTAGCCTGATACCGAGCTGGTAAAATTATAGTGCCACCATATACCTCAATTGGTTAAAAAGTGATAGAAAGGGGTACTTTTCTTTAATTTGGATTGTTGCATATCATTGCATTGATTGGCGATATTCAGTATTGACTGAAGGTAGTGGTATTATATTGCATTGTCTATCATTGTACAGGTTGTATTATCGATTTTGTATTTAGCACTTATGTATAATAAACTCACATATATTTTTGCATAGATGATGATACCTTGTTTCCTTTCTAGTTGCACAAAATAATTAAGGTTCTCGCCAACGAGCTGAGAGGTTATTATGTCGCCCTCTCCTCAGTAGGATCAATAACTTTGATATTTTTTACTTTGATCCTTTCTTTTGTTTTTTTTTGTATATAAAGCATTTTTGCACTTTATATCCGCGACAGGAAGAGGCAGTGGGGTTGCAAAAGGGAGAGGCCGGCCCACACCAAACAGGCCCACAACCATTACGCCGAGCACCCCATGTGTAAATCTACCTTAACCAAGGAGGATTTCCGACCACTCCCCAGTCCTGGTGCTGGCTGACCTTCACCCCCCACCGGCGCCAGGGCAGGGACCTGGCTGGAGATTCAATCCT
Source organism: Bufotes viridis (assembly GCA_033119425.1). NCBI lineage: Eukaryota > Metazoa > Chordata > Amphibia > Anura > Bufonidae > Bufotes > Bufotes viridis. The sequence continues at coordinate 248,096,060 of CM065592.1, read as the reverse complement.
TGTTGGCTTTCGGTGTTGCTGGCCATGTCGGATGTAGGGGATAGACTAAAGGAATTTTTTGTCCTCAATCTGTCCTCTGCTCCCTGACTGGTTGTCTGGGATACTATGAAGGCGTTTTTGAGGGGGTTGCTCAGTGCTGAGGTTAGTAGGTGTAAGACCGAAACCAGGGAGACAGTGCAGAGATTGACCTTACAAGTGGAGGAGTCAGAGGCAGAATATATTATGCATCCGGCCCATCAGGAGCGGTGGAGGGAGGTTCTGCGGACACTGAATGAACGGCTATTATTGAATGCGACTAATAAATGTTTCTTCCAGAAATAAGCATTTTATGAGGAAGGGGAGAGAACAGGACATCTGCTGGTATTAATATCTAAGGCCCAGCAGCTGTTGGCATGTGTAGCTGTCCTTCGAAACTTGGAGGGAAAAATTTGTACAGACCCGGAGAGGATACTGGGGGTGATGTCTGAGTTCTATAAAGCTTTATATCAGTCCAGAGTAGAAGTGGGGGAGATGGATATAGCTGGGTTTCTAGAGCCATTAAGACTTCCTGTCTTATCTGACGTACAGAGAGATCTCTTGGATGCTCCTATTACCTTGATGGAACTGGAGGCCGCCTTGCGTGACATGTCTACTAACAAGTCCCCGGGTAGTGACGGGTTGCCGGTTGAAATTTACAAAACCTTCTCCACTATTCTCTTACCTCAGTTGCTAGAAGTCTTTAGGGAAGCTCACACTCAGGGCGCCTTGCCGGCTAACATGAAGCAATAATTGTGGTTATACCAAAACCCGGTAAAGACAGTTTGCTAGCTGAATCTTATAGACCCATTTCACTTCTTCAAGTCGACGTCAAGCTATTGAACTCAGTGATATTGTCTCTTATTTATACTGATCAGGCAGGCTTTATGCCCAATATGTCTACTGCGGTTAATATACGGCGGTTGTTTTTAAATTTGCAATTTGGCCAGGTTCACGCCGTGAACGCGGCGGTCGCATCCCTTGATGCGGCCAAAGCGTTCAACAGCATAGAATGGTGCTATCTTTGGGCTATACTTCAAAAAATGGGCTTTGGACCAGGATTTATTCAGTGGGTTCAGATTCTCTATCGCTGCCCTACTGCAGTGCCAGAGTGAAAGTGAATGGGAGGCTATTGGACTCCTTTAGTTTGCACAGAGGGACTCGACAGGGGTGCCCTCTATCCCCACTATTGTTTGCAGTTGCAATTGAGCCCTGTGCAGAAGCTCTGAGGTGTGCAAATAAAGTTAGAGGGTTTGAGTACGGTCCCTTGAAGGAAAAAGTGGCGCAGATGATTTACTATTGTTCCTAAATGATTGGGAATCCTCCCTACAGGTGGTTATGGCCATTATAAATGGGTTTGGTACCCTGTCCGGCTTGACCATTAACTGGTCTTAGTCGGTCATGATGCCCCTATCTGTGGACAGGGTTTGTGGTTGGCGGGAGTGTTTTGATGGGTGGTCTCCAAGTACTTTCATCTTTTAAGTATTTAGGCATTCAGATCACGGCTGATGTTAGGGATTATGAACGGCTGAAATTGACTCCAATTCTGCAGAAATTCAGGCAAAAGGTTCAAGCTTGGTCAAGACCACCGCTTACTATGGTGGGCCGAGCTAACCTTTTGAAAATTATTCTAATGCCGCAACTCCTGTACTTGCTGCATAACGCACCTATTTGGATTCCACTTAGGTTCTCCTATACTGTCAATACGATTTTTAGAGATCTCATATGGAAGGGAGGAACACCGCGCATTAAACTACACATTGTATAAGCCGAAAACGCAGTGAGAGTTATCTGTCCCTGACCCATGGATATACTATCTAGCAATGCAATTGCAGCATATCAGGGGCTCGGGGGAAAGTGATAGGCTCAACACGGCTGATCAAATTGTCAGGCAGCAGCTTAGAGGTAAAAACCTGCTATCTGCTATAGAAGATGGGACCTTCCTTAGAAAGGGATGCCAGACAGGTCTGTTGCTTATGATCCATAAAGTATGGTGGAAGGCCAGAAGTGTTATGGGTCTCACAGGGTACACCAAGTTTACTCCAATCTGGCCCAATTTCATGTTTGCTGAATTACAAGTGGAGAATGCACGACTTTGAGGCACATATGGGCTTGATCGTATGTGCCAATTGTATACTGATAGTTCAATTAAAGAGTATACCCAGCTTTAGCAGCAGTGTCAAGTGCCAAGAACTATGTTTTATGTATATCTTCAGGTGAGGCACGCCATACAGTCACATGAGCAGCATAGGAAAATTGTGCCTGCATCACAGAATTCTATTATTGACCTTACTGGTTCAAAAGGGGGTACCAGTGGGGTAATCTCGCTCCACTATTCTTGTTTATTAGAGGCACGACTTAAAAAGTGTGAACTTACATTACTCACTAAATGTGTTGGAGGACTGTTCGGTGGTGGCGGTGAGCGAAGCTCACAGGGTTTCACAGTCCTTCTTGCTCCACTGGGTGTACAGAGGTCTTGAGGTAAATGGGTTTTCGTCTGGACGACAAATGTCCACGTTGCGGAACGCCCAATGCGGACTTGATCCACTTGATGTGGAATTGTCCACGGTTATGGAGATATTGGACTGACGTATTGTCAGTGCTGCAGTCTGTCTTTAAAATACAAATAGATGAGTCAGCTCTAATTTGTATACTGGAATACGTCAAAATTCTTCCGTTGTGTCAGGAAGTGAGACTGGCAGTCATGTGTGTACTATATCAAGCAAGAAAAGTGATAGTAGCTCATTGGAGTAGTCGTGATCCGCCTAAAATTGAGGAGGTTATTGAAAAAGTCCGCACCTTGATACAACTGGAGAGTTATGTATACCGTAAAAGAAATTTTACAAAGAAAATTGAGAAAATATGGAATTTATGGATTCAACACTATATTGTACTGACGTAATATTTTGCTGTTGGAATTAGGATGGGATATATGATGGTCAGTGAGACTTCTCTTTGGGTGGGGAATTCTTGCAGGACTGGCTTTCTTAGAAAAAGCTAAAGGGTGAGTGGAGGTTATCTTTTTGTGGTGATCATGGGGAAACCCTCTATAATATGACGCTACTTGCCTCAGGCCTCATGCACACGACAGTGAAAAATGGTTGTGTGACGGCCGTCTAAGTAACGGCCGTCACACGGCCATTTTTAGCACCAGTGAAAGTCTATGGGGCTATTCACATGGCCGTTCTTTTAATGGCCAGTGAATAGCGTCCGTCCAAGAATAGGACATGTCCTATTTTTGGCCGTTTCCACGGCCGTGCGGACCCGATCGAAATCAATGGGACCGTTTTTAACAGCCGATTGACACGAGTGCACCCGTCTAGCAGCCGTTAAAAACGGGTACACAGGTTAAAGAAAATGTCCCCCATGGTTTTAGATATTGCTCCTATAGTGCCCCGCAGCCAAAAACAAGAAAAAAAACTCACCTCATCCACTTGCTCGCGGTGCGGCAGTCTCTTCTCTCTTCATTGAGCAGGACCTGCCGAAGGACCTGAGATGTGCGTGGTGACGTAACCACGTGGGAGCGCGAGTGACGTCATCGTGCACATCACAGGTCATGTTCAGTGAAGATAGAAGAGACTGCTGCAGCGCGAGCAAGTGGATAAGGTGAGGGTTTTTTTGTTTTTGTTTTGTAAAATCAACAAAACAAAAACTGCGATGGGCCATTATGGGGGCATTATTTAAACCATGGGGGAAATTATTTTAGATGGGGGCATTATTTAAGGTGGGGACCTAAATTGGGGCATTATTAAAGATGGGGACAGTAAAAAAAATTCCTACACTATGGGGGGCATTATTAAAGCTGGGATCCAACCTGGGGGCATTAGTAAAGCTGGGGGCACTATAAAAATATTGTTTACACTGTAGGAGACATTATTTTAGGGTTCATTATTAAAGCTGGGGACAGTAAAAAAAAATCCTACCCTATGGGAGAAATTATTTTAGATGGGGGCCTACTTGGGGGCATTATTAAAGCTGAGGGAAGCAAAAAAATAAAATAAAAAATTCCTACACTATGGGGGACATTATTTTAGCTGGGGGCCTACCATTCTGTGGGTGTTTTCAGAAACGTGGGTCTAGAAATAACTGCCAATCAAATTCATCCATTTTTCATGTCAGTTTTCAACGGACATGAAAAACTGAAGCAAAACATATATTAAAAACGGACACACGGACATAAAATGGATGCACACACTGATGCAAAATAGCCATGAAAAACTGACAGTGTGTCTGTTTTTAACGGACGTTTTTTTTTCACTGTCGTGTGCATGTAGCCTTACTGTGTCTAGTGCTGAATGAGAGTAGATGATTGTGAGTATTCATGTGAGTGATGACTACGGAATTACAAAACAGGCATAAAGATATGCGCATGAACACATGGACTTTGATGTCTAAGCACTCAGCTTACACCTCTTTGGACTCATCATTGTGGCTCATGAGAGGTGATCAGTCACTGAACTTACCTGTGCGGACCTGTCGGGAGGGGGGGGGAACGAGGGGGGGGACAAGGGGGGGGGTTGATTTTTGGGGGGCTTTATTTTGTTTTGTTTTCTGTATTTTAAATTTTAAAAAACTTTAATAAAAATTATCTGATCAAAAAAAAAATCTACCTTGCCAAGGGATAGGTGTGCTGCAGTATGGCGCTTTTTTGAGGAAAGTGCAGACGACAATGGAGTGGTGGTTTGCAACCTGTTCCATATCAAAATGAGCCAGGGCGTGAACACTAGTAACCTCACCACCACCAGCATGATCCGCTGCATGGCATCCAAGCACCCTAATAAGTGGGCAGAATGCCTGGGTCCACAATCTGGTTCTGCGGGTCACACCACTGCCTCCTCTTCCCCTGTGTTACGCACTGCTGGCCAATCCCCTGTCGAAGAAGCAGGCCCGGATGCCCCCCGCCCTGGACCTGGACCTTCGCATGAACCGTCAGCAACAACATCCACTTCCCTGTCCCAGCGCAGCATCTAAATGTCGCAAATACCCACCCACAGGCCATTGCACTAAATGCGCAACTTTTGAAATTACTGACCCTTGAAATTTTGCCATTTAGCCTTGTGGACACTGAGGCCTTCCGCAGCCTGATGTGGGCAGCCGTCCCTCAGTACGCAGTACCAGCCGCCACTATTTTTCACGGTGTGCCGTGCCCACCTTACACCAGCATGTGTCCCACAACATCACCCGTGCCCTGACCAAGGCACTTACTGGGAAGGTACACTTCACCATGGACAAGTGCTGGTGGCCAGGGATGCTACATTTCTTTGACCGCACACTGAGTTAATGTTGTGGAGGCCGGGAGTCAGTCGTACCCTGGGATGGCACAGGTGCTACCCACGCCCAGGATTGCGGGCCCTACGTCGATCAAGGTCTCCGCCAGCAGCTATGTTACTGGCTCCAACCCCCACTTCTCCTCCTCCTCCGCCTCCTCCAGGCATGGTTGTGTCTGACAATGGCCATAACTTGATGGCCGTTTTGGAGCTCGGCAACCTGACACACATCCCATGCCTAGCCCACCTCTTAAACTTAGTGGTTCAGCGGTTTATAAAAACCTACCAAAATTTGGCAGAGCTACTAGTGAAGGAGCACTGCGTGTGTGCCCATTTTCGTAAGCCGTCCACAGCTTCAGCTGGTCTGTTAATTCTGCAGCAGCGCTTGGCGCTTCCAGCTCACTGACTGTTGTGCGACATGAGCATGCGCTGGAACTTTACGTTCTACATGTTGGCCAGGCTTTATGAGCAGCAGAGGGCAGTTGTGGAATACCAGCCGCAACCTGGTCATCGCCTTTCCAGTCAACTGCCACTATTCACAAGCAAGGAGTGGGCATTGATGTCATACCTCTGTAGGGTTTTAAAAAACTGAGCGTAACCATCCCATTGCTGTGTCTACTCAAACGATCGCTGCTCACAATTAAGGATGACTCTCCGAATGTGGCAGAGGAGGAAATGGGGGAGAACATTACACAGGGTGATAGCTAGACCACCCACAGTTTGTCTTCTCAGCGCAAATTGGCCCATGAAGAGGAGGAGCAGGAGCTGGAGACAGTTGCCTCTGCTACAGAGGGTAGTATCCATGGAACTTTAATTCCATCTGTTCAGCGTGGATGGGCAGAAGAGGAGGAGGAGGATGAGGGGATGGAGAGTCATCCTGATGTTGACATTGACGTCTTGCCAGTTGCTACTCTGGCACACATGGCTGATTCATGTTAGGCTGCCTTTCCCGCGACCCTCGCATTATACGCATTTTAGGTAACATAGATTTCTAGGTGTTCACCCTTCTCGACCCCTCGCTACAAAGAGAACTTCTCATCTCTCATTCCTGTGGTGGAGAGGACGAGTAAAACGGTGCAATACCAGTAGCTGCTTGTTAAGAGATTGCTCCAAAATTTTCCATCTAACAATGCGACCAGCAGAGTCTGTACTTCACTAGGCAACAGAGGGAGGGAGACAAGGGGAACACACAGCAGTTCCAATAAAGGCAGGGCAACACTCTCCAAGGCATGGGACACTTTCATGACACCCCGCCAGCAACTTCACCCTGAAGCACGGCCTAGTGGCTACAAGGAGGGAAAAGTTTTGGAAGATGGTGAGGGAATACATTACAGACCGTGTCACCGTTACAACTACTGGGTGTCCAAGCTGGACACCTGGCACAAACTTGTGCTCTATGCCTTGGAGGTGCTGGCCTGCCCTGCTGCCAGCGGTTTGTCTGAGCATGTAATTAGTACTGCTGGTGGCATTATAACTGATAAGTGTATGCACTTGTCTACTGACAATGCTGACAGGTTGACCACCAGAGCAGAGCTGAGCTGATGATGTACATGAAGGCAATTTCAATGTATTGTTTATAATGTACTCAGTCTACTGTAGTGTATTCCCATGCACCTTTTCCACCACAAAAAAGTGTATATGGTTGAATCTTCATTTCTCCTCTTCCTCATCCAGATTGTATATATTTCCTCCACTACAATTTTTAAAGAGGGTTAGCTCACCAGCAGGCCCTCAACCATAATATTTTAGAGGGTCAACTCACCAGCAGGCCCTCACCTATAATGTTTTACATGGTCAGCTCACCAGCAGGCCCTCAACCACACTGTTTTAGAGGGTCAGCTCAACAGCAGCCCCTCGCAAGTAATGTTTTAGAGGGTCACCAGCAGGTCCTTGCTCCAAATGTTTTTGAGGGTCACCAGCAGGCCAACAATCATAATTTGTGTGTAAAAAAGGGTGTATTGTAGTGCCGTCTCCTTGTAATTTTTGCCAGCCTTTTCACTTAGTGTATAGGCTTTATGAGTGTAGGAGTTCCACTACCTGAACAATTGTACCACAATGTGAACAGGGCCCTCCTTTATGTGATATGCAGGCTGTTTCGGAGGTGCCTCTTGCTTTTCCTTTTTGGCAGCACTTGCACTTTATATTCAAGTAAATATACAGGAAAGAATGTCTCCTAACAGTTTTTCCTGTAACATTGATTTTTGGTGGGTTTTGTGCGTATTTTTGTCAGTCTGTAAAAGTGGCGTACAACTTGGACAACATGGTTCCCAGCAGCGACCTGGGAGTCCAAGATGCATCCAGACATCGCTCCCATGCTGTTTCCGATCCTTTTTGGTGGTGTTTCTGTCACTTTCAGACCTTTTCTAATGGACCAGGCACCCTCCCCTCTTCAGAGCAGGGGGTGCCTGGTTGTCTCCCATTGACTTCCATTATACTCAGGTGCTCTGCCGAGCACACAAATATAGCAATGTGTTCGGATCAGATCAACACGGATACTTTGGTGCTCGCTCATCACTACTTCCTTTACAATTGGAAGGTTATTATTTTATGGTCACTATTTCCCAGGTATCCCACAACCTGCACATCTGTTGCTCTGTCAGGTCTATTGGTTAATACTAAGTCCATTATGGCCATCCCTCTAGTTGGGTCTTGAACCAGTTGGGAAGGGTAATTATCTTTGGTTATTGCCAAGAACCTGTTTCCTTTGTAAGAACCACAGGTTTCAGTTTCCCAGTAGTCCCCCATAATAATGACCTCATGATTCGCAGCCTTGTATGTTTAGTTTAGTAGTAGATTTTTTGTGAACTCTGGTATATTAGGTGGCTTATAATAAACTCTGATTAGTATTTTATAATTTTTGCCTCCATGTATTTCTATCCACAGTGACTCCTAAGCTAAACCCTAGCCTACCCCCAACATAAAGTGTTAAATGTATTAATCCTGTTGCGACCTTTGACGTAGCAGTATGTCAGCGGGGCTTAAGTATTGGATGGATAAGGGTCATCAGCTGATTTAACCACTCAGATGCCACAGTCAATAGTGACCGCAACATTTGAGCTGATAGAAAAGGAGAAGGGTTCCCTCTGCCCTCCAATCCAAGCCCCCATAGCAAAATAACGGGGCTTCAATCAGTTGCTATGACAGCTTTGGGATTTATGAAGACTTCCTGGCATGTCATAGTGAGTTGCCTGCTCAGCCATGCCTATGGGCAGCAGATACCCATTTACATAACGTGGTATACTGCCCAAAAAACTGTGATTTAGGTGACTACATCAATGATACTTTAACTTTTAACAGAAAACCAAATGGCACTTTTAGGGTGTTTTTACATGGACCGATACGTCCGGCAACTATCAGGAATGAACCACATATTCACAATATTTTCAATGACAATTGGAAGCCACGCACACTCCTGAAAAGTGGTGAGTATAGAGTAAAATTGAAAAAATTCTAAAACATCTAAATGGAATGTGTCCTTAGAAAATAACCTATTAAATTTTTTATGGTAAGTACACTTTTAATTAGCATTTTTGGTGTTTTTTCTTAATTTTTCCATGTCACTATATTTAATAAAAATGTATATAATTCTGCACTTTTCACACTGGCCCCTAGGCCTACTAATAGGGCATGATTTCCTTTTCTGTAATGGTAACATTTCAACAACCTATATCATTATCACCACAGGCAGAATTGCAATGACAAGTAACACCTCTGTGTAGATAACACAGGATCCACCATTCACTACAAGTGATATTATAGCTTATCAGCTCTCATTTAACCTCTGCACGCCTAGAAAACTCTCCAATAGAAGTCAATGGGGTCACCTCCTGTCCATTGGCTCCGGTCTATGGCCCGTGTAGCTGCTCTCAAAATACAGGAAGTGTTAACATATTTTTGGCTCAATGGCCAGTGTGAAAATTGTAGGATTATATACAATTTGTTAAATATAGATTCTGAGTAGTAATATGAAAAGATATCTGTCCATCCAGTTTACCCTGTTCATCCAGAGGAAGGCAAAAAAAAACTCTGTGAGGTAGAAGCCAATTTTCCTCACTTTAGGGAAAAAAATTCCTTCCCAACTCCAATCAGACAATCAGAATAACTCCCTGGATCAACGACCCCTCTCTAGTAGCTGTAGCCTGTAATATTATTACACTCCAGAAATACCTCCAGGCCCCTCTTGAGTTCCTTTATTGTACTTACCATCACCACCTCCTCAGGCAGAGAGTTCCATAGTCTCACTGCTCTTACCGTAAAGAATCCTTTTCTATGTTTGTGTACAAACCTTCTTTCCTCCAGACGCAGAGGATGTCCCGTCGTCCCAGTCACAATCCTGGGGATAAATAGATGATGGAAGAGATCTCTGTACTGACCCCTGATATATTTATACATAGTTATTAGATCTCCCCTGAGTCGTCTTTTTTCTAACGTGAATAACCCTAATTTTAATAATCTTTCAGGGTACTGTAGTCCCCCATTCCAGTTATTACTTTAGTTGCCCTTCTCTGAACCCTCTCCAGCTCTGCTATGTCTGCCTTGTTCACAGGAGCCCAGTGATGAGTTGAATAACTTTGGTAGTTGATTTTTAAAGTGAAAAACCACTTAGAACCGAAGCCGAGGCCATATCCAAGTTTTTGAGGTACTAGTCAGAACCAAAGCAGAGTTTGGTTCCAAGTTTTAAAGTTGTTTTCCACTTTTAAATTCAACTACTCAAGTTATTTAATGAAGTCTCGCGAATAACTGATATCGGCTCATTTTACGGACCTCTGTGCGGCATTAATCCGAAGTTTTGAGTGAAGCGACTTCCGATCTAGCATCCAAAGCTCGCTTCGCTTATCACTAATTCTGAGATTCATTACAGACCATGCGGTTTTAATATTGTGCTACTCATGATTATATTTATAATGAAGTAACTACTTATTTTCTTTTCATATATTGGTAATAGTTATCCTCCTGCATACTTTATTGTAGTAATAAATGATATTCTGGTTGTAACAAGTGAATGTGCTATGAATATGCCCTATGCCAGTGATGGTGAACCTTTTAGAGACAGAGTGCCCAAACTGTAACCCAAAACCCACTAATTTATAACAAACACAGCAATTTAATCTGAATACCAATATAGTATATCTTCCATGTACTTTATCATTTATCTATAGTAGACTGCCTACCTTTAATACACTGCCTGTGTCATACATAGTGAGCTCTGAGCTATTGAATGGCAGGAAAAGTCATAGGCATATTGGAACTCCATAGACCTTTACCAAGGCGTTGGTTCCCCCAGAGAGGGCTCTGAATGCCCCCTCTGGCAACATTGCCATAGGATCGCCACCACTGCCCTATGCTATGAATATTACTAATGGGACCCCGACCAATCTAGAGTACCCTTTGGGGCCACCTGAAATAAATGCAGCGACAGGTCAAGCATGCGCTCTGCCATTCCTTTCATCTCTGTAGAACTGCTGGTAGTAGCCAAGCACTTGCACAGTCCCCATTCTCGTGATCGGTCGAAGTCCCAGCAGTTGGACTCCACCGATCTAATATATTCTATTAACAGGATAGGGAATATTCTAACTACAGGAATAACCTTTTAATACAAATATTTCAGTTTCTTAATACTGCATATAGTAGTTTTCTGGCCCTTTTTATTGAGATCTAATTTTACATTTGTAAATGTGTTACAAAAATGAGAAACTATGCACTGTACTGTTTTCCACATTATTTTACAGCTTTACATTATTAGTTAGATGGTAGGAATGAAGGCCAGCATTTCTTAATACAACTACAGTACATGTCAGCCCTTGGGCCCTGGTGACTTTATCCTTGGGAATGCCACCAGCCACCACACAATAACACTGCCACACTTGTAAAAACATGCATTTTTTATTTAATGAATGTAACAATTTTGTGTAGACTTTTACATTGTATATCAAGATTTCATTATTACAGTGAACCATAGATTTAGTAAAATGAAATGAGGAAAAAGAAGAATACACATTTAAAAAAAACAGTAAGAGACAAGAAAGAAAAAAATAGGAGATCTTGGATTGTCACACAAAAGTTCAGGTCAATTGAAGTCCTCCTGATTTGGGTACAACCAATTTGGACCCAAATTGAATCTCTCAAACTGAAATCGAATTTTAACCAATTTGCTTGTTTATTATCATCTATCATCCTACTGGTCATCCACTCTTAAAGAGTCTGAACAAATCCATTTGTTTTAATAGTATGTACATAAAGTGCTAGATGAATGAAGGGAGGATGAGACAGGCAAGGGGGCTCAGAATTTGTCCAGTCAAATCCTTGGTCATAGCTGTAGGGACAAAGCTCAGTATTCCTTATGTAAAATGTCCCCATGACTGATGATCTTGTGATTGGAGATAAGAAGGGGATGATAGACCATGATATCTTCTTCTATATCACATGCAGGTCCTGCTGTAGAGTCAGTGTGCCATGTACTGGTAGGACTAGGACTGTAAGAAGAAGAAAGGTAAACCACACATGGAAATAAATCATATCCTATCCTAATTTATAAATCTGTTGTAGACTAATAAAAAGTGATGACGGAGGATTGGCTCTGGATCAGATTTACCATCTACATTGATTCATGTGAATGGGGCTGAAAATCAACTGCTATAAGATATAAGGCACATAAACCAAGGTGTTCTCTGTTTGGTAAAAGTGACAGGACTGCAGTGGTCCACCGAATACAGCAGCCTCTACATTCCCATGATCAGTGGGGGTCCCAGCAGCCAGAACTGCACTGATCACATGTTGATGATTTATCTAGTTATATGTCATTGATTATTATTTGCACAGAACCTCTTTTAATGACCACACACAGAAATAGAAGAAATGAGTCAGACACAATAAGTAGTGTGAAATAATGTGAAATTTATTATATGTGAATTATAAGTGTAATTTGTTGTTACCTCCCATCACTCACGAAGAGCGTACAACGATACTCAGGACAGGAAAAACCCCCTGTGGAGGAAACCTGTGGGAAACCATGGCCGCTGTACTGCCCTTCCTCCAGGCATACTAAGGGAGGTGAACGCTATAGAAATGTGTGTAGTGCTGGTGTATGTAACTACCTCTAGTGACTGCATGTGACTACCTACAGTGATTGTGTCTGTTATTATGTGCTGTTACTGTGTGTGTAATGCTGTGCGTATGTACCTACATGAGTATGTTCTATGACAGTGTGTGACACAGTGACGTGCATGTGTATATCTATAAAAAGGATACATTTTGGTCTTCATCCATCCTGGTTTATAGATTTTCTTCTTGCCGGTCTTGCAGTTGTCATTCCCCCATCTTGGCAGCAGTAAATCTTGGTTCTAAGTAGAGAGATATAGAAAGTGAATCAAAATGTTCATTATAGGAACCAAAACATCAATGCGATACATGTAATACTATATCCTATATGCTATCTGATGCAATATATAGAGAACCAACCATTGATTTGATCTAGTGTTAGATTATGGAAAAGACATAATACAGATGGTATGTTCTGAATCCTATAATGATGCAGATATCTTAATAGATCCTAATATAATCCCCTATGTTTCCATTTTTGGAACAAACAGATTGTCGTCTCCCTATTTATCTTACTTTAATATATCTAGATGGGATTTTTAGTTAGGACTAGGTGTAGAATTTAAAATTAACATTATTCTAACTTACAGGGAGTCTGTCACCACATTTGGACATTATAGACCGCTTACATAGCAATCTGGCATAACTTTAGATGAATCAAATGATACCTGCCGCCCCTGGGCTCCTGCGAGCCCTCATTTACATATCAATAAAAGTCAGTTTTTGCCGCAGGTGAACCGCAGAAGAACGCAAGAAAGGTACCATTTGATTCATCTAAAGTTATGCCAGAACGTTATGTAAGCGGTCTATAATGTCCAAATGTGGTGACAGACTCCCTTAAAATTCTATGTTCCACACCAACCTTTTCCTTACCAGAGATGTTTAGGATTTGGTGGAGCCTGGTGCTTCCTCTTTATCTGTCTGGCACATGATGTTATCAGCAGCATGGATGGAGAAGGATGGTCTCACAGAGGATACAGGGTGGAGGGACACTCCATGGGCCTCGGGCAATGAACTCTCGATTATCCCTCCTGAATGAGGGAATAGCCCAGCCATGATGGATCTTCCTCTCTCTTCTCCATGCCCAATGCAAAGGATCTTGTGCCATAACCTATAAATAAACAAAGAATTAAATATTATACTATCACCAAAGACTCCTCATCAAAGACCGGATTGCTTTATTTTTTACTAACCAGATCACATGAGGCTTTGTCCACCCAAGCTTTAAATCCAATCCGGAGGAGCAACAGGTTGCGTTCATGAAGCAGCTGTGTCCTCTTCTGAATCCAAGTCGGTCCTAAGGCCCAAGGGTAGATTTCTCGACGAAATCTGTGTTCGTCTTCCTCAAACTGGTTAGCCAAGAACCTGACAAAAAAAATTACACCAAATAAATGATGGCAGTTGTCAGAACAGTGTAAAAAATAAAAGAATTAGTTGTACTGTATAAAACGCAGAGAATTGATAATCATTGGTAAAAATACGTGTTATGTTGGGTTCTCACGTGTCACTTGTGAATTCTTGCTATACGACGTATTTTTATCTTTATTTATCTGCATAAATACAGATCTCAGTTATAATGAAAAAAAAAACCTCACAGAGCTGGAAAGAAGTTCTTCCTGTATTCCTGGGGATGTAATCCGGCTCTCTTGAAGTATATGAAGACCACTGCTAGAAGGTACTAGTGGGGTGAGAAGGGTAGTTGAAGGCTGTTAGTGGATCTCAATAATTTACATTTTATTATATATATGGGCAATACATAATTACAAATAAGTGAAGACCATAACTACACAGTATGTTATAGCATACAGTGTGACTGCGAGGGTATCCCAGTAATTCCTTATTCATAGTATAGGGGATGACAGGTCAAGCATGTGGACTGCCACTCCATTTATCTCTGTGGGCTTGCCTGGGATAGTTGAGTACAGCAGTAGAACCCCCACTGACCTGTTATCCACTGCCCTGTGGATAGGGGATATCTTGAACTTACCAGCCTTCCCTTTTAATTTAAACATAGTGGATATTATGTAATCTGAAATATTTTTTATCTCTTTCCTCAATGTTATATTACCTTGTCAGAAACCTTCATGCAGCTATCCCTGGCAAGAAACATCCTGATGTATTGATCCTCTGGAACACAAGCAGAAATATCAGTATTATCAATTTACTCAATGGATTTCAATGTACAGCATTTATATATGGTTAAGTAACAAAACACTAAACCTCAGTGACATAACACATAGAAACAGGCCACAGAAGTGAAAGATTGAGTAGCGTATCAATAAATGATCCAATTTATGGTATCTTCTCTTGAGGAGGGAGGTGACACTAAAAGCACCTGTATCTGATCCACTGGGGTCCACCTCTTGGCACCCCACTGATCAGCTATGGCCTCTTCCTTGGTCTGTGATGTAATAATCATTGGTACAATGACCTTTGTACAGCTCAATCCCTTTTAAGTGCAGAGGATTAAGGTGGATATACAGTGCTGTGCTTGGTATACTATTAGGAGGCCACCGTGCTTGTCTGGGCAATCAGATATTGATAATCTATGTTGAGGATAGGTCATCAATATGAAAATGCGAGAAAAGGGTGGCTCCATGTGATTTTATGTACATGATGGAGAAGGCTGGCTCCATGTGATTATGTACATGATGGAGAAGGCTGGCTCCATGTGATTATGTACAGGATGGAGAAGGCTGGCTCCATGTGATTATGTACATGATGGAGAAGGCTGGCTCCATGTGATTATGTACATGATGGAGAAGGCTAGCTCCATGTGATTATGTACATGATGGAGAAGGTTGGCTCCATGTGATTATGTACATGATGGAGAAGATGGCTCCATGTGATGGAGAAGATGGCTCCATGTGATTATGTACATGATGAAGAAGGATGGCTCCATATGATTATTTACATGATGGAGAAGGCTGGCTCCATGTGATTATGTACATGATGGAGAAGGATGGCTCCATGTGATTATGTACATGATGGAGAAAACTGGCTCCATGTGATTATGTACATGATGGAGAAGGCTAGCTCCATGTGATTATGTACATGATGGAGAAGGCTGGCTCCATGTGATTATGTACATGATGGAGAAGATGGCTCCATGTGATTATGTACATGATGGAGAAGGATGGCTCCATGTGATTATGTACATGATGGAGAAAACTGGCTCCATGTGATTATGTACATGATGGAGAAGATGGCTCCATGTGATTATGTACATGATGGAGAAGGATGGCTCCATGTGATTATGTACATGATGGAGAAAACTGGCTCCATGTGATTATGTACATGATGGAGATGGCTGGCTCTATGTGATTATGTACATGATGGAGAAGGCTAGCTCCATGTGATTATGTACATGATCGAGAAGGATGGCTCCATGTGATTATGTACATAATGGGGGAGGACATCTCTGTGTGATTAAGTTGAATAGTGGTGGAACACTGGAACCATTGGATTTAGTCTTACCGAGCAGACGGAAGAAAGCAGCCATCTCCTCCTGCTGCTGGGTCAGGTCTTCCTTTCTTCTCTTCTGGGTCTCTTCTTGGACAGAAGATACTGATCTATAGCAGAAGTGTAGGATATTAAAGTATTAAACATCCAGTGTTAAAAATCACTACTGTTGACAATTAAAGGGGTTTTCTTAGAGTTTTCATTTATTTATTTTTTCTGAATAAGTCATCAATATCTGATCAGTGGGTGTCCAACACCCAGGACCCCCACCGATCAGATGTTTGAGAAGGCAGCGGCGCTCGCAGTAGCGATGTGTCTTTCTCACTGCTTTCCCTAGGCCGGGTGACAACACATTCATCGGTCACATGGCTTAGGTGCAGCTTAGCCCAGTGAATGCCAAGCCCATCCGCTATACAATGTAAGACGCTGTGCTAGGTCTTTAGTAATTACATCTTGGAAAACTATTATAATAAAAAAACACAATGTCATCTAGAGAAAAGACATGTTCTACAATCTGTAGTCATACAATCACTGGGTGTATGAGGGTTATGGCAATCTTCAGAGATTTATTAGTCTTTAGCCTTGGTCAATGTGGACTGATGCATGTCCTATAGCAGGGATGGGCAAACTGCGGCTCTCCAACTGTTATAAAACTACAACTCCCACCATGTCCTGCTGTAGGCTGATAGCTATAGCCAGACTGGGCATGCTGGGAGTTGTAGTTTTACAACAGCTCTAGAGCAGCAGTTTGCCCATCCCTGTCCTATACCATTAGACTGTGACTGGAGTATACTGTATTATACTGATATAACAGAGGCATTCAAGTAGTATTTAAACTTATCTTTATTAGAATAATATGATTCTATAATATCAGAACAGTATTTTTATTTTATAATTACATTAATAAATAAATAACTTCTGGAACAGTCCTTTAAAATTTCAGAAATTTGTTGAAGACATTTCACTTCTTTTCACAAGTTTCACTCTTGTATAATATTATTACTGGGAAATCCACTTTATTTAGACAAAACCCTTATTAAATAGAGGCTGAAATGGTGCTTAGCCGTAGTAGCTTTCCCAACCCAAGCTGTTATTCGCAGGGAAATCATGTTTGGTTATACGTTTCCTTTGCAGCATTATATGCCAGCCAGAATGGTCAACTCTTTAACATATATACAGAGTATCCTATGTATGTTTTAGCTTCTGGGGGAAGTCTTGAGTGGTTCGCTCTATGATGTCCATACCTCCCTCCTGAGTTCAACCCTTCTATGATGTCCATATGTCCCTCTTAAGCAGGACCTCTCTCAAATACCTTTATGTCCTTCCTGAGCAGTACCCATTTATGATATCCATATGTCCTTTGGTGATCAATATCAGCTTCCTACTACTGTGGATTGCCAACCTGGCGATTGGCTACACACGTATCAATGAATGGCAGACTATGTAATACATTGTTGTCATGTGTCCTCTGAAATGTTACACTTACGTCTCTTGCTCATAAAGACTGATGAGCTCTCTCTTTCTCTTACGCATCATACTTCCTCCTTCTGAGAATCTTAGGGAGAAGGAAATATTAACATGAATATATGAGGGTGAGGCACCTTCTGAAGAAGACATATCAACCTAAGGCCACTGGTACCTAACACTCCAGACATCCTGAATACCCTAAACTAAACATTGCATACATTCTACTAAAATGGGAACATTATATGACACAAGCTAAATACAGATACATTCATTTACATGTTATTTGTATATGTTGTGCTACTTATAACTATCCCATGATGTCCATAAATCATACTTGGGGCTAAATACAGTGATTATCTCATTAGGGCAAATATTTTATAGTTTCCCCTTCCAATATAACTAAAATGAAAGTATTTATGTGATAAGATAGAAATGCTGCACTTGTATGTGTTATAGTGGATCACAGTCCGGTCACTATAGGCCCTGTCATATCATTATGTGTATCTGTCCCTCCCTCTATAATACACTTCATATCTTACCTGGAGCTCATGTTGTCTGTTCTAAAGAAGAAAAAAAAGTTAAAAATCCTTAATTTAATTATAATACAAAAATAAATATCCAACAACTCCATATTTATCCTCTACTCATATTTATTCACAAGCCATCACTGTGTGGCGGATTTTCTATAGATGGCATACACTTAGTCTGTCTAGACCTGTATCAGATTAATCCAAGTGGCTCAGGCTGGATGATCAATTTGGCCCATGGCTAGACACTTAATTATTGGTTGGCGACAGAATTGTGTGCTAGAATTGTGCCGCAATTTCAGTACAAAACGTTGCATTTTAGGCCAAGTCTCTTTCTTGAAAAATCCTGTCCCTTTTCCATTAAGCCACATCCCCTTGGTGAGCTGACGCAGGAGATTTTTCTAAAGCTAAAATTGTAGAAAAATTTACCAAATTGTAGTACATTTGCATCAGAATGATGTCAAGGTGCACTCACATTATAAATCTAGGCCACTATGTTTTTGCACATTTATTCAGACACCCAAATATTGTACCCCCAGAGTTACCCAACTCTCTCCATTAATTTTCAAAGTCACCCAAGTATCTCCATTTTTACCCTAGTTTTGCTGTACTTTGGAAATATCTGAAACTAGTGATCAATATCAGCTTCCTACTATGGAGTAACCAACTGGCACTTTTCACATTGGCATAAAATCAGTAATTCCACTTATCACATTTCAGTACTTTACCTGTCTTGAATCACAGTTGGAGATAAATCTCCCAACGCGCTGATATCCTGGTCGCAATCGAAAAACGTCAAATGTCGCTTTGGCAGCAAATAAAGAAGCCTTATCTCTGGAAAGAGAAATCGCAAACTGACACCAACTGACTTTTTTTACATTTTAAAATCAATTCCTGTGTTTCTATTGGCTGATGCTTGTTGTTGTTTATGACAGCTGCCATGGCGATTCATACAGTGATAAATTTAACCCCTTAATATTCTAGGTATATAAAACATGATGACAAAAATAATTTTCATAGCTTTGCCATGCCATGTGTTATGTAATGTAACTTTCTATGAGTCTCATGTTTCCATATAAATTTCATAATGCTTTTTGGGAACACATTGGGTTTTCTTTCTGTGGTCAAATTTTTTTTGATTTTATAGTCAAAAAAAGAAAAATTTAAAAAAAAAAATGATTTCCAAAATTTCATCTTTAACCACCTGAGGACCGCCTCTCTCTCTGGGTCGACGCATCGGCCCGTCATCTCGCGAGACGAGAGATTTCACGCTGATGCCGCCGCGCATGCACACTGCGCGGCGGTAAAAAGTTTGAGAAGGAGTTGGTCATCAGCCTGCCAGCCAATGATCATCGCTGACAGTCTGATGACTTTTAAAAAAACGAATCACAAGCCATCTAACACATTATATTTATAAATATAATGTGTTAAATGGCTTCTGTGCTCTCTGCTGGGTCCTTTTCGTCGGTTGGACCCAGGAGAGAGCACATGTGACTGTAAGTACACCAAGCACTGCATTCTTAGCCCCAGATCACCCCCCATCACCCCAATTAACCCCTTTCAATCACCTGTCAATCACTAGTGAAAGGGAAAAAAGTGATCAGTGTAAACTGTCACTTTTTTTTTTTCACTAGTATTTACTGTTAGGTTTAGTTTAGGCCCCTTTGGTAGGTAGTTTGCTTCCGTTAGCGCCCAGCCCACCGCACTGCAGTCACCGATTCGCTGATTAGCGTAGTGCTAATCAGCATTTGTACTTTTATAGTATCTGTAAGTGATCAGAACTGTAATAGTATTAGTGTCACCTTAATTCGCCCCCCACCAAAAACGCAGTGTTTGACCGATCAGGCCTGATCGGTCGCCCACACGTGCGGTCACCCACGCTCACCCCGCCGCAGTGACAAAAAACATTTTTTTTTATCACTGCACAATCCCTTTACAAGCGCTGCGGCGATAAAAGAAAACTCAATTTTGATCTTTTTTTATCGATCACAGCGGCTTCCTGTACTTCGCTAGCCTTTCACAGGCTTGCTTTTTCTTGGGTAGTCTCAGGAATACCCCCTCAATTTAGCCGTCCAAATGTCAAATAAGGGGTATTCCTCTGAAGAGGCCTACAGGATTCTGACCCAGTCGGATGAGGAATGGGAACCCTCATCTGACGAATCTAGCGGGTCAGAATATGAACCTGTAGAAAGCAGTGGCAGTCTGACCCAAAGTTCGGACGAGGAGGTTGAGGTCCCTGATACCACCAGGCGTACCCGGCCCCATGTCGCTAGACCACAGGTTGTGCAGGATCCGTTTCAAGGGCAGCAGAGTGGGGCTGGCGCTGCCGGATTACGTGGTGAGGCAGCGCAGCCCATCCTGGACCTACTACCAGCACTGCTGTACAACATGGTGAAGTGGCGAGCACCAGAAGTGCAGTTGAAGCTGGTACAGTGGCACGTGCAATAGTTCCCCTGTCGCAGCCACCGCGCAGACTGGCCCGTAGAGCCCCTAGAATCCCTGAGGTGCTGGCAAACCCTGATTGGCAGCCCCCAACTTCAGCCGCACCATTAGTTCCCCCTTTCACTGCCCAGTCAGGAGTTCGGGTGGAGACAGCTCAGATCGGATCGGCACTGTTTTTTTTTTGAGCTGTTCTTCACTGCGGAGCTCTTTGACCTAGTCGTGGCAGAAACAAATCGGTATGTCACTCAATTTATAAATGCCAACCCAAGAAGCTCTTATGCCCAGTCTTTCCGGTGGAAACCAGTCCAAGTTTCCGAATTTAAAACTTTTCTGGGCCTTCTCCTCAACATGGGCCTAACAAAAAAGTATGAATTGCGGTAATATTGGTCCACGAACCCAATTCATCACATGCCCATGTACTCTGCTGCCATGTCCAGGACACGATTTGAGACCATCCTGTGTTTCCTGCAACACCACCTCCCGTCCCAGAGGCCATCCAGCTTTTGACCGGCTCCACAAAATTCGGCCCCTCATAGACCACTTCAACCTGAAATTTGCAGATTTGTATACCCCTGCACAAAATATCTGCGTAGACGAGTCCCTGAAACATTTTACTGGGCGCCTTGGCTTCAAACAGTACATCCCAAGCAAGCGCGCCCGGTATGGGGTCAAATTGTATAAGCTCTGTGAAAGGGCCACAGGCTATACACACAAATTTCGGATCTATGAGGGAAAAGATCAGACCCTGGAGCCGGTTGGTTGCCCTGACTACCTGGGGAGCAGTGGGAAGATAGTCTGGGACTTGGTGTCACCCTTATTCGGCAAGGGGTACCATCTTTATGTGGACAATTTTTACACAAGTGTGCCCCTCTTCAGGCATTTGTTCCTAGAACAGATTGGCTGCTGTGGCACCGCGCGACCTAGTCGCTGGGGCTTCCCCCAACAGCTCATTACCACCCGTCTTGCAAGGGGGGAGAGGGCTGCCTTGTGTAACGAAGAACTGCTCGCGGTGAAATGGCGAGACAAGCGTGACGTTTACATGCTCTCCTCTATTCACGCAGACACGACAATTCAAATTGAACGGGCAACCAGTGTCATTGAAAAGCTCCTCTCGGTCCACGACTATAATTTGCTCATGGGAGGGGTGGACTTCAATGACCAGATGTTGGCCCCATATTTGCTTTCCCGCAGGACCAGACGCTGGTATAAGAAGGTGTCTGTATATCTAATTCAATTGGCTATATATAATAGTTTTGTTCTCTACAGTAAGGCTGGGAGAACAGGATCGTTCCTCAAATTTCAAGAACAGATCATCGAGAACCTCCTGTATCCAGGAGGTTCCGTGGCCCCAACCACCAGTGTAGTAAGCCGTCTACATGAGCGACATTTCCCCAATGTCGTTGCTGGTACCTCAAACCAACCGCCACCCCGAAAAAGATGTCGTGTTTGTAGCAGTAGTGGAATAAGGCGTGACACCCGTTATTTCTGTCCTGACCACCCTGCCCTATGCCTACGGGAGTGTTTCCGGAAGTATCACACTCAGGTATACTTAGGGACGTAGGGATTGCAGGACACAGGTAGTTTTTACACTCAGGATCTAGGGTCTCTCAGGATACTAGGTTTTGAGAGACCCTAACACATAGGGGACGGTGCTGCTGTGCTGCTGCAGAAGTGTGAAACGGTAGAAACCTCTCCTTTCAATTGGGATAAAGTGCATAATGTACTTCGCACCATCTCTATGTGATTTACACTTTACACATTGTCCCATGGGAAAGGAGAGGTTTCTGCTAGGAAAATAAAGAGTGAAATGGTAAAAAAAAAATAAAAAATTAAACAGGTAGCAAGAAAAAAAAATCTCGAGTTAGTTCAGGGTTTTAAAAGTTTTATGATGTTCAGGTTTATAAAAAAAGTTTTATGTTCAGGTTTTATAAAGTTTCACGTTTATGTGCCTGCTGCCTGTAATCAGATCCCTTCACTTTTTAATATTTTGTAGCCTTGTGCTAAAGAAATATTAATTATAAAGAAAAAAAATTAATAAAAAAACACAACAACTCAACAGTTCAATTCCACCCACCCCCAATCAATCTGCACTCAATACCCCATAATGAGAAAGAGAAAACAAAATGTTTACAATACATTAGCAAAGATTTTGGAGGAAAAACTAAATTTTGCATTAACAAATATTCAGACCCTTTACTCAATACTTACTTGATGCACCTTTGGCCGCAATTACAGCCTCCAGTCTTCTTGAGTATGATGCCACAAGGTTTGCACATCTGATTTGGAATTTTCTGCCATGCTTCTCTGCAGATCCTTTCATGCTCTGTCAGGTTGGATGGGGAGTTTATAGACAGCACCCCCATCCTGTGTACTGGGTGTAATCCTTAGTATCTACTCTTATTCTCTATACATGGACACTGCACAGTACCACTTCCATAGTTTATGCTGGGTACAATTATGAGTATCTTATTCCGTATGACACTGTATTGTTTATGCTGGATGTAATGCACAGTATGGATGCCAACTGTCTATAAATTTATGGTCAGCTCATTCTCCAATTCCCCTTGTACAAATGCTCTGGTAGTTCCCATCCAGTCTATGCATACACTGTAGTAAGAATGATAGTCATCTCTCCAAACACAAGAGCAAAGCATTGGCACTGGAGCTTCTCAGGATAAAACAAAAATTATGGGTTATTTCCACAAACTACTGCCAGATTTTTTATTTTTTTTTGTTACATTTTTGGGGTCTTTGTGCTTCAAGAACAGGAGGGAGATTTATCAAAACTGGTGCAAAGGAAAACTTGATTAGTTGCCAATACCAACCAGTGACATTCAACCTTTTCTTTTTCCAAACTGAAAATAAAAAGTGGAATTTGGTTGCAACCAAGCTGGTTTTCCCTTGCACCAGTTTTGATAAATCTCCTTTATTATGTTAAAATGTGTGGTCTCTAAAACAGATGTTGTACATGTCTTTACAAACATTGGCCTAGTGCAGGGATGGGCAAACTGCGGCTCTCCAGCTGTTTTAAAACTACAATTCCCACCATGCCCTGCTGTAGGCTGATAGCTGTAAGCAGTCTTTACAAACTGCGGCTCTCCAGCTGTTGCAAAACTACATCTCCCAGCATGTAGTGTATTTGTTGGTGGGGGGGCTTGAAGTTGGTATTCTAGGCTATCATCTGGTTTACATTTTGGGAAGTCCATATTTTGAATCAGTGGTGTAACAGCACCCTCGGTGCGACGGTGTCCCCCTGCTAGTCGCCATGCTCACCTGTGGTCATGATCTGTGCTTCCCCGTCTCTGCTACTGCTATGGAGATTCCGGTCCGCAGCTTCCAGTCTACCTGAACGCTGCTTGTGCCTGGCTTCTGAATGCGTCACTCCTTGGGCTGTGTTGTGTTAGGTGATTCCATTGACCCACGCTGGTTCTCCTGGAGGGATTTAAGTGGCTCAGCCCTCTACTCAAGCACCTCAGAGTCAAGGTCCTATCCTGTGCAATTGAGCTAGTTACCACTTGTGTTCCTGACTACGTGCCTCGTTCCTAGACTATGCTCTGTCTGATGCCTGCATCGCTCCTCCTGTAGCCAACCTGGATTGTCTGACTTCATTCCTGTGCCGCCTGCCCTGACCCATTGCTTATTCTGACCAAGTCTCTGCCTCTTCCTCCGGTTCTAGTGTTGTTGCTCCTGGTAACGACCCTGCCTGTCTAACCACGTCTGTACCTTCGCAGGTACCTCCGGACCAGCTGCTACTGACTCTGGGACTGCCCTGGAGTGGTACCTGGCAGCTACCCTAACGGCAAAGTTTATCCCCCACCATCAGGGAAGTCAAGGTAGATGCTTAGTCACACCCCTCCAGGGTACAGCCAGTCAGTAGCACAGTAGGTTCACATCCACTTATCCGTGACAAGTGGTCTGTAATTTTAGTGAAAAAACTTTGGGTGCTAGGGTATGTATTCTGGTTTGTGTTCAAATACATTTTGACATCTGGTCCAGGGTTTCTTTCGGGCGTGAGAGTTATGTGCACTACTTGTGATCAAACCATGGGTCAAGCCGAGGGGATATTTAAAAAAGAAAGTGGGATTTAACAACACTGATGCAAATAAAACTGATTAAGTTGCCCCATACAGCTTACTATCCTTTCATTTTCCAGATGAGCTCTAAAAAAATTTTTTGAATCCAATTTGTTTCCTTGGGCAACCAAGCCTGTTTCCCCTTGCACCAGTTTTGATAAATCTCCCCCTTTGTGCATTGCCCAAGGTCTTATTCATATAAATACCGACCCAGATATTATTGTAAGTAAAAACTAGATTTCTGAAACTAGTGCCATTTCACATTCCTTTATGTAGAGAGGTTTTGATCTAACATCCAAAAAGACAGTGTCATGTAGACTAAGGTAAATTTACTGTAAAAAGGGTGAGGACCAAGTTACATTGTATGGAAACATTAAAGCGATAACTCAAAAATGAAGGTCTTAACCTTTCAAGACATATTGGCCTCATTTACTGATGTAGCATACAGGACACTGATCAAAATAAAAGGAGGACTTCTTGAAAAATGCATGAAGTTTGGTAATGCAGGCAGACATGTTTGGCAGAAACTAAGGGGGAGATTCAAACTGGTGTAAAGTAGAACTGGCTTAGCTGCCGATAACAACCAGATTCCACTTTATTTTTTACAGCTCCTTTTGGCAAATGAAAGCGAGCAATCAAATTCCACCTATGGGCAACTAAACCATTTCTACTTTACACCCGTATGGAACCAAAAGACAGATTTATCATTGTCATAGGTGTATAAAATCCAGCACCCAGCCTTTAGAGGGCTTCTGTCACCCCCCAAAAGTCATTTTTCTTTTTTGTGCTTACTAAAATCCTTATAGGGCGATTATTCTATATATACTGTTTTTACCTTTTTCTGTCGGTTATTTTAGCTAAAAAAAAAAACGCACTTTTTAAATATGTAAATTACCTTGCTACCAGCAAGTAGGGCGGTTACTTGCTGGTAGCCACCGCATCCTCCTTTCCCAAAAACGCCCCCCCCTCCTCCTGTTGAGTGACAGGGCCAGCGAGCGCTCTCCTCCTCTGGCTGGCCCTGTCTCAGTTCCAAATCGCGCGCCTGCGCCGTCCCAGTCTTCGAAGTCGCCGTCGACTTCTCTTCCGGGTGTAGATGTGACGTCATCGGCGCAGGCGCACTGAGGAAGGAGCGGCCGAGTAGCGTCCTCCTCTCAGTGAAGGGGACGGCGCAGGCGCGCGATTTGGAACTGAGACAGGGCCAGCCAGAGGAGGAGAGTGCTCGCTGGCCCTGTCACTCAACAGGAGGAGGGGGGGGGGGGCGTTTTTTGGAAAGGAGGATGCGGTGGCTACCAGCAAGTAACCACCCTACTTGTTGGTAGCAAGGTAATTTACATATTTAAAAAGTGCGTTTTTTAGCTAAAATAACCGACAGAAAAAGGTAAAAACAGTATATATAGAATAATCGCCCTATAAGGATTTTAGTAAGCACAAAAAAGAAAAATTACTTGGGGGGGTGACAGAAGCCCTTTAAATGTATGTTAAAAAAAAAAAAAAAAAAAAAATCATTGAAAAGGTCACTAAATTAAAGTGCAGTACTATAATAAGATGTTCGTTACAACAAGTCAGTTTTAGAAATTTTTCCTTCTGGATGTTCCACAATCAACTGAGTGTTCGTGCAAGGTGTAAGCGTTTAACCACGTCAACCCCCCCTAGCTTAAACACCCTTAATGACCAGACCACTTTTTACAATTCTGCACTACACTACTTTCACCGTTTATTGCTCGGTCATACAACTTACCACCCAATTTTGCCTCCTTTAAAATTATATTTGAAATTTCCGCTAACTTGTGCCCAAAAAAAAACACCAAACAAACTATGAACTCACCATGCCCCTCAAGGAATACCTTGGGGTGTCTTCTTTCCAAAATGGGGTCACATGTGGGGTACTTATACTGCCCTGGCATTTTAGGAGCCCTAAAGCGTGAGAAGAAGTCTGTAATCCAAATGCGTAAAAATGCCCTCTTAAAAAGGTACTCATTGGAATTTGGGCCCCTTTGCGCATCTTGGCTGCAAAAAAGTGTCACTCGTGGTATCGCCATGCTCAAGAGAAGTAGGGCAATGTGTTTTGGGGTGTATTTTTACATATACCCATGCTGTGTGAGAAATCTCTGTAAATGACAACCTTTTAAAAAAAATGTATACAAAGTTGTCAATTTACAGAGATATTTCTGTCACCTAGCATGGGTATATGTAAAAATACACCTCAAAACACATTGCCCTACTTCTCCTGAGTACGGCGATACCACATGTGTGACACTTTTGCAGCCAAGATGCACAAAGGGGCCCTAATTCCAATGAGTACCTTTTAGAAGGGCATTTTTATGCATTTGAATTCCAGACTTCTCACGCTTTAGGGCCCCTAAAATGCCAGGGCAGTATAAATACCCCACATGTGACCCATTTTGGAAAGACACTCCAAGGTATTCCGTGAGGGGCATGGAGAGTTCATAGAAGATTTTTTTTGGCACAAGTTAACGAAAATTGATTCTCCTCACAAAGTCTCCCTTTTCCGCTAACTTGTGACAAAAAGTTCAATCTTTCATGGACTCAATATGCCCGTCAGCGAATACCTTGGGGTGTCTTTCCAAAATGGGGTCACATGTGAGGTGTTTGTACTGCCCTGGCATTTGATGGTCTCCGCAATCATTACATGTATGGCCAGCATTAGGAGTTTCTGCTATTCTCCTTAGGCCTCATGCACACGACCGTTGTTTGTTTCCGCGTCCGTTCCGTTTTTTTTCACGGATAGGATGCTTCCCCATTCATTTCAATGGGTCCGTCAAAAAATGCGGATGGTCAACCGTTTTCCTTCCGCTTCCGTGATCCGTGTTTTCATTCCGTCAAAAAAATAGTGCATGTCCTATTTTTTTCACGGTCGCGGACAAGGATAGGCATTTTTACAATGATCTGCCATAAAAATCGGATCCGTCAAAAAAAACGGTCCGTCATCCGTTTTTTTTGACGGACGCGAAATTTCAAGGAGGAGCGGACGCGGAGGCAGGCAACGGTCGTGTGCATGAGGCCTTATATTGAGTATACGGGTAATGAGATTTTCTTTTTCCGTTCAGATTTCTTCATTTCGCATTGATCAATGTGGATGAGAAAAATCTCTGCCAGAAAAAAAAAAAAAAAAGGGAAAGGACATAGGAGTGCTTGCGAAGTAAGGCCCTATTCACACGTCCGCATCTATTCCACGGAATAGATGTGGACCCATTCAGTGTGAATGGGGCCGGCGGTGATGCGGAGAGCACACTATGTGCTCTCCACATCAGCATTTGCAGAGCTGTGGCCGCGAACTTCCGGGTTTCGTCCCCGAAACATCCGGCCGCAGCTCCGCAAAAGATAGAGCATCTCCTATTCTTGCCCGCAATTGCGGACAAGAAAAGGCATTTTCTATATAGTTCTGGCAATGTGCGGATCCGCAAAACGCAGAAAGCACATTGCCTGTGTCAGTGTTCTGCGGATACGCAAAACACATATGGACGTCTGAATGAGCTTTACAGGGGGGTGATTAGTGACAGGGGGTGACATGGGGTGATCAAGGGGTTAATCAGTGATGGGGGTGGGTGGGGGGGTGTTGGTGTGTGGTGATTGGTGCACTTACATAGCTGCCTGTGTCCTCTGGTGGTCCCAAGCAAAAGGGACCACCAGAGGAGCAGGCAGCAGGCATTTCAGATGCGGTTTACAAAACAGCGTCTGATATGCGATTCGCGTGCATTTTTTTTTTATTTTTAAGATCTACAGCCTGCCAGTGCATGATCAGCGCTGGCAGGCTGTAGTTAAACTTCCTCTCGACACGATCCTGTGAGTGCACGTTCACAGGAAATCTTGCTTCTCGCGAGATGATGCGTCAACGAGGAATAACCGGGCCGCCGAGATCACGCGATTCTGCGTAAGGCGGTCAGGAGATAGTTAAGAATCACAGCAAATCAGCAAAGTGGCCAACCACAAAGTTAGAGTGGGGTCACCAAGTGCTGAGGTACAATGCACAAAAGTCACCCACATTTTGCCGACTGCTCCTCTGGCATTATCACAGAGACTGTGCGCCTGGAGTTTTCTGGCATGTGTGCAGGGTCAAGCAGCCACATGCAGGCCTTATGTCAACAGAGCCACCAGGTGGAGGGGTATATACAATGTTGCCACTCGACTCTGGAGCAGTGCAAACATGTTCTGTGGAGTTTATAGTAGTCTGACAGAAGGATCTGGGTTTGATAAATGCAAGGAAAAGGTTACCTGCTTGTCTGCATTGTTTCAGGGGCAGACCAGGCCCCTTAGTACCAGTGAAGTAAAGTCTTGATTCTTTAACAGTATATTTTGGACAATCATTTGCTTCAAACTTTGTGGAAACAGTTTGAGGAAGGCCTTTTTGTTTCATCATGACTGTTCCCCAGTGCACAAAGCAAAATCCATAAAGTCGTGGGTGGGCAAGTTTGGTGTGGAAAAATTTGACTGGCCCACAAACAGCCCTGACCTCAACCCCATTAAACACATTTGGGATGAATTAGAACAGATTGTGAGCCAGGTCTTAGCCAACATTAAAAGGTATGTCACAAATGCCTTTCTGGATAAATGGCCAAAAATTCAGACTCAAACCTTGTGGAAAGCCTTCCTAAAGAGTGGACTAACTCCTTATGAATACCAGTGGATTTAGAATGGGACATAAGAGATCCTGCAGATGTGTGTAGGTATACCATTACTTTTGAATGTACATAGTGTATAATGTGTACATCACAACATCAAGGAATATATAGTATTAAGTCAACAGGAAGTGGAAATCTAGTTACTGTACCTATCAAATGTTCAAACTTAATGCAGGAGGAAAGACATTTATGAAGTCTAGTTGGTTATTCATTTATAAACACCAGACACAATGCAGTTCAACTAGGCATTTATTGCCATGATATTTTAGGCTTATAACATTTGGTATCTTGCAGATAAAAAAATAAAAATCTAAAAAAATTGTGCCAAAACATTTGTGACATGGTTACATCAATTTTACAGTAAACGATAAGGGTTAGGCCATCATAAGCAAGTGGTAAATCCACAGGTAGAATGGCAATGCCACATTGAGGTTGAATCCTAAGGAGAGCCATGTACAGTATGACAATTAAATGTTTTATGACATTTATCACCATGTTGCAGAATGATAAGTACTATGGAATCCCAACACTTCCACATTTTAAAAGCTTAAAACTTACCTAAAATGTCAAGTTTTGATCTAAAAACCTGATTAGCTAAACTAGTTAAATCATTAGTATGACAAGTGTACATTATTTACATATTCACTTTAAAATAACCAAGAGTGGGATTTTAAAAAAATCCTAAAAGTGCAATGCATAAAAATTATAAAAAACCTAAAATCTTAAATGCCCACATAGGCTGCCAAGCTCACACTTTCATAGATCTGAGATGCGTAGCTTGCGTAAGCACATTCATAAACAAAACCCTTTATGGCATCCATGTAGAGCTGCTGACCAGAATGTAGATAGAGCCAGATTAATCTGCTTAAATGGGCTCCCACTGTATCTCCATGTAGGGTCTCTGAAAAGATAAAGCACCTTGTTAATGAGCAGCACTTGAGGACCACATGTAGAACATTGACATAGAAAGGTTCTCTACAAGTCACAACCTATGACTGTACTATAGTTCTAGACTCCTTTAAAATTCACTGCTAAACAATTCCCTGTAGAGCAAGTACAGCTGAATGTAAAACTACCACTTAGTGATATGTTGATTCACTCTGCAGAAAATTATAATTACACGTACAGTGGCATAGTGATCGCCATAGCAATGGCTATGGGGCCTTACGCCACCGGCTGAGGATTTAAGGATGGCGCCACCCATAAGCATGGTATGCCACCGCGTAGAGCGCACTCTTGCTGGGGGTGCCAGCGCCGCTCCTCCCTACCCAGCGCCGCCTCCTAGCCAATTTATTCACTACACTTGCCTCTGAAATTGAAGAGAAGCGCCGTAATCTTGCACAGGCATCGAAGTGCGCATGCACTGTTCTTGGCCTCTGCCAGTGCGAGATTACGGTGCTTCTCTTCAATTATACAGAGGCAAGCGCAGTGAATAAATTAGCTAGGAGGTGGCTCTGGGCGGGGAGGAGTTCTGTGGATGACACGGGGGGGGGGGGGGGGATCTGTGGAAGGGTGTGGGGATGTTGGGGTGGGAGGTCCAATAGGTATGTGGGGGTGGCCCATAAAAAAATATTTGCTATGGGGCCCAGTCATTTCTAGCTACGCCCCTGTACACATACCAGTAATTTGATTTTCTGGCACCAGGATCTTACCAAGGACAGGAAATCTACAGAATAAAAAAAAAAGCGGAACCTTTCTTCTTGCCTCATTGGCAAGCATAGCTTTTCACTTTGCCAAAGACAAATGACAGGAGCATAGGAATAGAAAACCTTTAGGGAGGGACCACTGGTTGCAATACCCTTCTACAAACAGGCAAGATCAGAATAACAGATTATTCTATAATAGTGCCTGATAAATGTAGAATGTGAAAACCACATACTGTAGCAGCCCTGCAGATCTGCTCAACAGGAAGATTAACTAGAGCCTACAGAGGGGAGAGACTTGAAGATAAATAAAAAGTTATATAGATTCCTAGTCTTATTATTCTATCCAAAGCATGCTTATTCGGACCCTGAAAGGTCACAAAGTGGTAGTCCCCCTCCAATCTGCCAAAGCCTGTAGATGTTTTCTTCAGGGGGATGAGGAAGTGACTTGCAAAACGTGCGGGAGCCACATTGGTCTGTATAATAATCTTTTCATGTATTCCCTGATTATTTTTACATGCCATTTATTGCACTAGGCACCATTCATCTTGATTATCTACTATGTTCCCTCCCCCCTTTCCTTTATCAACTGATATATAGATGGGTTTGCACTATGCTGGAATGAATGTGACTGTTTAATACCCTTTAAGGGTGGGAACTATTCTATATACAATTCATTGATGGGATTTGCTTATAGACATGTCACATAGTGTGGCTCTTTGTATGAGGGGCGTTCATTAAAGATTTTCTTCCGACCCACTTCTATTTATCATAGGACGCTGAAACATGTCAAACACATGTGTAATGATACAAGTCTATAGGTTACATGCCAATTTGCAACTCAGAACTGATCAGTCTTTATTTTACAGGTGCTGAAGCGGGGCGAGGTTTGATAATGGACCCAGTGGAATACAGAGCAGTCAAGTTCCTTTACTTGAAAGGCCACACACCAAAGGAGACGTTTGATGAGATGAAAGAGGTTTATGGCGATTCCCCATCATATGATGTACTGTAGTCAAGAACTGGCATTGTCAATTCAAATGTGGACAGACTTCGGTGGAAACCGCTCCAATTTCAGGGCGACCACACTCTGCCATCGATGAACACACCATTCAGCAAGTGGAGGTTGCCATTTTGGAAAATCACTGCGTAACCATTCGCCACCTAGCCCAAAATTTCAAGAATAAGGACATTGATGATGTGCCATGGAAACCAGGAGGACTTTCAACAGACTGATCACACAGGATGAAAGCTAGGTCCATCACTATGATCCTGAGACTAAAGTCCAGTCGATGCAATGGAAGCATCGTGACTCAACGCCTCCAAGGAAGGCATGTGCCCAACCCTCATCAGGCAAGGTCATGCTCAGTCTTTTGGGACCAGCACGGAGTAGTATTGATGGATTTTCCTAGCCGGTACCATGATCACTGGGAAATACTATGCTTCACTGCTGCAGAATTTGCGGGAGGAAATCAAAACCAAGAGACGTGGTATGCTCACCAAAAGGCATCCACCTTCTGCAAGACAATGCACAAGTTCACAACTCACATGTTGCCAAACAGAAGCATGCTTCTGTGGCTTTGAAATTCTACTGCATCTCCCTTATTCACTCGACCACGCACCATCGGACTTCCACCTCTTTCCAACAATGAAGTTATTTTTGAAGGGCAAGCCTTTTCCAGATGAGGCTGATTTCAGAATTCACAATGTGGCCTTTGGAGCAACCTCACGACTTCTACAAGCGAGGTGTTTACAGTTGCATAAAGAGATGGGAGAAGTGTGTGAAGGACTAATAACTGTGCCAGGTTTCATTGCTCTCAGTCCACAGGAAGTGGGTCAGGGGAAATCTTTAATGAGCACCGATCATATATGCCACTGCTGCGGATTTTACAGATGTAGCAGGGGTAACACTCTTAACTCAAATTTCTTAACTCATCGTGTTCTCTTGAAACAAAAGCCATTGAAAAGCAATTGCTTAACACATTTAGTTTAGATAACATGTCTCAAAGCATGCGTGTTAACCCTGCTACATCCATATATTGTGTTTGATATGAAATTAATAAAAAATATATTTTAATTGTATGCTGAGCACTGGTAATTTAGTGTGTAGATCCTCTGTATGTAATTGCTCATTTGCATATGGATTAAAAGCATTTTTCTCCATAATGAAGCAATGGATTGCTAAGTAAAAAATATTACATTCAGCTGAGCTTGCCCTACAAGGCATATTACCTGGTAATAGTGAGTTTTCTGGTGACAGATTCTTTTAAAGATATTTTCTGGTACGGTAGAACATTGACAAACCTGGTTAGAATGATCAGATTTGTTTAGTGTGAATATAGTTCTAATGTAAAAAAAACAGCGAATTATGACTGAAATTTGAAGTTAGTTTTGCTTGAGTTAGTCACAATTCTTTGCTTGAAGTTGTATTTTGTATAGCTCATCTGCATTGTTGGTCTGGTGTCTCATCTTCCTCTCGACAATACCCCATCGATTCTCTATTGGGTTTAGGTCATGAAAGTTTGCAGGCCAATCAAGAGTGATACCACGGTTATTAAACCAGGCATTGGTACTTTGGCAGTGTAGGCAGTTGCCAAGTCCTGCTGGAAAATAAAATTAGCATCCCCATAAAGCTGGTCAGCAGAGGGAAGCATTAAGTACTCCTGGTAGGTGGCTATGCCGACTTTGGACTTTATATCACAGTGGACCAACACAAGATGACATGGCTCCCCAAACAAAATAGTAGGAATAAAACTGTCACCTTACCCCATGATTTCCAAAATGGGGTCACTTTTTGGATTTTCTATTCTAGGGGTGCAATAAATGTCATATGGCAACTTAAAATTATCTCAGTGAAATCTTCCCTCCAAAATCCATACGGCAATCCTTTCCTTGTGCCCTGCCATGTGCCCATACAGCCGTTTACGACCACATGTGGGGTGTTTCTGTAAACTGCAGAATCATGGTAATAAATATTGAGTTTTCTTTGGCTGTGAACTCATGTGTTGCGGGAATAAATAAATCAAAATGGAAAATCTGCCAAAAGTGAAATTTAAAAGTTCCTTTTTCCCCTTTACAATTTGTAAAATGAGTTTGACTAACGTGAGGTTTCTACTATGTAAGCCCCACAGAGTGACTTCATAACTGAAGTGGTCCTTAAAAAAAAAAAAAAAAAATAAAGGTTTAGGAAACTCTTAATTTAAAAGTGTGCTTCTAAAATTCTAAGCCTTATAAGATCCTCAAAAATGAAATTACATTTACAAGATGATGCAAACATGAAAGTGGACATATGGGAAATGTAAAGTAATAAGTTATGATGGATCACCATCTGCCTTAAAAGCAGAAATTCAAATTTTGAACAGCCTGGTCCTTAAGATGTTAACTATGTTAATTAGTTTCACTCCAGATTTATCACCAACTTTAAAAAGTTGCAAACTTCTTAACATTTGTGTAGAAATGCTACGGTAAGTTCAAATATGTGCTATATAAAATGGGGTATTGTCAAGAGGAGACACCAGACCAACACAGACGAGCTGAAGTCTGCTATAAAAAGACAGGGCTTCCATAACACCTCAGCAGTGCCACAGGCTGATCGGCTTGATGCAGTAACTAATGCAAAAAGGAGCTGCTACCAAATATGGAGTACATATACTGTGCATACGTTTCAGTAGGCCAATATTTCTGAATTCATCTTTTTAATTGGTCACATATAATCTAATTTTCTGAGATGCAAATTTTGGGGTTTTCATTAGCTGTAAACCATAAACAAAAAAAAAAACTCTTGGAATAGATCACTATGTGTAATGAAATTCTAGTGTATGAGTAACGTTGTAAATTGAATTACTGCAATAAGTTAACTTTAATGACATTTTAAAATATTGAGATGGAGTATATGAGGTGTCACTGCCCTCAAATCTAGCACGAATAGTCGGAGTAGAAGTCCAACAGCACAATTTTTGTTTTAATTGTATCAACTGCAGCATACGTGTGCAGCAGAAGTTAGAACTAACAATGGTGCCTGCTCATATGCTGAACAGGAGCCACAGCCCCTGGGTTTCTTCCATGGCATCAGAGGTCTTTGCCTGGGAGCAATGTGATTCTAGGGCCTGAACGGTTCCCTGCACAAAGATCAATGGAGCTGTTCAGTTTCTGTGGCAGCCTTGGGCCCTCAGATCTGTGGCCTACCACAAAAATATTCCTGCCACATAGCAAATCTCCCATAGACTGCAATAAATTAACATTGAGAAATGATTGTGAAAAAGTGAAAAACTAAAAAGCTTAAAAAAAAAAAAATTCAAAAGCACCTCCTTTACCCCATATTAAAGTACTGTATTCCACATGGTGAATGTTAATGTAAAAAAATCAAAGGCCAATTCACGGATTCTCATCGCTTTACCTTCCAAAAAAAATGTAATAAAAAAATTGGGGAGAAAAAAAAAAGTCACATCCCAATATGGGCTTAAAGAGTACAGATAGTCTAGAAAAAAAAAAAATACAAAAAAAAAAAAAAAAGGATTAAAAATTTGCCATTGGAGTCACACTGACCCACAGAATCAAAGTAACCTCAGAAACTGAAAATTGCAGGGTGATGACAGGATAAGAGATACAGGTATGTAAATAAGCTTTTATGATCAGTGCAGTGATTCATGCTGTATTACTGTTACATTCCATATATTGACTTTTTTTAGCCGGCTATTTAAAAAAAAAAAAACACACACACACACACCACAACAACATTTAATCAGCGCTTTGTCAGAAGGATAGTTATACCAAGTTACCTTCATAGATCTTGGTGTCATATTCCAGCAGCTGGAAAAGGCACTCTGGGAGAAGACTGCTCACCCAGAAGTTCTCCTCTTGAAGGATCCAGTTGTTTATTAGTTGCTTTCTAAACAGGAAGCCTTTGATTTGCTCTAGATAGAAGGAATCTCCAGAGGACATAAACATCCTAGAGGAACAGAGGGGCAGAATTACTCATCCTGTAGGCAGCATAAACAGAGTCCCAGTCTAAAGATCTTGGTGGCACATGCTGGGTGATACATTAGTTCTTTATAGACATTGTACAACCCAATTCTGCTTATTGCTTTTGGAGAAATTGTAGGCAGTCATGTTAGTAGATGTTGGAAAAGAGGTTTAGAAAAAGGCGAGTCAAATGTTGGAGGTCAGAACAGCATTTTTACACACTGCATGTGAAGTCAAACCCTTGGCATTTACTGGAAAATACTAAATCTGATCATACAATAAATTTGATAAATGCATTTGATAAATGCCAGCCCAACTGGCCAGACATCTAAAGTGTACGGAGACATCCCGACACAAGATGTCAGAAAAAAAGGAAAAGGGAAGACTTTTGTTCTTGGGGAGATGAGATGCTGCCAGGGGCTCTACCCATTCAAGACAGAGCCCAGCTTGCATGTGTATGGAGGGGTTGGCAGAGATGGTGGTTTAACAAATGAGCATACAACCCAAGATACCTAGGGCTAACCAGTAAAATTCATTCTAGAGGCCACTATACAGCTCTATTTAATTATTACTCAACTCCTAGCCACAAATCTGGAAAACCTGACTAAACTTCCAGTAGTTGCCCACTACCTAGCCTGTGCCTCATTGACCTGTTTCTTTGCCAGTATCCAGCTGACTGGCTCTTGTCAGACTAGGGCTTGCCGAGCTATGACAGCTGTAGGAAGCCACTCAAAAATAACTGATGGGAGCTTCTACAGAGACATCCAGAAAGTGGGTCTGTGGACAAGGAGGATACTGGCTAATCCATCTCTGTGCCTTGAAGTCATCTCAGCCAAGTGATGCATCTAGGGCTTAGGGACCAACAAAGTGACATGTCTAAAGCATGATAAGAGCAATCATCCCATAGTAATTATATGTAGACAGGACTATTAGTTTGATCAAAAAGGCCACTATATGTTGGAACACCATCTCTGCAATATCCATCAATGCAAATCCATAGTTACATATTCCATCATAGAACCAAGACCTTAACACATGGCTACAAGCAGGGGTAGAAAGTCCATGTACACTACAGGGAAATTTACCAGTGGGCAGATGCCCATGGGGTTGCCAAGACCTCCTCATGGCCAGCCAGGTATATAAATACCTCATGCTCTCAGTATTAATGTTAATGTGGCAAAAGTGGCAGTATTATGTGCTGCACTGTGGTGGTATTTTGTTCTGCACCATGTTATTGCTGGACCCATCTACTACTGTTGTCCCTGCCTTCTTTCAGTTTGGACCCACCTACAGCAGAGCCACTTCATTTTTTTTCTAGGGCCACTTTAAAGTTCTCAGTCCGCCCGTGGCTGCAAGTCCCCTTAAGATTGGCAAGTCATGTGTAGAGGTTATGAGATTAGCTGGACCATTGTTGTACCTGTAACATGGCAGTACATCAATTAACTTCCAGTTCACATAGTTGCCAGCAATTTTCTCAAGGCTGCAGATTCTGGACATCTGGACTTTAGCAGCTATCCAAAACTGGTCATGATTAACCATGGAAACTTGTAGCTCATGTTTCAGCATGCGGTACACTCCTTCTAGTGCATCTTTGTAGACCTTGAACACAAGTTTAGCATATAATTTCCATTTATTTTACTCCCTAATAGGGCTGACAGATTCTGCAGCTCTTTACAGACATCAAGCTGTCCCTAATGGGGCTCACAAGCTAAATTCTCCATTAGCATATCTTTGGAGTGCGGGAGGAAACCCACGCAAACACGGGGAGAACATACAAACCAAATGCAAATGTTGTCCTTGGTCAGATTCAAACCAGGACCTCAGCACTGCAAGGCAACAGTGCCAACCACTGAGCTGCCCATGGGGGCAAGTACACTATGAGGGTACCAGATTAAGACACTGACCCCTTAAAGGGGTTCTCCAAATTAAGACCACAACATTTACTGAAAATACTTTATTACAAATATGTTCACAAACTCAGTTATAATGGTTTGTTTTGTCTAGGGAGCAATCATTAGGATAAATAAAATTTCTTTTGTCCCAATCACAGCAGGACAATTTACTTAACATTAAGGTAAAGAGCTGCCTCATCCTCCTCTCTGCTCTACTTGTAAGGGATTATGATCCTGAATACAGCCAATAAGATCTTCAGCTGAATCTCTGTAGGAATGGAGTTCATGAAGAGACATGAAGTACAGAGACGAGGGTGGGGATGAGACTAATGAGAGGCAGCACTTATATGCAGTTTCTATTACCATAGCCTGTCCATCCTCCCTGTACTTCATGTCTCCTCATGAACTTGAGCCATTCAGCTGAAGATCTAATCAGCTACTGTATATTCAGGATCATAATCCCTGACAAGTAGATCAGAGGCAACTCTTTAGCTCAGTGTTGTGAAATGATTAAGACAGGTTTTGCGTGTACTAATAGGACGGCAGGAATTTTATTTCTCCTAATGATTGCTCCCTAGACAAACAAGCCATTATAAATAAAAAATATATTCGGGAATAAGCAGTCATTTTCTTAATTGCCAAAGAACCCATTGAAAGGGGTCATCAGGGTTCAGAGCTGACCCCAGACATATCCTCATTTTCAACAAGGCAGCCCCCCTGACATGAGCATGAGAACATGTCATGCTCCAATGCTCCTTACATTCTTTCACTGCTAGGCGGAGGCTTCCGCCCAGCAGTGTTCCCAGTGAAGCCACCAGCTCTGATAGGCGGGCTTTAACATTGCTCTAGCCATTTTACAGGCTAGGCCAGCACTTTAGCCTGCCCATTAGTGCCAGTGAAGTCACCAGGCTCACTGTTGGGCAGAAGCCTCTGCTAGCAGTCCTTATGGAGAGACTGCTACATCACTGGATCGCCTAAAAATGCCTTTACCCTGCGAGATTCAGCACTGGCAAAGACCATCAGAGCAGGAAGTGCTCCAATGCTCATATCAGGGGGGTTGCCTGGGTGAAAACAGGGATATGTACGGGTCCCACTCTGAACCTGAACAACCCCTTTAAGGACTGGGCCCATTTTCGATTTAGCATTTTCAATTTTTCCATTCACTATTATTCGCATTGGAAGTTAATAAATGAGGTACTAACAGTCTGGAATAATGCTCTGGGCGTTAACAGCTTCTCCAGAATTATATGAGTAATGCAAGCAGTTACCCAGACATCAGGGGAGATAATGGGTCCTCTCTAAATGGCTATTAGAGAAAATCCCCATACTTGGAAGTTAAAAAATGCCATTACATGAATACAGCTGTACCTTCTTTTGTTTAAATCTTCCCCATTTCCGGCCAAGAATCCAAGCCAAGAGAGACCTGCACATTGAAAAGTAGTTCTCCACCGATTGAATACCTAAACAAAATTACAGGTAATTGCCATCTTATACACAAAAAGTCCACCCAAGTCCTTGAAGGATGCATACTACCCGCAAAAGCCTTTCATAGTATTCAAACCTTCCAAGCAACAATTCATCTCCAAGGTCAATTTCACACAAGTCCAGGAAACATGCTCTGTGTGACAGCATCATAAGGATTCATTTTGAAGTCCGGGTATATGCTGAATTGAGTTGGATTCCGTTACCACAGACCATAAGGCAATTCCATGACAGAATGCATAACGGAATGCCTTTAGAGGCATTCCATCATAATAGAAGTCTATGGCCTGCATAACTGATCCGTTTTATTTTCCGGTATGCTGGAGTCCTCTCCTCCATAGCGGAAACCGGGTGGTTGCTTTATCTACTCTGTTTACCTGCTCGCTGTAGCTATTGCAGTGGTGAGCAGGTGTTTGGCGTCAGGTGGTGAGCAGGTGTGCCGCACCTGAGGGGTTAATTGCCCCTGATCACAGTGCTGGGTCACAGGCAGGTGCCGGCAGCGTGTGTCTTCTGCCTGCATTTGTATATGAAACGTTACTAGGCATTGGTGGTCAGTGCGCCCGCCCCTCCTCCACTCCTCTCCCTCTATTGGTGGCAGCGGCAGCACAGGGGGAGGGAGAGACTGCCTCCTTCTCCCCGTGCTGCCGAGAACATGGCCGCACTGACAGCAGTGCAGCCACGTTCTCTGATACTGGGCTGTGCGGCAGCACAGCCTAGTAGCGATAAAACACCAATCCTGGTATCGAGCTCGATACCAGAGAAAAGTATTGAAAGGGTATCGAAACTTGGATACCCGAAACAACCCTAGTCTAATCAACATTTCAGTATAAAGCTGTATACAATGGTTAGGGTTTTCACCTAAATGTTCATCTCCATTGGCCAGCTTCCCATTCCAGAAGTCATCGGTTATGTAATGAAGAGATGCAAGATACTGGACATCAAAGTCAGTAGAACCCCAACGAGATACTTTCCTCTTATCAAACCTTTGCCACCACAGGTAAATTCTCTGCAGCTGTTTAGCACACGACTTGGAAAGGCCAAACAGCCAATAGGAAAAAAGCCACTGGAAACGGTTTGTGCTGTATTGGCAATAAAGCTGCTCCAAATCTTCATGGCCTAAAAAACAAACAAACAATCAAGCCACAGGGTTGAAGTAAGAGGGGTCTTGAAAAATAATTACAGGTAAATGCAATAGGTTTTCCCTTTATCCAGGATAGTGCCAGAGTAAAATGTTGTGAAGTCCTAGGGAGGAACCAATGGTTGTAAGAGCTACCTACAGAGGGAATATTCAAGATGACCCCAATTTAGAGTAAAGAAAAGTAGGGTGTGTGAAGGCCAAACAGCAGTCCTACATATTAGCTCAATTGAGGGATTAAGTTAAATAGTCTGTGGAGAGAGGAAAAAAAAAAAAAAAAGTTTTCAACCTTCACTGTGGATGCTGGATTAATCATTCTGCTCCACATTTCCTGGTCACTGGCCCAGGGTTTTTCCATGACATTATAGCAGATGGAACTTACCTGGAACCCAGCTACCATAGGCCTTATATATCTGCTACAGAACAGTGAGCTGAGCCCTCTATATTGCTGGAATCGATCTCTCCGCCCAAGAAGTAGCCAAAGCTCTGGCAGAGCAGTCTTTAAATGGGTTATCCAGGAAATAATGATGACCCATCCACAGGATAGGTCATCAATATATCAGTGGGCGTCCAAGTCCCAGCACCACCAATGAGCAGTTTTGGGAAGCTCCGGCGCTCACCTGAGCTCTGATGAGGGCAGCAGCCTCCTGGGTGCTTACCAAGCACAGCGCTGCACATCATATCAGCTGTGCTTGGCTGTGTTCACTTGAATGGGGCTGAGCTGCAACTAGGCAATGTGATGTCACTGGCCTAAGAAAAGGCAGCAGTGGTCATGGAGCACCCCGACCTTTTACAGCTGTTCATAGGTGTCCCAGGTGTCACGCCTCCACTGATAAGTCATCAATATTAATTCCCAGATATTCTCTTTAAAGAGAATCTATTGGTAGCATGTACTATAGCAGCAGGAGCTGAGCAGATTGATATATAGTTATGGGAAAAGATTCAGCAAAACTAAGTTTACATGTTCAAATCTCTGCTCTAAGATCAGTTGTCCAAGTGGGCCTGCATATCAGTGATTTATGCCCTCCATGCACAACTGAAGTGTAAAAAATATAATTATACATATTTAAGTGTACAAGTTTTAGGTATTGATTTTCCCACAAAATTCTATACCAATCTGATCAACTCCTGCTCTATAGCATACTGCCTGCAGATTGCACTGCATTTCGTGGTGACAGGCTCTTTAAAACCCCATCTGAAGAATCTGTCCTGCTGACTTGTCAGCTAGGGCAACAGACATCTCAAATCACCCAAGGAGATCCTTTTATTAGCTGCCTTAGCTTTTAAAGGCCAATTTACCACAAGCGTGTTAAAAAGGATAAAACTTGAACCCATCAGGAAGGAAAATTATTTACCAGTAATTTGATTTTCCAGAACCCATGACAGCACCAGGACAGATCTGCCTGTAGGCAGAATCTTAAACTAAATAACCCAGGATTATCCCCTTAGAAGAAAGGAATTATGGCCAATGAGAGGTCCGATCTAAAACTATATCTAGCCTAAAAATATTCAGAGATGGACAACGGAAGTTGGAGTCTATGGTATCAGGGATTCCCAGCCATACTCCCATGCTGTAACTTTCCAGGCCTTAAGAGGGTTGTCTCACTGCAGCAAAAAGCATTTATGAAGAGGAAGTTAATACAAGCACTTACTAGTGTATTCTACACATTTCTTCCTTTGCTGGCTGGATTCATTTTTCCATCACATTATACATTGTTTATACAAGCTTGCTTTCAAACTTTAAAAATTTAATCATTGATTTGGAGGCTTTGCCTTTCCAGATATCCACTGCACGCAGCCAGATCTCTAGCTCTAGTTTGAAGCCAGCTTAACTGCAAGACAGTTAACTGTACAGATAAAAAAAAAAAAAACCAGGAAGGTGTTCCTCTAATCACAGATACACCCAAATATGGCTGCAAAAAACTGTCTCCAAAACCTCCTTTGCAGGGACAAGTGTTTGGTACCTGTCCCTGACCCACCATATTTTCTGTGGGTCAACAATAATTTTGCGTAGTCCACATTTGGGGGAAAAAAGAAAGCACCTATAAAGGAGGACTTCAAGAAACCTAAAATGTGTTAATTGTAGTAAAAGACTGCAAGATACATACACCAAAAAAACGGTATGACTGCATAAGTAAAGTAATGAAAGAACCCACTGCTTGCTGATCTTAGAACAATTATATGCGAGGAAGGAAAGGAGGAGTGTCCTTATGCCTTCAACCACCACAGCCATCCCTAGGACAAAGGCCTAGAGGAACTGGAATCTGATTCAGAAGATATTCAATACCATAATACAGACCGATAATGAATTTGAAGAAAAAGTGCCACTATTAGAGTTGAGAGAATTCGTACCGAATTTTGGAGTGTTCGGGACACGGACATTTTCAAAAAAAGTTTGGGTTCATTGTTCGGCGATTTCTTCCCGCTTTCTGAAGGGCTGCACAGCAGCCAATCAGCTAGCGTTTTACTTCTTGCCCTAAGAAGCCATCACTACTAATGGCATGGCTGTGATTGGCCAAGTGCAGCATGTGACCCAGCCTCTATTTAAGCTGGAGTCACGTAGCGCCGCACGTCACACTGCTCTGATTAGTGTAGGGATAGGACACAGCTGCTGTGAGGGCGAGATTAAGCAGGGGAAACTCAGCAAAAACACCTAATGAAGTGATTAATCTACAGCTGTGAATCATTCAACTTCTGCTAATTAATTGCTCACTGTTTTTTAGGCTGCACAAAGCATTTTTCTGTCACTTTTTCTAGGGTAAACGGTGGCCATTTTGTGTCTTGTGGTGCACCAGCACAAGCTGCCACCAAGTCCATCAATACTAGTTTTTTTTTTTAATCTATATCCTACATCAGGGGCTTGGCTGTGCTTATTGTCACCCCTAGAAACTCAGGATAGAATTTTCTATATTTTATTGAGGGGTTAAATTCAATTGCCAAAACAGCAATCCCGTAAATCTGGTGTCCCAGCAGTGGCTGGCCATGTTTAATAGTGTCCGGCAAAGGATAGATTTTAAATTGTACCTGGCAAAAATGATAATATTTCACCCAACAAACCCCTGCACTGCATAACTGACAGGGAACTTGCAATTGGCGGTTACATTCATGCATGAAAAAGGCTTTTTTGGGCTGTGAAGCCAAAAGGTAGTCGCCAATAACTTTTTTTAATTTTTTCAAATAAATTAGTGTAGACCCCAAGACATTGGGAAAATATAAAAAAAATAAAACAAAGTGTAAGTGCACGGTAGTATAACAATGGATGGGTGAGGCCGGTATACATGTCTATTCTGCATAAGGTACAAACAAGTCCATGCCTGGTTTCTTTTTAATAAACAAAAGCTTGCCCACATTGTCTGCGGACACGTTCAGACAATACAGTTGCTGCAGGGTAGGCCAGCACCTCCAAGGCATAAAAGGGGCAAACCTCAGGACATGTGCCCAATTTGATGACCCAGAAGTTGAATGGGGCAGACCCAGTGGCATAGCTAGAAATGATTGGGCACCACAGCAAATTTTTGAATGGGGCCCCCCTCCCCCAGTAATTTTTGCGCAAACCCCTTCCTTTAATGCCGCCATGCATGTGGCTACTAAAGATCACTCAGACCAGGCCCAGCAGCTGTTCCATTTGCTTTCTACATGGTCTATACTGCCACTGTATATAATTTCATTGTATAATACTGTTAGTCCTCCTCCTCCTCCTCCTCGATGGGCCCTTTCTAGGTCACGGCCCCAAAGCAGTTGCTTCCCCTGTTGCTTTTCCCCTAGGCCAGGCATCAGCAACCTTCGGCTCCCAGCTGTTGTGAAACTACAATTCCCAGCATGCTCCATTCATTTCTATGTAAGTTCTTAGAAGAGCAGAGCAACTATGCATGCTGGGAGTTGTAGTTTCACAACAGCTGGGAGCCAAAGGTTGCCTACCCCTGCCCTAGGCAGACCCATCAGTCAGTACGTGTACTGTTCCACCATGTTGCTGAAATGCTGCCTCCTGCTAAGATGTTCAAGATCTGCTGGTGGTGCAGGTTGTTGTGGCGTGAGGACAAAGCTTGTCCACATTTTGCCCATGCCAACCCTGCCTGAGCTGTTGCTGGTGACCCAGCTGCATTGGCAAATTCTTCCTCCTCCGCCTTCACCTTGTGCTTTCACTGAGTCCCTGGTGTCAGGTGTGAATGCCATCAGCAGCGTGTCTACTAGCGG
The DNA here is from genome assembly GCA_033119425.1 of Bufotes viridis. Taxonomy (NCBI): domain Eukaryota; kingdom Metazoa; phylum Chordata; class Amphibia; order Anura; family Bufonidae; genus Bufotes; species Bufotes viridis. The sequence goes on along the minus strand of CM065592.1, from coordinate 248,051,761 downwards.
GCTCCTCTTTCTATTACACTCCAGTGAGGGAATTAAGGATGGCACGTTGTCCTTGTAACGGGGATGCAGCAGGGTGGCCACCCAGTAATCAGCAAAAGTTAGAATGTGGCAGTAACTGGGCGGTCGGTGCACAGGCACTGCAGCATGTAGGTCGCTCATGTCTGCCAGGCTTCCCAGAGGCAAGGACAAGCTATCCTCGTTGAGGGAGGTATATCGTCTGTCCTCTGTATCCCTCAGCATTCCTCCTCCTCCAGAACTGTGCCCTGGCTGGACAATTGTGTTCCAGGCCAGGGCCTATGTTGGTGCAGATACCCACCCTCCGAGCCACTTGTATTTGGATGGCTTTAAGTTAAGGATAAGGAGTGTATAAAGCTTTGTTTCTTTATATGTTAGTTTAGTTGCATTATAGTTATTTTAATATGTTTAAGAAAATTTGTAAATAGTTTGTTAATGGTTTGAGTGAAGGGGGGGGGGGGGAGGAGGTGTTGTGTTCACCGTCTGGTGTTTAGGAATTTCTGCACCCCAAATTCAGCACATGTGGCAGGCAGGGGATGCGTGTCAAACCGGCTAGGCCCAGACCTGCTAGTATATTTTGCCCATTAGCGCACAAGACCAGGCCGGGCTGGAGGCTCAGTGGCACCAAACAATGGTCAGTCTGTTGTTCCATGCCTGTCCACAGCTCCTGCGCGGTGCAGTGTTTGTCCCACAAACACACAACTTTTAAAACAACCTGCTGTCGTCTTCCCCTGGCTGTGCTGCTGTGGGTGGTGAAGGTGTTACGCTGAGTGGTTGTTTATGAGGAAGCCGAGTAGGAGGAGGAGGTAACAGGATACAAAGAGAAATGCCCAGCAATCCTCGGGGGCGGAAGGACATTCACAAAAATGCTATCCGCCTTTGGGCCAGCTGCTACATTTACCCACTGTGTTGTTGGTTGTGGACGTTGCCACAGATAGCGTTGCACAGTGCACACTTGATTTTGTCCGCCACTTGGTTGTGCAGGAAAGGGATGGCTCGTCTGCAAAAGTAGCGGTGGCTGGGATACACGTACTGTGGGACAGCCACCGCCATAAGGTTTTTAAAACTGTACACCAGACAGAATGACAGCATTTCAAAGGACCAGGAAGTTTAAAATAAGGCATTCAGAGCCATGGGTAGGGGGTTCTTCCTCTTTCTATTTCTCTCCAATGTTTGGGAGATGGACAGCTGATAGCTGAACACTTCATGGGATTTAGTGGAGATGCTTGGTGACTGACAGATGTGGTGGCGTTGCTGCCACATCCTCTGTTTGCTGGGTGACAGGTGCCACTGTCACTCACGTGAGCTCAAGTTTAGAATGTTTATTTAATATTTTTCTGTATTTTATGTCATTTCCCTATTCTGATAGGTTTGCAGGGCATTTACCTACATTTTGCAGCCCTCTAGCCCTTTCCAGGGATATTTTACAGCCATTTAAGTGCCCAAAAGTTCGGGTCCCTATTGACTTCAATGGGGTTCGGGGTGAAGTTCGGGTCGAGTTCGGATCCTGAACATTTTCGTGAAGTTTGGCCGAAGTTCTCGAACATCCAGGCATTCGCTCAACTCTAGCCACTATCCACTACCTTGATTAAGGAAATATTTCTTCTCAGGACACTGACTCTTTACTTACCACCATCAGGGAAACTGGATATAGAAGTAGTCCAGCAGAAAATCAGTTCAAGATTAAATATTTGCAGGATTGAGGGCGAAAGAAAGCTTTCCAGTTGATTCAAATTTAGGTGAGATGATTTGGGAAGAATGGGAAATAGAAAGGAAATGTATCCCAAAAATAGATATTCCAGTGATAAAAAACAAAACAAAAAAAAAAAAAAAACAGGTACAAACAAAACCCCAACCACCATCAAGATCAATGTTACTATGGCTGACAATTATAAAGTCTAAAAATTGGAACATCCAGGAAGGATGATGATATTCTGGTGTCTCAGCTTTTATGGCTGACACTTCAGTTGAATCCATGGGATTTGATGCAAGGAATGGAGCAGTCAAAACAGCCAGAAAAGCTGTGGCTAAAAAAAAAAAAAAAAAAAAGTTTCTGGAAGAAAATGCAGCTTTTTAGTAGACCCAGATCGACAGAAAAATAAAAACTCTGCAGACCGCGAACAAAAGGAAAAAAAGAGTCAGATTGTTATACCCTAATGGAAGGAAAGGAAGTGGGTTTACTTAAACCCTAATAACACCCAAATTAGACAATGACACCAGGCCAGTCAGGGGGAAGACATTCTTTCTGCATGGAATCAGATAACTCAAGATCCGTGGGTCGTTCAAAAACAAGACCGCTACAAAATATAGCTTCAGTCCAGCCCTCGAGAATACATTTTAACCAGTTACAATGTAGTGCAAATTCAAGAGAAGTTGTAGAAAGTGTAGAAAAACCTAAAGTTACTGGGACTAGGTACTGGTACCCAAGGATCAAGAATTCAGAGATTTTTCTAGACTATTCCTAACAAAATAAGCCAAACAGATATTACAGGTCAATAAAGCAAAAAGCTTAATAGATGAATAAAGTATTGTTTCAAGATTGAATCCATCAAGTCTACAATACCTCAAATACTCCCTGAGAAATCAGTGTATCCTGGACCTCAAAGACATTAAAATGTTTCAATTCAACCAGGATACCATCAAATATTCTTGTGGGTGGAAAGGAAAGTTCTTTCCATATCCGCAATTCATCTCAAAGGATCAGACATTTAAAACAGACTTATTGAGCACACATCTAGTAGATCCTGGTTGAATGGTACTTCTAGGGCCTACCACAGATTTTTGCCACAATGAATAACACTTTGATAACAGCAGTGGATGCTCTGTCAGGATTGGAATATGGAACTAGCATAATGCCTTTCCACTTTTTTTATACCAGCAGTGCTTAGAAAGATTTGGTTCAGATCAGGCAGAGTCATTCTGATAACCCCCTTCTAGCCAAAACGAGCTCGGTTTCCAATCCTGACATCCATGTCTCTAGAACAGCCAGTAGATACAAAAAGTGGATAAGCCGGCAACATCTGCAATTAAAAAAAAGGAAAATAAAAAAAATTGTTCCTGGGTAACTAGGAAAGCAGACCACTTCTCTCCATAGATACAGGGTATGGCGGCTCAAGAAATCCACCTGTTTTTTCTCCACACCCTTGATGTGAACTGCTGAGATCGAGGAGCACATTCTGCCAGACCCAAAATTGCATAGGCTTCTTCCATAAGGGCTCTGCATCTTGTCCCTCCTTGTTTGTTCAAATAAGAGACTACAGTCATTGTCTGAAAGGACCCTTAGGTCTTTTCCCTTTATTCTGGGGAGGGACGCTCTCATTGCAGGGCCGACAGCCCTCAGTTCTTTTAAATTAGAGGACTCTACTCTCTGTAAGGGGTCCCAACGACCCTGGAAGCATAATCCCTGAATGTGTGCTCCCCACCCCAAGGACTTGCGTGCGTGGTCAGGCAGACTAACCTGCCCTTTTTCCACAGGGAATCCTGGATGAGATTCTCCGTCTAACCACCAATATAGTTTCTGGAGGGTCTGGGTTGAGACTTCCAGTCTTGAGTCCAGGCACCTTCTTTTCTCCCAACTGGACAGGATCTTCCACTGTAAGGCCCTGGAGTGTAACTGCCCACCTTACTGCCGGAACGCAAGACATGAGGGAGCCCACGTCTGACATCGCTCTCCTTATTGACGTAACCGGTCTTCTGGTCAGGTTTCTGATCTTGCTCTGATCAATCTGCACCTTCTGTCGGTAAAAAACATTTCTGGAGAGATGAGTCCAGACTTAAGCCCAGGAATATCTGCTTCCTTGCTGGATGAGGTCTTGACTTCTCTTTGTTTATCATCCAACCTAATTTGTTTAAGACGGACCGGACTTCTGATACTGCTGAACTGCAAGCTTCCTCTGTCTGACCTACGATTAAGAAGTCATCTAGGTAAGGGATAAAAAGAATATTCCTTTCCCTTTTGTGGGCTGCCATGTCCACCACCAGCTTTGTGAACACTCAGGGCCATGGAAAGGCCAAAAGGGAGAGCCTGGAATTGAAAATGTTGTAGTTGACCATTCAAGTAGACTGCCACCCTCAGGAACTTGAGGTTCTATTGCAACGGGGACGTGGTAGTACGCGTCCTTCAAGTCGAGAACTGCCATGAAGCACTGAGGGTATAGGACGCTGATCATAGTCTGCATTTTGAATGTTTTTTGGTTGAAGAATTATATGGTTGAATTTATAATTGTTCTGAATGAACCATCCGGCTTTTTGACCAGAAACATCGGCGAGTAGAACCCTTTGCCTTTTTCTTCTGTTACCAGGATTAAGCTACAAATTTTTTTTACCTCTCCCTCTGACATTTTCCTAGTGCCGAAGATGGATCGACAGTTGGTAGGAATCTGGCAGGAGGGGACTGAAGGAATTCTAATGTTAAGCCCTTGCCTATGGTATCTAGAATCCAAGGGCTTGATGAAATTTTTCTCCATTCTAATACGAAATCCTTCAGTCTGCCCCCTACCAGAGTTCTGGCCTCATTGCTGGTCTGACTTTATCTGAAGAGGGTTGATTAAAGAAAAAGTTCCTGTTTTTTCTCTGACCCCTAAAACGGTCTTCCCTGGGCTTCCTATCCTGTTTACCCCTATAGGAACGAAAGGGCCGACTAAATCTGTTATTAGGAAAAGACCCCTGGAAACCAGGGAACTTTTTTTTTTTTTTATCTGCCACCTTGTCTAGAAGATAGTCTAAGCTAGGACCGAAAAGGTATTCCCCTTCACAAGGGACTCCAGAGTTGTTTTGGAAGCAAAATCAACACTCCAAATTTTTAGCCATAGCACTCTTCGTGCAGAGTTAGATAAGGCTGCCAATTCAGCAGCCAGCCTAACAGAGTCCGTGGAAGCATCCGCTAAAAAGTCTGTTGCTTTTCTAATCGTAGGGAAGGAGGCCAAGATGTCTTCCCGGGGGCACCTGTTTAACAGAGACTAACTCAGATAGCCAGTCAATTAATAGACGGGCTGTACATGTGGAGGCTATGCAGGGCCTGAAAGACGAGGTCGATGCCTCCCAAGCTCCCTTAAGCAAGGCATCCGCCTTCTTATCCAGAGGGTCCTTTAAATATTCCTGTATCCTCGAATGGTAGGGCAGTCTTCATTGAGACTTGAGATATGGCCACATCAATTCGGGGTGCCTTATCCCAGGAGGCAGAGTCTTTATCTTTAAAGGGATATTTGCTCTTAAGATTCTTTGATATAAATACCCTTTTATTGGGTTTCTTCCATTCTCCTTTTATAAGGGCCACCACATTTTTATGTACTGGAAAGGTACCATGTTTGGACTCCAACCCCCCAAACATAATATCTTAAACTGAAAAGGGGTTCCCAGGTTTCCTCTATGCCCATGGTCGAGCGAATGGCTTTTAAGAGCCTTTCGGTGTCCTCTACAGGGAAGCATGGTCCCCCCCCTTCATTATCAGAAGAGGACTGAGATGAGACATCAGAGGGCCCAAATACTGACGAGGGGGCTCCTTCCTCATCTGAAGAAAGTGGTTCCCTCATGCTCTTTCTGCTTAGGTTCTTCTCTTTTTTGGTAGCCAAGGAAGAGCCAACCTCTGAGCGGACTAACGCCTGTAGGCATTTGTAAAAGCGGATTCCTCGGCCACTGTTCTGTCTATACAGGGCTGGCACAGCTTATCCCAGTCAGAAGGTAATCCCACTCTGCATAAGGCGCACTTTTTTTTTTAAACAACATTTTTGACGTTAGCGCCAACAGAGGGAAGGATCCAAGAGTACATGCTGCAGGCTTCCCACCAGAGACAGGAAATCACACTGAAGGGGAGGAGAGTGTCCGCCTTTTTATTTCTGCAAGTTTCCTGTATCTGGGGGGGCCGTCATGGGCGACAGGAAAAAAATTTTTAACATTGGAAGGGAGGCTTTTATTTCCTCTCTGGGGGTTCCCACTGCTAAATGGTCCGCCAACTGATTTAACCAAACCGATAATGTTCTGGCAGGTGAATGCAATACTAGGATGCAACATGGCCATATTTGTTTCCCCAAACTCTTTAACAGACTCATTTTATCCACTGGGTCTCGTAAGAGACCCATATCCTCAAATGGAAGTTAGGTCTTTGAAGTGCGAGCCACTGGGGCATCGATTTGTTGGCGTTATCCCATAAATTAGACTCAGATTCTGAAATGGGATATTTCCTCTTAAAGGAATTTGTTATAGCGGTTCCCTTTTCAGGATCCCTCCACTCTTTAGAAGTGAATGCCTTGATATTATCTATAGTGAAAACCTCTTGCTCTCCCCCAATCCCAGAAACATTTGATCTTGGATTATTGTTGGGTTTCTTTAACATCTATATTCATAGTTGCCTTAATAGTTTTTTTAAAGGCTTTGTTTCTTCAGGAAGAAAAAGCGGCTTTCCAGAACCATCATCCAAGGAATCAGAGTCCATGTCCGTCACGACTTTCTCTTCATCCAATTCTAATGCAATATCAGAATTAAGAGACTTGCGACGTAGATGTCATAGAGAGAGTGAGTTAATCTAAAATCCGCCGCCACGCTGACCTCTTCCTTAATACATCTCATAGTATCAAGGAAGGAAGGCAATTCTTCTGAACTACTTTCTCAGGGCATTTGGGACAGAGCTCTTTTGAGCTCTGAAGAGGATTTTCTGCATATGATGCATTTTTGGCACCCCATTTCTCAACCGGATGGTTTAGATGTAATGGCCTCTGTCCTAAATTACAATAAAATTTAATAGGGCCAAATAAATAAAAAAAAACAAAAACAAAGTCCCCGTACATCCAGAGGTGAGACCCTAATCAAATCACCAAGTGAGGGTTAGCAAGAATATAGCAATCTCCACCAGGTAAGGGAGGAGGCTTATCGGGCTAAAGCCAATGGCAGCAGTATCCCCAGGCTTTTAGGCAGGCTCAGCAGCATCTATAGGAGCAAGCATCTTCCACAGAACAGCAGTGAATGGGCGGAAGTGAATTTGAACTTCCCACCCCAAATAGCAGCATCCTGTTCTCCTGCTGAACACAAGACCAGGCCCCTGGAAGTGATTTGCCAGCTTGAGAATAAGATTCCCATGCCCAAAGGGAATCTCGCCTGTGACGAATGTGTGTCAGATCCTGTGCGATCCCCTTGCTTCCAGGGGTGTCATGAGCCCAGGGTTGCCTGCATGAGAAGAATTGCACAGAGGAACGGGGAAGGGAGGCCATGTGTCCCCCAGAGCCCCCCCATTCCCTGCAACGCCCCGCCTACACTGTGGGGAACAGAGGTCTCGCACCCGAGGACAGGAAACGACTGAATTATATAAGGGGAGGAGGCCTTTAAAATCCTATGCTTCTATATCATTTCCTGTCCTAGGGGCGGGGACACCCTCCTGTGAGTGCTGTTGTGGCACCAGGGAAAATATGCTTTGATCATGCCATGGTTACAGACTGGTAATCAAAGGGTTAAGCCAACCCTGGATTGGATTGATATCAAGCTGGAAAGGGCAGTGTCTTTTCTGCTGCAGCTCAGGATGTTTTCTCATGCTGGAGCTCTCCACATTAGAGTTGTTTTGATACCAAAATTTTGATTCGGTATCGATACCATAAAAAAGTATTGCAATACTCTATACCAGTGATGGTGAACCTTTTACAGACCAAGTGCCCAAAGTGCAACCAAAAACACACTTATTTATCAAAAAGTGCCAACATGGCAATTTAACCTGAACACCAATATAGTCCATCTTCAATGTACTTTATCATTTAACTATAATAGCCTGCCTACATTCAATGCGCTGTCTGTGCTGTTAATAGTGCGTCCTGCACTGATAAATGGCAGGAAAAATCTAAGGATTATTGGTACACCAGGTACATTTCCCAGGGTGCGGGTGCCCACAGATAGGGCTCTGAGTGCCGCCTCTGGCACCCGTGCCATAGGTTCGCCATCACAACAAGACATTTTAGGCCTAGTTGCCAGAGTCAAAACTGTATAATTAAGATTTTTCTTCAATATAAATAGGGACATAGAAAATGTAAAACAATTATCTAAAAGATGATAATTACTTACCGGTAATTGGATTTTCCATGTAGCACCACAACGGCACTTATCAGGAGGGTTACCCCGCCCCCAGGGACAGGAAACAAAACGTGGAGACAACCTTTAAAAGCCTCCTCCCCTGGACTTTCACCAGTTAGTATCCGAGGACTCATGATGCTGAAAACATTTTATTAGACACCACAGAGAAACAAACAAAAAAAAAAAAAAAAAAAATCATTACCACCATTCCGAAAAGGGCGTCATAATAGGGTGGGAAATACCAGTGCCGTTGTGGTGCTACATGGAAAATCCAATTACCGGTAAGTAATTATCTTTTCCATGCGCCCCACAACGGCACTTATCAGGAGGATTAACAGAGAATTTTGAAACTAATTATTAGGGTGGGACCACTGCAGATAGAACTTTTCGGCCAAAGGATAGGTCATTATTTGCAGTTACGTCCTATTTATAGTGTTTGAAGAATGTGTTTGGGCCTGACCAGGTGGCCGCCTGACATTTGAGATAAAGAGGCCGAAGCACATTCCACCCGGGAAGCGGAAACCGCTCATGTAGAGTGGGCTTTTAAAATGGGAAGGAGGAGACAAATTTCTCTCCGTATATGCTCTAGAGATTGTAGAGTTAATCCATCTAGAGTTCATTTTTGAGGCTCCCTGCCCCTTGTTTTTTCCCCCGCAAACTGGAGCAGGAGGAGGTTTGATTTCCTGAAATCTCGTGTCGCATCTAGGTATGCCAGGACACATCTTCTAACGTCCAGGTTGTGGAATTTTATTTCTCCCTCTGTTTTGGCCTGTGGACAGAAGGTTGGTAAAGAAGTCTGTTGGTCACAATGGAATCTGGAACAAAAAAAACAAAAACTTTTGGAAGAAAAAAAAAAAAGAGGGCTAATGTTTGAGAATTATTCTGTCCTCTAGAACTGTTAAGTATGGAGGCAGACAGGACAGTGCTTGGATTTCTCCATTTCTCCTAGCAGAGGTTATAGCGATTAGAAATGCAGTTTTCATGGACAGTAAATTTAGGGGAATCTCCAAAATAGGCTCGAATGGGGATCCAAAAGGACAGAAGGGACCAGATTCAGGTCCCAAGGAACAACAAAGGACCGAAAACTGGGAATGAGTGTCAGCACCTTTAAGGAAGTGTTTGATGAGGGGAACTTTGGCCAGCCTGGTTTCCAAAAAGGCACTAAGAGCTGCTACCTGGACCTTTAGGGTGGTGACCCTTAATCCTCCATTGAGTCCCTTCTGAAGAAACTCCAGTATATTATTGACATCTGGAATTTCGGATGGATCCCAGTCTGGGCCTAAAAAACGTAAAAAGGTCTTCCAAACCCTAATGTAAATCTTCGAGGTGACTGGTTTACGACTAGAGAGGATTGTGGTAATTACCGCTTCTGAGAGCCCTTTGATTTTAGAAGGGAGCGCTCAGTTTCCAGGCCGTCAGCTTCAGGTGATTTCTGGATGGAGAACCGGGCCTTGAAGTAGAAGGTCTGGGATCTGGGGTAGTATCCAGCAGTCCCCTTTTGCCAGAGCAGACAGTAGAGGGAACTAGGTTCGCCTCGGCCAGAACGGAGTCACCAGGATAACTTCCCGCTTTTCTTGTATAATCCTGGCCAGGGTTTTTGGAATTAGGGATATTGGCGGGAAGGCGTAGAGAAGTTTGTCCGGCCAGGGCACCGAAAAGGCATCTACTCCCGATGGGTTGTCCCTGTAGGAGAGGGAAAAGAAATGATCTACCCGTCTGTTGACTCTGGAAGCAAAGAGATCGACTCCCGGAGTGCCCCACCTCTCGCACAGGAGCTGAAATATTTTCTGAGTGACCATTTCCCTGACTTTAGGGGCTGTCTGCTGAGGAAGTCGGCCAACAGATTCTTTCCCTCTGAGGTAAACTGCCGAGACTGAGTTTAGATGGTCCTGGGCCCAGGAGAACAGAAGGTAGGCTGTCTGGTTTAGATCCCTGCTTCTTGTGCCCCCGTTTGTTCACATAGGCTACTGCTGTCTTGTCGGAAAAAAATTCACATCTTTCCGTAAAATTGTTGGACTGAAGGCTTTTAGAGCCAGGAAGATCACACGCAACTCCTTTATATTTGATGAAAGGTGCTTTTCTGACTTAGTCCAGATTCCCTGAATAACCTGGTCCTGGCAATGGGCCCCCCAGCCTACACCGCTTGTGTCGGTTGTAATTACAATCAGGTTTTTTGGTCTCCAGTGGACCCTCTTGTTAGGCGAGATCTTACCATCCACCAGGTTAAAGATGACTTCACTTGGAATGGAAGAGAAACTCTTCTGTCCAGAGACAGGGGCTCTTGTTCCAAGATGACAGGAGGAAGCGTTGTAAAGACCTGCTGTGGAACTGGGCCCATTTCACCGCAGGAATGGCCGATGTCATCAGGCCCAGGATGGTCATGATTTGCCTGTAGGAGACCTTTTTCAAGGAACGGAAGGCCTGGATCTTTTCTCTGAAAACCCGAATCTTCCTTTCTGGGAGAAAAGACATCATCTGTTGTGAAACTAACTGAATACACAGGAATTATTTTTTCCGGCAAGGGATGAGGTCCAACTTTTCTATGTTTAGTAGCCAACCCAGAGACTGAAGAGTGTGTTACCAATTGAAGGTTTCTGGAAAGGATTTCCGGATTTTGGGCTGAAATTAAAAAATCGTCCAGGTAAGGAAGGAACAATGCCTGTCTCTTGTGAAGAAAGGCTGAGACTTCCGCCATTATTTTTGTGAAGACTCGAGGAGCCGCCGAGATTCCGAATGGGAGGACCTGGAATTGCAAATGAAGAAGACGACTGCCCTGATGAATTGCAAATCTCAGAAACTTCTGGTGTAGCTTGTAGATGGGCACATGGTAATACGCATCGGCCAAATGCAGTCGCCATAAAACAGTTCTGGGTCAGCAGATTTATGGTAGAATTTACCCTCTCCATTTTGAATTTCTTGTAATCGACATGATTGTTTAGTTCTTTTAGATTTATTATTGCCCGGTACGAGCCATTTGGTTTTCTGACTAGGAAGACTGGAGAGTAGAAGCCTTCCCCTTCCTGGCCCGCAGGGACTGGAATTACTGCTCGTTTTGACAGAAGGGTTTGGATCTGATCTTCCAGAAGCGACTGTTGAGCAGAGACTAATCTTTTGTTTACAAGAAACCTTCTCGGAGGAGAGGTTGCAAATTCTATCTTGTAGCCTGTGGAAATCAGATCCAGGACCCAGGGGGAATCTGTAATATTTTGCCAGGCTGGTAGGAAATCTAGGAGCCTTCCCCCTACAGGACTTCTGGCGTCATTGCCCTTGCTGCTTGGAAGTTTTATCTGGGTTAAAGAGGAAGCCCCTGCCTCGACCTCTAGGAGGGCTGCCAGGAGCCTGATCCGTCCTTTCTGGTATCAAATCTACCTTTCCTTTGGGCCCGAAAGGAGCGGCGAGACTGAAAATATCTGGGCTCTGAGGGAAAGCCTTACTTTGTCTGAGGCTTTGTCCAGGATATCATCCAGGACCGAGCCAAACAATCTGTCACCTTCACAGGGGATGTTGCATCCCTAACAGCTGTTTCTATCAGTTTCTACAAATAAGACATTACCTGCAGTCCTTACCTCCTCGTCCAGTACCGACCCTTAATCAATTCCAGCTCTTTATCAGGAACCCTCGCTCCCTGAGGCCTGCAATCTCCACACTTTATGCAGCTATACTCCCTGCCACATTAACAGTTAAACCTTTTGCTTATAGATGGGAGACAGAACTGGGTAAGGTGTTTTCTGTGCAGGAGTGGAACGCTGCCTTACAATGGTCTTTCAAATGCACCAGATGCATCAACCATATTGAGCAAGCCAGACATATTCAATTGCGCTGGTACCTGACACCCAATAGACTAGCTCATTTAGCGACGGGATACTCCCCTCTTTGCTGGAGGGGATGTGGGACTGTAGGTACCCCACTGCATATGTGGTGGGCATGCCCCACAGTCGCCCCCCTTTGGTCATCTGTAGAATCTCTTCTCAGAGAGGTTACTGACACACATATTGTCATAAGCCCGGAACTAGCAATCCTTGGTATGGGTTTGGCAAATTTCCCCTCCAGGATACGTGGGGTATTGGCGCACGTGTTTAGCACTGCTAGGAATGTTATTGCACGACAATGGAAATTGGCGCATTCTCCAGAGATAGCTGCGGTTGTGCAATCTGTCAATGAGCACATGCATTGTGAATTAACATTTGCCGAATCTGCGAGTTCCAGAATCCGCCTACATAATCAATGGATTGTGTGGTTGTCCAGCCGATACGCTACGCCTCTTCCAGCCTCCTTATTTTAATGTTGATTTAACAGTGTTGAGCTTCTCATTGTGCTTGATATATCCCACCTATGTGCATCCGACTAGTACTATGTATATCTCACCGGTACTCCTTGATGTTGTTGCACTAATGTGTGCTTTCTACTGTGTTATTCTGACAGGCGCTCATTGCGCTTTTGTTTCATGTGCTTCTACTTTCTTTGCTTAAAATCAATAAAGAAATATTTAACACACACAGGGGATGTTGCATAACTTATTTTTTGAGGTATTATCTCCTGACCAGGACCTCAACCAGACAGCTCTCCTGGCAGAGTTGGCTAGGGTGGCTGATCTAGTGGATAATTTTACAAGGTCTGCTGAGGCATCTGATAGAAAAATTAGACGCCTGTTTTAGGACTGGGAGAGAGGCTAGGATGTCTTAAGAGGTGCCAGCTAGCAGGTGCTCCTCAAGCTGAGACAACCATAATGAAAGGGTCCTAGCAGTGCAAGTAGCTGCGATACTGGGCCGTAGCATAGCAGTAGAAGTGTCCCAAGATTTTTTGAGAATGGACTAGCACTTCTTGTCCATAGGGTCCCATAGAAGGCCCACATCTTCAAAGGGAAGTGAGGATTTTTTTTTAGAGATCCTGGTTATTGGTGCATCCACGTGAGGGGTTTTATCCGAGTGAGCGGAATCTGATTCACTAAAGGGATATTTGCGTTTGAAAATCTTAGAGGTTCATGCCCGTCGTTCAGGATCCTTCCATTCATTAGCAATTAATTTATTAATGTTCTCATGAACAGGGAACACCCGTATCTTTTTGTCCGCTAGCCCTCTGTACATGTGGTCCTGGATAGACAGGCTCTTTTGTATGCTCAATATTCATGGCCGCTCTAATAGTTAACAGCATGTCAGTGTCTTCCACCGAACATAGAGGCCTTCCTGAAATGTCGTTTGAAGAGACAGAGTCAGAGTCTAAGGACAATTCTCCTTCATCAAAGTCCACGTCGGACTCTATGGCGTATCTGGGACCATTTTAGAGGTGGAAGGTGATTGTTGGAGAGGCAAACCGGGATTCAAAAGCAGAGAACACTTCCTCTTTAATGATGGACCTGAGGCTATCAACCAGGCATGGTGATTCGTCTGCCATGACCTTTTCAGTACATTTCTGACAAACTGGTTTCTTAGAAAGGCTCCCCAGGTGCTTTTTACGAATTGCACATTTCCTCTTAGTGGAAGAATCTCCAGACTTCTTCCCCTAGGGTAAAGAAAAAAAATTCCTTTTAGGAAACTCCTCAAAGGATTTTTCTCTAAAAAAGGTACCTTCAACCAAAAGGTGGCCCCGGTGTGCAAGAAAAGGCAATGGTGCATACACAAGAGACAGCAGAAAAAAAAAAACTCACTGGGGAGGAGGCTTACCAGGCTTTGGAGGGTCTGCAGGCAGAGACATGCTGCTGGAACACTGCAAGGCCGCTGTAGACCCCATTCCCTTGGATAACCGGCACCCTATGAAGTACTTCCTGGTCACGTGGTCCCGCACGTTCGCTGATGCGGCGCGTGCACCCACGTGACCAATCTCGCACTGCCAGTCTCCTCCTTATGTAGCCCGGAAGGGAGCCGCATCGCCTGGGGTTGCCTGCCTAGATGCGGGACTTGCACCAAGGTGTCAGGAGGGCTCTTCTCTTGCCCCGAGGACTGACACCCTGCTATGGCCCTCCTGACCAGAGCCAGGGAAAAAAAGGTAAAAAAGGCTGCGCGGATGGTTAAGAGCAGGAGAGGTTACCCCCACTCACATCTCCACATCGACCCAGGAAACAAACTGGTGAAAGTCCAGGGGAGGAGGCTTTTAAAGGTTGTCTCCACGTTTGTTTCCTGTCCCTGGGGGCGGGGTAACCCTCCTGATAAGTGCCGTTATGGGGCGCATGGAAAAATATGCTTAACACAAAAACCTGACTTGAGAGCATTTACATGACCATATCCATTTTGCTTGCTGTGCGCAGGTTGACAAAGATGCAGCAGCGGTTGTGCGGGCATAATAGGAGTTGGACAAGCCCTTTAAGCTATTATAGATATATTTCCAAATATCATTAGGAGTAATAAAATGGTTGCTGTCCCATTAGTACACACAAAACCTGTCATAATCACACAGCAGGACAAGTTACTTCACAACACTGCTATAGAGCTGCCTCATCCTCCTCTGCTCTACTTGTCAGGTAGGAATTAAGTACACAGAGGAGACATGAAGTACAGGGGAGGGTGGGGGTGTGGATAATGAGCAGCAGCTCTTGTATGCAGTCTCCATTAGAAGTCTGTCCTGTCCATGCTCTGTACTTCATATCTCCTCATGGACTGCATTCCTTTAGGAGATTCAGCAGAAGATCTTATCTGTAGTCAGAATCATAAACCCTGACAAGTAGAGTAGAGAGGAGGCTGAGGCAGCTCTTACCTCACTGTTGTGAAGCAACTTGTCCTCCTGTGTTATTAGGACAGGTTGTGAGTGTACCAATAGGACGGCGGCCATTTTATTTCCCCTGATTGCTTCCCAGACAAAATGAGCTATTATAACTAATGAAAGTTATTTGGGAATATATTTATAATAAAGTAATAAAGTATTTCATTTACTTAATTCCATGAGAACCCTTTTAAGAACCCCATGAGAACGAGGGATGGCTTCTGCCATCGGCTGCTACAGCTACATTGTTTCAGCAGAGTGCCGTTTAGACACTACAATCTGCTCCCTGGAAATGAGGATTCAAATCTCACAAGACATTTACTCCCATTGTCCATTTCTGTACATCTCCACAAACCTCTAAGCAGTGGGGACCAGGTGTGACTATGGGCTCATACATTGCAGAGTGGCATATTGCCTTTTCTTTTAGCTGAAATAATGCACGAAGTCTGAAAGCATGGCACAATTTCCTGTCAGACTTATTCATTTCTATAAAAACCTTATGGTCTATGCAGAAACTAAGCCACGATGGCGTACGTGCACTAACCAACAGTTATAACATTTGTAATACTTACAGTCAGAGCTCATTCTTTTAAGTACGTGTGATTGCACATTTGAGTATTCCCTATGGTGCAAGAGTGCAATTTTATGTAAATCCTTCCATTCATATTTGTACACCATGTCATGTACTTCTTCCAAAGGCTCCTCTGTAACTGAAAAGAACAAGTGAACACATAAGGATCTGACAGTGTTGGGCAAGGTTCACATCTCTTTTGTAGATCCAGTAGTCTACTGTATCCAGTATAGCAGGACACTGTCAGATCCCAAATCCCTACAATGCGATCTAGAGAGCTTATGGCTGAAAGTCAGTCCTTTATAGTGAATGGAAGTCTGGTGGTGTCTAGATATGTTCGTACAAAGGGAGATTGAATGAATCCTAAGGCTGCTTTCACACAGTCAGTGTTTGGTCAGCGATTCTGAGCCAGAACTAGACCTGGGGCCAAAACACAAGAGATGCAAACCTGTGCATTGAACCTTCTTTGTGTAGCCTTTTACTCCTGGTTTAGGCTCCAAATCACTGACCAAAACAAAGCGTGTGAATAAGGTCTTAGGCTGCTTTCACAGTGTTTGATCAGCAGTTTCCAGTGATTGTGGGCCAAAACCAGGAGGAGTGAAGGTTACACAAAGCTATAATGCACAGGTTAGTACCTTAAAAAGAAAAAGGTTCAAGCTCCACGTGCTATTTCTTTATTTAGCTTCCATAAAACCAGACAAGTACTGTGACGCGTTTCAGGCTACATCATCTCTTGCCCTTCAAGGCATGAGGAGCTGGAACCTTCTTTTCTGGATTATCTGGGACCGTTGCCGAGTCCGCTTTTCCTGTGTCTCCAAGGTGTGGGTGAATGCTGCAGTGACTGTTTATTTTTCCTACAGGTTAGTGCCTGTTCTGTGTTTACCTGCACCTGGTTTTGGCTCACAATTGCCGATTGAAATCGCTGATAAAACACTTAGGCCCCTTTCACACAAGCATGTCCGGATGCGTTGCGGATGGGTTCAGTGAAAACTGTGCGATTTCACAGGCAAAGCCATTCAGTTTTGCCTGCGATTGCATTCAGTTGTTTCTGCGCGGGTGCAATGTGTTGACGCGTTTTTCACACGCGTGATAAACTGAAGGTTTACAAACATCTCCTAGCAACCAGTGAAAAACGCAATGTACCCGCACTTGCTTGCGGATGCAATGAGTTTTTCACGCATCCCCATTCATTTCTATGGGGCTAGGGATGCATGAAAAACGCAGAATATAGAACATGCTGCGATTTTCACGCAACGCACAAGAGATGCGTGAAAAAAACGCTCATGTACACAGACCCATTGAAATGAATGGGTCAGGATTCAGTGCGGGGGCAATGCGTTCACATCACGCATTGCACCCACGTGGAAAACTCGCTTGTGTGAAAGGGGCCTTAGTGTAAATAAAGCCATGCAGTGCCTGGTATGAATGAGACCGAGCTACATAAAAGCCTGCGTGACAGACATGCCACAGAGCTTTAATTTATACCAGAAATATGCCAATTTAGATCTGGTACATGGTCTGTCAGAAAAGGGACCAAATTTATTAAGCCTGGCACATCTTGCTCAGATAGTCTTTTCACCAAGACTGATGTATGGTGGAAAAAAGGACTGAGTATAACGTATCAAGTTTTAAGCCAGAAAAAAGGCAAGAAAGTTGTATCAAAATACGTGACTTATACCACATTATGAAAGAGGTGGATGTGGTGTAAGAGTGGCCATGGTTTAGTACTGCAATGAGTGACAGATTTATCATTGCGACTTTAAAAAACAATTCTCAATTAAGTTGTAAAAGCACACCAGCTTTGGGAGGTGGGGGGTGGCGGTGTCAGGGGTTGTGGCATAGGAATCATTACCTCATTTATCAAAAATGCCTAGGAGTAAAACTGTCTTTGTTGCCCATAGGAACCAATCAGAGCTCTGCTTTCATTTTTTCAGAGCCCTGTAGGAATTGAAAGCTGAGCTCTGATTAGTTGCTATGGGGAACTAACAGTTTTAATAGATGAGGCCCACGGAGTAGCATTTTTAGACAGTTTAGAGCAGCACCAAGTTCATCAAACCATGTGACTTTAAAATTTTGGCACACCTTTTGTCAATTGTAAGTGAAATCACACACAGAGGTCTTCTGCAAGTTTTGGTCTGGCCTAGTCAAGTTTGGGACCAACCTTTATGTTTTTCATCAAGTAGATCTTTTGTTATTCCCCAGATTTCTTCAATTTCGTGACCAGGGAGTTGGACAGAAGGGAGCGGAACAATTTCTTCAAGTGTGAGCCACTGTACCCAGTATTTTTTCGGAAGAAGTCCAGAAAAAAACAAGTCCTGTAATTGTCTGTTGTAAGGCAGGGTCCTGTACAACTTCTTCCACATGTACATAAGCTTAAAGGCTTGTTTGGGGACACAGCCAGCACAACCCATCCTAAAGTCAGAGCCAAAAGCAGCCTAAAGAAAAAACATTGCAGTCACCACTTCTTAAAGTGAGTGCACACAAGAGAACCCTAAATGGGTGTTATATAAAAGAAACAATACATATGTGCTGTATGGCATCCGGGCACATCTAGTTCTGCAACACTATTAAGGACCAACCGGCAGAAATGGTGCCAGAACACCAACAAAAGTAACCAGGTGCAGTCAAAAAGTCCCATGTAAATACACCATTCACATCCATGTTTTGAACTTACCTTCACATATGCAGCAGCAGATCCAGCAGGTTGTTCCATCACAGCAGCTTGCCAGATTTCATCAGATCCAGTTTAGCCAGATTCTACATTTAACCCCCAAATTCCCATTGACTATAATGGGGTCCATCAGTGACCCCACTTCTTTCTGGCAAGTGTCGGGTTTCAGTAGCACAAAAAAAATGTTGCATGCAGCAATTGGTCCAGCCGACAGCCAGCATTTGTGCTGGATCAGCCATGCCAGATATGAACATACCCTTACTTGCAAAACCAACTCATGGCACCTTAGCCTCTATGTGTGGCCAATCAATCACGTCAGCATGGATTATTAGCCTCAGAATGTTAAAGGGGTTTTCTTAGTGTTTTACACTGATGACCCATCCTCATGCAAGGTCTTCAGTATCTGATCGGTAGGGCATCCATATCCCAGAACCCATTGTCTAGGCTTAAGCGAATTGAGCTTTGGATCATAGATCAGAAGTCGATTCATTGAAAAACTTTGTTGGTAATGCGGTTTCTGCACAGCATTTAATGTGTAGGAAAACTTTGTCTCTGCCAAAGTCATGTCAGACTTACATATTCCTACCTGTGTACTTAAAAATATTTTTAAAATAGGAATCTGAAGTCTACTTCAGTATCTAGGTACCCACCAGTACCAAAGCTGACTTCGGATTCCCATTTTAAAAATAGTAATTCACTGAAGTCTAAAGTAACTTCGGCAAAGACAACGTTTGGTTCCACGGAGCCCATACTGTTTCTGTATGGAATTAAAATGTATTACAAACCAAGTGTTTTTAACAACTCAACATCTGATCTATGATCCGAAGCTTGACTTGCTGAAGCCTACTCTTGAAGATCAGGCTGCAGTGTAGCTGTTGAGTGCTGCAGGCTCTTCCTGGGCTACAGTGTCACGTTTATTGGTCACATTGCTCATGTGCAGCTCAGTCCCATCCAAGTAATTGGGACTGCAATACCAAGCACAGCAGCTATCCAGTGGTAAGCTAAAAGGAGACTGTGGCGTTTACTGGAGAGCCATGGCCTCTTCAAACAGCTAATTTACAAGGACACCATGTGTCAGACCCCCACCACTCATATTGAATGATAAGTCATCAGTAAAAAACACTCGGGAAAACCCTTTAAAAAGGGCACTTAAAGCCCCATACATCTCATATCACTTGAGTTAACCACACCTTTCCCTTAAGGGGGTATTACATGGAACTCATTGAAAATATAAAGGCTCTGTAACCAGGATCAACCCTATTAAACCAGACATACTGGTTGTTAGGGCTCATGATGGATTAAGACTAGGGCTGCACGATATGGGAATTTTGTGTGATTGCAGCACTAAAAATTGCGATAACGATATGCAGTGCGATATTTTAAAGGGAATTGTGGTAGAGGTCTATTTGCTTGCATTTTCAAGGCAAAAGCACACAAATTACTGATAATGCTGAAATTTAGTTATGCTTAACTCAAGAACTGAAATGCACAGTGTTTCAACATCTTTTACTAAATTAAACATTTGCATTACTGCAAAAGTACAAAATACAAAACTTGCCATTTTCTTAATAGCACTGCACAGAACAGATAAATAGAATGGATATAAGAACATGTGTTTATAAAAATAACGACTTTCCACCAGCCCCTCCTCCCTCCCCGCACTGTAACTGATGCATCGCCGGTCGCGCTGTGCAGCATAGTGGCCGGCGATGCATCAGTGTCAGCCACATAAGAAGTCAACCATCGCTTTATAAGATGTACTGCAATTTCCCCCAATTGCTTTGGCGATATATTGTGCAGGCCTAATTAAGACTATACATTTTTGTCTCCATGATAAATGGCTCCAGAGAAATCTGCTTTTTTATTCATATGAAAACGAGCAATTGGAGCACCAGGAGGCGGGGCTGAATATTTTGAGCACTGCTTTGTAACACCCCCTGCGCTCTGAACACTCCCCCTATCCTTGATTGACCAAGCTACACATGCTGAGGGCAGAGCTGTGTCCTTCCATGTTAATATCAAACTCTAAACCAGGCATCCTCAACCTGCGGCCCTCCAGCTGTTGTAAAACTACAACTCCCACAATGCCCTGCTGTAGGCGGATACCTGTATGCTGTTTGGGCATGCTGGGAGTTGGTTTTGCAACAGCTGGAGGGCCACAGTTTAAGGATGCCTACTCTAAACTATAGCGTCACCACACTGAGATCTGCTCAGAAAGCAAATATACATATTACTGCTTTATTTACAGGTACAATATAAGATCATACAGACACCAGTAATATGTGTCATCTTATAAGCATAGAAAAACCTATATCTCCATGTGGTAATGCTATAGCTTAGTGGTCTACCCTGTATGTAGGCAGTCCCAAGAGAGACATGTTTTCTATTTTTTTAGTATAATATATAAATCATGATAATCCCTTACTATATTAGAATTTTTTTGCACTTAAACCCATTACCTGTTTATTCGAAGACAAAACATGATTATTAAGAAACCAGTAACATTTGTTCGCTTTCTAAAAAACATTCTCAATATGATAAGGACATTCAAACCATGGATCTCTACATGCAAAACAAATAGCTTAACCTAAGCTATAGCATTGCCACATAGAAATGCATGTTTTTCTATACTTCTAAGCGGGTTCTGTATGATCATATTCTGACTGAATAAAGTAGTAATATGTAGACTAGCGTTCTGAGCAGATCTCAGTGTAGTGAAGCTACAGTACATAGTGATATTCACATGCTTGCACAGTCTTGGGCACCGCTCTGCCCTCAGCCTGCTGTCTTGCCCCGCCAATCAAAGGGAAAGAGCATGTGCAGCGCACAGGGCGTGTTACATAGCAGTGCTCAGACAACTCAGCCGCACCACTTGGCGCTCCAATTCCTCATTTGCATAACTGATTTCTCAGCAGCTGTATATAGTTTTAAAGGGGATTGGAAGCCCCAAACATCTCATTATTTGAGTTAACCACACCTTTCCCTTAAGGGGGTATTACCAGGATCAACCCTATTAAATCAGACATACTGGCTGCTAGGGCTCATGCTGCCCTTCAGGCATTTGGACACAACTGTACAACCAAATTGCAAGTGGCTTACTGCATTTGAACGTACAGTCGCGTCCAATCTGCTTACCAGGGCTGTGACACTATGGTGTCACAGCCCCGGAGTCTCCACTCTCCCTGAGAGCAGAGACGGCAGGGAAGCCAGCAAGGGACCCATCAATTGCTCCGATTGTTTAGTCTCTGCAGACTAAAATTGGAGCGCTTCAGTGACAAGATGCTGGTTTCAGGCTGTGATCTCCACACTGATTCTGTCCCCATATTGTGCCATTTCCCCCCAGGGTAATGGTAGCAGCTCCATTCCTGAGTCGCTGCCATCAGCAGAGTGTCAGCTGTAACTTACAGCTAACACTCTGCTGCAACGGCTGAAATAAGTGCTGGCATCGCTCTCGGGCGTTTAACCGCATAGATACCACGGTAAGTAGCCGCCCCCGCAGCATCCATAGGGTTGAGGGAGGGAACTCCCCCTTTCTTCCATCGGACTGCCGCTGCTATGATGGCAGCGGCATGATGGTTGCCATGGCAACCAGGCGCCTTAACAAAGGTGTCCTCACTGCCATGTACCTAAGGCTTGTCAGATCCTGAAGGATCAGCCTTGGTGTAAATGTAGCACTGACAATACAGTGCATTGCAATAGATTACTTTTGCAATGCTTGTATATGCATCAGGCCCACTGGATCTTCAAGATCCAAATGGGTCTTGATAAAAATAAGTAAAGAAAGTTAAAAAGTGTAAAAGAAAATGAGAAAAATAAAAATTAAAATGGTCTTCATATCCGTTCATTTACAAGTCAATAAAAAACAAACAAAAGAAAAACACATGATTGGTATTGTCGCGTCCATAACGACCTGATCTATAAGTGTCATGTTACTAATCCCATGCGGTGAACGCTGTAAAAAACAGTAACGGAATTGCTGTTTGTCACCTCACTGCCACAAAAAAAAAAAAAAGTGATAAAAAAAAAAAGACATATGTACCCAAAAATGATACCAATAAAAACTACATCCCACAAAAAAAAAAAAAGCCCCCATACAGCTATATGGGTGAAGAAATATCGGTAGTTAGTCTTACCGGTAACGTTCTTTCCAGGAGTCCGACATGACAGCATGTCCAATCCAATCTCTGTAGGGACAGGAAGTGAGACAGGTTAAAAGCCCCCCCCCCCCCTTCCCTCCAATCTCCAGTGTTTTCTAAATTACTACACCGGATGGATGCAACACAATTTTATTGCTATTGTGATATACAATGTTAACTTCACACTGAATCACAAATATAGGGAGGGAATTAGGAGTGCTGTCGTGTCGGACTCCTGGAAAGAACGTTACCGGTAAGACTAACTACCGATTTCCAGGACGTCCTCCATGACAGCACATGGGAGAGTTACCAACTTAACCCCTAGGGAGGGACTACCGCTTGAAGAACCTTTTGTCCAAAGGCAAGCTGGCGATTGGACGGTAGGTTCAACCTGTAATGTTTACAAAAGGTGTTATAACTAGTCCAGGTGGCTGCCTGACAGATCTGGTCTATAGAGGCGTTTCGCCTTCTCAGCCCATGAGGCTGCTACTGCTCTAGTGGAATGAGCTCGAATAGAGATAGGACAGGGCTTATCCTGAAGACGGTAAGCTTCTTCAATGGTTGATTTGATCCACTGGGTCAAAGTCCTCTTAGTCACCTTCTTTCCTTTTCCTCCTCTGCCGAACTGAACAAAAAGGTTTGAGTCCTTCCTATCTGGTTCTGTTCGGTGAAGATATTCAAGGACTGCTCTGCGGACATCAAGGCATTGGAATCTCTCCTCCTCCTGGCCTCTAGGAGAGGCGTAGAAGGAGGGTAAGAAAATCTCCTGGTCTCTGTGAAAGGAAGATACGACTTTCGGAAGGAACCCTGGATCCAGCTTTAGAATGATTCGATCCGGAAGGACTCGTAGGAAGGGCTCTTTCATAGACAGGGCCTGTAGCTCCCCAATTCTGCGCGCTGAGGTGATGGCCACTAAGAAGGCCGTCTTCCAGGAGAGAAGTTTTAGAGGGATAGCGTCCAGTGGCTCAAATGGCGCCCTACAGAGGGTATCTAGGACTAAGGATAGGTCCCACGGAGGGACGATCTGTCTCAGAGTGGGTCTTAGTCTGGATATAGCCTTTACGAACCTCTTTACTCCAACGATGCTCCGCAAGAGGATAGTCCAGGAAGGATGATAATGCAGAGATCTGGACTTTGATTGTGCTAGGACGTAGCCCTAGGTCAAAGCCCCTTTGTAGGAAGTCAAGAACTTGAGCGATGGAAGGAGATGAACTAAACGGGTGCGAATCTCCCAGCCAAGAATTAAATCTGTTCCAGATCTTTTTGTAGATGGCATTTGTCACAGGTTTCCTACTCTTCTGTAGGGTGGAGATCACAGCATCCGACAAGCCCTTTCCGCTCAGCATTCTCCTTTCAGGATCCAGGCCTTCAGATTCCATTTCTCTAGATTTGGGTGAAGTAGTGACCCCTGAGTGAGAAGGTCCGGTCTCCGAGGGAGAGACATTGGCTCCTCCATCTTCAATCTGTCTAACAGAGGATACCAGCTCCTTTTGGCCAAGCCGGACCTATGAAGATGAATCTTCCCGCACTCTCGCTGATCTTCCTCAAGGTAGCTGGAATGAGCGGAATTGGAGGGAATACATAGGCTAGCTCCATACTCCATGCTTTTGACATTGCATCTATCCCTAGAGGATCTCCGCTGGGATCTAGGGAAAAGAATTGGGACACCTGGGCATTCTCTTTGGAGGCCAGAAGGTCCACCTGGGGGTACCCCATCGCCTGCAGATCCGAAGAAAGACTTGCTTGTTCAGCATCCATTCCCCAGGATGGAATCTCCTTCTGCTCAGATAATCTGCAGTAACGTTGTCCCTCCCTTTGATATGGAGGGCCGAGATAGAGAGAACATTTCGCTGAGCCCAACGAAAATCCTGTCTGCTACTGCTTGAAGACCCGGGTTCTGAGTTCCCCCTGGTGTCTTATGTAACAGACTGTTGTCACATTGTCGGATAGGACCTGAACGTGATTTCCTCTCAGGAGACATTCTGCTGCTTGGAGAGACTTTAGGACCGCCATTAGTTCCCTTACGCTTGAGGACCGCTGACTGTCTGGAAAGGACCATGAACCCTGGAAGAATTGATCCTCGACGTGAGAACCCCAACCGGACATGCTGGCGTCGGTCACCACTGTTAGACAAGGTCTTCTTACCCAGTGCACCCCTCTCTGCAGGTTGGCAGGAGATGTCCACCAGTTCAAAGCATCCCTTACTGAAGTGGGAATTCTGATCCTTCTGTCTAAGGACGCCTGGTCTCTGTCCCATCTGGACAGGATTAGGTTCTGTAAAGGCCTTGAGCGGATCTGGGCCCACTGGACCATCTGGATACAGGACGTCATTAGGCCTAGAATGCGCATCGCTTCTCTGAGGGAACAGAACGTCTTGTCTCGGAAGGAGGAAATTTCCTCTATGAACGCGTTGCATTTTACTTCTGGAAGAAAAGACATTTGTTTTTTGGAATCCAGGAGGGTTCCTAGAAAGACTTTCTTTACACTCAAGTTGAAATCTGATTTTTCTAGGTTGATTATCCACCCTAAATCTTGGAGTACCTTTAACGTTACCTGAAGATGGTTCTGTAGAAGGACCTCTGAGGATGCCGACAGGAGAAAGTCAGTCCAAGTACGGGATTATAGTTATTCCCTGTTGTCTCAGGAAGGCCATTATCTCCACTATCAGCTTCGTGAAGATGCGAGGAGCACTTGAGATCCCAAAGGGAAGACATTGGAACTGAAAGTGATGCACCCTGCCGTCTAACTTTATTGCAAACCTGAGGAACTGGTGATGACTGGGATGTATGGGGACATGATAGTAGGCATCCCTGAGATCTATGGTGCACATCATGGCCCCTACTGGAATTAGTGGAACTGTTGAACGAATCGACTCCATCTTGAATCTGAAGTATTGGATCCATTTGTTCAAGAATTTTAGGTTTATAATAGTTCTTAGAGAACCGTCTGGTTTTTTTACCCAGAAAAGCTTGGAATAATGGCCTAAGCCCTGCTGGGCCTTTGGAACAGGAACTATTGCTTCCAGTCTGCAAAGTTTCTCTAAGTCCAGAGTCATTTGATTTTTTAGAGACGGAGACTGAGGTGTTGTGATGCAAAATCTCTGTGGGGAGCTGGCTGAACTCTATCTTGTACCCCTCGCGTACTAACTGGAGTACCCAGGGGTTTTGCGGTTATCTGAGTCCACTGATGACTGAAGAAGCGAAGTCTCCCCCCCACTGGAATGGCGTCACTTATTCTGGTAGGAGGAAGAATTGGGTTTAAGGAGGAACCCTCTCCCCTTTCCGCCCTTAGGGTAGCTCCACCTGCCCGATTTGCCTTTCCCTCTGTTAGAGAAATTCTGCGTCTGTCCCTGGCCAGTGTTTTTACGAAAGGACTGGGACCTTTTAGTTCTGTCCTCCGGAAAGCCCTTTTTCTTGTCTGCCGCACTTTCAAGGATTGTATCCAAGACTGGACCAAACACATGCGACCCAGAAAAGGGGATTGAACAGAGCTTATTCTTTGAAGCCATGTCCCCTGACCAGCTTTTCAGCCACAGAGCCCTCCTAGCCGAATTCGCCAGAGTGCTGCTTCTAGCTGAAATTCTGATACTCGGCTGAGGCGTCCGCCAGGAAGGCCGTAGCCATCTTAAGGGGAAGGGATTCCAGAAAGTCTTCCCTTGGGGTTTTTAATCTAAGGTGGTTCTCCAACTGGTTTAGCCACAACGCCATAGACCTGGCCACCGAGGTAGCGGTAATGTTCGTGTTAATGAGGGTAGATGAACACTCCCAGGCTTTTTTAAGGAGCCCCTCAGTCTTCCTATCCATAGGGTATTTTAGGTTAGAGGAGTCCTCAAAGGGGATGGAGGTCTTTTTTGTAACCTTGGCCACCTGGATGTCAATCCTGGGAACTTCGTCCCACAACTTAGTATCCTCAGGATTAAATATCAAACGATTTTTAAACTCTTTAGGAATAATTAGTTTCTTCTCAGCGCATCTCCATTCTTCCAGAATTATTTCTTTCAGATGGGCATTTACGGGAAAAAGGCGAGTCTTTTTAGCCCTCAATCCCCCAAACATCTCGTCCTGAATGGATACGGGAGGGCTGGCTTCCTCTATCTGCATAGTGTCTCTAACTGCATGGAGGAGGGCGTCTAGATCCTCAGAAGAAAATAGGTATTTCTTAGCGTAATCAGAAGAACCCGAGGCGGAAATGGCATCTTGCTCAATCTCTCCGTCTGAAATTTCCTGATTATCAGAATCAGAGACCTCCTGAGTCCTCCTTTTTGGCGGAGGGGAGTCAGGTTGAGACGGGGGAGGCGGAGGGTTCAAAGAAGAAACCGTAGCCTGTACTTCTTCACAAACGATATTTCTATGTTCCGTGAGAAAGGACGGCTGCTCATCCTTAACAAGTTTGGAAATGCAATCGGCACATAATTGCTTTTTATATGAAATGTGCATCTTCTCCCCGCAAGTCGCACACTTTCTCGGCTTCTTCTTGGCGTCCTGGATAGACAACTGCCCAGAACCTTTTTTATCCTAGGAAAAAAAAATCAGAGAAAAACCGTGCTCAAGACTGGGGGGGGAGAATCCCAAGAATTTAAGGATAAGGACACTTACATGAGGTGCAGCAGAGGAGTCAGACAAAATCTCAGATTTGGCTGACATCTGGGGTTCCATAGTGAACGAACACGGTACACAGCGGAAAGCAATCACAGCGGAAAGCGATACCCCGGATAAGGAACCACAGCGGATAGCGATCCCCACTGGGGCTTACCTTCCACCTCTGCTGCCGCGCTGCCCCCTTGATATAGGGGGACTCAACCCCCAGGAGGGGGGAGTCGACCCCTGAGCGCGAACCCTGATTTCCGGGTCTCCAGCGTTTGTCCTGGGCGCCGCCATCTTGTTTCCGGTTGACCCGGATGTGACGTCATAATAGCGTCACGCGCTGCGTCGCCAGGACGGGAGAGCGCCGCTGCGCCCAGAGCTCCCGGAGGAGAAGCGGCTACAGCGTCCCGCCTACCGCCGCCCATGGTAGGCCGGGACAAGCTAGAGAACCCCCGGAGGGGGAGCTAGCAGGGACCAACGGGACGCTGCCCGCACAGGGCCGAGAGGAGAGTACGGGACCCCCGACCGGACCTGGCCCCAGGTGCCTCGGTAAGCACCCTCTTCTAAAGGAATTCTGCCACACATCCCATCCCTGTAGGGACAGAAAGACACTGGAGATTGGAGGGAAGGGGGGGGGCTTTTAACCTGTCTCACTTCCTGTCCCTACAGAGATTGGATTGGACATCCTCCCATGTGCTGTCATGGAGGACGTCCTGGAAAAAAATGTTATGGACTTTAGTATATGGCGATGCAAAATATTTTTTTTTAGAACAAAAAGGGATTTTATGCTGAAAAAGTAGTAAAACAAACTATTTTATTCTGTGGGTTCATACGGTTGTGGCGATACCAAATTTATATAATCATAACTTACCACTAAAGGAACCCTATTAAAATAAACACCAACAGAATTGCCATTTTTGCCCTCTTCACCAGGGCTGTGGAGTCGGAGTCGGAGTCGGAGTCGAGGAGTCGGAGTCGGAGGCAATTTTGGGTACCTGGAGTCGGAGTCGGAGTCGGCAAAAAATGGACCGACTCCGACTCCTACTAGATTTAAATTGGAATAAAAAAAAATTGGAATAAAAAAAAAGCAAGTTTAAATGTCCCAATTCAGATAAAGTTATAATTAATTACTTCTCTACTGTAAGAATAAAGGCCAATGCATGCAGTGCGTCACGTTACCGCTAAACAAAGACGTTAAGTGACCGTGAAGAAGCATGCTTTTCATATGCTTTACTATGCAGTTAAAGGGACACTGACAGGCTGATTTACCGGCTAAAGATATATCTGCTGGTATTCATCAGAGGATTAGGAATACAACTAGACGACTGTTACCCCCAGTTGAGGTTTACTTGTGTTTAAAAATGTTTTAATCAATATGCAAATTCTCTACCTTTGTGCCCAAGGGGCAGGCGCACATGTAGAGTACTGGCAGCACTAGACAGGACTAGGTAGCGAGGAGGAAGAGAGAAAGCTGGCACAGCCTCAGCATAGCCAGATGAGGCTGCTGCCAGCACTCTACACGTGCGCCTGCGCAGGAATTCAGCGTTCGGCTAGCCTGAAAAAAAGGCCAGTGCAGTGAATAATAACGAGGGAAACAGCGCTGGGAAAATGTACTTCGGGCAAGGCTAAGCACAAATCCGCAGGAGACGCTGCCCCATTGGGCACAAAGATAGTAAATTTGCATACAGATTAAAATGTTTTTTAAACACAAGTACAGTTTAACTGGGGGTAACATTAGTATAGTTTTATTCCTAATTCTCTGATGAATACCAGTATATATATATCTTTAGCTGGAAAATCAGCCTGTCAGTGTCCCTTTAAGGAGCGGCAATACTTACACTTTCCATTGTCTTGTGGTCTGCTGTTACAGGGAACCCATGGTTATCCTAGCCTCTCACTGATAACTGATTAAGGACTGGAGACACTTGTATAAGTGAAGGGAATGGATAGTCAATAGTTCAAGACTGAAGCTGTAAACCATTTGAAAAACTGCTATCATTCAGCTAAGGCTATAAAACATGTAAACTCAGATTGTTAGCTTAAATTTTAAACATGACTATGGGATTCTACTAGGAAAATCATGTTTTAAAATAAATGCCCCTTCCCCTGCCCCTTCCTGGATCCTCCCACTGCTCTATCTTAAGCAGAAGATCAGCACACAAAGGAGAAGGCAGCAGCTTCTGCTCAACTACCTCTCTATGCTAGAGGAGATTAGAAAAACTTGGTGGAACAGCTTCGTATTTGCATATTATATACAGAGGAGTCGGAGTCGAGGAGTCGGAGTCGGAAGTTTCAAAATCTGAGGAGTCGGAGTCGGAGTCGGACAATTTATCTACCGACTCCACAGCCCTGCTCTTCACCTCCACAAAAAGATATCAAACAGACATATGTAAACAGAAAGGATATCAATAAAATCTACAGCCCGTCCCGAAAAAAAAGCCCACATACAGCAACATTGGTCAAAAAATAAAAGTGTTATGGGCCCTAAACTAATTTCAGCAAGTTACATGTCAGAAAATCCTGATGCTGCCGTGGCCCCAAACAGCAGTTTACGACATCTGGGGTTGCCATATTCAGGAAAAAATGCATGGCAAATTGTGGGGTGCATTTTCACCTGTTACCCCTTGTGAAAATGGAAAATTTGGGCTTAAAGCAACTTTATTTTGGAAATAAAAGTTAATTTTTCATTTTTACAGCCATGTTTCTAAATTCTATGAAATGCTTATTGGGTCAAAGCATTCACTTCACCCCTAGATTTATTCCTTGAGGTGTAGTTTCCAAAATGGGGGTCACTTTTTGGGGGTTCTTTTTCTAGGGGTACCCCAGGGTCTCTTCAAATATGACATGGCACATAAAAAACCATATGGCGTTCCTTTCCCTCTGCACCCTGCCGTGTGCCCATAAAGCAGTTTACGGCCACACATGGGGGGGGGGGGGGGTTCTGTAAACTGCAGAATCAGGATAATAAATATTGCGGTTTCTTTGGCTGTTAACTCTTGCTGTGTTCCAGGAACATTGGATTTAAATGGAAAATCTGAACAAAACAAAAAAAATTTAGATTTTTAAATGTCCCCTCCAATTTGCTTTAATTCTTGTGGAACACCTAAAGGATTAATAAAGTTTGTAAAATCAGTTTTGGATAACTTGAGAGGTGTAGTTTCTAAAATGGGGTAATTTATGGCTGGTTTCTACTATGCAAGTCCATTAAAGTGACTAACTGAACTATCCCTCAAAAATGTGGGTTTTGGAAATTCTTACATTTCATCAATAAAAGATTCCTAGAATATGAGATACCGAGAATGTACTTGTGATAATTCCTATCTGTTAAACATTGTTTACATATTCTTGTATATGCATTTAACTAATTATAAAAATTATAAAAAAAAAAAAAAAAAAAAAAAAAAAAAAATCAATAAAAATATTGAAGGAAATTCTTACATTTCCTTAAAAAAACAAAAAAACAAATTACTTACCGGTAATTCCCTTTTCTTGAATCCTCCATGACGGCATACCATGAGAGATGACCCGCCTCCAACCAGGTAGGGACAGGAAGTATAAAACGGACCCTCCTCCAGCTAAGCCTCAGTGTCTTCTGGACCGACAGCCTAGAGAATCCGCTCGTTCACATTTTTTTTTTTTTTTTGCAACACCCCACACTCACACACATGCACCCAACACCTATTGTCTTGTGCTTTTTTTTTTTTTTTGGGGGGGGGGAATCCCTGCCGTCATGGAGGATTCAAGAAAAGGGAATTACCGGTAAGTAATTTGGTTTTTCCCTTTCATCCTCCATGACGGCATACCATGAGATATATCAGATTAATGACTTTTTAGGGGGGGATGACAGCTTCTAACACTCTTCTACCGAAATTTAGGTCCTGTCTGAAACCTGTATCTACCCTGTAGTGTTTTATAAACGTATGAGGGCTGGACCATGTTGCCGCTCTGCAAATTTGGTCTAAAGATACATTTGCTCTCTGGGCCCAAGATGTCGAGACTGATCTTGTAGAGTGGGCTCTAAGGTTACTCGGGGGGAAACCCCCATAGAGTTGTAAGATTCTATTATAGCTAGTTTGATCCACCTAGCTAAGGAATCCTTTGTAGCCTTATGTCCTTTGAATCTTCCCTGAAACTGTATAAACAAAGCATCTGTCTTTCTGAATTCCCTGGTAGCGTCCAAATAGATCTGAATGGCCCTACAGACATCAAGGCTATGAAATTTTTTCTCTCCCTCAGTTTTTGGATTCTGACAAAAGGATGGAACCACAATCTCTTCTTGTCTATGAAAATTGGACACTACTTTTGGGGCAAAGGTGGAATCTAACCTGAACACCATCTTATCAGGAAATGTTATGAGAAAAGGTTCTCCTATTTTAAGAGCTTGAATCTCACAGACTCTGCGTGCGGAGGTAATTGCTATCAAAAATAAGACTTTAATAGTAACATATTTCAGAGCAATTCCTGACAAGGGTTCAAAGGGAGCTATTGTTAGACCTGACAAAACTAGGTTTAAATCCCAGGGGGGAACAAATGGCCTAATGAAAGGTTTAATCCGGTCTGCCCCTTTTAAAAATCTTATGATCCATGGGTGGTCTGCGATTTTTATATCAAAGACTGCGCTTAACGCAGAAACATGCACCCTCAGGGTATTGGGGCGCAATCCTTTGTCAAACCCTCCTTGCAAAAAACTCAGAACTGACTGTATAGAGAAAGCCTGGTAAGAGTTTCCCGTTTGTGAGCACCAGTCACAAAACTTTGCCCAGACTCTAGAATAAATCTTTGAAGTAACTATTTTTCTGCTTGCTGCCATTGTATCAATTACTCTATCTGAAAGGCCCTTAGCTCTCAACGTTAGCCTTTCAGATGCCAGGCAGCCAGGTGTAGTCTTTCTACCTGCGGGTGATAGACCGGACCCTGAGAAAGAAGATTTTCCGTCCATGGCAGAATCCACGGACTCCCCAAGGCCATCTGTTTTAGCAGAGGAAACCAAGGTTTCTTGGCCCACAGAGGAGCTATTAATATTACATGAGCTCTCTCTTGGTAAATCTTCTTTATTACTCTTGGTAGCAGTGCTAGAGGAGGGAACGCGTAAGCTAGTCTGAAGTCCCACTTTTGAGCCAGAGCATCTACGCCTATGTTCCCATCGTGTGGGTTTAGTGAAAAGAATTTTTCCACCTTCGTATTTTGGGCTGACGCAAATAGGTCTACTTGTGGGACACCCCACCTCTTGCTTAGGTCCGCAAAGATCTCTTGATCCAGAGACCACTCTGTTGACCTTAAGGGAACACGGCTTAAAAAATCCGCCTTCCTGTTCAGAGAACCTTTCAGATGAACTGCCGATAAGGTTCTTACGTGAAGTTCTGCCCAGGAAAAAAATTCTTCTGACAATTTTTCTAGTTTCTCGCTCCTTGTTCCTCCTTGATGGTTTATGTATGCTACTACTGTAGCATTGTCTGATCTTATTTGTACATCTTTTTTCATCAGATGCTGGGAGAAAACTTTCAACGCCTCCCAAACTGCCCCTAGCTCTCTCAGGTTTGAGGACTGGCTCGACTGTTCTCTGGACCATTTTCCCTGACAAGACTGGGAGGAGCAATAAGCCCCCCAGCCCCAGAGGCTTGCATCTGTGGTGATGGTCAGAATCTGTTCTGGGGACCAACCTACCCCCTTCCTTAGGTGTACTGGATCCAGCCACCATTGGAGAGAATCTTTCACCCAGGAGGGAATCATAACCCTCTGATCCAGAGACTCCCGTCTCCTGTTCCAACCCTGTAGTAACCATTTCTGCAGAACACGAGTATGAAATTGTGCCCATTTTACCACAGGAATGCACGCTGTTAAGGACCCTAGCAGCTTCATAACCCCTCTGACTGAGCAACTGGCATTTTCTGTGAATTCCGAGACTGCCCTCATGACGCCGGATACCTTTTCTTCTGGCAGAAAGGTTTTCTGAAGCACGGAGTCCAAGCAGGCGCCTAGGAATTGTAGTCTTTGTGAAGGAACAAGCTTTGATTTTTCCCAATTTATTATCCATCCCAATTGGGTCAATACCTGACACGTCACAGAAATATTTTTGTGAAGTTTTTCTTCCGAATCTCCTACAATTAAGAGGTCGTCTAAATAAGGTACTATCAGAATGTTCCTCATTCTTAAGTGTGCCATCACCTCTGTCATAATTTTCGTGAATACCCTTGGGGCTGTTGTGATGCCAAAGGGAAGGACCTGGAATTGAAAATGGTGCATCTCTTCCCCTAGATATACCGCAAACCTTAGGAACTTTTGGGCTTCGGTACACGATAATATGCGTCTTTTAAGTCGATTGATGCTAAAAAATCCCCTTCTTTTAGTAAATTTATGGTGGATTTCAGGGACTCCATTTTGAATCTTTCGTATTTTATAAACTTGTTTAGTTTCTTTAGATTTAGAATTAACCTGAACTTCCCGTTGGGTTTCTTTACCAAAAATACAGTGGAATAGAATCCCCTTCCCCGTTGGGGTGGAGGTACTGGAATGATGGCTTTTTGGGTTAAAAGGTTCCTGATCCCTTCTTCTAACCTTTCTTGAAAAAGGGGGGATTTCTGCACCGGAGTTACCTTGAACCAGCATGGCGGAGGAGGAAGGCTGAAGAAAATGTCGAGACCTTTTAAAACAATGTTTAGAACCCAGGGATTTTGGGTAATAAGCTCCCAAGCTTCTCGAAAAAATTGTAGTCTTCCTCCCACCGAAACGCTGGCGTCATTGTTTTGAATTTTCGGGATTTTTGGGGGTGAACAAAAACCCCCTATTTTTACCCTGGATTTTCCCTTTCCAACTACCTCTATCCGTCTTTTTGGAATAGAAATTTCCTCTCTTTGTTCTATAAAAGGGACACTTCCTTTTGCTAGTATCTTTGGGAAAGGATTTTTTATTATCTGCCGCTTTTTCCAGGATAGTTTCCAGATCTTGTCCAAACATTAAATTACCGTGAAAGGGTAGATTACATAGCTTCATTTTTGACGCTACGTCCCCAGTCCATGACTTCAACCATAGGGCTCTTCTTGCTACCACAGATAAACCAGAGGTTCTTGCCGCCATTCTCACTGACTCTGCTGTAGCATCCGAGACAAAATCAACTGCTTTTAACAGAAGAGGAAAGGCATCTTTTAAACTATCATACGGAGCCCCCTCCCTAACGAGTACCTCTAGTCGTTGTAACCATTTTTTCATGGAACGGGAAACTGAGGTGGCTGCAAGATTAGGTTTGAACACTGCTGCCGATTCCCAAGTTTTCTTTAAAGTGGCATCTACTTTTTTGTCCATGGGATCTTTTAATGATCCTATATCCTCAAAGGGCAGGGAATTTGAACCTTTAACCAGTTTAGAGAGGGATACATCAACCTTAGGACAGGTCGTTAATAAGGACTCGTCATCTTCACTAAACGGAAGTCTATGTCTCATTGTTCTGGAAATAAACAGTCTCCTATCTGGTGATTTCCACTCCCTTTTAATCATGTCCATCATGTTACTATGTACTGGGAATACACGTCTTTTTTTATGCTCAAGACCCCCATACATTTCATCTTGGACAGATCTGTGAACTTTTTCATCAGCCAAGTCCATTGTCGTCCTAATTGCTTTGACTAATTCACTAGTGTCTTCGGACGAAAAGAGAAAACTTCGGAATTCTGAGTCAGAACCTGAAGAATCATCAGGCTCGTCACTATCAGATCCAGAATCCGTATTTAAATCGGAAGAAGCAGATACACATTCTCTGCCTCTTGATTTAGTTTTGTGGCTGGCCGAGACTGGATTGAAAGTGGGCAGTTCAGACAAGACAGAACGCATCTCCTCCCTAATCACGTCTCTCAACTCATCCCTAATGGACGGAACTAGATCTTTGGCCATAGCAGCCGTGCAGTTCTTACAAAACTTCCTGCTATACTTGTCAGGCAACTTCACTGCACAACTCACACACTTCATACTACTAGAAGATTTTGCTTTTTTAGCCACATCTTTATCGCTCTGCAGGCAATCAGAATGGGAGAAAAAACATAACAGAAGGGAGGACATTAATACCAATTATAAAAAAACTACATCCCTTTTTTCCCTTGTAGGGAACTCACGGTGGTAGCATTTCCTGAGGGATCCATTTGTCCTGCTGCAGTGTCAGCCATCATAGCTGGCTTACAGCCTCTCTTAAATCTCCCCTCACCTGCAGACCTCAGATCAGTGGGTGACCTCCGTCTTGATCTGGCGCGCCTTTCATAGCTCCGCCCCTTCCGGTCGTCGCGCTACCCGGAAGTCCCGGTGGAACGCACCGGACTTCCGGTGACGTCATCGCAAGCGCCGAAATCGGCGCGATGAGGAGCTGTATGCCGGAGGAACTAAATAAGTGTCCGGCCAACACATGGCTCCCCCCCCCGGCGCAGTAGAAGGGAGGAGAACGGCAGGGTCCCCTACCAAGACGCCCAGCACCTGAACAACTCCAAGATAGGAGGTAGGAGCTGCCTGCCGGCATGTGTAAGGCATTCCTTGAATTTTCCACCTCTGCTGCCTTAACAGAATGTGGACCCATGGCAGTTTGCCATGAGTGATCACCCATCTCCCACCTGGAGGGACAGGAAGACACTGAGGCTTAGCTGAAGGAGGGTCCGTTTTATACTTCCTGTCCCTACCTGGTTGGAGGCGGGTCATCTCATGGTATGCCGTCATGGAGGATGAAAGGGAAAAATTATATACATACACACACATTTACAAAATGATGCAAATTAGACACAGGGAATGTAAAGTAACTATTTTTATAAAATAAGGGCTCTTTCACACTAGCGTTTTGGTTTTCCGGCATAGAGATCCGTCGTCGGGTCTCTATGCCGGAAAAATCCTGATCAGTTTTATCCCAATGCATTCTGAATGGAGAGAAATCCGTTCAGGATGCATCAGGATGTCTTCAGTTCAGGACCGGAACGTTGTTTGGCCGGAGAAAATACCGCAGCATGCTGCGCTTTTTGCTCCGGCCAAAAATCCTGAACACTTGCCGCAAGGCCGGATCCGGAATTAATGCCCATTGAAAGGGCTTTTTCTGCATGGTTACCATGGCAGCCAGGATGCTACAATCCTGGTTTCCATGGTAAAGTGTAGTGTGGAGCGGGGGAGCAGTATACTCACCATCCGTGCGGCTCCCGGGGCGCTCCAGAGTGAAGTCAGGGCGCCCTACACGCATGGATCACGTGATCGCATGGATCACGTGATCCATGCGCATGGTGCGCTCTGACGTCATTCAGGAACGTCCTGGGAGCCGCACGGAATGTAAGTATACCGCTCCCCCGCTCCTCACTACTACTATGGCAACCAGGACTTTAAAAGCGTCCTGGCTGCCATAGTAACACTGAAAGCATACTGAAGACTGATCCGTCTTCAAATGCTTTCAGTTCACTTGCGTTGTTATGGATCCGGCGGGCATTTCCGGCGACAGAAGTGCACACCAGATCCTAACAACGCAAGTGTGAAAGAGGCCTAACACTCAGTCTTAAAAGCAGAGAAATTCTAATTTTGAAAAAATTTTTTCCAAAGTTTGGATTTTTTATCGATAAAGGTAAATAACTAAAATTCACCACCAACATGAAGTACAATGTGTGAAGAGAAAACAATCTCAGAATGGCTTGGATAAGTAAAAAGGTTCCAAAGTTATTACCAGATAAACTGACATGTCAGATTTGAAAAATGGGGCTACGGCATTTGGTCTAAACTGGCTGTCGCTCGAAGGTGTTAATCAACATGATGAGCCCTACTAGCCAGTATGGCTGGTTTAATAGGGTTAAACAGCCTCTTTGAAGGGAACCTGTCAACTTTCTGCTGATCTCACTGAGTGCAGCATAAAATAGTGACAGATATTCCGATTTCAGCGGTGTGTCATTCATGAGCTATATTAGGGTGCTTTCACACTTGCGTTCTGAGAATCCGACGGGCACTTCCGTCCGCCTTCGTCAGAACGCAAGTTGCCTGAAATCATTTGAAGGATCCTGATCAGTCTTCGAAATGCTTTCAAGTTACCATGGCAGCCAGGACGCTACTGAAGTCCTGGCTGCCATGGTACTCCGCAGCAGTGTACTTACCTGCACTGCGGCCTCCCCTTCATGACGTCACAGGTCCACGCATAGATCCATGCACCGCCCGGACCTGTGACATCATGGAGGGCCAGGAGGCCACAGCGCAGATAAGTACACTGCTGCGGAGTACTTACCATGGCAGCCAGGACTTCAGTAGCTTACACTGGGGCCCCGATCGAAACTGCTGCTGCGCAGAGCAAAACTTCAGATTCGTCGATGCGCCGAAAAGACGTTTAAGCTTAATTCTGGATCCGGATTAATGCCCTTCAATGGGCATTAATACCAGATCCGGTGTTTGCAGCATGTCTTCCGGATTTTTGGACGGAGACAAATCCGCAGCATGCTGCGGTTTTGTCAACGTCCAAAAAACGTTTACATACTAAACAGAAGACATCCTGATGCATCCTGAACGGATTTCTCTCCATTCAGAATGCATTAGGATAATTCTTATATTGTACATATCATTCCGGCGTAGAGATCCGTCGAAGTAAAAACCCTAGTGTGAAAGCACCCTAAGTGGTGGCTGAGAACCATCATAATCATTGCATCCAAGGCCTTGAAAAGAGTCAAATCTACCTGAGAAGAGTCCTGGTTATTCCATAATCTCCTGCTCTCTCACCCATCTGCTGATGATTGACAGTTGTCTCCTAGAGAGAAAGGGAGAAAACTAGGTAGAAGACGGTCAGTCATCAGCAGGAGGGCAGGAAATCATGAATAACCAGGACTCTTCTCAGGTGGTCGTGACTCTTTCTCAGGTCCAGTCTGCAATGATTGTGATGTTGGTTCTCGGCAACCACTTACTTCTAACTTATAAATGACAGATCGCAGACATCAACTCACCTGTCTCTTCTTTATTCTACCATCAGTATGGGTATCATAAAAGTGATGACAGGTTCCCTTTAAGGAGGTCTTGGTTGCTTTATCTTATCCCCTATCCTGTGGATGGGGATAAACTATTAGAACATTGGGGTCCTATCACTAGAAAGCCCACTGATGTCAAGAAACATGACCCCAGACCACCAAAATGAGGAAAGCACCAGATCAACCAGTCACACTGCCGCACCATTCGTGGCTATGGGACTGGAAGTACAGTGCTTGGCTATGGCTGCAGGTCCTATAGAGATGTGTAGATAGGTGATACTTCACATTGCCAGAATACCCCTTTAATGGGTGGTCACGTAAACCTTTGTGCTCTGCATAGCTGGTCATATACCCACTATGGTTGCCCATAAGAGGTTAATACGTCCATGCACATGCTACAGAAACCAGGCCATGCAGCCATGGAGAGCACCACACAACCTGCCAGCATTGGGAAGTCCCTACATAAACCAAGTGTAATATTTACATAATAGGATTTGTAACAGTGAACCTTAATCAGAAAGTTACTTTTCAACAAAAAGGGAGACATTTGTGCGCCATTCCCTGCGAAACTGCATAAACATAACGTCAGTCACCATGATACTGCACTGCCACAACAGGTACCAGGACACCGGCATCACTGCTGCATCCTCATGTCATGCCCTTGGCACTATACCCACCCTGCAGTGCTTGGCCCACAGGCTATCTGTGCTGCTGACCCGGTACAGTGTGCGGCACACGCCGCCGACACTGAGCAGAGAGAAAGGGTCAAGGAGATCCAAAATCTGCAACAGGATTTCATCACACATGTCGAGCAGCCGTCGGCAGGGGGCGCTCGTCCTCCCGTCTGCTCCTTCTGCCTCCCAGTACTGCTCGTCATCGGGCCGCGGAGCCATGAAGCTGGCCAGCCACGTCTTGTACCGCCCGGCACTGCGCTCCCCCTCCATCTCTACTAGTCAGATACTAACTGCCGCAAGCTGCCTGCTGTGCGCTTATATAGTGCAGGACTGCACCAACACTGCCCGGGGAGGGGTGCAATCTGTCACCCGGGCCCCCACCAGTGCCAAAATGGCCTGCCATCATAATGTGGAGGGGCCCTTAGGTTCCCAGAGCCTGGAATCACTGACAATGGGAGTAATAAAAGGTTTCTATAAAGTGAGAATGAAATCCCAGAGGGGTGTAAGCAGTGGAGAACCCCTTTAAGTGCTTGCAGTGGCCTGGGGGGTGATTTGGGAAAGTCTAGTTCACATGGATGCCTACGTAAAAGTGAGCAGTCCTCCGTCTGAAGGTCGGCGCCAGGTTTTTAGTCGCATTTAGTCTTGTGTGTGAGGATTTATACACATAATGCTGCACTGTTTACCATGTTAATTGTGGCGTTTTTGTTGCAGATTTTTGGTTAATTTTTGGTTAATTTTACCAACCCCTTTGAAGTTTATGGGGAAAACCACACTACATAATGTGCGGAATCCCACAAAGAATATGCTGTGGATTTTAAAATCCGCATGGCAGATCAAGTTCCGCATGTATGAAATACGCAATGTGTTAGGCTACGTATGTGTTTTGCGGTCCGCAAAAAAAAAAATGGATGACATCGGTATGCCATCCGTTTTTTTGCGGATCCATTGTAATGCCTCAAACAGACAAGAATAGGACATGTTATATTTTTTTTGCGGGACTACGGAACTGACATACGGATGCGGATAGCACATGGTGTGCTGTCCACATTTTTTGCGGACCCATTGAAATGACAAGAAACGGAACGGCGACGGATACAAACAACGTTCGTGTGCATGTAGCCTTTGGCAAATGTCATTCATTTTGCTGGTACTATATTGAGCCTCATGCACACAGCCGTTGCCCGGCCATTCCGTGCATTGAGGGCCGCAATTTGCACCATCTGTGCGGCTGCCGCAGACGGTTCCAGACCTATTCAACTTGAATAGGTCCGTGATCCGTCCGCACCGCAAAAAAAAGAACATGTGAATGGTTCGGCATCTGTGATGCGGTGCACAAACGGCTGGGGCACGTATATTACAGACCCCCCTACAGGCACGGCCGTGTGCATGAGGCCTGCACAAAAATCCACACAGAAAAACTTTGCATAAACTGCAACGTGCGCGGGCACCCAATTGGTTCATGCCAACTGGCACAGATCCCTTGCAGCCCCTTTAGGCCACCTGCACACGTTGCGGAATACGTGTAGTTTTTCCGTGTGGATTCCCGTGTAGAAAAACCACAGCGTATTACAGTACCAGCATAGTGTATGAGATGACATAAATCTCATGCACACTATGCAGATTTTTTTCCGTGCGGAAATTGACCTGCATTGTGAATTATGTTGGTGGTTTTAGCTGTGAATTTCACCCTTTTCAATGGAAGGGTGAGGTCTCCAAAATACGCTGTTAGACATTGTGGATATGCAATCCGCACTGAAATTCGTGCGGATCTTATGTGCGTTTACCTGTGTGCCGGTGGCCTTAGGCTGTCTTCGCACGAGGCAGATTTTGTAGCAGAAAATTTCTGCCATGTGTGAAGGTGCCTGGCCTACGTGCACAGGTGAATGTACTTGATGTAGATCTCGCAATAAATCCGTGTCAGAATTTGCATGCGTTTCATATGTATTTTGTCTCAGATTTCACTGTGAGCATCGCAAAGGGTGAAAGAGCAAAAAGAGTAAAATCTGCAGAAAGAACTGACGTGGATCTCAAAATCCACCGCGCAGGTTCATTTACACCCAGAAACTTTCTGCTACATGTAGATACGATTTTTAGACTCTCATCTGCGTAGCGGGTACTGTATTACATTACTGATTACCCCATGCCAATCTGCATGTAATACGCAATGGGGTAACTTTACTATTCTGATGCATGGAGTTTTATACATTTGGAGTATCATAAATCCTGTGACAGATTTACATCAGCGCCAAAAATGTGTCCATGTGCTATAAATTCTGCCCAAGCGCCAACAAAAACTAGTCTAGTCTAAGTGTATGCAACCTATAAGTTGCCGTAGTTTTACTCCAAAAATACGCCAAAATTTTGGTGCATTTTTTGGTGCTTGGAGATGCATCTAGGCCGTACCTCCCTTCTGTGTAGCCACTCCCCCTTGTTGGGCAAAGCGTGAAATGGTTAGAAAAGTGTGTAAAACAGTAGGTAAATGTGATGCAAAGCATGCGCGCCAGTTTGTGGGTGCAAAATGCACCACAAATCTGGAGCAGTAAATCTGCCCCATGTGTGCATGAGTTTTTTTTGCCATTTTTACTTCTTTTTGATGCTTTTTTCTGGATCCATGGGAGCACATTTATTAACACCAGTGTTTTACACGGCGGTGTTAACAACTAGGGATGAGCGGACCCGTTGGTGTTCGGGTTCGCCGGTTTCAGCCGAACTTCGGGTCAAAGTTTGGGACCCGAACCTGAAACCAAACCCCATTGAAGTCAATAGGGACACAAACTTTGGTGCACTAAAATGGCTGTAAAATAGTCGTAGTAAGGGCTAGAGAGCTGCAAAAGGACGCAAAATTCGGGTAAAGGCAGGGCAATTGCCCTGCAAACAAATGTGGATAGGGAAATTACTTAAAATAACATAGAATAGAAAAACAGTAAAAAATAATAATCTTGAACTATGAGGCAGAGGTCATGGACTTGGCAGTGTAGGTGGAAGCAGCGGTGCAGGAGAAGGAGGTTGCCAACACTGTTTTTGTTGTTTTTAATTTATTTATTTTTTATTTCTTTCTTTCTTTTTTTTTACTTTTTTTTTAAATAGATTTGGGAAGGCCCCAAAACATTGGGAAATGGAAAAGAGAACGCAAAGAGAAAGTGCGCTGGAGTATAACAATGGCTGGGTATATTTGTCTACTCAGCACAAGGTACGGACAAGTCCTGTGGGATCCATACCTGGTTCATTTTAATGAACGTGAGTTTGTCCACGTTGGCTGTGGACAGGCGGCTGTGCTTGTCTGTAATCACCCCCCACCCACCGATCTAACAGACGGATTAACTCTTTTAATTTCCCTGTCACGTATGCAGTGCAGGTGTACCTCACACCAAAAATGGGTATATGTCACCCACCAAATTAACGGATTGACTATTATATTTGTGTGTCAGGGATACAAAGATGGTGCATTGCTCCCACAAAAGATCGCTATAGGTCACCCACAGAATTAACAGCCAGATTAATTATTATATTTCTGTGTCAGGAGTGCAAAGCTGGTGTATTGCACCCAAAAAAATCTCTATAGGTCACCCATAGAATAAATAGCCAGATGAGATTCCTAACACTCTCCCTCACTTCAGCTGCCTGCTTCCTGTCCCTGCACTACTCAGAGCTTATGGGCGGTGCTACACGTGATCCAGCTTGTATAGAGGCTGGGTCACATGATGCACCAGCCAATCACAGCCATGCCATTACTAGGCATGGCTGTGATGGCTTCTAAGTGCCCACAGCTTAAAAGCTTGTTGATTGGCTGCCCTGCAGTCTTTCAACAATCTTTAATAAATGCCCAAACTCAAACCCGAACTTTTGCGGCAAAGTTCGGGTCCGGGTACCTGAATTTGCAAAGCTCCGTACGGACCCGAACTTTGCAGTTCGGGTTCGCTCAACACTATTAATAACCTCTATATCTGGAAGTGGTTCCGCCAGAGTTATGAAGAGGCACTGGCCTCTTCCTAACTTTGGCGGATCCTCCACCAGTTCTAACCCTAAGTTCACACTTGCGCGTTTTACAGCACGTTCAAACGCGCTGTAAAACGCTCAACACATGCAAACCAATGCTTCCCTATGGGACTGGTTCACATTTTCGCGTTTTACAGCGCGTTCGAACGCGCTATAAAACGCCCTACACATAAAAAAGTACTTGAGCTTTTTTGGGGGCGTTTGTCGCGCGTATTGTGATTGACACCACAGTAGTCAATCACAAGAATGCGCGTACGACGCGCATTTCCTATTTGCAAAAACGCGCTGTAATACGCGCGACACAAACGCGCGACAAAAAATGCTCAGGTCTGAACCCAGGGTAAATGTAAGACAGCTTCCTTGCTGTTTTACATTCAGACCTTTTTCTACACCTGAAACAGGAGCAGAAAATGATGAATGAGATGTGCTTGCAGATCCGTCTCCTTCCCCACCCATGCCAGTCCCACTTTTTCAGACCTGGCATAAGCGGGGAGAAGTCGCAGATTGCTGCATTTGCAGCATTGCAGCATTTTTTGTTTTATGGAGGAAAAAACACAGAGGGGGGAATTTATGAGGGGAATATTTGAAGGCAGTTTTGCTTGAGTTTATGCCACATTTATCAAATGTCTCATGTTGTTTGACAAATGTGTCTCATCCTTAAACCTAACATTTTTAGGGCTCACGACTGTAGTGGCTCAGTGCCCGTACAACCAAATATAGAACATGTTCTATCTTTTTGCGGTGTAGAGGCTGGGACCTGAAAGCCCACGAAAGCACTTCTTAGTGCATCCGTGGGCTTCCGAACTGTGTCTGTGCTCCGCAAAAGTTAGGTGAATTCCTATCTCGCTGACCCATTCAAGTCAATGGATCCACAGCACTGGGTGCACAGGGCCAGTGCCCATGTACTGCGGACCCACTGTCTGTGGTCCGCAATACGAGCACCACAGCCATACGTTCGTTTGCACGAGCTCTTATCTAGAAAAGCTACTCCAGTTTTCATACTCCACCCTCCTACTTTTAAAAAAAAGTCTCAGTGATAAATTTGGAGTAAAACTCATTAACATATTTAACAACTTTCAAAACTGGAGTGAATGCTGTAAAAATGACAAACGTCGCAAAAATGTTTTTGCATGTGAGGTCAAAAAGTCACAAAAACCCCATATTTTAACTTTTTGGACTCTTCCACATGAAGGATATGGATTGGGGTTCAGTGAAAACTCGCACTATTTTGCAAGCAAGTTCAGTCAGTTTTGCCTGCGATTGCGTTCAGTTTTTTCCGCGCGGGTGCCATGTGTTTTGATGTGTTTTTCACACGCGTGAAAACAAACTGAAGGTTTACAAACAACATCTCCTAGCAACCTTCAGTGAAAAACGCATCGCACCTGGACTTGCTTGCGGATGCAATGTGTTTTTCACTGAAGCCCCATTCATTTCTATGGGGCCCGGGCTGCGTGAAAACCGCAAAATACAGAACATGCTTCGATCCTTACGCAATGCAGAACCGATGCGTGAAGAAAAACACTCATGTACACAGACCCATTGAAATGAATGGGTTAGCATTCAGTGCGGGTTCTATGTGTTAGTGTTTTTTCTATTCGAAAAAAAAAAGCCTGTGAGGGTATGTTTGCATCTTTTTACTGAAAAAACACACAAAAAATGCTACGCAAAAGTGCAGAGAAACACCATTAAAAATCTATGAGTGAACCCACCTTCAGGGTGCTTGAAGACCTTGTTTCCAGGACGTCCTCCATGACAGCACCCACTGGAGGATGTCCCATTTGGCCTCTGTAGGGACAGGAAGCTTTGAGAGGTTAAAAAGGCCCCTCCCACCCCACCTCACCAGTGTTCTTCCTGTCCCTATGGGAGACAGGACATGAGAGGAATTTCTCCTGCCTAAGGGGAAAACGATACGGGCCGAGGCTGGTCGGGGGGTCCCTACCTCTCCTCTTCAGCCTCCCTCGGGCCCAAAAGCCAGCACCTCTCGGGGTAGAGGTCCCCTAGCTTGCCCCCAGTACCTTAATTCTGCTGCTGTATTGGGGGCTGCTGACGCCGCTTCTCCCTCTGGGGAGCTCTGGGCTCAGCTGCGGCTCCGGCTCCCATGATGACGCGCTCTCCCCGCGACTCCCCACGTGACCGGAAGTCGGGGAGAGGAAACCGGAAGAAGATGGCGGCGCGCATTGATCCACGCTGGAGGCCTCAGCCTGGGGCCTCGCGTGTGTGGGGTGACTCTTCCTTAGGGAATTGAGTCCCCCGGAAATGAGGAGGCGGAGCGGCGCGGCAACAGGGGCAGGGGCCCGCCCGGTAAGTACAAAAACCCCAGTCATGATGCCAGGCAGATGAGGTCTGATAATCATGGAGGGCCCCATGTCTGTGAAGCCTGAGGCCAGTACAGACTCCCCTGTCCCGGGTCATGTAGGTTGCCTGTAAGCCTTATCATGCCCTCTCTCCTCCTTCCTATGTTAAGGTATAGGTGTATAGTTTGTGTATATGTCCTCTTCTACAGGTTGAAAAAGAAGCAGGACATAAACATGGAGACGTTAAAAGGAAGACAAAAAAGTGCGCCACCTGCACTAAAAAACTTCCAGAGTCATACAAAAAATCCTTATGTACAGATTGCCTAGCAAAAATTTTGAAAGAAGAGCAACCTTCCTTCCTAAATGAACTT
This sequence comes from Bufotes viridis, assembly GCA_033119425.1. NCBI lineage: Eukaryota > Metazoa > Chordata > Amphibia > Anura > Bufonidae > Bufotes > Bufotes viridis. The sequence continues at coordinate 248,006,762 of CM065592.1, read as the reverse complement.
AGATCTATAATAAGAGAAGAAGTCCAGGCGGTGAGCCTGAATCAACCTCCTCCCCCGCCTGCACCTGCGTCTCCACCGACTAAACGTCCTAGGGTCCAGATAGATTCAGATTCTGAAGAAGACGCATCATGTGAGTCTGAAGAAATGGAAGAGGAATACCCTCATTTCTCCATGGAAGAACCAAGAAAATACTTCTTCAGTTCTGAGGATCTGGATCCACTTGTAACCGCCGTCAGAGAAACCATGGCAATTCCAGAACAAGAACAGACCCGCACCATACAAGACGAAATGTTTGGGGGTCTGAGAGCAAAAAAGAAGAAGCTTTTCCCAGTAAACTCAAATCTAACGGATATGATTAAAGACGAATGGGAAGAAGCTGAAAAGAAGCTCTATGTTCCACGAGAATTTAAGAACAGGTTTCTCTTTGATCCTGAGGAAAAAAAACTTTGGGAAAAAGTTCCCAAAGTAGATGTCCAGGTCGCAAAAGTTGTGAAGAAAACCTCAATTCCCTTTGAGGATTCTTCTCAACTAAAGGATCTCATGGACAGGAAAATAGACGGCCTTCTCAAAAAGGCGTGGAAATCATCTGCCATGACAATAAATACAAACATAGCGGCTACGTCGGTATTCAGAGCAATGTGTCTTTGGTTAGATCAGCTGGAAAACCACCTTAAAAAGAAGACGTCCAGGGAAGAAATTCTGGAATCCCTCCCCCTATTGAAGATGGCAGCATCCTTTATGGCGGACACATCGGCTGAATCCATCCGGTTTACGGCCAAGAATGATTCCCTGACAAATACGGCCAGAAGAGCCCTGTGGATTAAATCCTGGTCGGGAGACATAGCTTCAAAAAATAAGTTATGTGCAATCCCCTTAACTTGTGAACACTTGTTCGGTCCCGTGCTGGACTCAATTCTAGAGAGTGCAGCGGATAAGAAGAAAGGGTTTCCTGAAGAAAAAACAAAAAAAACGCAGCCCTTTCGGAAGCCTACCAAACATTACTCAGGCACGCAGAAAGGGAAAGGAAAGACGGGTAGGTGGAGCTACCAGAAAGGGGGGAAAGGAAGAGGCTTCCTGCTTAACCCCAATTCAAACACTAACATACAATGACGTCAGACCAGTAGGAGGGAGATTGAAACAGTATTGGGAATCATGGAGCCGAGTCACCCAAAATCCATGGATTCTCAACTCTATCCGCGATGGGGTAAAAATAGAATTCTGTTCTCTCCCTCCTCAGAAGTTTCAGCTGACAACAGCAAGTTCAGTTCTACAACAAGAACAAATATTTTCGGATATTCAAAAGCTTCTAAAATTAGAAGCAATAGTTCCAGTACCCCTCAACCAACAGAATATGGGTCACTATTCAAAGTTATTCCTGGTGAAGAAACCAGACGGAAGTTTCAGAACAATAATCAACCTAAAGTTCCTGAACAAATGGGTGGTATATCACAAATTCAAGATGGAGTCGATAAAATCCACAGTACCACTGATAGACCCAGGGGCTTACCTATGCACCATCGATCTGAAGGATGCATACTACCACATCCCAATTCATCCATATTATCAACAATACCTCAGATTCGCGATCAAGCTGAAGGACAGAGTATTCCACTATCAGTTCCAGTGCTTACCATTCGGGATTTCATCAGCACCACGCATCTTCACAAAGATCGTAACAGAAATGATGGCGCATCTAAGAAAACAGCAAATAAAAATCATTCCATATCTGGACGACTTCCTGCTTATTGCAAGAACAGAACAGGAATTAGAAGGGAACATCCATCAGTCCTTAGCGTTACTCAAAGACTTAGGATGGTTAATAAACTACAAGAAGTCGGATCTTCATCCGGAAACCAGAAAACAATTCCTGGGAGTCCTTCTAGACTCAGAGAAACAACACTCCTTTTTACCTCCCCAAAAACAGGGAAAAATAATTCAGGAAATTGGAGCCTTCTAAAAGAAAAGTACACACACCTTAAGACAGGCCATGCGGATCCTAGGCCTCATGACATCCTGTATCTCGGTCGTACCTTGGGCCCAATTTCACTCAAGAACCCTTCAAGAGGCAGTTCTTCTATCATGGGACAGGAATCCCCAGTCCTTGAATTCAAAATTCCTTCTATCCCGACAAGTTCGGGATTCTCTGGACTGGTGGATGGACCCACAAAACCTAAAAGAAGGGGTAGCCTGGAACCATCTACCTTCAGTGGTAATAACCACAGACGCCAGCCAGAAGGGATGGGGAGCCCATCTAAACGACCTATACCTTCAGGGGGAATGGTCACAACTAGACAGCCGCAGATCTTCCAATTTCCAAGAACTGAAAGCGGTGTGGGAGGCCCTAAAAAGGGCAGAACACCTCCTGATAGATCACCACATCAAAATTCTATCAGACAACATAACAACTGTCTGCTACCTAAAACGCCAAGGGGGAACCAGGAACAAACATCTTCAGGACCTGGCAGATCAGATCTTCTCTTGGGCAGAAAGGAAAGTCCTATCTATTTCTGTGGTCCACCTGAAAGGGTCAGAAAATTACACAGTGGACTTCCTGAGTCGGCATGTCCTCGACCCAGGAGAGTGGGAACTCAATACAGAGGTATTTCAGATGATTTGCCATCAGTGGGGGTTTCCTCAAGTAGATCTTTTCGCGACCCGGGGGAATGCCAAGGTGGACTGTTTCTTCTCGTTAAACCCAAGAGACAATCCCCACAAAGTGGATGCGATGACACAGGAATGGGACAGGGAATTGAGCTATGCATTTCCTCCTCTCCCTTTAATTCCTGCGATACTAAGGAAGCTGAGTTCAAGCAGAACAACGCTAATCCTGGTGGCTCCGGCCTGGCCGAAGAGGACTTGGTTCCCTCTACTGGAGGAAAGATCGATCAAAGATCCAATTTTGCTGCCAGAAAAAGAAGATCTTCTGATTCAAGGTCCGATAAAACATCCGAACCTGAACAAACTAAGATTGACAGCCTGGATCCTGAGAGGCAGATCCTAAGGGGTAAGGGCCTATCAGATAACGTAATCACTACCTTACAGAACAGCCGTAAACCAGTAACCACTTCCATATACTTAAAAATCTGGAAGAAATTTTCATGCTGGTTATCCCTTTCTCATCCGGAGGTATCCTTTCCTTCGATAGGTAACATCTTAGATTTCCTACAGAAAGGGTTTGAAATGGGGCTAAAACCTAGCACCCTTAAAGTCCAGATCTCGGCACTAAGCTGTTGTCTGGACTTTCCCTTCGCTGAACACAGATGGGTCAAGAGATTCATAAAATCTGTTTCCAGAGCGAGACCGACTATCAGGAAATCAGTTCCTCCGTGGGACCTAAACATTGTCCTAAATGTGTTATGTGGTCCCCCCTTTGAGCCGATTGATCAAATTTCTGAAAAGATGCTCACTCTAAAAACAATTTTTCTTGTAGCAATAACTACAGCTCGCCGGATAGGAGAAATGCAGGCCCTTTCTATCAGGGAACCCTACCTTAAAGTCCTGGATGACCGGATTATCCTAAAAATGGATCCAGTTTTCCTACCCAAGGTAGTGTCGCCTTTTCACAGAAACCAGGAAGTAATCCTTCCCTCATTCTGCTCCTCGCCAAAACATCCACAGGAAGAAAAATTCCACTGTCTGGATGTAAGAAGAGCTGTTCTGTCCTACCTACAGAAAACATCGTCTTGGAGACAATCTTCAAACCTCTTTGTATCTTTCGGGAGAAAGAACAGAGGAAAGAAAGCCTCTAAACAGACTTTAGCAAGGTGGATAAAGGACTCCATCAGACTTGCCTATTCTCAGCAAAATATTCCTTGTCCGTTGGAATTGAAAGCCCATTCCACAAGAGCCATGGGCAGAAAAGGCTGAGGTTTCAATCGACCAGATATGCAGAGCAGCAACCTGGTCCAGTTTCTCAACATTTATAAGACATTATAGAATAGATTCCATTGCTAGACAGGACCTAACATTCGGTTGTGGGGTCCTTCAGGCAGTGGTCCCTCCCTAAATTTTTAAGCTGGAAGTTCTCCAGTGGGTGCTGTCATGGAGGACGTCCTGGAAACCAACATTTAGACTTACCGGTAAAGGGTTTTCCAGGAGTCCAAACATGACAGCACCCCTTAATTCCCTCCCTCTTTTTCTTTTTTCATTTTTTTGTATGGATCTGTATCCAGATACTCTATGTGAACTAAACATGAAGTAACACTCGGATCCTGTCTTTAGTAGTAAGTTGTAAAAACACTGGTGAGGTTGGGTGGGAGGGGCCTTTTTAACCTCTCAAAGCTTCCTGTCCCTACAGAGGCCAAATGGGACATCCTCCAGTGGGTGCTGTCATGTTTGGACTCCTGGAAAACCCTTTACCGGTAAGTCTAAATGTTGGTTTTTTGCTTTTCTGTTTGCTTCCCCCTGCTGCCCCCGATGTCACTTCCTCTGTAGATATGTATGAAAAAAAGTATTAAAAAATTGCGGTAAGGGTGCATTCACACGTAGCAGATATAGCTGCAGAAAATTTCTGTGACAAAATCTGTTCAATTCACCTGAATCGGGCTTGCAGAAATCCATGTGCTCGCCGGCAAAACAACCCCAGTCATGATCATGATTAAGGATCCATATTTGGAGCGATCCGAAACGCGTCGATGATGCAATGCTACTACTGATGGTTTTTTAAACGTGCACAGGATTAAATAAAGTTTTTGAAACTTGTGAAGCTCGACCCGTGCTTTTGCTCTCTACTGATTCCAAGTGAACACCTTGGCTCCGGCGAGGTCCGAGCTCCTACACTCCCTAGGTGAGTGCACCATTCCTCTTGTGTGAACCCCAGTCATATGTATGGAACTCGTCTGCCACGTGAAGGCACCCTAAAATAGTTGCAGACACTGACACTTGCGTTTTTTATTTTCCAAGAAGGGCCAAAAAACAAAGGATATCTATGATACAAAACCCTAGAAAAGGAGGCAAAATGGCACACCCAGAGCTTCTGTAGGGGCTTGTGAGGTGACGGCCGTGTATTTACTATAGGTGGACGTTATCAACCATATTCACCTTATACGGTGGCACCTCCTGCTGTTGTACACAATACACAATACCCCTAGCACATACCTGTTGTGCCTTTCTACCTAGGCACAGGATATGTGCTGTCTAGGCTGTGACTTCTAGTGTCTGGCAACAATTTTTTAGGTAAATTAGAACGACTGGGTGCTAATTTCTGGCTGGCCTTAGTCACATGGTGTCACGTAACTACTCACCTAACCATTTTTCTGATGTGGTCTTGCGCAGAGTATTACCTGCTCTATTAGGCCTCTTGCACACGAACGTTTTTTTTTTTTGCGAGTGTACGGGACATTTTTATGTTCCGTATATGGACCCATTCATTTCAATGGGTCCGCAAAAAAAAACAGAAGTGTTTCCGTGTGCATTCCGTATTTCCGTTTTTCTGTTCCGTTAAAAGATAGAACTTGTCCTATTCTTGTCCGCATCATGGACAAGGATAGTACGGTTCTATTAGGGGTCAGTTGTTCCGTTCTGCAAAAAACAGAATGCACACAGATGTCATCCGTATTTTTTGCGGATCCGTTTTTTGCGGACTGCAAAACCATACGTTCTTGTGCAATAAGCCTTATACTGCAGCCCCAGTGTAATCCAATATTATTTATTTTTCTCCTCTGTGCATACACCTAACCCACACCAGGGGCGATTTATTGGTGTTTAGGGGAGACTTTTGTTATATCTTAGCCTGTTCCTGGATACACACCCAGACCATGCACAATTTAAAAACTAAAAAGAACACTCAGTATCCAAGTCAGTTTGTAGTTTATAGACGTCTTCCATAGACTGCACAGTACTACTGTAATGAATCTACTTGTCTGGGCTCCAGTGGGGCGACCTCCAGCTTCGGCGCAGTCGCGCTGGGAAAGATGTGCTGCCGAGCCACGCAACCCAGTCCTTAGCAACCCAGTGCAATGCTGTGTGGACTAATTGACAGTCCATCTGCCCAGTTACCTGTTTAGTTATGTGTCTGACGTATTGGAGAGCCAGGACACCGAACCAATCAGGTTCTGGTCCGGGGACCTAGCGCTCTATTTAAATTCCCCCCTGTCTATACACCAATGCCAGTGATAGTCCAATTTTGGCTCACTCATGTTGTTTCTATTCCCTGTTCCTGTATTGCTAATATTATTATGTGTTTCTGACCCCAGCTTGGCTCCTGACCACTCTGTGCCTCTCGTTTTGTTACTTCTTAGCCCGTCTGGTTTTGACCCGTTTGACGATTCTGGTTTATGTTTGTCTGTCTGTTTTCTTGTTTGTCCATGTCTGCAACTAAGTAGTGTAGGGACTGTTGTCCAGTTGTGGTTCAGCCGTTTAGGACTGGTACTGCAAGTAGGTAGGGACAGTGGGCTGTTTTCAGATCAGGGTCTCACTATCCTTGTCCGTACCTACGCCACAGACTTGACAACTACATAGCTTGATGTCATCTGCAAAAATAAAATAGTATTTTATTCATTAAAGGCTATGAACACCTTTGACGGCAATTTTTTATGATTGTATTTTATTCATTTTGGCTAGAAATAATTTTTTCTATTGGTCTTTATTAAAAATTTGTTGTCCTAAAGGGTTATTTGCAGCCTATCTGCAGAGTATCTTACGTTCAGTTTCACACTGAGCCGTCAGGGTGCTGCTCTCACAGATGGATGTGTAGCCCTTATCTGTGAACTCCTGACAGCTAAGGTTGCACCAGGTATCGAATTATCAATACCCAATCGATACTTTTGTTCCGGTATCGATTCGATACCAGTATTTGCGTTTTACCAATACTAGGCTGTGTTACATAGCTGGCGCCTGTCCTCTATGACAGGGCGCTGCGATCTGTGGCAATTAACCCCTCAGGTGCGGGGCTCCGATCGGTTACCATGGCAGCCAGGACGCTACTGAAGCCCTGTCTGCCATGGTAATCTCCCTGCTGCTGTGTGCAGAAAGCACAGGGCAGCAGGGACAATGTGAAGTCCTGATCACCCTAATAGAGCTCTATTAGGGTGAATAGGACAAAGGATCAAAAGATCCCACGTTCTAGCCCCTAAGGGGGATAATAGTAACTATAAATCACCCCCTTTGCCAATTTTACATATAAAATATGTAAACAATAAATAAATAAACATATTACATATCGCCACATCTGAAAAATCCAAGCTATTAAAATTTTTAAAAAATCTCCTATGCGGTGAATGCCGTAACAGAAAAAAAATAAAAACTGCCCGATTCGCCATTTTTTAGTCAACTTGTTCCCCCAAAAAATAGGATAGGACTGTTCTATTATGGGCCGGACGTTCAATAAAATGCGGAATGCACGCAGCTTTTTTTAGTGTTTTATTTTTTTCCAGTGGTGTCCAATGTTATAGGGTATCGCAATACTTTTTTTATAGTATCGAAATCTAACCAAAATTATGGTATTGTGACAATCCTACTGACACCTCATCAACACTCATTTAAGCCATATTGTTATCGCTTTCATAAGACCTTTAACCTCTACAGGACCGCCTAACGCACGGATGTGTCCGGCGGGCGGTCCTGTTGTTCTGGCTGGACGCATCCGTGCTTCATCTCGCGAGGCGCGAGATTTGCTGTGAACGCGGCGTGTGCACATTCACAGCGGCGCGCAGCTCTGCGGTTACACTGTAGCCTGCCAGCGATGATCAATCGCTGGCAGGCTGTAGATGTAAAATAAATTAACCGCCTAACGCACGGATGCATCCAGGCGGCGGCAGGTTTGTTCCTCCTGGACGCATCCGTGCGTCATCTCGCGAGATGCGACATTTGCTGTGAACGCGCGTGCGCAGCGCGCACAGCTCGGCAGTTATACTACAGCCTGCCAGCGATGATCAATCGCTGGCAGGCTGTAGATGTAAAGTAAATCGCATCAAACAGCTATATCAGACGCTGTTTTGTTAACAGCGTCTGATATACCTGCTACCTGGTCCTCTGGTGGTCCCATTTGCTGGGATCGACCACCAAAGGACCAGGTAGCTCTGTAAAGTAGCACCAAGCACCACACTACACCCCCCCTGTCACTTATTAACCCCTGATCACCCCATATAGACTCCCTGATCACCCCCCTGTCATTGATCACCCCCCTGTATGGCTCCATTCAGACGTCCACGGATCCGCAAAACACGGACACCGCATTTTGCAGATCCGCACATTGCCAGAACTATATAGAAAATGGCTTTTCTTGTCCGCAATTGCGGACAAGAATAGGACATGTTCTATATTTTTGCGGAACGGAAGTGCGGATCCGCAATTCCAGATCCAAGCGGGACAAAGTATGTCCCCATAGAAATGAATTGGTCCGCAAACAGAATTGCGGACGTGTGAATGGTGCCTAAGGGTCCCTTATCACCGCCAGTTAGTTAGCTACTTGTTAGGTAGTTAGCGCCCAGCGCACCGCACCGCACCGCAGTCACTGATTTTGGCAGAGATTTTTTCATCCAAATTGATCGATGCGAATGAAGAAATCTGTGCCGTTCATTTTTTTTTTTCTCAGCCCAGAGGCTGAACGGAAAAAAAAATCTCATTACCCGTATGCTCAATATAAGGAGAATAGCAGAAACTCCTAATGCTGACGATACATGTAATGATTGCGGAGACCCTCAAATGCCAGGGCAGTACAAACACCCCACAAGTGACCCCATTTTGGAAAGAAAACACCCCAAGGTATTCCGTGAGGGGTATGGTGAGTTCATGTAAAATTTTATTTTTTGTCACAATTTAGTGGAATATGAGACTTTGTAAAAAATATATGTATTAAGGCTGACTGGTCATGCCTGCATTTGTGGGAGGGGCGGAGGCTCTTCTTAAACAAGCCACTGCCTCACTCCTGGGCGTGTGTTCTTCAGGTGCACAGGTGCTGCTGGGTGTCATTAGTGAACTAGCTTCTCTGGTGGCAGGATCTCTTTCTTTGCAGCATGGAGCCAGAACAGAGGTTTTGTTTTCTCTGCTATCGTAGCTATGCACGCGGGGTAATACGTAAGTAAGTTGGGCCGTGGCCATCCCTCCTGGCCGGTCAGAACCCGACTTTTCTAGCGAACGGGAGGCTTCGCCTCAGAATCTTCTGCCTCAGGTTTGTTTTGTTGGGGCTAAAAAATTTCTATTTCTTTTTCAACCTCGTTTGTTTGATAATAAGAATTAGTTCCGGTATATCTCTTGCAAATTCACGTCAGCTTGTTTGTCGCATGGAAAATTACTTCAGCTTATACGCAGTTGGGAACAGTCACCCGGGCTGCATGTGACGTCATGATTGAACATCAGACTCAGCGGTTGTTTGACCTGTTGCTGTAGCTGTTCCTCGCCATGTGACTCCCTCTCCCAGCCACCACCATCTTTAGACTTCATGTTTTTCCCTGCTTTATGTACTAAAACCCTGATGCACTTTATGCTCTGCTCTTATTCTGAGCGGCAGTTCCACGTTCGGCTCTACTTCTGTCTTATACCTGCTTGCACCTCGCTTTATACGCCTCACACCCTCAGATGTATCCGCACGTCTTTATTGTCCATCACTTTCACGCTGCTCGTTCTAGACGGCCTTTACATTTTGCTTTACACATGTTTTACTCTCTGCTCACTGGAGCTGTGTCCACATGTCTGCTATTTTCATCATGCTTCATACTTCAATCACATTCGAGTTGCATTCACCTGTTGGCTGTTCACACTTGGCTGTTGCATCATGTTGTTGTGTGTGGTTAGAGCTGCGTTTATGCGTCGGCTAGTATACCATGTTGCTCTGCTCACAGTCAGAGCTGCGTTCACATGTCTGCTGTTACAACAGGTCATTCGAGGCTTGTTTTCAGAGGTGCATTCACGTTCGCTGTCACATCATGTTCATGCTCCACTCACATTTAGAGCTGCTGTTATACCTATTTTCGTTCTCGGCTCACTCACAAAGGAGCCTTCACACTTACACAGTCAAATTTACGACCAGAGCTGTGTCCATACGTCTATTGGCATATCATGTTTGCTCTACTCACACCCAGAGCTGCGTTCACACGTCCATTGTTACTACAGGTTCTTTCCAGGCCCATTTCAAGAGCTGCGTTCATGTCATTTTCACAGCACGTGTCACGCTCCATTCACAGCCAGAGCTGCCGTTACTCAATTGTTTGCTCTGCCTATACCCAGAGTTGTGTTAACACTTCTACTGCTACAACAGGTTTTATACCCCACTGCCAGAGCTGCTTTCCCCTGCTCCTTCCAGTATAACTCTCATCCTGTGACCTCCACAGGATCAGCACACTCTCTCCTGAAATCCTCTGTGCTGCTGGGACCCTGCTCCTTCCACTATGTAACTCTCATCCTGTGACCTCCACAGGATCAGCACACCTCCCTCCTGAAATCCTCTGTGCTGCTGGGACCCTGCTCCTTCCACTATGTAACTCTCACCCGTGACCGCCACAGGATCAGCTACACTCCTCTCCTGAAATCCCTCTGTGCTGCTGGGACCCTGCTCCCTCCACTATGTAACTCTCACCTTGTGAACTCACAGGATCAGCACACTCCTCTCCTGAAATCCTCTGTGCTGCTGGGACCCTGCTCCTTCCACTATGTAACTCTCATCCTGTGATCTCCACAGGATCAGCGCACTGCTCTCCTGAAATCCTCTGTGCTGCTTGGGGTACCTGACTTTGTAGTTCTCTATGTATGTAACCTAACACAAGGTCATCAGAAATCCTCTGTGTTTCTGGGCTGGTGATGTCACTATTATAATGTAATGGTCAGTCTGTTCTCCTGAAATACTCTGTGCTGCAGCATCTATTGTATTTTACGTGTGATCACAGGAGATCTGACACGTCCTTGAGGCAGGAAATATATTGATTGAACCTCCCACTCAAAACTGCATCCTCATGTTACTTGCTACACTCAGTAGTCTTAATGGGGCACTCCGCACCCACTGCTTAGTACTCTCCCGGTAAACATGGCTGCTTTCTTTTGAGGCGTACGTTTTCCTCGGTGGTGTGAAAAAAAAAAAAATAATTTTTTTCTTTTAAATCCTGATTCGTGTTCACTCAGATTGGTCTCCTTTACTCCTGGTTTGCATTCACTCAGATTGGTCTCCTGCCTAGTTCAACAAAAACAGCTTCTCAGCGGAGGCTAGTGGGCCTACCATGTTTTACAACTTGTTCTTTTGTTTGTTGGGAAGGTACTGTACCTTCCCTATGGCTTCGAGGGTCCGACGACTGCTTCGGCCCCATGGCCGGGGGTCCGGCGACTGCTTCGGCCCTATGGCTTGGGGTCTGACGACTGCTACGGCCCCATGGCTTCGGGGTCTGACGACTGCTTCGGCCCTATGGCCAGGGTCCGACTGCACTGCTTCGGCCCTATGACTTCCGGGGTCCGACGACTGCTTCGGCCCCATGGCTTCGGGGTCCGACGATCTGCCTCGGCCCTATGGCTTCGGGGTCCGACGACTGCTTCTGGCCCCATGGCTCGGGGTCCGGCGACTGCTTCGGCCCTATGGCTTCAGGGGTCTGACTGACTGTCGGCCCTATGGCTTCGGGGGTCCGATGACTGCTCGACCCTATGGCTTCGGGGGTCCGACGACTGCTTCGGTCCCATGGCTTCGGGGGTCCGACGACTGCTTCGGTCCCATGGCTTCGGGGGTCCGACGACTGCTTCGGTCCCATGGCTTCGGGGGTCCGACGACTGCTTCGGTCCCATGGCTTCGGGGGTCCGACGACTGCTCGGACCCCATGGCTGCGGGGTCCGATTACCTGTTTTCAGTCCTGCCTGGTTGGTTGTCCATCCATGGTTCCAGGCTGATTGGGCCCAAATGTCTCACATTCATATCTGCTTCCTGATCACCTGCATACGGCCCATGTTTTAAACTAAAGTCTGTCACCTGCGGGGTTCAGTCAGGTTCACTTGTTACTCAACTAAGTTTCCTGCTCCTTACGTTCTTTAGGTGTTACACCTTATTAATGTCCAGTGTCTGCCATGCTCCAGGATCACACTTCAATTACTGGAGCTCAAATCTTTAGGGTCACCTGCCATGTCGGTCAGGTCACTTTTTTCAACCATATTTGCCTGCCACGGTATTCGGGCCACGTAGGTTAATGGTAGACTCAGATACCAGGTCGGTTTTCCTGGTTCAGGATTAAACCATTCTCAGGGGTTCACAGAAGAATGCAGGGGCCATGGCAAGCAGATAGTTGATGTCTGGGGAACTATTCAAAGATTCCCTTCCTACTTTCATGGTTTCTTTTGCCCCTCACTTCTTGCATAGTCTAGGCAGGCAGGTTTCTCTTTCGGTTCCACAATCTCCGGAGGCCAGGGCAATTGTCAGTACTAGAACCACAGGTCACCAGGTTCAGTTAATATCTCATGCTCCTTTCCACAGCGCATTCCCATTCCTTCATTCCGCTTCGAGGCACTATCTGCAACATCGAGCATCATGTCTACGGTTTCGTCATTTGCAAGCTGTGATGTACGTCTTCTTATGGTTTTGCCGCATACTTCCTGAATGTGCGGTCAAGATTGCCGATGCCTTACAGTTGGTCACGGATTTGTTTGCACTTTCATTGTTTCTTTATAACCTACTTGGCTTGGCTTTTGCCCCTTTCAGGCCTACCCACGGCTATGGCTAAGGGCACAATTCAAGCCATTAAGTTAGGTTTAGCTAGCTTACTGACTAGCCGGGTTAGGTTGTTCTTGATGTTTATCTCCTAGGGTTCATCAAGCATCGTTGGCCGTAGCCATGACCACAAGTATTAAGGCTGACTGGTCATGCCTGCATTTGTGGGAGGGGCGGAGGCTCTTCTTAAACAAGCCACTGCCTCACTCCTGGGCGTGTGTTCTTCAGGTGCCCCACCCTCCCTCCCTTCTCTTTTCATTTCCACAGGGTATGCCCCCTTTTAGGCCTACCCACGGCTATGGCTAAGGGCACAATTCAAGCCATTAAGTTAGGTTTAGCTAGCACACGGCTAGCCGGGTTAGGTTGTTCTTGATGTTTATCTCCCTAGGGTTCATCAAGCATCGTTGGCCGTAGCCATGACCACAAATATATATATATCAATTTCCGCTAACTTGTGCTAAAAAATTTTTTTTTCTGTGAACTCGCCATGCCCCTCACGGAATACCTTGGGGTGTCTACTTTCTAAAATGGGGTCACTTGTGGGGTATTTATACTGCCCTGGTATTTTAGGGGTCTCTAAAGCGTGAGAAGAAGTCTGTAATCCAAATGCGCAAAAATGCCCTGTGAAATCCTAAAGGTACTTATTAGGGCCCCTTTGCGCATCTTGGCTGCAAAAAAGTGTCACTCATGTAGTATCGACGTACTCAGGAGAAGTAGGGCAATGTGTTTGGGGTGTATTTTTACATATACCCATGCATGTTGGGTGTGAGAAATATCTCTGTAAACGACAACTTTTTATTTCCCCCATGTCACGACAGCACCACCAGAGAGATGGACTCCTCCCCTTGGGACAGGAAACCTAGAGTATAAAAAGAAGCACTTCCTCCCATACTTCAGTGGTTTCCTGTCCCTAGGAAGCCTGGAGTAGTTCATAGCCTGGTGGGCTGTGGTTAGGTTGGCTGGGGGCCCTGGAAGCATTAAAGCCCTGTGGTTCAGGGTACCGGGTCCCTATATGACTCCTGGTGTGGAGTCTGTTCTTTCACCCCTGCGGCAGATTGCCACCCGCCTCCCGCTCCCTCTGTCCTTCTGCGCCACTGCCGCAGCCAGCTCGTGGTTCGAGTCAGGCTGCGGCATCAAAATACTCACCAGGAAGCAAGAAGAGGTAGGTGTCTTAGTGGTGGGAGAAGGGCCGGAGCTGTGCGTAGTTGCGCGGCATGCTCCGGTGGCTGCGGCCATTTTGGAGGCGGGGCTATGCCATGTGATGGCAGCGGGAGGAGGTAGGTGGCCGACGCTGGTTGATGACGTCAGACGCCGGCGTTCCCGGGGCGGCATTGTTAAAAGGAAGTTCCTGTACTGCCGTTCCTCCTCCATAGTGATTTGAACAAGCCAGCCAGGTGGTTCAGCTTCCAGGAGGGAGTGTGTATCAGGATGAGCGTCTCCAGTGAGGATGTGTCCAGGAGGTCTCGCTCTGAATCTTCCACCAAGGTCAGATTTGTGCTGCTGGGGGAGGGGTGTATGGCGTTTTTCCTTGTGTATATATGGTCTGACTGGCAGCCTCATGCTATTTTTGTTTTAGGAGGAGGTTTCCAAAAAGCCCAAAAGAGCTAGGAAAGAGTGTGCCATGTGTAGAGTCAGTTTAGCTGCTGATTATAGTAAGCCTAATTGCGTCAGCTGCACTAATAGAGTGATTGAGCAGGAGACGCCGGCTCTGTTGCTGCAGATGCAGGACATGGTGAAAAACCAAATTGAGGCCTCTTTAAGGGGATTTCTGCCAACTCTCACCCCGCCGTCATCCCTGTCCCAGGCCCATCTGACGTTGAGGAAGAGGGGCTAATCTTAGCTGAGTCGGACTTAGGTATGATGTATTTGGTATACCCTGCCACTGTATGTGTGTTATCACAAAAGCACGCCCTAGTCATTGTTTCCCATTATGCAGGTGAACAATCTGAGGGGTCTGAGGATGATCTATCTGGGAGACTGTTATTTCTCTGCGAAGACACCGATCAATTGGTTAAAGCAGTACGCTCAGCTATGGGCCTGGAAGAGGCTAAGGAGCAGAGGTCCATTCAGGATATTATGTTTGAAGGGCTAGAGCTAAAGAAAAGGAAAGTGTTCCCGGTTCACCGCACTGTGTCCCAGCTTATAAAGAGGGAATGGGAAAATCCGGATAAAAAATCATTTATACCAAGGGCCATTAAAAGGAAGTACCCCTTTGATGATTTTGAGACTAAATCATGGGATCGTCCCCCCCAAGATAGATGTGGCCATAGCGAAAATTTCAAAAAGAGGATCCTTGCCCTTTGAAGACTTAGGAACTCTTAGGGAGCCCATGGACAAGAAAGCAGAAGTTTTCCTTAAGAGAACTTGGGAAACCGCTGGGGCAGCTTTAAAGCCTTGTATAGCGGGCACCTCAGTGGCAAGATCCATGATGCTGTGGATTGATCAGCTCAGTGCTGACATCCAAAATGATGTTCCTAAAGATCAGCTGCTGGCCTCTCTTCCCGCAATTAAAAAAGCGGCTGCCTTCCTTGCAGATGCCTCCTCGGATACTCTAAGATTGTCGGCTAGGGCTGCGGCGTTGTCCAACTCTGCAAGACGAGCCTTGTGGGTTAAGAGTTGGTCAGGGGACTTAAGTTCTAAAAACAAATTATGCTCCATTCCCTGTGAAGGGGAGTTACTCTTTGGTTCAGTCCTAACGGACCTCTTAGAGAAGGCCGGGGATAAGAAGAAAGGGTTTCCTTTTCCGCAGTCATCTAGGCAGTATCGGCCCTTTCGTGCGAAAGGTAGGGGGGGGGGCAGATTAGAGGTAGAGGACAGACAGGCTTTAGATGGAGGGGTACCAGTAAAGGTTCGGGCCTTATGTTCAACCAGCCCTCTTCCTCCTCTAAAAAACCCAGTCCGCAATGACGGGGCCTTGCGGGTAGGTGGCAGACTGAAGAATTTTCTGCCAGAGTGGCAAGCGATCTCAAGGAGCGCATGGATCTTAGAGACTTTAGAAGAGGGTCTTCGCCTCAAGTTCTCCAAACTGCCACCTACCCGTTACATAGTTACAAATGGTCCTTCAGATCAGTCGGGCCTGTCTCTTCTGCAAGTAGAGGTGTTGTCCCTGATGGAAAAAGGAGTCCTGGTGCCAGTGCCGGCTGGAGAAGTAGGCCAAGGGTTTTATTCCACCCTTTTTCTAATAAAAAAACCGAATGGAACATTCAGGGTCATTATAAACTTGAAACCTCTGAATCAATTCCTGACCTACCATCGGTTCAAGATGGAGACTCTAAAGTCCACCATAAATCTGCTGACAAAAGACTGCTACATGGCGTCCCTGGATTTAAGAGACGCGTATCTCCATGTGCCCATCCACAATGACTTTCAGAAGTATTTAAGACTGGCAGTCTATGTAAACTCTCGTCTGTTGCACCTGCAGTTCTGCGCTCTACCTTTCGGAATAGCAGTGGCCCCACGAGTCTTCACCAAAATTGTGGCCGAGATGGCGGCTTATGTCAGAGAAGGCGACGGCATCTTTATGCCGTATCTGGACGACTTCTTGCTGGTTGCAGAGTCCAAGGAAAAGGTACAGAATTTCCTGCTTCATACACAGAAGATTATAGAGAAGCTGGGTTGGTTAATCAACTGGGAGAAATCTTCCCCTGTTCCTACAAGACAGAAGGTTTTTTTAGGCATCTGGTTAGATTCCCAGGTTCAAAGGTCCTTTCTACCTAGTGAGAAGATACAGAAAATAAGCTCAGTAATTCAGGAGGTTTCCTCTGCCCCAGTCATTTCCATTAGAAAGGGTATGTCCCTTTTAGGTTTATTTACAGCGGCCTTTCCGGCAGTCCCCTGGGGGCAGCTGCATTCTAGGAAATTACAGTGGCAGTTATTAAATACGTGGGATGGTTCACGGGCAGGTCTGGATAGGAAGTTCACTTTATCAGTTGATGTAATCTCCTCCCTATCTTGGTGGCTTTGGGAGGAAAATCTGTCCAAGGGCCTAGGTTGGAGTAAGAACCAAGAGTCCGCCATCATAACCACAGATGCTAGCCCCTTTGGCTGGGGGGCACACTTAAAGGAAATAGACTGCCAGGGACCTTGGGATCCGGAATTTCGGAGTACATCCTCAAATTTCAGAGAGACTCTAGCCGTTCTTAAAGCCCTTCAATCCTTATCTCCCTTTATTGAGGGTAAAGATGTAAGAATATTATCTGATAACACCACCACAGTGTCCTTGATCAATAGGCAGGGGACAACAAGATGTGTGAGTTTAATGGCATTGTCTTTTCAGATTCTCTCTCTGGCAGAGTCGCAGCTAAGCTCGATTACAGCAGTTCACTTAAAGGGAAGCCTGAACATCAGAGCAGATTATCTCAGCAGACACCACATTCGTCAAGGGGAGTGGCAGTTAAATCCAGAAGTGTTCCAAAAGATCTCGGCCTTATGGGGCAAGCCTCAGGTGGATCTCTTCGCCGCAAGGGTAAACAGACAGGTCGAAAATTTTTACTCCCTATCGCCAGAAGACAGACCTTTAGCAGTAGATGCCCTGTCTCAAAGCTGGGATTGGGACCTGGCGTATGCTTTCCCTCCGTTAGTACTCATTCCAAGGGTCATCAAAAAGATAAAGGAAGAGACGGCAACGGTCATCCTGGTGGCTCCCTTTTGGCCTCGGAGGGCCTGGTTCTCCTGCCTAAGAGCCATGTCGCTGAGGGATCCTTGGGTCCTGCCGGAGCTTCCAGATCTGCTCTCCCAGGGTCCAGTACGTCATCCGGAGGTGCGCAGTCTGCATTTGACGGCTTGGCTTTTGAGAGGCGGTCCTTGAAGGCTAGGGGGCTGTCGGATGCGGTCATCTCCACCCTACAGGCCAGTAGGAAAGCAGTCACGTCCAGAATTTATGTCAGGCTTTGGAAAAAATTCTTATCCACAGTTAACCTGGATTCACTAGACCTAGGAAGGCCCAACATGGCAGACATTTTGAACTTTTTACAGACAGGTCTGGAAAAGGGTTTGAGAGCGGCTACTCTCAAGGTTCACGTGTCGGCCCTGGGGGCTTTGTTCGGTCAGAGGATTGCAGACCATCCGTGGATCATCAGATTCCTTAAGTCCGTCAAGAGACTACAATTGTCCAGGCCAATTCGGACTCCGTCTTGGGATCTTTTGTTGGTCCTTAAATCTTTGTGTGAAGTCCCCTTTGAACCTCTTTCTGAGATTTCTCTAAGGACGCTAGCTCAAAAGACTGCTCTTTTGGTGGCGATAACCTCAGTGCGTATAGTAGGGGAGTTAGCAGCCTTGTCAATCAGGCAACTAGGGGTGGGCGATATGGCCTAAAATTTATATTGCGATATAATATGAAGCATGTGCGATATGCGATATATATGGCGATATAAATTTTCTATATTGGAGGGAGGGTTGTTAAACGTTTTTTTTTTTTTTTTCCTTCAACTTTTTATTTAATAACTATTTAGCCTCCTTAGGGGCTAGAACTCTTGTCCTATTCACCCTGATAGATCTCTGTCAGGGTAAATAGGACTTGACACTGTCCCTGCTGCCCTGTGCTCTGTGCACACGGCAGCAGGAGCTGATCATAGCAGCCAGGACATCAGTAGTGTCCTGGCTGCCATGGTACTGATCGGAGCCCCAGCATTACACTGCTGGGGCTCCGATCACAACTGCCACTGCCACCAATGATCGGGGGCCCACTGTGCCACCAATGAGCAATAGAAAGCGTAGCCTGCATGTGCCGGCCATATACCATACTGGGCCTCTGTGACTGCACTCTGCGATTCACACGCAATTAACCCCTCAGGTTCTGAGGGGTTAATTGCGGCGGATCGCAGCAGGCAATCATAGGAGCAGGTATGGGATATGGCTGGCACCTCTGGCATAGAACCTTTAATTAGGGGGCACATAGAGGGCACTTACTGTTATGTATGTGCGGGGCTCCGTTCGCTCGCTCTGGCCCCCGTCACATGGTGGGAACACCAGGGAGGAGACATCAGCTTCTCTCCCTGGGCGTTCCTTCTCCCTGCCTGTGACGTTCTGCCACAGGCCACAGTCCCTCCCCTCCTCCGCTCTCATTGGTAGCAGTGGCTACAGTCCCTCCCCTCCTCCTCTCTCATTGGCGGCTCTCAGTGGGGAGGGAGGGACTCCCTCCTTCTCCACTGTGCCGGCTCAGGAGAACATGGTATGCGCCGAGAGCGGCGCATACCATGTTCTACCGCGATATGGCGATATAGACGAAATTGATATCGTGGCACAAATTCATATCGCATATCGTCTATATCGCCATATCGTCCCACCCCTACAGGCAACCTTATACGCAGATTCTAGAAGACAGAATAATCTTCAAGCCAGATCCAGCTTTTTTGCCCAAGGTGGTCTCCGTTTTCCATATGTCTCAAGAGGTGGTGCTGCCCTCTTTCTATGCTAGTCCCTCTTTGGAGGAAGAAAGACTTTTTCATATGTTGGATGTTCGTAGGTGTGTCTTGGAATATTTAGATAGAACCAAAGACTTCAGGAAGTCAGACAGGCTCTTCGTTCAGGTATCAGGGCCAAATAAGGGAGACAAGGTGAGAGGAGATACCATCTCTAGATGGATTAGGCAGGGCATCTCTACAGCTTATGTTTCTGCAGGTTTATCTCCTCCGATCAATCTGAGAGCCCATTCTACTCGAGCGGTGGCATCTTCCTGGGCAGAGAGGAGGGGTGCCTCCATCGAGCAGATTTGTAAAGCGGCCACTTGGTCGTCTCCACACACTTTTTTCCGTCACTATAGGCTGGACGTGGGTTCTTCTTTTTCCTTAGCTTTTGGCCAAAAGGTGCTTCAGGCGGTGGTCCCACCCTAGTCTTTTCTCTGGTATTCTCTCTGGTGGTGCTGTCGTGACATGGGGGAAAGCCGGTAATTACTCACCGGTAATTCTATTTCCTCATGTTCACGACAGCACCATGGGGCTTCCCACCCTTTGTTGTGTGTGTGGTTGGTTATGCACTCGGGTGTTCACCAAAAAAAAAGAAGTTATTATATTTAAATTGTTGATTATGTTGACTAATTAAGAAGGCTTCCTAGATCTCGGTAATCACTGAAGTATGGGAGGAAGTGCTTCTTTTTATACTCTAGGTTTCCTGTCCCAAGGGGAGGAGTCCATCTCTCTGGTGGTGCTGTCGTGAACATGAGGAAATAGAATTACCGGTGAGTAATTACCGGCTTTTTTTTTATACAAAGTTGTCAATTTACAGAGATATTTCTCTTACCCAGCATGGGTGTATGTAAAAATAAACCCCAAAACACATTGCCCTACTTCTCATGAATACGGCGATACCACATGTGTGACACTTTTTTGCAGCCTAGGTGCGTATAGGGGCGTAAAGTCCAACGAGTACCTTTAGGCTTTACAGGGCTGCTCACAATTTAGCCCCGTCCAAAATGCCAGAACAGTAAACACACCCCACAAATGACCCCGTTTCGGAAAGTAGACACCCCAAGGTATTCACTGAGGGGCATAGTCCATGGGAGATTTTTTATTTATTTTTTCCTCAGAAAGTGTCATTTTCCGCTAACTTGTGAAAAAAAATGAAATGATACATGAACTCACCATGCCCCTCCGCGAATACTTTGGGGTGTCTTCTTTCTAAAATGGTGTCATTTGGGGGGTATTTATACTATCCTGACATTCTAGCACCTGAAGAAACATGACAGGTGCTCAGAAAGTCAGAGCTGCTTCAAAATGCGAAAATTCACTTTTTTGCACCATAGTTTGTAAACGCTAAAACTTTTATCCAAACCAATAAATATACACTTATTGCATTTTTTTTATCAAAGACATGTAGAACAATAAATTTGTAGAAAAATTTATATAGAAATGTAGTTTTTTTTTAAACATTTTACAACAGAAAGCGAAAAATTACATTTTTTTGCAAAAATGTCTTTAAATTTTTATTAATATCAAAATAAGTAAAAATGTCAGCAAGAATGAAATACCACCAAATGAAAGCTCTATTAGTGAGAAGAAAAGGAGGCAAAATTAATTTGGGTGGTTTGTTGTATGACGGAGCAATAAACGGTGAAAGTAGTGTAGTGCAGAATTGTAAAAAGTGGCCTGGTCATTAAGGGTGTTTAAGCTAGGGGGGCTGAAGTGGTTAAGATATAAAGAGTATTTATGAGCTGTCAGGAGTAAAATACAATCATAAAAAATTGCTCCCAAAGGTGTTCATAGCCTTTAAAGGGGTTGTCCAATACTATAAACTGACCCCCCATATGCTGGGCCTCTCACAGGGAATATACTAACCTCACTCCCTGCTCAGCACGTGGTCCCCGCATCGCCGCTTCTGCTTCTCCCCGTGTACGGATGAAAACATTCGGTGTCGGAGGGAGCAGCTAATGGCAGGCGCAGACGGGGACAAGCCTCACTAGCATCCCCCGCGATGCTAGGGAGGTCCGTCCCCGCCTGCCATTGGCTGCTAAACAACACGATCCCCCCCCCCCCCCCCGTCCCCGTCCCGCCCGACACTGGATGTTTTCATCCGCGCACGGGGAGAAGCAGCAGCAGGGGTCGGGTAAGTATATTCCCCATGAGGGGCCCAGCAATTGGGTGGGCAGTTTATAGTACTGGATAACCTCTTTAATAAATAAAATAATAAATAGAATAAAATACAATTTTATTGTTTTGCAGATGACACCAAGATATGTAGTACTGTGCAGTCCATGGATGATGTCCATAAACTACAAGCTGACTTGGGCATCGGAGGTGGTTTTTTTTCCTGGAGCACAGTACTCTCAGGGTCCGAACGGCTCTCACGCCTGGGGGAGCCATTTTTTCCATTTGGTAGCCTCAGTCCTCTGAAGGATCCAAGGCTTCTATAGCAATAGTTCCTGTGGAGCATACTGAATGTCTCATAGCAGGCAATAGTAATTGATTACAACTTGCAGGGTTGGCCAACCTGTGGCTCTCCAGCTGTTGTAAAACTACAATTCCCACCATGCCCTGCTGTAGGCTGATAGCTGTAGGCTGTCTGGGAATGCTGGGAGTTGTAGTTTTGCAACAGCTGGAGAGCCGCAGGTTGGCCCTCGTCCGTGGATTACAGAATATAGGACAAGTGATCTAAGGATCACATGTTCAAGTCCTATAAGGTGTAAGAGGTGTATGTGTAAAAAAAGAAGAAGAAAATGTTTAATATATAAAAAAGATAAAAATTTTAATCACCCCTTTCCTCATAATAAAAATAAACAATAAAATAAAGATCATATTTACTGCCACGTCCCAAGATGTCCAGACTATTAAAATATAAACGTACCAGAAAAAAAGAATCAAAATGGCTGATTTGACCTTTTATCGTCACTTCTTCCCTGCTTAATATTAAATAAAAGGCATACATACTCAATATAGCGATGCAAAGCAAAAAGTTTTTTTATTTTTTTTATAAGTATTAAAACATAAGAAAAACTATACAAATGTGGTATTGCTGTAATCGTACTGACCCAGAAAATGAAGAAAACAGGTATGTTTTACTGCATACAAATCCATAAAACTTTGGTGGAATTGTGTTTTTTTCCATTTTCACCAACTTTGGAATTTTTTTCCAGCTTCGAACTACATCATGCTATGTGAACAAAAAGACAAAACCGTTTTGGCTTCAGGAAGGCAGGGAGAGGAAGATAAAAACGCAAAAATGGAAAATCCCAGGGTCTTGAAAGGGTTGAAATCTCTGCCCTTTCTGAGTTCAGCTGTACACAGGGCTCTTCAGCGTAAATACGTATTGAGGGCTCGTGCACACTATCGTATTTTTTTTCTGTCCGTCCAAACAAAACAGAAATGACTCCGTGTGCGCATGGTTGTTCTGCAAAAAAATAGAACATGTCCTATTATTGTCCTCATTACAGACAAGGATAGGACTGTTGTACGAAGGGGCCGGCCGTTCTGTTCCTCAAAATGCGGAATGCACACGGCCGGTATCTGTGTTTTGCGGATCTGTAAAACATTCAACGGTCTTGTGCATGAGCCCTTAAAGCTGTCAGTCACTGATGACCTACTTGGGCAACTGATCTCTGAAAGAGCAGAGATTTAATGAATATTATAAGTTTTACTGAATCTTTTCCCACCAAACTAAATATCAATCTGCTCAGCTCATCCTGCTCTATAACATGGATCCTGTTATAAGGCAGTATTGCATTGTATTTTGTGGTGACAGGTTCTCTTTCTAGCGTTCTCTTGTAGGAATGACTGTAGGAGGAAATGAAAACAGAAACGCAGTGGAGTATAGAAAATCGAAGACAAAGGAGAGAATTATAACAAGTGAAAGAGAAAAATAGAAAAGCTGCACATAGCTTCCAGAGGAACGTTTCCAGGAGTCACTGAATAGTCTCCATCCTGCAGGAACTTGGCTCCCACTTACTATAGCTCACATAGCATTTTTGATGTTTAATGCTTACCTTTCAAGGATAACTGCTGTACCCAGGATGCCTGTGTATAGCAGCAGCAGGCACATTTATTCCCTTTACTCTACAGCAATCAGCCTCCCCATTTTCACAGGGAGAACTGACTGCAGTGAATGCTGTACAAATCAGGGCTTAAATGTAAAAAGAGGTAAATTTCTCTACATTAATCACAAAAAGTGTACCTGCCTATATGGTACAGCAAAGCCACCGTGCAGTAGATAAGCTTGATTGGTGAGCCGAACACATAAAACATTACTGTGCTGATAATATAATTGTGCCTATTAAACTACCTCACATTGCTTTTTCCCTGACCTCTCTCCTTTTGAGGGTTTTTGAAGCCTAAGTACACTTGTGCAACCAATTGTGGTATCGCTCAAGTGTACGTAAAAATATTAAGCAACTTTGTAAATAGTCTTTATTTTAAAAGATATTTTTTATCCAACTCCTATGCATACCTATGTGTCTCCATGGTTACAGACTACAAAACAAACCTTATAAGTTGTCTGAGCTTGCAGTCAGATCAAAAAGAGCAGAGATTTAAATGTATAAAATACCAGCTTTGCCGAATAATTTTCTATTAAACTATATATAAATCTGCAGTTGAGGGGGTTAAGGGCTGCTGGAGCAATCCAGCGCCACGAACTGGTAACAGCCTGTGTTCTTAGCGTAGATTTCTTCATAGCCGGGGTTGGAGGAAGTTGGTAGTTAACGCCTTCATTTCCAGAGTGATCATCCCAGAGGACCTATGAGGGATCCCAGGGCAGTCTTTGCAGTAAGCCTACTGTTAGGGCATACTAGTAGTAGCATAATGTATTCTAATGAGTGATTATATGAGCATATAGGAGTATGCTATAAGTCTGAAAAAGTTATAAAGAGGGACTCTCATAATGGAATGTTATGTCATTATACGGTAATAAGGAATTCACAATGATAGAATGCGACCGGTGGTTTAACTTTGACCTGTACGTACACACGATGTATAGATCATATTGCTGCCATAAAGAAAATTGATGTGAGCCTGCACTAATCTCCACTTAGGGTCCATTCACACGTCCGCAAGTTTGGTCCGGATCCGTTCCGGATTGTGCAGAACGTATGCGGTCCCATTCATTTTCAATAGGGCCAGAAAAGATGCGGACAGCACATAGTGTGCTGTCCGCATCCGCACTTCTGTTCCGCATCCTCACTTCCGTTCCGCAAATAAATAGAACATGTCCTATTCTTGTCCGCAGACACGGACAAGAAAAGGCATTTCTGTTTAAACTGCCGGTCATATGCGGTCTTCAAAATGCGGAACGCACATGGCTGCTGTCCGTGTTTTGTAGATCTGCAAAACACTTGCAGATGTGTGATTGAGGTGTAATTTTAACTGGCGGAATGGGTCATTGTGTTGGAGAGGTTGCGTTTTCCCTTTGGATCTGTTCCATATAGTTCGCTATGTAAAAGTGTCAAGCATTTTTGGAAAGAAAAAAAAAATCAGCATGCAGTTTGCAGTTATGTCTAGGGTTATGCCTTTCCCCCCAGCTGCCCTGCAAAAATGCTCTCAGGCTTCTTTTGAGTACTGTATCTCCTGTTATGAGAGATCACTTACTGCTAGACATGTCTCTGCAATACACTTAACCGCTTCAGCCCCCCTAGCTTAAACACCCTTAATGACCAGGCCACTTTTTACAATTCCACACTACACTACTTTCACCGTTTATTGCTCCGTCATGCAACTTACCACCCAAATGAATTTTACCTCCTTTTCTTCTCACTAATAGAGCTTTCATTTGGTGGTATTTCATTGTTGCTGACATTTTAACTTTTTTTGCCATTAATACAAATATAACGACATTTTTGCAAAAAAAATTACATTTTTCACTTTCTGTTGTAAATTTTTTTTTTAAAAAAAACTACATTTCTATATAAATTTTTCTCTAAATTTATTGTTCTACATGTCTTTGATAAAAAAAAGTCCAATAAGTGTATATTTATTGGTTTGGGTAAAAGTTATAGCGTTTACAAACTATGGTGCAAAAAAGTGAATTTCGGCATTTTGAAGCAGCTCTGACTTTCTGAGCACCTGTCATGTTTCTTCAGGTGCTAGAATGCCAGGAAAGTATAAATACCCCCCAAATGACACCATTTTAGAAAGAAGACACCCAAAAGTATTCACGGAGGGGCATGGTGAGTTCATGTATCATTTCATTTTTTTTCACAAGTTAGCGGAAAATGACACTTTCTGAGGAAAAAAAAAAGTTTCAATTTCTGATAACTTCTGGCAAAAAAAATAAAAATCTCAGACGGACTCACTATGCCCCTCAGTGAATACCTTGGGGTGTCTACTTTCCGAAATGGGGTCATTTGTGGGGTGTGTTTACTGTTCTGGCATTTTAGGTGGGGCTAAATTGTGAGCCGCCATGTAAAACTTAAAAGTACTCGTTGGAATTTAGGCCCCTTTGCGCACCCAGGCTGCAAAAAAGTGTCAGTTATGTGGTATCGCCGTACTCAGGAGAAGTAGGGCAATGTGTTTTGGGGTGTATTTTTACATATACCCATGTTGGGTGAGAGAAATATCTCTGTAAATTGTCAACTTTGTATAAAATTTTTTAAAAGTTGTCGTTTACAGAGATATTTTTCAGACAAAGTATGGGTATATATAAAAATACACCCCAAAACACATTGCCCTACTCTCCTGAGCACGGCGATACCATATGTGTGCCACTTTTTTGCAGCCTGGGCTAAGGCCCTAAAACCAATGAGTACCTTTAAGATTTCACAGGGCATTTTTACGCATTTGGATTCCAGACTTCTTCTCACGCTTTAGGGGCCCCTAAAATGCCAGGACAGTATAAATACCCACATGTGACCCCATTTTGGAAAGAAGACACCCAAGGTATTCTGTGAGGGTATGGTGAGTTCATGTAAAATTTAATTTTTGTCACAAGTTAGTGGAATATGAGACTTTGTAAAAACTAAATTAAACAAAAAATATATATCAATTTCCGCTGACTTGTGCCAAAAAATAAAAATTCTGTGGACTCACCATGCCCCTCACGGAATACCTTGGGGTGTCTTCTTTCCAAAATGGGGTCACATGTGGGGTATTTATACTCACCTGGCATTTTAGGGGCCCCTAAAGCGTGAGAATCCAAATGCATAAAATGGCCTGTGAAATCCTAAAGGTACTCATTGGTTTTAGGGCCCCTTGCGCATCAGGCTGCAAAAGTGTCACTCATGTGGTATCGCCGTACTCAGGAAGTAGGGCAATGTGTTTTGGGTGTATTTTTACATATACCCATGCTGCGTGTGAGAAATATCGCTGTAAACGACAACTTTTTAAATTTTTTTATTCAAAGTTGTCAATTTACAGAGATATTTTTCTCACCCAGTATGGGTATATGTAAAAATACACCCCAAAACACATTGCCCTACTTCTCCTGAGTACGGCGATACCACATGAGTGACACTTTTTTGCAGCCAAGATGCGCAAAGGGGCCCAAATTCCAATGAGTACCTTTTAGGAGGGCATTTTTACGCATTTTTCTTCTCACGCTTTAGGGCCCCAAAAATGCCAGTGCAGTATAAATACCCCACATGTGACCCCATTTTGGAAAGAAGACACCCCAAGGCATGGCGAGTTCATAGAAGGTTTTTTTTTTGGCACAAGTTAGTGGAAATTGATTTTTTATTGTTTTTTCTCACAAAGTCTCTCTTTCCGCTAACTTTTGACAAAAAGTTTAATTTTTCATGGACTCATTATGCCCCTCAGCGAATACCTTGGGGTGTCTTCTTTCCAAAATGGGGTCACATGTGGGGTATTTATACTGCCCTGGCATTTTAGGGGCCCTAAAGCGTGAGAAGAAAAATGCGTAAAAATGCCCTCCTAAAAGGTACTCGTTGGAGTTTGGGCCCCTTTGCGCATCTTGGCTGCAAAAAAGTGTCACACACGTGGTAACGCCGTACTCAGGAGAAGTAGGGCAATGTGTTTTGGGGTGTATTTTTACATATACCCATGCTGGGTGAGAGAAATATCTCTGTAAATTGACAACTTTGAATAAAAAATGTAAAAAGTTGTCGTTTACAGCGATATTTCTCACACCCAACATGGGTATATATAAAATACACCCCAAAACACATTGCCCTACTTCTCCTGAGTACGGCGATACCACATGAGTGACACTTTTGCAGCCAAGATGCACAAAGGGCCCTAAAACCAATGAGTACCTTTAGGATTTCACAGGCCATTTTTATGCATTTGATTCTCACGCTTTAGGGCCCCTAAAATGCCAGGGCAGTGAAATACCCACATGTGACCCCATTGTGGAAAGAAGACACCCTAAGGTATTCTGTGAGGGGCATGGTGAGTTCACAGAAAAAAAAATTTGGCACAAGTTAGCGGAAATTGATTTTTTTTTTTTACAGTCTCATATTCCACTAACTTGTGACAAAAATAAAATTTTGCATGAACTCGCCATACCCCTCACGGAATACCTTGGGGTGTCTTCTTTCTAAAATGGGGTCACATGTGAGGTTTTTGTACTGCCCTGGCATTTGAGGGTCTCCGCAATCATTACACGTATGGCCAGCATTAGGAGTTTCTGTGATTCTCCGTATATTGAGCATACGGGTAATGAGATTTTTTTTTTCCGTTCAGCCTCTGCGCTGAAAAAAAAATAAAAAATGAACGGCACAGATTTTTTCATTCGCATCGGTCAATGTGGATGAAAAAATCTCTGCCAAAATCAGTGACTGCGGTGCGGTGGGCTGGGCGCTAACTACCATTCACACGTCCGAAATTCTGTTTGCGGAACGGAATTGTGGACCCATTCATTTCTATGGGGACAGACTTTGTCCCACTCGGATCCGGAATTACGGATCCGCGCTTCCGGGTCTGCACTTCCGTTCCGCAAAAATATAGAACATGTCCTATTCTTGTCCGCAATTGCGGACAAGAAAAGGAATTTTCTATATAGTTCTGGCAATGTGCGGATCTGCAAAATGCGGAAAGCACATTGCCGGTGTCCGTGTTTTGAGGATCTGCGGATCGGATCCGCGGATCGGATCCGCGGTCGGATCCGCGAATCCACGGATCCGCAAAACACATATGGACGTCTGAATGGAGCCTTACAAGGGGTGTGATCAATGACAGGGGGGTGATCAGGTGGTCTAGATGGGGTGATCAAGGGGTTAATAGGTGAGGGGGGGGGGGGGGTTAGCGTAGTGTTTGGTGCAACTTTACAGTGTTACCTGGTCCTCTGGTGGTCGATCCCAGCAAATGGGACCACCAGAGGACCAGGTAGCAGCTATATCAGACGCTGTTCATAAAACAGCGTCTGATATAGCTGTTTGATGCGATTTTATTCGCATCTACAGCCTGCCAGCGATGATCTAACTGCCGAGCCGCGCTTCCTGTGAACGCGCACGCGCGCGCGTTCACAGGAAATCTCGGCTCTCACGAGATGACGCGCGACGCGTCATCTCAGAGCTACAGGACCGCCCGCAGGACGCATCCCTGCGTTAGGCGGTCCTGTAGCGGTTAAAGACATTTAACCTAGTTTACAGATTTTGAGAGAGGGCACATCATTGGACTGAGAGAAGCAGGATGGTCATTTTGATGAATTGCCTGCCATCTAAGCAGTTCTGACATAGTTGTTAAGAGGTGTTGGGAGCACGCACATGGCAAACAGGCTTGGGATGGCCCGGACAGACCACCAGTAGAGATGATTTTTTGATCTGCCAAGCACGAGCGGTTCCCAAAGTTTTTACTGTGCGAGATCCAGACATAGGTGGCACCTTCATTACACACCCTTGTCTCTCCCCAAGCCATTTGTAGGCGCTTATCTGAAGGAGATTTGGTGTCACAGTGCCCACTACGTGTCCTGCCATTGACAGCCACTGTTGCTTTTGTTTGCAATAGTGTCATCAATAAAGCCTGGACTGCTATAGACTGAAATTGTATGGTCTTTAACGATAAATCCAGGTTCTGTTTGGGATCTTATGATATTAGGGTTCCAGTAAGTAGGCCTTGTGGTGAGCACTTGAATCCTCCCTTTGCTCTGGAGTGACGCATTACCCCAACTGCTGGTGTAATTATCTGTGAAGCCATCATATACAACAGTTGGTCACCCCTAGTAGTTAAACAAAGGACACTAACAGCTCAGCAATATGTCCGGACTTCTTATGGCCACATGTGCTGCCTCTCCTGGCAGGGCTTTCAACTGGCATTTTTCAGCAGGATAATGCCCAGCCACACACAACAAGGGTTTCCTAGAAATGTATCTGCCAGATTGCAACACTTCCTTGGCCTGACAGTCACCAGATTTATCGCAATCGAGCATTTATGGGACCAGCTTGGACTCCAGCTTTGGCAACCTTAGAGTGCGCAAGATCTACAGGCCCAGCTACATCAATTGTACAGTTTTCACCAATAAACTTCTTTCTCTCTAATATTTTTATTACTTACATAAAAGCAGACATAGCAGAGCTAGAGGGGGTTCAGAGGAGGGCAACTAAAGTAATAACTGGAATGGGGCAACTACAGTACCCTGAAAGGGTATCAAAATTAGGGTTATTCACTCTAGAAAAAAGACGACTGAGGGGAGATCTAATAACTATGTATAAATATATCAGGGGTCAGTACAGAGATCTCTCCCATCATCTATTTATCCCCAGGATTGTGACTGTGATGAGGGGACATCCTCTGCATCTGGAGGAAAGAAGGTTTGTACACAAACATAGAAAAGGGTTCTTCACGGTAAGAGCAGTGAGACTATGGAAATCTCTGCCTGAGGAGGTAGTGATGGTGAGTACAATAAAGGAATTTAAGAGGGGCCTGGATGTATTTCTGGAGCGTAATAATATTTCAGGCTATAGCTACTAAAGATGGGTCGTTGATCCAGGGAGTTATTCTGACTGCCTGATTGGAGTCGGGAAGGAATTTTTTCCCCTTAAGTGGGGAAAATTGGCTCTACCTCACAGGGGTTTTTTGCCTTCCTCTGGATCAACTTGCAGGAAACAGGTCGAACTGGATGGACAAAAGTCTTTTTTCGGCCTTATATACTATGTTACTATTATTACATTCATATCTAGAGAGTTTGATTCGATTCCAACAACTCCTTCTTGGTGCGTTATTTTATTATTAGTTTTTGTCAATTAGTATATTTAGGGTGATCCTTAAAGTTTGAAAGTGCAGCCCGCTTCTTTCTCCCGGGATAGCCCTTGTACACAGCACATCGCTCAGTTCTCTTCCATTGGAAGTCAAATGATACACCAGATATTTCAGAACTGAGGTATAAAGTAAATACCTCCAATATGAATTCTGGTTGAGGCACAATTTTCCTCAAGGTCAGCATATCAGATACGATGGAAACTCTGGACCAAAGATTGGCCATTTGTAGGAGGTTCCATGTCCACGGATTGGTTATGATCTCCTAACATTTCTGTAGATGAATGTAAACTCCCTCTTTCTTCTTCCTTCCCTTTTTCTTTTACTGCTTTTTCCTTACTGCTTTCTGGAGAATGGGTGGGATGCACTTATATAATGTGAGCTATTGAGAATTTCTAATATGTATTGTATAGAATTTAGATTCTATATTTTAAGAAAACAATAAACTTATTAAAGGGGTTTTCTGACATTTTACTCCTCTGGATAGGATATTAGTATCTGATTAGTGGGGGGCCGCTATTCAGTATTTTTCATGTAGTACTGCAGTACAAGTCTCCTTAACCCCTTGAATACCAAAGGTTTGTTTGCTTTTGCGTTTTTTAATTTTTCTTCCCTGTCTTCCCAGAGCCATAAAGTAACGAGGGGTTGGCGTTGTATGCTTCCTTCGCAGCACCGCCGGCACCCTGTGCAAGGAGAGGGGCAAGGATGTAGCCTGTGTCCTCATCTCCATGGCAGCAGGCGAGCATCATAATGATGATCGGTGCTCAGCTGGACTGCTGTGAGTCACGTGGCGCTGGCCACGTCATGTGACTCACCAGCAAGTCTATTTAAACAGGCAGCCTTCTGGCCACAGGTTGCCTATAATTAAGGTCTTTATACGCTCCTGTATTCCTGGCATTGTTTTCCTGTATCCTGACTTCGGCTCTGCTTGTTTGACCTCGCTCCTGCTCATCCCCTTTTGCTTGTCGTGATCTCCTGGTACTGGCTTCTGGTTGTGTGTTGACTCGTTCTTGTTTGTTCCCCAGTTCTGACTTGACTTCCTGGTATTGACTTCAGCTATTTTGACTTGCTTTGTGTTCTGTTTGTCCTGTCTTTTATTCCCCTGCACTTAAGTTAGGGACTGCCGTCCAGTTGCGCCCCGTTACCTAGGACGGATCATGCAAGTAGGTAGGGGCAGAGGAGTGGGTGGCAGTCAGGGGGGGCACACTTCCCTACCCCCGTCCGTGACAGAATCACAGGCCTACCTACATTATGGACCCTATGTGAGTGCTCACTGATCAGGTCCATAACCTTGCGCAAATTGTAACGGAGTTAGAGGAAAGATTACAGCAACAGGAATCTGCTCAGACCCTAACTGCACTGGGTCCCTCCGTACAGCACATGGAACTCCACATTAAGTTGCTGGATCGGTTTTTGGGGGACCGCAGATGGTTCCTTGCATTTAGGGAGAGCTGTAAGTTGTACTTTCATTTACGCCCCTATTCTTGTGGATCTGAACAGCAAAAAGTGGGGATTATTATCTCTCTGTTGCAAGTTGACCCATAAGAATGGGCATTCTCCCTGCACACTGACTCCCCATGTCTTATGTCTGTCTAAGCATTTTTTTTAGGCTCTGGGTATTCTCTATGACAAAACGGATAGGGCAAGTGTGGCTGAGTCCCAATTGAAATCCCTTACCCAGGGAAATCGACCAGTAGAGGAATATTGCACTCCATTTCGGAAGTGGTGTGTTCCCTTGGGCTAGAATGAGCCCGCTCTGAAATGTCAGTTCAGGTCAGGACTCTCTGAAAGTCTCAAAGACATGCTAGTTAGCTACCCCTGTCCTGACACTTTAGAACAAACTATGACTCTTGCTGTGAGACTGGACAGACACATTAGGCAATGTCAGCGGGAGCATCTGTTCTTTCCACAGGCTATGACCAAACCTGACTCCTTTCCTGTGGGGGTCAAGTCGGAAACTCTTTTGGATGAGCCCATGCAATTTGGCATGACGAGGAGAGACCAACATCGCTAGCGCGGTACATGTTTCTATTGTGGCGGCTCCGACTGTTGGGTACAACATTGCCCCAAGGTCACTCCTTCCGGAAGATCACCCAAACCGGATGTTTCCAAAGATAAGGTACTTCCAGAGGTGGTAAAGAAAAAACTATTAGTACCAGTGATTATTTATTTTGGTTCCAGTAAGGGTACTGGGGAAGCCTTTATTGACTCGGGTTTCGCCTCTAGTTTTGTTGATTATAAATTTATTCTCTCTTACTAAACCCATCCACATAGTTGCCATTGACTCTACTTCTTTGGTGGGTGGGACAGTCAAATTCTGTACTCCTGAGGTTACTTTGACTGTGGGGGCTTGTCACACCGAAATTTTTTCTTTTCTTGTTTTACAGAACTTACCTATAGAGGTGGTTTTGGGCAGGCCATGGCTTCAATTTCATAACCATGTCATTAATTGGGCGACTGGCAAAGTTGAGAAGTGGGGTCCTAAAAGTTTTTCCTATTGTTTACCGGTTGTCCAGGCTGAAATTACAATTGAATCTAAAAACCTCCCTCCGTACATTAGTGACTTTATTGATGTTTTTTCCTCATCTGATGTTTAGAAGCTGCCACCCCACAGACCATATGATTGTGCCATTAATCTCGTTGAAGAATCTAAGTTTTCAAAGGGCCGTATTTAAATTTCATCCGGTCCTGAGCGAATCTCTATGAAGGAGTATCTCAAAGAAATGTAGTAAAAGGTCATATCAGACCCTCTGTTTTACCTATGGGGGCAGGGTTCTTTTTTGTGGAGAAAAAGGATAGAGGTTTGAGACCCTGTATAGATTATATGGAATTAAACTAAATCACTATTAAAAATCATTATTCCCTACCATTGATTCCAGACCTTTTCAATCAGGTGCTTGGGTCCTGTTGGTTTTCTAAGCTTGATTTAAAAGGAGCCTACAATTTGATTGGTATTAGGGAGGGGGACAAGTGGAAGACAGCTTTTAACACTCTTGAGGCTTACTTCGAATATTTGATCATGCCGTTTGGTCTCTGTAATGCATCGGCGGTATTTCAAAATATCGTTAATTGCATTTTCAGGAACTTTATTGGCAAATGTATGATCATTTACTTGGATGACATCCTATTCTTTTCACCTAGTTGGAAATCCCATGTCACCCATACCAGGCAAGTGCTGGAAGTTCTTAGGGAAAATCATTTATTTGCCAAGAAAGAAAAGTGTATTTTTGGGGTACAAGAGATTTTATTTTTAGGTTATATACTTACCCCTTAATCTTTTAAGATGGACCTGGGGAAAGTACAAGTGTCATGTCCTGCTCTGGTGAGGTACGGAGGTCTGTCAGGTTGGCAGCATGTGTGTAGTTTTCTGTTTACTTGGAGTGAGCTGTACCTGCCTCCCTTCAGGTGCACTGGGTGGGGTCGTTTGTGTGAGTTTATATCAAGCACCTACCCAGTGTCCCTTGTGGGTTATAGCTTCTTTCTCACTCTGAGGAAAGTTGGATTGCTGTTTCTGCTCTGCTCCAAAGATAAGTCTGTTTTTGGTTTCCATTTGTGAACTGTCTAGGCTGTTAGTTAGACACCTGCTTTCTCCAGGATTAGAGGAAGCAGGCTGCCTTTCCCCCCCCCTTGTCCACTATCTCAGGGACTATAGGGTTTATACAGTCTTAGGCACGGGGGCACGTTTATTCCCACCTTTGGGGTATAAACGTGTGCACAGCACAGTCTAGGGTCAGCTGATAGGATCTTGTCAGGAGGTGACCATTATCCCCAGCTTTTGCCTAGACGCTTATTTGTTGTTTCTTGTGTTTCTATTGTATCTTTTATCCTTCCCGCCGTGACACCAAGCTATTCAAGAGTGGGCGGATCTTGTTAATTGGTTATCTGAGGCCATATAAGCCTTCAAAACCCTCAAAAGATGTTTCGGTAACGCCCCGATCCTGATTCAGCCTGAGCAAGAAAAGCCGTTTATTGTCGAGGTCGATGCAATTGAGGATGGAGTAGGAGCAGTTCTCTCTCAGGGATTATCTAATTTTACTAATTTAAGGCCATGTGCGTTTTTGTCCCGGAAGTTCTCCCCTACCAAGATAAATTACTAGATTAGGAGCCGAGAACTGCTTGCTATTAAATGGGCTTTTTAGGAATGGCAACATTTTTTGGAGGGGGCTCAGCATTGCATCACTGTTCTTACGGATCATAAAAATCTATTGTTTCTAGAATCCGCAAAACGTTTAAATCCTAGACAAGCAAGGTGGGCGGTATTCTTTACGCGTTTTAACTTTTTTATTACTTTCAGGCCAGGAAGTAAAAATGTAAAAGCCGATGCCTTGTCCCGAAGTTTTCATGCCTTTCAACCTCCAAACACTCTTCCTGAACCTATTTTGCCAGCTGGTATCATTGTGGCCTCAATGTCCTCCGATCTTACCACCGAAATTGAGGCGGCACAACATCAAGCTCCGGTACAGTCTTTCCATGATAAATTGTTTGTTCCAGTTCACTTACGTCTTCAGCTTTTAGGTAAGTGCCATAATTCAGTGTTATGTGGGCACCCTGGTGTTTATGCCACCAAGGAACTCATCTCCAGGTCCTACTGGTGGCCCAAGTTATCTAGAGATGTGTACTTGTATGTATCTTCATGTGAGGTATGTACCAGAGCCCAAACTCCCAGAACTTGCCTGGCTGGTGAGTTATGACCACTGCCCATTCCTAGTAAACCGTGGTCACATATTTCCATGGAATTTATCACCGGCTTGCCAGTCTCTGAGGGTAAGTCAGTGGAATGGGTAGTGGTTGATAGATTTATTAAAATGGTGCATTTTGTTCCACTGGCAAAGCTCCCTAATGAGTAAGTTACATGCTGCCAGACTGGTGAAGAGATTCCATCTGGCTCATCTGAAGAAACCCAATCCTATGACTTTGGGTCCGATGGCCCCTCGTAGAAGGTTGGGTACTGTAACGAGGGGCCGGCGACTTACTTAAATTAGGGACTGCCGTCCAGTTGTGCCCCGTTACCTAGGATGGATCGTGCAAGTAGGTAGGGGCAAAGGCGTGGGTGGCAGTCAGTGGGGCATGCTTCCCTACCCCGGTCCGTGACACATGACATTTTTATTATTCCATTCACATACTGTAGCCGTATAAGGGCTTGTTTTTTGCAGGACAAGTTGAACTTTTTATTGCCACCATTTAATATGGCATACAAAATAGTGGGAAGTGGGAAAAAATACCAAAAAGGGTGGAACTAAAAAAAAGCACAATTCCGCCACAGTTTTACAGGTTTTTTCTCAACGACGTTCTCTGTGCGGTAAAACTGACCTGTGTCCTTCATTTTCTGGATCTGTATGATTACAATGATGCCAGATTTATATAGTTTTTCTTGTGTTTTAATACTGAAAAAAAAAACTTTTCATTGCCATAATCTGACCCTCTTATCTTTTTTATGGTTACGTCTACAGAGCTGTGTAGGGGTTCATTTTTTGCGGGATGATATGTGGTTTTTATTAATAAGTGTGTCATCACATTTTATGTCATTTTTTTTTGTAAGGAGGCTACAGTATGCAATATTCTGATTTATTTCAGCCACTTGCAGGCCTCCATTTTCTTCAGAGAGACAAGGTGCATAAGAGATAAGGAATGGCTCCCCCAGGTGGGGGAGCCGGTCCTAACCCAGAAGTGTGCTCTTCCTTTTTTTTTTTTTGTATTTAGGTACCACACACTTGACCACGACATCTAAATGGTTAAATGTATGCAATCAGCATTATTAACACTGGGCCTCTGCTGTTTGAAACAGCAGAGAGCCGCCGCCTATTGCACTCACAAGCAGGTACCACATTTAAAACCCCCAGCTCGTGATCCTAGCCCAGTTTGAACCCACAATATTTTATGTGAGCTGTCTGCGCCAGAAGCTATCTGACAGCGCAGATGCAACCTCCATACATTATGGGTTGAAACCAGGCTAGGATCACATGCCCTATGTACGTAATGTGATCCTGGAAGTGCCCGCAACATTATTAGATGAATTAGCGCTTCATCATTCTGCAACAGTGGGCGAGATGAGTTAAAAAAAAACGGATAAGCCCTTTAATGTAATGTTGCACTCTATCTGTGTTTAAAGGGGTTCACTGGGAATTAAGAATATGAAAAGACCTAAATATTACTTAAATATAAATATATTCCCAAATATCTTTCATTATATATAATGGCTCGTTTTGTCTGGGGAGCAATCATTAGGAGAAATAAAATGGCCGCCATCCTACTAGTACACACAAAACCTGCCCTAATCATATAGCAGGACACAGCCACATCCCTACCTCCTCTCTGTACTTCATGTCTCCTCATGTACTCGTTCCTACAGAGATTTAACTGAAGATCTTTTTAAACTGTATTCAGGATCATGATTTCTGACAAGCAGAGCAGAGAGAAGGATGAGGCAGCTCTTTACCTAGTGCTGTGAAGTAACTTGTCCTCCTGTATGATTATGAATGGTTTTATGTGTACTAATAGGACGGCGGCCATTTTATTTCGCTTGATGATTGCTCCCCAGACAAAACGAGCCAATATAAGTAATGAAAGATATTTGGGAATATATTTATAATAAAGTAATATTTTCATTTTCTTAATTCCTATAAGGACCTCTTTAAGCCATGTTCTCACAGTCTGGTTTTGCAAAGCAATGTACAATATTTCGCTGCAGAATATTTTTGTTCTCCAGATTATAAAGTTTGTGATTTTGTTTTCATGAGATACTTGCATAATTTTTGTAAATTCTGTCCTAGATGCATAAATTCTGATAGAAACCTGAACATGTGAATGTACGCCTATGGTGGACCATTATATCTAAAAGGGTACAGCATTCACTGCATATATTTTACCCTCTTGTAAATCTTTGAAAGTGTGGAGTTATAGTTAGAAAGTAAATTTTTCACATACAATAGCACTATCGGCTCTGAAATGTGTTTGTTGCTCAAATGGCTTGTACAGGTGCAGCACACGACCACCCTGCAACCACCATGTCTAATAGTACCCTAAGTGCTGTTCTTCTGATGTGAGGCTGATGATTAGTTTTCTGTAATTGGGCTTTTAACTGTATTCTTTTGCATACTAAACATATTTTCTCTGCTTCAATTTACATGCAGAAATTTGCACTCGCTGCTGTAAAAATTAAAATACTATTTATAAGACTGTTTTATGTGGTCATTCATTAGTAAAACAGCAGTACTTCAAATGATTTGCAATAATTGTCCACTCAAATAAACAAGAAAACGTCCATGGGCCCTCGCTAATGAACAAAACGATCCATTCTTCATAAAGTGTTTATTATAATTTTATAACAATTTACAGGCTTTACATTGCCACAGTCAGTCCATTTAGGTGCATGCAAATATCAAAAACAGAGAAGGGGTTGTTCTATTAATGCAGGACCTGTATGGTTGTCACTTTTGGTTCAGATTTCACATTACGGCAAAAAGAGTGTGCTTTTTGTTCTCAAGGTCGTCCTATTTGCAAGACTGGGTAGTTTTACATAGGCCCAATAATTTGCAAATACGATTTCTAATAGAAATAAAAACAAGAGAAAGCGAACAAAATTAAATAACACATTGCAACATTATGTGACATGGCCAATATTTTAAATTGTCATGGGCAACTGTAATAATTGGCATTATTTGCTTGATAAGCAGGTTTCTCTTATGTTCACCTAAGGCCCCTTTCAGCGGAATGAGTTTTCCGCGCGGGTGCAATGCGTGACATGAACACATAGCACCCGCACTGAATCCTAAACAACTGAACTCAATTGAAGACAAAACTGACTGAACTTGCTTGCAAAATGGTGCGAGTTTCACTGAACGCATCCAGACCTAATCCTTCATGCTCGTGTGAAAGAGGCCTTAATCAGAGTCACTAAAGAATTTTCACAATGAAAGATTAGGTCCGGATGCGTTTAGGGTGCGTTCAGTGAAACTCGCACCATTTTGCAAGAAAGTTCAGTCAGTTTTGTCTGCAATTGCGTTCGGATGTTCAGTTTTTTCCACGTGAGTGCAATGCGCTTTGATGCGTTTTTCACGCGCGTGATAAAAAACAGAAGGTTTACAAACAACATCTCTTAGCATCCATCAGTGAAAAACGCATTGCATCCGCACCTGCTTCCAGATGCAGTGCGTTTTTCACTGAAGCCCCATTCACTTTGATGGGGCCAGGGCTGCGTGAAAAACATAGAATATAGAACATGCTGCGTTTTTCACGCAATGCAGAACTGATGCGTGAAAAAAAATGCTCATGTACACAGACCCATTGAAATGAATGGGTCAGGAGGATTCAGTGCGGGTGCTATGCGTTCACGTCACGCATTGCACCCGCGCGGAAAGCTAGCTTGTGTGAAAAGGGCCTAATTAAGGCTGAATTCACACTGCATTGGATGCTTATGTTCCCATCTGATGGATGTGTGCAACTGTCTGTCACTGACTGCAATGGAAAAAATATGTTGTACTTTTGGCTGCCCCTTTCGATACAATTGGAGCTGCATGATCTCAAATTATCCCAAGGAAACATATGTGAAAAGGACAATCTTTTGGTATACATTAAAGTGATTGTCTGACACCCACAAAAAATGAGACTTTCCCAGTATTTATGCCAACAGTATACCACAAGGATGGTATAAATCGTGCCCAGCCAACAACTGGATAATAAAATTCATAGAAGGGGTATTTACTGAGCAGGAAAACCTAAAATAGCATAATCACAAGTGGGCCATCTTTTTAATGTCTGCTCCCAACATCTGAACTAGCAAGGCACCTTTCTTTATGAAAATACTGTCCCCTAAGTGCCAAGTTCTGGTGCATGTTGGGAGCCTGCAGGACAGGTAGGGACAACACTGGTTCACTTGCTGACTTGTTGCCTGATGGTTTTGTGTTAAATCACTTTTATCTAGTAAACTTTATGTTAAACAAAATTGTGCTATATATTATACTGAAACATCATTTTCCACTGTGAAAACAATATTCTTATAGGACAGTGATTTAAGCAGGAATTCATCAACCAGGTGCTGGGTGATTTCACAATTTCCAAATTATTCTTAAAAGCATTGTGAGCTATAAGACATCTATAATATAAATAAACCTGGTTATATATAGTTATCGCTAGTGGAACGCTGTACGTGGATATCTCTGATACTCTTGTAGAAACGAATGGAGCGGCCACACGCATGCCTGACCTCCTGCTCCATTTATTTCCGGGGGATGCATGGGGTACAGGGCCCCCGTTCTCATGATCAGTGGAAATCCCAGCAGTAGGACCCCCACCGATCTAATAGTTATCCCTTATTCTGTGGAGGATAGTGGATAACTTTGTATAACCGGAATACCCTTTCAGTTCTACATTTTCCTCTCTGTTGACCAATATTGAAGTCTAAGAGTGTAATCACATGTAGCAGGTTTGTTGCAGAAATCTCTTATTTTTATTCTTGTGTCTCAGGTTTCTTTCACACTTCTGACAGGAGTTCCAGCAGGGGACAGCCTGCCGGAGCTCTCTAGACCCAGCATTGTCGAACGGTACCAGAATTCCCAGCGTTCCCATTGGCTATAATGGGGCCTGGAGGAGATCAGGCCCGCTACCTGCCAAATCTGGAACTCCTGCCGGCAGTGTAAAACTAGCCTTATTCACTAGTTGGGGCTTGCAGAAGTCTGCACTGCCAAACCTACCCCATTCAGATGGAGACTTCTGTAGCCGTCAAATGAGTGTTACATACTTCTGCAGAATCTGTAAGGCTATATTTACATGTGCAGGTTTTGTTCAGGTATTCATGTCTGTATACATCCTAATTATTTTATTTCTTCGTACGTAGTTGTAGGGGTATTCTATTAGATAACATTTACCACCTATCTCCAACAGTGAGGGTCCAACTGCTGTTACCATAACTCCGATAGTTGCATAGATGACTGCAGAAAAGTCATGTTACTATAGGATAAGGAGCCGCAAGATAAAAACGTTTCAGGAACAGATGTGACCAGTGCTATTTAAATACTTAGGGGATTGCCAATGGAGATAAGTTTGGGTAGCACATATTGTACATACACTTGTAAGGTCTCTTTGTTTGCCTTTACAGGTACAGTTCTTTGTGCAGTTTTTATGGAGTTTTTGAAGCAAAAACCAGGAGTCAGAAAATTAGAAGTTGTATCTGTCCTTAAAGGGGTTGTGCAGGCCATTGAGATTGATGACCAATCCTCAAGAAAGTTCATTAACATATGATCAGTGGGGTTCTGACACCCGGCACCTCCGCCGATCAGCTGCTTGATAAGGAGGTGGCGCTCCATGTGAGCGCTGCTTCCTCTTCATTACACTAAGCGTCGTCTCCTCTGGATTGGC
This sequence comes from Bufotes viridis, assembly GCA_033119425.1. Taxonomy (NCBI): domain Eukaryota; kingdom Metazoa; phylum Chordata; class Amphibia; order Anura; family Bufonidae; genus Bufotes; species Bufotes viridis. The sequence continues at coordinate 247,966,229 of CM065592.1, read as the reverse complement.
TCCATTCAAGTGAATGGAACGAGTACGTGTCATTACTCTGCACAGCCGAAACTTCAGAGATGACAGACAGTTGTAATGAACAGGAAGCAGTGCCTCCACTTCAAACAGCTAATCGGTGGGATTGCCAGGTTTCAGACCCCCACCGATCAGATATTGATGGCCTATCCTGAGGATATGTCCGGGTTCAGCTCTGAACCCAGACAACCCCTTTAAATACATTATCTCCTTTTTTGTGATCCACTCCTGATTTTGTCTTAAACTGCCGAAATCAGCATGTGTTACTTGCAGACTTTGTCATAGATTATGATTCTAATTTACTCCAGATCTCACCTTTTGCATTGAAAAGGATGAAATCTGCATTGAAAATCCACCCAAAAAATTTACATGTTACAGATTTCAAAATTTGCACCGCAGGTTAATTTTGGCGCATTAAAAAAACACACTGCGTGCATGCAACTTAAAAAACGTTGTTGGTACTATTATGCTGCTGGATTTTTCACACAAAGATCCACATTTAAAAAAGTGTGTGCATGGGAAGGAATAATGCAAGTCACCCGTACATACTAAATGGTAAAACACTCGGTAACACTGACATGGAAAAGAATCTAGGAATTGTAATAAACCGCAAACTAAGCTGTAAAAAACAGTGTCAGGCAGCTACTGCCAAGGCCAATAAGATAATGGGTTGCATCAAAAGGGGCATAGATGCCCGTGATGAGAACATAGTCCTACCACTTTACAAATCTCTAGTCAGACCACACATCGAGTACTGTGTACAGTTCTGGGCTCCTGTGAACAATACAGACATAGCAGAGCTGGAGAGGGTTCAGAGGAGGGCAACTAAAGTAATAACTGGAATGAGGGATCTACAGTACCCTGAAAGGTTATCAAAATTAGGGTTATTCACTTTAGATAAAAGACGACTGAGGGGAGATCTAATAACTATGTATAAATATATCAGGGGTCAGTACAGAGATCTCTCCCATCATTTATTTATCCCCAGGACTGTGACTGTGACGAGGGGACATCCTCTGCGTCTGGAGGAAAGAAGGTTTGTACACAAACATAGAAAAGGGTTCTTCACGGTAAGAGCAGTGAGACTATGGAACTCTCTGCCTGAGGAGGTGGTGATGGTGAGTACAATAAAGGAATTCAAGAGGGGCCTGGATGTATTTCTGGAATGTAATAATATTACAGGTTATAGCTAGTAGAGAGGGGTCGTTGATCCAGGGAGTTATTCTAAATGCCGGATTGGAGTCGGGAAGGAATTTAGGGGAAAATTGGCTTCTACCTCACAGTTTTTTTTTTGCCTTCCTCTGGATCAACTTGTAGGAAACAGGCCGAACTGGACGGACAAATGTCTTTTTTCAGGCTTATATACTATGTTACTATGTAACATGCATTGCTTATTGACATGTTAATTGGGTCTTAGAAATTTTGATACCATACCCGTGAACAGAAATTACAATTTGGTTTCTAATCATGATTCATTATAATGATGTATTTGATACTGTACCTGTCCATGGTTATACTGCATTGACGATCTATTGTCACATTACAAAAAGCTGTTAAATTATTGCAATATTTAGAATTAAATACAAATTTTGATGCAGGGGCAGTATCACCATATGCACGCTATAGAGTAAAGGTACGACCACGCAGTGTGGTACTGTAACGCACCATGCCGTGGCACAAGCACCACATAACCGTGTAGTTTTACCCTCAGGGTTGAGGGTGTTTAATTACTCATGCATCATCAGGTTTACAGGAGCCTAGAAGGCATGTTTGAACATACATGGGCCAATGTATTGCTATCATGAATGTTAAAATCATGTCATCAACATCCATTCCCATGGTGACACAGCGAGGGGCACACACTGTATCATCTGCTCCATCGCTCCTTAATTGCTTGGTCAGATCACTTACTGTGGCAAATATTATTACAATAGGGATATGGCCGTTTAATATTAATGCTGGGTTACATACGATTTTACCAGGTTTAACACTTGGGGCACACCGTCTGTAGCCCAAAGTTATAAACTGTTTTACAGAACCACATTAAGATTATACGGAATACAGAATTGGTGGTAGATCTGGTGACAAGCACTGTTTAATGCCATGGATAGAAGTAGAAAACACAATTTTAGGCTACATGCACATGACAGTTGTTATTTGCGTCTGCAAATTGTGCGTCCACAAAAAAAAAAGGATGCGGCATCCATTTTTTGGGAGGATCTGTTTTTTCCACAGATCCCTTGTAATAAATGCCTATCCTTGTCCACAAATGTGAAAAAAGTAGTTTGCTGAAGGGAAACACGGACAACGGATGGGGAAAACAAACGGATGAACAATCAGCATTTTTTTGCTGACCCATTGAAATGAATGGGTCCCCATCCTATCCGGAACAGACGCAGAGAAAAAAAACTGTCGTTTGCATGCAGCCTTAAGCAAACATACTATACAAAAAGTATACATGAAAAATGTTTCATTTAGGCTACTTTCACACTAGCGTTTTAGTTTTCCGGGATTGAGATCCGTCATAGGGGCTTAATAACGGAAAAAAACGCTTTCGTTTTGTCCCCATTCATTGTCAATGGGGACAAAACAGAACGAAATGCTCCAAAATGTAGTCCGTTCTGTTTAGTTGCGTTCCCATACCGGAGAGCAAACCGCAACATGTTGTAGTTTGCTTTCCGTCCTGGCATGCGGAGCAAGACGCAAGTCAATGGGGACGGATCCGTTTTCTCTGACACAATCTGCCCCAATAGAAAACGGATCCATCCTTTATTGACTTTCAGTAGAGTTCATGACGAAACCGTCTTGGCAATGTTAAAGGGCTTCTGTCACCCCCCTTAACCCATTTTTCACTAGCTGACATTAGCTATTTGCTAATGTCAGCTGAGTTGAAAAATATCTTTTTTACCTTTTCTGAAGTTGTCAATTCTGTAAAAAAGCCACTTTTATAATATGCTAATCATCTTCGCTACCAGCAAGTTGGGTGTGTACTTGCTGGTAGCCGCCGCATCTAGATTAGTTAGGAACGCCCCCTTCCTCGTTTGATAGACAGGGCCTGCGCTTTCTCCTCCTCGCGCTGGCCCTGTCTGAAGATGAAATCCCGCGCCTGCGCCGTTGGTGGTTTTAGTGGGTGCATACAGATTCTTCAAATACTTACCTGAATCAAGCATCCAGCGGCGTCACCGGACACTCCCTCCGCCTCCTTACCAGCGATGCCGGCTTCTTCCCTTCCGGGTGTAGCGGTGACGTAATCGGCGCAGGCGCACTGAGGACGGAGCGGCAAAGCTCGCGTCCTTCACTCAGAGCGCCTGCGCCGACTACTGAGCGGTACAGCGCAGGCGCGTGATTTCATCTTCAGACAGGGCCAGCGCGAGGAGGAGAAAGCGCTGGCCCTGTGTATCAAACGAGGAAGGGGGCGTTCCTAACTAATCTAGATGCGGCGGCTACCAGCAAGTACACGCCCAACTTGCTGGTAGCGAAGATGATTATCATATTATAAAAGTGGCTTTTTTACAGAATTGACAACTTCAGAAAAGGTAAAAAAGATATATTTCAACTCAGCTGACCTTAGCAAATAGCTAATGTCAGCTAGTGAAAAATGGGTTAAGGGGGTGACAGAAGCCCTTTAAAGATAATACAACCGGATCTGTTCATAACGGAGGCAGATGGTTGTATTATCAGCAATGTAAGCATTTTTGCTGAACCCTTCCGAATCCAGCAAAAACGCTAGTAGCCTAAAAGTATAACACGTCTTACATGAGTTGTCGCAACCAAGTAGCTATTTCTAAGCATAATAAGCAATTTGGCATATTAAACATAATTACCCATCCTTTAGCAGAGACTAGGGAGAAAGAGTTCTTTCCTAAGTGAGAGGGTGTAACCGTCATGGTATAAGCTACAGTATGCATGGATTCTTGGTAAAAAAATGTAAAAAAAAAAAAAGCTGCAGCCTGGGCAACATGTGAAATGGTTTATGTTTCTAGATGCATAGGGTAGAATGAGAAGTAGGAGTCATGCAATATATTGCTGCTCATAAATCGGAGAAACCAATTGACCTAGCAAGTAGAAAAGTGTGGACAAAAGTCATAGCCTTTGCTCTGTAATATTATAACGTTCTGCTGTTCTCTATATGATATCAGACCCTGTATATATTTTGAGCACAATGCAATTTTTGTACTGTTTGAGTAGAAAGTCTATCTGTAAAGCACTGGCAGAGGTTAAAACTCAGTAAACCCATCCCTGAGTGTGGCTTGGCAGCTTTTGCACTTTTACTTAAAGGGCATCTGTCAGCAGATTTGTACCTATGAAACTGGCTGACCCGTTACATGTGTACTTGGCAGCTGAAGGCATCTGTGTTGGTCCCATGGTCATATGTGTCCTCATTGCCGAGAAAACTGATGTTTTAATATATGCCAATGAGCCTCTAGGAGCAATGGGGGCATTGCCGTTACACCTAGAGACTCCCGTTTCTCTACAACTGCCTAAGGCCCCTTTCACACGGGCGAGTTTTCCGCGCGGGTGCAATGCGTGAGGAGGATGCATTACACCCGCACTGAATCCGGACCCATTCATTTCTATGGGGCTGTGCACATGAGCGGTGATTTTCACGCATCACTTCTGCGTTGCGTGAAAATCGCAGCATGCTCTATATTGTGCGTTTTTCACGCAATGCAGGCCCTATAGAAGTGAATGGGGCTGCAGGAAAATCGCAAGCATCCGCAAGCAAGTGCGGATGCAGTGCGATTTTCCCGCATGGTTGCTTAGCAACGGGACCAGATCTTTATTATTTTCCCTTATAACATGGTTATAAGGGGAAATAATAGCATTCTTAATAAAGAATGCATGGTAAAATGAAGTGGAAGGGGTTAAAAATAATAAAAGTTAACTTACCTTAGCCACTTGATCGCGTAGTTGCGATCTGTCCTCTCTTTCCCAGCATCAGCTAAGAACTAAAGGACCTGTGATGACGTCACATCACATGGTCCATCACCATGGTCCATCTTACCATGGTGATGGACCATGTGATTGGACCATGTGATGTGACGTCATCACAGGTCCTTTAGTTCTTAGCTGATGCTGGGAAAGAGAGGACAGATCGCAACTACGGGATCAAGTGGCTAAGGTGAGTTAACTTTTATTATTTTTAACCCCTTCCACTTCATTTTACTATGCATTCTTTATTAAGAATGCTATTATTTCCCCTTATAACCATGTTATAAGGTAAAATAATCAATTCTCCAGAAGACCCGAAACCGGACTTCAGTGATGAAGTCCGGCTTCGGGTCTGGGTACCAAACATGGCGGTTTTTCTCACGCGCGTGCAAAACGCATTACAAACGTTTGCACCTGCGCGGGAAAATCGCGCATATTCCCGCAACGCACCCGCCTCTTATCCGGGCGTCAAACATGACGCCCGTGTGAAAGAGGCCTAACTCTCTACACTTTGACAGGGCCAGTTTGTGAAAACATCAGACCTGACCTTATCTGTCAAAGTACAGAGGGTGCGGCAGTTGCAGAGAGAGCTGAGCCTCTAGGTGTAACGGCAGCACCCCTATTGCTCCTAGAGGCTCATTTGCATATATTAAAACATAATTTGACTTCAGCTGCCAAGCACACATGTAACTGGTCAGCCAGTTTAATAGATACAAATCTGCTGACAGATGTGCTTTAAAACACTTGATAACATAAAGACAACGTCTACCATCTCAACCTTTGGGGACTGTCTCGATTGACCTGTAATGAAGACTGCAATATGCACAGAATAAGTTGCACAGAATAAAGCAACATCTCCACTATGCTGTGGTGGCTATTATCTTTATGCTGAGAAGTGATGAGCATGGTTTTTAGCGGTCAATACATGTTTCCTGCTGTTGCCAAATGTTCCCATTTTAATATCATTTTTATCCTGAATTTTCATGTCAATCAATAGCTACATTTTCCATTTTGATTTATTGCTAAGACAAGAACATTCTGGGGTCCTTGGGAAATTTTCCAGTAACTTTTACAAATATCTCAGAAAGAGTTAGACACCTTGACAACTACATTTTTTATTGTCTAAATATAATAAAATAACAAATGAAGCAACTTTGTAATAGGTCTTAGCAATTTGATATAGTTTTATTTCTACAGGCCTAGGTATGTATTTCCATGGTAACAGACAACAAACAAACTGTAGTCTGATCCTGAAGTCATATTTTTTTAATATGTGGCCTATTTCGTTCTAACCTACAGGGTACAGTAGGGGATATATTTAAGGGTATATCTAGTAATGGATACTGAAAGGTGTATTCTGATATCAGACATATATGCCATATCTACAAGCTATGCCACAAATAGCTATGATCCGCTGGCCACCACATCCAGGCTGCAAGATGTGGCTGGGGTTATGGAGACAACCAAGCTCACTGTGATATGCTGGTTCTGAGACCTCCTTAGAGAGACCATCTTTAGAAGTGGATGTAAGTTACTGAAACAACATAGCCCAGCGAGCTACACTGCTTCTGCATTTCACATGGAAGAAGCAGCGTAGCCTTCGGTGCTTTGTTGTTTGCGTAGCTCCCTTTGACGTTTATGTGAGTTAGGCTACATGCACACGACCGTTGGTGTTTTGCGGTCCGCAAATCGCGGATCCGCAAAACACGGAAGCTTTTCCGCGTTCCGTTCCGCATTTTGCGGAACGGAACGCGGCCCATTATAGAAATGCCTATTCTTGTCCGCAAAACGGACAAGAATAGGACATGCTATATTTTTTTTGCGGGGGCACGGAACGGAGCAACGGATGCGGACAGCACACGGAGTGCTGTCCGCATCTTTTGCGGCCCCATTGAAATGAATGGGTCCGCGGCCGAGCCGCGAAATATGCAGCTCGGACGCGGACCCGAACAACGGCCGTGTGCATGAGGCCTTACAGAAACAGCATGGATATGCCATAAATGTCTGAAATGAGAATTGGAATCGGTATCAGTATGAACTGTATTCTGATCCATGCAATACAAAAGTACAAGAAATATGATTCCCATAACCATCTGTAGTGTTTTACTCAATTCATGTTTTTGGATTACAGTACAAGCGTTTGAAGGTTTGGCACAGAGAGATTGAACTATATTGCAGTGACCACTGGCGTGATATTCTTGTGATAGTCACAATATAATGAGAATATTAGGATGTGCTGGTGTAGGTTACTCGTGGTTATCTATGGCACTAGTGGAGTTGTAGCACAGTTATTTAGATCTATAACAAGTAGGTTCTACCGGACAAAGCTGTAGGATATCGAGTTAAAGCATGAAAAAATTAGCATATTATTTACCTGGCAAATGGAAGGTACAAAAAAGACATACAAACTCTAATGTATTATAAAAGTTCTGCTGGGAATTTATTTTGCTACCAACTATCTGGGTGATTGCCTGGGCTAAAGAGCAGAGGCAGCTGGCAGTGCACCAGTAGGAATGTCAATATACTCAAGTCATTTTAATTAATTAACCACTTGATTGTGTCAGAAAGGGAGCTTTCTGTGAAAACTACAGGATGTAAATTGTACTAAAATAAAAATCTTGGCAATATATCACATGAAGAGTAGACATGTGCAAAAGTAAACATTGAGGTAATATCACCTTTCACAACATTTTCTACCCCTAAGAGATTACACACCCATGAATAAATAGTGCTGTCATATCTATGACTCCAGGTGTTCCTGCGCCTGTTGGTGTTGGACATTTCTTGCATCCTTTCAAAACCTTTTTTCATGCTCCTGCTTTCAAGTCCCTTCATGTAAATGTATCTGGCAAATGCCTTTTCTCTATGCACAATACAGAGATAATGGACAAACAGATGTCACAGAGACCTCAGTGGGTAAAAAAATGCTTGATTTAGGCAACTCTGACGCGTGGCTCCTCTTCTGTCTCTTGGCCTAAGCTTGTGTATGTTACTGAAGGCTCCAACTGTGCGCCAGACGGCAGTTCTACTACAGGTCCTGACGGGTTGCGGAATTGCTTGTACACTCTTGGATCCTGGGCCACATACGTTGTTGTGGAGAAGTACAGCACCAGTCCAACCAGAATTGTGCAGAAGGACAGAAGATAAAGTCCTGAAAACTGAGCAGGAGAAGAAGAAGCAATTATTTAAAGAACATGCTAGCACGTTAAAGGGTAACTGTCATATTTTTTATTTTTATTTTCCAGTTTATTATAGCTAGGCATGTATACATGATTTAGTTTGTTAATGATTGTCAAAAGATTTGTAATTCCCCTGTCCCTTTTCACAGCTCCCTTAGACAGTTGCTATGGCTTGTCTGTCTCCAGCTAAGAAGACAGGAAGATGGAGGGGCGGTCCTTCACACTGCATGGCTGCATTAGGCTTCAGAGTGAGGAGGCGTGTCTCTCAGTAATCCAATCTGATTGGCTGGCAGGGAGCTGCTGGCTACAGCCAGTGTGTATGTGAAGTGAGGGAAAGCAGTTTTGGCCTCAGAGAACTGGCAGAGGAGCCATCTTGAGAAGGTCCTCATATTAAAAATGTTTAAACAGCCGTAACTAAGGCCTCTTTCACACTTGCGTTGTGAAGATCCGGCGTGCATTCCGGCGACGGAATAGATCCGGCACAACGCAAGTGAACTGAAAGCATTTGAAGACTGATCAGTCTTCAAAATGCTTTCAGTGTTACTATGGCAGCCAGGACGCTACTAGCGTCCTGGTTGCCATAGTAGCAGTGGGGAGCGGCATACTTACATTCCGTGCGGCTCCCGGGGCGCTCCTGAATGACGTCAGAGCGCCCCGCGCACATGGATCACGTGATCCATGCGATCACGTGATCTATGCACTGGGGCGCCCTGACGTCATCCTGGAGCGTCCCGGGAGCCGCACGGAATGTAAGTATGCCGCTCCCCGCTCCCTACTTTTACTATGGCAACCAGGACTTTAGCGTCCTGGCTGCCATGGTAACAATTGAGAAAAAGCTAAACGTCGGATCCGGCGATGCGCCGAACGACGTTTAGCTTAAGGCAGGATCCAGATTAATGCACTTCAATGGGCATTAATTCCGGATCCGGCGTTACGGCATGTCTTCCGGATTTTTGGACGGAGACAAATCCGCAGCATGCTGCGCTTTTGTCAACGTCCAAAAAACGTTCACATACTGAACGGAAGACATCTTGATGCATCCTGAACGGATTTCTCTCCATTCAGGATGCATGGGGATAATCCTGATCAGTAGCTTTCTGTCCTAGAGCCCCGAGGACGGAACTCTAGGACGGAAAGCAAAAGCGCAAGTGTGAAAGAGGCCTAAGGGAAAAACTCAAGGAAAACAGTGCTATGTGAAGAAACTAAAGATTGCTTTATGCATAATGCTGCAGCAGCAGTAACATATGCTAAAATAGATTTTTTTTAAATGAAAACATGGCGGTTAAACTTTAAACAGTGACATTTATGGTAATACAGTGAGCTTTTATGGAAAGGAATACAGTTAGAAAGTACAGAAAAATCTGCAACAAGTCACTGCTTTCACGTTTTACTTTGTACTAGAAGTATGAAAGAATCTTATATTTTCCTTTAAGCAGCACTTTACCCGTTCTTTGGGCTAAAACTGTTTTTGTGATCCCTGTAAGAGGTTACAATATGTAATGCTATTACATCACTGCACTGAAAAACCCACTAACACATTATAAGGGTATGTTCACACCAAGGAGTGTTGCAGACATTTCTGAGATTGGATGCTAATGCTGATTTTTACAGCAATTCTGAAACATAGGACACATGCTGGCTTTAGCTAAAAAAAAAAAAAGAATTAAAATCCACACTTAAAACTGCACAGGCATTTCATGGCAACGTCTAACTTTCTAGTTGAATGAGACTGAGATTTAGCACCTATAGAAGTCTATGGGGCCGTATCATGCCTTCTTACACTTCTGATTTCATTTTGGCATATTTGCCATGGGTGGATTGGGAACTTAAATCTAAATGTGGCTCATGTTGTAGGTGGAGTTAAACTGGCAGCAGGCAGGGCCAATACAAGTATGTGGGATCAGCAACCCTTCAGCTGTGGACTGCAGTGAAGCCAAAGAAGTGGCGGGTCCGCGCAGAATCGTCTTTCCTCCAGCAGGCGCGAGATTTGTGAGGGAGAAGAGGAGGTAATAATAGGAATAGAGGGCGGGCCAGAGGGGTGAAAGAGGTGTGGATTTCTGGGCACATCGGCAGCAACGCCGCCCCTGGGCACCTTCCGAAACTAATTAGCATAAGTTTTAAAAGTCTATTTTGGAAGATCTCGCTGAGGGACTGCACAAATAAAGGTACCATTGGAATTAGGGCACAGGAGTCTATAACCTGATCTGAGTAGTCCAAAAGGCTCAGATTAGGTGAAACACTCCCTTTAAGGCTGGGAACACACCTAGACGTTTTTGGATCAGGCGTTTTTTTGAGCGTTTTTTCTGCGGAAAACGCGGGTTTTTTTCGGCGTTTTTGTATTTTTGCAACGCGCGTATTTGGGGCGTTTTTTGATGACAGCTTACAGTTTGCAGAAAAAAGAATCCCCACCCAGCAAAGGTGGGTGGAGATTCTGCCTTTCTGCTGGGTTTTACTACAAAAACGCACAATCATATGCGCGTTTTTGAAGCGGAAAACGCGCATATTTTCTTATATGCGCGTTCCCATGCTTTTCAATGGGTACAAACGCTTGGGCAAACGCCCCAAAGAAGCTCATGCACAAGCGTATGCGTTTGGCGTTTTTCAGCGCATTCAAAACGCTCAAGTGTGAACCATGTCCATTGGAATACATGGATTTTCACTTGTTGTGCGTTTTTCAGCGCGTTTGAACGCGCTGAAAAACGCTTAGGTGTGCTCCCAGGGTAAGTGTATCATAGGCTCGGGGCTGTTTACCCAACTTAAAAGGAGTCTTTCACCTAATCTGAGCATTTTAGACCGCTCAGATCAGGTTACAGACTCTTTGCCCCTCATTACTAGAGTACCTTTCTTTTATTCGTCTGTGGTCCAGATGATGAAAAAAAGACTTAATGTAAATGAGCCGCTGAAGGTGCCCAGGGGCGGCGTTACTGGGCGATATGCCCAAAAAAACACTCCTCTTTCTGCCCTCTGGCCCGCCCTCTGTCCTATTAACTCCTTCAGCTGAGCGGCACAACAGCGGCGGGACGGATGTCTTTAGTTGGCCGGCGCATGCGCAATATGAAAAGCTGTTCCTCTGCCCATAATGGGCAGAGCAGTGCGCATGCGCCGGCCAACTAAAGACATCCGTCCCGCCGTTGTTGTGTCGCTCGGCTGAAGGAGGTAATAGGACAGAGGGCAGAAAGAGGAGTGTTTTTCTGGGCACATCGCCCAGTAACGCCGCCCCTAGGCACCTTCAGCGGCTCATTTGCATACGGTTTAAAAGTCTTTTTTTCATTATCTGGACCACGGACAAATAAAAGAAAGGTACTATAGTAATGAGGGGCAAAGAGTCTGTAACCTGATCTGAGCGGTCTAAAACACAGATTAGGTGAAAGACTCCCTTTAAGCCCCCTTCCTCCATTCTTCCCTGACTAATCCCCCTTCCATGTTCATTTTTTTGCAAATATTAAAGAAAACTATACTGCATCAATGTGTATGTTCTGTACACCCCAGGTTGCCATGCAGCCAATCACTGGCCAGTATATAGCACATGACAGTGATTGGCAGCAGGAGGGACCTAGGATGTCACCGCTCTGGGAAGTACTGGAATGGAATTTTTCTAATGGTCTTTTTCTAATGAGTGTAGCTCTTGTGGCAATGTGAACACTGATGTGTGCAGTGAAGCCCCAGGAAAACCGTCAGACAGGGCTGTTTGCACCAAGAGCGTGTCACCAAGGTGCCTGGCCTTGGTGGAGTGAAAGCCCAAGTATTAGTATTAATATAGCTGGCTCAGCAAGTTCCAGGGCGGGCTTTTACTGGGAACAGGTAATGTGCTGGGTGGGTGCCTGTTCCCCATGCTCCAGTCCAGGATTTTGGACAATGCCCATGTCCAGGGATTCTATTTAATCCTCTTGTTGGACATGGGTGGGGTCTCACTCTGGGAGAGAGTGGTTTGTGTAGCAGAGTCCTGGTGAGGCTCTGGGAACGTGATCTCAGCTGAGGAGGGCTGAGGGGCCACGGGGCTAGGTGCTAGCCACAATTTATGGACGTTCGGCTGGGAAAGCCGCATGAGTTCCCGTGTGTGTGAATGGGGTCTTAGGTGAGTCAGCGATCTTATGTATTAGGTAGTGCCTAGACGGGCAGGTGTTCATTTATTTTGTTTTGTTTGAGAAGACTGCCAAATAAATGCACTGTTTGGACATGAAATCCGTTGTCCGGAAGGAAGTTTGTGTGAATGATCCCTGAGACCAGAGCTAACCCCCCACACTCTCTACACATTCCTCTGAGCTATTATAGCATGAGAATTAATTTGTCACAAAGGAGCTTTGTTAATCAAAAGATTTTTAACTTAATTTTAGCTGACCAGAATTGTGACTCCTACTGATCATTTTTCTTTCTTCGTGAAATGAGGATGAAATAAAGAGTGCTTTTATTCTTCAGGGTTGTGCATGAAAGGTTTTTCTCTTTTGTGTTTGGCAGCAGACGGTAATTTGTGAGAAGTTGTGTTTTCATACTTCAGCTTTCCCTTTTGCTACCAGCGGACTAATTAATCTCTTTGTGTGGCCATATTGTGTGGGACTAGAAATGAGGCCCAGTGCACTGCATACAGCGAAGGCTACTTTCACACTAGCATTTTGGCTTTCCGTTTGTGAGATCCGTTCAGGGCTCTCAAAAGCGGTCCAAAATGGATCAGTTTTACCCTAATGCATTCTGAATGGAAAAGGATCCACTCAGAATGCATCAGTTTGCCTCCGTTCAGTCACCATTCCGCTCTAGAGGTGGACACCAAAACGCTGCCTGCATCGTATTGCTGTCTGCCTGACACAATCTGGCACGATAGATAACGGATCCGTCCCCCATTGACTTTCAGTGGTGTTCAAGACGGATCCGACATGGCTATAGAAGACATAATACAAGCGGATCCGTTCATGACGGATGTATATGGTTGTATTATTGTAACGGAAGCGTTTTTAAAGATGCATGACGGATCCGCAAAAAACGCTAGTGTGAAAGTAGCCTAACTGCTGTTCTGACATGCAAGTGGACCATGGTCATTGTCTGACAACTAATATTGCCACATATGCAGTATAGTAATCAGTGCCAAGCAGTGGCTGCAGAAGCAAGTCGATTCTTTGACGATATAAAACAATAAAGACCTTTGATTCTATATAAATCACTACGAGGGTGATTTATTATACTGAAACACGCCTATAATAGGCGTATTTCAGGCGCAGATCTGCGACTCCCTGCTCACACCAGGTCTAAAAAAAATGGGCAGGGAAGGGGACAGGCCAGCAGGCCCATCTCATTTATCATTTTTTACGCCTGTTTTAGGCATAGAAAAAGGTCTAAATGTAAGACTGTAAGAAAGCTGTCTTACATTTAGAAGTGGCGCTGGATGCGCTGAAGTTATGTGGAGGCCGGTGCCTCTTCATAACTTCGGCGGTCCACTGCCAGTGCCAGGGCTTTATTATGATCGGCGTCTAAAACTCCAGTCCTAATAAATGACCCTCTACATCTTGAATATGAGGTACAGTTTTGAACAGCACAGTGTTAGAAGGAAAACTATAGGATAATAGTTAATAAGATTATTGATAAAATCACCAAAAATAATAACTAAAGTTTAGAAAACTACAAGAGTGTTTTCACATTGAAAAAAATGTGCTTTAACCCCTTAGTGACCAAGCCTGTTTGTGCCTTTCTGACCAAGCGTTTTTCGTCCTTTTTTCATGGTCTCGTTCCTAGAGCTATAACTTTTTTATTTTTTCGTCTATATAGCAGTATGAGGGCTTGTTTTTTGCGGGACAAGTTGTAGTTTTTAATAGCGCCATTTTGGGGTACACATAACTTTGTTATTAACTTTTATTAACTCTTTCTGGGAGGGAGAAGGGGAAAAATAGTACTACTGCCACTGCGTTTGTACATTATAAATTTTACGGTGTTCATTATTCGGTAAAAGTAACATAATATTTTCATTCCCTGGGTCAGTACGATTACAGGGATACCAAATACTTATAGTTTTTTAAGTTTTACTACTTTTTTGCAATAAAACCCCTTTTTAACAAAAAAAATGATTTTGCACTGCCACTTCCCAGGACCCATAACTTTTTAATTTTTTTTTCTATGGAGTTGTGTGAGGGCTTGATTTTTGCGGGACGACTTCTATTTTTCATTGGTATAATTTTTTAGTAAATTCCGCTTTTTGATCGCTTGTTATTTCGTTTTTTTCTGTGAAAATTAAGAATAAATTAGAAATTCTGGCTTTTTTTATTTATTTTTAACGGCGTGTACTATAGGGGATAATTTATGTAATATTTATGTAGTGCCGGTCGTTACGGACGCGGCAATACCAAACATATGGGGATAATTTTTTTGCAATTTTTTTCATTGAAAAGCGTATTTTCAATGGAAAAAAAGCATATTTTTATATTTCATGGAATTTTTTTATTTAATAAATGTGTATTTTTTATAATTTTTTTACTACTTAATAGTCCCACATGGGGACTATAATATACAGTATTTTGATTGCTTTTAAAATGTAATGCATTATATCTATAATGCATTACATTTTAAATGCAGTGCAATTCTAACTTTGACCAGCAGGCTACGCCAGAGAGGCATAGCCTGCTGGAGATTACTGGAGGACAGGCTCGGGGCCCTGCCGGAAGCCAGGTAAGGCTTCCCAGCACATCAGCACCCCGCGATCGCATCTGCGGGGTGCTGATGGGTGACAGAGGGAGTTCGCTCCCTCTGTCAACCCTTTACATGCGCAGGCGCCATTGCGCCCGGCATGTAAGGGGTTAAACAGCCCGGAACGGCACTCCTGCCGGCCTGGGCTGTTAGAGCAGGGCCGCGGCTCTCATGTGAGAGCCGGGCCCGCGCTTCCCGCTGCACGGGGGACCCGTGCAGCGCTTAGACTGGGCCGCCGTAAAAACGCGGCAGCCCAGCCTAAGGCCCCTTAGTGACCGCCGTAAAAACACGTATGGGTGGTCACTAAGGGGTTAAAGGGCAAATATACATCTGGCAGATTTGTTCCAGAATATGTGCAATGGGTTATGGGATATGAATTGCATCTGAATAAGCCTTTGTCTTATAATAGTGTGTGGGTGTGTGGTGGTGGTTGGGTTCTTTACAGTTAAAGTGTCAACCACAATGTCCTATCATAGCAAACTAAACTATATAAAAGTTAAGCATTTAGGCCTCTTTCAGCATGACGGATTGGCTCCGGATGCGTTCAGGGTGCGTTCGGTGAAACTCGCACCATTTTGCAAGCAAGTTCAGTCAGTTTTGCCTGCGATTGCGTTCAATTGTTCAGTTTTTTTTCGTGCGGGTGCAATGCGTTTCGATGTTTTTCACGCGAGTGATAAAAAACGGAAGGTTTTCAAACAACATCTCCTAGCAACCATCAGTGAAAAACGCATCGCATCTGCACTTGCTTGCGGATGCAATGCGTTTTTCACTGAAGCCCCATTCTCTTCTATGGGCCAGGGACTGCGTGAAAAACGCAGAATATAGAACTTGCTGCGATTTTCATGCAACGCAGAACTGATGTGTGAAATAAACGCTCATGTACACAGAGCCATTGAAATGAATGGGTCAGGATTCAGTGCGGGTGCTATGCGTTCACGTCACGCATTGCACCCGCACGGAAAACTCGCTCGTGTGAAAGGGACCTTAGGCGGAGATTTATCAAAACTGGTGCTAGGGAAAATTGATATAGCTGCTCATAGCAACCAATCCAATTCCTCCTTTCATTGTTCAGAGCTCCTTTTGGAAAATGAAAGGATCAATCTGATTGATTGCAATGGGCAACTAAGCTAGTTTTCCTTGGCACCAGTTGTGATAGATCTTCCCCTTAGGGACTTCACATATTGACAGATCTAAATAATTGATATAAAGTACATTAAGGCTAGGTTAACATTTTAGTGTTCTATGTGAGGCTACTTTCAAATCAGCGTTTTTGCAGATCCATCAGTGATCTGCAAAAATGCTTCTGTTACCATAATACAACCGCATGCATCCATCATGAACGGATCCAATTGTATTATGTCTTCTATAGCCAAAACGGATCCGTCATGAACACCTTTGAAAGCGCAACCAAACAGAGTGGAATGCATTATGGAGCATTCCGTTTCGTTCAGTTTTGTCCCCATTGACAATGAATGGGGACAAAACTGAAGTGTTTTCTTCCGCTATTGAGATCCTATGACGGAACTCAATAGCAACCAGCTCCGTCCACTACTATTTAGTTCTGGCTCCAACTTCCGGCTCCAGAGTTGGACCACCTACGATCAGACCTAATGACCTATCCTGAGGATAGGCAATTAATAGAACGGTGCCAGAGAATCCCTTTCTTTTATTCAAGGACATTTTTAACTGCCTTGTGAGGCAAAATTGTTTATAATTGACCACTAGGTTTCGTAGAGCCTTCCTCTGACCAAAAAGCCTAAGTAGGGTTGAACTGTGTAAGAATTTGTCTTTTCAATCTAGTAATGTATATGTGTGTATATATATATATATATATATATATATATATATATATATATATATATAGTTAATCGTGAGCCAAACGATTGTGGATTCCTTAGTCAAGTATAGAATGTTTCTAGCCCACGCTAGAAAAGTGACAGATGTATTTTGACTGGATGCCATCGGCATCACATCTGCCTTGTTCTACAATCAATTTCAGATACAGTGTGAATAAATCCATATGACAGGATAAGAAATACTCACATCAATCTGTACATTCACAGAGTCCATATGTAGCAAACAGCAAATGTAACAAACAGCATATTCAGATGACAGGTCCATTTTAAAAGGTAACTTCACCCAAACGACATAATACCCATATTACTCTATCATTATTTTTTTCTCTGCAGACAGATTAAAATTTAACTGGGATTGCATTATATCCTACAGGCTCACACCAATGATACAAGGTCCATATAATGTACAGGCATCTGTCTATATACACTGGTCATCATAACGCAGTCTGCCACATTTATATTAGCAGAACAAGGTGTCATTCAGTATAATAGCTAGTGTTGAGTGCGAATATTCGAATTGCGAATTTTTATCGGGAATATCGGCACTTCGAGTATTCACGAATATTTTAAACATTGTTATATATGTTCGTTAAAACGAATGTTCGCCTTTTTTTTTTTATCTGATCCTATTACCTGCCTGCTTCTTGCTTGTGGGCCAAGCAAGAAGCAGGCAGGTAATAGGATCAGATAAAAAACGAATATTTTCTTTTTTTTCATCTGAACGCATAAATAAATGTAATGGGTTCCGATGGAAAAAAAAAACGAATATTCGCGAATTCTAGCAAGCCAACCCAATAGGAAAGTTGCCTATAACCCGCCCTTACACGATTAACGCGCATATTACATTGCCGATTTGTTGCATACAAGAGAATAATCTCAAATACGAATATTTCTGAATATTCTACCATATATTCGCAAAATATGGCGAATTAGAATATTGCCGCTGCCACTCATCACTAAAAATAGCCCATCACACATAATTCTACTATTCTCTATAGGTAAGGGCTCTTTCACACTTGCGTATTTCTTTTCCGGCATAAAGTTCCGTCGTCGGGGCTCTATGCCGGAAAAATCCTGATCAGGATTATCCCAATGCATTCTGAATGGAGAGAAATCCGTTCAGGATGCATCAGGATGTCTTCAGTTCAGGACCGGAACGTTTTTTGGCTGGAGAAAATACCGCAGCATGCTGCGCTTTTTGTTCCGTCCAAAAATCCTGAACACTTGCCGCAAGGCCGGATCCGGAATTAATGCCCATTGAAAGGCATTAATCCGGATCCGGCCTTAAGCTAAACATCGTTTCGGCGCATCACCGGATCCGACGTTTAGCTTTTTCTGAATGGTTACCATGGCAGCCAGGACGCTAAAGTCCTGGTTGCCATGGTAAAGTGTAGTGGGGAGCGGGGGAGCAGTATACTTACCGCCCGTGCGGCTCCGGGCGCTCCAGAGTGACGTCAGGGTGATCCATGTGCATGGGGTGCTCTGACGTCATTCTGGAGCGCCCCGGGAGCCGCACGGACTGTAAGTATACCGCTCCCCCGCTCCCCACTACTACTATGGCAACCAGGACTTTAAAGGGATTCTGTCACCTCTGATTACACAATTTCAGCTTTTAAACCAGTCATGCAGAACACAATATCTTGAATAGGCTTGTCTTTTCTATTATGTCATTCGTGCAGTAGTTTTGCTAAAAAACGCTTTTTATCTTTATGCAATTATTATGTTTTCTTCCCTCTTTGGAGCCCAGTAACGCCCCCCTGCAGTGCCCAATGCCGCCTCCAACAAGCAGATCTAACCGCCCACAGCGTCTCCTCCCCCTCCCTGACGGCCGAGCGAAGTCTCGCACAGGCGCAGTACCCACTGAGGGCTGCGCCAGCGCGATGTACTGGAGACTGAGGGCAGGAGCTTCATCATTGTCACTGGGCATGCGCTTCCTCCCAGGATGACTGAGGGAAGAGCGAGCATCGGACGTTACTGGGCTCGGCGCATGCCCAGTGACGACGATGAAGCTCCTACCCTCAGTCTCCAGCACATCGCACTGGCGCCGCCCCTGGGTACTGCGTCTGCCCGAGACTTCGCTCGGCCTTCAGGGAGGGGGAGGAGATGCTGTGGGCGGTTAGGGATTCAGGAGGAAGGCGTGTTTTACTGAGTAGAGAGGCGGGTTTGGACACTGCAGGGGGGCGTTACTGGGCACACAAAGTGGAAGAAAACGCCCCTCTGGGCACCGTCAGGATTAATTAGCATAATGATAAAAATCGTTTTTGAGCAAAACTACTGGACGGATTACAGAATAGAACAGCAAAGCCAATTCAAGGTAATCTGTGGAGCATGACTGGTTTAAAAGTTTAAATGGTGTATACTGAGGTGACAGAAATAAATAATAGCGTTCTGGCTGCCATAGTAACACTGAAAGCATTTTGAAGACTGATCAGTCTTCAAATGCTTTCAGGTCACTTGCGTTGTTACGGATCCGGCGGGCATTTCCGGCGACGGAAGTGCACGCCGGATCCTAACAACGCAAGTGTGAAAGAGGCCTAATCTGTATCATCACACATACTGTACCAATATGGTGGTTTAATGGTGGGAAAACAGACTACATATACTTATCCATTCATTTGGAGGGTAACATTTTATACAAGACATTTCTTAAAAGGGTGTGTATGTCCACCATTGCAGCTATTTGTATTCTTCAGTGCATTTATTACATTTCCTGTCATTTTGGCTCTATAGCATAGGCGTGCGCAGCCTATTACATTAGGGTGTGAACCCTAAAGCACAAACACACACGCCGCGCTCGTGTGTGTGTATGTATGTATGTATATATTATATACACATATATATACACAAATACACTCTGCATACATACATACAGACCCGCACTGTCAATATAATGAAGGGAGAATAAATCATTTTTAAACTTCCCCTTTTTTTGCCCTATAGGATGGTCCGGTCCATAAGACGCACCTAGGTTTTATAGGGGGACAATAAGAAAAAAATATTTTTCATTACACCTGAGGTCAGACCATCAATCAGCTGTTATTCAGACCTCAGCTTAAAACCCCCAATGAGACCCCCAATGTTAATAAGACCTCAATAAGACCACAGATCAGACCCCAATGTGAATGACCCCCAATCAGACCTCAGAAAAGAGCCCTAGTGCCCCTCTTAAGCCCCCCAGCGCCCCTCTTCAGCCCCCCAGCAGCCCCTCTTCAGCCCCTAGTGCCCCTCTTCAGCCCCCAGTGCCTCCATCAGCCCCCAAATAAATAAAAAAACACTTACCGTTCCTGCTCCAGACACCGTCGTTCCTCACCGCCCGCACTCGGTAATCCTCTTGTACAGTCTGCTCTGTGTGCGCGCACAGTGTGAGGTCACAGCGCGGCCTCACACTGTGCGCAGCCTTCACAGTGGAGCGCCGAGGACCAGGAAGGTAGAGGTGAGTATATCGCTTTGAGCCCTTCCCGGCCCTGAGAGAACCCTGAGTCGGCTTGATTAGGGTTTGCACAGGCACACCTGCCACACCCCGTGCGCACGCCTATGCTCTATAGCCTCTGTTAAGACCTATGTGTCTCCACGGTAACAGACTACAAATATACTCTGTGTAGTTTGGTTCTGTAGTCATACACTCTTGTATCTGTTCCCTATTTGTATCTAATCTGTCAAATATATGTCACAAGAAGGGGACAGATGGAAGGAAGTATGGCAGCAATATTCGACAACACAGGGTTTGTTTGTAGTCTGTTATTAAGGCGATACATAGATGTGCATAGCAGCTGTACACCCAAAACGGGACATTTTTAACCCCTTCGAGCATTATAACATACAGTTCATAATGCCACAGGGGATGTATGGAGCGGGCCTCTGCTGCAGGCCTGCTCCATACACGGCGGGTGCCGGCTGTATCATACAGCCGGTACCTGCCCGCAGTAACAGGAAGCGGCGACCCTGCCTCCACTGTTATGTAACCCCTCAGGTGTGGCCTCTGAGTAAAGGCAGAGGGATGCAGATGCAGTAAAATCGCAGGGCTTCGATCGTTTGCCAGGAAGCCTGGATGCTGCTGAAGTGCTCCAGGCCTGCCATGGCTTTCTCCATACTGAGATAAGCATAAGGCATAGCTCAGAATGGAGAGAGTAAAATCCTATTCCCCCTAAGGGCTTGTTCACACAGCCGTTGTGGTTCCGTGGCCGTATTGCGGCCCACATACTGCAGATCAACAATACACGGCCACCGGCCCATGTGCACTCCGCATCATGGATGCGGACCCATTCACTTGAATGGGTTCGCAATCACAAAGATGTGCTTCCGTGGTGTTTCTGTCCGTTCCTCCGCACCGCAGAAAAAAAAGAACTTGCTCTATTTTTTTGCAGTGCAGATGGATCACAGACTCATTCAAGTTGAATAGGGCGCGATCTGTCTTGGCCAATTGCGGTCCCCATCGCATGGAACGGAACAACCGCAACCGTATGAATAAGCCGTAATAGAGATCTATTAGGGTGAATAGGAGAGGGGATCAAAATATCCCATACTAAGGGAACTAAAAGTTATAAAAGTAAAAAAATTCGTTTTGAGCTGCAGAATTATGATGTTAGGTCATTTTTAGTACACAGTGAACACTATGATGTCAAAACCCCAAAACCTTGGCAGAATTCAGTTTTGTTTTGTTTTTTTCAATTTTGCTACGCAGAAATTTTTTCCTGTTTTCCAATGCAAGATATGGTAAATTAAATGGTGGCATTAAAAATGCATCTTTTACCGCAAGGTATAAGCCCTCATACAGCCATGTGAACTGAAAAAATAAAACAATTATGGTTATTGGAGCGTGTGTAGGAAAAATCAAAAATGCAAAAATGAAAATAGGCCTCGACGTCAAAGGGTTAATGAAGACTATTTGCAAAGTGCTTATTTTTTTAAATGCACTGAAGAAGTATAAGGCCCCTTGCAGACGAGGCATGTCCGATTATGTCCGAATGTGTTGCGGATGCGTTCAGTGAAAACTGCGCAATTTCGCAAAGAAAGTAATTTAGTTTTGTTTGCGATCGCGTTCAGTTGTTTCGTTTTGATTGCGCAGGTGCAATGCGATTTACTGCGTTTTGCACGCGTGATAAAAAACCGAATGTGTACAAACAACATCTCTTAGCAACCACCAGTGAAAATCGCATCGCATCCGCACTTGCTTGCGGATGTGATGCGATTTTCACGCAACCCCATTCACTTCTATGGGGCCAGCGTTGCGTGAAAATCGCATAATATAGAACATGCTGCGATTTTGACGCAACTAAAAAGTGATAAAAACCACCGCTCATGTACACAGACCCATTTAAATTAATGGGTCCGGATTCTGTGCGGGCGCAATGCGTTCACATCATGCATTACACCCTCGCGGAATTCTCGTTTGTGTGAAAGATGCCTAAATGGTTGCATGAATGGACATTCCCTTTAAATAGGTTGTCTAGATGTGCATAGCAGCTGTACACCCAAAGCGGGACATTTTTAACCCCTTCGAGCATTATAACATACAGTTCATAATGCCACAGGGGATGTATGGAGCGGGCCTCTGCTGCAGGCCTGCTCCATACGCGGCGGGTGCCGGCTGTATCATACAGCCGGTACCTGCCCACAGTAACAGGAAGCGGCGACCCTGCCTCCACTGTTATGTAACCCCTCAGGTGTGGCCTCTGAGTAAAGGCAGAGGGATGCAGATGCAGTAAAATCGCAGGGCTTCGATCGTTTGCCAGGAAGCCTGGATGCTGCTGAAGTGCTCCAGGCCTGCCATGGCTTTCTCCATACTGAGATAAGCATAAGGCATAGCTCAGAATGGAGAGAGTAAAATCCTATTCCCCCTAAGGGCTTGTTCACACAGCCGTTGTGGTTCCGTGGCCGTATTGCGGCCCACATACTGCAGGTCAACAATACACGGCCACCGGCCCATGTGCACTCCGCATCATGGATGCGGACCCATTCACTTGAATGGGTTCGCAATCATAAAGATGTGCTTCCGTGGTGTTTCTGTCCGTTCCTCCGCACCGCAGAAAAAAAAGAACTTGCTCTATTTTTTTGCAGTGCAGATGGATCACAGACTCATTCAAGTTGAATAGGGCGCGATCTGTCTTGGCCAATTGCGGTCCCCATCGCATGGAACGGAACAACCGCAACCGTATGAATAAGCCGTAATAGAGATCTATTAGGGTGAATAGGAGAGGGGATCAAAATATCCCATACTAAGGGAACTAATAGTTATAAAAGTAAAAAATTCGTTTTGAGCTGCAGAATTATGATGTTAGGTCATTTTTAGTACACAGTGAACACTATGATGTCAAAACCCCAAAACCTTGGCAGAATTCAGTTTTGTTTTGTTTTTTTCAATTTTGCTACGCAGAAATTTTTTCCTGTTTTCCAATGCAAGATATGGTAAATTAAATGGTGGCATTAAAAATGCATCTTTTACCGCAAGGTATAAGCCCTCATACAGCCATGTGAACTGAAAAAATAAAACAATTATGGTTATTGGAACGTGTGTAGGAAAAATCAAAAATGCAAAAATGAAAATAGGCCTCGACGTCAAAGGGTTAATGAAGACTATTTGCAAAGTGCTTATTTTTTTTTTAAATGCACTGAAGAAGTATAAGGCCCCTTGCAGACGAGCATGTCCGATTATGTCCGAATGTGTTGCGGATGCGTTCAGTGAAAACTGCGCAATTTCGCAAAGAAAGTAATTTAGTTTTGTTTGCGATCGCGTTCAGTTGTTTCGTTTTGATTGCGCAGGTGCAATGCGATTTACTGCGTTTTGCACGCGCGTGATAAAAAACCGAATGTGTACAAACAACATCTCTTAGCAACCACCAGTGAAAATCGCATCGCATCCGCACTTGCTTGCGGATGTGATGCGATTTTCACGCAACCCCATTCACTTCTATGGGGCCAGCGTTGCGTGAAAATCGCATAATATAGAACATGCTGCGATTTTGACGCAACTAAAAAGTGATAAAAACCACCGCTCATGTACACAGACCCATTTAAATTAATGGGTCCGGATTCTGTGCGGGCGCAATGCGTTCACATCATGCATTACACCCTCGCGGAATTCTCGTTTGTGTGAAAGATGCCTAAATGGTTGCATGAATGGACATTCCCTTTAAATAGGTTGTCTAAGATAATTAAAAATCTTGGACAAGCTCCCAATTGCTTTAACCACTTCAGCCCCCCTAGCTTAAACCCCCTTAATGACCAGGCCACTTTTTACAATTCTGCACTACACTACTTTACCCGTTTATTGCTCCGTCATGCAACTTACCACCCAAATGAATTTTACCTCCTTTTCTTCTCACTAATAGAGCTTTCATTTGGTGGTATTTCATTGCTGCTGAAATTTTTACTTTTTTTGCTATTAATCAAAAATTACCGAAATTTTTGCAAAAAAATGACATTTTTCACTTTCTGTTGTAAAATTTTTCAAAAAAACTACATTTCTATATACATTTTCTCTAAATTTATTGTTCTACATGTCTTTGATAAAAAAATCCAATAAGTGTATATTTATTGGTTTGGGTAAAAGTTATAGCGTTTACAAACTATGGTGCAAAAAGTGAATTTCCTCATTTTGAAGCAGCTCTGACTTTCTGAGCACCTGTCATGTTTCTTCAGGTGCTAGAATGTCAGGATAGTATAAATACTCCCCAAATGACACCATTTTAGAAAGAAGACACCCCAAAGTATTCACGGGGGGCATGGTGAGTTCATGTATCATTTCATTTTTTTCACAAGTTAGCGGAAAATGACACTTTCTGAGAAAAAAAAAAAAGTTTCAATTTCTGATAACTTCTGGCAAAAAAAAAAAATCTCAGACGGACTCACTATGCCCCTCAGTGAATACCTTGGGGTGTCTACTTTCCGAAATGGGGTCATTTGTGAGGTGTGTTTACTGTTCTGGCATTTTGGGCGGGGCTAAGTGTGAGCCGCCATGTAAAACCTAAAGGTACTCGTTGGAATTTGGGCCTTTGCGCACCCAGGCTGCAAAAGCGGCACTTATGTGGTATCGCCGTACTCAGGAGAAGTAGGGCAATGTGTTTTAGGGTGTATTTTTACATATACCCATGTTGGGTGAGAGAAATATCTCTGTAAATTGTCAACTTTGTATAAAATTTTTAAAAGTTGTCGTTTACAGAGATATTTTCACACAAAGTATGGGTATATATAAAATACACCCCAAAACACATTGCCCTACTTCTCCTGAGTACAGCGATACCACATGTGTGCCACTTTTGCAGCCTGAGTGCAAAGGCCCTAAACTAATGAGTACCTTTAGGATTTCATAGGGCATTTTACGCATTTGGATTCCAGACTTCTTCTCACGCTTTAGGGGCCCCTAAAATGCCAGGACAGTATAAATACCCCACATGTAACCCCATTTTAGAAAGAAGACACCCCAAGGTATTCTGTGAGGGGTATGGTGAGTTCATGTAAAATTTTATTTTTTGTCACAAGTTAGTGGAATATGAGACTTTGTAAAAAACAAAAAAAACAAAAAAACAAAAAAAAAAACAATTTCCGCTGACTTGTGCCAAAAAATAAAAATTCTGTGGACTCACCATGCCCCTCACGGAATACCTTGGGGTGTCTTCTTTCCAAAATGGGGTCACATGTGGGGTATTTATACTCACCTGGCATTTTAGGGGCCCCTAAAGCGTGAGAATCCAAATGCATAAAAATGCCCTGTGAAATCCTAAAGGTACTCATTGGTTTTAGGGCCCCTTGCGCATCTTGGCTGCAAAAGTGTCACTCATGTGGTATCGCCGTACTCAGGAGAAGTAGGGCAATGTGTTTTGGGGTGTATTTTATATATACCCATGCTGCGTGTGAGAAATATCGCTGTAAACGACAACTTTTACATTTTTTATTCAAAGTTGTCAGTTTACAGAGATATTTCTCTCACCCAGCATGGGTATATGTAAAAATACACCCAAAACACATCGCCCTACTTCTCCTGAGTACGGCGATACCACATGTGTGACACTTTTGCAGCCAAGATGCGCAAGGGCCCAAATTCCAATGAGTACCTTTTAGAGGGCATTTTTACGCATTTTTCTTCTCACGCTTAGGGCCCCTAAAATGCCAGGGCAGTAGAAATACCCACATGTGACCCCATTTTGGAAAGAAGACACCCTACAGGTATTCTGTGAGGGGCATAGCGAGTTCATAGAATATTTTTTTTGGCACAAGTTAGTGGAAATTGATTTTTATTGTTTTTCTCACAAAGTCTCCCTTTCCGCTAACTTTTGACAAAAAGTTGAATTTTTCATGAACTCATTATGCCCCTCAGCGAATACCTTAGGGTGTCTTCTTTCCAAAATGGGGTCACATGTGGGGTATTTATACTGCCCTGGCATTTTAGGGGCCCTAAAGCGTGAGAAGAAAATGCGTAAAAATACCCTCTAAAAGGTACTCGTTGAATTTGGGCCCTTTGCGCATCTTGGCTGCAAAAAGTGACATGTGGCATCGCCGTACTCAGGAGAAGTAGAGGCGATGTGTTTTGGGGTGTATTTTTACATATACCCATGCTGGGTGAGAGAAATATCTCTGTATATTGACAACTTTGAATAAAAAAATGTAAAAAGTAGTCGTTTACAGCGATATTTCTCACACCCAGCATGGTATATGTAAATACACTCAAACACATTGCCCTACTTCTCCTGAGTACTGGCGATACCACATGAGTGACACTTTTGCAGCCAAGATCGCAAAGCCCTAAACCAATGAGTACCTTTAGGATTTCACAGGGCATTTTTACGCATTTGGATTCTCACGCTTTAGCACCCTAAAATGCCAGGGCAGTATAAATACCCACATGTGACCCCATTGTGGAAAGAAGACACCCTAAGGTATTCCGTGAGGGGCATGGCGAGTTCACAGAAAAAAATAAATTGGCACAAGTTAGCGGAAATTGTTTTTTTTTTTTTTACAGTCTCATATTCCACTAACTTGTGACAAAAATAAAATTTTCCATGAACTCACCATACCCCTCACGGAATACCTTGGGGTGTCTTCTTTCTAAAATGGGGTCACATGTGGGGTTTTGTACTGCCCTGGCATTTGAGGGTCTCCATAATCATTACACGTATGGCCAGCATGAGGAGTTTCTGCGATTCTCCGTATATTGAGCATACGGGTAATGAGATTTTTTTCCGTTCAGCCGCTGGGCTGAAAAAAAAAAATGAAGCGGCACAGATTTTTTCATTCGCATCAATCAATGTGGATGAAAAATCTCGGCCAAATCAGTGACTGTGGTGCGGTGGGCTGGGCGCTAGCTACCTAACAAGTAGCTAACTAACTGGCGGTGATAAGGTACCCTTATGCCCCATTCACACGTCCGCAATTCTGTTTGCGGAGCGGAATTGCGGACCCATTCATTTCTATGGGGACAGACTTTGTCCCGCTCGGATCCGGAATTACGGATCCGCGCTTCGGGTCTGCACTTCCGTTCCGCAAAAATATAGAACATGTCCTATTCTTGTCCGCAGTTGCGGACAAGAAAGCATTTTCTATATAGTTCTGGCAATGTGCGGATCTGCAAAATGCGGAAAGCACATTGCCGGTGTCCGTGTTTTGAGGATCTGCGGATCGGATCGCGGATCGGATCGCGGATCGGATCCGTGAATCCACGGATCCGCAAAACACATATGGACGTCTGAATGGAGCCTTACAAGGGGTGTGATCAATGACAGGGGGTGATCAGGGGTCTAGATGGGGTGATCAAGGGGTTAATAGGTGAGGGGGGTTAGTGTAGTGTTTGGTGCAACTTTACTGTAGTTACCTGGTCCTCTGGTGGTCGATCCCAGAAAATGGGACCACCAGAGGACCAGGTAGCAGCTATATCAGACGCTGTTCATAAAACAGCGTCTGATATAGCTGTTTGATGCGATTTATATCGCATCTACAGCCTGCCAGCGATTGATCATCGCTGGCAGGCTGTAGTCCAACTCTTGAGACGCGCGACGCTGTGAACGCGCACGCGCGCGCGTTCACAGGAACTCTCGCGTCTCGCGAGATGACGCACCGGCGCTCCGAACAGAAGAGCAGGACCGCCCGCAGGACGCAATCCTGCGTACGGCGGTCCTGAAGCAGTTAAAGGCTATGTACACCTTTTGGGGGCATTTTTTTTTTTATTACTGCATTGTACTTATTTTGAGCTAAAAATATATTTTTCAATTGGTCTTTATAAACAGCATGGAATCCTTTTTTGTGTACAGAGCTGACATGCTCTACTAGCTGCCTGAGGATTTTTTGTCCTTTCCGTCATCTGATGAGCAGACAGAGTTCTTATCTCTGCTCTCTTACATCATCAACACTCATTATAAGGCTACATGCACACGACCGTATGTGTTTTAATGTCCGCAAATTGCGGATCCGCAAAAAAAAATGATGACGTTCCATACGGCATCCGTTTTTTTGCGGATCCGTTATTTTTGCGGATCCATTGTAATAATGCCTATCCTTGTCCGCAAACTAGAAAAAAATAGGACATGCTCTATTTTTTTGCGGAACGGAAAAACTGACATACGAAAACGGAATGCACACGGAGTACCTTCCGTTTCATTCGCGGACCCATTGAAATGAATGGTTCCGCGTATGGTCCGCAAAAAAAAACGGAACGGACACGGAAAGAAAATACGTTTGTGTGCATGAGCCCTAACTCTGTTCTTATCTTACTGATAAGGCTACATACACGCAAGCGTATTTTGTTTCTGTGTCCATTCCGTTTTTTTTTGCGGATAGGATGCGGATCCATTCATTTCAATGGGTCCGCAAAAAATGCTGACAGCACACCGTGTACTATCCGCATCCGTATGTCTGTTCCGTAGCCCTGCAAAAAAAATTGAGCATTTCCTATGTAAAGTTGAATAGTTGAACAATACAAATTCCTAAACAAGTTATACATTTGAGATGTTAGTAAATGTAGACCAACTATTTAGGAAAAAAACCGAAGAAATAAAATTAATAAAAATGCGTCCTCAAGTTAAATTGAAAATCAGTGAAGACAATATGAAGATGGCTGTTATACTGTAGCACAGCTTAAGAATAAAAATAGCTACACTGTCACATATAAAAATATATTGCTATTTGGATGGGTTTGTGGTTTATAAGTGACCTTTAACGTGTCATTGTGAGTCCTACCAAGCAAAAATACGGCTTCAGGGAAGCTATATATCGCATATATCAGAATAACCTGATATATCTCGCCTCCGGTGGGATATATATTAAATGAAATTCACCTACAAGAAGCTGTTACTGTAAAAGGCATGCTGTCTGGCATATTTTAGCAATACAAAAGGAAAATAATATATTTTGTATTCTTCCAGGAATGTGCGGAGCATACAGAATGACTCGTCATGACTCTGAGGTTTCAAAGACAGAAGGTACGAGTATACAGTAAGTGGATAATGTGGTGGTGTTTCCTGTAATTTTGTGATTTTCGTAGGTTGTAACTTATAACTTCTGCAATAACATGTTGTAAGTCCATGACATCTTAATTTATTCACATGAGCTGGACTCACCTTGTAATGAAACAAGAAGAGACCACAGAAGAAGGTGTAGAGTTCTGCTGTTAGTGTGGAGAGGTTGATGGCAGTGGCGCTTGTTTTTTTGATAACCACAGGGAGGAAGCTATAAAGGCCAAACATGCAGGCGGTGAATCCCACGTATAACAGACCTGTACAAGTAAGACACAATATGATTAGCAAAGAGTCTGCTGCTAAATCTGTTCATGGTTACAAGGAAATCTGCGGATTATACAAGCTAGATCTGCATTCTAACATTTTATAATGTGTTCTTAAAGGGGCTATAACCGCCTAGCCAACGGTACCCATGGAGAAATCAGATTTTTGTTTATGATTGCATTTTTCTCATTTTTGGTTAGAAATCATATTTTCAATTGGCCTTTATTAAAAATATTGAGCCATTC
Source organism: Bufotes viridis (assembly GCA_033119425.1). Classification (NCBI taxonomy): domain Eukaryota; kingdom Metazoa; phylum Chordata; class Amphibia; order Anura; family Bufonidae; genus Bufotes; species Bufotes viridis. The sequence continues at coordinate 247,936,629 of CM065592.1, read as the reverse complement.
TGTCACAAAGGGTTAACTGTTTTTCTAACTGTGTGACTGGTAGTTTCACTTTCACTTTGTGCCAGTCATCTAATTAACCTTATACCTATGAATGTTTGTTCCCGATGATTGGCCTGAAAATCATCCAGTCTACAGTAGGCCCCTCGGATCCACCACAGAATTCAACTGTGATATCAGAGAAACATCAAAAAGCGAAGTTCTAGCTCCTCCAACAGTGTATAGCAGAAAACACCTTTGCCAACGAAGACTGGATCCTCTCGGCACTCGTAAGCAAAACTAAAAAGGAAGTATATCTTCTAAAAGTTTGAAACAACATTTTTCTAATAAAGCTGTGATGTTCTAGAAGATATACTTTCTTTTTTGTTTTGCTTCTGATATGGGAGGTCTGGGTTTGTGACTGAACTGCGGATACTAAAGTGGGCTCGTGCTAAACCCATGTGGGAGCAGCCTCAACTTAATCAACAAACTTGGGTCTACTGCATAGTACCAGTGCAGCTCACTATGCATGAATACACATAATATTTTGAAGCATATTAATACAAAACAGATAATGTATTCACCAAAGGCTCAATTGCCTTCCACAATTCACAGTAATTTAATTCACTGCTTCCCCGAGACTTGTTTAATAAAACTAATAGAAGTTCTCGGACTGTTTTGGGCAGACATAGATGTATGATGCTCCTCATTATTCCATATGCAAGCCTAATTTCCTTCTAACTCATTTGTATGTTTTATGCACTGTTTCCTTTGGGCAATCTTATTTTATGAGAATTAGACATTTGGATATTCTTTAGTATTTGTCTTTTTATGGCCATTACTGTTAACAGTTCTCATATTCTTTTGGTTCACATTAGAGTAAAAGTGTCATCCTCTGTAAATTTTATTTCCGCATTGATCTCTGGTTGGTGCTATTCTATACCCAAGATAATGGCGCAGTAAATGTTCTTTAAGTCAGTAGGTGGAGAACTCATTTAGGAAAATGTTATGAAGCGGCTCGGGTTTTGATAGATTGCAAGGCCATTATTCATTGTTTAGTGAAGCATTATTTACGAGGAAATTTGAATGGCTTACCTATTTGCCAGTCCCAGGGTACTCTTAGCAACTCTTTGTGCTCCATTATTGCTCTGAAAGACAAGACAGACATAGTATAATATGTCAATCTCAAAAAGAGTACATTATACAAATAAATTATTGAATTAAATAATTACTGGCACGGTAGGACTTCTTAGGCTTAATGAAAGAATTCTCAATATATATAAAATATAAATCTTGTTTTATCTTTATTTATAGTAGAAATATTTATTAAAATATAATTTTTCAAATAAAGGGAACTGTCACCCCCTTAATTCAGCACGAACCATGGGCATGCTCCCTCACTGCAGAGTGCTATGTTTTACTCCATATGATGCAGTGTTTCAGGGAAATAAAAATCGAGCCAGGCACAAGGAGAAGAGCCCATGGATGCAGAGAAGAGTCTGTGTAGCTTCTCCCTGAACTACTTGGCTTGATTGACATATTTGTTATAGTGAAATGAGGGAGCCTGTTGAGATTTCACAAGATGCACATGGTTCCAGTAGACTGGTTCCCTTTATGTACAAAACTTAAAGCGTACCTTAGTTTAAAAAAAAAAAAAGCTTGCATAATGGCTGTGGTTCATTGTAGAATCATAGCTGTGATGGAGCAGGTCTTTTATAGGCTTCCCTAATGCCTTCCTCAGCCATATTCCCTGTTTTACATGCACAACTAGATACATTTCTCTCACAAGCAGGGGGTGTCTCTGCCAGTACTGTGTGTAGTGACCGCTCTTCCCTCACTTCCTAGTATGTTTGTATTCTTCTAGAGAACTCAAAAAGCTGATAAAGAGGGAGTGGTCAGACTTATAAACACATAGGAGCTTCTCTGCTCTTTAGAAGCAGTGTAGAAGCGGTTCTATCAGGCTCAGGAGCTCAGCTAGCTCTGCAATGCCCCCATTTCCTATGAATGGTCTTATGTTACCAGGAATGGATCTTACAACAGGCAATTTAGGTGGAAATGAGACCCTTAGGCCCCTTTCACATGAACGAGTTTTCCGTGCGGGTGCAATGCGTGATGTGAACGCATAGCATCCGCACTGAATCCGGAACCATTCATTTCAATGGGTCTATTCACATGAGCGTTTTTTTTTTCACGCATCAGTTCTGCGTTGAGTGAGAATCGCAGCATGTTCTATATTCTGCGTTTTTCACACAGCCCTGGCCCCATAGAAGTGAATGGGGCTTCAATGAAAAACACATTGCATTCAGAAGCAAGTGCGAATGCAAGGCGTTTTTCACTGATGGTTGCTAGGAGATGTTGTTTGTAAACCTTCAGTTGTTTATCACGCGCGTGAAAAACGCATCAAAACGCATTGCACCCGTGGGGAAATAACTGAACACAATTGCAGACAAAACTGACTGAACTCGGAGTGCTGTCTGCATCTTTTGCGGCCCCATTGAATTGAATGGGGCCACACCCTATACGGTTGTGTGAATGCACCCTAAGAAAAAGGGATTGTTTAAAGCTGGCAAACCCTATAATGGATGAAAATAATAGGAGAGAGTATTTGCCATTGAAATACATTTGTTTGTAGTTGGGAACTGAACATGAAACTGTAAAAACAGCTAGGACCCATACCCATATACATATAACATATATATATGGTCAGATTATCAGAATAATTGTCAGGAAGTAACGTTCTTATGTACTAACGCTCGTTACTGAAAACTACCCCATGTAAATGTGCCACTAATCAATTGGCTGATTACTTTGTTGTGAGATATGTGTTTACCCAGCACATAAAATTGTTGGCAGCACATCGCCCTGTGTAGACAGGGATGTGCTACTGACGAACTGTGAATCTGTATAGGGGTGAATGATCACAGTAGTGCAGGGGCGTTGCTAGGTTAAAACATTCGGTGTCTGGGCCCCTGATGTTTTGTCCCAGGCCGCGAACATCCTGCCTAACCAGATTGATACAACTGTATTGCCGTCCTCATGAATCTAATGCACTGGAAGAGCTGAAGGACCTGGGGAGGGGGTGATATTATTCACTTAGGACTGTAGTTTGAAAGGGGGCTGTAGATAGAGAGGGATGTTATTTACATGGGACTGTATATTGGAGGGGTTGGAGCGATAGTGTGATGTTATTTACATGGGTCTCTTTGGTGGAGGGAGGTAAATAATGTTATTTACATGGGACTATATATTGGAGGGTCTGAAGGGAGGAGAGTGATGTCATTATAATAGGACTGTATGGTGGAGGGAGGAATATAACTACAGGGGGCACTGCAGGGGGCATTATAAATACTGGGGGCACTGTAGGGGTATTATGAATCCAGGGAACATTAGGCGTTCTTATTACTACTGAGGGGTCTGTAGATAGCTTTATTACCACTGGAGGAAAAATAGGGGGCCTTATTTCTACTGGGGGCTCTGTGAGGTTATTATTAAAACTGGAGGGCTCTTCTGCTAATGGGGGCACTCTTGGGGAGCGTTATCATGGTTGGGGGCACTGTAGGGGGCAGTATTACTAATGGGGGCATTCTTGGGGAGCATTATCATGATTGGGGGCACTGTAGGGGGCAGTATTACTAATGGGGCACTCTTGGGGAGTATTATCACTGTTGGGGGCACTGTAGGGGGCAGTATTACTAATGAGGGCATTCTAGAAGGGAATTACTATTGGTGGGACTATGAGGAGCACTATTACTATGGGGGGCACTATTGTTTCTTCAGGATAGTATTTGGAGGTATTTGGGAGCACAGCGAGCAGCAGGATAACACTGTGGTGACTCCACGTTGGGGGATGATGATAGAAATGTGAGGAACCTAAGATGTCTGTGTGTAACACTCTGCAGAGACGAGGCGGCTGAAAGACGTCCGGACCAAATGGAGAAGATGATGACAGAGAAGATCTACATTGGAGGACATGTCACCTGGGAGGCCCTGGATGTGACAGGTATGTGCTGCTGTATAGCAAGTACAGCAAAATGCGGTGTGCGGGGGAAGGGGGTGCACTTAGAGAGCTGGTCCATATTCATTGGGGCTTGGGCGCTGGATCTTTTGAGACCCTGCAGTAGCGATTGTTTATCGCCATACAAAAGAGATGATTGCATAAGTAAGGAGCAAATGTTCTCTTCCTGATTATTGCCCTTAGTATTGGTCTGTGTAAATGGGCCCTAAGACTTTATAATTTTATTATGTGCAGAATAAGTTACTTCTTCTGTCACCACATATTATTTTAAGTTTACAGTACTTATACAAGAAAACGTAATAGACTAATGGAGCAAGCCATGATCATTTTTCTGTCCTATTCTATATGAAAAAATCTCCCGATAAAACTAGAGGCATGCGGAGGTATAGTATGGCGCTTTTATGGCCTCTGCATTATGAGAGGCCACAATGAGAATGGTTGTATCGGGCTGTAATATGGCTGTAGGTATGAATCCTATGAAATGCTAACATTATCTCCAGTCTTCCCATATTGTATACAGTACGTGCTAGAGCTAATGCCATTAGCTTCTTAGTCGTGTACCATTAACACCCCCCAAACCATGGTGCTTACATTACGTACTTGACCTAAAATGTCTTGCTTTCGATGTGTTTGCCTTCTCCTTCTAAATAGCAGTGGGAATCATATACTCCCTTGGGTACAGTGCTGGTCATGATGCTTAAATCCCTCTCAAATTACAGTGAAGATATGAAATGACGTGTTTTCATGGAGTCATGTTAATTCATTATTCATATCATCTGCAAATGCTCTGTAATTGTGCGCTAATACTAGTACGGGACAGACGTAAATGAATGAAATATTACTTGAGAGCAAAATCTATTCATCAAAGCCACAAGCGATGTCAGAAAAATACCCGCTACTATTGTGCTGTCACTCTGACAGTCTAATCAATGCAGCTTTCCAGTGCTGCAGAATGGCCACTGCTACAATAATCAGATTACCATTATGGTACAGAATTCATCTAGGACAGGGTTTCTTCACCGGTCCTCAGGACCCACCTACCAGTCATGTTTTCAGGATTTTCTTAGTATTGAGCTGGTGATATAATTAGTGTCCATGCATCAGGACTTACCACAGGTATTCATTCTGTGGGATATTCTCAAATCCTGACCGGTAGGTGGGTCCCGAGGACCGTAGGTGAGAAACCCTGATCTAGGACATACCTACAATTAAACTGTTAACTGTCACTGTAATGGCTGTGATCCCAGGTACACTATACAGAACATAAGTAATCAATTATAGATAGAAAATTCCAGATTACATTTCCCACTGGAAATGGCCTGTCACAAGGTGGATGTGATATAAACTGTACCAATGATCTGATGATATATTGCTGTTCAATATTAATAAGGCTCTGTTCACACTACCGATTTCAATATTCTTAATGGCAAGGAAAGCATATTCATGAATCCGGTACAGATGTTATTTCTTTCTGATGAACGGAAGCTATGACACTAATGTGAACAGAGCCTTACCCATGTGCCAAGCAAAAGCAAACCTCACAAAATGGTTTCCGTCAGAGATGGACCACTTTTATTAGCCCAAGGGTTATGATATCATATTGCACTACTATAAAATAAAATGCCCATCTGAAACATTAGCAGTGCCAGCTACAGAGCCTTTTTAACAGTGTCAAGTTCATTGTGTACCCTATAACTTTACCATCCACATACTATAACTGCACCAGCCACACAGTGCCCCAACATAACTGCGTCAGCCACACAGTGACCCAATAACTGCAAGCCAAACAGTGCCCCCTATAAGAGTGCTAGCCAGACAGTGCCCCCTTTACTGACAGCCGCACAGTGCCCCACCATAACTGCACCAGCCGCACAGTGGCCCACCATAACTGCACCAGCCACACAGTGCCCTAGCATAACTGTGCCAGCCACACAGTGCCCCACCATAACTGCGCCAGCCACACAGTGGCCCACCATAACTGCATAACTGTGCAAGACAAACAGTGCCCCCTATAAGAATGCTAGGCAGACAGTGCCCCCTTTACTGACAGCCGCACAGTGCCCCACCATAACTGCACCAACCACACAGTGCCCCACCATAACTGCGCCAGCCACACAGTGCCCCACCATTACTGTGCAAGCCATGCAGTGCCCCCTATAAGAATGCTAGGCAGACAGTGCCCCCTTTACTGACAGTTGCACAGTACACCATTAGTACTTACTAGAGATGAGCGATTCTAAACAACTTGAATTTGAACCGTTTCCAAAAATCTGTGTCAATTCAGAATTTTTGGCAATTAAATTCTAGTGAATTTCTCATAATGAAATCAGCTATTTTTCAAATGTGGAGACAGGAAAGATGAAGATGGAGGATCCAATGACCTTAGGCGCTATGTGTGTATGCATAAACACCAGCAGGCTTTCGCTGCCAGAAAGCAAAACATTTTAGGACTTTTTTTTTTTTTAAAGAGGCTGTTTGTTACCCCCAGCAGCCATGTTTACCTATAGTCATACATGTTGGCATTAAAGTGCATGAAATTAGTTATACACAGTCATAGGAGACCCCAGAATGCCATCCACAACTTTCTAGAACCATTGGAGCACTTTTAATTCGGGTTGAATTTTATTTGGATATGAATCGAATTGGCAAATTGGATCCAAATCCAAATGTCAAGAAATTGGCTCATCAGTGGTACTTTTCTATTCCTGCTCTGCGGGACGCTAGTACCCTTGACCTGTCCAGCAGTAGGATGCGGCTGTCTTTTAGAAGCAGTTTTTTTCGGAAATATCTGTTCACAGACAAGCAAGCCTGTAACATAATGGTGGTGGTGCGGAGTCACACAAAACGCCATCACTAGCCGCAAGTGCACTGCTCAGTCTAACAGAAATGTTTGCATTTTCTTCTTATGAAAAAAAGTGCTAAATATCTCATGGTGGTTAAAGATGTTCCTGGCTGTCACGTTAAGTGAATTCAACTCTGACTCATATCTTTTGTTGATCCCCTTAAAAAGACAACATCTGATGCTGCCAATTAGCTAAATATAACCAGTAAATTATTTCAAAGAATGTTGTTAAAAAGAATAAAATGCTGATCTGATACTTTCCTGAAGAAAGGGCTGGATTTCCATTAGACATATCATGAAGTATATCATGTCTACGTGCAGCCCTTGTAGACAAGGATACGTGGTCCTCAGGATCAGGGATGGATTAGAGTTCATACGTAGTTTTCTAATACTGCAATGTAGCTATTCACACTGTGGGTGATATTTATACATGTAGATTTAAAGGGTTTCTGTCACCAGAATTAACCCTATTAAACTGGCTGACGTTAGCGATGTGCTAATATCAGCAGACCTAGAGGCTCAGTTCGCCCACCTCAAGTCATGGCCTGCCCCCCTACAGTGGAAACCCACAAAAAGTGACACCATTTTGGAAACTACACCCCTTAAAGAATATATTAAATGGGGTACTGAGCACTTTGACCCGCTAAGCGTTTTACGGAATTTGGATACACCCATTTTCTCCTGAATACGGCAACACCCCATATGTGGTGGTAAACTGCTGGGGGGCCCATGGGAGGATTGAGAAGGTAATGAGCGCCATATGGCTTTTGAAGCAGATTTTGATTGATTGGTTTACGGGTACCAAAATATCCATTATTGCAGATGACACTAAACTGTGTAAAGTAATTAACACGGAAGAGGACAGTATACTGCTACAGAGGGATCTGGATAGATTGGAGGCTTGGGCAGAGAAGTGGCAGATGGGAAAGAATAATGCAAGTCACCCGTACATACTAAATCGTAAAACACTGGGTAACACTGACATGGAAAAGGAATTTTAGTGGACAGCAAACTAAGCTGTAGAAACCAGTGTCAGGCAGCTGCTGCGAAGCCCAAAAAGATAATGGGTTGCATCAAAAGGGGCATAGATGCCCATGATGAGAACATAAGTCCTACCACTTTACAAATCACTAGTCAGACCACACACGGAGTACCGTGTACAGTTCTGGGCTCCTGTGAACAAGGCAGACATAGCAGAGCTGGAGAGGGTCCAGAGGAGGGCAACTAAAGTAATAACTGGAAAGGGGGGACTACAATACCCTGAAAGATTATCAAAATTAGGGTTATTCACTTTACAAAAAAGACGACTGAGGGGAGATCTAATAACTATGTATAAATATATCAGGGGTCAGTTAGTACAGAGATCTCTCCTATCATCTATTTATCCTCAGGACTGTGACGGTGACAAGGGGACATCCTTTGCGTCTGGAGGAAAGAAGATTTGTACACAAATATAGAAGAGGACTCTTTACGGTAAGAGCAGTGAGACTATGGAACTCTACCTGAGGAGGTGGTGATGGTGAGTTCACTAAAAGAGTTCAAGAGGGGCCTGGATGTATTTCTGCAGTGTAATAATATTACAGGCTATAGCTACTAGAGATGAGTCGTTGATCCAGGGAGTTATTCTGATTGCCTGATTGGAGTCGGGAAGGAATTTTTTTCCCCTTCAGTGGGGAAAATTGGCTTTAACCTCACAGTTTTTTTTTTTTGCATTCCTCTGGATCAACTTGTAGGATAACAGGCCGAACTGGATGGACAGATGTCTTTTTTCAGCCTTATAAACTTTGTTACTATGTTACCATTTTGGGGTACATAAGACTTTTTGATTGCTTGGTATTACAGTTTTTGTGAGGCAAGGTGAAATAAATGGCTGTTTTGGCATAGTTTTTTTTTTTTTTTTACAGCATTCACCTGAAGGGCCATCTAATGTGATACTTTTATAGAGCAGGTTGTTACGGACGCGGTGATACACAATGTGTGTATTATGTTTATTTTTGTTAACTTTTTTGAACCTTTTTGAACAGAATAAAATCTTGTTTTTGTGTTGCCATTTTCTAAGAGCTATATTTTGTTTTATTTTTTGGGCGACTGTTTTAGGTAGGGGCTCATTTTTTCGGCATGAGATGACTGTTTGATTGGTACTATTTTGAGATACATACGCCTTTTTGATCACATGGTATTCCACTTTTTGTGAGGCTGTTTTGGCACTTTTTCTTTTTACAGCATTCCGCCGGTCAATACGGACGCGGCCATACCTAATTTGTCTACTTTTCTTTTTTTTAACTATTTTTAAAAAAAATGTTTTAAATCAGGCTTGCACGAATGGTAGCCATAATGCCTAAGGAACGGGCTGCTGTCCAGGCCATCGGGTCCCCGTCACAGCAGCGCAGGGATCCGATGGCAACTCTTTCCTCCCTATACATCGCACATGCCGCGGTCAGCGCCGGTGCATACAGCAGGGGTCCGGCTATCAGTCACTGCCGAAACCCTGCAACTGATCGGGTGGGCGCAGCTCCTGCGCCCGACCAATCAGCACGCTGAAGTACCACGGTGCTGGTATTTTAAACACAGTAGACACAGGGAACTGTACGGGTTAATACTGATGACCCATCCTCAGAATAGGTTATCAGTAGAGATGAGCGAATTTTTAAAAAATGCGGTTTGCCAGATTTTTTGCAAAAAATTTGGTTCGATCCGAATTTACTTGCGGCAAATAACGTTAAAAAACTGCTATTTCCTGGCTGCAGAGAGCCTTTATAGTGGTGTAAAACACTGTGCCTTGCAGTAACACGCATAGGGAGTCTGCTTTGGTAGTGAAATAATACCGTGAGTCCCTATGACATGCAGATGACAGGCGTTGCTCTTAGAATCACTATACAATTCACTTATTAGAGCAGTCACAGGGCCAAAACTGACCAAATAACTCAAGTAGGAACTCAGCCTTACAGGTCGATGTTACCGCCAAGAAGAAGCGCACTCCTTTTACACCGCTGTCAGCTGATTCCAAGATGACATAGTGTGGAGGTGGCAGCAGCATCAGGAGACCACAGAGTGACCCGGTGACAGACTGGGGAGGTGGGTGGCAATAACAGTACCCGTTGACGATGGTGGGTGTAAGAAGGAGCACTTGGCATCAGATGTGTGGCATCAGGCAGGTGGCAGCATCAGAATAGTAGCTGAGGCAGGTAGCCAGAAGAAACAGGTCTCTTTTGTTAAGATTTGGGTGAGACAGCATGGATGATCTAATCTGATGCATCAGGCATTGGTCGTGGAAATCCTGGCTCTCCACATTTTGGGTGGACAGGCGAGTTCTTCTTGGGGTAACTATGGCCCCCGCCGCACTAAACACCTGCTCTGATGCCACACTACGGGACGGGCAGGACAGCGTTTCCAGGGCAAACTCTGCCAGTTGTGGCCACAAATCCAGCTTGACTGCCCAGTAGTCCAGCAGATCTTCATTGTAGGGAGGTAGGGTGGTGTCCAATTATGCCACCACCTGCTGGTTCAGATCCTGATCAGGACTACCTGCTGCTGCTGGTGAGTAGTTTCTTCACTAGGAAGGTGAAAAAAGCTGCTCATCAGCGACTATAGACTCAAGTTCCTGCCGATGGCGTAGATAGGCAGCCGCCAACTGACTTCATAGGATGTCTCTATAGTAGTTCAGTTTGTCCTCCCTCTAAGCGCATGTAGCGAGGGTCCAACAAGGTGAAGAGCCAGAGGTCATCCCTCTGCCAAATGGTGACAATTCGGCTGTCACTACGCAAGCAAGTGAGCATGCATCGGGTTATTTGTGCAAGTGACTCGGAGGGACTCCCTGCCTCCATTTCCACTTCATATTGCCACGATGTGTATGGGTCCTCTGCCTTATGTTCCTCATTGCCCTGTAGCTCCTCTGGCTGCTCCTGCTCCTCCTCTCCTGTCACCTGTGTAGAAAAACCACCCATTTCGCTACACATTGCTTGTGCTTCAACGTCCTTCTCCTCCAGTTCAGGCCCCACAGGGCTCATGTGGCCATGAGATTTAGGCGCCACATCTCCAGTCCCCTGACCAGCCAGATTTACCAGCATCTGTTTCAGGACATGACATTGTTCATTCCGTAGTCCTGGGGACTGACAAATAACGTGGCCTCCTCAAGGAGCCTGAACAAATGGCAGGTGTCACGCATGTGCTGCCATTGGCTGACTTCGAAGTTACACAGGGGAATACTCCTGTCCGCTTGAATCATCAAGTAATCGTTTATGGCCTTTCTCTGTTCGTGTAGTCGGTCTAACATATGGAGGGTGGAATTCCAAAGGGTGGAAACGTCGCATATCAGCCTATGTTGGGGGGTGCAGTTCTGCCTCTGCAGCTCTGCGGTGTGCTTTGCGGTGTTCGAGTGACTGAAGTGCATGTAAAGTTTCCTGGCCAGTTTTAGGATGTCTTGCAGATGGGTGGAAGACTTCAGGAACCGCTTGACAACCAGATTGAACACGTGTGCCATGCAGGGCGCATGGATCAGCCTTTGTTGACGCAGCACCGACACCATGTTCTTCCTGTTGTCAGTCAGCATGATTATGATTTTCAGCTTTCGCGGAGAAAGCCAGGATTCGAATTCTTGATGAAGTACACGGAGCAGTTCCTCCTCTGTGTGACTCCGTTCGCCCTGGCAAACAAGGTGCAGAACAGCGTTACACCGCCGTGCCCTGCACATGTGGTATGCTGGAGGGGCACTGTGAATTGTCCCTGCACTGGAGGCAGAGGACACGGTGGAAGATGAGGAGGCAGAGGCGGACATTGTCGCAGGACCAACGGCGTGACAACGTGAAGGCGGAAGCGGCGTCACCTGGCCAAGTTGCTGGTGTGGCTCTGCAGTAACCACATTCACCCAGTGGGCCGTAAAGGACATGTATTGTCCCTGACCGTAGTTACAGCTCCACACGTCGGCGCTGCCGTGCACTTTGGCAGACACCGACAGGCTCAAGGACTGGCCCACCTTCTGTTCTACATGTGTGTGCAAGGCTGGTACTGCTTTTTTGGCAAAAAAATGACGGCTTGGGACTCTCCACCTCGGCTTGGCACAAGCCATCAGTTCTCTGAAAGGTGCAGAGTCCACCACTTGGAAAGGGAGGGACTGCAGCACCAGCAACTTGGACAGGAGCACATTTAGCTACTGCACAATTGGATGATTGCACACATACTGTTGTCTGTTGGCAAACGCTTCGGTGATTGATTGCTGACAGAATGACTGACGAGGTGTAGGAGGAGCATCAGGACCAGCAGATGATGGGAAGGACAGACAGCTCCTTTTGGCTGAGGTGCTGGAGCCTTGACTGCCTGAATACGGGTGCGTGCCATTGGGTGACCAGCAGTTACTGCAGCAGGCTGGACCACCACATCGGAACCACGGTTCTCCCAGGCCACTTTATGGTGATGCTGCATATGTTGATGAAGGGCTGTGGTGCCCTGGCCACGCTTCACCTTTCCACAGATTCTACATATGGCCATGTTCACCTCCTCCGGCGGCTTAACAAAAAGTGCCACACCGCCGATTTGATTTTACCCCCGACACTACACACTGACTGACTGCTACCGCCGCTGCCTCCGTGAAACAGTGCACCGCTACATTCCCGGCCAGGTAGGCTCCTGTGAAGTGGGTGGTCTACCCCAGACACTTTTGGCTCCCGACCTCCCACTGCTGCCACCCTGCTGACTCCCAGCTACGCTAGAAACTTGCTGGCTCATGGGCTAGCTGCCACCCTCTTCTCCTGATTATGATAAAGCCCCTTTGTCAACCAGCTCCCACGTGCAATCAGCTACATCATCATCGTTGAGTACTGTCTGCACGTCACTGATGTGCCTGACTGCTCACAACACCAGCTCCCACGCCACTCTCTTCATCACTACTTGCCCGCTTAGTGGAGGAAGCGGTGGATGTTTCCTCCACATATTGGCTTGCCAGTAGCTGCTGACTGACTTTTAGTAGCTCGTTCTCACTGTATAGTGGAGCTGAGCCCACAGCATGAGGGAGGGAACAGAAAAGGACTGGCTGAGGGAACAGAAAAGGACAGAGTCAGGTTGAGGACAGGTAAGGGCACAGGGCCTGCACCCGGGCCATGCCAACTAAAAATTGTGTCTGAAGAACCCACCGATTCTTGGCTGGGGGTGCCTGATGTCACTTGCGACAAAGTCGAAGTTCAAGTGATGATGATGATGATGATGTATAATCTTATATACACGCAGTCTTACCCATAGGGTGAACCATTCAAGAACTGCTGGGTTGCTGGTAACAAAACGACCATTAGCTGACACTGCGAGCTCAGGCCTACTGCCACGGCTCCTTACTCTGCTGCGACCTATGCCTGCGCCAGAAACATTTAGGCCTCTGTCACTCCCCTATGCAAGGCCTAGCACTTCTCTGTCTGACATACTGTTAGATCAAATAAATAAATAAATAAAAAGGAAATTAAAACACCCCCAAAAAATCTGTAATTTTCTCAATTCACCACACAACGGCTAATAAGCTACTTGAATGTAACTGAGCTGCGCCTACCCTATGTAATCGATGAACATGACACCACCGGCCTAGAAAGAGGTTGTGGCACTCCATCTCTTCAAACAGCTAATCGGCCTGAGTGCCAGGAGTTGGACCCCCACTGATCAGATACTGGTGACATATCCTAAAGATAGTCAACATATACAGTTGAGAACAACATCAATGTCCCTCATCATCGCCCATCAGGAATGCACCAGAACATCTTGCTGATGGATCCACATCAGGCACAGAGATCAGTAAACTTCAAGAATTGTATGGCGTCAGAATTTTCCTGAAAGGTATCTTTATAAAACCAATCCAACATTTACAGAAAAACACTACAGTTTTGACTACATGCTTGAGAAAAGCCAAGATGTAGATGAAAGATCACTTTTTTGTATTTGTTGGATTGATTTAATAAATATACCATTGAGGGAGATCCTGACATCATTGAATTCTTGGCATTATCATGAGGATAGGTCATCAGTATTAAATATGTAGTAAAAGTTTGTGCCCACAATCCCCCGTGTATGCACTACTGAATTTAGAATGTGCAAATGCAGCAATTGCTTTCAAGCCAGACTGCATATCGACCTATTGTATGTTTTTTCTTGGAAGTCTTCTTCCTACGTAATGTTCTACTTGCCTCTTGAGACATTGTGAGGCCAAGGAGAGCTGACTCTACTGCTAAGAATGCATTTTTTTTTTCATAGTGCATAATTGGGAGATTCAACAACTATTTAAAAAATGAATACATATGTTTCACTTTATTGGACTTTATAGGAGAAACCTATCTTTTTTAACAGGTTTTCTAAGATTCTAAATTTAAACTATCACAACTTATTTACTTTTGAAAGGACTTTACATTGTAAGGGTACTTTCACACTTGCGTTGGTGCGGATCCGTCTGTTTTTTTGCACAGACGTTTGCATTAGTTAAAAGAAAAATGACAAAGTCCAAAACGGATCCGTTTTGAATTACATTGAAATTCAATGGGGAACAGATCCGTTTTTAAATGCACCATATTGTGTCATTGAAAACGGATCCGTCCCTATTGACTTGCATTGTAATTAAAAACGGATCTGTTAGGCTCCGCCTCTTCAGACAGACACCAAAATACAGCAAGCTGCGTTTTGGTGTCCGCCTCCAAAACAGAATAGAAGCGGAACGGATCCGTTCAGAATGCATTGGGGCTTAACTGATCCATTTTGGACCGTTTGTGAGAGCCCTGAAACGGATCTCACAAACGGAATCCAAAACGCCAGTGTGAAAGTAGCCCTTAGAGTTTAAAGGAGTTTTCTAGGCTCCTGATATTGATGACCTATCCAAAGGTTATATATATGATATATATGATTGATGATGTTCTGACACCCTGCAGTCCTACTGATAAGCTGTTCCCTGCAGCCTGGAAAAAACTCTAAAGGGAACTGGTCACATTGAGCATGTAGTCTAATCTGCAGGCAGCATGTCATACGGCAGGAGGAGCTGAGCAGATTAATATATAGTTTTGTGGGGAAAAAAATTGTAAAATTTTTATCTCATTCATTGAAATCTTTGCTCTTTCTGTGTTTAGGATATGATTCACCTGAGCGTTCCTATTTAGTGATTGACGACCTCGACTGCATGAGCGTACATGCAGAAATATCTGTCAATTCCTAATAAGACTACGCACAGGTCTTCTTAGCATAGAAAGTGTGGGATTTACATCAATCTACCCAGCTCCTCCTGCGCTATAACCTACTGCCTTCAGATCAGATGACATGTTGAATGCAACAAGTTCCCTTTAAAAACAACTTCCCACTTCTATTTCTCTGCTCTTAAATTTGAGTGCTCCAGTCAAGGTCCCCTGAAATGAAACAATCCTAGAAATATTTTATAAGAAAATATCTACAAGCCAGAGATTTGATTGAAAGATTCTTACACTACTCCTAAGAACTTTGTATCAGGGGGAGTGTCCAAGCATTTTCATGATAAAATAATGTTTTTCAGTATTTAAAATAGAATATTATAAAATATATGGATGAATTTAAAATGGGCTACAAGTAAATTAGGGATAAATCTGTGGAATAGGTTACATTATAAATAAATTAGAATAAACTAGAATAAAATAGAATATTATAAAATATATGGATGAATTTAAAATGGTCTACAAGTAGGGATAAATATGTGGAATAGGTTACATTATAAATAAAAGATTACAAATGCAATATATCTAAGACAGAATAACAAATGATGTTTTTAAGTTTTTCTGGGATTTCCATCCTACAAAACTACAGGAACAAGTTTTGTGGATCAGAAAATGTAATACTGATAAACTGAGGAGAAAGATTCCTAAGTATATTAGGAATTAGAATCCTTTTTACTACTGCAAATCAACTGGATGATTTTATAAGATCGGGGATCAATGGTTTTATACCTTTTTTTTTCTTTGTGTTTTCTCCCCATCTCTCTACCATCATATCTAGAGCCAACCGCTTTAATTAGATACAGTAATTAACCGACCACACTAATGGTGCCCTGATGCATCAAGATACTGGACCCTTGAGACAAACTTGCAAATTATTTTGTTCTGGAGAATGCTTTGATATGTATATCCATTAATGATAAATCTTAAAAAGGCTCAGATACTTGGACTTGAAATGGCAAATATTTAGCTCCCAATTATTTTCCAGTATTGGACATGTCAAGTGAATATTTAAAATACCTGTGTATTCACTCATTTTATTACCTATTACTTATTATATATGGTGTCAGCGTAATCCATAGTGCTTTACATACATTACCGTCACTCGCTGTCCCCAATGGAGCTCACAATCTAAATTCCCACCAGTATGTCTTTATAGGGTGAGAGGAAACCTGAGTACCCGGAGGAAACCCACGCAAACACAGGGAGGACATACAAACTCCAAGCAGATGTTACCCTTGCTTAGATTTGAACCTACGACCCCAGCGCTCCTCAGCAGCACTTATGGGCTCTGTACACCTATACATTTCAGGCAGCATGAATTCTGCATCCTTGTTGCATCCCTATAGAGTGGGTGTGACTGAGGCCCCTTGTCCAGTGCTGAACAGTTTAACTGACTGATATAGTTGAGGATTTGTATTCTAAAATCCTGTTAGCTTCTGTCAGAATCTGTTTGAAAGGCTTAGCTATACATACATAAGTAATCAAGTTTGAGGTAAAAACCTGAAAGGTGACATGTTCAGAATTTCTCGAGTTTGCTCGAAGTTTGCTCTTGAATATCAAACATTCAAATGTTATTGACTGTGAGAGGACTCAAACATTGTATCATTTGTTTTGAGGGGTTAAACGATACTATGTTTTAAAGAGTTGTGTAAATGGAGTCATAGACTGAACCAGTGGCACCGTGTATGTACTGCTGCCCGGTTCTCTGCAACTTCCTCTGCCCACTGGACCAGGAAGTACTGTAGCTTAGTCTCATGACTGCTGTAGCCAATCACAGCCCTCAGTGGTCACATCTGCTTAAATGATATGTCATTCCAGTAGGGACCATAAACGGCCAGGAACAGGGCAGCGGTGCAGGTACTGCAAGATTGCAGACAAGTGAGTGTGTTTCTTCTTTTTATGGGGCACATGTAACAACCATAAGGGTTCCTACTTTCTACACTGGCCAACCCTTTTACCCCCATGAGTTATGGACTTTCCCACAGTAAATCCCAGGGATTTAACCCTGGAGGAATCTGAAAACATGACAGGAAGGTGTTTCCAATACTTAGTGCCAAGAGAGAAGGCAGGAATCGTAGTCAGATGGAGCAGGCGTCAAGGCTGGAAGAGTTTGGATGTAAGTGGAGGTCATGGCAGGCAGGACACTGAATAAAGCGGTCAAGAACACATGCAGGACAAATACCAAATGAAGCAGGAACAAACATCTTTGCAGACACAAGAAAGAGCGATGGTGAAAAAGTCCTTAGGAAGACTAGAGCACTTGGGCTTTGGACGAAGTCTGGGGCAACCAGTAATCACTGGCCTTTAAGACAGCAGGAGCTGGCGCATGTATATAAAACATGACCAGAGTGGCGCAATGCAGAAACACAGCAGTGGCTAGTAGAAGAACATTAGGCAACTAGAGAGATGAGCCAGTGTATCTTGACAGATTGTATAGTTTAGAAAAGCGGTTTTCATATACAACATTATTAGGTTCCACCTGATCTTTCATGTGGGTATAAAAATGCTCTCTGGCCAGGAGAACATCTCCCTGTTTAAACAGAGCATATGCTGCCAGCATAATGTGAAGTGTATAGGGCTAGTAATCACAATCAGGGATCGATCAGGGCTTGTAAAAGCCCAGCACTGGCCCGTGTAATAGGACCCTTATTCATACTTCCATATACTGTATGTTTGTCAAACAATCAGTAGAGGCTGAATCCTGTCACGCCACATACTTACAGCTGTATTCCACTGAAGAAAGATCCAAAAAGTCCAATCATCCCTAGTAATTCAATTCGGCTGAGATTTCGAACAATATACTCTTGGCACACGCTAGAAATTCCATACAGAGTGGCACCACCAAGAACCAAGACATCCCCAATTAGTTTGCTATCTCCTGGAAAAAATTCTGTGGACAAGATAGAAAATGGAATATTTAAAGAATTTAGATGCAACATATGAAATATTTGTTCCAACATACCATTGTCTTTATATAGCAGCTGGAGAGTTTTCTCAAGGCTATACCACTTGTAGAACACTGCGATATATCTTCGAACAGTAATAACAATAATAAAAAGTGCTGCTAACAGACTGATTCATGAGTGGTATTAAAACCAAATTAGCTTTCACATCAGAGCTTTCACATCAGTGCTGAAAATAGAATATTAATAAGTTCTGATGTTTGTATGTCCTGAAATTGTGCAAAACTAACAACAATGATTCAAAGAAAAAAAGTGCAGCTCTCACCTCTAGTCACCCTTCTGAAGCACGGAAGATAGGGCTTGAACCTGGCCACTCTTGTACAATGCAAAAAACAAAGGATCAATTCCAGCTTCTAGCGTAAAATATACTTGTTCTTTATTTGGCTTGAAAAGTTTAAGATCCGACATACATCACATCGAGAGACTTGTCTTGATAAAGGGCTCAATACTATAGCCCGAAACGCGTCACAGTCACACTCTGTCTCTCCATGTGATGTATGTCGAATAAAGAACAAAAATTTTTTACGCTAGAAGCTGGAATTGATCCTTTGTTTTTTGGTCTTGTAATGATTGCATCAGGCACGACAGACATTGTCATTTTATTGACTCTTAACCCCTTAAGGACGCATGACGTACCTGTACGTCATGGTTTCCGAGTCCTTAAGGACCCATGACGTACAGGTACGTCATGAGTAGTTCCGATCACTGCTGCTCAGCCGGCAGTGATCGGAACAAGGTACCTGCTGAAATCATTCAGCAGGTACCTTGTTACAATGCCCAGGGGGGTCTTGTGACCCCCCCATATCGGCGATCGCTGCAAACCGCAGGTCAATTCAGACCTGCGGTTTGCAGCTTTTTGTGCGATCTCTGATCCCCGCGGTCTGTGACCGCGGGATCAAAGGTGCTCCCCAATGTGTTTATTTTTAACCCCCTGCAGCCCCCAATCATATTGTGGCTGCGGGGGTGCAGAGGGTGGTTGCGGGCGGCGGAGGCGGGCGGTGCGGCGGGCGGGATCGCGATTGCGATCCCCGCCCGCCTCCTCTGTTATGTATCCCTGGTGTCTAGTGGGTCTATCAGAGTGTCAGCACATTGCTGACACTCTGATAAGACAGCTGGCATCTGTGCTTGATCAGATGCCAGCCGTTTAACCCCTTCCGTACTGCGGTCCGTACGGACCGCGGTATGGAAGGGGTTAACAGGGAGGAGCTCCCTCCCTCTCCCATCGAGGGCTGCTGTGCCTTTGCAGCCCCCAACAGGATGGGATCGCAGAGGGAGGG
Source organism: Bufotes viridis (assembly GCA_033119425.1). Classification (NCBI taxonomy): domain Eukaryota; kingdom Metazoa; phylum Chordata; class Amphibia; order Anura; family Bufonidae; genus Bufotes; species Bufotes viridis. The sequence goes on along the minus strand of CM065592.1, from coordinate 247,917,358 downwards.
GCTCCACTCCTTCTGCTTCAATCACCCGCTGCCCTCTTATGGCAGCGGGTGATGGCTGCCATGGAGACAGGGCGCTTTCAGAAGCGTCCTGTCTCCATGGTGCTGAAAGTCTGAATAGACCTGCTAAAGGTCTATTCAGACTTTGTAAAGTACAAAATACAGCACAGTGCACTATATAGTGTACTGTACTGTATTATACAGAACACCAGATCCACTGGATCTTTCAGAACCAAGTGGGTCTGGGTCAAAAAAAATGTAAAAAAGTGAAAAAAAAGTTAAAATGAAAGAAAACACATATCACTGAATAAAAATTAAAAAAATAAAATACACTACACATATTAGGTATCGCCGCGTCCGTAAAAATCTGCTCTATAAAAATATCACATGACTGAACTCGTCAGGTGAACGCCATAAAAAAAAAAAAAAAATGGTGTAAATAAGCCATTTTTGGGCAACTTACATCACTAAAAGTGTAATACAAAGCGATCAAAAAGCGTATGCCTCCCAAAATAGTACCAATCAAACCGCCATCTCATCCCGCAAAAAATGAGCCCCTACCTAAAACAATTGGCCAAAAAATAAAAAAATATGCTTCTCAGACTAAAACATGATTTTTGTTTCAAAAATGCTTTTTAGTGTTAAATGTATAAAAAAACTAAAAGGTAGACATATTGGGTATCTCCACGTCCGTAAGAATCTGCTCTATAAAAATATCACCTGACCTAACCCCTCAAGTAAAAACTGTAAAAAAATTAAATAAAAACTTTGTCAAAAAGCCATTTTTTGTCACCTTACATCACAAAAGTGTAATAGCAAGCGATCAAAAATTCATATGACCCCCAAATAGTGTCAATCTAACCGCCACCTCATCCTGCAAAAAACGAGCCCCTACATAGGACAATCGCCCAAAAAAAAAAAATATATATGGCTCTCAAACTATGGAGACACTAAAACATGATTTATTTTTGTTTTAAAAAATGATATTATTGTGTAAAACTTATATAAATAAATAAAAGTATACATATTAGGTATTGCCGCGTCCGTCACAACCTGCTCTATAAAAATAACACATGACCTAACCCCTCAGCTGAACACATCAAAAAAATAATAATCAATACGGTGTCAAAAGCCATTTTTGTCACCTTACATCTAAAAAGTGTAATAGCAAGCGACCAAAATGTCATATGCACCCCAAGATAGTGCCAATCAAACCGCCATCTCATCCCGCAAAAAAATGAGCCCCTACATAAGACAGTCGCCCAAAAATAAAAAATAAACTATGGCTTTCAGAATGTGGAGACACTAAAAAATAATTTTGTTCAAAAATGCTTTATTATGTAAAACTGAAACAAAAACCCCTAAAAAGTAGTCATATTTGGTATTGTCGTGTCCGTTACAACCTGCTCTATAGAAATAGCACACAATCTAACCTGTCACTTCAACAATGTAAATAGCAAAAAATAAAAACAGTCCCAAAACAGCAATTTTTTGCAAATTTTCCATTTTAATCAATTTTTCCAGTAACAAAGCAAGGGTTAACAGCCAAACAAAACTCAATATTTATTGCCCTGATTCTCTTGTTTGCACAAACACCCCATATGTGGTCGTAAACTGCTGTATGGCCAAACGGCAGGGCACAGAAGGAAGGGAACGCCATATGGTTTTTGGAAGGCAGATTTTGCTGGACTGGTTTTTGACACTATGTCCCATTTGAAGCCCCCTGATGCACTCCTACAGTAGAAACTCCAAAAAAGTGACCCCATTTTGGAAACTACGGGATAAGGTGTCAGTTTTGTTGGTATTATTTTAGGGTAACTATGATTTTTGGTTGCTCTATATTACACTTGTTTTGAGACAAGGTAACAAAAAATAGAAATTCTGAAATTTCATCTCCATTTGCCAATAACTCTTGTGGAACACCTAAAGGGTTAACAAAGTTTGTAAAACTGGTTTTGAATACCTTGAAGGGTGTAGTTTCTTAGATGGAGTCACTTTTATGGAGATTCTACTCTAGGGATGCATCGGGGGGCTTCAAATGGGACGTGGTGTCAAAAAAACAGTCCAGCAAAATCCACCTTCCAAAAACCATATGACGCTCCTTTCCTTCTGCGCCCTGCCGTTTGGCCATACAGCAGTTTACGACCACATATTGGGTGTTCGTGCAAACTACAGAATCGGGGGAATAAATATTAAGATTTTTTTGGCTGTTAACCCTTGCTTTGTTACTGGAAAAAATGGATTGAAATGGAAAATTTTTCAAAAAATTTTATCTCCATTTGCCATTGACTTTTGTGGAAAACCTAAAGGGTTAATTACGTTTGTAAAATCAGTTTTGAATACCTTGAGGGGTGTAGTTTCTAGAATGGGGTAATTTTTGGGTGGTTTCTATTATGAAAGCCTCACAAAGTGACTTCAGACCTGAACTGGTCCCTAAAAAGTGGGTTTTTGAAAATTTCTGAAAAATTTCAAGATTTTCTTCTAAACTTCTAAGCCTTGTAACGTCCCCAAAAAATGAAATAGCATTCCCAAAATGATCGATACATGAAGTAGACATATGGGGAATGTAAATCAATAACTTTTTTTGGTGGTATTACTATGTATTATAGAAGTAGAGAAATTGAAACTTGGAAAATTGCTAATTTTTCAAAATTTTTGGTAAATTTTGTATTTTTTTATAAATAAAAATGAAATTTTTCGACTTTATTTTACCACTGTTATGAAGTACAATATGTGACGAAAAAACAATCTCAGAATGGCCTGGATAAGAAAAAGCGTTTTAAAGTTATCACCACATAAAGTGACACTGGTCAGATTTGCAAAAAATGGCCGAGTCCTTAGGGTGAAATAGGGCTGAGTCCTTAAGGGGTTAATACCGTCTAATGCAGTTATGAAACAGCGTTAATATGTACAAGTATAATTTACCTTCCTTTTGTTGTCTTCCCATAAGTACGTCAGCTCCGGCCATGCAGCCTATTCCTAAGATACAGGCAACTGCCCCAATGAAGTGTAAAACCTTATATCGCACCAGTAAGAAAAACCAGGACAGTAATATGACCACAGGGATCACAAAACAATTAAGTAACTGCAAAGAAAGAAAACATTATTAAATTATGTACAACATGTAATGTGAATGCTTGACTAACCATAGCTGGGTCAATCTACCAAGCAGCATTTCTTCACATGTACTGTTTATTTTGAATACATTATATTGTATAGCATCTGAGTATATAATAAAAAGGAAGTAATCATATGTATATTGAGATAGTGCTGTTTAGACTAATTATGTCATTGTGCAATTAGCATGATAGTTCACCTCCATTACTGTAAATCAAGGACAATGTAAAGTTAGAGACTGCTGTGGTCAAAAATAGTTCAATGGATTTTGACGCCCAAAGAAACAGACTATGTATTACATGGATTCTAACAGAAACTGGGAACCTATAAAGAACACATTTGTCTTAAACCAGTGGTTCCCAACTCTTTTGAACCTTATTGAATAGTTAAGACAGACACATCTCATACTCCCTTCTATACTGATGTAAAACATGGTGATGAGCCAAACTGACCATAGTGTGCATTTCACTTATTGCAGCACTGTCAGACACAGTCAATGTGATAGGAAGTTTCAAAAGTTTTGTTCTCGGGGGGAAATTCTTTAGAAACAGCTCAGAGTGGTAGAAAAAAATATAGGAACGGATACTTACTCTGACCCACTGCTCCAGTGCTGACACTTATCACTGTTAGCTTAGTTGTTATCCAAGTCATGTCTCAAGGCCTGTTTAAAAGGTTGAAGTTGACTTGTAGGATAGCTACCTTACATCTGGTGGCATTAGAGGCAGAGCTTGCTAAGAGCTCATTTGTATACTCTCTTCCCAGGTCCCTGATGGTGATTGACTGGACAGGCATCTGAGTTGGGCCCAAATTGGGGAATAGCAGGGGCCTGGTAAGAGTAGGAACAGGAGCATCATAGGATTGGTGAGGGTATCTTTTTTTTATACCACTTTGAGCCATTTCTAAAGAATTTAACTCTCTATAAGCCAAACAATAGAAAAGAAAGAAGAGAAAAAAACTGTTGCAGATCTCTTTTTTTTAAAAATACATACAATACAACAATAAAGAAAATAAAATGTGTATAGCCTATAAAGGCAATCAGGCAGCATAAGGCAGTGGCAGGCGCACTGATTCCAGCTTTGACTCTCTTTCTGTTGGTACATAATGTAGTTTTTAAGACATTTATCTTTTAGGAGCAGTGGTGCTGGAATTGCTATGAGGAAGCAGTCCTGATATCCATAAGTTCCATCCATCACCACCCTCCTGCCACTGATTGACACCATTCCCTGAATGCACGGTAATAGGGAGAATGCTGTCAATCATTTGTAGGTGGGCGAAGCCATCTCCACCGCTCATAAATATCAGGACTGCTTCCGCATAGTGAGATTCCAGTGCTGCCTCTCTTAAATGATACATTTCTTAAAAACAATGTTATATTACAGACATAGAGAGGCAGCGCTGGAAACAAATCTGAAATGATAAAGGATTAGCAGATGCAAGGCAGCTCTCACCTTCCTGCTTTACCGTGAGCACGGAACCAACAGCCTCTGGAAACAGCTGAATTGATAGCAGAAAATCAAGAAAAAAGAGGGCTCCAGCTTCTCCGGTGCAGTGAAGAAATAATTTATTGAAGCGTACAACTTTTCCAGTGCAAGTAAGAAACAAATAGTCTACGCGTTTCGGACTTTTACATATTATTCCTTAATCATGACTAAGGACTAATATATAAAAGTCTGAAACGCGTAGACTATTTGTTTCTTACCTGCACTGGAAAAGTTGTACGCTTCAATAAATTATTTCTTCACTGCGCCGGAGAAGCTGGAGCCCTCTTTTTTCTTGATTTTCTGCTAAATCTGAAATTATGCAATAATAGGCTGCTTTACCAATTTACCATCTTTTCTACCAACAACGTACATATATATCAAATTCTCCATGTCAATTGAATTAATTGAGATTGCAATGCGCATGTATCACATGTCCAAATAAAATGAAAAGTAAGCTGAAGTGTCAGACTATAACCCATACATAACTCACGTTATCATTCTGGGATTTTATTAGGATATTTAGGGGGTCATTTAATAAACAGAAATAAGCCTAAATTAGACTTATTTCTAGCACAGATTGCTATCATTGACTTTTCCCAGCTCACACCAGGTCTAAGAAAGTGTGTGTGGTGTGTGTGTGTGGGGGGGGGGGGACAGCAGGCCCGTCTCATAACTGTGGCGGATCCATCTCCGATGCAGGGCTTTATTAAGACCGGTGTCTAAAACGCCAGTCTTAATAAATGTGCCCCTTAGTCTTTTTGCTATTAAGTATTTAATTAGTGAAACGTTGCATAAGCTAAGCCTGTTGGTAAAGCTTTTCATGGAAAGTTCTTGATAAGTTGACTGTATAATTAATTCATCATGACACTGTTTCCATGGTAACAAGAAGAATGAATGAGGGGGGGGGGAGGCATCATTTCTACCTGTTTTGTTTGAAAATTCGGAGTCTAGTTAATAGATGTAACAAAGTAGATCCATTGTCAGGAAGCATCAAATAAAAATCCTAAGCTACTGCTCTGACATCAAAAGCTTCTTAATAAGTCCAGAGCTGTTCTCTAGTGACAGGTGCTAAAAGTGGAGAACATGCCACAGGTAATTGGAGTGATGATATACTGCGCATCCAGAGCTCCTGCTGCGTTCAGGCTTGGCGTAATATCATAGTGTCAGCTTTATTGGCCTGTCTGCTATGTATTTTTTACACTTTCCTTTTTAGATCTGCCAATCAAAGCATTCAGCTGGTAGAGAAACTATACACATATGTGGATAATATTACCAGCCTCACAATAATATAGCCAAAGTGTCTGCCCATCTTTCCCAAAATATGATCTGGTTTAAGGATCCTTATCTGTCTTCCATCCAGTGCCATCTGAGATATGGGAGAAAGCTATGATTCAGAAATGGATAAAGTCCTGCAAGAGGTCGACTGAGAAAATGTGGCAAATTTAAAAGGGTTTTCCTGAGATGTTTTTACTGATGCCATTTTTACTCATCAGTATCTGAGTGGTGGGGGTCCAATGCCTGGGATTGGCGGGAGGCCAATCAGTAGTGCCACAGCCTTCTCTCTGCTCACCAGGCACAGTGCTGTCCACTTGATAGCGGCTGTGCTTGGTATCACAGCTCATCCCTATTCACTTCAATGGGTCTGGGCTGAGCTAGGCCATGTGACCGAGGAACTTGATGCCACATTTTCTAGGGAAAGCTGAAAAAGTGCCTTCTCAAACAGCTTATTAGCGTGGGTCCTGGTGTCGGACTCCCACTGATCAGATTCTGATGACCTATCCGGGAATGGAGCCATAAGAATAGATGCTCCAAAACTGTTATGGGAATGCATGAAGCTATTAAAACAGGCATGTCAGGAGTGGTGAAAGGTCCTTTTTAAAAAATCCTGGCGGCAGAACGCGTTGTGTAATAGGCGCTCTGCTTCTGGCAAACAATGAGACAGTATCGGGACGAGCGATGCATTACCAATCGCTAGTCCCTATACTGAGGATGAGATCACTGCATGTAATAGCAACGGCCTCCTCCTCTTGAGCAGGCGTTTGACGGAAGGGAACGATTCCTGTGTAATGGAGCCTTTACAGTCCGTGAGGGATAAGATCCTGAGAATGCTGCATTATTGTTTTTTTGTTGGGTTCTCAGGAAGCAACTATGGTTAGAAACAGGCAGATAACCAAACTGACCCTCCCGCAGTCTGAGAAGAACTATGGAATGAATGTTAACAGAAGTGTATTGAAAAGGTAACTACATGTACATGCACTAATTCAGACATTATACTTAATGACATGCTTAACTGAGCATATAGAGAAGAGGCAGACTGCTTCAATGTGCCTAGGATTGTTTTACATAAAATCTCAAAAACCAGAGAAGGGAGTTTATTAGAGTTTGAGATGACATACACTATTAATATACAATATTACTCGTTATGCAGTCAACCTTCTTATATTGATGAGTGAGTATTATAGTGCGGCATTTTATCTTTCTGTCATTTAATATTCCATTATAAGGCATTGACATATTGAGCAAGCAGATCTTATAAATAGAACAGCATATGGAAGGCAATAAGTAAATCGCTGAAAAAAATCCTGCTTATTGGAGCCTACAATCTAAGTGAAGCCATTCTTCCATGTATTTGCAAATTACTGATTTATGTCTTAGCTGAAGCACTGTCAAAGGTTTGACCCAGGAACGCTTGACTTAAGTCCACGTTCAAATATTTCTGCCTTGTTTAAACTAATCAATCCAAGCAGGTTCTAATCATTCAGTTGAAATAAATTCCTTTAAAATTACCAAAATCTGAGTTACGATGATGTAATGAACTGGAAAGCCATGTAGTAATCCATTTCTATTTTGTATTTTGCTTCTGTTGTTCATCCTGGCCATAGGAATGCTGGGAGAGAAGCAGGGGTGGATTGGGAACTTAAAGTGGTCCGAGGAAAAAAAAACTAAAAGTGGCCCCATGTTGTAGGTGGGTTCAAACTGACAGAAGACAGACCAAAACAAGTAGGCAGGAACAACCAAAGAGGGGGGGCTGCAATTATGAAGTGCAGCGCAGAATGCTGCCCCAGCAGAACCAAATACCACAGCTCAGCACAAAATACTTCCGCCCTCATCACAGCATTCAACTGTATGACCATCATGAATACAGTTGAGTTCAGGAGGGCACCTGCGGCTGTTGAGCTTTAGATCATTATATACCTGGCCTGCGGCCATCAGGAGGGCTTGAGTGTCCCCCTGGGCATCGGCCCTCTGGGAAATTTCCCTATAGGGTCTATGGCCAATCCGCCCCTGGAGAGAAGTCATTTACCTGTTGAGAGGTACAGTGGTCTAGAGGAGCAGATGTCATTGTATTACAATTATGGTTCATGGGCACTGGTGTCCTGTCCGAACGATCGCTGGCTTCCTGTGTGTGAGTTAGGGCCATTGTTCATTGTATCGCTCCAATTGCTTCCTTCCTGACAAACGCCTGCTGGCTCAGTGGAGGTAAAGCGTTGCATTTACTTGAAGATCCCCTCCACTCTGTGGGAATGTGCGATGGCTGCCATTGCTCATCCCCATGCAGATTCATTGTTTCTTAACGTTTAGACAGCACAATCTGCTGCCCAGAAACAATGGTTCACATCTCCACATAAATGATTGTTTTACCCATTGCATGATCAGCGACACCTTTACATGTGAAGATTATCGGGAACAAGCTTTTTATATAAATATTCTTCCTCGATAACTTTAGTTTTTTTAATAGTGTCTTCTTATTGAAATATCAAAGAGCATACAACAACTCCAAGAACAATAAGACAGACAGTCAAACCAGTACATTGAGTCTAGTGTGTCCATTAAGCAGCATCAATATCTCAGTACAATATTATGTGTACAAGAATAAAAGAAAAAAAAGAAAAAACAGCCGCTCAGAATAAGTGACATCAAGATATCCGTAATTAAAAGCAAAACGTACATAATATCTCCATTCACGCACACAGACATTCACTCCCTCACAGGGATGAGACATATACCCCTTCATCTCAAGGTAGCACTGTTTAAGTGTTAATCAAAGGGTCCCATATTTTAGGAAAATGGCCAGGGGATCCTCTATGTTCATAAACAAGCTTATATAGTTCTAGATCAGAATTAACTAATTGTATCCAATGTTGCAAAGTGGGATTTTTGGGGGTCTTCCAATTCAGAAGGATAGTTTTCCTTGCATAGAACAAGAGCAACCTGTATAGTTGTCTACCATACTTAGTGGGGATAACATCATTGACTAGTCCTAAAAGACTCATTGACGGAATGCAAACATCTGGGAAGCCAAGTTTAGCATTTATATAATTATGAATCTCTTTCCTGCAGCTTTGAATAATCGGACACTGCCAAACCATATGCAAGAAACAGCCATTCTCATATCCGCATCTCGTACATTGAGGACTAGTCAGTTTACACATCATAAACAATCTACCAGGTTTACAGTATACCCTATGTAGCCATTTCACCTGAATAAGTTGATCTCTAGCACTAACAACTCTAGCACTAACAATCTCCACATGTGGCTAAGTTCTCTCACTTGTGAGGCCTCCAGATCGTCTATATCACACCTCCACTTAACCAGAGACTTGTCGAGTGGAGAGTCTTGTTCGGCCAGTAGTGTTGCATATAAGGTCGAAACCGGTTTGGCCAACTGAGCCATCCTTACCCCCACCTCAATAGGTCCAGATTCCAGTCTCAACGGATCTTTACCAAAGTGAGCATGACAAGCATGTCTGAGCTGAAAATACCTATATCTTCCTCGATAACTTGCCTGACAGTCTGGCAGTGTAAAGCCAACTTAACCTATAACTGTCTCCTGTGGTTCCCTTGAACATTCAACCTTCACTAATTTTTGTGTTTATGATTTGCACCAAGATTGATCAATAGATAAAACTACTGCTCTCAAGACAGGTTTACACCGCATGATGTTACAGCTGATTATCGGGAAGGAAGGGTTTACTGAATGACAGCATCACTCATTGAACGAGCGTTTCGCCTGTTCATCGGGTGATCAGCAGCACATTTAGATGGGCAGATTGTCATTCCTGAAAATTGGGCAGCCTAAATCCACCTTCAGCCCTTGATCATACCAACCTGGTAAATTTATACTGATGTCCCAGGTTTTATATGCCCTGTATAGTGCTCTGAATGTTTGTTTAGAAGAATACACTGATTAAAGAATTAGCCTGGAAGCCAGGAGCTCTAATGAAACTGGAAAAACTACAAGTGCCGAACTAAGAGGATGGGTGGCTTGCCTGAATAGCCTGGGTATATTATTTGGTGACTCAAGTACAGCAGTTTAAGGGGTCTAAATCTTCTGCTTTTTGGGACCCTGTTGGGAAATTTATTCACTATTTGACTGGACAAACCTCATCACTCAAGACACTGAAATCCCATAAAAGTTGAAGAGAAGTAAGGCCTAATGAACACAACCATGCCTGTTTTTAAAAAAAATCTGTTTATTAAAGTTTTACATTTAAAATCATGAAGACAAAGGTGAACAAAATAATGACAAAAAAATTGAATAACTCATATCCAACCCTCCACATCTGTGTGCATCCAGGTCATGATGTAGACGTCACGATGTACACAATGAAATAGGATTACGTCCACTAAGAACTTCTAAAAGGTAGCAGGAAGTGTGTCAAAATTAGAGATAAGTCAGGATTTAATTGTATTGGAAAGTGTATTAACAAAAATAGACCATATTTCAAGGAAAATGTTTTGTCAATGTTTCTGTATTTGTGAGGGTATTCAGCCAATCCATTTTGAAAATAAACATTACCCTTTTCCTCACCAAAGAGTTAGGGGGTAGAATGGGGTTGAGCCAGTGATGCAAACTGCTTTTCCTACCAGCAGTGGCCCAGATGTGTAATAAAGCCTTAATGTTTCTAGATAAAATGAGATGAGAATCAGGGAGTATATTGAAAATAACCTAGTGCGGGGTCAAGGGGAATCTAATGTTAAAGGTGCTCAAAACAGTAGATTGGATTTCTATTCAAAATTCCCTGATTTTAGGGCAGTCCCATATTAGCAACACTGCATTTGGACAGGGGCGTAACTATAGGGGAAGCAGGGGAAGCAGCTGCTTTGGGGCCCTCAACAGTATTACACAATGAAAATATATACAGTGGCAGTATAGACAGTGTAGAAAACGGATGGAACAGCTGCCGGGCCTGGTCTGAGAGAGCCATCCTTACTAGCCACAGGAAAGGTGGCGGTATGAAAGGAAGGGGTTGTGAAAAAATTACTGGGGGAGGGGGCCCCATTCAAAAATTTGCTGTGGGGCCCAGTCATTTTTAGTTACGCCACTGCATTTGGACCATGAGTAGCCGGACATGGGGGACATTTTATGCTGGAGGTATGGCGTAATATATGCTCTGTGAAAATTCAATAAAGCCATATCTGAGTTACTACTAACGGGGATATGTTTATTACGTTTTAATGTAGCAGGGCATTAAAGTCACAATCGAGTATCTGACCTACCCACTTCCCTGGACCTCCTGTTTCCTTATCCTATGAAATGGTAGGGCGTAAGAACCTTTTAAATATTACTAGTAGACCTTGCATGTTTGAGAAAAACATTCAAGCAGGCTCCCAATGAGTTCTTCACTGAACCTGACAGACATCTATTGACAAAACTTTGTGCCTGAATATAACAAACTGGTTATTGCTAAATGGCAGGAATTTTTGAGAGGCCTCTTCAAAAGAAAGAATTTCATGTGAATGATCAAGAAAATCCCACAATAAGCAACAACCTTGATTTGCTAGTGTTCTGTAAATTATAGGTGGGCGTACTCCCCCCATGAACCCAGAGTTGCCTAGAAAGAGCTGAAAGGGAGTATGGGAACTATCCAATTTACACTTATGTCTGACCTTCCACCATGCCTGAATCGTGGACCAAAAAACGGGGTGATATTTTTATGCTGGAGGGAATTCTACGTCAGCTAAATGTAATAGGGCAGTGGGATGTATAGTTTGGTTAAATTGACTCTCTAGTTCAACATTAGACTGGCTTTGAGGTTCCTCTCACTTTGCTAAAGTGTATCTATGATTAGCAGCCAAACTGTACAGCAATAGATATGGGAAATTTGGGCCTCCTAAAAGTTTTGGTTGTTGTAAATTAGCTAAGCTTATTCTATTACGCCAGGCACCTCCCCAAATAAACCGCCAAAACGTGCTGTTAGGTATCTTGGTATTGCTTTTCAAGCAAAAGTAAAGGTATAGTTAAAAGTAGATGGAGTAATGTGTCAGGTGGCTCAATTAATCAGGATCTCATGAAAAAGGTGCTCTCACTACTTACCACTGAGGAAGGAGGAGGACCTCCGAAACGCATATGGTTGGGCAGCATTGGGCGAACTATCTCATGTGGATCTTCTGTTGATTTCTACATATTTTGTGCGGATACATCATTATCCAGTCAAGGATTCAAAGGCTCCACAAAATTCCCTATACAAGGTGGACTTTAGGACCTGGTCTCCACTCAGAGAACACTTTACCTGGTCGTATGACACGTCATGTGGGACGCTGCATGCAACTGTGTCTGAAGCATTACAGGAAAGTGGATGCCATTTATAGCTACATGTGGAGACCCAGCCGCCATCTGCAACATTTACCACTGGAGCGGTAACGTTTTTTCTGCACATTAGTACCACTAATACTCTATTCACCCCTTTTTTATACTGTGGGACTCTAGTATATTCTCCAAGTGAGAACTTGGGGGTTATTGGACCTCAGTAAAACACCATTACAGCAATTTACATCCACTGAGGAGACTCCATTGCCGTTTATGTCAACATTTTTATTCTGTTACTCCATGATGTTACATCCGCATTTTTACGCCATCTACTTGTAAAGTTTTAGTGTGGGGTTTATGTTCATGTTTATATTTCAGTATGTTGTAGATTTTCTGTCATTTTATTAAAATAACTTTTATTTTACTATTTGTGTTTCCTTGCATCCTGTCCTGATATTGAGTGCCCACTCGGTAATCTACTTACATAGTAGGTACAATAATTTAGGAAATACTAGCATTTTAAGTAGAGACTGTCTGTTTTGTGGTCTGCAAACTGCTGATCTGCAAAATACAGATGCGGTCCATGTGCATGCTGCATTTTGTTGCGGACCCATTGACTTCAATGTGTTTATGGTCTGCACTTTGCGGACAAGTATAGGACATGTTTTGGGCTCCTCAAAATATATGCAGATATGAGAAACCTGTTGTTTGTGGTAATTATGTCATCTGAAAGGCTGAAAACAACTAGAAATTAAGCATATGGAAAGAGTGTTTAAAACGTTCCAATAGCTCCAGGAACAGCTTGGTCAAGTCATCACAATGCAGTTTTCATAGCTGAGGCATGCTGCTCAGGACCAAGCTTAAAGGGGTTTTCCGGGAATTAAGAAAATAAATATACCTAAATATTACTTTAATATTACTGTCCTAAATATGCTGCATAAATATCTTGAAAGTCCTCCAACTTGCCCAAAGAAAGCGATATAGGGGATATTTCTATTTGAGAAAATGTGACTGTATCCCTTGCTAAGCTATCCCTTAAAGGGTTTTTTCCATGATTTTACAAGTTATAGTCTTTCCTCAGGATAGTCCATCAAATCTAATGAGTTGGGGCCCGACACTCCACACGTCTGCGGATCAGCTGTTTTGCAGTAGCTCTGGTGGCACAGGTTGGTGCCGGAACTATAGGACTCTACCCTTTGTGGACACAGCTGGTAACTGCAGTGCTGCTCCTATTCAATTTAGTCGGAGTAGCACTGCCGTAACATGCTCTGTCCACTGCACAATGGACAGAGCTCTGTAAAACAGCGGACCAGCAGGGGTGCAGGGTGTCGGACCGCAGCTGATTAGATATTAATGGTCTATCCTGAGTATAGGCCATCATTTGTTAAATCCTGAAAAAAACATTTAATGTGGCACGGTGTAGATCACAATTACTGTATTTTGTAGAGCAGAGTTTACTGGACTTGCACATATTGCAGAAATGGGGTTCCCTATCCCCCTACCGTAGGCTTTAAACGCCCCAAGTGCCCAAATATGGAACATATATCTTGATGGAGAATAAGATTTATATTAAGAGGAGGACCAAAAACCAATTTTAAAAAGGTTAGTAAAATAGATGGGCTAAGGTCAGGGCAGGCAGCGGAGTATCAGAGTTTGTTAACAGGCAGAAGTTTGGCACATGGGCAGAATAAGAATAGCAAGCCTTTACAGGTTAAACTAGTAAACTAGGCAAGGGCACATTCAGATGAGAGTGTGCAGTCTGGAAATCATGTTCCGTGTATGAGCATGATCTTCACTTCTGAACACTGCTCATCTTGGAGGAGTGCATGTGCCTCTGCATAACCTTATTGTTACAGAATCATAGTGACAGCTTTATGTCAGCATGATCCTGTACAAAGAAGGTCATGCAGAGGCACATAGCATTATAAATCAGTATAATGCTGTGCGCTCCTGCAAGATGAGCAGTGTCCAGAAGTGAGGATCCCACTCACACACGAAGCGTGATTTCTGGACTGCAAACGCTCGTGAGCAACAGCCCTAAACTGATCTTCATGGGATCCTCTGCTTCTGCTGCAGCAAAAGAGGAAGAAAGACAAGACTGGAGAATCTGTATGGCCGAGCGAGGAGGCAGTCAGCAAGGTAACCTACGTAAAGCTTTCCAGACCCTGCTGGTGTGGAGGGGTAACAAGTTAACACATCCTCCCCATCTCTAGTATGACTTGGCCAGTTGTATCACTGAACCTGCACACTGCCGTGCAAATTGCAGGCATTATTGATAGTCGTCAGCCAGATATTCTATTAAGAGAGACTTTAGCAGCAGACAGTGTAACCAGAGGGCCATTGCTTCCAACATTGCCTCATGCACAGACATATGGGGAGAATTTGCACTGTGTACAGACTGTTGTTGGATGTACTACAACTTCTATTTTGCATTTAAATAAAGTACATTAGTTGTGTTAAACTTGGCCTGGTTACTGACCCTTACTACACCACTGCCACCACATCTTCTGCCAGGCACCCTTACAAGCACCAACATCAAGGGCACTCCAAACTACCATTTGGCAGAAGCTCCAAATACAGGGAGTGCCCTGAGGGAAGAAATGATGGTTCCTCCTCACTAACACCAGCCTTGATAATACTGCAAATCTCGGTTGACAGTGTCACCGTGTTGTCCTAGTCTTATAGTGAATTTATATTTTGCTAAATTGTAACTAAAATTTTGCACAGAAAGCCTAATTGAAGGGTAATGAAGCTTTTGGTGCATGAGTGGCACAACTGGTTTGTTAGTTAACCAACATACATGCTAAGCTATTCTTCTTTGTTACTAAGAAAGTGGAGATACTTTTGTGCATGTTCACTTGTATAAGACCACTAGCCATAGGTTCCTTTGTTCTGCAGTAGACATTTATTGCACCAAATGAGCGCAAACCATGTCATCAGAAAGCAATTGAAAAGGAAAGGTGGGCATACACCCTTACTTGGTAATTCATAGGGAGGAAGCTTACATAATAGCCCAGATTTACCAAACCTGTAGATGGTGTAAACAAAGACTGTCTAGACCTGCCCCAGATTTATCTCAGGCTGGATGATATAGATGGTGCAGGGATAGACACTTGAGCTGTTCCCCTAGGCATACAAAAAATGTCACATTATCTATGGCCAACTTATGGATCCATAATCACAATGCTTCAATACCAGTTTATCCTGCTAATGGTCTTCTCCATTCAATATGACATTTTTGTGTATGCCCATTCACAAAATATGTCCTAATGTTACAGTATGTACAGTAAAGCCCAAGGCATGTCTGTGGAGCAGAGATCGTTTTGTGTTCTTTCATGATGGTGTGTGTCTTAATGGTGCTGTTACCCAACACTGGCCCTTAGTATGACAGTGCATCACTATAAGGCCTCATGCACACAACCGTTGTTTGTTTCCGTTCCGTTTTTTTCCACGGATAGGATGACTCCCCATTCATTTCAATGGGTCCGTCAAAAAGTGCGGATGGTCAACTGCTTTTGTTCTGCATCCATGGTCCGTGTTTACATCCCGTCAAAAAAATAGAGCATGTCCTATTTTTTTCACTTTGCGGACAAGGATAGGCATTATTACAATGGATCTGACAAAAAAAACAGATCCGCAAAAAAAAAACAGTCCATCATCCTTTTTTTTTTGGGCGAATGCAAAACACATATGGTCGTGTGCATGAGGCCTAAGTCAGTGCATCGCGTTCAGTCAGTCAGTGTTTGATCAGTGATTTCCATCAGTAATTAACAAAACCAGAAGCGAAGCCCATACAGAAATAAGTTATAACTAGCGATGAGAGAATCGACTTCGTTCGCATAAAATTTTGTTTCATTTCAATACTGTACGGAGCGAGTGCTCCGTACAGTATTAGAATGTATTGGCTCTGATGAGCCAAAGTTATTACTTTGCGAAGTCTCGTGAGACTTCATGTAATAACTTCATAAATTAATTTCTACAGTAAAAAAAAAACATTTCCCGAACTCAAGTTCGGTTCCCAGGTACCACTTGGAACCGAACCCGAGTTTGGGAAATAGTTTTTTACAGTAGAAATCAATTTATGAAGTTATTACGCAAGTCTCACGAGACTTCGTGAAGTAATAACTTCGGCCCATCAGAGCCAATACATTCTAATACTGTACGAAGTGCTTTCTCCGTACAGTTTTATGTCAATTGACTTCGGATGTTTCATCCGAAGTCAATTCGCTCATCCCTAACTAGAAAAACTTGTACCTCTTCTGTGCTTTTTGCCTCATAATCACTGATAAAAATCACTGAAATGGCCTAACTTTTTACAATGTTTTTTTTCTCCTGCTTTCTGTTACTAAGAAAAACTTCTCTACGAGAACTGTATTTAGTGTTTTAGTATCCAAACCAATTTATTGTGTAATTTAACTTGGCTCCATTTTCATATAAATCTAACAAACCAATCTCCAGGCACAGCCAAGAACAATTGGAGATTGTGTCTTATTATGCTGCTTCCCAATTAAACAAATGATATATGAAGTATATTTTCTTTCATGAAAAGTTCTATATGCCAGTCATTAAACTGCATTGTCTGTCTCAATTGTGTGATTATTGTATCATAATGGCAATCAATATAGTTTATAGTATACAACGCAACACACATTAAGAATACAAAGAGCTAGTTAGAGTGGGAAATTTACAGTACGGTGCCTAAATGAGATTGTGTAGATCAATGTATTGATTTGTATATGTTAATAAAATGACTTCTTAAACATACAGAATAGCAATAATTCAAATAAGAATGGCTTCATTTATATGTATGCACTTCTTGAAGACAAACCCTCCTTTTCAGGACAGAAACAGTTACTTGCTTAGATTCAGAGTCCCAACAGCTTTCTTCTCTCTGTAACAACTTAGGCCTCTTTCACACTTGCGTTCTGAGGATCCGGCGGGCACTTCCGTCCCGCCGGATCCGTCAGAACGCAAGTCGCCTGAAAGCATTAGAAGACTGATCAGGATCCTGATCAGTCTTCGAAATGCTTTCAGGTTACTATGGCAGCCAGGACGCTATTAAAGTCCTGGTTGCCATAGTAGGAGCGGGGAGTGGGGGAGCGGTATACTTACAGTCCGTGCGGCTCCCGGGGCGCTCCTGAATGACGCCAGAGCGCCCCATGCCCATGGATCACGTGATCCATGCGATCACGTGATTCATGCGTGTGGGGCGCCCTGACGTCACTCTGGAGCGCCCGGAGCCGCACAGATGGTAAGTATACTGCTCCCCGCTCCCCACTACATTTACCATGGCAACCAGGACTTTAGCGCCCTGGCTGCCATGGTAACAATTGAGAAAAGCTAAACGTCGGATCCGGCGATGCGCCGAAACAACGTTTAGCTTAAGGCCGGATCCGGATTAATGCACTTCAATGGGCATTAATTCCGGATCTGGCGTTACGGCATGTCTTCCGGATTTTTGGACGGAGACAAATCCGCAGCATGCTGCGCTTTTGTCAATGTCCAAAAAACTTTCACATACTGAACGGAAGACATCCTGATGCATCCTGAACGGATTGCTCTCCATTCAGGATGCATTAGGATAATCCTGATCAGTATCTTTCCGTCCTAGAGCCCCGAGGACGGAACTCTAGGATGGAAAGCAAAAACGCTAGTGTGAAAGGGGCCTAAGCTGGTAGTGTGCATGAATTTTTCTACTTCCATACTTCACATTTACCAGATCAGGACCAGGGTTATCTTGTTTTTTTTTTGTTTTGCCTTGGCTATTTTTCAGTTTAACAACTGTATTTCATTTGTATGGCTAGTGACATGATTTTTGTAATTTTTGTACTTTTTTGGTTTATAGTCTCAAAATACAGTAAAAATCAGCTCTTTTTGCATGTTTCTGTTTTTTTTTATTTACTCTGGTAATAATACAGCATTACCCTAAAACAGATTTTTTTTTTTAATTTGCATTTGCCATCTACTGTAAATTTACATACATTACTGCCCAATTTTGCAAAATTGATTCTTGGCTAGCAAGAGATTTGGACAGGGAACATTTTTGGGGCCATTTTCTTATACTTTTTTATTATTATTATTATTATTTATACTTCATCCCTCAGGTCATAAAGGACTTTTAGACTTTAGTGACCCAGGTTGCTCTTCGAATAAAAGGTTGCCAACCGTCCAGAAATTCTGTAAAAATCGGTGACTTTTTACCTGTGTCTGTGAGAAAAAAAAACAGATGTGTCAGTGATTTTTTGAGGCTGGTGGTACTTGAGCGGGTTATTTTCAAGGTAATTATTATTATTTCACAGTTTCCAGATAATACTGGTAATGAGCTCTTGTCAGTATATTGAGCTATTGACGTGTATTACTTATAACCTTTATTATTCAATTTGTTAAAAATAAAATGTTGCCTGTACATGATATTTGGATAACTTGCCCAGAAAAAAGAAACATTCCAGTGGGCAACCCTGCATAAATATAGTCCCTAACACTAAAAGACCATCGACTGGCCACATATTTGCTATGTGAGTATGTGCACTCTCTGGCCTCTTTTATGTTCGCTAAGTACTTGTATCTATTTAACAGTGGAATGTTCTCACCAAGTTTCTAAAAGAATTCCACTACAATATTTGTCTGTGCAGAAGAGATATATTGCTCAAAATGGAAAATCATCATACAAACGAATAGCTGAACATACATGCTACAGATAAAAAGAAACAACATATTTAGCACCTTCTTGTTAGGAGATGCTGAATTTTTTGAACTGTTCTTTTGGAGTTGGTGACTGCCTCTGTCATGGTCATGCATGCCTCTCATCTGTCAAAAGCTGCTTTTAATAGGGTCCTCTGGGCTTTTAGAAAATCTGTCTGCTTCCTGCCCTTTTGTGGGCCACTGATTTGGCGGTCTACTGTGTGCCCACACTGACTGCAGGCTCTGCCACTCAAGTGCTGACCCGATGTGTTCCAGAGACTTCCTGTTCAGCTGCTTATACTGTATATAACTAGTTGACTGATTTGCCTTGCAGGGAATTGCCCCAATAATGCTCTTAGGTTTAGATCTAAGGACTCACATTGCCCTTGCCCCTCTGTTGCTGTATTACAGCCCACATACGGTGGGTCCGCAATACACGGGGCACCATCGGTGCGCATTCCACATAATGGATGCAGACCCATTAACTTGAATGTGTCCGCAAATCCAGAGATGCGGTGCAGAATGGAAGAACGGAACGTAACCACACAGAAGCACTACGGTGTGCTTCCTGGGGTTCCGTTCCGTGCCTCCACACCGCAAAAAAGATATAACTTGCTCTTTTTGCGGAACGGACGGATCGCTGACCCCTTTCAAGTGAATGGGTCCGTGATCTGCATGCGGCTGGCCCACGGCAATTTGCAGTCCACAACACGGGCACTGAGCCCTTACGTTCGTGTGAACAAACCCTAAGTCAAACTGGCTGTTTGACACAATGGTTCCACACACTGCGGTAACAGCCCTTTAACATGATTTAGTATGCCTTGCTGTCTTGTTTTCATTATTTTTATAGAACTCATTTTACTTGTATTTTTCACTAATGCTAGTTTCCACCCATTTCTTTACATTGATCACTGCTACCTATTCTTCATGTAAATCAAATGAGTTTTCCAGGATGAGGTTATTGATGGTCATCAATATGAGATCAGTGAGGGTCATGCGAGTGCTGAGACCTCTTGATTGTTTACATCAGTTTGTCTACTGCGAACACTTACTTAGTGGTGGTGATGCAGGTTATAGTAGCTGTGTCCCACTCACCTGAATGGGAAGAAGCTACAACATCCTGCACCACTGCTACTAAGTAGATAACATGCAGGTAGATGTAGGCAATGAAGAAGCCGCTACACTTGCACAAGAACCGTGGAACCTCCAAACAGCTGATCTGCCGGGGATGCCAAGAGTTGGACCCCCACTGCTCAGATATTGTTGGCCTATCCTGGGAATAAGCCATACATTTTTTGAACACCGAAAACCCCTGTTGCATCGGCGATGTGGGTCCATCACTCATTGGCGGATCCAGGGGCAGGGCAACGGGGCAATTGCCCCCCCCCACCCGAGAATGTGGGTGGCAGCGGCGGGGCACAGGGAGATGAACGCTTCCATTGTGGAAGCGTTCATCTCCATAGTCATCTCAGGATGCGATACAGATGGCTGCGCTGTGGGGCAGTGAGGGAGAGGCGCCTATTAGTTGTTGGTGCAGGCGGCGCGATGAGCTGTACAGAGCGGGACACAGGACGGAAGAGGCCTGCATCGCATCGCTGTGGAGGATAGAGGTAAGTATTATTGTCTTATTTTGTGTTTTTTTTTTTCTAATGACCGGACCCACTGGCACATAAGGTGGGGCATATGGGGGGGGGTCGGCAGTTTGGCACATGAGGGGGATTGTTTGCCACATGATACTGGCACATGGGGGGGGGATAGTTTGGCACATGATACTGGCACATGGGGGGGATAGTTTGTCACATGATACTGGCACATGAGGGGGATTGTTTGGCACATGGGGGGCGATTGTTTGGCACATGGTACTGGCACACGGGGGTTGTTTCGCACATGATACTGGCACATGGGGGATTGTTTGGCACATAATACAGGCACATGGTACTACTGGCACATGGGGGGTTGTTTGGCACATGATAAAGGCACATGATACTGGCACATGGGGGGGGTTGGCACATGATACAGGCACATGGTGGGGGCATTGGCACTTGATACAGGCACATGGGGGGTTGGCACTTAATACTGGCAAATGAGGGGGCAGCAGTTTGGCGCTTGATGGCAAATGAGGTGGGGGGGTTGGCACATGATACTGGCACGTGGGGGTGGTTGGCACTTGATACTGGCAAATGAGGGGGGGTTTGGCACTTGATACTGGCACCTGGGGCATACACTTGATACTGGCAAATGGGGGGTTGGCACTTGAACTTGATACTGGCACATGGGGGGGGTTTGGCACTTCATACTGGCACATGGGGGGTTTGGCACTTGGTACTGGCACATGGGGGTTTGGCAGTTGTTACTGGCACGTGATGGGGGGGGAGAGGCACTTCATACTGGCACATGGGGGGGTTTGGCACTTGGTACTGGCACATGGGGGGGTGGCAGTTGTCACTGGCACAGGATGATGGGGGGAGAAGCACTTATTATTTGGGGCACTATTGGGGACCACAGAGGCACAGTATTGGAGGTAGTGGGATGTATTGTCCAGAAAGATGGGAGGATAATGGAAAAGTAGTAAACTAAGATTAATTTTTTGTTAAACTGCAGAGACGGAAAATGACAGAAAAATGGTGGCCTGGTCTGAAAGGAGAAGATAAGGAAATAGAACATCTACATCAAAGGAGACGTCACTGGATGTAAAAGGTATGGGCGCGATATATGGGTGGGGCTGTGTGTGGGTGTGGCTTGAGGGTGGGCAGGGACACAGGGGCCCCATAAGTTCCAATTGCCCGGGGAAGTGCCCCTCCCGAGACCAGGCTCTGGATTCGCCACTGCGGCATCACTGCTGTGCTACTTCTATTAGAAACATTATTTTTGGCAGATTCTCACTCGCCACTCTTCGAGAGGGTTAATCTCATTAATATATAGGAATCTTTCTGTGAAGTCTGCAAGAAAGGAATCTCTGCCGGTTAGACAGAAATGGGAAAAAGATGTTGGCCCTATATGTAATGCTATACTGGCACTGACACTGCAGCTATCGGTGAGTGAGGCCAGAGCATGTCTCAACTACTACTCATGCATCGAATATACCAGACACCTTCCTTTTTATTTAAAATCGGGATTAGAGCTGACGCCTCATGTCCGCGATGTGGGGTTGTCTCTGCATCCCTAGTGCACATGTTCTGGGGGTGCGCAGAGCTTTTAAATTTCTGGTTGGGCGTGCTGCAAAGTGTAAACGAGGCTTATCATGTTGTGGTGCCGTCTGGTACTAGGACATGTGTTTTGGGTATATTGGAGATTGCAGACCACGATACGCGCTTACTGATCCAGGCCAGGAAACTTATTGCCATACACTGGCTTTGCCCGCACCCACTCTCTGTAGCTGAGTTTCTAAATAGGATGGATGATTTACTTCATCTAGAAAGAGGGGTATATGTTAAAAGACAGTGCATCGCCAAGTTTACAAAATTATGTTACAAATGGATTTTGGCCAGGGATGGCACGTCTCCCCGACTCTACTCCCCTAGTGGTGGTGGAAGGAGGCCTAAACAGCGTGATTGTTTAGTAACTTACATCTCAAAACCTAATGTAGGGAAAAAATTAATATAGATTGGAGGACATGAAAAGGGGAGTGGAGGCATTGTCTGAGTTTCAAGACAGAGAGGTCAGGCTCGCGTTATGGGCCTGGTTGCCTCAAATGTGGAGTTGTTTGCTTTCTTTGCAAGGTTCTGTGTAGCCATCTCTTAGTTAGGGGGTGGGTTAAGTTGGGGGGGGTTGGGATGCTGATGTCAACTTTGTAAAATGTATAGAAATAATTCTGGAATGTCATCTGTGATATCTGTGTCCCTCATGGTTGTATAATTGTAAAAATTTTGTTGAATAAAAAATTATCTGATTGAAAAAATAAACATTTTTTTTGCCTTCACTACTACTCCCTTCCTCCTCTTGCACTGTATGCTGCTGCACGGCTGCTTCTAATTGCTAATCAGCTTTCTGCTATAAGAAAGGTTCCTAGCTTGCTAAGTTCCCGCTAAGGTGTTTGTTTTCTGTTGTCTGCTGTGCACTGACTTGTGCCTATTTACCTTTGTGGCCCTCTGCAGCCAGCTCTGACCTAAGACTTATAATACAAATTTGAAAAAACTCTGCCTTCCTTGACCTCGGCCTGTTTTGGACTACATGTTCTGCCTTGTTCCTTAGTACCCTGCACCAGTGTTTCTGAGCCCCCTAGGTCTGCTGTCATCCACACTGAGACAACTCCAACCCAGGAGTTAGCGACCTTTTGGTTCCCTGCGGCGAATTTCACTTCACTGCATAGGGCTTCAGGGGTGAATACCAGGGAATTGCCCGGATAATGCTCTTAGGTTTAAATCTAAGTCAAAGCAGTTGGTTGACACAGTATTTCCACACACTGCGGTAACACCCCTTTAACACGATTTACAAACAAGTCAAATAACAGAAATTGAAGCATGCAAATGACAAATTACTTACCTGTATGCTAATAAAAGTGGTATACTGATGTGCTTTCACCACTAAATATGTCGCTTCTATGTCTATAATTCCCAAGAACATATACTTCCACCACCTTCTTTTCAAAATTGCCAATAAGTTTTCTTCCCCTGAAATTGAACACAAGAAACTAATAAAATGGTTTGAAATCACACAAATTAGAACAATGGATTTATTACTTATAATACATAAAAAACACATAATTTTAATGGACTATCCAATGGACTGGTTGACTGATTTGGACATTGACCTCAGAGTATATCCATTTGGGAACATATAGGTCTGCTGTACTCTGTGGAGGAACCTGGTAGGAAGTGTTTGATTCCCCTAGAGCAGTGATGGGCAACGTGCGGCTCTCCAGCTGTTGCAGAACTACAACTCCCAGCATGCAAAGCCTGTCTATAGCTATCAGCCTACTGCAGGGCATGGTGGGAGTTGTAGTTTAGCAACAGCTGGAGAGCCGCACGTTGCCTATCACTGCCCTAGAGCACCATCACAAGAGAACAGATGCTACATTGTGCTCATTAAAATAAGTCTGTAAAATTGCCGGCATAATATATGAATGTACCAGGTACTCCAAAGCACGAGGTGCTCATTCTAGTTGTCTTCCACACACTGCACCTAATTGGTGAACATTACAAATGAGGGATTCCCTTGAATTAACTCAGATTAGATCTGAGTTTTCGAAAATGTTTTTTCTAAACCAGACAACTCCTTTACAGGTTGGACTACATCACCACTTAACCTCATGGCCAGTAGCATAGAAAATGATGTAGCATGTATATTAAAGCACCAGCATGATGAGTAATATTATGAATTTTATTATCTTATCTCAGGCTATTTTATATATATTTTACACCTGGAAACAACTGTAATGTCAACGTGTGATCCATATACCGTATGGTACGACCATATCCTAACATGCAATGTATACCTTTCTGATCAAATTATGGAAGTCATCTGCAGGATAGTTTGAGATGTCCAAATTTGTTCTATATCCAACCATTGATCACGGACTGTGATTGATATTGATTCCATTGTTCCTTTCTCTCCACCCGGAAAATTCCAGATCATTGGGTGAATAGGGGATGCAGAAGCCCCCGGCAAATTTGATAAGACATTTTAATGTAAATTGATAGAAGTTGTGCTCGTATAAGTCTGCTTTCATTGAGTGAAGAACATTGTTCTCCTCTAGACTGGGGAATCTTAATGACAACTCATTTGAACTGTGGAATATCTATAATTCATGCATATTTGTATTTCAAAGGAAATTTGAAGTAGAAAAAGTCTCTGTACAATACAGAGGGTGAATTTTATTTCTATAATAGTGAATACGGAATACATCCTGTGCTTCATTATATACTTATCCTGTGCTTATTATACACATTCTCAATGTATTCACCCACTAATGAAACCACAAAAGGTACCAAATTTCTCATAACTCAATGTAGCCTATCCTCAGGCACAACACACTTAAAACCTTACTGAAAAAGAGCTAAGAGCTACAAAAAAGATACATTATTTTATACTGTATGTGTCTGATGGAGGTAGAAGTAGTTTAATAGTTTTACACATCCGTTGTATAGCATTACATTTGTTATATTTAGCAAAGTCTGTAACACACTAAAAATAATTGGGGTCATTTATCAAACTGGTGTAAAGTAGAACTTGCTTAGTTGACCATAGCAACCAATCAGATTCCACCTTTCATTTACTAAAGTAGCTGTCAAAATTAAATGTGGAATCTAATTGGTTGTTATGGGCAACTAAACCAGTTCTACTTTACACCAGTTTGATAAATGACCCAAAATATTACAATATTTTTAGATGATCACTGCTTGTTTAATGATTGCATACAGTGCAGTGTTCTCAGTTCATCCCTCTACATCTACTTTGTGTCTTGTCCTCTCTTTGGGTAGGCCTAGGTCCATGTAGCTGTAGGCCCCAGCCTAGGCACACTAGGGCAGCCACTTCAGCCAACAACACCCTGTCATAAAATGGCCTGGTTGTTTAAACTCTGCCCTTTATCCTAGCCTAGCATACATGGGCAAGGCAATGCCTTTGTGCTACAGAATTCCTGTGCTGGCTATTGGAACTAATTTGACACCCCCTGCCCCTGTCAATCATGGCAACTGGAGCCTTTATCACAAATAAAGTAGCCCTGGCGTTCACTGTAACAGCTCTATCCCACAAGGTCCCACAGATTAAACCCCTGTGTAGACTCTTCCCAGGGCACTGCAGTGCTATGTCTGAAGCCAACCCGCCCTTTTACCAAACAAGTTTACAGTAAATACAACATAAAGTATTATACAAAATATCCCTTTAAAGGGAGGATGTCATCAGTTTTGTCCATAATAAACTGCCGACAGTTGGGGCTGGGGAGAGAAGTGCAAACACTCCTTTTACGGAGTTATTCTCACGAGTAGTAGTTTAAATGTGAAGTTTTATTTTGACTGATTCTGGTCCTGAAAGTTCTCAGCATGGGGCTTCACTACAAATGCTCTCTGCATTGAGCTGCTTCACAGACCCTCCCCTTTGCTGTGAGTGACAAATGTAGTAGCCAAACATGAGACAGCTACAGCTGTCACTCAGAGCAGAGGGGGAAGGCTGTAAAGCAGCCCAGTGCCAAGAGAGAACAGATAGCACTTTGCAGTGAAACTCTGCCTCCTGTGGACTTGTAGGAGCAGAATCTAGAATACTATTCACACTTCTCCTGATACTTCCACAAGCAGTATGTTTGCACTGCGTTTCCCAGTCCTTGCTTAGTGCTGTCAGCATGGTTTAAACTACTGACGAACTCCCTTATAGGTGATGTGCTTCTTAGACACCAGGTTAGCCAACTAAAATATTTTATTCCTATATTTTTAGACAGACATGCTAAAATATGGAAAGTTAAATTATGCTCCACTGCGTACAGGGACTAATTGAGTGATGGCAATTGTTGTACAGCACTGCGGACTATGTTGGCACTATATTAATAAAAAGAACTAAATAATAATATTATAATGAAAGTTATTTTTTTTCTGACAAGCTCTCTCATCCACCTGTTCATCATCCAAGCTTTGGGGACAGAATGCCACCTGCTCCCTCAGTATGCACCAGATCCAGAACCTGTTGTGAAACAGCCACCCCATTTTTATCGAGTGCCACCCTGCAACTGCAAAAACTAATTTTCCGTTTCTTTTTTCTATTAATTGCTAGTGTTGAGCGCGAATATTCGAAAAGCGAATTTTTTTAGCGAATATCGGCACTTCGCTAATTCGCGAATATTTCGAATATAGCGCTATAAATTCGCTATTTCGAATATTCGTTTTTTTTTTTTTTTTTTTTAGTTATATTTTTTTCTTTCCCACTTCCCAAAAGTAGTTCTTACCTGTCATGAGGATTCCTGGCTTCCTGGCTGCTCCAGTCAGTGCCCGTTGCCGCTTCTGCCGACTTCCGTGCTCATGGGCGTCCCCTTCCATGGGAAAATCTCTATATACTAAAATGTACTGTCGGTTTGAGGAATTACGTTGAAATCGCAATGCGATTAATTCAAGTTATATTAATCGCATTGCGATTACAACTTAGCACTGCTTATCTTACATAGGCTAGAATTAACGAATATGGAATATATAGCTATGCACTAGCAGTGCTAAGTTGAAATACGCAATGCGAATACTTTAAGTTAAATTAATCGCATTGCGATTTCAACTTAGCACTGCTGCTATATTCCATATTCGTTAACTTCGTTAATTCTAGCAAGCTGACCCATTATAAACCCAGCTCTAAGTTGAAATCGCAATGCGATTAATATAACTTGAATTAATCGCATTGCGATTTCAACGTAATTCCTCAAATCCGACAGTACATTTTAGTATATGGAGACGTTCCCATGGTGATGGGGACGCTCCATGAGCACAGAAGTTATGGTTGGCTTGGTAGAATTAGCGAGGATGACGAATATGACGAATGTATTCGTCATATTCCTCAAAACGAAGATAGCGAAGTATTCTACATCTTCGTTTAGCAACCTATTCGTCAACCTCGCTAATTCTAGCAATCAAATAGGAAGGTTGACTTACCAGACAGCTGTGTTAAATTCGCTATGCGATTTTTTTTTTTTTAATAAATAGAATACTTATAATAATATTATCATATCAAGTAATATAATTATTGTATTAAAAAAAAAAATCGCATAGCGAATTTAACACAGCTGTCTGGTAAGTCAACCTTCCTATTTGATTGCTAGAATTAGCGAGGTTGACGAATAGGCTGCTAAAGCGAAGATGTAGAATACTTCGTTATCTTCGTTTTGAGGAATATGACGAATACATTCGTCATATTCGTCATCCTCGCTAATTCTAGATATGAAACCAATAGGAAAGTAGCCTTAAGTACAAATCGCAATATGCGATTATTTAAATCGCATTTTAATCGCGATAACTAGAAAAAATGACGAATATTCGATTTCGACGAATACGAAACGAATATTCATTCGAATATTCGCGAATTTCGTCGAAATCGAATATGGCACCTGCCGCTCATCACTATTAATTGCACACAAACAAAAATACTGTAAGGGTTCATGCACACAAACGTATTTTCCTTCCGTGACTATATGGAAGTTACTCTGTGTGCATCCCATTTCCTTATGTCCATTCCACAAAGAAATAGAACATGTCCCATTATTGCCCACATTATGGACAAGGATAGTACTGTTCTATTAGGGTCCAGCTGTTCCGTTCCTCAAAATACGAATGCACACGGATGACATCATCCGTGTTTTTTGCGGATCTGTTTTTTGGTGGACCGTAAAATACATACAGTAAAATTACATACAGTAAAATACATACAGTATACTAGTATATTTCAATGATGTATAATATTAGTGGTTCATATTAGGGATTAGCGAACTGACTTCGGATGAAACATCTGAAGTCGATTAGCATAAAACTTCGTTCCAATACTGTACAGAGCAAGTGCTCCGTACAGTATTAGAATGTATTGGCTCAGATGAGCTGAAGTTACTACTTTGCGTAATAACTTCATAAATTGATTTCTACTGTAAAAAAAACATTTCCCAAACTCGGGTTCGATTCCAAATGTTTCATCCGAAGTCGCTTATCCCTAGGTAATATATTTCATTACAAATATACTTTTAAAAAAAAATTCTAGGATTTTTTAACTGATCACTTATCCTCTGGATAGGTCATTATTATCTGATCGGTGGGGGTCCTACACCTGGGACCCCCGCAGATCATCTGTTTTGAGAAGGCAGCGGCGCTCTTGTAAGCACAGCTGCGTTCTCACAGCTTACCAAGCAGAGCGCTGTTTGCTGAATAGCAGCTTTACTTGGTATTGTGCTCAGCCCCATTCAAGTGCTTCAAGGCTGAGCTGCCTTCTCAAATAGCTGATCAGTGCGGGTCCTGGGTGTTGGACCGCCACCGACTTTTCCTGGGGATAGGTCATCAGTATAAAAATCTAGGAAAACCCCTTTAATGATAAATTAGTAAACATGGTCAAGACTTACAAAACTGGTGA
Source organism: Bufotes viridis (assembly GCA_033119425.1). NCBI lineage: Eukaryota > Metazoa > Chordata > Amphibia > Anura > Bufonidae > Bufotes > Bufotes viridis. The sequence goes on along the minus strand of CM065592.1, from coordinate 247,888,528 downwards.
ACATATTTTAGTACTTCCCCAACTTTATAAATGTAATTGCAACTGCACAGTAACACCAGCCCTATGGTATTGGTAATTCAGAGGCAGCAAGGAGATAAGCAGATAGCCCCCACAATTTACTGATTATTCAAGTTGATATATTGTGGAGGGTTCTGCAGGATTTTATACACATTGCTTCATTTCTTTACTTATTCCTTAGGCTACATGCACACACCAATGGTAGTCTATGGGGTTATTGACAGCATTTTTTTTGGACGGCCAGTGAATAACAGATGTAAAAAAATAGAACATGTTCTGTCTTGTCCATTTTTCACTGACCGACTGCCCCCATACAATTGAACAGGTCCGTTTTTAATGTCCAATTTATTAAAGGCATCAGTGAAAAAAATGTCCATTAAAAATGGATAGTTTATCTGTTTTTGATGGACATTTTTTTTCACTGTTGTGTGCATGTAGCCTTAGACAATGATGAAAAATGTTACCCCCTCCCTAAAATGGGTACATCCTGCAGCCCCCCAATGTAGAATATGTTGGCGTTTTATCAGTTTATGCAATAAGTTAACACTATAAGAGATCACTCTTTGAATGATGACGGCAGCAGCACTAAAGTGTATGCGATTCTATATATGAATAGCTATCGACCATTCATATTGATAAATCAGGCTAATATCTTGCATTTATAGCTCTTTGTTAAAGCCAGCCTCTGGTTCAAGAAATTTTTTTTATCACATTAACTGGAGAACAAATAGGACACGTACATAGTGACCTTCTTTTCATATTTTTAGCTGAAACATTTCCTGGGCTACTTTTCTGTCATGTAAGATGGCTTCACTGCGTCTCGGACTACCTGATACATACCGTGCATTTGGTAGAACAAGACACTTCCTGCTGCCCTTGGATTGGCTCTGCGCACATGGCCAATCCCAGGGCTGGGCTGGACAAGCAGGAAGTGTCTTATGCTACCGATACATCATTTAGTCTGAGAAACGGTGCGGCTATCTTCGATGACAAACCTGAAGCATGGGAACAGGTGGATCTGGCTAAAAATATGAGAGAAGTCACTATGTAAGTGTTCTGTTTGTTCCTCAGTTAATGTAAATTTTTTTCTTGAACCAGACGGTTGCTTAAGGATTATTACATGCTGTCCTTGATGCATCTTGAAGTATTATTCATCACTTCTGCCTGGTTTAACAAGTACTGTCGCACAGGTTCACTGCACGCACAAGAGCTACTGCCTTGAGCAAAGAATTTCTAAAAAAGTATAAACTAGAAGTCAAAGCAGCATTAGCGTGAACATTGCTATCCAAGTTTCTATAAATTTGACATTTTATATTTTCTCATTATTCAACATTTTTGTACCTCAGGAATGTCCAGCCTTTGTCAGATGTCGGAAATACCCCGAGACAATACTGTATATGCCGACACCTTCTGTTTAACCTTCTACTGCACTCATGTAGAAGTGCTATAAGTCCCCAGGCATACCCATTCTCCCCAGTCCTTTCCGTCTCATTGACCATTGGACTATTCTCAGTTTAGAACTTAACTAGACTGACAGCATCATCTGCAGGCGTCACATTGCATGACATAGTAACTTTCTTGAGCCAAACAGGTTGATCTTGGTCTCAACACACTAAAAAGTTGTGGCACAGTATAAGGTAGGCTTAATGAGGCGTGATCATGTATTAGGCCTCTTTCACACGAGCGTCAAGTTTGACGCCCGGATAAGATGCGGGTGCGTTGCAGGAAAATGCACGATTTTTCCGCGCGTGTGCAAACTGTTGTAATGTGTTTTGCATGCGCGTGCAAAAAATCGGCATGTTTGGTACCCAGACCCGAAGCCGGACTTCATCACTGAAGTCCGGTTTCGGGTTGAGTATTCTGTATATTTTATTATTTTCCCTTATAACATAGTTATAAAGGAAAATAATAGCATTCTAAATTTAGAATGAAAAGTAAAAAGGGTGATTTAGGGTTAAAAAATAAATAAAAATTAACTAACCACCTCCAATTGTTCGCGTAGCTGCCGGTCTCCTGTTCTGTCTTCAGCTGGGGGGGATAAAGGACCTTCCGTGACGTCACTGGGTCACATGGTCCAATCACTTGCTCCCATCACGGACCATAACGCAATTCTATGACGGAATGCATAAAAGAATGCCTTTAGAGGCATTCTGTTATTCATTCCGTCATAATAGAAGTCTATGGGCTGCAAAATTGATCCATCCCATTTCCGTTATGCAGGGGAGTCCTCTCCTGCATAACGGAAATGAGATGGTTCCGTTATACAGGCCATAGACTTCTATCATCATGGAATGAATAACGGAATACTTCTAAAGGCATTCTGCTATGCATTCCATCATAGAATTGCGCTATGGTCCGTGGTAACGGAATCCATAACGCAATTCACCTTTTACCAGTAAACAAGACATGAACGAATTTCAAAATATGAAATTCGCTCCAAAAAGGGCAATTTCCTCTCAAGTTAGTGAAATTGTAATGAATAACACCTTCTAAAGGATTGTCACCACTGCTATAGTTTTCAGTAGTGGTATTCACCAGAGTATATTGTAAAAATGCATTAGCAACCACAAGTCTAGCTACTGCCACATTGGAGGAGTTTCCAGTGAAAGAAGGCAGGCATTGGATAAAGCATCCGAAGTACAAGCAATTGCTATTACTTATTGATGGTTCTCAATACATGTATAGTAGGTGGGTCCGGCTCCTGGAACCCCCTCTGATTAGTTGACTGAAAGCATCCCCTTCATTGTTTACCAGGCACAGTATTATACATGTTGTAGCTGCACGTTGTTGTCCTATTCTAGTGAATGGAATTAAGTTCCACCACCAGGCTCAGTCACTACAAAATTTACACAAATTAGCTTTCTTTCCAAATAGAAAAGAAAGGTGAACCTCTAATGCCAGCAGATGTAAGGTAGCTATCCTATAAATTAATGCTCAACCTTTTAAACAGGTCTTGAGACATAACTTGGAAAATATCTAAGCCAGCAACTCATCTGCATACAGCTGTATTAAGGGTGATTGTCCCTCATCAGTGCCGAGCAGAAGGAACTGGCTAAGTTGGGTTAGAGGCCTTTGTCAAGATTTGGGGATACTATTTCTCCTTATGGAGCGTGCCTAGTAGATGTAAGATGTCTTATACTGTAGGCCACCCAATTAAGCCAGCTAATGAGGGGTAATAACCCCGAAACAGCTGCCTCCAGATGAGGTACTGGCTTAGCTATTGTCCAAGATATCCCTCCCTGTTTAAAAGATTGAGCGTTGACTTATAGAATAGCTACCTTCCATCTGGTGGCTATTCTATAAGTCAATGCTCAATCTTTTAAACAGGGAGGGATATCTTGGACAATAGCTAAGCCAGTACCTCATCTGGAGGCAGCTGTTTTGGGGTCATTAGCTGGCTTAATTGAGTGGCCTACAGTATAAGACATCTTACATCTACTAGGCACGCTCCACGGTCCTTTCCTGGCCTATAAGTCTTCTTACATCTACAAAGCGCTTGACACAAGGAGAAATAGTACCCCTGAACCCTACGAAATGTACAGCACTGTGCCTAGAAAACAATGCAAAGGATGCATCACTCGCTAGAGCAGATATTGATGGCCTATCCCAAGGCCAGAACCCCTTTACGTTAAATGACAAAAATATTTATTAACATAGAATAAGCCTGTCTATTAAATGGAAAATACCAAGACTTTATTTTTCATAGGTTCATGCAGAATCAAGGCATATGAGGGTAGAACAGGACAAGCTCATTTCATGTGTAGGAAAGAGCCCCTGGAAGCATTGACATCTGGTGCTGACGGGCTGGAGGAGCTTATGCATTTGGTACAGTCTAGAGGGGGTTAAATATACGCTATGGAGTCATTTAACCCATATCAGTTGATGCCTGGCACTAAATACCGGGTAGACTTTCACGCGTTTATAAATGCTAAACTAGGTCCTCCTGGAGTTTGCTCACCTTGTTGGGACTGGCCTCTGAATTAATCTACAAAAAATAGCAGAAAGGTACATAGACTTTGAATGTTGTAAACTAGAAAGGTCATTCTTCTTCATTGGAAAAGACCTAAATGTCCCACAGTATCCCAATAGGTACAATTGATGACCTATCATTGTATAAACTGACCTATGCTGCCAGGGGAACCCCTGCTGAACCCTACTGAACCAGACTGATGGACCATTTAAAGGCTTAGGAAACTTTTGCAGGTGTTCTATGTTGATTATCTTAGAGTGTGACACCAAGAGTCCACAATATTGAACTTTTTTACAATATTCTAATTTTCTGAGATACTGACTTCTGGGTTTTTATTAGCTATAAGCCATAATCATCATCCTTAACCCCTTCACCCCTGGAGGGTTTTTCGTCTTTGTTTTAGTTTTTTACTCCCTGCCTTTCTGGGGCCATAACTTTATTTTTCTGTTCACATAGGCACATGAGGACTTGTTTTTTTGTGGGACAAGTTGTACTTTTTAATAGCTCCATTTGAAATAGCATATAATGTAGTGCACAGCTAGAAAAAAATTCCAAATGCAGTGGAATTGGAAAAAAAATCCAACTTCGTCACAGTTTTATGGGTCTTGTTTTTACAACATTCCCTATGCAGTAAAACTCACCCAATAATTTAATTCTCTGTGTCAGTACAATTGTGGCCATACCAAATTTGTATAGTTTTTCTGAAAAAATAAAAACCTTGAAAAAATTATTTTTTTTCTTTTGTCATCTGACCCCTATAACTTTTTTTGTAGTTATGTGTATGGAGCTGTGTGAGGGCTCATTTTTTGCAAGGTGATCTGTACTTTTCACTGATATCGTTTTGTGGTGTGTATGACTTTTTAATCACTTTTTACTCTATTTTTGGGGGGAAGTCAAGCAACCAAAAAAGGCAAATTGACCATTTTGACTTTTTTTCTGTTTCACCATTTGCAATGTGGGATAAATATTTCTATATTTTAATAGTATGGTTGTTTTTGCATGATGTTTATTTGTTTTATTGCTAATTTTGATTTCAGGAAAATGGGGTAATTAGAATATTTTTTCTTTTTACACTTTTTTATAGTTGAACAAGCAATCATCAGACTGCTTCCCTCATAGACCCCAATGCATTACTGTTGATGTCTATGAGACTTGCGCTTTGTTACTATGAAGACCTGCCGCACACAAAATCTGACTCCCCCCAATCCCCGTAAGGGGAAACCGCTGCATGCCCAAAAGTGCACGCTTCCGTTTTTTGCGCTCCCAGATGCTGTGGTCACATTTGAAAACATCGATCCAGACCTTAGCCCTTGATGTCCGCTGTTTAAAACAGCAGGCACCTGGTGGCTACGGTGCCTGCTGCGCTTGCAAACAGGCGCAAACTGTAAAGGGTTTCTCCGATCTCAGACAACGGGGGCATATCACTAGGATATGCCCCCATTGTCTGATAGGTCCGTGTCCCACCTATCTCATAAATGCAAAGTGAAGGAGGGTGCACCACGAATGCGTGGCTGTCACTCCATTCGTTCCTATTGGGCTGCAGAAAATAGCAGAGTGTTTGCATAACTATTTCCGTCGGCCCCATTGAAGTGAATGGAAGCAATGGCTGCGCAAGCATTGTGCGCTCCCATTCATTTTTATGAGGATTCTGGAAACAGTCGAGTTCGTCGCTCAGCTATTTTCAGCGGGCCAATAGGAACGTTTGGTGGTGGCCAGACCCGGCACCGCCATCCACCACTTTGCTGGCTTCTTTTTAGGCTGCGTTTATGAGACAGGTGCGGATCTCAGAAGAGAGACCCATACCAATCAGACAATGAGGGCATATCCTAGCGATATGCCCCCATTATCTGCGATGGGAATACCCCTTTAAAGACCCGTCATGCTCTGCACATGTACAGCACTGGGAGGGAAGGCGTTAAAAGAAATAAACATGAAATAGATAGCTCTGTGTGTAATGAATCTATATAATATATGTTTCACTTTTTGAATTGAACTGAACTGAAATAAATTAACTTTTCGATGATCTTCTAATTTATTGAGATGCACCTGTATTTGTGGGCGCTCCAAAACCTAAAACAGGTCAATAAACTCCAAAAATAACAAAGAGGTCTCTATCCGCAGCTGTTAGTGCCCCACTGTGCCAGTGCCGTAATAGAAATCAAATAAAGATGTATTTTGGCAAAAGAGCACTAAACATTTTTATAAAAGTCAGGCTACAAGACTGACTATGGGACATTTTCACTAGGCTTTCTAAAGCCAGAATTGCCAGATGGCCATTTCAGACCTGGATTTCATGCAATACCATTTTTACAATATCTACGCTCAATTCAGTTCCATAAACATTTGGCTGTATGGATAGTATAAAATCTGACAAATTACACAGGATTGCAAGCAGTCAGGACACCCTTAATCCTCTAGAACAAGTCTTGATTAGCAGGACATCTCTCTTCTCTTAAAGGGGTTACCCCATGATTAAAGGGGTTAATTCACGAAACATATTCTACATTTTTCAAACCAGCACCCGGATCTGAATACTTTTGTATTGAGCTATTCAATAAAATTGCATTTGGTTTTTCTATTTTTTTTGTAAAAAAAAAGACAAAACTCATTGAACTTGCTTGTGAAATGGTGTGAGTTTCACTGAACGCACCCTGAACACATCCTGACACAAATCCTTATAGTTCGTGTGAAAGAAGCATTAAAGTCCTGGAAAGCCTCTTTAAGATGAAAAATCCTTTAACACCTACTAGGGGGCCATTTGCATGACCATATTTTCGCTCCCATCCAAATAAAAATATGGATCAGATGCAGACCCATTCATTTCAATGCGGCTGCAAAAGATGCGGACAGCACACCGTATGCTGCACTAATCCGTATGTCCATTCTGCGGCCCGGGCAAAAAAAAAATTAAATAAAAAATAGAACATGTCCTATTCTTGTCCGTTGTGCGTTTCTGCAAAATGCGGAACGCACACGGCTGGAAAACGTTGCTTGCAATTTACAGCTTTATTTTGTTGGAAACGTGGGCTTGCATGGATACAGTATATGGTGAAAACCACTATATACACAATTTATTTAGAAATGAAAGTCGTCATTAAAGTGCAAAAATAGGAAAACAAATGTGACCACCTCAGGACAACGTTTTAATTAGCAATTAGTGACCACAGCTGGAATTTATTGGGGTAATCTGCAGGCAATATCCTGATGTATGGGAGATCCAGCATGGACGGCTCAGCAGTATTGACTTTCTATTCACTTCTGAAGGATGAGACAGGTTCAAAACGTTCAATCCGTCACCTCTCTCCTGTGGCTTTCTACACCGTCCCCCCATAGATGACCACACTAGATGCCGGTAACGTGTTAGACTGCAGATGGCCATCTTCCTATTCTGGCAGGAGCGGGAGCTGTTTAGCCTAGTGGTGCAGAGTTAAATGTAATGAGATTCAGTTGTAGAAATAACAAGCACCTGCTCGGAGTCTGACATAATGGATGGCGTCCAAGGCAATGTTTACTGCAGCGCTTGGTGCATGTTAAAACAAGAGCAGACTGTTATGTCCAGCGCCAGGGCGCTCTTCGGAGCTTTCACCTCTCATCAACATCTGATGGAAGGCTTTACAATGATGTAACCTTACAATGGGTATTTAAAAAGACGAGACAAACGGTAATGCTGCAGCGCAGATCACATGCGTTATTTTTAAAAATTTAGCATAGCCACTTATTCAATACAATGTATCTGTATAGCGCCACCTGCTGTTTGTTCTTTTCCTTATTTCTTTGACCTGCTCACTGAGATGGCCGCACATGCTCAGTTGCATCCTTTAACGGCCTCCTGAGTTCTGATAGGGAGAGCATGGACACGCCCCCTGAGCTGTGATAGGGAGAACATGGACACACCTCTGTAGCTACGGCAGAAAAGACAATCCCCTTGAGCGGTCAGCTTGATATAATACTAGCAGAGCAATGAATGAGGAGATCTCTGGATCCATGTGAGGTACAGAGCTGGTTCTAGAAAGCGACTGTCATGTACCATGTGATGTCTGATTTTCATTTTTTCATTACTTATGGGATAACCCCTTTAAAGGGGTTCTCTAGTCTATCTTGCTGATCAGTAAAGGGAAGATAGTCCTCTCAGCACTTAACCCTTCTTTTGTGCCGTGGTCTTAGCTGTTCTTGGAAAGTCTTCAGGTCCCGACTGCATGTATACAGTATATGCAGCAGAACAGGAACACATCTGGTTGGGACCTGAGTGGAAAAGCCCATAGCCCGTCTGAAAGATGGTGGCGGGTCACAGGGGCAAGTGCTGAACAGATTATCTTCCCTCCACAAGTCTTTGAAGAACCGCTTTAATATCACCTCCACTTTTTGGGATATATCCTGACCATATTGGATTAGGTAAAACCAATCCTCTCCTTCATAAAATGCCAGAACTATGTAGGAGAGTGAACAGCGAGTGTAACAACACTGATTTATTTGCCATATTGGGTGTATTGGTAGCAATTATGCACAAACGGTGCTGTTAGGCCAATTTCACACAGGCTGTTCCGGTAAGCTCTTTGGAGCAGATTTGATGGTGGTCTTCCATAGATGTTAATGGGAAAGGGATAAAATACATTGAGTCGGAGGTGTATCTGAATTGTATTCGGCGGCATTAAGTTCTGTTTGCCGCTGATGATTCTGTCACTGATTTTAATGCTGCTGATTGCGCTGTGTGAACATAGCCTCCGTATACCTTTTATCTCAGTTCATTGTCAATTTATTCTCTGCTTTTCAGTACACAAGCCTGTTCTCTGGGTGACTTTTTGGGTGACCCAGCAAATAGGACACACAGAGCTGAAGGCAAAGCTCTGGGCTTTCTTCATTTAATGAAGAGTATGAAGTGAAACAGCCCCAGGCTTAACCAAGCAGACATATGAACTGACAGGAACACATATATAATCTAAGATTGGTAACTCCCTAATTCCCTATGCAGTCACAGCCTTTGCCTGGTAATTACATTAGAAAATTTCTCAACTAAATTAAAAGTAACAGCATGCTCCTCTAACAATGGGATTTAAAGGGTTTCTGTCACCAGATTTAACCCTATTAAGCTAGCTAGCATTAGCAATGTGCTAATGTCAGCTAAACCTTAGTAGCCTATTCCTACTTCTATCAGTGCCCCTGTTACGCCAAAAATCTAACTTTTATAATATGCTAATAAGGCTCTAGGAGCAGCGGGCGGGGGGCGGGGTGTTGCTCCTGCTCTGGTGAAGTCTCGCGCCATTCAGTATTCGGTGCAGGAGCAGTGATTATAGCTGGCAGCCAGCAAGCCTCCCTTCCCTTACTGCGCCTGCGCTGAATACTGAACGGCGCCAGACTTTACCAGAGCACAGGGCTGGCAGATGGACGCAAGCGCTGCCTGGCCCTGTCAATCAGGACTTGGAGGGAGGGACCAAGGTTGGGGAACGGAGGCTTTAGAAGCAGGAGCAATGCCCCACCTGCTCCTATAGCCTCATTAGCATATTATAGAAGTTAGATTTTTGACCCCTTAACAGCCACCTTTCATGAGGCTTCTTCTGATATGCCATCTTCTGTATGGTGGTCTTCAGAAGAAGATCACAATGCTATGTGCTCTGCAATCCTGATAACCAGGCTTTTGCTAAGAAATCAGAGGCCAATAAAGTTCTCCTCCAATTCTTTAACCCCTTAGATGTCCGGGTCAACAGCAACCGCAGCACCTAAGATCTTCGAAAGAGAGAGGGGATGAATATATAACCCCCCCCCCCAACACACACACACACACACAAAAGAAAAAAAAACATGTTTTCATTATTTTTGTAAATGGTTCACTTTAAAAATGATATTTATTACTGCCGCAGTCTGAAAATAACTGGAACGTGGTATTTTTATTGTGCAGTAAAAAACAAAGAATATGCCACAATGTGGGACTTTTTTACACCAATTCTGAAACAAATGGAATAATAAAGCAACCTCAATGTTTTCATTGTCCAAAACTACAAAAAAAATATTTGGTACTGCATATTTCTACTGACCTGCAGAAAACCATTAACTTGCTATTTTTACCATAAACTGTAGAAAAAAACTATGGTGGAATTGCTGTTTTTTTATGTCCACCCCCAGTTAGGTTGTCAGTGTTTGATCAGTGATTTCCATCTGTGATTGTGAGCCAAAACCAGGTGCGGGCAACAATAGAGAACAAGTGCTGACACACCAAAAAAAAGAACAAAAAGTATGTTTTCATTATTTTTGTAAATAGTTAACCTTAAAAATGATATTTAGTACTGCCACAGTCTTGATGACAGAAAACAGTTGGAATGGGGTATTTTTACTGTGCAGTAAAAATCAAAGAATGCACCAAAATTTGTAATTTTTTGACACCAATTTCGGCATAAATAGAACAATAAAGCAACCAATGTTTTCATTGTCCAAAACTACAAAAAAAAACTTTGGTACGGCATATTTCTACTGACCTGCAGAAAACCATTAACTTGCTATTTTTTACCATAAACTGTAGAAAAAAAGTGATGGTGAACCAAAACCAGGTGCAGCTCTAAACACAGAACAGGTGCAGATCTTTCCCTTACCCTAAGTTCACACTTGCGCGTTTTACAGCGCGTTCGAGCGCGCTGTAAAACGCTCAACACATGCAAACCAATGCTTCCCTATGGGACTGGTTCACATTTTCGCGTTTTACAGCGCGTTCGAACACGCTGTAAAACGCCCTACGCATAAACAAGTACTTGAGCTTTTTTTGTCACGCGTATTGTGATTGACACCACAGTAGTCAATCACAAGAACGCGCGTACGATGCGCGTTTCCTATTTGCAGAAATGCGCTGTAATACGAGCGACACAAACGCGTGTAAAAAGCGCGTTTCAAGAACGCTCAGGTCTGAACCCAGAGTTATACCTTATGTCTGTGGAGGCTCCAATCCTGGTTTTGGCTCAAAATCACTGATAGAAATCACTGACCAAAACACTGAGGGCTCATTTACACGAACATATGGGTTCCGTCTCATGCATTGGGGCCGCAATTTGCAGTCCCCAATGCATGGAGAACGTTTGTGAGGCCTCTGGGACGGATACAGACCCATTCAACTTGAAAGGGTCCGCATCCCTCTGTTCTGCAAAAAGATAGGACATGTTCTATCTTTTTGCGGTACGGAAGTATGGAACGGAACCCCACAGAAGCACTCTGTAGTGCTTACGTAGGGTTCCGTTCCGTGCTTCCGTTACACACAGCTGATTTGCGGACCCACTGAAGTAAATGGGTCTGCATCCATGATGCGGAATGCACACGGAACGGTGTCCTTTTATTGAAGATCCACATATGTGGTCCGCAATACGGAAACGGAAACCATGCGTTCGTGTGAATGAGCCCTGAATGGCATTAAAAATTAAAAATTGCTTTGGTCTTAAGTGAGGTATTAGTGGTGAATAGCCCCCACAACAGCATTGACCAATAGAATCCTCAGCACCCAAGGCTTAGTATGAGGCTCTCAAATATGGGCTATTGATATTTGGGATGAACAAATATTTAATAAAATAACCAACGGGGTGATGATGAACAATTGTCAGAATGTGATAACAACAGAGGATCACAATCATTGGTAACAGCTCCATAATGTTGACTTGATAGCAGCCCCATGACATCCCAGATATAAGGTCTACTTTAAATGTAAGCTCATTTGCATAAACCAAGATACAATATACCCATGTGAATTCTGATATTCTTGTGGCTTTAGGATTATATTTTTGTAGCACTTTAAGATTTTATATTGTTTTATATTAATGCAATCACTAAAACATAAAGTGCTTTATTCCCATGTATTGGAGTTTGTAACTAGTTTTTCATGCTGTACTGTATAATATGGTATGGCCCAAAAAAGAGCTTTATAGATGCTTTTCTGCTGTTAATATAGGGCATTTACATTCATGTGGGAACACTTTCGGCTTCATGGATAAAAGTTTATTCATTGCCATATACACTAGGCAATGCAAATGATAATAGCATCCAATAATATTGTAATGACCACTTTTCATAGTTAGATGACGTGGACATGTACTGTGGAGAGAAGGATATTAATATGGGTAAAGACATTTATTTGCACATATTTTCAGTAGGCCTGACCTCATATAAACTCAGTGCGAATAAATCAGTAGCTTCAGATGAAATATTTACAGAGAATAAAATATTACTTGCAAATATATGCATCCAATAAATCTTCTTCCCACCAAGTAGCAGCTTTAGAACAAACTGATCCTGCTGACAGAACTGCCACGTATCCTGGGTGAACATCTGTGACACTTTTGGCATTGAAAGGTGGCTCACATTCCTGATGGAGACAAGTGTGGCCGCGATCCAGTCACTCTTGAGGTTAACATATCAAAGCCTCTTGTTTGTTTTAAGTTTTGCAATACGAGCCATGGCAAGTATTCCTTAGACACCTGCGTCAACCATGCTCACCATGCCCATGAACAACAGCCAGGGCCGCCATCAGGGGTGGTACAGCCCATACCCAGTAAGGTGCCCGGCCGGTACCGAGCCTTTTTATTTTATTTTATTGTGGCCGCCAGCCCTGGGGCCCAGTGCTCCTCCCCCTCTTCCTTCCGCGGCCCGTCCCTTAAATCCCTGGCCCACCCGCCACTCAGCTGATCGATGTCAGGCAGGCTTTCCACTGCGCCTGTGCAGCGCAGCCTCTCAGCCTGCTCTCAGCAATCTCCATCGGCACAGGACGCGCAGTGGAAAGCCTGATGGCTGCACAGAGACTGGATTTAAGGAAAGGGTACCTCCAGGCGGTGCTGGGAAGCGAACTGGCTGGCATCAGCGACACAAGTACGGGGGGGGGGGGGGGGAGCCAATAATGGAGAGCTGTCTGGGGGCAAAATTAACTTGTGTGGGGGCAAATTACTTAGTCGGGGGTCAGTGTGGTGGGCAAACTACATGGAGGGCCGTGTGGGGGCAAAATTACTTATTGTGGGGGCAAATTACTTAGTGGGGGCAAATTACATAATGCAGGGCTGTCTGGGGGTAAAATTAACTTGTGGGGGGAGGGGCAAATTACTCAGTGGGGCTCAGTGTGGTGGGCAAACTACATAATGGAGGGCCATGTGGGGGCAAAATTACTTAGCATGGGGGCAAATTACTTAGTGGGGGCAACCTACATAATGCAGGGCTGTCTGGGGCAAAATTAACTTGTGAGGGGGGGCAAATTAGTCAGTGGTGGGCAGTGTGGCGGGCAAATGGCATAATGGAGGAGCATGTGGAGGCAAAATTACTTAGTGTGGGGGCAAATTACATAATGTAGGGCTGTCTGGGGGCAAAATTAACTTGTGTGGGGGCTAAATTTACATGGGGGGCAGTGTGGCGGGCGAACTACATAATGGAGGGCCGTGTGGGAGACATCCCTGGTATGGGCGCGATATATGGGTGGGGCTGTGTGTGGGTGAAGCTTGACGGTGGACGGGGACACAGGGGCCCCATGATCTCCTATTCTTGGGCTTTGGATCCGCCACTGGGGCAGTGTCGGGGAGGGGGCGGCGGCAGGGGGAGCCCAGGCCTTGAGCTGTGTAAGGGGCCTCAAAATTTCTGATGGCAGCCCTGACAACAGCAGGCCTATTTGTTCAGTGCATTTCAAATATGATGTATAAAGCAATATTAGTTCTGCAGCCAGGTCGGATACTTACGTATATGGAGCTAGGGCTTATTTTAGACTTGAAGAACATTGTGCTAGTTTAGAATTTGACTTTGATATCAAACAGTACCCTTTTTTATCCCCCAGCTGCTTCATTCTCAGAATAAGGGTAAGACAGGGGTGTATACAGATCTCACAGGGCCCCATAGCAAAGCTTAGTATGAGCCCCCACACCATCCAGTTTCCAAGTGCACATGCATTAATCACTCCCAGGCAATGCAGAATTTAAAGTGCCATGGCCCAGATTTCTGACAAATTTAATTTTTTTTCTTTTTAAAAGGCAAAATAATTTTTAGTGGAAAAATTGTAATAAAAAAGTCACACCTGGCCACTTTATCTACCTTCTAAAGTGGAACAGGTGCTTGTTAAATATGGCGCTCATTCTGAACACCATATTTCTCAATGTATTTTACATCAGAAAACTAGCACACTGATAAATCTGCTTTCCTTCTATTACACAGCTGGCTGCAGTCACCACTAGGGGGAGCTCAGTGCATAGGAACATATGCAGTTACAATTGACTGAATTACAAGTTGTAATAATCTGTATGGACTGAGCTCTCTCTAGTGGTAGCTGCATGAAAATTCAGTGTTATCACTTTGGGAAGAGAAGGAGTTCAGCATTGGCCGAAGGATAAATAGTCTATACAAGGATCAGACACCTGTACCACAGGGATAGCACCTTGTCATTTTTCTCTGGAATGAAGAATGTAATCTTTCTGTAATCTTCTAAGTAAGCAAAATGTACAATTTACCCCCAACAGTCACACTAAGAACAGAAGAACCTTCTTGAAAATGTCACTTTATTGTAGATTTTGAATTTATGTCTGAACAGTCAATATAGCTGACGGACAACCTAGCTGTGTCAAGTGCACTGTAACTCTGCGGTGACAAAAATCATTTTAGCCTTAACCCTTAATGCATAATGCCATCCATGTACGGCATTAGCATGCAGGTAATTTACAGAGTGAGCTCACAAGCTCAGCTCGCTCCATACACGGCGGGTGCCAGTTCTATAATACAGCAGGCAGCCGGTGGCAGTGACCAGGATCGTCCATGATGCTGATCCTGACCATTTAACCACTCAGATGCTGCTGTCAATAGTAACCATGGCATGTGGGGAGTTAGAAAGAGGGAGGGGGCTCCACTGTCCTCCAATCTGAGCGCCTGCAGCAAAACTGTGCAGCTCAGATTGGTTGCCATGACAGCCTGGGCCTTGTGAAGATTTCTAGGCCTGTCATAGCTAACTGCCTTACATGCTGTACCCAAGGCACCGCTTCTTAGGTAACCTGTCAGAATCCTTGCAGTCTATGGGAGAAGCAATCAGAAGATCGCGTGTTCAAGTCCTCTAAGGCTGCATTCACACGGGCGAGTTTTCCGCGCGGGTGCAATGCGTGATGTGAACGCATTGCATCCGCACTGAATCCTGACCCATTCATTTCAATGGGGCTGTGTACATGAGCGTTTTTTTTCACGCATCACTTATGCGTTGCGTGAAAATCGCAGCATGCGTTTTTCTCGCAGCCCTAGCCCCATAGAAGTGAATGGGGCTGCGTTAAAAACACATTGCATCCGCAAGCAAGTGCGGGTGTGATGCGTTTTTCACTGATGGTTGCTAGGAGATGTTGTTTGTAAACCTTCAGTTTTTTATCACGCGCGTGAAAAACGCATCAAAACGCATTGCACCCGCGCGGAAAAAAACTGAACAACTGAACGCAATCGCAGGCAAAACTGAATGGCTTTGCCTGTGAAATCGAACAGTTTCCACTGAACGCATCCGCAACGCATCAGGACCTAATCCGGATAAAATATAAAAAAAAATAAAAAATAATAAACATTCGAATCACCCCTTTTCCAATTTTACATATAAAAATAAAAAATAAAAATTAAACATAACCGGTATCACTGTGTCTGAAAATATTCAAACTATAAAAATATAAAAATAATATTTCTGCGCTGTGAACGCACTGCACGAGTTGATCTGGAGAGCCAATATACACAGTAGGGACATCCCTATTAGTGACACAATGAACACTAAGGTAAAGGCCACACTGCGCGTTCATGATCCGGTCGGCTGTGGTCAAGAACCATATGGCCAATTAGACCGCAGCTGCCTGCTATTTAACTAATAAAGACCTCACTGTATAGGTCGTCTGAATTTTTATTGGCTGCGCAGTATTAAAGATGCCACGTGGCCATTAAGAATTCAGACCACCTGTACATTATTGTCTTCCTTAGTTAGATATCAGGCAGCTGTGGCCTTATAGGCCACGCGGTTCTTGAACACAGCTGGCTGCAATCTGACTGGATCATGACCGTGCTGTGTAGTTGTACCCTAACAGGGCAGGACATCCTGCAGCCACATATGTTGCCTCTCCTGGCAGGGCTTCCTACTGGCATTTTTCAGCAGGATAGCAAGCAGGGCTGGTGCAAGGATTTTTGCCGCCCTAGGCAAAGATCCATTTTGCTGCCCCCCCCCCCCCCGCCATGTCACTCACTCACTGACAGACAGACACGCACACGCTGACAGACAGACACGCACACGCGCTGACAGACGGACACGCACACACACTGACAGACGGACACGCACACACACTGACAGACAGACACGCACACACACTGACAGACACGCACACACCCACTGAACGACACACATTGACAGACATACAATCACTCAGATACTCACTGACAGACAGGCATACACACTCACTGACATACACACACTTACTCACTGACAGACAGACATTCACTCACTGACAGACACACACAGGCAGACACTCACCTCCCTGGGGTCCAGTGTGATGCAGCTCCTCAGTCCTCCAGCGCGCCGTTTAGTATGCTGGGGCCGGAATGATGTCATATTCCGGCTCCCGGCATCACAGAGGGCGCGCGAGGGAGGAGTGGGGAGCTGCTAGAACAGCTCCCTCGCCGCCCGCCTCCTCTGCTCCGGTAATTTACTGGCAGAGCAGGCACCAGCCATCAGGGTAAGCAGGTGCCTGCTCTGCCATATTTAAGACGGACCTCCACCTCCTGGCCCCCCTGTAATGGCGCTGGGAGTGGCTCAAGAGCCGCTCCCCAGCGCTGCAGCCCCAGAGAGGGGGAGCCCACAAGGGCGCCCCCAGCAGGCCTGCGCCCCTAGGCGAACGCCTAGTTCGCCTAACGGTAGCGCCGGCCCTGATAGCAAGGGTTTCCCAGGAATGTGTCCACCGGATTACAACACTTCCTTGACCTGACAGCCACCAGATTATTGCCAGTCGAGCATTTACGGGACCAGCTAGAACGCCAGCTTTAGCAAAGTGTGTAGAATATACAGGGCCAACTGAAGCATTTGTGGGCACATGTGCCACAGGATACGATATGGAACTTTTATGTCCCCATGCTCAACTGTACCTCATCTTGTATCCAGACTAGAGGTGGTCCAACAGGTTCCTGTCACTTATACATTTTCCCCCAATAAACGTATCCCCTCACTCTAATATTGTACGTATATCACATTATATTCACACATAGAAAGTTTCATTGGATTCCAACAACTCTCAGTGCATTATTTTTTTTGTCAATGGATGTATATGGAATATGGACAATTGACAACTTCTTTATCCCAAGGGCAATTGATCCCAGCACAACCTCCTAACAAGCTGTGTATATGTATCATATTGCCAGTTGCATATATATATAGTGCCTTGCAAAATTATTTACCCCCCTTGACTTTTTTCGTGTTTTGGTGCCTCACAACGTGGAATTAACATGGATTGTTTGAGGATTTGCATCATTTAATTTACAGAACATGCCCACAACTTTGAAGATTTTTTATTTTATTTTATTGTGAAGCAAACAACAAATAGGACAAAATAACAGAAAAGGTCAATGTGCATAACTATTCACCCCCCTAAAGTCAATACTTTGTAGAGCAACCTTTTGCGGCAATCGCAGCTCCAAGTCGCTTTGGATAAGTCTCTATGAGCTTGCCATATCTTACCACTGGGATTTTTGCCCATTCCTCCTTGCAAAACTGCTCCAGCTCCTTCAAGTTGGATGGTTTGTGCTTGTGAACAGCAATCTTTCAGTCTGACCACAGATTTTCTATTGGATTGAGATCTGGGCTTTGACTAGGCCATTCTAACACATTCAATGCTTCCCTTTAAACCATTCAAGTGTAGCTTTAGCCGTGTGTTTGGGGTCATTGTCCTGCTGGAAGGTGGACCTCCGTCCTAGCCTCAAATCCCGCACAGAGTGGTACAGGTTTTGCTTAAGAATATCCCTGTATTGGCACCATCCATCTTTCCCTCAACTCTGACCAGTTTCCCAGTCCCGGCTGCTGAAAAACATCCCCAAAGCATGATGCTGCCACCACCATGTTTCACTGTGGGGATGGTGTTCTTTGGGCGATGTGATGTGTTGGGTTTGCTCCAGACATAGCATTTTCTTTGATGGACGAAAAGTTCAATTTTAGTCTCATCAGACCAGAGCACCTTCCTGTATACATTTTGGGAGTCTCCCACATGCCTTTTCACAAACTTACAATGTGCCTTTTTGTTTTTTGCTGAAAGTAATGGCTTTCTTCTGGCCACTCTGCCATAAAGCCCAACTCTATGGAGCGTACGGCTTATTGTCGTCCTATGTACAGATACTCCAGTCTCTGCTGTGGAACTCTGCAGCTCCTCCAGGCTTACCTTAGGTCTCTGTGCTGCCTCTCTGATTAATGCCCTCCTTACCCGGTCCGTGAGTTTTGGTGGGTGGCCGTCTCTTGGCAGGTTTGCTGTTGTGCCAAGTTCTTTCCATTTGGTTATGATAGATTTGATGGTGCTCCAGGGGATCATCAAAGATATGGATAATTTTTTATAACCTGACCCTGACTTGTACTTCTCAACAACATTGTCCTTTACTTGTATGGAGAGTTCCTTGGTCTTCATGGCAGTGTTTGGTTAGTGATGCCTCTTGCTTAGGTGTTGCATCCTCTGGGGCCTTTCAAAAAAGGTGTGTATATGTAATGACAGCTCATGTGATACTTAGATTGTACATAGGTGGACATCATTTCACTAATTATGTGACTTCTGAAGGTATTTGGTTGCACCAGAGCTTTTTAGGTGCTTCCTAACAAAGGGGGTGAATACATACGCACATGCCAATTTTCTGTTTTCTATTTCTAAAAAATAGTTTTATTTAGGCTACTTTCACACTCGCGTTTTGGCTTTCCGTTTGTGAGATCTGTTCAGGGCTCTCACAAGCAGTCCAAAACGGATCAGTTTGCATTCTAATGCATTCTGAATGGAAAAGGATTCACGCAAAATGCATCAGTTTGCATCAGTTCAGTCTCCATTCCTCTTTGGAGACAGACGTTTTGGTGTCTGTCTGATGAAACTGACACAATCTGGCACAATAGAAAACGGATCCATCCTCCATTGACTTTCAATGGTGTTCCAGACGGATCCATCTTGGCTATGTTAAAGATAATACAAACGGATCAGTTCTGAACGGATGCAGATGGTTGCATTATCTGAACGGATCCGTCCATGACGGATCCACACAAAACGCGAGTGTGAAAGTAGCCTTATATATTTTTCTCATTTCACTTCACCAACTTAGACTACTGTGTTCTGATCCATCACATAAAATTCAGATTAGCAAAACATTGAACTTAAGGCTGTAATGTAACAAAACACAAAAAAAGTCAAGGAAGGTGAATACTTTTGCAAGGCACTGTATTTATTGACTCCTCTTTAAGACAACCTCCCACAAAATTGGTCTACTAGAAGGGAGGTCCTCTCTAAGCACAAGACCAAAATGTATATATCTGGAGGCTGAAAATCCATCACATACAGTATACACTTGGTCTAGGTCAGTGGTGGTCATCCAAAGAGTTGGCCTTTTTTAGAGGTTCTAACGTACATATGCAGCATATATACAATTTATATCATGTAAAAAGCCATTTGTAAAGAGGAAAAATAATCAAGGTGTCTTATAAACCAATGCACAGCTTTTCATTTTGCTATTTAACAGCTACTGCCCACACATTGCCTACTTCTCAGTAGCTAAATTACTCTTCTGATATATTCCTAGTTTTATAACTAGCACCCATGCACTTCCTAATCAGAAACATCTATGGCCTAAACTAGGATCCTGCAGGCAGTCAGGATATGTAGCATTATTCACAGCCTGTACGAGTCTATACTCAGCAAGCACTAATTGTATTCTCAGTGCCATATTTGACCTCCAGCATTGTTTGTAAAATGATCACCCAGCGGGTACTAAAACTGTTTTTTTAAAGACATTCATAGCTTCTTTTTTCATTTTTAAGACACATTTTGGTGAATTATTATCCGATGCCTGATGTTACTAATTCAGTTTTGATATTACTATATATATATATACATACATACATACATACTGTATTTTCTGGCGTATAAGGGCTCTTTTACACTAGCGTTTTTGTTTTCCGGCATAGAGATCCGTCGTCGGGTCTCTATGCCCGAAAAATCCTGATCAGTTTTATCCCAATGCATTCTGAATTGAGAGAAATCCGTTCAGGATGCATCAGGATGTCTTCAGTTCAGGACCGGAACGTTGTTTGGCCGGAGAAAATACCGCAGCATGCTGCGCATTTTGCTCCGGCCAAAAATCCTGAACACTTGCCGCAAGGCCGGATCCGGAATTAATGCCCATTGAAAGGCATTAATCCGGATCCGGCCTTAAGCTAAACATCGTTTCGGCGCATCGCCGGATCCGACGTTTAGCTTTTTCTCAATGGTTACCATGGCAGCCAGGAAGCTAAAGTCCTGGTTGCCATGGTAAAGTGTAGTGGGGAGCGGGGTTGCAGTATACTTACCATCCGTGCGGCTCCCGGGGCGCTCCAGAGTGACGTCAGGGCGCCCTACACACATGGATCACGTGATCGCATGGATCACGTGATCCATGCGCATGGGGCGCTCTGCCGTCATTCTGGAGCGCCCCAGGAGCCGCACGGACTGTAAGTATACCGCTCCCCCACTCCACACTACTACTATGGCAACCAGGACTTTATTAGCGTCCTGGCTGCCATAGTAACCTCAAAGCATTTCAAAGACTGATCAGGATCCTGATCAGTCTTCTAATGCTTTCAGGCGACTTGCGTTCTGACGGATCCGGCGGGACGGAAGTGCCTGCCGGATCCTCAGAACGCAAGTGTGAAAGAGGCCTAAGACTACTTTTTAACACATGAAAATCTTCTCAAAAGTCGGAGGTCGTCTTATACGCTGGTATACTGCGTGCTGAAACTTAAGATGACCTTTCACTGGTCCAATGATTTAGATAATGATATGTATGTGTAGAGTGGCGCCCAGGGATCTCCCTGCACTTACTATTATCCCTGGGCGCTGCTCTACACATACCGGTACATATCATTATCTAACAATTGTTGGACCAGTGAAAGGTCCTCTTTACTTCCAAGCCGGACTGGAGAAGCTGTCCTTCTCCAGCTTCAGGGACAGGCGCCCTCTAGCTGAGCCACCGTGCGCTGCATCCAGCCCCCTCTCCCTGCTCTAAGTGGTTTTCTCATGCTCGGATCGTCTGTTTAATTTTTATTGGGTGTGCGTTGCAAGAAGTGTAATCTTATACGGTGAGTATAGGCCAAACCCCATATTTAAACAGGAAAAGTAGGGGGTCGTCTTATATGCCCAGTCGTCTTATACGCCGGAAAATACGGTATGTGTATATATATATATATATATATATTTATAGATCCCAGAGAAGAGGCAGCACTCCTGAGTTAAATGGTGATGACCCAATTTATTCCAAGGTAACGTTTCAGCCTACTCCATGAGGCCTTTGTCAAGCGTAGGAGTAGGCCTCATGGAGTAGGCTGAAACATTGCCTTGGAATAAATTGGGTCATCACCATTTAACTCAGGAGTGCTGCCTCTTCTCTGGGATCTATATATGTGTGGAGGATTGTCCGTCCTCCTGAGGATTTTGCACCTGCCAAGCCCTTTGGATGTGCTGCTGCCTATCTCCGGATTTATATATATATATATATATATATATATATATATATATAAATAATTACAATAGTATATCTATTTTCAGAACAATAATACAAATTGCAACATGCCATTTTTCTCAGTTGGGATATTTTGTTTTTTTATATAACATCAAGCTGTAAGAGCTTTTTTGTAGCAGACATGCCTGTTCTTAAGTGTGCAATACATTAAATGATGTCTGTCAACGAACTCTTGTATTAATGACTTATTTAAACAAAAATCAGCCTCTGAAGAATAGAATTTAGGAGGGAAAATGTTAAAGTTCCAAAGTGTATGCCATACTTGCTTTCAAAAGGTCTTTTAAATGTTTTTTTTTTACAGTTTCTGACATGCTCCTCCCATTTAAGACCATGTTTTTGCAAGTGGTTTTAGAAAGCATTTTGAAGAAGACTAAAAGAAGAAGAAAAAAATGTGAGCACAAAAATTACCAATAAGGCTAAATACACACATGCTGTTTTGGAGCTGTTTTTTGAGCCAAAGTCAGACTCAGGAGTAGAATTTTTTTTTTAAAAAAGTATAAAGGAAAGACTGGTACTTCTTGGTTTTATGGATACACTTCTGCCTCTGACGTAAAAAAAAAAAATGCCACAAAAGCCTCTTTTTGTTTGATTACATTGTTTTCCAGTTTCCGTTAACCACCTTTCATTTAATCGAATGTTTGTCAATCTTTCACTTTGTAACGTATTGTAATTCTCCTGGTCTCCTGATCCAGAATGCAGTCACATGACCCTATCTCTTCCTGTGACGTCACATCTATTCTCTTCCAGCCTGGTCTTCTGGTCTCTGCTGTGTCCAGTAGTGTGAATGTCCTTCTAATTAGCATGTTCTCAGGGTTCCGTGTTCTCAGTAATAAAGCATCTAGTGCATGCACTTCATTTGCAGACACTGTAGAGAAGCAGGGAACAGATAGAACCAGCTCTTCAGACCTGTCAGCATCAAAAGTGTCTGCACATGTGCTTGAAGATTTCTGCTTCACTACTGAGGATGCAGAGGGTTGTAGAGCCCTGCCTTCTCCCCACCCATGCTAATTAGATGAGTATTTCCACTAAAGGGCACAGCAGAGATCAGAATACCAGACTGGAAGAGAAAGGACATGATGTCACAGGAAGTTGCAGGGAGAATGGCAGACAATTATTGTAACTGTATTCTGGATCAGGATGGAGATAGCATGCATTCAAGTAATTACAAAACCTTACAAAGTGAAAGATGGGCAAACATTAGATTAAGGGCTCATTCAGATGGCCGTATGTTTTTTTGGGGTCCGTAAAAATGTGGATCCTTTTTTTGCAGACAGTTTCAGTCTGTCCGCAAAAAAGGAATGCATACGGAACACATTCCGTATGCATTCCGTTTTTGGCAGATCCATAGACTTAAATGGGGCCACAGAGCTGAGCTTTACTGACAAACATACGGCATGCTCTATCTTTTTTGCGGCGCAGTGGAAGGGAACAATGGAACAATTTTGCAGTCCCATCGAAATTAATGGGTCCGCACCCGTTCGGCAAAAATGCGGAATGGGTGCGGAACAAAACATACGGCTATCTGAATGAGCCCTAAATGAAAGAGGGTTGATGGAAACCAGAAAACCTTTTTAAACAGATACTTATGTTAGCTTTGACACACTCATAGGAATGAATGTGTCACCTGGCTTTATGTCCTACATCACTTAAGAAATTTGCTCCTCAGACCTGGCAGGGGCATCACAAACATGGACCAGATTTCAGTAGACATTAAAAACTTTCATGCTACTTATCTATAAACTTCTCCAATATTTACTGCTACAACTGTTTACTGTTCCCCTATTATTGCTAAGATCAGTTTGACATCACATTCTATGTCTCATCTACACTATTTATTTGTCCATTTGTGTATAAATATGTGACCTTTCAGATATTGTGGTATACCAAGCCTTATGAAGAGACCTTGGCAATCCAGAAAGCTTGCTTTTATCCTTCCACCAAATGGTATCAATGACTGAGGACTCTCAATTTTTATCTACTGGCTAACAGATCTTTTTTAGTTTAACTCCACTTCTGATATTGCTGTGGGATTTCATGACTGCGCTTCCATTTTCAAAACCTAGGGCCAGATTTATCATTAGCTAAAGTCACTTTAATGGAGTGAAAAAGTCGCAAAAAAATGCGCAATCGGTAAAATTGCGCATTTTTTTGCGACTTTTTCAAGCTCTGCACTAAGCTCTCCAGGTTTGTGAAAGTGGACGTGTTGTCTTATGTAAATGAATCTCTAGACAGATTTACTATTGCAACCATTTAAAAAGTCGCAAAAAAGTCGCAAAAAAGTCACAAAAAAATGCGCAATTTCACTCCAGGGAGGACCATGCTTATCTTATGCGACTTTTTAATAGAACATGCGACTTTTTTGTAAAGACGTGCGACTTTTGTAAAGCCGCTTACTGAAGGATAAACTGCTACCGTCAAATCACATTTATCACAGTATTAAAGGACCATTAATAAATCTGACTGAGCCAGAAGTGACTTTGGGCAGATGTAAAAGTGGAGTAAGATGTAAGTGTAATGATAAATCTGGCCCCTAGTTTCCATCTCTTCTGATACAGATAGAGAAATGCTTGAAGTGGATTTTGAGTCAGGGGAATATGAATTGGCTACAAAGACTGCAAAAAGAAACAAGTGCTTGGCCCAATGGCTTTTCGGCAAAGCCACAGAAATTTTTTCACTGAAGCCTTTCCCCTCTTTTTCTGAACTTTGAACTCTATTATTACCAGACCTTCACTTCATCTCAGACCCTTCCTGCTCATATAACTGTATTGAATAAACCAAGGAAGGACTTGGGCCCTTGTAGTAGCTATCGTTTTCCGAGAGCTTAGATCCACACTAACTGCACCGTCTGAAAACTATTGCAATTTAAATGGGACCCAATAGGTCTGCCCCCTTGTCTACTTTATTATACAATCTGGTCATGGAGGATTCTGCTAATGCACTTTATAGCAATGACTCTATTCTAAACTCAACAGCATGTAAGCTTTCTTTATATGCAGATGATTTGATATTTCATTTTTTATATGTTACTTCCCCTATGACCTCCAACCCCTCCTTTCTCTCAGAATTTAAAGAGTTTGGCTCTGTTAGTAATTGTCAAGTTTATATGCATAAATCTGAATTACTTAATGTCACATTTCCCTCCTCAACCTCATCCATCTTGCGGTCACCTTTCTTCTTTAAGCCCTTCCCGACCACCACCGTACATGTACAGCGGAAGTCAGTGCTGACAGGTTTCTACTATTTCACATAGCAGACACCCAGCACTAAAGTCTGCAATTGGCGGTAACACTGATCACTGACATTTAACTCCACGGATGTCTTGGTCAATTGTGACCATGGCATCTGAGGTGGCTTTCCTGACCTCAGATAAACAATAAAAACATCATCAAACATTAAAGGCATCACCAAGTCCCAAAATGCCTCTACTATTAAAATACAAACATTTATTCCATGTGGTGAACACTGTACAATGGAAAAAATTAAAAAATTGGTAAGTTGCCATTTTCTCCTCACTTTACCTCCCCCCAAAAATTTCACAAAAACATTCCAACATGGTATCAATAAAAACTAAAGATCACCCTGCAAAAGATAAGCCCTCACAGAGCTCCATAGACGTAACTGTAGAAAAGTTTTGGAGGTCAGAATATGGTGATCCAATGTTTTTATTTTGTGTTAAAACACAAAAAAAACTATATACTGTGGTATCACTGTAATCGTACTGACCTGGAAAATGAAGGGAATG
The DNA here is from genome assembly GCA_033119425.1 of Bufotes viridis. Lineage (NCBI taxonomy): Eukaryota > Metazoa > Chordata > Amphibia > Anura > Bufonidae > Bufotes > Bufotes viridis. Next base: position 247,863,074 of record CM065592.1, on the reverse strand, counting down.
GGCCAGTTTAACTGCTTACAGAACACTGTAAAAACAAAACTGTGGGGGAATTACGTTTTTATCCAATTTCACTCCATTTGGATTTTTTCCAGCTTCCCACTACATTGTATGAAATATTAAATGGTGCCATTAGAAAGTACAACCGTCCCTTAACAAAAAAAAAAAAAAAAGCTCTCATACAACTATGAGAATGGAAAAAATAAAAGACAGGGGGTAATAAGCAAAAATGGAAAAGCGCTCCGTCAGGAACAATAAAAAGTTACGTTAGTTAGTTAAATAAATACGTCCCCAGCAGCAGTAGAGATAATCAAGTAACAAACAAAGTCATACTCACCACTTTTCTCCCCTGTCTTTTCCTGCTAGACTCCAGTCCTCTCCTCTGGTGCTCATTTTCCTGGCTGCAGCGGTGACATCCGATTTACACCAACACTGCTGCAGCCAATTGCAGTCATAAGGTGTGTAAGGAATGTCACTGCAACAAGGAAGATGAGGTCACCTCTGCAGGATCGGGAATCACCTCTGGCAGCAGCATGGGTGTAAAGTGGAATGTATGACTTTGTTATTCTATTACATTTATTGCCGCAGGGAACTATTTCTTTAACGTGGACAATCCCTTTTAACATGCACCAAATTTATTAAACATTATGTGACATTTCATAAATTTGGAGCAATGCTGACTCCTACAAAATCAACTTAAAAAATTCCCTCCGTGGTAAAACTAATCTAAAACAACCAATCACAGTGCAGCTTTTAATTTTTAAAGGGGTTGTTCAGTTTCTGTAAAAAAAGGACAATGCTGGTGAAAGCCTGCAAAAAAGAATAGAGCACTACAATGTAGGGGTCGACCGATTATCGGTTTGGCCGATATTATCGGCCAATATTCATGATTTGCACAGCTATCGGTATCCGCACCTAACCAGGCCGATATACCAATAACTGTGCTATCACAGAACATGAGCAGGCCGGTCTCAGCGCAGCCATGTTCCCTCAGCAGCACAGGAGAGAAGGAGGCAGTGTCTCTCCCTCCCCCTGTGCCGCGCTGCCAATGGAGAGAGGAGGGGGAGGAGGGGCTGAGGGCGCACTGGCCACCAATAGAGAGAGAGAAGAGAGGAGGAGGAGGGGCTGAGAGCGCACTGGCCACCAATAGAGAGAAGAAGAGGAGGAGGAGGAGGGGCTGAGGGCGCACTGGCCACCAATAATAATAACGTTTCAGATATTACAAACGCAGCATTAGAAACACATTGCCCAGACCCTGCCTCTGATAGAGTGGTGCGATCCGCGGCAATTAACCCGTGCGCCCTCAGCCCCCCATGTCCACAGTATAAAAAACATTGGTGGCTAGTGCGCCCTCCCCCATCCCCCTTCCTCCCTCCTCCCCCCCCCCCATCCCTTCAGTATTAATATCATTGGTGGCAGTGGCCACAGGGTCCCCCACCTCCTCTCTTCTGATCGGAGCCCCAGCAGTGTAATGCTGGGGCTCCGATCGGTTACCATGGCAACCAGGACGCTACTGAAGCCCTGGCTGCCATGGTCAGCTCCCTTCTGCTATGTGCACTGTGCACAGTGCAGCAGGGACAGTGTAAGATCCTATTCACCCTGATAGATCTCTATTAGGGTGAATAGGACAAGGGATGTAAAGAGCACAGGTTCTACACCTAAGGGGGGAAATGGTAATAAAATAAAAAGTAAAACAATTTAAAATAGTAACAAACACCAAAATATTAAGTATAAATTAACCCTTTTCCAATTTTACATATAAAATATATGAACAATAAATAAAAAAAACATATCGCCGTGCCCAAAAAGTCCAAACTATTAAAATATTTATTTTAAAAAGCGTTGAACGCTGTAACAGAAAAAAAAAATCCTAAAATTAAAATGCGCAGAATATCGGTATAAAATATCGGCTATCGGCCTGAAAGTTCACAGAATATCGATATCGGCTCTAAAAAATCAATATCGGTCGATCCCTACTACAATGATCCAGTGCCATTGCTTTGTTTACCCGGCTGCAGCTTTGATGTCACGTCGACAACTCTGTGCTACAATCACTAAACTCAGCACTACACCGATGAGGTCAGTGACTGGCTGCAGCAGTTACTATCCTGGGAAAATGAAAACTGAGCTCTGATTGGTTGCTTTGCTATGAATAATAAAGCCAGTTTTTTTGTTAGACACTTGATAATTGAGGACCATGTAATTACAGCGGATTTTGGAACTATACAGTTAAATATTCCCATTATCATCACATTGCATGTATGGGAAATAAATGCAGAAATGAAGTTGGACTCAAGACCTACAATTTTTAATAGGCCCGTGTTCTTGGATTCACTACATTGTAAGGTTTACATAATTTATAACAATAAGTGACCTTCGCTGAACTGCAGCCATATGTTCTTACTAATTACCTTCCAATGATATGAATCTGTTTAACCTAAGACCCATTAATTAGATCATTTTCCAAATAGACAAAGTCATATATTTGCCTCCCTTACCAAGACTATGCTTTAGCAGAAGCACAGCACAATTTATCTAATTTCTCTAAGTTGTCTGTTTCAGTCTCTTATAACCTCTTTAAAGAGATCATGTCAAATATTTAGAAGCGGGGGCAGCCTGTAAAATATATCAGAATACAGTATATGTGGATGTCAGCTGTAAAATACATTGCCCTAAAAATGCTGAGTCTGCAATTATTCATCCATCATTAAGAACACACCACAGAATGCATTATATGCTGCCAACCAGGAATCGGCAACCTTCGACACACCAGCCTCTGTGAAACTACAATTCCCAGCTTACACCCTGACTAGGCTGCTCTTGTAAATCCAATAGAAATGAATAGAGCATTCTGGGATTTGTAGTTTCAGAAACCACTATAGTGCCGACCAGTCCTGATCTCTGATACAGACTGAAGTCCATAAAGATGCATTAGGGACCTTATAATCATTTTACTCTGGAAGAGAAAGAAGGCTGTGATAAAGGGTGCAATGTTCAGAGATATTTCGTTGTGATGTTAGGTTTACAATGTGATGTCCTTTCATTAACAAATTCGGTGGGAGGAAATTTTTCTATTAACCCCTTCCCGACCACTGCTGTACATATACGGTCTTTAAAAATGGTCCCTGCTTGCGAGCATGGTGGGCATCATAGCTGCCGAGTTTCTGCTGTTTTAAACAGCAGACAGCTGGGGCTAATGTCTGCGATTGGCGAGAATGCCAGTTGCAGACATTTACCCCTTCAGATGACATGGTCAATTGTGAGAGGCCAGTAAGCAGCACATACGCATTAGATTGAATGCCCACAGTGGGTATAGTACGGCTCATGCCTGGGCCGGTGCAGGTGTGTGCAGGCGCAGGATTTCACGTGCTGAAGATAACGATGACACAAATATACCAAGCAGGTTAACTGCTATAAAGGAGAGTAGTTTTTTCTGAGTAGTGCCAGGGAGCCTGGGCACTTGGAGCGACAAACACCGACCCTGCGCACTTGCTAGACTCATTTACATATGGCTTAAACTTAGTTTTTGGAACATTGCAGTCACAGAAATGGCCAAATAAGGTACCATGTATTATCTGTGCTTGTGATCCACTATACAGTGTGAGCGGTTTGACATGAATGAAGTTGCTGACTACCTTTAAAGTGACCGGAGTTATATTAGCTGAAAGTAAGTAACAATAGGGTGGTAAAATAGATCACATGAGTCTATATGAAAAGTAAGTCTATATGAAAAGTAAGTCTATAGCCCTATGTTATATCAAGGTCCTGCCTATGCGCACCATCACCACACAGGGAGACCTGTGGAACACCACACTAAAAAGCACACACAAAACCTTATATATTTCTACTGTTTTAATAAATTTGAGTGCATAACCTTGTTTTTTCTTATCTTGTGACATTGACACCTGTCAAGGGATGGACTATATTAGGCAGAAGTGATCAGTCAGTTCCTAAAGATGATGTGATGCAGGAAAGATGATGGGCAAGCTTAAGGATCCAAGCAATTCTGATAGCTAGAGGAGTGGGTCGGAAAATCTCTAAAACGTAAGGTCTTAAGGTGTGTTCATAGTATTAGTATGCAGTGATTATTGCCTGTGAAAAGCGGTCTAAGGAAGGACAACCAGTGAGAGGGACATAGGCCCCCAAGGCTGACTGGTGCCCATAAGGAGTAATGGCTGGCCTGTCTGGCCCGATCTAACAGGAAAGCTACTGTAGCACGAATTGCTATAAAAGTTGAAGTACAAATAAAGTTAATACTGTCCTACTATAATAGAAGGGTGTCAGAACACACAGTGAATAGCAGCATAGCCAAAGAACCGATTAGTGTGCCCATGTTGACCCCTGTCTAACTCGACCATGGAACAATGGAAGATTGTGGCCTAGGCTGATGAATGACTTTTCTTATACATCAAGGGGAAAGCTAGGTGCATGACAACTGCTTACGGAAAGAAGGGATGACACCAGAATGCACAATGGAAAGAATGCATGTGGTGCAGGCAGTTTGATGCTCTGGGCAATGTTCTGCTGAGTCATAAGGTGTGTAAGGAATGTTGGTTCCCAACATTCAAATGATTTTAAGTGTCTCCAATATACTCTTTGTAAATCTTGCATGAATCTTTGATATGTAATATATATCTTTAATTGATATCTGTTTATATCTTGTGTGCGCTTCTTTTTTTTTTCATTTCAAGTGGTTTTCTGGTATCAAGGGTAAGGGTAGGACACCAAAATCAAGTGAATGTGGTCCTATAGTAGTAGCGGTGCAGCATATTGCAGCATTGTCATGTTCACTTAAAAAGAGATGGGACTGCAATATCCTACGCTGCTGCTACTAAGCAGACAGTGTGCTGGTAGATGGACCAATGTAAGCAATTAAGAGGCTATCCTGGCCTGTACCATAAGTAAGGGCTCATGCCCACGAACGTAAGGGCCCTGTGTTGTCCGCAATGCACGGTTACTGGCCATGTGCGCTACATTTGTGGATATAGACCCATTAACTTGAAAGGATCCGTGATCTGCAAGATACGACCACAGATAGAACATGTTCTATATTTTTGTGGTATGGAGGCATGGACCTAAAAGCCCACAGAAGCTTCTGAACCATGCCTCTGTTCCGCAGAAGATAGGTGAAGTCCTATCTTCGGTCATATGTTGCGCATCGCGGACCCTTTCAAGTCAAGGGATCCACATCTGAACCACGGAGTGCACACAACCAGTGCCCATATATTGCGGACTGGACGTTTACGCTCTGCATGGGCCCTTAGGCTTGTGGGCATAAGCCCTAAACTATGTTAATTTACTTAGCATTTGTGTGAACCACTGTAAAACACAAAGCCAGGCCACCGATCAGTGGAACGCTTTTTCCCATGTTTGATATTCTCAATGACACCAGGCATGGTTGCCCACTATGACCCTCATGTTTTATTGCGGTCACTGAAACATGAATACAAAAAATTTGACGTTAGAGGGTTCAAAATTAAGCATCACATCCCCTCTACAACAGCCTTAGCAGATAAACCCATAGTGATTATTTCTAACCGCAATAAGACTTTTATGCATCCTAACAACTTTTTAAGTTGGATTTACAATTTCGAAAGAAATTGTTTGTGGTAAAGACATTTTAAACATCTCTAATCGTAGAAAGGATTTTTTTTTAACACTGAAGCAACTGCCTCCCCTTCCTAATCAGTGGTCTTGGGTTGAATCTAAGAACCTTCTAACCTCTTCACAGTGAACTTAACAAATAAAGGTAAAGTTTCACATTCAGGAGCGGACTGGGAACTTAAAGTGGCCCTGGAAAAAATACTAAAAGTGGCCCGTTTTGTAGTCGGGTCCAAAATGATGGTAGGCAGGACCAGCAATACCATATTGTGGCACATTATACCCCAACAGAGCCAGATACCAAAGTCCATCATAAAATACAAAATACATCCAAAAAACTTCCACTGGCCAGCCTTGAGGAGGGCTAAGGTGGCCCCTTGGGGATCGGCCCATCGGGAAATTTCCCTGTAAGGTCTATAGCCAATCCATCCCTGTTAAAATTCCTCTTATTTTTTCGTGAGCCAAAAAACAGGTTATTAAAATCAAGCTTAAACCTGTGGATGACGCGCTAAATAAAAGACATGAACAGTAACACTTTTTGTGTGTTATTAGCTTAGTTAGATTGTGTTTGTCTATACTTGTGACTTAGATGACAGCCAACCACATTTGATTACTAATCAATGCAGAAATCCAGGTAAGTGCAAAGGGTTCACTTACTTTTCTTGCAACTGTAGACATTGGAGAATCTCTGTCTGGCGGTAAAATGGTGTTATAGCCAGATCAGGTATTTACTTGTCCTTTATAATTAAAACTAGTATATGTGCTGCGTGGGAAATGTATATATTATAAGCAGGATGCAGTCTCTTACAATAGAGCTGATGAGAATTTCAGCAGAGGAATCTGAGCACACAATGCAGCCTTAATGTGACTTTCTTCCACAGACAGATTCACCGGTGTCTCCTGTGTGCAGTGAGCTACGGTATTTGATTAATATCACTGCTATTCATTTCTATTCTCTATTCATTCTCCATGTTCTTATTTTTTACTTTCGTCTTCAGAGTTCTTGGTTCACGCCAAAAAAAAGATGTTCAATCTTGATATTTCACTAATATTTCCTCTACTTTATGGCTGGTGCTTGACATTCATTTGTGTCTGTCCAGGCATAAGGGACATCCATGCCTCGGCTGGGAGATTTTATAATGTTTTTTACATTTTGATTGAACCAGGTATGGTACAAGTGACATCAATGCAGTGAACAGGATTTTATTGTGTGTCTCAATATAAGCAGAAGATAATATCAAAATATAAAGGCCATTCAATGCAAAAATCGATGGCGCTGAGAGTTGGGGCTAATGCACCTGGCTGTATTACAGACGAACAGAAAGGCTTTTTCTAACATGATTCTGCAGGAAAAAAAATAATGGAATGTATTATTCCTTAGAAGCAATGCTACTGAGAGAATATATTGCTTCCAGGTGTGTAACTGAGGGCATATGGGCTCAGTTTGGGTCCCCAGCACAACTTCTCCGCATCTGCAGCCTGTCCATAACGTTTTATTAGCATCCCTGGGTCTCTTAAAGGAATTATCCTATGATAAATGGAAAAAATTAAAATCAGAGACATCATATAATGTCCCGTAACTCACATGGATCTAGAGCTCCCTCTGTTCAATTGCTCTGCTAGACTTGTTTTAAGATAGCAGCACAGGGGGCTTGTCCTTTCTCAAGAGCCGTGTCCTTTTGCTGCAGCTCGTTGCAGCTGAAGGAGGGAACTGAGCATGTACGTCCACCTCAGTAAGGTGGACAGAGAATTTTGAAAAAGAACAAACAGCAGGTAACGCTACACAGAAATATTTTATTGAATAACTCAGTGGCTATACAAAATTTTTAATGACATGCAATTCTAAAAAGTATTCAGATCCAGGTGCTGGTTTGAAAAATGTAGAATATTATTTTTGGAACAACCCCTTTAAGTGACCCATCAATGCAGCACTAAAATACAGTGATTACAGTGCAGTTACTATCTTCTCTGATTGCGGGCTTTTATACCACATTGCGCTTTTTGTGAAGTTCCATACAAAGACTTACTTTTGGTTTCTGCCACTGCATGAACTTCCAACTTTATTCTGCTTGGGTTATAGGTCCTGATATGGGACTAACATTAGTTAGTGGATACCTACTTACCTAAACACCACCACTACTGTAAGTAGTGGTCGGGTTGGACTATATTCTCATGTATAGCTCAGTAGTATTTTCTATATAGACATGTGCTTTAAAAACACTGTAACCCTTGCAGCCACCAGTCTGCATTTTTCTCCACAGCTTCCCTTCCTTGACTATATGCTAACCTACTGCTATTTTTGGAATTAAAAGATTAATGATGTCCTTTCTGACAAGAGAAATGTCCGGTACAATAAATCTCCTTCTTTTGTCTCCTCTACATGTACTACTGCTTGAGTTATAGGTCCTGATATGGGACTAACATTAGTTAGTGGATACCTACCTACCTACACACCACCACTACTGTAAGTAGTGGTCGGGTTGGACTATATTCTCATGTATAGCTCGGTTGTCTTTTCTATATAGACATGTGCTTTAAAAACACTGTAACCCTTGCAGCCACCAGTCGGTATTTTTCTCCACAGCTTCCCTTCCTTGACTATATGCTGACCTACTGGTACTTTTGGCATTAAAAGGTTAATCCTTCCTACTCATATCTCATAGAATAATCACTAGGGGTACATAGTAGTGTGTGTAGTATGGTATGTAACAGTATTAAAGCTAATACTGTTCTACAACATAAAAACAAAATTATTCAGTTGCCTCATTTGACTTACCTCATATCAGTTAGGGCTCTTTCACATCTGGGTTCAGCTTTCCATCCTACTGATCCATCAGAACAGAAAAATTAAAAGTAACTGATCCGTCTTATTTTCAGCATCAGTTGTGATCGGTTTGAGTCAGTTTCATTAGACATCAGTTATTTTTGACAGGAGAAAAAATTCAAAACTTTTTCTTCTGTCAAAAGTTACTGATATCTGACAGAACTGACACAAACTGATCACAACTGATGCCCAAAAGATGACGGAGCAGAAGAATGGAAAGCTAAATGCAGATGTGAAAGAGTCCTAATACTATATTTCCTATCCTACTGCTGGTGGATTTATGTCCTGGCCCTGCTATAATCATGTAATCACCAGAGCTGCTTGTTGTACAGCATATCTATTGATTTAGACTAACTAACTAACTAAATAAACGGGGTCATTTATCAAACTGGTGTAAAGTAGAACTGGCTTAGTCGCCCACAGCAACCAATCAGATTCCACCTTTCATTTTTGACAGCTTCTTTGGAAAATGAAGGGTGGAATCTGATTGGTTGCTATGGACAACTAAGCCAGTTCTACTTCACACCAGTTTGATAAATGACCCCAAAAGTTTCTATGCTGTGGATAAAACTATTTGTAAAAATATGACAATGTATTACAATCCCACAAAAGGTACTTTTAAAAAAATAAGGACTGTCTTAGTTCTCTAGTGATGATGATCATGATAATATGGGTTATTATAATAAAGTCACGTATATTACTTAATTAGGGGTAGATTTATCAAGACTGGTGCAACCAATCAGATGCCTCCCTTCATTTCTTAAATTTCTCTAGAAAATAAAAGGATCAATCTGAGTCAGGGGTGCACCGAGCCTTTCTGCTGCCTGAAGCAAAAACTGAAATGGCGCCCCTCCCTCTCCAATCATGCCAATTTCTCAATCTAACTCCTTTTACTGTAGCCCATGGCCCTTCGGCTGCCCCGCTCTTGCCCCTACTTGGTGTTGCTTGAAGTGATCGCCTCATCTGGCCTCATTGGTGGTGCACCCCTTATCTGAGTAAGTAAGCCAGTTTTCCACTGTACCAGTTTTGATAAATCTCCCTCTAATTAGTCCATATTCAGAAGGAAAAGTGAGCATCTAATATAACTCATCCACAATATGCTGTATTAACTACACCTGACAGCGAATAATTTTATTTCTATACAATGACCTCATTAAGTCAAAATGACATTATCTCTTGAATGTCATGATATCAGTTCTAATGTTGAGTTATGCAAATACTTATCTTTATTCCAGCCTTTTATAGATATTAAATACAGTAACATAATGTTCTCGAGAATACCAGCATAGCTGATCTAATTTGTCACCAATCTAATTAGACTCCATACAATTACTTTTCAAGCAAAGCTATTGCTAAAAAAAATTACAAACTATCCTAAGGCAACGTAGACGTGTAGGACATAGAGTAAAGCACATCCAGAAATGTAACCTGCAGATTTTGGCTTTTTCCCTTCCTTTTCTGGTTGGAGTAAATTGCGCTTTCTCGTCCTATATTTGGGAGGGGGTGGGTTCTTTTTCATGTGACGTCAGAACTGTGCTATGCCCCTCTCCTACAACATACGGTCTCACATAGACATAGGGACACTAAACAAGAGCTTCCCTCGACTCCATATATAGCATTTACTGTTTTATACTAGATGGATTTATGGGTGACTGAGAAGGTTTCTGAACATTTACAAATATCCTGCAAGAAAAGAGGCCAACAGGCTGCTGGAAGCAGTGGCATAACTAGAAATCACTGGGCGCCACGGCAAATTTTTGAACGCCCTCCCCTGCCCCCAAGCAACTTCCTTGCAAACCCCTCCTCCCGTGTAACCCCCACTCCTGTGGCTAGTCAAGATTACTCTCTCAGAAGAGGCCTGGAAGCCGCTCCATTGGTTTCCTACAGGGTCACTGTATACAATGTCATTGTATAATACTATAGAGGGGGCCCTAACAATAAAATCTTTTAATCCTCCTCCTGGATGGGCCCCTTCTGAGTTCGGGTCCAAAAGTAGCGGCTTCTCCTGCTTCCCCTATAGCTACACCCCTGGCTGGAAGGTAAAAAAAGATGCCATGTTCTCCTTTTTTTCATTTTATTTATTCACATGATTTACTGATTTATGCAAAACAGTTATAAATATTAAGCTTTAATTACATCAAACCAGAAAGCCCATAAATGCTGCACCATAAATACCTTTACATTAACCAAATCCTTCAGACTATCCACCATAAGGTTAGACTCGATTAGGTGAAAATATTGGTTCAAATGTATTGTAAAACATAAGGTCCTGGATGCCTGCAGCCACCACTAGGGGGAGCTTACAGCATACTGCCATAAAATGCAGATAAATTCTGCAGCAAATACGAAACGTCATGTGGGTGCGTACACTAATACAGCTCCCACTGAAATCTGTATTCAGAAAGCTTCTAACTTCCCCTAGTGGTTGCTGTAGGAAGTCATAATTTTATCATGCAACCCCAGGGCTGTATCAGCCTACAAATGCTGAAATGCTGTTCACTTGAAGCAATGGCAGAGAGGCAGGTAAGCACGTATTCTTCTCATGAGGGAAAGCAGATCAAAGGGAGGTGTAAAATCAATGTATTGATATACAGATGCTGCCAAGCTAAACTTGATAGTTAACGCGTTAAGTAAAGAATGGAAAGAAAAAGATAACTAACACTTCAATGGCTTTTGTCACAAGATAACCAATATAACACTGTGCCATGTGTTATCACAGTTAAGTTTAGCTTGGCTACATCTGTAAATGGCTGAGTAAACATTAACCGTAGAGGACCCGCGCCGTACATATACGGCGCTGGTGGACGTGACTTAAGCTCCAGCGCTGTAAATGTACGGCCGCCAGATCGGGCTGGTGCAGGAGCTGCACCCGCCCGATCAGCAGCACGGACCCAGCAGCCCTTGCTGGATACGCCGGCATCGGTGAAAACACTGCTGCCGGCGTATTAACCCCTTGTATGCCGCAGTCAAAGCTGACCTCGCCATCAGGTCCCCACGGTGCAGTGACCGGGGCTCGATGGCAGAGAAGGCAGCTGATGCCTTCCATACACATTGGGGCTTGCCTTCTATGGAAGCCTGTGAGATCCAGCCCTTAGGCTGGGTCTCACAGTCAGTCTGTCAGCATAAAAGCTGACGGTAAATGCATTACAATACAGGATGTATTGTAATACATTGCAGAGGGGATCAGACCCCAGAAGTTGTCCCAGAGGGGGACAAAAGTAAAAAGTAAAAAAAAAGTAAAAAAAAGTGTGTTTCATATTAAAGAAAAAAAAAGCCCCTTTCACAAAATAAATTAGACATACTGGGTATTGCTGCGTTCAAAACGACCGGCTCTAAATAAATATCACATGATCCATCACATTTGAAGATGCACCCCTACAGTAGAAACTCCAAAAAGTGACCCCCAACTACGGAATAAGGTGGCAGTTTTGTTGGTAGTATTTTAGAATACATATGATTTTTGGTTGCTCTATATTACACTTTTTGTAAGGCAAGGTAACAAAAAAATAGCTGTTTTGCCATCTGAACGCCGTAGAAAAAATAAAATAAAAACTGTGCTAAAGCAACCATTTTTTTGTCACCTTACATCTAAAAAAGTGCAACACCAAGCGATCAAAAAGGTGTATGCCCCCCAAAATAGTTCCAATGAAACCGTCACCTCATCCCGCAAAAAAATTGCCCCTACATAAAACTTTGGGCAAAAAATAAAAGACTATAGCTAAAAATAACTATAAGCTTTTTTTGTTTCAAAAATGCTTTTATTGTGTTAAAAGTGAAAAAATGTAGACATATTAGGTATCACCGTGTCCATAACAACCAGGTCTGTTAAAATATCACATGACCTAACCCCCTCAGGTGAACAGTGTAAAAAAAAAAAGGTCTCAAAAAAGCCATTTTTTGTTACCTTACATCACAAAAAGTGTAATACCAAGCGATCAAAAAGTCATACGCACCCCAAAATAGTACCAATCAAATATCATCTGATCCTGCAAAAAATGAGAACCTACATAAGACAATCGCCCAAAAGTCTCTCAGAATATGGAGACACTAAAACATGATTTTTTGTTGTTTCAAAAATGCTTTTGTTGTGTAAAACTTAAATTAATAAAAAAAAAGTATACATATGTGTATCGCCGCGTCCGTAACAACCTGCTGTATAAAAATATCACATGACCTAACCCCTCAGGTAAACACTGGAAAAAATAAAAACTGTGTAAAAAAAGCCATTTTTTGTCACCTTACATCATAAAAGGTGTAATACCAGGCGATTGAAAAGTCATTTGCACCCTAGAATAAAACCATTCACACCGTCATCTCATCCCAATAAAAATGAGCCCCTATATAAGACAGTCTCTAAAAAATAAAAAAAACAATGCCTTTCAGAATATGGAGACGCTAAAAAAATTTTTTTTTCAGAAATGCTTTATTATGTAAAACTGAAACAAACAAGCAAAAAAACTAGTCATATTTGGTATTTTCACATTCGTAACAACCGGCTTTATAAAAGTAGTACATGATCTAACCTGCCAGGTGAACATTGTAAAAAACAACAAATAAAAACGCTGCCAAAACAGCTATTTTTTTGTTACCTTGCCTCACAAAAAGTGTAATATAGAGCAACCAAAAATCATATGTACTCTAAAATACTACCAACAAAACTGCCACCTTATTCCGTAGTTTCCAAAATGGGGTCACTTTTTGGAGTTTCTACTGTAGGGGTGCATCTTCAAATGTGACATGGCAACTTAAAATTATCACAGTGAAATCTGCCCTCCAAAAACCCTTTTCTTGTGCGCCCTGCCGTGTGCCCATACAGCAGTTTACAATCACAGATGGGGTGTTTCTGTAAACTACAGAATCAGGGTAATAATTATTGAGTTTTATTTGTCTGTCAACCCTTGCTTTGTTACCGGATTTTTTTTTTATTAAAATGGAAAATCTGTCAAAAAAGTGAAATTCTGAAATCTCATCTACATTTTCCTTTAATTCTTGTGGTACACCTAAAGGGTAAACAAAGTTTCTAACATGTGGTCATTTATGGGTGGTTTCTATTATGTAAGCCCCACAGTGACTTCATAACTGAACTGGGTTTTGGAAAATTTCTGATTCTAAACTTCTAAGCCTTCTAACGTCCCCAAAAAATATAATGGCATTCACAAAATGATCCAAACATAAAGTAGACATATGGGAAATGCAAAGTAATAACTATTTTATCATGTTTGTCCTAAAATCAGAGAAATTGAAATTTGGAAAGTTGCGAATTTTTCAAATATTTTGTTAAATTTGGGATTTTTTTTTTAAATAAAAATGAAAACTATTGACTGAAATTTACTACTATTATGAAGTACAATGTTTCACGAGAAAACATTCACAGAATGGCTTGGATAAGTAAAAGCATTCCAAAGTTATTACCACATAGTGACGAATGTCAGATTTCCAAAAAACGCCTGGTCCTTAAGGTGAAATATGGCAGGGTCCTGAAAGGGTTAACAAACCCATAAAGGATGACCCGCAGGATTGCTTTTGACATGAACATGCATTACACATTTATTCTCTCTCAATTCTGATGTGAATCAGTGTTGTAGCCTAAATAGGTTCTTTAAGGCTAGATTCACATATGTGTCGGATCCGTCATAAAGGAAACAAATGGTGCCTGATTTTCCCCATTGACTATAAAGGGGTTCGTCAGTTATCTGTCAGTGAGCTCAGCATATCAACAGATAAAACAGTGTAGCATACTGCGCTATTTTGTCCGGCCTTTATAATGAAATCTGCAATGGAGTAACCTAAAGGATCCTCTACCGCAGATGTAAGCCTAGAACATGTAGAATTTCTATGAATTGTAGTACAAGACACAGATGTCTGGGATGGTGCTTTCTCCACACATGTGGAGTACTGTGTAGATGAAAAGCCTAGTGTATGTATATATCTGTCTATGGATCTATACACTCATTGACAAAAATGCACCAAGAAGGAGTTGTTGGAATCTAATGAATCTTTCTACATGTGAAGGTAATGATGAGATATGTAAGTAATCACACTATTAGAGAGAAATAATAAATTTATTGGGGAAAACTATACAATTAAAAGGAAGCTCTAGTACACTGTTGGGCCACCTCTAACCTGGATACAAGATGAGGTAGGTTGGGCATGGAGGTATACAGGTTTTGTATAGTATCCTGGGATACATTTGCCCACAGATGTTGTAGCTGGGCCTGTAGATCCTGCATACTCATAGGTTGCCGAAGCTGGCTTCCCAGTTGGTCCCATAAATGCTTGACTGATGATAAATCTGGTGACAGTCAGGCCAAGGAAGTGTTGCAATCCGGTGGAGATATTCCTGGTAATGTTCCAGTCTGTACCAGACCAGGTTTCTCATTCACTACGCCACTGCAAACAAAGGTAACTGTGTCTGATTGTCACATAATTGGCACAATAACACCAAATTTCTATCTGGTCCAGGTAGAGACAGGGGTGTGCAATGATGGTGCCTCCTGGACTGTGGGAGAAGATCGTGCTTGTCGGTGGATCAAATAATCCTCTCTACTGGTGGGCTGTCCGGAACCTGGTTGCCACATGTGCATGCTCTCAAGTAACCACTCCTTTCAAAATCTCCTAGCAGCTACAATAAGTCCGGACGGCCTAGTTGGCCAGCAATGAAGCACCCCCTCTCGAAGTCTTTCAAATGGGCAAAGTGTCTTAAAATGCGTCCCACAGGCACATCTAGCACCAAGAGGTACACCACCCATAATTAGCCTCTGAAAGCCTTTTTATAGGCCAGCAGGGGAAGCACTTTTACACACTCTCATGGCAAGACCCAGTGTCTAATCAGTCCACACCAGTAATCATATACATATCTGCACATGACTATGCTGAGTTTTGCAGCAATCTGGCATTTCAATCTAGGTGCATAATTTTTTTGGGCGTAAAATGCTGCAAAGTAAGAATGCTTTCAAAAACAGAAGTGTCAATAGTTTTTTTTTTAATAAATTAACTAAATGCACAGTACATGAACAAGAGAAATCTAAATCGAATCAATATTTACTGTGACCACCCTTTGCCTTCAAAACAATATATAAATATTGAGATTGATTCATAGTAAAATTATCATAATGCTTGCCAATTTCATTTTAGCTTCTAAAGCTTTTTATACTAATGTATACAAGTATGTATCTCCTATAAAATCTACATGCATCCCTATTTGCATTTCTAACTATCTCAAGGTAAAATAATGTTAATAAATCAATTCAAAATATTGTTTCTTTATATATCCATTTTTAATGCAAGGCCTACGAGCTGAAGTAAACTACCGTATTTTTCGCTTTATAAGATGCACTTTTTTCCCCCAAAAGTGGGGGAAAAATAGCAGTCCGTCTTATAAAGCGATGGTTGACTTTTTTTTACAGAGCTGACACTTATATATCGCCGGCCGCTATGCTGCACAGTGCGGCCGGCGATACATCAGTTACAGTGCGGGAGGGAGGAGGGGCTGGAGGCAATTCACAGCGGGGCCCTATGAAGTCACTGTATTACACCAGGCCCCGCACACAGAAGTCTGTTTGTATGTAAAGTTCTTTAATCCCAAAACAATCGCTATTCTTTTGATAAACTAGCCTAATCACCTGCATTAGTACTCACTATGAATGTAGCGTGCGATCCGGCAGGCGCGTGACCAGAGTCAGTCACTCTCCTGCTTCATTAATGAAGTGGCAGGAGCGTGACTGACTGAGTGACGTCAGTCACGCGCCGGCCGGACAGCACCGCTGCATTCATAGTGAGTACTAATGCAGGTGATTAGGCTAGTTTATCAAAAGGATAGCGATTGATTAAAGAACTTTATATTACAAACAGACTTCTATGCGCGGTGTGGAACACATATAGGGACATATTAATAAAGTACCGTATCTGCTGTGACACATAGGGTCATGAGGGGGGACCAGCATAAGATGCTATATGTATGTCATCCACACATATAGCATGCTGGCCCCCCTCATGGCCCTATGTGTTACAGCACACATCCCTCATAACAGTGCCTAATCCCCAGATTCCCCCACCCCATAACAATGCGTCATCCACAGATCCCCCATAACAGTGCGTCATCCACAGATCCCCCATAACAGTGCGTCATCCACAGATCCCCCATAACAGTGCGTCATCCACAGATCCCCCATAACAGTGTGAGCCACAGATCCCCCATAACAGTGTTAGCCACAGATCCCCCATAACAGTGCGTCATCCACAGATCCCCCATAACAGTGCGTCATCCACAGATCCCCCATAACAGTACATCATCCACAGATCCCCCATAACAGTGCGTCATCCACATATCCCCCATAGCAGTGCATCATCCACAGATCCCCAATAACAGTGTGAGCCACAGATCCCCAATAACAGTGTGAGCCACAGATCCCCAATAACAGTGTGAGCCACAGATCCCCCATAACAGTGTCATCCACAGATCCCCCATAACAGTGCGTCATCCACAGATTCCCCATAACAGTGTCATCCACAGATCCCCCATAACAGTGTCATCCACAGATCCCCCATAACAGTGTCATCCACAGATCCCCCATAACAGTGTCATCCACAGATCCCGCATAACAGTGTCATCTACAGATCCCCAATAACAGTGTCATCCACAGATCCCCCATAACAGTGTCATCCACAGATCCCCCATAACAGTGTCATCATAGATCCCCCATAACAGTGCGTCATCCACAGATCCCCCATAACAGCGTCATCCACAGATCCCCCATAACAGTGTCATCACAGATCCCCCATAACAGTGCGTCATCCACAGATCCCCCATAACAGTGTCATCCACAGATCCCCCATAACAAAGTCATCCCCAGACCACCATTAGTTCAAAATCCACCAAAAGCACACTTTTTGGTTCAAAATATTTTTTTTCTTATTTTCTTCCTCAAAAACCTAGGTGCGTCTTATAATCAGGTGCATCTTATAAAGCGAAAAATACGGTATATTCATCTGAATTACATACTAATTATATATAAAGTGCTATTATTTTTTATATAAATAACAGTGCGTCATCCACAGATCCCCCATAACAGTGCGTCATCCACAGATCCCCCATAACAGTGCGTCATCCACAGATCCCCCATAACAGTGTGAGCCACAGATCCCCCATAACAGTGTTAGCCACAGATCCCCCATAACAGTGCGTCATCCACAGATCCCCCATAACAGTGCGTCATCCACAGATCCTCCATAACAGTACATCATCCACAGATCCCCCATAACAGATCGTCATCCACAGATTCCCCATAGCAGTGCATCATCCACAGATCCCCAATAACAGTGTGAGCCACAGATCCCCAATAACAGTGTGAGCCACAGATCCCCCATAACAGTGTCATCCACAGATCCCCCATAACAGTGTCATCCACAGATCCCCCATAACAGTGTCATCCACAGATCCCCCATAACAGTGCCCTCCACAGATCCCCCCATAACAGTGTCATCCACAGATCCCCCATAACAGTGTCATCCACAGATCCCCCATAACAGTGTCATCCACAGATCCCCCATAACAGTGTCATCCACAGATCCCCCATAACAGTGTCATCCACAGATCCCCCATAACAGTGTCATCATAGAGCCCCCATAACAGTGCGTCATCCACAGATCCCCCATAACAGCGTCATCCACAGATCCCCCATAACAGTGTCATCACAGATCCCCATAACAGTGCGTCATCCACAGATCCCCCATAACAGTGTCATCCACAGATCCCCCATAACAAAGTCATCCCCAGACCACCATTAGTTCAAAATCCACCAAAAGCACACTTTTTGGTTCAAAATATTTTTTTTCTTATTTTCTTCCTCAAAAACCTAGGTGCGTCTTATAATCAGGTGCATCTTATAAAGCGAAAAATACGGTATATTCATCTGAATTACATACTAATTATATATAAAGTGCTATTATTTTTTATATAAATAACAGTGCGTCATCCACAGATCCCCCATAACAGTGCGTCATCCACAGATCCCCCATAACAGTGCGTCATCCACAGATCCCCCATAACAGTGTGAGCCACAGATCCCCCATAACAGTGTTAGCCACAGATCCCCCATAACAGTGCGTCATCCACAGATCCCCCATAACAGTGCGTCATCCACAGATCCTCCATAACAGCGTCATCCACAGATCCCCCATAACAGTGTCATCACAGATCCCCCATAACAGTGCGTCATCCACAGATCCCCCATAACAGTGTCATCCACAGATCCCCCATAACAAAGTCATCCCCAGACCACCATTAGTTCAAAATCCACCAAAAGCACACTTTTTGGTTCAAAATATTTTTTTTATTATTTTCTTCCTCAAAAACCTAGGTGCGTCTTATAATCAGGTGCATCTTATAAAGCGAAAAATACGGTATATTCATCTGAATTACATACTAATTATATATAAAGTGCTATTATTTTTTAAATGAGACTTATCTTCCACCAGCAATACAGTTATCATCTTGCAAGCACCTTTCAAATCATCAGCATAAGCTGAGATAATACATGCGAGGAATGTATGGCTGGAATAGTGGCAGGAGTTTAGATGATATGTATTTCAAAGCATTTACTGGAATAGACAGAAGCTTCAAAATTAGGTGAGTGAAGATTTTATACATGAGTCAGTGCAACCTTTCAAAAAAATAGAAATAAGTAAAATACATAACATGGACCAGCCACAACATCAAAGGGGTTTTACAGATCGAAGCCCAGAACATCATTGTAGCTAAAGTTAAAAAAATAAAAAGGCACTCACCTAAACTAGTTGCTTTGGGGCTCGAACTCAGAAGGAGCCCACCTTGGAGGAGGTCTAAAAGATTTTATTGTCAGGGCCCCCACAATGACATCATATACAGTGACACAGTAGGAAACGGACGGAGAGGCTGCCAGGCCTCATCTGAGAGCGGGATCTTGACTAGCCTCAGGGGTGGGGGTTGTACAGGAGTCAGGAGTTGAGAAGTTTCTGGGAGAGGGTGACCCGTTCAAAAATTTGCAGTGGGGCCTGGTCATTGCTAGTTATGCCACTGCAACCACCTATTCTAATTTTACAAAATATAGCATAAAATATTTGAACATAATAGATATCTCCACGTCCGAAAATGTCTGCAGTATTAAAATATTTGGTTCACCATTTTTTAGTTAGTTTGCCCTTTCCAAAAAAATTAATAAAAAGCAATCATACGTACCCTCAAATGGTACCAATAAAAACAAGAGCTTATCACGCAAAAAACAGCCCTCACACAGCTCTCTAGAAAAAAACATTAAAAAGTTATGGGTGTCTGAATATGGCGATTCAAAGAAAGTTAATTTTTTCAAAGGTTTTTATTTTTGTAAAATTAGTAAAACAAAAACTATACAAATTTGGTATTGCCGTAATTGTGCTGACCCGCAGGATAAGCTTATGTCATTTTTAGTGTATAATGAATGCCATAAAAACAAAACCCCAAAAAACATGGTGGAAATGTACTTTTTTTTAAAAAAAATAATAATAATTCCCTCAACTAAGAATTTTTTTTACCTGTTTTTCAATACAATATAAAGTGAATTAAATAGTGCCATTAAAAAATACAATTTGTCCCACAAAAAAATGTAGCTAAATTTACATTCTAAACCACTCCTGTTTTCTGGTAAGCCATGTCCGTTGTCAAGCTGGGTGTTGAGGCTTTCTCAAGAATTAGATGCTCCAATTTGCACAAAATTGTGGCAAGGTTTACAACACTGTCTAAGTGCTCTTACATTAGTAAATGCGGGCCAATAATTGCTTAAATTCTGGAAGGTATGAACACCACCAGTGCTGAGCTTCCTCCCTTGAGATGCTTCTTCAGGCCTCTCCTGCAGCTGCCTTCAGACCCTCCTTGCTCCTGGGTATTTCTACTTTAAATTTTGTGTGGTCAATTAAAAGCATGCTCAATCAGGTTGAGGTAAGATGACTGACCCAGCCATTGAAGAATATTCAATTTCTTTAAGTTTTTTGTTCTGGTAATAACGATTTTTTGCAAGTGCCCACAGCCAGCTTCCTGATACAGAAGAGTCATACTTACCCGCTCCCTGCCACTCTGGTCCTCCGCACTGCTGCTGTTTTCTTTAACTTTAATGATTGGCTTCACTGGTGACCTGCTGCTTGTGGCCACCTCATTGCTGAAGCCAGCCATTGGCTGGACAGGTGCATGTGACTGTGTCCATGGACCACCAGATGTAAACAGTGTGGGGACTGGAAGATGGAGACAGCAGAGGTAAAGCGGAGGACTGAAGTGGCGTAGAGCAGGTAAGTATGACTCTTGTGTTTCAGGAGCAGGGACTTGCTAAAAGAACATTATTACCAGAAAACCCTTTCACAAAACTGTTCGGTTTATTTTTTTTGGTATGTTTTGGGTCATTATCCATAGAAAACTCCTTTCAGAAGCTCTTAAGTTACATTTTCTGATATGTTTTGGGTCATTATCCATAGAAAACCCCATTCAGAAGCTCTTAGGTTGCATTTTGGGTATGTTTTGGGTCATCACTCAACAAGCATGGCTCTTGAAATCCAATAATAAAAAAAAAATAAAAAAATAATTGCTTGGTCCTAAAGGTTCACTGCATATGCGGTATTAGGAGGTTACATGAATATAATTTACATATACAGTATATGGTAAAGGTCCACGTATCAGTGCACACGGGCATCAGCCATTTGCAGCATTATTTTCACAGATATTCACATAAGGGTCTTTATAATAAATCTTGCTAATAAGGCCGAACACAATGATCATAAGCTATATGCAATCAGTATCTGACAGAACAGACGTATTCTAATGCATCCAGTAAGTAATTGCTGTATGGATAAAATGGTCTATAAAGATCTATTAAAACGCGTCGGGCTCATTTGTGATAAGTATAGATTTTCTATTACACTCTGGTCCCTGTAAATGGAGAGGATGGCCGTCTTTATCGCTTTGCAGCAGCATAATCGCTTGCTGAGGTTTGTTTTGTCATTTTCTGCAGGAGGAGGTCAGCAAACAAAAAGAAATAAGGAATTGTGATGCAGCTCCAGACGACTGCAGGAAAATACGATTTATCAGGAGACAGGTGAGAATTAATTCCATATCCATCCGCTTTGAAATATAGTGTGCATCTGAATATGTTAGCCAAGTTAGTCTAAACGGATGTAGAAAACAGGATACAAGATGCACCCATCAGATAAACACAGTCGAGGGAGCTACACTGGTCAGAACTCAATTTTACGAGATTTATAGCTCAGCTCCAATCACTTTATTTCACTCATTTGTACGAATTCAACATATTCTGTAGAGTTGTATGGAAAATGTAATCATTCATACCAGTTCTATATACACAGTGTGGTCTTCGTACACAGGGGAAGGCTTTAAGGGATTGTCTAATCATTGGGACCACCACAGTGGTCCCCGAGTCCCCTGCATGAACGGGCACTATTGCACATGGTTGACACTGCTCCATTCACTTCTGCTGGTGATAGACAAGCAGTGGACTCAGCAGACCCCAGTGAATCGACAGTAATCATGCATGCGCGATACCACGCTATTTACATGGGGGACTCCATTTTCCTGATCGGTGTGGGTCCAAGCAGTCAGACCCCCAGCAATTATGTACTTCCTATCCTGTGGGTACCTGATAAAAGTTGCTCATGGGTCATGCCCTTTAAAGGAGTTTTCCTCTGAAATATATTCTACAGGTTTTAGACCAGCACCTGCATCTGAATACATTTGTAATTGCATGTAATTAAACATTCTGTGAAGCCTCTAAATTAGTCAATAAAATCTATCTGTGTAGCGCCACCTGCAGCTTGCTCTTTTCATTACTTCTCTGTCCGCCCCGCTGAGATGAATGCACATGCTTAGTTCCTTCCTTGAACTGTTTCTTCCTTGAGACTGTCATGTACTATATGATGGTTATCACATGTATACAGCACTCCTATCTTTCCTTGGTTCTGGGTGCACGTCTCCCAGGCATGGTAAAATGTACTATATGATGTCTGATTTTCATTTTTCATATTAATTATGGGATAACCCTTTTAAGAACGTGTGACCAGTGCAGTGCCATAGGTTCCTCAGCAACTACTGTTGAAAGGAGATCCACAGAACAGATGTCCTGTTAATTAAGGCTTATGTCCACCAAGAATCATTCATTAACTGTATAGCAGTATTATTTAGCTATGGTTTAGTTATTTGGTTACTGTATGCTAGTATTATTTGAGCACTGTATGGTGCTATTTATTCACTGTGTAGCACTGCTTACATAGGCACGATACAGTATATTGTATATAGTGTGACACTGTATCAGGAAACTGTATGGAAGTATTATTTATGACACTGTAACACCACTTCCACAGCCAGTGCATTAACATTTGTAAGCCAAAGCAGGAGTGGAACGAACATAGAGAAAAATCATTCTGGAAAGATAGGCACCTTTTCCGCACTTGAACCCACTCCTCTTTTTGTTTCATAAATACCAATGCAAAATGTTGACCAAGATAATGACTGCATATCAGAACCATATGGAGGAAGCAGATGCTTCACATGAGCACAATACGAAGTTGTCACCCACATTGCTAAGCGGTGGCACAACATATTAGGGTTGTACTTAGGGAGTGGAAAGGTTATTCCCTACAGGGCTTGAAAAGCTCTCTAATCAATAGTAATAAGAGAATATTAGTTTTTACTGGAGTTCCCCTTTAAGTATTTTTACAAAATAACTGTAGTCATTAAAAAAAAATCTAATCTGATAGATATGTTATCAATGATTGGAATATTTTATCCTGGAACAGCTGTGACCACAAGCCCCAGTGCTGATGTGTACTTTGCATCTGAGATACTCAGTATTCACTGGTAGACTTCATCCCAGCTGCCTGGAGCGGTATGGGATGTGGTGATGAGAGAGGCTTCTACATTTCACAATGAGGTTAATAACAGCCTGTATGTGCATCTGTTGGAGAACTCCATAGTAGATGTAATGAGTCTGGCACCATGTTATTCAGCTTCCCTCGAAACACACTGTTGAGTCAAGATATCAAATAGAAATACTTGCCTGGAGTTTGCTGCCATCAAAGTTATTGCCCCCCAGGTCCCATCAAATTGTCATTTTATAATGGACTATTTCTAGGTCTTTGTTTTACTTGGCTCCTTATTATGTATTTCATGATTTTTAATGTGCTTTTAAATAACTATGTCAAAAGACATCTGACTGTAGAATTGTTACTATAGTATATTCTGAAAGCTGCTTAAAGGGAAACATTATTCTTGGTCCAAAATGAGCTGAAAAAATATCACTCAAATCTCAAAACATAAAATGGAATGGTTCCCCTGTGCTCATTCACATTAAAAACCTTTAGGAGCAGATGAAACTTAAAGGGAGTCGTTCACTCCCATATGGCCATATAGAGTGTTTACGCCGCCCAATAGCACAGATATAGAAGAATGTAAGGGTACCTTTATCTTTGTCTTCATACTTGAAGTAGGTGTAAAAACAAAGTTTAATCCTTATGCAAATGAGCTCTTGAAGGTGCCCAGGGGCGGCGCTTACTGTATGAGAGCCCAGGCTGCGCTGCCTTTTTTTAACGTTTCCCTGCCCAGCCTGTGCTTCTACCCGCCCTCCTATTCGCTTGTTTCAACCTACAGTCCGGCCGAGCATGCGCACTGCGATGCCTATTGTGGGCATGGCATTGCTTTAATTAATGCGCATGCGCCGGCGAATGGAGCGAAACCAGCCGCAAGGCGCATGTCGCCAGGCACATGCGCATTAATTAAAGCAATGATCCCGGCCCGATGAAGCAGTGCGCAGGCGCGGGATCTCGGCCGGACTGTAGGTTGAAACAAGGGAATAGGAGGGTGGATATAAGCACAGGCTGGGCGGGGAAATGTTCAAAAAAGGCAGCGCAGCCTGGGCTCACATACAGTAAGCGCTGCTCCTGGGCACCTTCAAGAGCTCAATTGCATAAGGATTATACTTCGTTTTTACATCTTCTTCAAGTATGAAGAAAATGATAAAGGTACTCCTTCCATTCTTCTATATCTGTGCTATTGGGCGGCGTAAACACTCTATATAGCCATATGGGGGTGAAAGACTCCCTTTAAGGATCTCATGAAGGATAGTTTGGTTCTTGGAGAACACAGGCTGTGTAAAGTAATCACAACATCTATTTCTATCCTTTTCTATAGATCTGTGTTTTGTAATGTAGCTTCAAGATAGAGATTGCTTCTCAGATTTGCCAAAATCTACTAATAATCTCACTTGGTCAAAACAAGGAGTTTTATGGTCTAACCCTGGGTTCAGACCTAACCCTAAGTTCACACCTGAGCGTTTTACAGCGCGTTCAAACGCGCTGTAAAACGCTCAACACATGAAAACCAATGCTTTCCTATGGCCCTGGTTCTCACTTGAGCGTTTTACAGCGTGTTTAAACGCGCTGTAAAACGCCCAACGCATAAACAAGTACTTGAGCTTTTTTTGGGGCGTTTGTCGCGCGTTTTGTGATTGACACCACAGTAGTCAATCACAAGAACGCGCGTACGAATGCGCGTTTCCTATTTGCAAAAATGGAATACGCGCGTCAAAAACGCTCAGGTGTGAACTTAGGGTTAAGACGTGCTTTGCTGGAGCTGTATTACCTGGACAACCAAGTTCCAAATGGGGACCACCTATGAAACCACCCACTAACAGATGTCCTAGATGGAGAAAGCTGTGGGTAACCATAAATTTCCCCCGCAGCAGAAATGTAGCATTATACTGTACACAATAAAACATGGGGGATTGCATGATAAATGGTCATGTGGAGACCTCCAGAGCAGGAGATAACCTGCAGAGTAGCTGCCTCCGCTGGCTTATAAAGAAGGAGACCCCAAATAATGGCATTTATTTGACTTAAGTATATTAAAAAAGCCCTTATTTTGCAACCAGTCCATCCATGCCTATCAATCTTCTTGGCTTAGATGCTGTAGGAGCAAAAATAGTGGATGGTATAGGAATGTCTTAGATTGTTCTTTTCACCAATGTAAATTTTGGTATACCATACTTAGACACCAGTTCCATACCTTCAATG
The DNA here is from genome assembly GCA_033119425.1 of Bufotes viridis. Classification (NCBI taxonomy): domain Eukaryota; kingdom Metazoa; phylum Chordata; class Amphibia; order Anura; family Bufonidae; genus Bufotes; species Bufotes viridis. The sequence continues at coordinate 247,837,573 of CM065592.1, read as the reverse complement.
GAAGCAGACCACACTACTACTTTGGGGCTGATGCTGAATTCCTTCTGTTTCCGATCTGAAAATACTGCATGTACTTTCATGCAGCCTCCACTAGGGGGAACTCAGTGCAGAGAGATAATTGCAGCTTCTATTGGAGACAATGGTAACTGTATACACTCCTATGCACTGAGTTTCCTTAGTGGTAGGTGCAGGCAGACAGCTTTAGACTATGTGAAGTGAAGCAGTAAATTGTATCCATATGCCAGTTGTCTGCTGTAAATACATTAAGGGTCTTAGTTATGAGCATGGAGGGTCTTAGTTATGAGGAAATATTAAAAAAATTTAAATGTATTTAGTCTTTAGAAGAGGCGTCTAAGGGGGGACATGATCAACCTATACAAATTATATAACTGGGCCATACAAAAAATACGGTGAAAAACTTCCATATAAAATGCCCTCAAAAAACAAGGGGGCACTGCCTCCGACTTGAGAAGAAAAAGTTAAGTCTCCAGAAGCGTCAAAACTTCTTTACTGTAAGAACTGTTGGGGTCATTTATCAAACTGGTGAAAAGTAGAACTGGTTAGTTGCCCATAGCAACCAATCACCTTTCATTTCTCACAGCTCCTTTGGCAAATGAAAGGTGGAATCTGATTGGTTGCTATGGACAATTAAGCCAGTTGTACTTTACACCAGTTTGATAAATGCTGCCATGTGAGTCCGTGGAATAGTCTACCTCTGGACGTGGTCACAGCAGGAACAGTGGACAGTTATACATAAATTCTTAAAAGTAAAGGACATTAATGCTTATGAAAATGTGTAGAAATCTCACTCCCTTTTCTAAAATTTGCGTCCTCTCCTATCCCTTGGTTGAACTTGATGGACTTATGTCTTTTTTTTAAACATATTACCTGTGTAATATGCTGTTCAGAATGGGCGCCATATTTTTGAAGCACCTGTTCAACTTTTTCTGACATAGAATTCATATAAAGTGGGCAAAAAAACAAAACAACACAAGTCCGGGACGTGCTTTGTGTTCTGCGTTGCCTGGAAGCGTACTGGAAAACTGATGAGACAAGGGGGCCCATACTAAATTTTGCTATGGATCCCTATGAGATCTGTGAACACCCTGATCCAACTCTTTGTTACAATACCTTACATCACTGCAGTAAAAAGCTGCTCTGCATCGAAACCACTTCCAAGATGGTCTTTCATTTCAAAAATCTCACATGGGACCTAATGTTCAGCGCAATAATAAACTCAGTTCTTGCGGCCACACTTCAGTAGTGAACTGAACAGCCTTGTAATTAAGTAAAACAATCTAAAATTGACTTAACCTAATTCAGTAATTTCTGTAAAAGAACCTTCACCATGTAGAAGCTGTATTTTTCCTTATATAATTTTTCTTTCATTTTATCAGCAAGTCTAAGGCCTCTTTCACACTTGCGTTGTGAGGATCCGGCGTGCCCACTGGATCCGTCACAGCGCAAGACAACTGAAAGCATTTGAAGACTGATCAGTCTTCAAAATGCTTTCAGTGTTACCATGGCAGCCAGGACGCTACTAAAGTCCTGGTTGCCATAGTAAGTAGTGGGGAGCCAGGGAAGCAGATACTTACAGTCCGTGCGGCTCCCGGGCGCTCCACAATGACGTCAGAGCGCCTCACGCGCATGGATCACGTGATCCATGCGATCATGTGATCCATTCTCATGGGGCGCTCTGACGCCATTGTGGAGCGCCGGGACTCGGAGCCGCACGGATGGTAAGTATGCTTCTCCCTGCCTCCCCACTACACTTTTACCATGGCAGCCGGGACTTTAGCGCCCTGGCTGCCATGGTAACCATTCACAAAAGCTAAACGCCGGATCCGGCGATGCGCCAAACGACGTTTAGCTTAAAGCTGGATCCGGATTAATGCATTTCAATGGGCATTAATTCCGATCCGGCGCTACGGCATGTCTTCGGATTTTTGGACAGAGACAAATCCGCAGCATGCTGCGGTTCTGTCAATGTCCAAAAACGCTCACATACTGAACGGAAGACATCCTGATGCATCCTGAACGGATTTCTTTCCATTCAGAATGCATTAGGATAACCCTGATCAGTATCTTTCCGTCCTAGAGCCCCGAGGACGGATCTCTAGGACGGAAAGCAAAAGCGCAAGTGTGAAAGAGCCCTAAACTAGGTCTTAGGGTATGTTCACAGAATGGATTTTGAGAATTTATCGCAGAATCCACAAATGTTTTTTCAGCGCATTTTCTCATGCTGTTATGGATGCTTTTTTGGCACATTTTTTTTAACTGATGGGTGTTTACTTCAATACAAAACTGCATTTTCAGCTTGTGGTTTATGGCACGGATCTTCACCAAAGACGTACAGAGCTGTTTTTTTTAATGCTTCCCCTTTATTTCAATGGGAGATTCAGTGATTACTCTGCCCCAAGATAAGGCATGCTGCTTCATTTTATCATATGGAAAAAAAATGAGTGCTGTTTCCCATTGAATAGAAAGGGAGACTGTTTTGAGGTGTTTGTTGGAGCTGATTTTGAGGTGGAAGAAGTATACTGTACATCCTTCCTTTATAGTTACCATACCTGCAGTTCTGGTTTTGGCAAAAAAAAAAACGTAAACTTGAAAAACTGCCACAAATTCTGTGGCTTGTTTAGGCCCCTTTCACACGGGCGAGTTTTCCGCGCGGGTGCAATGCGTGAGGAGGACGCATTGCACCCGCACTGAATCCGGACCCATTCATTTCTATGGGGCTGTGCACATGAGCGGTGATTTTCACGCATCACTTCTGCGCTGCGTGAAAATCGCAGCATGTTCTATATTCTGCGCTTTTCACGCAACGCAGGCCCCATAGAAGTGAATGGGGATGCGGAAAATCGCAAGCATCCGCAACCGCGCGGATGCGCTGCGATTTTCCCGCATTGTTGCTTAGCAACGGGACTCAATTCTATTATTTCCCTTATAACATGGTTATAAGGGGAAATAATAGCATTCTTAATAAAGAATGCTGTGTAAAATGAAGAGGAAGGGTTAAAAATAATAAAGTTAACTTACCTTAGCCACTTGATCGCGTAGTCGCGATCTGTCCTCTCTTTCCCTGCAGCATCGATGATCTAAAGGACCTGTGATGACGTCACATCACATGGCTCATCACTGCTCCATCACTATGGTGATGGAGCATGTGATTGGTCCATGTGACCATGTGACATCATCCAAGGTCCTTAATCACTATCCTCAGGCTGTGGCTAGTGCTTATGATCTTGGATGATGTCACGTGGTCACATGGACCAATCACATGCTCCATCACCATAGTGATGGAGCAGGTGATTGGGCCATGTGATGCTGTGACATCATTACAGGTCCTTTTCATCTTTCAAGCTAACGGAGAGGAGGCCGGGCTTCGCGATCAAATGGAACAGGTAAGTTATGATTAGTTTATTATTTTTAACCCATTCTGCACCTGTTTAAACATTAGGAGATGGTTAAGGGTATTATTTTACATTATAACTATGTTATAATGTGAAATAATACCAGCGGGACATTTCTGACTCCAAACATGCACTTCTGTGAAGAAGTGCAGGTTCGGGTCTGGGTACCAAAAGTGCCGATTTTTCTCCCGCGCGTGCAAAACGCATGACAGCGCTTTGCACTCGCAGGGAAAAATCGCGGCGATTCCCGCAACGCACCCGCACTGTTTGACGGAGTGCACCTGCAACGCCCGTCTGAAAGAGGCCTTATACTTTCTTTGAGAAGACCACTCCCGTATCCAGACCAGCTTTCCTGTCACAAATCTTCAGGTCTAACATATATTAATTATACTGGCCATCATGGCTCCCCAATCTCGTTACATGCAGCCATTTGGTCACTGGGAGAGAGGCACTCCCAGGAAAAAATATTTAGACGGTCGCAACTGATGGCACCTGAAGGGTTAAAAATCCCTGATCAGAGTAAAACAGCAGTCACCTGCCAGTTATGGCTTCTGACTCAAAACCTCTCGTACATGTACTGTGGTGTTGGGAAGGGGTTAAAGTTTTTTTTTTTTAAGTATAAAATGTTCCCTCATGTGCCAGGCACCCCACATGGAATATACTTACCCCGGTTCCTGCTCCCGGTGGCGCTAGGAAGGCTTGTCCCTGTCCCCGCCTGCCATTGGCTGCTCCCCCCGACACCGGATGTTTTCATCCGTGTGCAGGGAAAAGCAGCAGTGGCGGTGCGGGGACCAGGAGAGGTGCGGGGACCGCGGTATGTATTATTCCATGTGGGGTGCCCGGCACATGAGGGGACATTTTGTACTCTTGGAGAACCTCTTTACAGGTTATCCAAAGTCACGTATTATCATTGATTTGCCGGCTTGTATTTAGTATAATGCACACTGTCTGAGAGGCTCAGACATCGCAAAGGAAAAATAAATTCATAATTTCATTACGTACTCACTTTACTTTGTCCTTTGAGTGAGAGAAATTATAGTACTGTAATAAAACCTTATTTATACCCATAATTCCACCATCTGTTCTTCTCTGGATATGAAAATTGACTTAACCTAATTCAGTAATTTCTGTAAAAGAACCTTCACCATGTAGAAGCTGTATTTTTCCTTATATAATTTTTCTTTCATTTTATCAGCAAGTCTAAGGCCTCTTTCACACTTGCGTTGTGAGGATCCGGCGTGCCCACTGGATCCGTCACAGCGCAAGACAACTGAAAGCATTTGAAGACTGATCAGTCTTCAAAATGCTTTCAGTGTTACCATGGCAGCCAGGACGCTACTAAAGTCCTGGTTGCCATAGTAAGTAGTGGGGAGCCAGGGAAGCAGATACTTACAGTCCGTGCGGCTCCCGGGGCGCTCCACAATGACGTCAGAGCGCCCTACGCGCATGGATCACGTGATCCATGCGATCATGTGATCCATTCTCATGGGGCGCTCTGACGTCATTGTGGAGCGCCCGGGACTCGGGAGCCGCACGGATGGTAAATATGCTTCTCCCCTGCCTCCCCACTACACTTTACCCTGGCAGCCGGGACTTTAGCGTCCTGGCTGCCATGGTAACCATTCACAAAAGCTAAACGCCGGATCCGGCGATGCGCCGAAACGACGTTTAGCTTAAAGCTGGATCCGGATTAATGCATTTCAATGGGCATTAATTCCGGATCCGGCGCCACGGCATGTCTTCCGGATTTTTGGACAGAGACAAATCCGTAGCATGCTGCGGTTCTGTCAATGTCCAAAAAACGTTCACATACTGAACGGAAGACATCCTGATGCATCCTGAACGGATTTCTTTCCATTCAAAATGCATTAGGATAACCCTGATCAGTATCTTTCCGTCCTAGAGCCCCGAGGACGGATCTCTAGGACGGAAAGCAAAAGCGCAAGTGTGAAAGAGCCCTAAACTAGGTCTTAGGGTATGTTCACAGAATGGATTTTGAGAATTTATCGCAGAATCCACAAATGTTTTTTCAGCGCATTTTCTCATGCTGTTATGGATGCTTTTTTGGCACATTTTTTTTAACTGATGGGTGTTTACTTCAATACAAAACTGCATTTTCAGCTTGTGGTTTATGGCACGGATCTTCACCAAAGACGTACAGAGCTGTTTTTAATGCTTCCCTTTATTTCAATGGGAGATTCAGTGATTACTCTGCCCCAAGATAAGGCATGCTGCTTCATTTTATCATATGGAAAAAAATGAGTGCTGTTTCCCATTGAATAGAAAGGGAGACTGTTTTGAGGTGTTTGTTGGAGCTGATTTTGAGGTGGAAGAAGTATACTGTACATCCTTCCTTTATAGTTACCATACCTTTGGAATGCAGTTCTGGTTTTGGCTAAAAAAAGTTAACTTGAAAAACTGCCACAAATTCTGTGGCTTGTTTAGCCCCTTCACACGGGCGAGTTACGCGGGTGCAATGCGTGAGGAGGACGATTGCACCCGCACTGAATCCGGACCCATTCATTTCTATGGGGCTGTGCACATGAGCGGTGATTTTCACGCATCACTTCTGCGCTGCGTGAAAATCGCAGCATGTTCTATATTCTGCGTTTTCACGCAACGCAGGCCCCATAGAAGTGAATGGGGATGCGGAAAATCGCAAGCATCCGCAACCAAGTGCGGATGCGTTGCGATTTTCCCGCATTGTTGCTTAGCAACGGGACCCAATCTCTATTATTTCCCTTATAACATGGTTATAAGGGAAATAATAGCATTCTTAATAAAGAATGCTGTGTAAAATGAAGAGGAAGGGTTAAAAATAATAAAAGTTAACTTACCTTAGCCACTTGATCGCGTAGTCGCGATCTGTCCTCTCTTTCCCTGCAGCATCGATGATCTAAAGGACCTGTGATGACGTCACATCACATGGCTCATCACCTGCTCCATCACTATGGTGATGGAGCATGTGATTGGTCCATGTGACCATGTGACATCATCCAAGGTCCTTAATCACTATCCTCAGGCTGTGGCTAGTGCTTATGGATCTTGGATGATGTCACGTGGTCACATGGACCAATCACATGCTCCATCACCATAGTGATGGAGCAGGTGATTGGGCCATGTGATGCTGTGACATCATTACAGGTCCTTTTCATCTTTCAAGCTAACGGAGAGGAGGCCGGGCTTCGCGATCAAATGGAACAGGTAAGTTATGATTAGTTTATTATTTTTAACCCATTCTGCACCTGTTTAAACATTAGGGAGATGGCTAGGGTATTATTTTACATTATAACTATGTTATAATGTGAAATAATACCAGCGGGATAATTTCTGACCCAAACATGCACTTCTGTGAAGAAGTGCAGGTTCGGTCTGGGTACTAAAGTGCCGATTTTCTCCGCGCGTGCAAAACGCATGACAGCGCTTTGCACTCGCAGGGAAAAATCGCGGCGATTCCCGCAACGCACCCGCACTGTTTGACGGAGTGCACCTGCAACGCCCGGCCTGAAAGAGGCCTTATACTTTCTTTGAGAAAACCACTCCCGTATCCAGACCAGCTTTCCTGTCACAAATCTTCAGGTCTAACATATATTAATTATACTGGCCATCATGGCTCCCCAATCTCGTTACATGCAGCCATTTGGTCACTGGGAGAGAGGAACTTTTTTTTAAAGTATAAAATGTTCCCTCATGTGCCAGGCACCCCACATGGAATATACTTACCCCGGTCCCTGCTCCCGGTGGCACTAGGAAGGGTCGTCCCTGTCCCCGCCTGCCATTGGCTGCTCCCCCCGACACCGGATGTTTTCATCCGTGTGCAGGAAAAAGCAGCAGTGGCGGTGCGGGGACCAGGAGAGGCGCGGGGACCGCGGTAAGTATATTCCATGTGGGGTGCCCGGCACATGAGGGGACATTTTGTACTCTTGGAGAACCCCTTTAAGGTTATCCAAAGTCATGTATTATCATTGATTTGCCCGCTTGTATTTAGTATAATGCACACTGTCTGAGAGGCTCAGACATCGCAAAGGAAAAATAAATTCATAATTTCATTACGTACTACTTTACTTTGTCCTTTTGAGTGGAGAGAAATTATAGTACTGTAATAAAACCTTATTTATACCCATAATTCCACCATCTGTTCTTCTCTGGATATGAAAATTGACTGTTAGAGAGATTTGCAAGAAAAAGTAAGTGAACTCTTTGGAATGACCTGGATTCCTGTGAATGTGGTCTGGTTGTTATCTAAGTCACGAATATAGACAAACACAATCTAAGTAAATTACTAACACATGAACAGTTGTACTTTTATTGAATAAACATCCACAGTGCAGGGATTAAAAAGCAAGTAAACCTCTGCGGTAATGACTTCTCCAGGAGATAATTGGAAACTGGTATTTCAGTTAAGGAGATGAGATTGGAAGTGCGAGTTCACAGGTGCTTTGCCCCTTAATAGAGCCACATGGAGCCGGGTTACTGTCAAATCTGTTCTTCTCATGGGTGAACCATGCCTCGGTGCAAACAATTTTCAGAAGACATGAAACAGAGATGCATAAAATGCTACAAATGAATTATTAAATATCTGGGTGTATATTCATTCATGGTTAGACAAATTATCTATCGATGGAGAAACTATTGCTGCTCTCCCTAAAAGTGGGCATCCTGTTTAGAGCAATCCAATGGGCCATTCTGGAAGAGGTGAGAAAAAAGGTAACAGCGAAAGATCTATAGAGCTTTCTACAAACTTCAAAAACTTGTATCTAAGTGTCCACGATTAGAAAAACAGTGAACAATGATAATGTTTATAGAAGGACACCAGAAAGGTAGCCACTGCTGTAAAGTCTGTCCACCTGGATTGGAAAATGTTCTACGGACAGATGAGACAAAAATTGAACTTTTCAGCACAAACTAACAAATCTATGTTTTGTAGAAAAAAAAACTGCACACCAACAACAAAACCTCATCCCAAATGTGAAGCATGCTGGAGGGAGCATCGTGGTTTAGGGCTGCTCTACTGCCTCATGGCCTGGACACACTGTGATTATCGAGGAAACATTGAGTTCTGAAGTGTATTAAGGCATTTTATAGGAGAACGTAACAACAGCAGTCCATGACCTAAAGCCAAAGAGACATTGTGACAGAAGGCACAAAGTACACAAGTAAATCAACCAAAGAATGGTTGAAAAATAAGTAGATTTGTGTTTTGGATTGCCCAAGTCATAGTCTTGACATTAACCCAACTGAGGGCTGTGCACGCAAGGCATCCCCTAAATACTGTTGAACTGAAACACGGAGGAATGGTCCCAAATTCCTCATCAACATTGTACAAATCTTATTTGCAGCTACACAAAATATTTGCTGGAGATGATTGCTGCTAAAAGGGGATCTTCAGGCTATCAGGTTCCTTTAGGCTAGATTCACACTAGCATTAAAATCATGTGGCAGGTTATTCCAGCATAGGAACAGCCTGCCGGAGTTCATCATAGCCGGATACTGTCCTTCCCTGCCAGAGCCCATTGACTATAATGGAACCTGGTGGGAATTCGGCCTGTTTCTGGCATTAGTGCCCAGATTTAGACGGACAAAAAACAGTGCTCTGCCCTTTCTGGCTTCCAGATATGATGAACTCCAGCATGGTTTTAACTCTAGTGTGAAACTAGCTTACTTTTCTCCCTGCACTGTGGAGGTTTACTCAATGAGATTGATAAAGGTCATGAACAGTACAATTGTTTGGGTTTGGGTGTTATTACTGGAGTTAGGCTGTGCTTGTCCTCAGTTGTGATTTGGATAACATTTTATTAGTGTTCACTTACTTTTTCCTTTCAAATGTAAAGAGAAGACAGATAGATGTTTGAGATAGCTGTTTGAGAAGGCACCGACACTCCTGTGTGCACCGCAGCCTTCTCTGTGCTTACCAAGCATAGTGCCGTACATTGTATAGCGGCTGTGCTTGGTATCACGCTCAGCCCCTTTCACTTCAATGTGGCTGAGTGTGATACCAAGTACAGCCAATATACAATTTATGGTACTGTGCTTGCTAAGCTGCGAGAAGACAGGAGTGACGGTGCCTTCTCGAACAGCTGATCGGAGGGGTTCTGGGTGTCGGATGCCTACTGATCAGATATTGATGATCTATCCTGAGGATAGGTCATCAGTAGTAAAATCCTGGAAAACCCCTTTAATAAATGATTCATTTATATACAAATATAAAATATTGGAATATCCAATTTAAAAATAATTATTAGTGGAAACATTTTTGACCCAGACAATCCCGCCCCAAAAAATTTGCTTTAAATTAGTGTCAACAAAGAACTTAGAGCACATTATGACACAATTTATCTGCTTTTGTGTTCTGGAGTGGAAGTGAAGCCTATGTGCATCAAACAGGGGGATATTTCCTGGCTGTGAAAGGCTCACGCTGAGTTAATTGAGGAACAGTGTTCTATCAACTAGTATTGCTTAGAACAGATGCCTGGCCTCACATTACCATGGAGCTGGCATTTCATTCTCACATTTTATGAGGTTTGATTAGTAAAATTCTCAATTGCTGCATCCCATTATCTCAGCTTAATCTTCAATGTGAGACCATAATGCTGAAATGCGTTGGCCGTTGGGTCTGACTGTATACCAGAAAGATGTGTGGGATCATGAACATCGCGCTGCATTATTTACTAATGAAATTGCTCAGCAGAACAAATAGTGAATAGGTCTTATGGGTTTTTCCCACTGTGAGGATAAAGCACAGTAAAATCACAAAAAACACCTAGGCATTTTATCGCCAGAGGACAATGGAGACTGTAAATCAGAAATACTGCGCTCTGGTTGTCTCTTTCACTTTACTTTGTTACCATAAATCAGCTTCACAGAGAATATCTGCTGACAGCACTAATTCCATTTATATAGTGATCTACTAAGTCTCCACAACACGTTTGATGTAATTATGATATATAAATGGTCATTCTTTCAGACTGCAGGATGAATTAGTGCAGATAGCATTATTGAACTCAATACACAGAAATAACCATTTGTCACACTGTATGGTTAGCCATTGATTTATTTGATAATCTATTTTATTTCTGGCAATAACACCATTTGCTGCTATTGATTGACTATGCTGAGATAATGACAGTCTGCTAATGGTTGCTGAGACTCTAAGGCCCCTTTCACAAGAGCGTGACGGATTGGCTCCGGATGCGTTCAGGATGTGTTCAGTGAAACTCGCACCATTTTGCAAGCAAGTTGGCTTATGCCGAGATTTAAACATTTGTCTAATCGTTGGAGGTCCAATCACTGGAACTGTCACTGATAATGAGAATGGATGTCCTGTGTCCCCCTATATGAACGGAATGGGTTTGCTTGTGCACTATTGCGCTATTCTCCTCTACTTCGGAGACAGCCTAATGGTACACCCTATTCAGAAGCGTAGCTAATGGCTCATGGGCCCTGGTGCAAGAGTTCAGCTTGGGCCCCCCTTTCCTCAGTGCTTTGTGTGTCTTCTTATGCAGCACAGGGTCTTTGGGCCCCCTCAGGCTCCTGGGCCCGGTAGCGACTGCTACCTCTGCACCCCCTATAGCTACGCCCATGACCCTATTTAATTGCTACATAGTATACTAAGAGGTCTGCACTGCTATCAGAAAACAGCACCAAAATATAAAGTATTGTATCATTTGGTTCATAACAGCAGAGGCAGAATACAATGGTCTCATTGGTCATTCGTATTCATGAGGACCTCTCCCACTTTTCTTCATCCACTGTGTTCCTTAACTTTTCTCTAGGCTGGACATGTTCTGATATTTATTTCTTAAAGGGGTTGTGCAGGCAGTATATATTAATGTTCTATCCTGAGGATAGGTCATCATTATCTGATCAGTGGGGGTCCAACACCCAACACCCCCGCCGATCAGCTGTTTGAAGAGGAAGCGGTGCTGCATGCGAGAGCTGCTTCCTCTTTATTACACTGCGCATCGTCTCCCTTGCAGCGGCGGCACAGTGTAAGTACAAGTACTTGTAATTATACTGCGGCACCAAAAGGTAGTGTAATGAAGAGGAAGCAGCACTCACATGGAGCGCCACTTCCACTTCAAACAGCTGATCAGTTGAGATGCCTGGTATTGTGAGGATAGAATATCAATATATACCGCCATGCACAACTCCTTTAAATTTCCTCTAGGCTGGACATCTTCTGATATGTGTGTCACAAGATAACCATCTTTTCTAAACAAAGTGATTTCACAATATTTGTGACATGATGTGTCTATCGTATTTGTGTCTATGTGTGACCATCCACTGATTATATTTGGAATTGCGTACCTATATTGAATTGGTTTCATGAGAAATTGGAGTCCTTAAAGGGGTTCTCCAAGAATGATTTAAAATGACCGCAAGCAACTTGTCCTAGAACGTGAGCAGGACTGATTGCCACCACTGGCAGCACTACCTAGGGTGATAAGGTGGCGAGCCTCACTAGACACTACACTGCTCTACAATATCTGGTAATGATGTTGCGATGCCTACAATATACCATCATGGCTGAACAGCCTAACAGAAATGCTCACCAATGTGTACTATATGCAAGTGCTGGAGTGTGCCCTGCCCCTCACCCTTATACCCAGCTCTGTAATTGGAGACAACCAGTCCTGCTCACAATCTAGGACAGGTTGCATGCAGCCAATTTTAATCATTCCTGGAGAACCCCTTTAACTAAATTAGAGCTAAGGTATAAGTCTGCTGTATCCTGTGTTAGATGCTATACAAAAAGGACAATATGTTGAATATTACGGTATATCACTTTAAATTATACTTAAAAGCAGACCTGGTAGCAGTTCAGCTAGATGGCCAATATCCCATGATCAGGAATGATTTGACCAATGTATAGTATCTTAGCTAGGGAAAACAAATCTTCTGAACATTAGTTGTATCTGTTACCAGACATGTTGGAACCAGTATCCCAATATATCCCAGTATACCAAAATCCAACATCTTTAAAGGGTCTCCAGAATTTTGCTAATGATGGTGATATAAGGGTATAGTGATGTGCTATAATATAGGAATACTCCTTTAATCCCCCAGAGGTGACTTTTTTTTTAGTGTTAATGCATCATTAATTGTCAAAGGCGTTCTTTGTATAGGAAATCCTGTGTCCAGTAGGGGGTGGAAATGAGGCTGTGATTCTCCCAAAAACCAAGATGCAGTGCACGTCACGGCTGATTTGTCATTTATGAAAGAATTACTGGCTTATTGTTAATGGTTGCATATTTTTGTAGGTTTATTTGCCATTAAAAATTAGCGATTGACAATAATTTTTTAATGAATAAAAGAAAACAAATGTGGCTTCAATGGCTGCAAGGTTTTCTGCGACATCAAGTCAACTTCTTTCTGCACTTTTCCACAATTTTTCAATGGCAATTTTTAGCTTTTAAAGGCAATATTTTTAGCTCTGGTGAAAGCACCGCATTCTGACTGTTATAAAGTCCTGTTGTCATTTGTCAGGCTGTAAATGGCGAAACATTCGGGATGTACAGGTATCACTTACCTTGTCTTACAGCCAGAGTGGTTGTATAGACCAAGAATAGAAGGATGTAGTTAAGAAAACTCTGAAAGAGTGGCGTGTTGGCATGAAAATCCTCTGATAGGTATTTACTGGTGAGTCGGATGCCACATAGAAGCAGAGATAACACCTGGCCCAGGGCTATAGATAACAGCATTTCCCTGTAAGAAACATAATGTAGAAATATTTACTATGATAGAAGTTTAGCTCAGTGCATATAACTATCAATACTGCTCATAGAAAGTACAGCAACAGTACAAAACATTGTAAAACAGAACTTCAAACATTATTACACCATAAGTCAAAATATGAGTCAAACTCTTATCGAGAGAAGATCTCTTGGGTCTGGCTTCTGATATAATTTGAGCTTCGGAAAGAACATACTACAGCCTGCTTGGCTTTATCCATAAATCCAAACACCACTGGCGGGCCCGTCAGGTGGGACGGGATTGGAGGGATATTCTAGAGATAGGAACTCTAGATAAGTGTAGCATATCCACTTTAACGAAAGTTATACTTTGTAATGGCCTTACAATTTAATTTACATACTGTACCTGATATTAATAGTGGTTACTGTAACTCACATTCCCAATTTACCCAATAGGCTGATATATGGAAAAACAATGTTTGGCAGCGTTTCACAGGCCGATGAATACACAGGATATTTTATGCCCATATTCCCAATCTGTAATTTTCTCACTAGGGTTTGGTTTTCTTTGAGAGACTGCAATTTTATTTTATTGAAACAAACACATTTTCTTACAATTAAATCTTCTGCATCATAAGAGAAAGAAACATGGAACAGTATCGGCATTCACACACTGAACCGTGCTTCATATAGTGAGGGTCCCCATTCGATGTGCAGATAGGGTCAGTGAAGCATTCCAGACAACTGACTTTTTTTTTAGAGAATGAACTGTATGTAAAAAGTGCACCTGAAGCCTGCTTACACTTTTGACATAATCAGCAAAATAAAGTTTTCCGTTTTAATATATATTTTAGTGCATTATACATTATGCCACACAATTTAAAATCGTATGAAGTCAAGTGTAAAACAAGCAACACATTAAAATACACTTAAACTTACCTTCCATGGAAACACATAGGTCTCATGTGACATTCAACGTGCTTTGTTTTTCTCCTGATCAGCCTCTGTGGCAAGTGGGCTTGGCTTAAAGGCTATGTACACCTTCAGATGCAATTTTTGTTTATGATTGCATGTTACTTATTTGTGGCTAAAAATCATATTTTCAATTGGCCTTTATTAAAAATATTGAGCTGTTCTGTCAAGTTTAACTGTTTTTCTAACTGGTAGTTTCACTTTCACTTTGTGCCATCATCTAATAAACCTTACCTCTAAACTTCTAAGAGTTCATCATTAATTATCTTATCAGTAAGATAAGAACTGAGCTATATTGAGTGTTTATAATGTCAGAGAGCAGAGATAAGGAGCCCGTCAGCTCCCCAAATGACAGAAAAGACAGAAAATCCACAGGCAGCTACTACAGCATCTCAGCCATGTATACAAAAAAGGATTCCATTTTTAATAAAGATCAATTTAAAAAAATGACTTTTAGCTCAAAATAAGTACAATTTATAAATGAAAAAGGTTTTCAAAGGTGTAAATAGCCTTAAGGCTAGGGCTACATGGTGATCTAGGCTGTGACCAAGGGTCACTGTGTAGCACTGCAGCCATTAACTGCATGGGGTCAAATCACAACTCAGAAGCTGCCATGACTACTGCTCCAGAATCACAAAATATCCAAAACTGGTGGATTTTTTTGTGATTCTGGGTGCATGGTTGCAGCAACTTGTGAGCTGCACTGCAACCTTATTCAGTTCAATTACTGCAGTGCTACGCACTGATCCTTGTTCACACCACGAGTGTTGCGATTAAGACTGCCATATAGACATTATTGGAGTCTCCTGCTGGAATTAATAGGATCCAGCTCCCAAGGGCCATATTAAATTTTGTTATTGAGCTCATTCTCTTTAAGGCTCCTTTACATGAGCCAGCTTTCCATCTGGATGCGATATGTGTTGTGAGCGCATAGCATCCGGACTGAATATTGACCCATTTATAGCCATGGGTCTGCGCACATGAGTATTTGTTTCCTTTGCATTCAGGAAAAATCAAAGCATGTTTTATAAAGTGTGTTTTTCACATAGCCATGGCTCCATAGCAATGAATGAGGCTTGTGTGAAAAATGGAAAGCATCTGGATGCAATGCATTTTTCACTGATGGTGTCTAGGAGATGGTCAGTTTTTCTTCACATGTGAACAACCCATGAAAAACTAATTGCATCGGTGCGGAAAAACTGAAACAACGGAATCACAGACAAAACTGATTCAACTTGTTGTGTGTAAAACCATAATTTTTTCCCTGACACAACCCATATCGCTTGTATGAGGGTACTTTCACACCACCGGCAAGGAGCTCCGGCAGGCTGTTCCGGCGGGTGAACAGCCTGCTGGATCCATGCTGCCGCTAGTGCACGCGTGCCGCCGGAGGTCTGCTCCGGCCCCATTGACTATAATTGGGGCGGACCGGAGTTCTGGCGGCAGCACGGCAAACATGCCAAGAGGCGATCGGAATAAAACTACGACAGAAGTACATAATTCAAATAATATGCAATCTGATGTCTGAAGTTTTACCTGAAATACACTATTGAAACAGGTGTGTGTCTGTCTTTCTGGGGGGGTGTTTCAAACATTATGTGAATAGCACTTATTACATTCCTGGGATTTTCTAAATACTATGGGAAAGATTTACTCTGGGCTTCATGCCACTTTTATGGTGTCAAAAAGTTGCAAATCGTGGTGCACAACATATTTGTGCAATAACTTGTGACTTTTCACACCTGGTAAGAAAAGTGGGCAATGCTTAGTAGGAGAGGACCTCTTGTGGACCAACAGATTTAAAGGGTACCTAAACCTCTGGGAGAAAGCGCGATTGGAGCACTTCTCAGAGATCTTTGCATTGTCGGATTTCATCAGCTCTGTTCGGCGTTTCCAACCTGCGGAGTACGGATCCCAATACTTTATGTAGTTCTGTACTCCCCATACTGAACAGAGCCGAGGAGAGCAGACAGTGCAGGGATTTAGATACCCTTTAACATCTGGTGCGCCAGATATTGCTGCTAAGTATAGTTCCATACTATACCTGCTCATAGCAGCTGTAGATTTCAGATGTCTGTTCACATGCGGCAGATTTTGTTGCAGAAATTTCTGCGTCTGAAAATCACTTCCATTCGCCTGAATGGGATTGGAAAGCACAAGGATTCTTGCAAAATCGAATCAGATGAATGGAACTGATTTTCAGCCGCAGATAGTTTCTGCAACAAAATCTGCTGAATTAGGAGACTCCCTTCAAGCTCTGGGACAGACAAAAGTGTGCCAAGTTTATAAAGAGGTAAGTTAGGTACATTTACTCTATTGGAGGGTCCGGCTACACAATAAAAACGGTTGCATGACACCTGTCGCAGCCAGTATCGCAGTGTCATCGCAATGTAGTGGTCATCCCATAGAAATTAATGGGGCCGAAACACGGTTTGCATATGTGCAACAAAATCCAGCAGAGTTGGATTGTTTTGCAATTCAGGGGTCGCAGTTACGCACCCTTGCAACTTACTCTGCGACTCTATTGATTTCTATGGGAACACCGTTACATTGGTGTGCAATCTATGCGTTTCCCTTTCTCACTGTTTTCAACATACCTGCTTTCAAAGAATAGTTAGTTTCACATTGTACTTTCAGGACATACAAATGTATAGAGTTATCAGAATTCAGTGCTCAGGACAGAATGATATATTCCCATGGAAGTAAACAATGGGGGGGTTCTATTCACTGACAACAAGCAGAGATCTGTTCCCGCACAAAGCAGATTAGAAAGTGCTAGAACTTTTCATTATCCAATGGATATGCTTTAGTCACATAAAGCCAGAAGCGATCTACATGCACCCTGAGCAGATCTGCATGGTTCTGAGGTGTGGAACAGCTATTCACAGCATAAACGCAACTACTGAGAAACCCGGCTGCTTGAAACTAAACCGTGCTAGTCTAAAGAGTAAGCAGAAAAGAAATGAACAACAACTACAAAGATCCAGTATATCAGGTCACATCTATACATAGATATTCACGGGGGACACCACGCACTGAAGTTAGCTTTATGGTAAATTATAAATGAGAGGTTCCTAGGAACACATACTTTAGGCAAAGTGAGGAGAGAGCACTTTTACAGTAAATATCTGTCAAATTGTGACAGTAGTACTGCAGCTTCAAACAACTGGATTTTTTTTTTTTTATATCCTGCTAGCTCCTGTGTATTTCATAGAGGAGACAATGAGATATGTTCTCACTGCAGTGTGGAGAAGGTAGAATTTATTGCCACACTTCCAGAAAGAGGAAAAATTGCTCTCTCCACTTTTTATTCCGTCCGCTATCAAGACAGATTAGAAGCCGTAATTTAAAGTATCTTATGTATTCAACGGAGGTCACACTTCCATCTTCCCTACAACTTGGTGTGCGCTCTAGCACAGTGTACCCCAACCAGGGGCGCGAGAACCATATGTGGTTCTGGGAACCGTGACATGCGGCAGCTCTGGAAACTACTGTGCACTAGTCTCACCAGAGGCGAATCAATGAAAGGAAAATGTAGCAGTGGTATATTTGTCGGAACTAAATGCTGTGTCTGGACAATATTTTTTTTCTTTAAAAAAGGTTGGAATGCAATAAAAAAAAAAAGTCATACTACTGGGTCCTCACTGGTCTCCACTTCCAGGTGACCTGCCTCAGCCAGTGATTGGCTGAGCAGTTATTACTCATTTCCTGTGTGTCAGGGGGTCCAGGAAGGAGACAAGAGTGGGGAAGATTAGCTTTGCTGGCGCTGCGCCTCGGCCCCGGGCTCAATGATGCATATTTTCTGGGAATGCCACAAACTCCGCAGTTTTTGGGATGGGAGCCACAGGTACTCAACCAAGATATTTTCCTTCCCCATTCCAAATACCCTGTTTTTTTCCTGCTATTTTATTCAGACCTTCCCATGACTGTACTGCGTAAGTCCTGCCTACGTGCTTTGGTTGTAGCTGCAAGAGCATGTGTCCCTGCAAGATGGAAGTCTCCCTCGCCGCCACAAATTGGTTGTTGGATTCAGAGGGTGGAGGAGATCCGGAGAATGGAGGAACTTACATCGGGCTTAAAAAACACAACTACAGCCCACATTAAGGCCTGGTCCCCGTGGATTACTTTCCAAGGAACTCAGGAGTATCAGGATTTAATGACACGATAGAAACACCCCCCCCCTTTCTTTCCCCCCCCCCATGTTGTCTTGTCTATATCTCCCCCCCCCCCTGTTATCTGTTTATTGCATTTGATGAATTTCAACTGTGGATTGGGAAATTCTTATTAGTATAATTGATCAGTTGAAGTCAGCAGTGTTTACCGACTGATGTGTATGGAAGAGTTTATGTGGGTCATATCATTGTTCAATGTTTTATCATATGTTCTATCACATGTTTACACCACGTATACTGGAAGTGTAATGGTTAAAATGAAAATGGTAACCCATTGGGTAACATTTCTAATGGATAAATAAAGAATAAAAAATAAAAAAAAGAGTGGGGAACATTAGTTAGGTACCCTTTTTTTTTTATTAACAAAACAAAAAAAAACAATTTCTATTGGCTGGAGAACCACTTTAACCCCCTGAGCCTTGGAAGATTTTGAATTTTTGCTTTTTCATTTCTCCTACCTTTCTGGAGCTATAACTTTTTTTTATTTTTCCATTCACATAGCCATGTGAGGGCTAGTGTATTGTGGGATAAGCTGTACTTTCTAATGGCACCATTTAATATTGCAAAAAAAATCCAATTTGGGTGTAACTGGAAAAATAACATAATGGCACCACAGTTTTACGGGTTTTGTTTTTACGGTGTTCACTACAGTTAGACTACATTTATACCACATTTAGTTTTTTAAAGGGCTTCTGTCACCCCCAAGTGTGCAATTTTGAGTAGCTGACATTAGCTATTTGCTAATGTCAGCTGATTTCAAACATACCTTTCTTACCTTAATCAGAGCTTTATATTTCCTAAAAATCATACCACTGAGGACGGAGCTGGCAAGCGCCCGTCCTCCACTCAGTACGCCTGCGCCGATTGCGGAATGGTACGGCGCAGGCGCAGGAATTTAGGAGAAGACAGGGCCAGCGGGAGGAGAGCGCGCTGGCCCTGTCTATCAACAGCAGAGGGGACGGTCCTACAGCCCGAGGATGCGGCGGCTACCAGCAAGTACCTGCCCAACATGCTGGTAGCGAAGAGAATTAGCATGTTTTAAAAGTATGATTTTTAGGAAATATAAAGCTCAGATTAAGGTAAGAAAGGTATGTTTGAAATCAGCTGACATTAACAAATAGCTAATGTCAGCTACTCAAAATTGCACACTTGGGGGTGACAGAAGCCCTTTAACTGTAATATTGAAAAAAAAAAATACTTTGAAAAAAACATTTTTCTTTGCATCACTAAAATAATTTTTTCTTTGCATCACCATATTCTCACCCTATAACATTTTTATAGTTACTTATACAGAGCTCTGTGAGGCCTCTGTGAGGTTTTTATTGATACCATTGTGGCATGTATATGACTTTTTGATCACTTTTCTGTGGGAAAGTGTAGCAATGAAAAATGGCGAATCTGCATTTTGATTGTATTTTTTACCATTATGCGGTTTACTGTATGAGATAAATATTTTTAGATTTTAATAGTATAGGCATTTTCAGCTGTGGCGGTGCCTATGATGTTGATTTTTTTGTTTATTTATTTTGATTTTAATTTTGGGGAAAGGGGGCTGATTTGAATTTTTTTTAAAAATACTTTTTTTTAAACTTTTTTTTTAAAATCACCCTAGGTGACTATAACAAACAATCATCAGACTGTCATTTCTATTCAGTAATGGATTTTGATCGACTACTGAACAGCAAATTTAGTAAATTCCAATGCAGTGCAGGCTCAGGCCTATTACCAGCAAGGAACACCTTCCCTGATCTCAGTTTCTGTGCTCTCAGATGCCCATCTGAAGCGGTAAATGTCTGTGATCGGTGTTATCGGTGATTACAGACAATAGCTCAGGATCTCTGCTGTTCAAAACAGCAGAAACCAAGCAGCTATGGCGCCTGCTGTACTTGTGAGCGAGCACCAGCTAATCATGGATGTGCCGAGTGTCGAACCCCCAATTACCTGATATAGATGACCTATCCCGAAGATAGATTATCAATAGATTATCAATATGTGTAGCCAGGAAAACCCCCTTAAAGACTGCCTGGGCAGCTTATTAGACACGCCAACAAAACTGACAAATGGTGAGAAGTAACTCTGCGGAATCTGCAAGCAAAATTCCTTGAAGCATATCCTACCTCTTGTTATGCAGTCCTGTTAATACATATCCAAGAAATTAATTGGAGATTTGATAACTTCACAGAAATGAACCGTAGTATTGTTATGAAAGCCAAGCTCCCACAAAGTGGTCTATGTGGAAATCAAGAGGCGCACTATAGACAAATGACTGCTCAAACACTCAAGTCACCAAGTTATTGCTGCCAGGCAGTGTAAAGCTTACTAAAGCTTTCCTGGCAAATATTATCATGACTATATAATAGATGAAGGTGAATTCAAAATGTACAATTATAGTTGGAATAATATCCTTGTGTATCTATGGCAAATTGGCAAGAAAAAGCAATTAACCTTTGAAAGGTAACCTGGCGGTGTTCCATATAATGCAATGCACATTTCATGATTAGTTCTAAAATAAAGAGTAGTGTGGATTAGTCAGATGGAAGACACTTATGTTCAAATATAATTGAATATATTGAATATTATTTTATATGTGGCTTATAACACCAAATATGGGGGAATTTGTAAAATTATTGAAAAACTATACTATTCACTAGCAAAAAACAGCTGGAAATATGTTGGATTAGAGCTTGATTCGATAAAGTAAATTTCAATTGGGGATATTATGATATATAGTCATAAAGGATATGGCTCGCTACATGTTTTTTTTTTTTCCTTTTTTTTTATGTGACAATAGATGTTGACTTTCGCAAAAACCACCTTGTAGAGTTCCATATTTTACAGTATTAACTATAATGGCAGTTTTAAACACTATTGTGCACCATGAAGCTAATGAGTGTCAAAGACACATAAGGGGCGGTTAACGTCAAGCTAAGATTCATATAACTTTGCCATATATAAGAGACTTTTGAATTTTTCAAGGGGTTGTCACAAGAAAACAACCCTTTTTTTTATTTTTATAATGAAGCCTTCTTTATAATGAAGTCTTCTTTCACTCCTGGTTAAACCATGGGAGAAGCCATGTCTAGGCATACATTTGTGGCATTCATGTAATGGGAGACACTCTTACAGAGATCTGTATGACATCCATATGCCTTAAAAGGGTATATGCAAAGGGGTCCTTTAAAGATGAGCGAACCAGTCGAAAATTAATTTTGGGTCCGGTTCGCTGATGTCACGGCCTTTGTTGTTTGCACCGTGACACGGGTGCCAAGTGCATGTGGTTGCTGTAGCGGACTGGACCCTGTACCAGAGTCTGCCCCAGTTTCCTGGAAGGGACTGCTTGCTCGCCTCCTGCCCTGCGACTATGGCCCCATGTATGCTTGTCCTGTTTGAGCGGTGATGCCCCAGATGGCTCTGCTATGGAGCCCATTCGTATGGTGGAGGACTATGGGAAAGACTTTAGCTCCATGGCAATTGAACTGGACATGTGTGGTCTGAGCGCCATCCAATAATGTGCGCTCAGACCTAAGCTATCTGGGGATATGTTGCATGTATATGTTTTATATAGTGATTGTAGCATTGTGTAATTTTGTGTCCCTTTTGCAGCCATGTGCTCAATGGAGTCTGCCTCTATCCCTGGATATATTGAGCGCTCAGATCCAAGCCTTCTGGGAATATGTTAAATGTCTGTGTATTGTAAAGGGTGGGACATTGTGTATTGAATAGTGATGTCTGTCCTATTGTCCCCACATGTGTATTGGCGATTTCCCTTTGTCCTGAGAGATAATTGAATGACTCCTCAATTGTCTCCAGGACAGAAGACATTGTGTATTCTTCTGCCTGTGGTGATTGCATTACCCATGTAGGGTGATTGTATCACAGGCAGAGGGGAGGGATATGCTGGGTGTGTCTGTATTGTCCCAATGTGTGTGATTGGCTGCTGTATCCCGTGTCGCAGTCTTCCTTCTGGTCCTCTAGGGAGTGTCCACCAGGTGGGAGACCTGGATAAATACCGGGCAGGTAGCCCTTAATAAAAGTTAGAGTTCCTGCTTGACCCTCAAAACGAAGTGTCGTCTCGTTATTGGGGGGGATCTGACTGTATGCTGATTGCCAGGAGTGTAAGCTGTTCATATTGCTTTTCCTGTTCGGCTGCTTCCAGGGTTCGTGTGTCTCTGGTTCGGAAGTTGGTGAATTCGTGTGGTTTGCAGTTCGGGAAGTTGGTGATTGCAGTAGCTGCTGGTCTATCCGGAAAAGGGAATATCGCCTAAACGGAGTTGTGTGCGTAACGGTCCGTTACATTTGGTGGCAAGCGCGGGATCATTTCCACAGCCCAGAAGGACATCTACAGGGCAACACCATTCCTTGGATTACAAAGTGAGGGCAACGTTAGTACCCGTACAGCGCCCCTATCTACAAAAGAAAGAACTTTAGGAGAACAAGCATGGCACCCAGCTACACGCAGGAGGAATTTGACAGAGAGCTGAGATCACGGCTGATTTTCTTCGGACCCAACCCCGGAGAAATCTGTGCAGTTCGTGAGGAGGATAACAGCAGAGTACCTGCAGTTCATGGCAGATGGTATCGCCCGCCCTCCCCAGCGGCTGAGTGCGTTCCGGAGAGCTGAAGGTGTCGTCCTTCCTCCCCAGCGGCCGTGTGAGTTACAGAGGGCCGAAGGTGTCGTCCTTCCCCCAGCGGCCGTGTGAGTTACAGAGGGCCGAAGGTGTCGTCCTTCCCCCAGCGGCCGTGTGAGTTACAGAGGGCCGAAGGTGCCGTCCTTCCTCCACAGCGGCAGTGTGTACCCCAGGGAGCCGAAGGTGTCATCCTTCCTCCCCAGCGGCCGTGTGTACCCCCGGGAGCTGAAGGTGTCGCCCTTCCTCCCCAGCGGCAGTGTCTACCCCCAGGAGCTGAAGGTGTTTCCCTTCCTCCCCAGCGACAGTGTCTACCCCCGGGAGCTGAAGGTGTCATCCTTCCTCCCCAGCTGCAGTGTGTACCCCAGCAGCAGGACAAGATATTGAAAGGGGAGACAGTTGGTCCCCCTCCACCAGCAGAGAGAGGGTCAGGGAGAGGAGCCTGCTACCCGCTCTCCCCAGCGGCAGTCTACAGTTCAGAGAGAGGAGCTTGTTACACCCTCTCTCCAGCGGCAGCCTAACCCACCAAGGGGAGATGTTACGCCCCCAACGGTGCAGATGGGACCGTGGTCTCTGCACTTGCAACACAAGGGGCAAGGATGGTCGGTCCTGTCCGCCAGCCACAGAGCGGTTTATCCAGAGGGGAGACAGTCGGTCTCCTCCCCCACAACCAGGCTCCCACCAGGCTACTTCCGTGGTAGCGCTGGCCCCAGGGCAGAGTATCGCCGGTCTCTGCCCACTCAGCAACCCACCTAGGCAGTCTACCAGTCCCCGCACTAGCCGTAGTGAGGCACCTGGACATGGACAAGTTGCTACTTTATCCAGGTGTAGTAACAATTTATTGTGGGTGGGCTGTACTGCTGTTTGTGCTTCGTGGGTGGGTTGCTGGACTAACCAGGGCACTGACCGGCAGGAGGTCAGATACCCTGTTAGTCTCTTTGGTAAAGGGGAGAAATGTAGCGGACTGGACCCTGTACCAGAGTCTGCCCCAGTTTCCTGGAAGGGACTGCTTGCTCGCCTCCTGCCCTGCGACTATGGCCCCATGTATGCTTGTCCTGTTTGAGCGGTGATGCCCCAGATGGCTCTGCTATGGAGCCCATTCGTATGGTGGAGGACTATGGGAAAGACTTTAGCTCCATGGCAATTGAACTGGACATGTGTGGTCTGAGCGCCATCCAATAATGTGCGCTCAGACCTAAGCTATCTGGGGATATGTTGCATGTATATGTTTTATATAGTGATTGTAGCATTGTGTAATTTTGTGTCCCTTTTGCAGCCATGTGCTCAATGGAGTCTGCCTCTATCCCTGGATATATTGAGCGCTCAGATCCAAGCCTTCTGGGAATATGTTAAATGTCTGTGTATTGTAAAGGGTGGGACATTGTGTATTGAATAGTGATGTCTGTCCTATTGTCCCCACATGTGTATTGGCGATTTCCCTTTGTCCTGAGAGATAATTGAATGACTCCTCAATTGTCTCAGGACAGAAGACATTGTGTATTCTTCTGCCTGTGGTGATTGCATTACCCATGTAGGGTGATTGTATCACAGGCAGAGGGGAGGGATATGCTGGGTGTGTCTGTATTGTCCCAATGTGTGTGATTGGCTGCTGTATCCCGTGTCGCAGTCTTCCTTCTGGTCCTCTAGGGAGTGTCCACCAGGTGGGAGACCTGGATAAATACCGGGCAGGTAGCCCTTAATAAAAGTTAGAGTTCCTGCTTGACCCTCAAAACGAAGTGTCGTCTCGTTATTGGGGGGGATCTGACTGTATGCTGATTGCCAGGAGTGTAAGCTGTTCATATTGCTTTTCCTGTTCGGCTGCTTCCAGGGTTCGTGTGTCTCTGGTTCGGAAGTTGGTGAATTCGTGTGGTTTGCAGTTCGGGAAGTTGGTGATTGCAGTAGCTGCTGGTCTATCCGGAAAAGGGAATATCGCCTAAACGGAGTTGTGTGCGTAACGGTCCGTTACAGTTGCCAAGGGCAACTTGTTGTTGCAGCATGCAGGTGGCTCTTCCTTTGCCCTGGGCACTTTCCTGTCTGGTGCCGGAGGGGTTAATTATCTGCTTGTGTGGATGATGGGGTGTGCTAGGTGGAGTTGGGTGTGGCCTCTTGGCTCTTCTTATTCTGGAGATGTTGAGCCAGAGGTCAGTGGTATGTCTGCCTTTGTAAGCAAAGGAGCTCTGCTCCTTTCTGGATGTTTTCATGTGTGAAGGCATCCTAGTTGGACATCGTTTGTCATTAGTTGTCATCCTTTGTCTTCTTTCCCTTCCTCACCTGTATTTTTGTTAGGTGTGGTTTATGTTTGGGGTTATGTTGTTTGTCTAGTTTGGTGTTCCATGTCTGGTCGGTGTGGTGTTTGTGATCAGCATGGTTGCTAGACATTTTCGCCTGTGTGTTGTGCCTGCGGAAATGGGCCCTTATGGTTTCCCGTAGGGGTGAACCTAAAGACTAAGAGCAGCCATGCCTGGAGCCTTCATGCATTTGTTGTCCGCTTGGGGGTCCAGGTAGTTTTGGAGTTGTGTTCCATCTTTGCTGCGGCTGGTAAGTGTTTGTTGTTCTGGTGTACTGTTGTTTCACTGGGTGCTTACCTGACGTTCAATTGCTGCTCAAGGTCTCTTCCCTTTTGTTACTAGGCCGCTGGGAGACGCCGATTCCTCCGTGTTTTGGAGGAACAGGTGGCCTCTGGCCCTGTCTCCTTAATTTAGGGTTTCTCAGGGATTCCAGGGTCCTGAGGTTCGTAAGTATGAGTCTTCCTACCATCTGGGTCTATACTGCTAGGAAACTAGGGCCAGTTTTAGGGATGCTGTAGGAGGAGTCCTGCTCCCTTTTCACTGTTTCTTGGCCTAGTTACAGTCCCCTCTATATGGTGAAGAGTTTCCCCCACTCCCCACCAGGACAGCTGAATTCTTTAAAAAGTTCTATGTGGACCTGAATCAATTCAGGCCAAATCGAAGTTGCTCCAATTGCCCTAAAGTTGGAATATAACCCTCTCTGGCCTATTAGGACTCATAATTTTTAGGAAAACGTGTTATCCCCTTTTGTCAATTTTTTTGTGAACACAAAAATAAAGGAAAACTGATCTTGGCCTAAATTCGTTATCCCTCACAAATACCTTTGTGTGCTGGCCTGTGTACTGGTGTTGATCTCCAATATTCTGGTTTAATTAAATTTAACAATCCCCCAAAAAAGTAAAATTGCAACCGTGTGGAAATTGAATATAATAAATGGACGATTGAGGCTTGACGCTCAATTTCACCTTAATACGCACAGGTAGATTGCAGCCAAACCTTGGGTATTGCTCCAGTATTCATGTATATAGACAGCCTAATTAAACTATGCCCCTCCACCCCAAAAGAAAGTTTAAATTGCATCTGTGTGGAAACTGAATATACATAAACAGTCGATTTGAGGATTGATGCTCAATTATACCTTAACACAAACCAACTGAAAGGTGGCATGAAGCAGGATGTACTCAACCCAAAAATGCAGTTGTGCATATATATATATATACAGGGGAGCAGATCCTGCACTTGTGGCCCGTTGCTAATGGCGATCCCCAGCAAAAATGCATACGGTGGAGGATGCCCGCAGCGGACCACAAGTACCACAATAGACATCCTACACAAGATGGCAATTGTGTGGATGTAATAAGTAATATAACAATATAGCAATAACAAATGACAAAACAGGTGCACACTGCGGTCTTACTAAGCCCTCAAACTGATGTTAAAATTCAGAGATTAGTCCACATGTCCTGCAGTGGAGGACATGTCTTAAGCCCGAGCACCACGACATGTCCTCCACTGCAGGACATGTTGACTAATCTCTCAATTTTAACGTCAGTTTGAGGGCTTAGTAGGACCGCAGTGTGCACCTGTTTTGTCATTTGTTATTGCTTTTGTCATTTGTTATTGCTTAATTATACCTTAATACACACTGGTAGATTGCTGCCACATCTTGAGTATTGCTGCAGCAATCGCATATATATGGGGCTTAATTAAATTGAACTCCACAAAAAAAAAGGATTTCTGTGAAAAAAGGGGAAAAAATTAAAGTACTTGCTTTCAGGTAGCTGCTTTTAAGGTCTGTAATGCAGGAGTTGCAGTTCTGCTAGGAGGCACAGCAACCACAGTTCCTCCATCTTTCCTTCCTGGCAGACATCTTCCCTGTCCCCATATTCTACACACACAATTCTTCTTCTTTGTAATTCTAGCTATCCCTTCACTCTCCTTAACAATAAGCTTGATTGATTTTTCACCCTTTGTCTCTGATTGTTTTTTTCACTTTCCCTGACTCCCTAAAATTAGTTTCCTGGCAGACACTGTAACACCCAACCACCCTTACACCCTTATTCACAGCGCAGCACAGAATGGTGTTCTGCTCGTTTTGCTTGGGCACCTCCCTGCTTTCTGCAGCACTGATTGGCTCATCCAGGCTGTCTGCAAGCCTGGGAGCCAATGAGGACAAGCCTCCCCCCCCCCACTTCCTCTCAGGGTCATGTGAGAACCCTTCTTCTTCCTCCCTATTGCTTTCTTCCCGCCAACATGTGCACTAAAATGGCGCTATGTGCGGTTTTAGTGGATTTGTCCAAAACAAACCTTAGAATATTTAGGTTCGTCTGCCATCCGAAATATAGCAAAGTTTGGACTGAACCCGGTTCGGTCCAAACTGGTTTACTCATCCTTGTGTCCTACCTTCTGTGACCTTCAGAGATGTCAACAACGTAGCTAACAAATTCTGAGTAAAACTCTTAAAGCCCACATCCAGTTCTTGGAAAGGGATCAACAAAACAGCAACGTGACAGATACAACATGCCATTGATCGCTTCTGCTTAGGATTGCCAACCTGATTTTTGGCAATTTATCCAGCCAACATTTTCTACAGACATAGTAAAAACTATAATGAACTATAAAGATTGTAAGTAATACAAGTCTACAGGTCAGATACTAATACTGAGCACATTACCAACATTTACTGTGAGCTCTAAAATGCTGAAAATGACAATTAAAGTGACTGCTCAAGTACCACCAACCTAAAAAAAAAATCACGGACACTGGAAAAAATTCCTGTATATTTATGGACTGTGTAGGAATTCCTAGATGGTTAGCAACCCTGCTTCTGCTCCAAATGATCACTGGATATGTGACAAGTGCTAGATAGGTAGCTACCACTGGGACCTTTTTCACAGACACTAAAAAAATTCCCCTAATTTTATGGACTGTAAAGGAATTTATGGACAGTTAGCAACCCTACTTCTGCTCCAAATGCTCACTCGATATATGACAAGTGCTAAATAGATAGCTACCATTGGGATGCTTGTAACCAGACAAATTTTGAGGGAAAACTCATAAAACTCTTACAAACCACATGCAGTTCCTGGAAAGATACATTTTGCATAATTGGAGCACACATACTAAATCTACACACAACATGCAACTGTCGGCAGAATTTCTACCAGTCACAGTTTGATAAATAGCCCCAGCATCTAACTGCTCATATTAACAACATAGGAATTAAGAGGATACAAATCCTGTTCATCAATAAATGGCTGTAGCAGTGAAAATCCATGCTTAGTAGTGGGATTTTGCTTTGAAATTAGTTACAGCAAAGACCTTGATGAAGATTATGGAATTAGAATACTGATTCGTTTTTATCACTGTAATTTATAAAGAATGCTATGTAGTTGTGATTGTCCTTGATCTCTTTCTGCTTAAATCCTCATTTTGAACTCCAGTTCACCTTATATTCTTGGAGAATCAATGGATATTATTACATTAACCGGAAATGCATTTAACAATTTATTTTGGTTGGTTTTTCATAGTGGTGTGCAGATACATCAGAATAACACAGTAGATACTATTCCTATTATTATTTACATACTTACAAATGGAATAGAGGTGGGGACCCCAGTTTCTGTAATAGGCGCAGGTAACAACAATGAGATATTAATCCCCTGCATATGCCACAAAATGTATCTGATAGGAATACCCCTTAAAGAGGTTGTCCGCTTTATTTATATTGATGACCCATCCTCAGGATAGATCATCAATATCAGTTAAGCAGGGGGCTAACTACAAGAATATTATTGATCCTGCACATTTAATCATATTAACTTTGACTATTAATATACCATATTTGCCATCTTTGTTCCAGTTGAAAAGGTTTGATGGAAAGAAGATCCCCCCCCCCACACTATTAGTATAAAATATCACTCACAGTTGTGCGAGATCATAAGTACTTGATAAGTCCTGTTCAAGTAAGCAAACACTACAGTATGTACATGCTCAAGGCAAACCAGCTTTAGGGCTCTTTCACACTTGCGTTTTGGTTTTCCGGCATAGAGTTCCGTCGTCGGGTCTCTATGCCGGAAAAATCCTGATCAGGATTATCCCAATGCATTCTGAATGGAGAGAAATCCGTTCAGGATGCATCAGGATGTCTTCAGTTCAGGACCGGAACGTTGTTTGGCCAGAGAAAATACCGCAGCATGCTGCGCTTTTTGCACCGGCCAAAAATCCTGAACACTTGCCGCAAGGCCGGATCCGGAATGAATGCCCATTGAAAGGCATTAATCCGGATCCGGCCTTAATCTAAACGTCGTTTCGGCGCATCGCCGGATCCTACGTTTAGCTTTTTCTCAATGGTTACCATGGCAGCCAGGACGCTAAAGTCCTGGTTGCCATGGTAAAGTGTAGTGGAGAGCGGGGGAGCAGTATACTTACCATCCGTGCGGCTCCCGGGGTGCTCCAGAGTGACGTCAGGGCGCCCTACATGCATGGATCACTCTGACGTCATTCTGGAGCGCCCCGGGAGCCGCACGGACTGTAAGTATACTGCTCCCCCGCTCCCCAATACTACTATGGCAACCAGGACTTTAATAGCGTCCTGGCTGCCATAGTAACGCTGAAAGCATACTGAAGACTGATCCGTCTTCAAATGCTTTCAGGTCACTTGCGTTGTTACGGATCCGGCGGGCACTTCCGGCAAATGGAGTACACGACGGATCCGGACAACGCAAGTGTGAAAGAGGCCTAAAAATAAAAATATAATTACGCAAGCTGAGATTATAAGATATGCATGATGTGTTTGCCATGGAGTTCTCATTGGTGCCTATCAATCATCTTCATGATATTTTACATAAATCTAATACAAATCATCCTCTTGAAGGTCTTTGTGTATCAGAAATAATCAGAAAATCAAATTTACTGGGTAAGACATGTTGTTTGTCACCTAACTTCTTACATGACCACAATGTTGTGACGAGACCGGTACTTGATTTATTCTTTTCTGTTTCTGATTATATTGTTATAATAACTTACAAACCTCAATTTCAATTTGTTATGACAACTGTATTATTACTAGCTTACAACGCACAAACAAATTGCACCTAGAATTCATACAAGATTCTAAAACTATAATTAGTAAGGGTAGTTGGGCAGCACGGTGACTAAGTGGTTAGTTCTGGTGCCTTGTAGAGCTAGGGTCCTAGCTTTAAAGGGCATCTGTCAGGGCAGCTGACCTATTGCATTTGCACTTGACAGCTGAAGGCATTTGTGTTGGTCCCATGTTCATATGTGCCCCCATTGCTGAGAAACATTATGTTTGAATATATGCAAATGAGCCTCCAGGAGCAAAGAGGGTGTTGTCATTACACCTAGAGGCCAGCTCTATCTGCAACTGCCGTGCCCTCTGCACTTTAATTGACAGGGCCAGGCAGTGATCACACCTGACTGGCCCTGTCAATCAAAGTGCAGAGGGTGCTGCAGTAGCAGAGACAGCTGAGCCTCTAGGAATAATGATAACAACCTGTTGCTCCTAGAGGCTCAGTTGCATATATTAAAATTTAATTTTTCTCAGCAATGCAGGTACATATGAACATGGAGCCTGGAGGAGAAGAAAAGGGAACCAGCACAGGGAAGTAGGTAAGTAAGCTTCCCTTAACAGCTTTATAGCTTTTCTTGTCTTCACCAAAATTGATAAAAATTGTCGTCTTCCCAAAAATCCATTCCCTCCAGTGTGCTTGCTTTCACTAAGCCATCACCGTCTTCAAGCTCTACTTTGTCTCATTGTAGTTTTTTTGCCCCCAAAATTGTCATGTGTTCCATTATTTCTCAAAAAAAGCCATCCCTATCTTGTACTCTCACGTAGCGTAGAACATTGACCACTCCTTAAAATTAGCCCTGTGCAGCAAGGTGCACGCCAACATCAAAACCTTGAGCAGCAATTATGACCTGGGACAGCACATGTCTTTCATGGGCCACTGGGTCAATGTTCTGACCAGGAGGGTTGCAGCACCAAAGAAATGTGGCCAGATCCTATGGACACCTGCATGTTGATGTCTGTCTGGTTCCCACATCAAGCACTTATGCACTTTCTTTACATCCTCCTTAATGGACATCCTCCCATCCCAACAGATATAGGGCAGGGCATTGATTCCACTCCCCCTTCCTCCTTTTGTTAGTGTAAACAGAAGTGTTGCTATGCTATCTTAGAACAGATGAGCCTGGTCAAGAGAAGTCACACGGTGGATCAGTTGCTAATGTGCATCAAGCAGCCAATTTCGCACTGCCAAATAAAACTGGGCAAAATGGTTAATGACAATGGCAGGAACATCATGGCTGTGCAGCCTGTGGGGGAAATAACACATGCTCCCTGTATTACACACGTAGTAAATTTAAGTATTGTGGCTTGCAGAAGGTGAAGATATGGACTCTCCATGTCCAAGAGAGTGACAGTATATTTCAGTCATTCTTATGTGGCTAAGAATGCCATCCTGGACTTGAAGCTACAGAGAGGTCTGTTTCTGCACCATTTAATCACAATTTTCTAACTCACTGGAAAATGTACTGGAGTGTCTGTATGAGCAGTGTAAAGCTGTCAATGATCATCATGCACAAGACCACCACAACCGTAAGCAAGTGCTATTTTGAGCTCAGGGAGTGGCATCTCATCAGAGACGCATGTCGTATACTGAAGCCCGTCAAAGAGGCCACCAGATTTGTGAGTAGGGACAACAGTGGCATCAATTATGTTAACCCCCTAATATTTATATTAGAACAAATGCTGATGCAACATGGGATGGTGGAAGAACAATATCTTTCACATCTTGCTCGCTGCCCTATAGCTGTTGGGGAGTGGGGGAATGTGCCATCGAGGAGGAAGTGGAGTAAGATAAGGATGAGGAGCTACCACTGGAGGAGGAACAGGAGGAGGAGGAGAAGTTTGTGGTGCAAGAGGACAAGGCTCATCAGGATAATGATGATGACACTGGCAACCACCAATCATCTCAGTTGGGGACAGAGCCTGAAAGAACTGGGACCTCAAGCACATTGATATGCATGGCAAGCACAATGCTGACTACTGGACAGCCATGATTTTTGACCCTCACAAACAAAGCCATATGGGGAAATGTTGTCCTGATCCTGAAAGGAAGGCAAAGTTTCCAGGATATGCTCTGAACACAGCTTGCTGCAGAGTTCGTCAACCAGATGCCTACCAACCACATGCCTGACCAGGATGTCTCCGCTGAGTCATTAACCTCTCACTAATTCTGCTATGGCAAGTAGCAGAAGCCGCAGAAGCACCAGCAGCAATCTATTCAGTCTGATGAACATGATTTAAATTGCAAGCTGACACAGATCAGCAAACAAATATGCATTGCCCGAACTACCAGGTTCTGTCCTACCTGGACTGTGCCATTTCTTCAGCACATACCCAGTTCCCTTACCCAATTGCAGAATGGAACAGTGGCTGGAACTGGTCAAGCTTACTGTTGGTGTACTGTTCAGCCTCCAATGTACTTTCAGATAGGTTATTTGGCATGGCAGGTGGCACTGTCACACACAAGCAGACAAAACCTCCAGCTGAGGGCAGTAAATCGACAAGCAATTGATAACAGTGGCTATGTGTCACCGACCCAATCATGCCACAGGCGCTATCTGCCTGTGTATCATGTTCCATGCTGTGCTGCTGCTGTCACCCCAGCTGCTGCTTCACCTACTGCTACTCCTACACAGCCACACATATCCTGCCTTGTCTGTCAGGTTTCCGTAATGTGCTGCTACTGCTACCCCTACTCAGCTGTACATCTCCTATCTATCAGGTCTCATACTATGCTGCTTCTGCTGCTCCCCCCCAAAAAGGGATAACTTTTGCACGCTTTATCAGGAAAAGTCACTGCTTCTTTTTTTTTTACAGTGTTTTTTTATTAAAGTATTTTTACCAAATACAATGGTGTAGTCTGATTTGTACAAAAACATCAAGGCAATCAATGACATTGTCAGATGAGAAACAGGGGGCATACTATTAGGGATGTAAATGCCCACAAAGCATGCATTCACGGTTATACAGAGATCTTCAAAGTCATATAAAAGGATAAAGTTGTAATAAAATGAGAATCAGGTTTGTTTACCAAAAAGAACAATAAATTGGTAGCCTATTTAAGGCTTTTCCTAGTTAACAGAGGTAGGAAACCATGTGAAATCACCATTCTGCAAACAGAAAGCTAATAAATGATCATTGTAAGACATATGAAAAGAAAATTAGGCAATCAAATGAAAAGAAAGTGGATTACAACAGGACATGACACGAGAGGGAGGACAAACAGGGAGGGGGGTACTATAACCTCTAAAGACATATATAAGAATAATCACATAATTGCCAAATGCGATCAAAGCGGTAAACCTGATTATTCATAATGGCCGTGAGATGTTCACGTCTCCTAATGTCCATAACCTTATTGATGAGGTAAAGTTGTGTAGGTGCTTCAATCCTCTTCCAAAACCTCTAAACAAGGCATCTAGCGGCCGTCAAACTATGTAATATCAATGCCAAAGAGTGTTTTCTCTGAGGTGTGAGAGGCATGTTCAGTAGGTAAAAGAAAGGATCCAAAAGATTGTGTGATGTGGTACCAAAACATCAATATCTTATACGAGTTCTCCCTGTAGGAGACACAAGTAGAAGTCAAGGCAGCTCTCCTCCAAATCAGTTTCCATTCTTCAGGGGAGATTCCATGGTCCAACATTGTATCCCATTTAGTCATATACAAGTGTCCGACAAGAGAAAAATGTAGATCTTGGAAATTGGTTGAATCCGAAAGTTTTCACAATTTCTCGAACAAAGTTGGAATAGAGACCTGTGGGGATTTAAATAGACTGTTCAGGAAATGTTGTATTTGTAGATACTGGTATCTAGAGGAGTCTGGGAGCTGGAAGGAAGATCTAAGAGCATCAAATGGTAAGAGCTGCAGGGTTCTGTAGTCTACTATGTCTGCGAAACAGAATAATTTATTTGAAAGCCATGATGTAAAAAAGGAGGAGAGCATACCCTCTGGGAATATAGAATTGAATAGAAAATAAGTCATAGAGGACTTATTGGAGACGAATAGGCTGTCTGCATGTCCACCAGATGTTATAGGTAAAGGACATCGGGGCCAGTAAATGGGACTGTGTTGCGGGCAGTGTTGGTAACCATACTAGGGAATTTAGATGTATGGGTGCTAACCATAATTTTTCCATTTCCATCCATCTAGAGTAGGCATAAAGGGAGGCCCAGGCTGGAAGTCGTGTTAGACGTGTGTCTCAATAGTACCTAGTTATATCTGGGACTGACAGTCCTCCCTGCATTTTAAGAGCTGTAAGAACCGCACAGGCTATTCTATGTCTTTTTCCATTCCATATGAACCGCAGGATAGCGGATTGGATAGCTCGTAATTCCTTCCCAGGCACAGTAATGGTTTCAAACAGGTATATCAGTTTGGGAAGAATGGACATTTCAACTGTTGCTATACATCCAAAGAAGGATATCGGTAAGGTCATCCATTTAGTCATAAGGGCTTTAAGGTCATGGGGGAGAGTTAGGAAATTCTTGGCATACAGGGAGGAGTATGTGGGAGTTAATTGTGTCCCCAGGTGGAGCAAAGATCTGGTACTCCACTTAAAACGAAAGTTGGTTTGTAGAAGGGCTAATCCATTGGGGGAAGGTTGAGTGGGAGAGCTTCCGTTTTAGTTGTATTTACTTTGTACCCTGATATTGTACTGTAGTCTGCCAATAAACGGAAAAGATTTGGAAGAGTGACATGTAAGTCAGATAAGGTGAGAAGTTAATCTGCAAATAAAGAGACTTTAAATTTTACACTCCATGAATGTCAGGATGGGATCTAATAGCCACTGCAAGTGGCTCAATGCAGAGCACAAAAAGGAGAAGGGAAAGCGGGCATCCCTGATGCGTGCCATAAATTATGGGGAATGTACCAGAATGAGCATGTGGCATTTTGATAGTGGCTGTGGGTCGGGTGTAAAGCGCGTGTAATGCGGTTAGAAAAGGACCAGTGATACCAAGAGCCTACAGGGTGGAGAACATGAAAGGCCAACTTAGACGGTCGAATGCTTTTTCTACGTCTAAGCTTAATAATAGAGCTGGTTGCTTACGTTTATTAACAACATCAATCAAGCTTTTAGTTCTCCTCGTGTTGCACTGCTGGCAGGG
The DNA here is from genome assembly GCA_033119425.1 of Bufotes viridis. Classification (NCBI taxonomy): domain Eukaryota; kingdom Metazoa; phylum Chordata; class Amphibia; order Anura; family Bufonidae; genus Bufotes; species Bufotes viridis. The sequence goes on along the minus strand of CM065592.1, from coordinate 247,802,216 downwards.
AAAAAAGCCTACTTGGTCCCTAGTCAGAATTAAGGAGGGTTATGGGTCGATAATTTGAACAATCTAATGGGTTCTTGCCTGGTTTTGGAATGAGGGTTATGTAACAGTGAAGAGTCAACTCAGGTATTGGGGGATCCCTTTAAGAAGAAGTTAAAAAGGTTAACATTAAGCGAAGCTAATGCCTTGTTTGACATCTTTGGCAGATTACATTTATTCAGAAAAGCGGAGAAAAGGTTTTGGCGGTTTGTCTGGTTGGATGGGAGTTGTTGCGAGGGGAGTATAGAGATGTGTAGTGCTCTTGAAAAGGGTGTAAGTAGCATTAGGGTCATATATCGTAGTGCCATCAGCTCACTGCTGGGGTTCCTGTTACATTGGATTCACGTTTCTATACATGGGCTTATTACCCCATGCATAGAAACGTTGCCTCGAATACAGTAGCAACTTTTCTGTTTTTCGCAATGGCCAGTTACTGCAGTCTAGCGCCTAAAAGTACTATACGGCGGAGCAGATGGCACGATCGGCGTGTTTTTAGCCGAGATTCTAAATCTTTCAGCCTAGCAGTGACTTTGTTTGCAAAGTGGGTTCCCGTTTCAGTCTGGAGCCCAGGGCAATACAGCTTCCCCTAAAGACCACCTTATGTGCCTTCCACAGTGTAGAGATAGATGACACAGAAGATTGGTTAATAGAGAAATATTGGGTGTTGTAAAGTTCCTGCTTAAGTAATGGCCTGGTAAGTAAGTAATAGTTTAGTCGCCAATGACATACTCTAGGGTTGGGGAGATGAGATCTGCACACCCTCTTAGTTGGTGGGTGCTCATAGAAAACAATAGTCAGTCTTAGTAGAAAGCAAATCTGTGGCACACCAATATCTTTTTATAGTGATACTTTTAATAAGTAGTATATATGTTTAGATCATTTCGAACATTTCCATTATCCAGAATTCATAATTATTTCATAAGGCCAGAAAAAAGTCCCAATGTTTCGGTCGGTTTACGACCTTTGTAAAGGGATTTGTAGAGATATATAGAGATACATATACTAAAGCCGGATCCTCAAAATGATCAAATCATAAGTATATACAAATAGAAATTAAATAGAATAAGGTTTGAAATGGAATGTAAAGTAGAAATGAATATGTATTATCTGGTATAAAATGATTGCAAGTCCATAGGGTATATGTAGTCAAAGGACTGTATGAGGGAGAAAAGTGTGGTGATGATTAAGGTAAATTGATATTAATTGCTTGTGGAGATATGCAGGAATTCACCTCAAAATTGTACATTATGCAAAGGCAGATAAAGGTTTCCACAATACTTACTGGTCATTATAAATGTGCATAGGGGCTGGTTGGGGTATAATATATAGGGCATAGCTACTATAAACTGAATTGATAATATAAGGGGAAGTATAAAGTACCTTGATACTTTATACTCCTTATATTAAAGGTCGTAAACCGACCGAAACGTTGGGACTTTTTTCTGGCCTTATGAAATAATTATGAATTCTGGATAATGGAAATGTACGAAATGATCTAAACATGTACACTACTAAAAGCATCACTATAAAAGATATTGGTGTGCTTGCTACTAATACTCTAGTGTGGTGTCCAGAGGTTTTAAGAGAGACAGAAATTTGGGCATGGTCTGACCACGTATTGTTCCCACCTCAGCATCATAGAGCAATCGGAGGGTAGGGATATTTCCAAAAAAAATAGTCTATACGGATGTGTGTATGATGTGGATGTGAGTAGAAAGTGTAGGATCTAGATGTGGGATAGTTTATCCGCCACAGGTCATACAGTGCAAACTTCCGGATTAGAGTCGTGATAGCCTACGTTGGGAGTGTGAAGGTATAGATTCAGTGGGGGACGTTCTGTCTAAGTGTTCAGAGAAGGAGATATTAAAATCTCCCCCCACAATCAGTGTGGCAGGCAGATATTGAGAACGCTTCAAAAACACCTTATTCAAAAAAGAAATCTGGGAGGAGTTTGGAGTATATATTACAGAGTATGTGGAGCACCATTGAGAGTAGTTTTGAGTATAAATCTACACTTCACATCAGAGATGGATGATTCAACCTGTAAGGACAGCTGGCAGATAGGAGAATGGCTACTCCGGCTGTCTTTTTATCTACCGAACCAGAATACACTCACGGGAATGACTTAGCTGCAAACCTAAAGGAGCCGTCATGGTCAAAATGGGTCTCCTGGAGGAAGGCTACAGTCAGTGCTTCTTCTAATGCTACTGTGTGTGTATACACACAAGCGTAACAAATCCGACAGTGCAGTATACTTTTAAACAGGATAGTAGTACAATCAACAAATGTGTTTATGCATACCTGATTATTTCAGTGTCACTGACATTATTTACAATTGCTGTCTTTGTGTTAAAGAGGTTGAAAGGGTAGAGAGAGAGAGAGAGAAAAAATTTGGAAAACAATTAAAAGACCACAGAGTTTCATATAAAAATTTGAAGACAATTTGAGCACTTCTGGTAGAATTGATTTGAACCTGAATCAAATTTTCTGAGCGGTTCATTAGACACAAAACAAATTTCAAGAAATTCACTCATCTACACAAAACTTCTAAAGGAGTCCTGTGGTATCCAGCATTAATATATTAGAAACAGATTCATTAGCACGCCATTCAAATGCAAAATCAGGATACCCCTATCACACAGGCGCCAAAAAACCTGCTCATTTACCTGTTCGCAGTTCAGGGTAGTACAGGAGGAGTCATATCAGCTAACTATAGGGGATTGTTGGAGGAATATCTTAAAAAGCGCTCATTACCACTTCTAATAAAATGGAAGAAAGACATTCCAGGGCTATCAGAGGAATAATGGGTGGAGGTATTGAAGAGCTTCCTGGATATAGCAGTAAGCGAAGCACAGAGGGTGTCGCAATTGTTTTTAATACACAGAGTATATAAAACCCCTAAACTATTGCATGTGATTGGATATCGCGCAGAGGATAGCTATTCTAGATGTGAGACATTTCAGGCAGATCTCATCCACATGATGTGGAACTGTCCTAGGCTACGGAGATATTGGATGGATGTTGTGGAACTGATAAATAACATATTTCACAGTCAACTGAATAGAAATCCAGCTGTGTGTATACTAGGATGTATCAATGATCTATATGTGACGGGAGGCCATCAGCTATCTAGCCTACGGATTTTATACCAAGCTCGCAAATTGATAGCGTATTACTGGATCAATCCAGTTCCAACACCTAAAGGGGAGCTGATTACTAGAGTAAATCTATTAATCAGACTGGAGAAGTTTGTATACTCTAAAAGGGTATGTGCTAAACGATTTGAAGACATCTGTAGTGCGTGGCTGGACACACCAGGCCTAGCACCACTAGTATTAACTAACTAGAGATAGACAAAGGAAAATGGGGATGAGGTTCTGGGGGATAAAGATAGTAGATGGCCTTCTAGGTGGAATATCCCCTGTATACCTCTCTTGTGTAATACTTATATATATATATATATATATATATATATTGTGGTAAGGTGCAGGGTGCCGTCCTAGATGGCAGGTACGTGTCACCGAGGTTGCTGGCCTCGGTGAGGTGAGAGCCGGGTTTTTGTCTGCAGCAGCTAGTGCTGTTTGACTTTGTTAAATAGCATGGCTGCAAAGCCGATCCGGGCCGGCTCTTACTGGGAGCAGCTAAAGAGTAGGGTGGGTGGCTGCTCCCCACGGTCCAGTCCGAGTTTTGGGCTGGGTTTATAAACTCAGCCAGCACCACCAGCGGTGAGTGTGATTATCCTGGAGCTGCTAACAGGGCTGGGAGTTCTCTGTCCTGGAGGAAAGCGCTCAGCAAGGAGGTGTTGTGTTCCTGGCTACCTGAAGCTGGATTCTCCTGCGGCTGGGCCGACAGCGTGGTGCGAACCTGCACCTACACCTCCCAGGTGACTGAACCTGTGTTGGACTGTTTTTGTTTGGCTACGTTATTTCCGTTGTGTGTGAACTGTCACCAAGAGACTGTTTTTCATTTTGTGTGCAAGTGTGAATAAAACACTGTTTGTTGCACAATCTGGACTCCTGGTTTTGCCTCTAAACTGCACCCGCACCGCTGACTACCAGAGCGACTCCCACATTTGGTGGAGGATGCGGGCATGCGCAGTGAGGCTGGCGTGAACGCCGAAGTTTTGTTTTTCTAAAGTGTATGGAATATATTAAGCCAGCAAAGCTGCAAGCAGGAGTTTCTGACAACATGGAGGCTGCTGTGAAGGCTCTCATAGAGGCTAACGTGCAGCAGCGGGAGACCAACCAACTATTGCTACAACATGTGATGGCGTTACAGGCGGCAGGAGCGTCCCACCACGCCCATGATGCCCGGAAAGCGGTCCGTGCGGCGATCCCAAAATGACCCCCGCAGACGACGTTGAGACGTACCTGGCGGTTTTTGAGAAGGTCGCCGTGAGGGAAAAAGTTACCCCGTGACCAGTGGGCTGAGGTGGTCGCTCCGTTCCTGGCTTCCGGACCCCAGCAGGTGTTTTTTGACTTGTCGGACGACTAAGCGGCAGATTATGACACTGTGAAAGGAGAGGTCCTAGCCAGACTGGGCGTGAACGTGCTGGTCCGCGCTCAAAGAGTCCACCAGTGGGACTTTAAAACGACTGAACCCGCTAGGCCGCAGTTCTACGATCTGCTGCACAGGCTGCAAAAGTGGCTGCAGCCCGATCTACTAAGTCCCACTGCCATGCTGGATCGACTGTTGGCGGACATCTTTGGAGGGCCCTGCCTTATCCCCTCCAGCACTGGATCGGCCAGGTATCGCCCACCAATGCCCTGGAGATGGTCGACCTGGTAGAGCGCTACGAGGCCACCAGAAACCTGCAGGGGACTCTTGCGGGAAGGGGTCAGTCAAACCCCGGAGGCCTCTGCCCCAGTTCCGACGTCCGCGACAGAGCGGCCTGCCCGGAATATACCCCCTGCGAGTCCGCCTCCCGTGGTATGCTGGAGGTGTCAGGAGCCAGGCCACATCAGGGCCGACTGTCCGCATCGGGATGAGCCGATGGATATGACCCACGGGGGTCGCCACTCCCTGTATGCACGGAAGCTGTGCGCAACTGGCAACCGTGAGGTGCAGGACCATAACCACCTGTGTCAGGTAGAGGTGGGAGACTCTCTGGCGGTGGCTCTGCTGGACTCCGGGAGTTTAGTCTCCTGGTAAGGGCTGCACTTGTACGTCCCATGGAGTATACTGGCCGTAAAGTCAGGGTCCTGTGCATCCACGGAGACCTGAAAGACTACCCCACTGCACTAGTGACTTTGTCCACCGCGGCTGGTAGGTGGACCCACGAGGTGGCTGTCGCTACTAAACTCCCACACGAACTGATACTTGGGAGGGACTTCCTCGGTTTTCCGGCGCTGTGGCCGGTAATAAAGGTATCTGAGGGACCCGAGACAGGGGTGACCCTAGTGGAGTGGCCTGATACCACTGGAAGGCCAGAACCCTGGGAGCCCGAGTCTGACGGGCCAGCGGTAGGGGTGACCACTGCTCCAGCGGTAGAGGGGAGACAACCCCACTGAGTGTAATGGTGGGAGACACGGAGGACTTGCCACCGGGACCTGAGTTGGCAGACCTCAATGTCTCCGGGGAAAATTTTGGGACCGCACAACACCGGGACCAAACCCTAACCAGGGCCTGGGAGAATGTGCTGGAAATTGATGGTAAACCCCAGAAACCAGGGGCTGAATTAATGTTCCCACGATTTATTGTTCTGCAGGATATGTTGTATCGGGTGAACCAAATCCGAGGCGAACCTGTTGAACAGTTGGTGGTGCCCACAGCGTATCGCAAGCTTGTCATGGAGCTTGCCCACCAACATGTTCTTGGGGGACACCTGGGGTGGCAGAAAACCCAGGACCGCATACTGCAGCGATTTTATTGGCCCAGTGTGTTCAAGGAGGTAGAGAATTATTGTAAGTCCTGTCCGACTTGTCAGATAACTAGCCCCCAGCCACATTTCCGTAGTCCTCTGGTACCTCTGCCAATTATTGAAGTACCGCTTGAGCGAATCGCGATGGATTTAATTGGGCCTGTACCAAAGTCTGCCAGGGGCCACCAACACATTCTGGTAGTTCTCGACTATGCCACTCGGTATCCGGAGGCGGTGCCTCTGCGACATACCTCAGCTAAGCTCATTGCCAAAGAGTTAATGGAGATGTTTTCCCGTGTGGGCCTGCCAAAAGAGGTTCTGACAGACCAAGGGACCCCTTTTATGTCTAAAGTAATGAGGGAACTGTGTAAATTGTTGCGTATAAAGCAGTTACGGACGTCCGCTTACCATCCGCAAACAGACGGTCTTGTGGAGAGGTTTAACCAAACTCTAAAAAATATGTTAAAGAGGGTGGTGTCTAGAGATGGGAAGGACTGGGATCTGCTTCTGCCCTATCTCATGTTCCGCAGTGCGAGAGGTGCCCCAGGCCTCTACTGGGTTCTCGCCCTTCGAACTGCTTTATGGCAGACACCCTCGGGGCCTGTTGGATATCGCCAAGGAAGCATGGGAACAACAGCCTGTCCCCACAAAAGTGTCATTGAGTATGTCGCCCAAATGCAGGAACGGATGGAAAGGGTGTTGCCCTTGGTCCGGGAGCATATGGAGACAGCGCAACAAGCCCAGAGTAGGGTGTACAATCGTCAGGCTCGGGTACGGGACTTCAATCCGGGAGATCGGGTTTTGGTTCTGGTACCCACCCTTGACAGCAAATTCCTAGCTAGGTGGCAGGGCCCCTATGAGGTGATCGAGAAGGTAGGGAAGTAAATTACAAAGTACACCAGCCAGGCGGCGCAAGCCGGAGCAGGTGTACCACGTGAATTTACTTAAGCCGTGGAAAGATAGGGACGCGGCCGACGACCACAGCCCCGGCCAGGGCTTCTAGGTGAAAAGGGTCCAGCCCCACAGTTCGAGGCCTGTGAAGCCGTAACCACGGTAAAATTGCAGACAGCCTATCTTCCAAACAAGTTCAGGAAGTCAGGGAGTTCCTCAGTCGGAACACGGATGTGTTCTCGGACCTCCCTGGCCGCACGCCTCTCATCCGACATGACATCGTCACTGAGCCTCAGGCCAAGGTCCGGTTAAAACCATACCGGGTACCCGAGGCTCGGCGACGGGCCATCGCGGAGGAAGTGCAATTAATGTTGAAGCTCGATGTCATTGAGGAGTCGAAAAGTGAGTGGGCCAGTCCCATAGTCCTAATACCCAAGCCGGATGGGACGTTGCGGTTCTGCAACGACTTTCGCAAGTTAAATGAAGTATCCAAGTTTGACGCGTATCCCATGCCCCGAGTAGACGAGCTTGTTGAAAGTTTAGGACAAGCCCGTTATTTTTCTGTGCTGGACCTCACTAAAGGGTACTGGCAGGTACCCTTAACGGAGTCGGCTAAGGAAAAACCGCATTTGTTACCCCGCAGGGCCTGTATCACTACAAGGTGTTACCCTTTGGCCTGCATGGCGCCCCGCCACTTTCCAAAGGTTAATGGACATAGTGCTGCGACCACATCGTCGGTACGCCTCGGCCTACTTAGATGATGTAGTCATCCACAGCACCGACTGGGAAAGCCATTTACCCAAGGTGCAGGCGGTAGTGGATGCCCTGAGGAAAGCCGGTCTGACCGCTAACCCAAAGAAGTGCTCCATAGGGTTAGAGGAGACAAAATATCTGGGATATGTAATTGGGCGGGAGTCATCAAGCCTCAGGTAAATAAGGTAGAGGCAATACGGAGTTGGCCCCGACCGGTCACCACCAGGCAGGTAAAGTCGTTCCTGGGGATTGTGGGGTATTACATGAGGTTTGTGCCCCACTTTGCTACTATTGCTTCGCCATTGACAGAGTTGTTAAAGGGGCGTAAGACAGGGATGGTCCGCTGGAATGAGCAGGCGGAAAAGGCTTTCTCCGCCTTGAAATCGGCCCTGTGTGGGTCCCCGGTTTTGGTGACACCCGATTTCAGGAAGGATTTCGTAGTCCAGACCGACGCCTCTGAAGTTGGCCTTGGTGCGGTACTGTCGCAGGAAGTCAACGGGGAGGAGCATCCCGTTGTCTTCCTTAGCCGCAAGCTCACCCCAGCAGAGACTAGGTACAGTATAGTCGAGAGAGAGTGCCTGGCCATCAAGTGGGCACTCGAGGCCCTCCGTTATTACCTGTTGGGCAGAAGCTGCCTGGTGACCGACCACTCCCCACTCAAGTGGATGTCCCAAGCCAAAGAGAGGAATGCCCGGGTCACCAGGTGGTTTCTGTCTCTACAGAATTTTAAATTCACGGTGGAGCACAGAGCGGGCCGGTTATTAAAAATGCAGACGCGCTCTCCCGGGTACACTGTTTGTCCTGTGTCCACCCCTCAGGGTTGAACAAAGGGGGTATGTGGTAAGGTGCAGGGTGCCGTCCTAGATGGCAGGTACGTGTCACCGAGGTTGCTGGCCTCGGTGAGGTGAGAGCCGGGTTTTGTCTGCAGCAGCTAGTGCTGTTTGACTTTGTTAAATAGCATGGCTGCAAAGCCGATCCGGGCCGGCTCTTACTGGGAGCAGCTAAAGAGTAGGGTGGGTGGCTGCTCCCCACGGTCCAGTCCGAGTTTTGGGCTGGGTTTATAAACTCAGCCAGCACCACCAGCGGTGAGTGTGATTATCCTGGAGCTGCTAACAGGGCTGGGAGTTCTCTGTCCTGGAGGAAAGCGCTCAGCAAGGAGGTGTTGTGTTCCTGGCTACCTGAAGCTGGATTCTCCTGCGGCTGGGCCGACAGCGTGGTGCGAACCTGCACCTACACCTCCCAGGTGACTGAACCTGTGTTGGACTGTTTTTGTTTGGCTACGTTATTTCCGTTGTGTGTGAACTGTCACCAAGAGACTGTTTTTCATTTTGTGTGCAAGTGTGAATAAAACACTGTTTGTTGCACAATCTGGACTCCTGGTTTTGCCTCTAAACTGCACCCGCACCGCTGACTACCAGAGCGACTCCCCACAATATATATATATGTATCATGACAATACTTGCCAGGCTCTTATGATATTTTGATTTGTATTGTATAGGGGATATATATACCTTTATAATCGGGCACAATAGGGGAGCCATATATCTACAGGACGAACCCGAATCCCCTTATGGAAAGAAGACTATTGAACATTATGGACATTTTAGGAGCCAATGGACTGTACACAGGGGAGGGGAGGGACGGTAGGATGGAGGTCTCTTTGTTTGTTTTTCTTGTTTTGTGTATGTTACCTCTTTTGTAAAAAAAAAAAAAAAAAAAAAACTATTTGATCCAAAAAAGAAACAGATTAAGTCCGGTAAGTTACAATGTTGGGCTTAATGGATCAGACTTGTTTTTCCAGAACATTACTGCAAATGATCAATTGGACCGAGATCAGAATATTACACTAGCAGAAAAGCGGATAAGATTTGTTAGTCTGCACCTAATCCACTTGAAACTTGACCTACTGTGCAGATTTTAACTCCTCAGAATGTCAATTTATTCTGCAGATTTTTACTTTGGATTTCACCCTTTGCAATGCATACAGCATCCACAGCAAATCCACTACAAAGATTTTGGCTTGGATTACCCGCATATCCTGTGGCAAGTGAAGATGTGTCTCAGACTGGTGTTAGGGTGAGTGTAATGTGTGAATATAGAAAATTAGACATTATAAAGTTAGCAGATATGATAACTGTAAATTAAAATCGGGACAGTGGAATAAAAAAATACACAAATTGATCCGCCCAACCCTACTTAGTCACACCAGTATTACTCATACGTTTCTGGATTCTTCTAAAAAGCTTTGCCCTCACTGTAACATAAAGGCTGTGCCCACAGAATGGTTTCCTGCCTGCTTCATATTAACTGGGAAAAAATGCTTTTTTTTCCCCTCTGTTCTAAAAATACTCAGCAAAATGAAATGTCTAAGCCACACATAAAAAAAACGCATTCTGAAACCCAGCAGAAAGACTGACCTGGATGTCCTACAGAATCTTTATTACCTGCGCAAGACGTGTTGGTCACGAAATATAATGAAATAATAGTACAATACGTTATTTTAAGACTTATGTCTGTACAACCTTTTTTTAGATTCAAGAATCCCTAATAGATGATTACCATGGGTCTTCTATTTTACTGCAGGAGGCTATATTTGGCTGCTCATTTCCCCTGTAGATGTTTTATATATTGCCCATTCAAATGCTCATTACAGCAATTCTCCAGTACTGCACATAGAGCTGATCCTGAGTGTGCCCCCCCCCCCTTCTTTATGACACCAACGGGCCCTAATAGATCATAAACAAATTTGTGTAGAAGACAACCTTTTTAATGTTATGTTCACACCTTACAGCAAATATATTTCTGTAATCTAATAAAGTAAACCATGCACTGCAGGCCTAGAACATTTTTAATAGTTTCATTGCTGGCAAAAACAAAAAAAATCCCAAACCAGAATGAGCATTAGATTGTTACAATGTTTGTCACGTAGATACCTCATACTCCCAAATGGAAAAAGGGCCTACTTGTTCTTCAGCACTATAGGGGCTAGTGATGCATCACTCACTAACTACATAGATTTACCATTTCAGTGTTCTGAAAGTTTGGTGCAACTATTAACTACTGTCAGTTTGGGCAACCAGGTAAAGAAGAATCAGATAGATTTATAGAATTTTTTATGACATAAGATGACAAGCTAAAGACTCTTACATGGATAGATCTACGGGCCAATTATTGGGGAAGAAGAAATGTGAATCAGGTGACCGTGTCTTTCAGCTAGCACCAAAAATCAGGGATCTGCTGCCCAGAAACAATGATTCTCTAGGGATCAAACAATCGCAGTAGCGATTGCTCATACCCATACAGAAGAGATGATTGCTGTATCTCAATGCGGACTCATCTTTGGTGATGATCAAGCAATTATCGGGAACATTTGGTTTGTTCCCAGTAATTGCATGTAACCTCAGTCAAAAGGATCATAAGGCTCCATTCACAGATCCGCAAAACACAGAGACCCACCACGTGCACATGGCCTGCACTATAATGGAAAATGCCTATTCTTGTCCGCTATTGCGGACAAGAATAGGACATGTTCTATTTTTTTGCGGAAACAGAAGCGCGGATGCGGAAGTGCGGATGCGGAAATCCGGATACAGACAGCACACAGTATGTTCGCATCCATTCCAGCCTCATTGAAAATAAATGTGTCCTCACCCGTTCCGCAAAGTTGCGGAACGGATCCAGACCCATTTTGCGGACGTGTGAATGGAGCCTTAGAGAAAGGCTAGGTGAGGTGTGGCCTTAATGCAACTGGTAGCTTTCTAAAAATAAATCATGAAAAATAGATAACTACCGGTATTCATTACGGTCATCTATATATTTACCTGTGATTTTGAAATGGAAATACCCTAACCGGATTATAGGATATTTTACAGGTTCATTCCAGGGATACTTCTGTTCAATTTTTTACATTTTCAATCTACAGAGCAAAATGTGCACTCATTGCTTAGAACATATTCAAAGTAGTGGTGACTACCATAAGGGTGACTTTAAATAAAAACAACACTAATTACAGAATACCCTCAATTTGGTTATTGATATAAAACCGTGAGAGAAATTAAGAAAATGCCAAGTTGAACACCTCGTCATTAAGTTGGTCATGGATATAATTTTTGAAGAATATGTGACCTTCCTATGATCTCACTACTAAATCCAACAAATGGCTCTTAGACTAATCCAATTAGAAAATCAAGTATTCTGACTAAATTCATGGATACAAGCCAGATTTAAATAAATATAAAAACCTAGGTAGGTATACAGTATCAAGCCAAGCAGAATGTTAAGTAGAATGATGCTGGCCAGGACAAGATATTGGCTGGCATTCTGCAAATAAAATCCATGAGCGGATCTTTGAATGTTTCATCTAATATTTATACAACTAACCGAGTTCTGTTTCTGTAATCTGGATTTAAAAGAACAAAACAGAAAAACAATTAAAAAATGTAATTCCTCTGTTAAATCCAATGCTCTGTATGTCACAGATAGGCAGATGCCACTTTGGATGGGTATCTGTGGCAAAACTTAGGCAGGAGAACCTGCTACCTGCTTAAAGGGTGCGTTATGATGACCTCTCCCTTCCTCCCTGTGGTTGACAGGAGCATTCAGAGTGTTCTTGTAAAGCAGAGAAGGCCGTGCCTGTCAAATACTAAAATGGGCATATATACTTGTTGCTCAGTTGACATAAAGTTGCCACCATGTTGCTTTTAACTCTAAAATTCTCATATTTATCTTTATAGTGGTGAGAGCTTTCTTTTTTTGATACAGAAGCATAGTGTTAAAATGAGAAAATGATGGTACTACTAGGAGGAGTTTAGGGGCTTACTGCATGCTAGTGATGCTGCAGGCAATACAATTATATATTTTTGGTCTATAAAAACTGATTTCCCCAGAGAAATCCAAGTGATGCAGTTTACTCAGTGCCAGACTTAAGGGTTGGACAAACTGGCCAATTACCCAGTGCCCCGTCCTCAAGAAGGACCCTGAAGATATGGGGCCCTGGACCTTTGAACCCTGGGAGAGCAACAATTTCAACTGTATTTGCATTCTCCTACGAGAGGGTACCATGTGCTTATGAAGTGGCACAATTTGCATATGAGGGAAACACTACATTTCTAAAGGAGGAATAACAGCTTCTTTGTGCCCCCATACAAAAAAAATCCCACTTTTGTTATATTCTAGGGGACTCAATTGAGGCATTATTACTTTTAGGGACAAATGTGGGCATTTTTTCCTGTATAGTGGGCAGGAAGACGGTATTTTTTTACAGTATTTGGGCAAAAAGGTACATTATTACTATGAAAGCCACAATATTACTGTCTGGTGGGGGGGGGGGGGGGCACAAGGTGGGCATTATTACTTTTTAAATGCACAATGATGGGCACTATTGCTATGTGGGTGCACAAAAGAAGCAATATTACTGTGTAGGAGGCACTAAGGTGGGCACTATTACTGTGTGGAGCACTAAGAGAAGAACTATTACTAAAGGCAGCACTATTACTGTGGCGCACTTCAAAATATTTTTGCGTGGGTGCACTTTTACTGAATGGTGTACTATTACTATTTGGGCCACAACTAATGTCTGGGGCACAATATGGGACATTATCTATTTGGCCTATTTCTTAAAATATGCGACTGAGTTATTGGTAAAATATTTTTAGCATTTGGGGCCCCACTTTAAATTTTGCCCAGGGCCACGCTTTGTTTAAAACTGACCTGGCACATAAAGTACGCTATAGGGGGAGACCATGTAAACAAATATCCACTGTCCATACAGTGGTAGTCCTCATGATATTGTCTCAGTAACCAGCTCTGTAAATAAACTATACCAGGCACATATGGTGTAGAGTGCTGAATATATAAGGATGCCGTCACATTCTCCATATAATCATTTTCCCTGCAGTTTTCCGCATTCATTGTAAATATGTTTTAGTTATATAGTCATTAGAATAATGTTCTTGTCACATTTTAATCACCCTGTAATACTTCCTTGGTATTTCATATACATATTCTCCTAGTAATCCAGAGGAGGCTGCAGATCCACGGCTGTAATAATTCTAAAGCTTCTCCTATTTATAGCACTGCCATCTCCATATGAGATACATATGCTGGAGCCAGTTGGTCTTTACTAGTGTAATTCTCATTTACATTTTTATTGCAGTGATAAAAGCTTCTTGGAAGCAGTGCAGGATCTTAGATTGGGGATTAGTGGACTACAAGTGACTCCTAGTATTAAAACAAAAATTCAAGGTGGACACTTACTGATAAAGTATGCTGGACTAGGGGCAATAAACAAGACAATCAATGCTCATTTACAGAGCCTTTAACACAGGCATGTCCAAACTGCGGCCCTCCAGCTGTTGCTAAACTACAACTCCCAGCATGCCCTAATACCTGTAGGCTATCCAGGCATGCTGGGAGTTGTAGTTTTGCAACAGCTGGAAGGCTGCAGTTTGGACATGCCTGCTAACACAATCTGATGCAAAGTGAAAGGGGAAGAACAATCATTATTACAATTGTTTGTCCCCTTTTCACTTTGTATATTGTCAGCAGCACATGTACTACCCAAGACTTGAGGCTATTACTATTATGTTCTTTAATTTCTGCTTTCTTATATGTTTTATATGCAATTGTATGTAATGATATGGATGTCACATGTAATATGTCATTTTGTCCAGCAAAGGAGGTATTGTGTGGCAAAAGCTGGCTGTAATAGGGTTTAGCCACCCTGTTCCCCCCCTCTTGATAGAGTGGGCTTGTCCGACTTCCTGCCCGGAGAGGGAAGTCTAGAGTAGTTCAGTAATCTATAGTCAGAGTTAGGCAGAGAGGAGACCTAAGAGGATCTGTCCAGATAGTGGGGGGATGAGGAAGCAGCTCATAGAGCACCAACTCCCAGGAACTATATTGTTTCCCATTGAGAAAGTGCAGGACCCAAATTATCCCTCTCTTGCCAGAGAGTGCGGAAGCAGCTCGAAAAGCACCCACTCTCAAAAACTGAAGAAAGTATTCCAGTGAAGCCTTGGGGTCCAAAACAAGAGCGTGAACTGTGACAGACACTGCTATGAGGTGAGGGATTACCACTAAAGACACCCTCATCAACAGACAACCACTAGGCCAACAACTAAGCACAGAGCTGCAGCCATCCGACCTGCTATCATACCTCCTCTGTTGGTGCCTGAGAAGAATTGTGCTAAAGCCTGCTGCTACTGTTTGTATTGTTAAGGTAGTAAAAAGGACATTGTTATGTTCAACTGTGGCCTCATTCTTCAGTGATAAAACTTTCACTGCAATGTGTAGTACAAAAACCTGGTCCTTTTGTAATACTATTAGCTCTTTTAGATATAAGACGACTTGCAAGTTTAAGCAGCCAGCACTGATTAAATAAAATCCGCGTACCCTCTGCTTAGTTCCAAGAAATTCTGTGTCTTAGACCTCTTATTGGGCTAACCCTTCCTTCCATGGCACACGGCCGCCCAATCATATTATAGATAGGCAGGTACAATCCACCTCATGCTTTATCCAATAGGAATACATTTCAGATTTGGACATCTCCTGAGAGTGCCGGTGGGTGGAGCTCAAACATGAACATGCTGAGACCACAAACCACCACCATGCCCAAGACATGTGCAAATGCTTCCAGATGAATCAGCCTGTTCTAAAATGGATACAGCCCTGTTAATAGGACAACACCCATTCTGTCCAGTACAAGTCTCCTCTTGACCCAGTGAACCTCTGTCAGACATGATTTCTCAGGGGTGATCAATCCCTGAGAAAGGTCTTTTAAAACAGGGTCCACCTAAAAGGTGATATAGCGTTCACATGGACACCAGTCTTACCAACCAATGTTTCATGTTGGAGCCCCCATGGTTCAGTTAGACCGGCATCAGTGTGGTATACCCACCATTGCTGCTAAGGACCCGCTGGTAGCTTTCACCAAGAACATTGCTCTCAGAGCCAGCAGCCATTAGATCCCCCTCAAACAATGGTGGCGGCTTTCACGTAAGGGAGCAGGAGCCTGAGTGCTGATCTATAGAATTTCCTTGGTACTGTCCTGACCCGATCACACTATTTTATGACCGTAATCTGGTCACACAGGGAGACATATACAAAATAAACCTACATAACATTCCTAAGCTAAAGAGGAAGTCCACTATAGTCATCCTACGCTAATAAAAATTTCCACGACAAATGGACCCCATGGCCTGAGGTAGGACACCATGACACTACAAAACTACATCAGAGAAACTACCACTCCCATCCTCTACATCAGCTCCCACAGGGGCTCATTGCACAAATCCCCTGTTTATACAGGATATGCTGCTAACAGACATTTTTGGGGCTGCATGAAAGATGCAATCACCTGATAAATGAGAATTTTGCTTGTTTGTTTGTGGCACCTTAATACGGGTGAAATATTCGGAATGATCAAAATGGTGCACATGGTATAATGAATATGGCATGATGCACTAGACATGCTATACATACTGCTCTTCCTTATGTCTCGTGACGACTGATGTATATGTGCAGCAATAATGTGTGCCGTAACATCGCATGCCCTTAATAAAAAGTGTCAAACCCCATTATTCATTGTCATGCTCACAATGTACATTTTTCATTTCATGCTGCAATTCGTAACAGATTTTGAGGACAGTTTGCATAGTAAATGCCAATCATATTGTTTTCTTGCAGCTCCTGACCATAAGTGTACACTGCTCATTTAATGAGTATGTACTAAAGAAGGTTGATAGGTCAGTTGTGTACTTAACTATAGTGTGTAGATAGTGTATCAGGTCCAAGTTTAATACATAATTACAGCATTAGTGACAAGCTTCATGAATCAATGCAGTGACAGATCTGAAAATTACAGCTTGGATACAGTAACAGAACCAAGCTTACTGCACACATACAGTAACAAAACCAAATTATTACATATATATGGTGCCTCTTACATAACTCTGGGGGATCCACAGCCAGCTACAGGGGATATTAAGACCGACATCTAAAACACTGGTCTTAGTAAATTACCCACCTAATGTTTAATAGATCATGTTAAAATAAGTCATTAAATTGGTCCACTACCTAAAAGAAGTAAAAAGTCCAAAAAGAAATAAAAGATGACAAAGGTGCAATAAAAGACCTCTAGCCCTAAAATCACATTGAGTCAACTCTAAGTCAAATTCTATGGATGGTATTGTATTTGCCCCCCAAAAAGCCAAACCTGCACTGAAACCTCTCCCTCAAGTACCCTATAAACAACCATCTATGTTGGTAACAATGTTGGAGAAAGAAAAATGTAACATATGTAACATGTCTAATTTCCACGTTAGTTGATTCATCACAGACACAAATAAATTATTGTAAGTAGAAATTATACACCAAACTGGGATACATGGGCAAAAGTCCAAGAGCATTGTGACTTATGAAACGTGCCACTGCTGGCCGAAGCATGTGGCGCTGTGATTGGCATTACACATGAAGTGAAGTGTCCACTATAAAAGGATGGGGAGGACACAGGAGAAGTACTAGTGGGTGGGGAATGTGAGCCCTTTTTAGTGGATAACATGGATTTAGGGGTATATTCAATAAGACAATGAATGTAGTAAAGGGTGATACATGACATAAAATTACTCTCTCCAATGTACGGCTGGTTTAGAAAATTGGGGTCCTGGGCAGGTATTATTTAGGAGTCTCTGCACGAGTCATTAAATGTGCTACAATCACTGCTCAATAACTTAAAGATTAGGAAGCCAATAACAATGTCACCTACTAAAGGCCCTTTAAAGTCTTTTTGTATATCATGGTCCACTCTACAAATTATTAAAGCCTGAACAGCACTGAGATTAGTGTGTATGTCAAATAAATAACCTTATTTTTCCCCTACTCACTGATATAAGAGCTAAGACGTCTCTGTATTGATTTCTGCTCTATTTGTCTTGTGCTCAACAGAAAGCAACAATGAAGCATTAGTAAAAGCCAGATATATAGGAGGTGACTTCTACAGAGTCAAAGGTTACAATAACTTTAGCTATTAGTGCTCCCTGTTTGAACTCAATATATTTCTATAAATCTACTCACTACATCAATTATTTATCTGCAAGGTACTTCTAGTTGCTAAGACTTCTTAGGGGACAGTCAGCTAAATGTTGGTTAGGAGCTGAACATACAGCATATACAGATGTGCATACAGTTGTGTACCATACTATTGAGGTGCTCTAATGTGGGCCATTACATGCCAACTAATTACTAACCATCATGAGGCTTGGTACACTTCTGTAGTCTACAGTCCTCAGGGGGTGTATTTTCCACTTATACCATTTGTTCAGAAAGCAAAGCATGAAATACGGCATTCTAATGAATAACATCAGTAAGGACAGTAAGAAAGAGTGTTAGCGGATTTGTGTAGACAAGTTCAACAAACCCAACCCATGCTTATAAGACTAAGTAGGAATTAGCATGCTGAGAGCAATTACTTCCATAAAATGATCACAATCTGACACTGAAAATTATGACATGTCAATAACAAACATCATAAAATTCAGACATGGGACTGTCTGGCAGCTAGGTCCAAAATGGTATCTAAAATAAGGGGATATCTAACCTATTAACTTTGGAGGTGGCCATACATTGGATCAGAGGAGGTCCCAGTTGCCAAAACACAACTGTTCTGACATTTACAACATGACATACTGTATAAAGGTTTTTGCCTACACAACTGTAACCTTCAATGCCTCAGCAAGGTACAGTGCCCCCTCCGGCCTCCTTTTAACATTTATATTAATGCTAAAACTATCATTTCTTGAAAAAAAAAATAGAAATCTCCTAACATTTTATTTATTTCTAAGAAGGAATCAATGTAACAACCGACCCTCCAATTCTAGAAAAAGAATTCACCTTAGGCTACAATCACACGACCGTATGAATGAGTCCGTATCTGTTCCACAATTTTGCAGAACGGGTGTAGACCCATTCATTTTAATGGGGCCGCAAAAGATGCAGACAGCATACCGTGTGCTATCCGCATCTGTTGCTTCATGCCGCGGCCCCGCAAAAAAAAATAGAACATGTCCTATTCTTGTAAAATATAATACTAGGTGGCTCTCTTCTGAAGGATAACAGACCCCGGTGCTCTGTATAAGGTTCCCCCAAAATGGAACCTGGAAAATGTATAGTATATGTAGGAAATACAGGCACTCGAATATGGAAACTGCAAAGGGTAAATTTAATAGACACAATAATAGCAATTCATCAATATAAAACAATTTATCAGATATAAAAATTATTCTATCATTCAGTATAAAACAACAAAAATGCCGCAAATCAATGCCTCAAATCAATCTTCCATCATCACAAAAAGTGCCGCGAATCAGTTTTCCATCATCACATGTACGTATTACCACAAATCAATTCTCAATACATCCATACACTAAGACTCAGTTGATACAAAATCATTCACTCTAAAAAAAATAATAATAATAATATTCATTCGTTTAGGTCACTCGGATGTGTAGTGACTATATATCACAAATGGCATCAATGTTGCAGATTCGTCAACAAAGGCTGTTGTCCTTCAGTTGATAATCAAATAATATCAATAATTTGTTGTTGTTGAGAAAAATAAAAAAATATAAAAAATATAAAAAGATATAAAAAGGTATCTTCAATGGGCATTTAATTCTTGATGGTAGATGTATGGTATGTTGTACCCACTCTATTTATGGTATTGCAAAGTATGCAGGTGCTTTGAATCGATGCCCCAGGATGTTGTAATACATCCGATAACTTTACAATAACTTTTGGTGCTTGTACGTTACCGCTCTTTAATTTTCAATTCTCCGGTGTCCGGTAATCGGATCTCACTCAGTCCGGAGTTGATAAAGTAGCGTCCTTGTAGGAATGCAGCGCGGCGTCCGCGCTCTTGCTTCCGGGTATGAAGAGTCACGTGGCGTCCCACGTGTTGCTGTGACGTCACTCTTTTCCTATCCCAGCGCGCTATGGATCGCAGTGCAAAGATCTTTATAATCTGTTTCTTTTAGAGCACCAAATTTGTAGCCATACGCGTTTCGGGATATTCAAATCCCTTCTTCAGTGGCAATGTAGTGTCGATATGTTTTCTACACCCTTTTTATATTCATTGCTTGGTGCCCATTGGTTGTAATGTAATTGTGGATACTTAAAACGGCAACGTTGTTCAATGTTCTTAAAGAGGCAATGTCACTCATTTAAACAACAGTATTACTCCATAATTTTAAGGCAATAGTATAACCTACATTCTAAAGGCAAAATTGTTAAGTTTTTTGGAGACAGCGTTATTCTATGATTTATATTTATATAAGAAACATAATCATCCAATATCATTATGCTGATATATAGTGTCTGCATATAACACAAATAAAATAACACAAATAAGATAATGTCTATGGGATGTTTTTATGAGATGTTTTTATGAGTACTCTTATCTTTTTTTCTGTTTTTCCCTTTTACTTCCTTCTTTTTTATTTCTTCTTTCTATACATTTGTAGACAACACGGAGATTAGGGAGGTGGACCCCACCCAGAGAAGACATGGAGGTGTTGATAACCAACCAGACACTCCATCTCCTGTCTAGTGAGGGGAACACCCCCTATAAAAAGCCGAACACTTCCATCTCGGCGTTCAGCCCTTTTGGTAGAGGAGATTCGAAGTCATAGATACGTCTTGACTCCAATCTGGACATGGCGGCGATGTGATCACCACCACGCCAAGATTTGTTGACTTTTTCTATGGCACAAAAACTCAATGTTGAAAGATCTTGAAGATGTACCTCCTTAAAGTGGCGTGACAATGAATGTTTCATGTAGCCCCTCTTTATGTTACCTATGTGTTCTGATATTCTCTTTTTTAATGTTCGTTTAGTCCGACCAATATACTGCTTTGGACATCCACACTGTACCACATAGATAACATTAGAGGAGCCACATGACAAATGATCTTTTATCTCTATATTAAAGGAGTTTGATGTAGATTGTACCCTAGTGGTTTTCCTTTGGAATTTGGTATTTTTACAATTGGTGCAGGATCCACATCAATAAAAGCCTTTCAAATTGGGCCATCCGTTAGTATATCTATTTTTTATCTTTTTTTGTGTCGGTGCAACACGATTGCCCAGGTTTAAGGCCTTCGTGTATACAATTTTTGGACTCAAGGGAAGTAATGGGCCAATAGTCTTATCTGCCAGAAGAAAATGCCAATGTTTTTTAAGCATGTTTTCTACTTTTTTATATTTATCATTGAATGGCAAGATAAGGCGTACTTAACAATTTTGCCTTTAGAATGTAGGTTATACTATTGCCTTAAAATTATGGAGTAATACTGTTGTTTAAATGAGTGACATTGCCTCTTTAAGTACATTGAACAACGTTGCCGTTTTAAGTATCCACAATCACATTACAACCAATGGGCACCAAGCAATGAATATAAAAAGGGTGTAGAAAACATATCGACACTACATTGCCACTGAAGAAGGGATTTGAATATCCCGAAACGCGTATGGCTACAAATTTGGTGCTCTAAAAGAAACAGATTATAAAGATCTTTACACCGCGATCCATAGCGCGCTGGGATAGGAAAAGAGTGACGCCACAGCAACACGTGGGACGCCACGTGACTCTTCATACCCGGAAGCAAGAGCGCGGACGCCGCGCTGCATTCCTACAAGGACGCTACTTTATCAACTCCGGACTGAGTGAGATCCGATTACCGGACACCGGAGAATTGAAAATTAAAGAGCGGTAACGTACAAGCACCAAAAGTTATTGTAAAGTTATCGGATGTATTACAACATCCTGGGGCATCGATTCAAAGCACCTGCATACTTTGCAATACCATAAATAGAGTGGGTACAACATACCATACATCTACCATCAAGAATTAAATGCCCATTGAAGATACCTTTTTATATCTTTTTATATTTTTTATATTTTTCTCAACAACAACAAATTATTGATATTATTTGATTATCAACTGAAGGACAACAGCCTTGTTG